>OX244038.2:34770946-36061322 GCA_945859785.2 Tridacna gigas | reverse complement strand
AACATTGTGGGAAAAGTAGAAAATGCTGATAACCAGCATTTTCTCCTTTTCCCACATTGTTTTCTAACCTTTCAGAAACAAATCCAATCAATAATTTCTTGTCTACAACTGATTTCTATTTGGACCAATCTAAATATATGTTGTGTGGTTGGAAATAAAGTTTAAATATGTGAATAGAGTTGAAATCATAACAAGCAGTTTCATCTTTTGCCACAATGTTTTTGAAAGTGGTCTGCTGCTAAGGTAAAGGAGTGGTTGGGTTCATGAAACTCTAAAACATTATTTCTGCACAATAATCTGAGTTGTTGGTACACATTAGAAGTACTGAGATTCCAGTCAGTGCCCACAACATAGGTTTAAATGAAAAACTAGAGATATATTACATTTTGACCAAGAAAATACTTTATTGTGACACAATTTTTCCAAAATCTCTGACAATCACAAACCTTTTTTCCAAACAGTCCCGATTTAAAAACACTGAGAGATAAGTCTTTTGAAAACATAGTGAGAAAACGAAAAATTGCTGCTAATCAGCATTTCAGCCTTTTCCCACATTTTCTACCCTCTCCAAGACAAGTCCTATCATTTAACCCTATACCACACAATCTTGACTTTTAATGACCCTGTAAGGTAACCACCATTTTCTCCTTTTTCCCACAATGTTTTCTACTCTTCCCAAGACAAATTTCAATTTCTGAGTTGAATTTATACTGTTGTCTGCAAAAGCTTTCAATTTGGGCCAGTCTAAAATTTTGTCATTTGGTAAAGAGTTAAGTCTCATTTGTTTTGTTGTCTGCAGTTTGGATACTAGTATGTCTAAAATAATGGCATCTAGCAAGGAGTCACCACTCATAATGCCCAAAATCATTTTTAGTTGGTTTTGGAGGCAGTGTTGGTTGAGATCAGGTTGTACAGGACAAATGATTTGATCTTGGATTTACAATGTCCTACATTTTGTGAGAAACTTGTGCATCAAAAAGAAACAAAATATGTGTTTTTCTTTAACTCAACTCTTTACCACACAACAAAATTATAGACTTAATCAAATTGTATGCAAATTAAACATTGCATGAATTACAGAATTGGAGATTAAAAGGTTCAAAAACATTGTGGGAAATGGAGAAAATGCTGGTTACCAGCATTTTCTCATTTTCCCACAATGTTTTCAAAAGTCCTTGTCCTTGGGAGCTCTTCAAAACTCAGGATTGTGTGGTAAAAAGTTAACTGCTGAGCTTGGTGCTCAGTGACCAACAGGGCCAACCAATCCAGTGGTTTCAAGCTCTCTCTTACTAACTGAAATCGTCAAAATTGCACTCTAAAGGTTAATGCCACTGGCATACAAACAAAACATAAACCATGCTCTATGAAAACAGGGCATATTGCATCTGCAAGAAGTAACAACCCATGTCAGCCTGCGCTGTTTGCCTAGGCTGACATGGGTTGAAACCTTTGGCTATTCAAAAATTTTCTGCATGTCAAAGGACTATTCTACCTCAAGATCTAGTCGGTAGTTAGACAAAATGGATTTTTATGGATCCATAATTATGTTTGATTGATTGATTGATTGATTAGTGTTTCACACCGCTTTAAACATCATTTTAGTCATATTACGGCAACACTTCACATATTCACGTATTTCCTGGGTTCTACCAGTGCTTGGCTAGGGCTCTGAAGTGTCTTGCCTACGGACTCTACCACGAAAGATTAAGTGGATTCAGTGAGGCTTGATCTCGGGGCCTCCAAGTTAAGTCCTACACTTTACCACTGAGCCATGCAGGACCCCTCCATAATCATGTGATCACTTGCTTGGTATAATGTATTAAATCCCCATTTGCCAGAGCATGGCTCCTTACTGTTAGACCCTTCACCACACGATCTAGACTTTTAACAACCCTGACAGAGAAGGCTTTTGAAAACATTGTGGGAATAGGAGAAAACACTGGTAAACAGCATTTTCTCCTTATCCCACACTCTTTTCTATCCCCATCTTAAACAGAAATTAACATTTTAGCTACATTTAATTTTTTGCCTGTAAATGTTTTTAAAATTAGTGGAGTCCAAAATTTTGTTGTTTGGTAAGGAGTTAAGACCTTGCATTTTATATTTTTGACATGTTACAAGCAATCGCTCCTTTTCACACAATGTTTTCAATAAACAACAAGATGCATTTTCCTTTCATTCATTATATCTCCTCTTTGACCATTGAGTTTGTATGCTTCAGTATAAATTAAATTTCTTTTCTAATCAATGCTTCTCAATGCTTCCCTGGTACAGTCCAGTTCCAGGGACAGTACATGTATTAAACTTTACAAAACAATCCGGAGTTTAACACCTAACAGAAAGACACAATTTCTGACGGGCTCAATACTATTGACTTTTTACAAAAGGATGAAATTTAAGATTCATCCAAACTGGAAGTATTTACAGTCAACAAATCACAAAGTCAATCACACAATTTGTCTTTGACATGGTAGGAAAGAAGGTTACCAGAATTTTCTCCTTTTCCCACAATGTTTTCAACAGGCCTCTTTCTCAGAGTTGCTAAAACTCCAGACTGTGTGGGAAAGGGTTAAATTATAGAAAAGCCTGGAGAATTACAATGCCACTTAAAAGCGTTGGCGAGTACTGACCCAGGATGAGGTCTGACAAGATACAGCACATTCACATCTGTTTAACGAAGGAAATACGCCAGTCAGCTGAGCAAACTTGGGACCAACAAATACCAGGTATAATGTGTCGTCATAAAATGCAACACTGAAAATAAAATAGGAAACTATTTTGCATACATGTTTGGGGATTATATAATTCAGGTGAGTATGAAATTATTATACTGAATTGATAGGATACACCTTACAGGACAACTTTTGAACTTCTTGGATGGAAGTTTTTATTTCTCATTGTCATACAAAGTCTTGAAGATGGATTAGTACTTGAACAAATGGAAATTAAAATAAATGACTTCTGTTACCATACATTACAAGCTTCAATAACTATCCAAACTTTGCTTCTGCTATTGTTGTCTGAATGCAGAACCAGATGAACGATTTTCAAATTCTTTATGTGGCTAATACATGTACATTTTATTGTGTCTTTAAAGAATACTTTAAGTACCTGAAATAAACATGATTTTGTTGGTTTAAATTTGTAACACCTGCTGGATGACATTGACCTAAGATGCACTTTCTTTGCAGTCTAGTCTTAATCCATGTCATCCGCAAAAGCTTCTTTGACTATGGCACTGAAAGGGTCAAATCCAATATTTACCGTTAATAGAATTTTCTTACCATCTAATTATTAGAGGTGATATGAATATTCACCCTTAGCATTCTTTGCAAAGAGGTCAAATTCAAGTCAATTTGTTCGAGTAATAACAGATTTGAAAGTTTGAGCACAAACTCAGTTGGGCATGAACTCATGTTTTGTAAGCATTGGCCGAATTCCTCTTTCTCTTCTGAGTTCACTTCGTGCTCCAAACTGCTGAGCCAAAATCAATTCTGCTAGACAGGTAGAATAAGATATTAGTTACGATGTTGAAAGCAACAATTTATCATTGTGCAAAAGTAAATCATTTTAACACCTCACTATGTGAGAAAAAAAAGCCATTGAAAACTTTGTGGGTAAAGGAAAAAAATTAGTTTGTTATCTTTAAATGCTTTCAAGTTGGAAAGGGGTAAATTATGTCATCTATTAAAGAGTTAAATCTTTACTGCACAATCATGAGTTTTAACGACCCAAAGAAAAAGCCTTTTGAAAACATTGTGGGAAAAGGATAAAATGATGGTAACCAGCAATTTCTCCTTTCCCAGAATGTTTTCTACCCTTGCCAAAAAAAATTTCAATTTTTGAGTTACATCTCTTTTGTCGTCTGCAAATGCTTTGAATTCAGAATAGTCTGTAACTTTGTCGTTTGGTAAAGAGTTAACCCTTTCCCAAACGACAAATTTTGGACTGGTCCAAATTGAAAGAGTTTGCAGACGACAATTTTAAATTTGATGAAAATGGCAGAAAGTTCTCAAAAAAGGGTAGAAAACACTGTGGGAAAAGGAGAAATTGCTCTTTGCGAGCAATTTCTCCTTTTCCCACAGTGTTTTCAAAAGACTTGTGCTGCAGACACGAGAAAACCAGGGCTTGTTTGGGAAAGGGTTAAGGGGAAATATCTGTCATTTGGATACTGAGATAATTCCAGGGGTCCAGCAGGGCTCAGTGGTAAAAGTGTTAAATTAGTAATCCACATGTCTTCAGTTCTTTCCTCACATTGCCAAACAACAAAATTTTAGATCTGTCAAAATTGAAAGCATTTGCAGACGGCAAAGCAAATGCAGGTCAAAAATTGAAATCTGGTTTTGATAGGGAAGAAAACATTGAGGGAAAAGGAGGAGATGCTTGTTACCAGCATTTTCTTCTTTTCCTACAATGTTTTCAAACGGCATTAAATGTTGGCATTAACAATTTATCACACAATCCCAGGTTTAAGGACCCTGAGAAGGACAGCTTTTGAAACATTGTGGGTATAGGAGAAAAAGCTGGAAACAAGCACCTCCTCCTTTTCTCACCATATTTTCTACTTGTTCAAAGCCAAGTATTATCTCTTATGTCATATTTAATTTGTCGTCTGCAAATGCTTTGAATTTGGTTGAGTCTAAAATTTCATCATTTGGTGAAGAGTTTACTTGAGCCTGTGGTGTTTTTCTTGCAAGACACTTCAAAGCCCTAGCCAAGCACTGGTGAAGCCCAGGAAACACATGAATAAAAGCGCTTTTGCTGTTATGTGCTATGATATGCTCTGTGGAAAGGGGGTTTAATGCATCTGCAAAAAGTTTTGACCCATGTCAGCCTGCATGGACTGCAGATGACACCAGGACCTTTCCTTTGAAAACAGTGCTAAAAATTGACTGCAGACTGCACATGATAGAACTAATCCTATGCAACTTACATCAGATTTCTTTGATTCCCGACTATCTACTCTCTGTGGATGATGACGCTGCCCGCTGTTCCCCACACTCCGAGGGGCACCACCCCCTACCTGCTGTCTTTGGGCTCTTTCTTGTTCAGCCATTGCTGCTCTTCTTTCTTCTTCTTGTAGAGATCTGGCCAGTTCTAGACTGCAATTGATAAATCATACCAGCAATATTTCATTTACCCTTTACCAAATGACTACATTTTTCTTTGACACTAGGGAAGAAGTTTTTGAAAACATTGCAGGATAAAAAGAAAATACTTGTAACAAGCATTTTCTCTTTTTTTTTACTGGCATTTTCTCTTTTTTCACAATGTTTTCAGAATACTATCTTCCTCAGGGTCATTAAAACACAGGATTATATGATAGAGGTCATACTAAGATACTGAGAGAAAATACATAAATAGAAAACATTGCAGATGTCTAATTCTCTTTTTTTTTCTGTGAATTTTCTTGACCTATAAGTCACAAAGAAGCTAACAATCTTTCAAACTTGCAGGTACCTATATAGATTTTTTGCCATGAATCAACATTTCATCAAAAATACTAATTAAGTAATATATACTACTTATATAAATATGAGCTATGCTCTGGCAAAAGGGGGTTTAATGCATCTCTATGATGCATGATACCAACCCATCACATAATTATGGATCCATAATAGCCACTTTTTTAAACAACAGACTTAATCATGAGATAGGCTGGTTCATGGATATACAGAAAACTGACTACTAGGGAAAGGTTTCAGCCCAAGTTAGCCTGCCCAGACTGCACAGGCTGACCTGGGTTGACACTTTTTGCAGATGCATTGAGCCCCCTTTTCACAGGCTCATATATTTGCAGGTGTAAAGAAACTTGACTGTTATGTTATGTAAAAGGTGCAATTTCGACATTTAGCTCTTTACCACACAATACCATGTTTTAACAACAATGAGGATAGCGCCTTTTGAAAACATTACGGTAAAAGACAAAAATGATGGTAACCAGCATTTTCTTCTTTTCCCACAACATTTTCTACACTTTCACAGACAAATACAATTATATAAGCTAATTTTAATTTTTCCTTGGCAAATGCTTTCAATTTGGACGAGTCAGAAGTTCTATCATTTGGTAAAGACTTAAATAACAGTGTTGTCATTTTATAATTTGCAACTCTGTTTATCTCTATGGGACCAGAAATGATATCATCATACTTATTTGAACAGGATCACCAGTGTTATTGATCATGTGCAATTCCTGAGAACATTTGCATAACTTTGGTGAGATATCTAAATATACCTTAGGAGTGTACATGTCCCATTAACTCTTTACCAAACGACAAAATTTTAGACTGGTCCAAATTGAAAGCTTTTGCAGACGACAAATTGAATGTGACTTAAAAATTGAAATTTCTTATGGGACGGGTAAAAAACATAGTGGGAAAAGGAGAAAATGCTGGTTACCAACATTTTCTCCTTTTCCCACAACGTTTTCAAAAGGCTTCCTTTTTAGGGTCATTAAAATCGGAATTGTGTGGTAAAGACTTAAGGAAGTATGATCTTCATCAAAGGCACTGAGTTTCCTAGGGCAAGTCAGCGCCAGCCAAGTACAAGATAAACAAAGGAAAGACATGAATAAGTGAGTTATTGCCATCAGACTGAAATAACATTAAGTGGGGTAAAACACCATTCAATCAATCACTTAACTCTTTACCACACAATTGCAGGTTTTAATGACCCTGAAGAAGAAGCTTTTGAAAACATTGTGGGAAAAGGAGAAAATGCTGGTAACCAGCATTTTCTCCTTTTCCCACAATGTTTTCTACCCGTCCCATAACGAATTTCAATGTTTAATTCGCATTTACTTTGTCGTCTGAAAAAGCTTTCAATTTGGAATAGTCTAAAATTTTGTCATTTTGTAAAGAGGTAATGAATCAATCAACCTCTGAGAGGATATACATACTCGGAGAGTTGTGGGATAGGCTGTTGTGGATCAATTTGTGCCCATGACATGTGATCTTGTTGTTCTTGTTGTATAGACAAGGCCACCATGTAACTAAAAAAAAACAAAAGTTTAAGTTATGGTATTTTATTCTCATTGGTTGATGAGGATCAATTTGTGCCTATGTCATGTGATCTTACTGCCAGCACTAAGTAACTACAGGTAAACAAAACTAGAACTATTACACTGCTTTGATAAAGGAAGATGCCTGCAAGGAATAATGAAATCACAGCACTCCATCATTTTGGCCATTTTTGACTTGTTGTCTCTAAAAGCTGGACAAGTCTAAAATTTTGCCGTTTGGTAAAGTGTTAATCCTTTACAACACAATCCCAATGAGGACTTTTTGAAAACATTACACCAGTATTCTCTCCTTTCCCCTCAATGTTTTACCGGTATATGCTATAAAAGTTAAATCTATGCATTTGAGTCTTACTGAATTTATCCTCTGCAAATGCTTTTAATATGGACAAGTCTAAAATTCTGTTGTCTGCTAAATAGTAAAAGCACCAAAGAAGTGGTGCTGAGGTCTCAACTCACAACCTTTCGATGACTATCACTGTTTGTTACCTCTAAGCAAGTGGGGCTTGCACCTCCCACTATTGAACCAGTTAACATTTTACAAAACAATTGAAAGCACTTGATGCAGAAAACAACATAAATAATATTAAACAAGAGCATGGCACCACGGTGCCAATGCTCCGCTGCAGTTGCTTGATTTTCAATGAAAATTCGAAGTCAGAAAGGGTCACAACTGTGTCAAAAATATTTTGATGGTTACCTGCCCTTGTTGTATGGGTTCCCCTTTTGGTAGTTAACAACTAGTCAGAGTTTGAAGTAAATATCTTGAGTAATAAGAGTGATAAGATAAGACAGAGAGATACGAGAGATATTAAAAAATGTCTGAGTTTTTGCACACAGATGCAAACGACAACAGGGCTATGGCAATACCTCCATGTTTTCTTAAAAAACAGCCAAACTAAAAATGGAAAAAAAAAAAACATTTGGGGAACGGTAGAAAACATTGTGGTAAAAGTAGAAAATGCTGGTTACCAGCATTTTCTCCTTTTCCAACAATGTTTTCAAAAGCCATTCTTGTCTGGTCTTTAAACCATTGATTGTGTTGTACAGGGTTGATATTTGTCATACAGAAACATACAGACAGTAGGTCACTTACTCTTGTTCTATTTGTTCATCTGTATTGAGCTGGGTATCAGCACCTTCTACAGGATTATAGACTGGTTCTGGTTTTGTGTATGTGTGGAATTCAGAGTCGACAAAGTGACAGTCTCCCTCTACATTGCTCAGTGTTTCCCAGACAACATTGCTTTCATGTAATAAACCCTGGTCCGTTACCAATTGGAAGAGTTCATTCTGGAATGAATTGTATATGTAACGTTTTTATCGATGTAAATATTGTAATAATCTCATTCAAAATAACTCAGTGTTTTCCAGACAACAATGCTTTCATGTGATAAATGCTGGGTCTGTACTAACCAACCATTCTTAAAACCATTCGTAGTCTAATTCTAACCTTAGAAAGTAACACAACTTCTGATTGGCTTAACTCTTTACCAAACGACAAAATTTTAGCCCGGTCTAAATCGAAACTATTCGCAGACGACAAACTGAATGCTGGACGAATTATGAAATATGGCTTTTATAGGGAAGAAAACATTGCGGAAAAAAGGAGAAAATGCTGGTAAGCAGCATTTTCTTCTTTTCTAACAATGTTTTTAAAAGGCCTCTTCCTCGGGGCTGTTAAAACCTGAGATTGTGTGGTAAAGGGTTAACTATCCAGAAGTGTTACTTTAAAATAAAAAAATTCTTGAAAATAAGACTAAGAATATTCTAAAGAATGGTTGGTGAATATGGACCCCAGTCTGTTACTAGCTGGAAATGCTCATTCTGAAAAATAATAAGAATACAGAAATATTGTGTAAATATTGTGACAATCTCCCTCTACATTGTGGTGTCTTTGGTCTTGAGGTAGACCATTGGCCTCAACTATTAGTTCCCTAGTTTGTTTCACACCAGCAGCTGGTGTCAACTGTTCATTGGCCAATGAAATCTGTGAAAGCACTGGTGTGGTTTCCAGGAAGCAGAATAGAGAAAGAGTCGTGTAAGTTGCAAGAACTTGTTTATCAATCAATGTAAAATAAATATGTTTAAAAAATATATTTTACAGTGCTTCTCAAGCAACACTCTTTTCATGAAATAAATCCTGAACTGTAAGTAACTGGAAGAGTTCATTCTGAAAAATATAATGTGTGTAACATAAACATTTTAAGTTTTAACCAGGAAGCAAAATTACAGACTTGCCTACATTGAGAGCACCTTCAGGCGTAAAATGAAATGTGACTCAAATGATGACATTTGTCTTTACAGGGTAGAGGAGAAAATGCTGGTAACTGGAATAAGCCTTTTCCCTAAATGGTATTTGAAACTAGGACTTATTTGGTAAAAGTTTACAAGAGCAGGACACCATCTTTGTTAAATTCTTGCAACCTCACTCTCTTAAAGATACATCCTTAGAGCCAGAGAAAAAACATTGTTAAAACTTGATAGTATGCAAATGGCTCAGAATTTAGTACGCTTTGTAAACATTGATAAATTACCAATATACATGGTGTAAGGGATAGAGAAAGTCTAGAGATTTGTCCTTATATATAACTGGAAATGACAACAGTGATTTCTTTGAAGGCCTCCAGAAAATGAAATGCATTTATATCCGTTGTAATCTGTGCAGCCTTGCAACCATCAAGAGCAACATTTGGCATGAAGATACATGAATAATTACAGTCTGATAAAATAAAGATGAAATGGATTAAAACCTAGCTAAAAAACGAGTATAGATGTATCTTTAAATGGTGAATCTAAATTTCCGTGTCACTCAGATCCTTGGACAATGTTACAGTTGACCCCTAACCACGACTTTTGTTCTAGCATATTTTGAATATAAATAATGACATACTTTATTTCTTTCTCTCATATAAGAATATATGTACATGTGAAAAAAAGGAAGGTAACTCGATGACAGAGCGTATATTAGTCAACAGGGAGAAAATAAATGAACCATGCTCTGGCAAAAGGGGGGCTTAATGCATCTCTGTGATGAATTTTACCAAGCAAGATATCACATAATAAGGGATGCATAAAATCCATTCTGTGTGACAACCGACTGAATCATGAGGTAGACTGGACCTTTGACATGTAGAAAATTGACCAATAACAGGAAGTTTTGGCCCAGGTCAGCCTGCACGGACTGTGTAGGCTAACTAGGGTAGATACTTTTTGCAGATGCATTAAGCCCCCTTTTCACAGAGCATGGCCCAAATACAATGTAGTATATCGAAGTTCAAGTACCAGCGTCTTGTAACAAACACAATATCCTTATCTCTCAAGTTTCTAAAAAGCTGCATCTTGCTGGGGCTTAAACCTCAACCAAACTATAAAACTTTTGGACTGGAGCAAATTGAAAGCATTTGCAGACAACAAATTAAATGTTGATTAAATTTCTGTCTTTCGTAGAATAGAAAATATTGTGGGAAAAGGAGAAAATGCTGGTTACCAGCATTTTCTCCTTTTCCCAAAATGTTTTCAAAAGCCTTCCCCTTCAAGATTGTTGAAACTCGGGATTGTGTAAAAATCCTGTTATTAATCCTAAAGAAGAAGAGTTTTGAAAACATTGTGGAAATAGGAGAAAAACACACATTTTCTCCTTTTCCCACAATCTTTTCGACCTGCAAGGTCAAATCCTATCAATTTAGTCATATTTCATTTCTAGTATGACCCATAGAAAAAAAAAAAAAAAAAAACTTTTAGGAAAACACTGTCAGAAAATAAAGAAACGGCTGAAAACCAGCATTTTCTCCAATTTTTTTTTATAATATTTCTCATCCTTTCAGATACACATCAGATCACTTTGGTAACTCTTTCCTAAACAACAAAATTTTAGACTAGTCCAAATTGAACTACTATTCCCACAACATTTTCATAAGGCTTCTTTCTCAGGGTTATTAAAAGCCAGCTTTGTGTGGTAAAGTGTTAACAGCTTAAAAACATGATGGGAAATAAGAATCAAAATTACTGCAATTTTAGATTTCCTTTCGACATGAGGATTCTCATTGTTTCAGGCAGTGTTGATCCAAAATCAAACTGCCCGCAACAGCTGTTAAGTCAAGCTCAGCAGCCTAAGAGCTAAAGCTCTACATGCATGTACACTGAGTAAAGGGCAAATCTATTCACTGGCCTGTATAGTTTAGTACCATTTATTGAATGTTTACATGATGCACTTTTTATACAGGATTAATCAATCCCTGTGAATTGTGATAGGAAAGTTGCAAAGAAAGGTAAGGGAAATTTATTCCAAATAATTTTATTTGAGATTTTGTTTTCCGTCTACATATATAGAGCTCAAAATTTTGTTTAAAATCAATGATTTTCTCTTTGCTTCTATCAATGACTAAAATGATCAGAACAGTATGTGACATTGATGATTTATTAATTTCATTTTTTTAAACAATATTACATATATGTTTGTTGAAGTATGCCATGTTCATTTCCCATCCCCTCCCCTTTTTTATTGACTCAATCCAGTCTGTCAGACATTAATGCCTATTTCTTTAAGCAAACAACAAGTTTTTTTTTTTTGTATTAACAGTTTATCAAGACTAGATTAACATTTTACCAAATAAAAAGTTTTTGACTCTTCCAAACTGAAAGTATCTGAAGATGACAAAATCAAAGGTGATACAAATAAACCCAAGTTCTTTGACAGAGTAGAAAATGTTGGTTAGGTATCCAGCATTTTCTCTTTTTACCAAAATATGTTCTAGGGCTCTTTTCCTCCTGGTTGTTAAACCTCTGTATTGTATGGTAAAGGGTTAAACAGATTTAGCAGTTTGGTGTGTGTATGTATTATGTTTGACATTTTTTACATTTCAGTTATATTGCACAGCCAGTATACCTATCCATGCTTTCTTGGCATTTCTTTCGTCAGTGCCTTTCAACCATGGTCAAAAAAATGATCAGCTATGAGAAATGAATGAATGACTATCATTAATCCATGGAAAGAAACCTGATGAGCTGGGGATTCAAACCAGCAACCCCTGGTCTCAAAAGTCCTATGCCCTACTGACTGTACCACTGGCTTGGAAAATTGTATACATAGTAACTCTACAAATAGTAATCATATTGTGAAACTTTGGCCATTTGTCAAAAAATGTCATGTCTAGCAATCAACCGAATACTGAATCAAACAATTAACCCTATACAACACAATTCTGAGTTTTAACTACCCTTCTGAAAATGACTTTTGAAAACATTGTGGGAAAAGCGGAAATTGCTGGTAACTTGCATTATCTCCTTTTCCCAGAATGTTTTCTACTCTGTAAACCGGATATTGCATCATTTGTACCACAATTAATTTGTTGTCTGCAAATGCTTTCAATTTGGACAGATCTAAAATTTTGTCCCTTATGTTTTTTTCCTATTTTAGTACATTTTATCAAATTCAGGATACGGTAGAGGTTTACTGTGTATAACACAACCTGACTAGGCAGTAACAGGACCATGCTGAATGAAGAAGGATGAAACTACTTAGAATAAGGACGGAAATGTTATTGTACATAGCTGTCCTCTGTGTACTACAGGATTTTGGTACTTAACCCTTTACCAAACGACAAAATTTTAGACCAGTCCAAATTGAAAGCATTTGCAGACGACGATTTAGATATGGCTCAAAGGATGAGATTTTTCTCTGACAGGGTGGAAAACATTGTGGTTACCAGCATTTTCTCCTTTTCCCATAATATTTTCAAAAGGCTTCTTCCTCAGGTCGTTAAAAGTCGGCATTGTGTGGTAAAGAGTTAATCCTTAACTAAACGACAAATATTTAGCCTGGTCCTAATTCAAAGTATTTGCAGATGACAAATTAAATGGAACTCAAATGATGGGATTTGTACTTCAAAGGGTAGAAATCATAGTTGGAAAAGGAGGAGATGCTGGTTACCAGCCTTTTTTCCTTTTCCCACAATGTTTTTAAATACCTTTTACCCTATGACAGTTAGAACTCAGAATTGTGTGGTAGAGGGTAAATCCTGAATTTTAACAACTTTTAGAAAGAAAGCTTTTGAAAACATTGCAGTTAAATAGCATTTTGATCCTTCTCCTACAATATTCTGCACCCTTTCAAGAGAAAATGAAAATATCATCTGCACCACATTTAATTTGCATCTGCAAAATTAATGCTTTCAATTTGGACAAGTCTGGAATTTTGTGGTTTGGTAAAGTTATCAAGTGTAACCCTTCACCTTTCAGTCCTTCAAATGCTTTACTAAACAATCTAAAATTTTACCAACCTTGGGGAAAACAGACTTTAGAAAAGGAGACATTTTTGTAAAAGAAGAAAATGATGGTTACCAGCATTTTCTCCTTTTTGCACAATGTTTTCAAAAGCTTTCTTCTTCAGGATCATTTAAATATGGAATTACTTCCATAGAGGCTTAACTCTTTACCACACAATCCCAACTTTTAAAAACCCTGAGAAAGAAGCCTTTTGGAAACACTGGGAAAAGGAGAAAATGCTGGTAACCAGCATTTTCTTCTTTTCCCACAATGTTTTCTATCCTTCCTAAAACATTTCAATTTTTCAGTCACATTTATTTTGTCGTCTGCAACTGCTTTCAATTTGGATTAGTCTTAAATTTTGTCGTTTGGTAAAGAGTTAAACCCTGGGTCTCCAGGTTGTGAGTCCTACACTTTACTACTGGGCCTGTCTCAATGACTTTCATCGGTAATCTCAAAGAAAATGGTCGCGGGCATTATGATTTGAAATTTCAACATATCGGGTTCCCTGGAGTTTCTTTAAATGCTTTACCAAACAAAAAAAGTTTTAAATTGATTCAAATTCAAAGCATTTTGCAGATGACAATTTAACCCTTCACCAAATGACAAAACTTTGGACTGATCCAAAGTGAATGCATCTACAGATGACAAAGGAAATGATATTTGTCTCTGAAAGAGTAGTTAACATTTTTGGAAAAGGAGAAAATGCTGGATACCTGTATTTTCTCCTTTTTCTAAAATATTTACAAAAGCCCTCTCTGTCAAGGTCGTTAAAACTCAGGATTGTGTGGTAAAGGGTCAAATGTGGCTCAATTGATGGAATTTGATTTTAACCCTTTCCCAAACGACAAATTTTGGACTGGTCCAAATTGAAAGAGTTTGCACACGGCAATTTTAAATTTGATGAAAATGGCAGATAGGTCTCGAAAAGGTAGAAAACACTGTGGGAAAAGGAGCAATTTCTCCTTTTCCCACAGTGTTTTCAAAAGACTTGTACTGCTGACATGTGAAAACCAGGGCTTGCTTGGGAAAGGGTTAATAGGGTGCAGAACATAGCGTGAAAAGGAGAAAAGCTGGTAATCAGCAAATTTCTCCTTTTCCCACTATATTTTAAAAGTCTTCTTCCTTAGGGTTATTAAAACTTAGTTTTTTAAGGTTAAGGGTGGGTAAAATTTATCAGTACTTTGCACA
The DNA here is from genome assembly GCA_945859785.2 of Tridacna gigas. NCBI lineage: Eukaryota > Metazoa > Mollusca > Bivalvia > Cardiida > Cardiidae > Tridacna > Tridacna gigas. The sequence goes on along the minus strand of OX244038.2, from coordinate 36,046,846 downwards.
GCACTCTTGAGAAGCCACTGACTGCTTTCCCATGAAAACATCATTGAAATAATGTTCAGCCATGTGAGAGAAATGAATCTTGTAGCTGTTATTGTAGTATGGCGTTCAAAAACTTTTTCAACATAATTTCAGATATATTGCTGCAGCCAATGCACCTATTACTAATTTCCTGGGATTTCTTTTCACCAGTACTTTGAACAATATTCTTCCAAAGCCACTGGCTGCCTTTCCACATGAACATCATCAAAACAATCACTGGTGAGAGAAGAATGAATCATGTTGCAATGACTATCTTCAATGAATCTTGCTGCAATGACAATCATAATACCTTGAGAAAAGTCTGGTCACTCTAACTTTTGAACTGAGCTATTAACTGACTACGCTAAGCACATGGAATGGACTTCACCAGTCATCAGAAATGTCCTAACAAAAGGCAATGAAAAGTAAATTTGATATACAGAGGTATATAACCAGTAGCTATCCCATACTGTCAAAGTCATGTTTACAACCACTTTTATCAAGCAACAAACTTGTGGAGAATGACCATTTTTATCAGTCTCTTAACAATAATTTTCAGAGACAGATTACATATGGTAACCTTTTACAACACAACCCCATGCTTTAGAGACCTTGAGGGAAAGAAACTAATTCAAACATGGTGGAAAAAGGAGCATTTTCTCCTTTTCCTACAATGTTTTCAAAAGTCCTATTGCACAGGGTCATATGAACTTGGGATTGTAACCTAAAGGGTTGAACAACCATCTGTCCAATGCCACCATTTTCTCGGTCCCATTGCTAGTTGCTTTACACAAGTCTGACTGTTTGGGTATTTTCATATTTGCAGAGACAGTCCGAGCAACAAGAGGGGGTCCCTGTCTCAGCGCTTCTCAAAGACAATGTCAGACAGAGGGCTCTCATTTATGGATTGCTGTACATGGTAATCACAAGGATAAAGTTTGCAGGTACAATAATGGCAACCAATCTCCCTTTTTATCATGTGCCTTTGTCAAATTGTAACTGCATGTCACAACAAGAAATGATTCCACTGTAAATTTATGTACAATATCTCACATAAGTAAACATTCTTTTTTAATACTACCCATGTTTTCAAATGATGCAATCTTTCTTTGATAAGGTAGAAAACATTGTCCAAAAAGGAGAAAATGCTGGTCACCAGCATTTTCTCCTTTTCCCACAATGTTTTCAAAAGGCCTCTTCCTCAGGGTTGTTAAAACTCTGCATTGTGTGGGAAAGGGTTAAAATATGGTATAAAACCTATAAATTTTAAGCTTGTCTTATTCAAGAGAAAACAAAATCTGAGCAGTTTACAAAGATTCCTTTTTTATTATCATCATTTAGATCCTTAAAACTACCACATCTCTTTAACCCTTTACCAAACAATAAAATTTTATACTGGCCCAAATTGAAAGTGTAGTGCAGACGTCAAATTAAATGTGACTCAAAAATTAAAATTTGTATTGGGAAGGGTAAAAAACACTGTGGGAAAAGGAGAAAATGCTGGTTACCAGCATTTTCTCCTTTTCCCACAATGTTTTCAAAAGGCTTCTTTCTCAGGGTCGTTAAAAGTCGGGATTGTGTGGTAAAGAGTTAATCTCCTATAACTCGAAAAATACTACAAGAAAAAAATTTTCATATTGCACGTGTATGTATTCATTAACAACTGAACTCTGAATTTGTTTTTTGAACTATATGCAATATTTGAATTATTATCCATAGTATGCACTATGATAATACATGAAACTATTTTTTATTTTTCAAGACTGTCCCACAAATTTGTTGTATTGCACATGCCAACCTCTCAGCTACAAATTAAAGTTTGTAGCTGAGAGGTTGGCATGCATGATACAACAAATTTGAAACACAGAGAACTGCACTGTCTTACAATTTTTCATACATGTAATTCATTTTTAGATTGGTTCCCTCCAATAATAAGGCTATAACTGCAAATCGCATTACATGCATTTATATGACAGCTACGGACCAGTTCAATTTATAATGAGACATTCTGGACGGTACAACAAATATATTGTATCACTCAGGTCAAACCTTAGCTACAACCTACTAAACGAGAACTACGCCAGTCTGATGATTTTTTTATTTTCTCATTTGTGTTCAAACATTTTGGACTGTATCTAAAACTTTTTTTTTCTCATTTGTGTTAGGACATTTTGGACTGTATCTAAAAATGTGTGGTATCACACATGTCAAAATGTACCTAGAGCCCATGGGAAAGAGAACTACACCAGTCTGATGATTTTTTTCTCATCTATATTTAGATACTTTGGACTGTACTACAAATGCGTAGTATCACACATGTCAAAATGTAGCTTCACCCCACAGAACAGAAAACTACACCAGTCTGATGATTTTTTTTTCTCATATATATTCAGATATTTTGGACTGTATCATAAATGCGTAGTATCACACATGTCAAAATGCAGCTACAACCCAAAGGAAAGAGAGTTACACCGGTCTGATGTTGTACACCACTATGTTGATCCTCCATACAACTGTCCATTTCCAGCCCAAAGTATGTCTTGCATATTTACATTCTGAGCTGTACTCTGGCAAAAGGGGTCTTAATACATCTCCCTGACACATTATACCAAGCAAGGCTTAACATAATTATTGATTCATGAAATCCATTTCATCTAACAACCAGCTAAATCTTGAGGTAGAATGGTCCTTGGCCATGCAGAAAATTCACCAAATCCGAAAGGTTTTGACCCAGGTCAGCCTGCGCCGGCAGACGCATTAAACCCCCTTTTCACAGAGCATGCTCATTTACATGTACTACTATTTTATCGAATACAATTCTATATTTACTTCAATAGTTTCTGGTAAATGAATCATATCACAACAAAACATCAAATGTTGAAACATTGCTTCATGTATTGAATAGTGCTTTACACCGCTTTTGAACACCATTTCAGTCACTTCACTGAAACAGCAAACACATACAAGTGTGTCCTTGGTGTGGTGTTTAATAAGCTGGGGCTTTGATGTGACTTGGTTAAATCACATGATTTAACCAAGAGCCTCTAGTGAGGAATGAGCATGAGACAACCAGATTATAAAATCCCACACCTTCGGCACTGAGAAACCTTCACCACTAAAGACCCTGGACATGTTGATGAGGCCACTATTGTGTTCAATTTACAGCAGATGTGTTGTACACCTATACTCTTTACCAAAGCACAATTTTTTAGACTGGTCCAGATTGAAAGCATTTGCAGACGACAGAAAAAATGTGACTCAAAAAATTGAAATTTGTGGTTGGAATGACAAAAAACATTGTGGAAAAAGGAGAAATTGCCGGTTACCAGCAATTTCTCCTTTACCCATCATGTTTCCAAAAGCCTTCTAACTCAGTGTTGTTAAAAGTCAGGATTGTGTGGTAAAGGGTTAAACCTAAGTTACAGTATCTAAGTCTATATGGTTATCTCAAAACTTAACCCTTGAAGTGCCTTTCACCACTATAGTTTCCTTTACGGCCAGCTTAGAGCAAGATCAGACAGCACAAAACATGCAGTCTGATCTTTGATCTACACTCTACGCTTTGCCGAAACACTGTAGACAAAAGCAACCATGAAGTCACAATTCTATGGGTTTTACTCTAGACCGAAAATGTCCGCTGGGTTATTCGGTGCTTTAAGTAAGAGGCTAGGCTTTTCTTTCGGCTACAGTCATTTAGACATGATATTCTTGATATAACTCTACCAATATGAAGATAAATTTTTATCTTTAGATTTGAATGCTTTTTTTTTTCATCTATCTCCCAAATGAAGCAGTATAAAATAACTTTCTGACGTTGACCAAATATTTAACTATATGAGTTATCTCCCTTTGACAGTGTTTTTCCTGAAAGCACATATGACTTGTTAACTCTTTACCAAATGACAAAATTTAAGACTTGTCCAAATTAAAAGCACTTGCAGACAATGAATTAGGTACTGCTCAAAGGATTAGATTTGTCTGTGATACAATAGAAAACACTGTAGGAAAAGGAGAAAATGAAGGTTATCAGCATTTTGTCCTTTCCCCTAATGTTGTCAAAAGCCTTTTTTCCCCAGGGTCATCAAAAGTCAGGATTGTCTGGTAAAGGGTTAACCCTTTTGTCTTTATACATACATGATGATAAAGGATGCTTTTGCTTTGAAATCAGTGCAGCAGAAATTTGATTGTTAATATGTCATACATTAGCATTTACTTTCAATGCACTTGATATATCAGTTATTGCATGTTTAACTCTTTACTGCACAGTACTGAGTTTTAACCTCTTTGAGGAAGAGGATTTTTGAAAACATTGTGGAAAATACCAGCATCTTTGCCCATATCCACAAAGTTTTCTATCTTTCCAGATCTGAATTGGCATCACTTCAGCCTTCTTCTAGTTGTTGTCCACAATTACTTCCAAAATGGTCAAGTCTAAAATTTTGTCATCTTGTCAAAAATAAAAGCATACATCTTTCTTTTACAGGTCTTGGTAAGACATCATACATCAGAAAAAGAGACCAAACAAATAGTTCAACAAACAAAGACTGTAATGCAACAATATTGTGTATTGCCATTTTGCTACAAATAATCCATTTTTGTTACCAATGTAAATAAACTACATGTATATAAAAGACTGGTTGGTCATATGAACTCTTTACCACACAATCCCTAGCTTTAATGACCCTGAGGAAATCACCTTTTGAAAACCTTGTGGTAACCAGCATTTTCTCCTTTTCCCACATGGCTTTTCTACGCTTTTAGAGACAATTACCATCATTTCAGCTACATTTAATTTGTTGTTTGCTAATGCTTTCAATTTCAACAAGTCTGAAATTTTATTGTTTGTCAAAGAGTTAATTTTTTAGTGAGTTAATTCAGAGTAAGTTTGCCAATGACTGACTGAATAATATTTTAACCCACAGGGTGCCAAATAAACTTAACAGAGACTTTTGATTTAGAATAATGATCCAAACAATCTCAATTTCAAGGTTGTAATTGTCCAAAGTGTCTCAGCAAAGTGGTCAGTGTAGATCAAAGATCAGAGAGCATATTTTGTGCAGTCTGGTCTTGATATACATTGGCTGCAAATACAACTTAAGTTTTGAAACGTGCTTTAACCCTTTACCAAACAATCCTGAGCTTTAAAGACCATTAGATAAGAGAGTATAGAAAACATTAAGGGGAAAAAAGAAAAAGTAAAACAAGCATTTACCCCTTTTCTCTCAATGTTTTCTATCCTTTCGAAGACAATTTTCATTATTTGACCTATATGATTTGTCATCTGCAAATGCTTTTAATTTGGACAAGTTCAAAATTATGTCATCTGGTGAGGAGTTATGTCACTTTCAACAAATTTCAGTCAATATTACACCGACAGCTCCCTTATGGAGGTGTTTCCTACTTTCCACTGGTACTGGACTGGGGCTCTGAAGTGCTTTACAAAAAGAAATTCCATACTTGCCCAACATCTTACCTTATGTCTGTACAGTGTGATGAAATGATTGTTCCTAAATAAGACTACTAATTCATCCTCTTTAAGCTGAGAACTCAATTCTGACAACCCATGATAGGTAAGCTGTGAAGCTGAACTCTCCAGAAATTGTTCTGCTACTAATGCTGTAATAGAAAGATCAGAGTAAATGTACTAAGAATGTTGAGTTGAGAGACATGGCTTTGCAAATAAGCCGTGCTCTGGCATAAGGTTTCACAAATATCTGTGATGCGTCATACCAAGCAAGACATTATATAATTATGAATCCATAAAATCCATTTTGTCTAACAGCAGTCTGAATCATGAGGTAGTATGGTCCTTAGACATGCAGAAAATTGACCAGTAAGAAAAAAGTTTTGACTCGGGTCAGTCTGGGCAGACTGCACATGGGTCGATACTTTCTGCAGATGCATTAAGCTTCCCTGCTACCCTGGAGTCTCTTTCACTCTTTACCAAACAATTCTATGTTTTAACCAACCTGAGGAAGAGGGCTTTATAAAACGATGTGGGAAAAGGAGAAAATGATGAAAACATTGTTGGTAAAGGAGGAAACGCTGGCTTTGTCTCTTTTTCCCACAATATTTTCAAAAGCATATTTGCTCGGGGACTGGAAAGGCTAAGAATACTGACACTGCCAAAATCCTGTTCAAGAATTGATACAAGACAGTATCTCTACTCACCTTGACTAACAGTTTCTGTTAGGTCCGATGTTTTCTCGATGATAATCTTTTCTACTAACTGGTTGTAACTGCAGGTGCCTACAGCTTTTACTTCTTCCCCATTCTGGGGGTCCACTAACCAACCATGGCACAGGGAGATTTGTAACAGATCAAATATAATGCATTCTGGAGTGTACTCAAAGTCCTTTATCCTGTAATGCAAATGTATCTATTTTGTTAAAGACCCAATAGTGGCTAAAAGTAAACAAAGCAGGTGTTGAAATGCATTTGACTTTAAATCATACCTTCTAAAAGTATGGAAATTATTGTGAGGATGACAATCTTTTATTTTTTATTGTATTGTTGGTTCAAGTGTCAGGCACAGGCAGAAAAATAAACTTCAAAATCATGTAAAAAGTAAACAAAAGATAGAGTCACCTGGCAACATTCGACCTACTTTGAAAATTCATTTTTCTACCAGTGAATAACACTTGGACCATCTGTACAATGAGAGATTGTCACCTTTACAATAATTTCCATACTTTAAAATGGTATGATTTAACCCTTTAACGCACAATGCCGCCTTTTGACGCCTCTGGGAAAGAGGCCTTTTGAAAACATTGTGGGAAAAGGAGAAAATGCTGGTAACCAGCATTTTCTCCTTTTCCCACAATGTTTTCTACCCTATCAAAGAAATATTGCACCATTTAAGCCACACTGAAATTGTCGTCTGCAAATGCTTTCAATTTGGACAAGGCTAAAATTTTGTCGTCTGGTAAAGGGTTAAATTAAAATGCATTTTAACACCCCCATTGTCTATTTTTGGCTTATTGGGGCTTTGATATGTTTGTGTGTTGATAAAAACTGTTTTTCACAGAATTTGCATCTATCCTGTGGCTCAGTGGTGATTAAGTCTTACACAATAAATTTAACACTAACAGTGACATCTATCCCAGTCTGTAATTTGTTCCAAAACATAAATGATTAAAACTTGACCAAATGATTTGTCATGATGAAATTTTAAAAACACTGAAAACAGTGTAGCAAAAAGAGAAGATGAGGGTAACCAGCATTTTCTCTATTTCCAACAATGATTTCTACCATTCCAAAAATCAAATTTAAATTTTTATCGTATTTACTTTGTCACCTGCAAACACTTTACATTTGGGCTAGCAAAAAATATCTTACCCTGTTGACTGCAAATGTAACCCTTTACCACACAATCACAAGTTTTAACAACCCAGGAGTAGAAACCTTTTGAAAACATTGTGGGAAAAGGAGAAAATACTGGTAACCAGCATTTTCTTCTTTTCCAACAATGTTTTCTACACTTTCCAAGACAATTTTCAACATTTGCGTCACATTTGTCATCTAAATTGTAATCTCAGTAATCTATACATAAACTAGAAGGCCCTGAATATGCTCTACTGGCAGGGAATGCAGACTTTATCATGTAAACAAGAATTGGAAATTTTCAACATGAAATGGCTACTTTTCCCACATTGTTTCTTCGATTTTTTTTTCAAAATCAATAGGGTTGAAGCTACTGATGAGATAAACAAACTGTGTGATTTTCATGAAAATCTGACCAGAAATACAGACTTTATTGCGTAAACAAGAACAGAAAATTTAAATTTTCAACTTTAAATGGCTACTTTTCCCATACTATTTGTTGGATTTTTTTCAAAGTCGATAGGGTTGAAGCTATTGATGAAATAAACAAACTGTGCAAGTTTCACGAAAATCTGAAGTTATTTGCAGACTTTATCGCGTAAACAAGAACTGGAAATTTTCAACTTGAAATGGCTACTTTTCCCATACTGTTTGTTGGATTTTTTTCAAATTCAATAGGGTTGAAGCTATTGATGAGATAAACAAACTGTGCAAGTTTCATGAAAATCCGGCAACAAATGCAGACTTTATCGCGTAAACAAGAAAAAGACTAACGGACGGACAGACGGACGGACAGACAGACCGACAGACAGACGGACGGACGGATGACGGAAACCCCGCCATGACATAAGCTCTGCTGGCTTTCAGCCAGTAGAGCTAAAAATCATGACTCTTACCCAGTAAATCTAACATTGACGTCTATCCCCGTCTGTAATTTATACATCACAGCAACAGCATCTTGCATGTTCTGTTCAAAATTAAGGCGAGCTGAAGCAGCCATTCCCTGAAATACAGTCACAAATTCATATTTTATGTAACAATTATCTTCTGCTAGGTGGCATTTTTTAAATAATGTACCTATCTGATTGGGACATTCTGGGTACAGAATCGATGCTGCCAATTTCAAAATAAAATATAACTTTATTCAAAACAATGCTACCTGGTATGATTTATACAGTTATGGTTAGCTTGCATATAACCTATGCACCAGCCATTTATCAACACAGCCCCTAGAAGCTTGGGAAACAGCCGCGGTATAATCCCAGCATAGTGGGGCCATTTTTATTGTTGTCATTGTCTGTGAAAAACCTTGCACAAATCTCATTTTTCCCTAAATCTATATTTAAAAGTTTTTTGTCTTCTGCTAAAGAGTTAAAGATACATCTATACTCATTTTCAGTCAGTTTTTAACCATTTCATCTTTATTTTATCTAATTATAATCATTCTTGTATCTTCAAGCAAATATTGCCCCTGACGGTTGCAAGGTTGCATAGATTATGACCAACAGAAATGGTATTTCATCTTCTGGAGGCCATCAACGAAATACTGCTTTAAATCGAAGATTTCCGATTTATGAATTTATCCCTTACACCATAATTATATAGTGGTAATTTATCTATGTTTACAAAGCTGACTATATTCTGAATCATTCTACAGTCTATTAAATTTTAACAGCCCTTTATCTCTCTGGCTGTACGGATATATCTTTAAAATACAAGAATGCTTGGTACCGGATTAACTTAGAAAGTACTGAGAAACACTGGCAATTTTTTTTTTCCAATATTTTTTTAATACTTGGCTTCTACATTTAACTCTTTCCAACACAATCCCGACTTTTAACGACCCTGGGGAAGAAGGCTTTTGAAAACATTGTAGGAAAAGGAGAAAATGCTGGTAACCAGCATTTTCTCCTTTTCCCACAATGTTTTCTACCCTTCCAAAAACAAACTTCCATTTTTCGGTAACATTTATTTTGTTGTCTGCAAATGCTTTCAATTTGGTCTAAAATTTTGTCTTGTGGTAAAGAGTTAAGCACACTATCACTTGAACATTTATTTTTGCAGCAGAATGATTATGGAAAAGACTATTACCAAACGACAAAATTTTAGACTGGTCCAAATTCAAAGGATTTGCAGATGACATATTAAATGTAGCTCAAATGATGATTTCTGTTTTGGATATAGTTCAAGACATTGTGGGAAAAGGAGAAAATGCTGGTTACCAGCATTTTCTCCTTTTCCCACAATGTTTTCAAAAGCCTTCTCTTGCAGGGTCGTTAAAAATTGGGATTGTGTGGTAATGGGTTAAAAGGGCAACTGCTTGCTCCTAAAAAAAAAAATCCCTTTGGCAAAATGTTTTCATCTTTTAGTGCATTTAATCTTAACTCTTTACCAAACAACAAAATTTTGGACTCAACCAAATTGAAAGCATTTGCAGACGAAAAATTAGATTTAGCTCAAATGATGATTTCTGTCTTCAATAGAGTACAAAACATTGTGGGAAATGGAGAAAATGCTGGTTACCAGCATTTTCTCCTTTTCCCACAATGTTTTCAAAAGCCTCCTTTTTCAAGGTTGTTAAAACTCTGGATTGTTTGGTAAAGGGTTAATTCATTTTGTTTATCCATTCCATGGTGCATCGGAAAGCTCTCAAAGTCAACTGCTGCACTTTTGTTTCACAAGGCTAGGAGTGAACTCTTTACCCAACAATCCCATGTTTAATGAGCCCAAGAAAGAGGGCTACTAAAACATTGTTGGAAAAGATGGTACCCAGCCTTTTTGCCGACCCCCCCCCCCCCCCTTCCCCGCCAATGTTTTCTACCCTATCAAATGAAAAATCCTACCATTTTAGCAACAATTAATTTGTTGTCTGTAAATGCTTTCAATCTGCATAATTCTAAAATTTTGTCCTCTGGTAAAGAGGACAAACACAACTACAATATTCAATAATTATTTCCAATCAATCTTGATTCACCGACTTTGTTAGTTAATGGTCTGAGTGAAATGTCAAACACCATAGTTACAACACTGTAATTCTAATAAAGGTCAACTCTGTAATTGGATGCTGGTGTAGCCTGACCTTGGCTTTATGGTTACAATTTTCAACTATGATCAAAATTGTACATACTGTATGTTTCAATTTTCCTAATTTCCAACCATTAACCTTTTACACACATCAATTAACCTATAACTCTTGACCAAAACACAAAGTTTTAGACTGATCCAAATTGACAGCAGTTGCAGACAACAAATTATATGTGGCACAGATTATGAAATTTATCTTTGAAAGGGTAGAAAACATTGTGGGAAAAGGAGAAAATGATGGTTACCAGCATTTTATACTAGTCCAAATTGAAAGCATTTGCAGATGACAAATTAAATGTGGCACAGATTATGAAACTTATCTTTGAAAGGGTAGAAAACATTGTGGGAAAAGGAGAAAATGCAGGTTACCAGCATTTTCTCCTTTCCCACAATATTTTCAAAAGCCTTCTTCTTCGGGGCGGATCGTGTGGTAAAGGGTTAACCTTTAAGCCAAGCTCCGCCCCGCCCCCGACTAACACTTGGACCAAATGTACAATAACACATTGCCATCTGCCTGTCCTGGTTTAACCCTTTACCAAATAATCCTGTGTTCTTATGTCCCTGAAGAGGAAGGCTTTTGCAGACAATGTGGGAAAAGGTCCAACATTGTCTCCCTTTTCCACAATGTTTTCTACCCTTTCAGATACAATTCCCATTTTTTGAGCTACTACTGATTTCTTGTCTGCAAAATGCTTTCGATTTTGACAGGTCAAACATTTTGTCCTTTGCTAAAGAGTCGTCCCACTTACCTCATCACCCCCACTTGGAACATTTTCTAGAACACAATCACCAAGGTATGTCATCAGCTGATTGGCTGTTACCACTTCAGTCTTTGCTGGAATTTTCACCCTAGCTTGCAAAAGTAGAACATTCAAAATTGCAAGTAATGGGCAAGGGCCATTCTCATTCTGTGTGATAATAGGCACTAATTTTTGCTTGAAATATATCCATTTAATGTGATACATACTATCTCCAGCACTCAAGGCCCCTGCATAATCTTTGGATGCAGCACCTAGATTCTCATTATTTGAAACAGTGTCATCAGCTTGTGACCCACTTGCAATAGGCTGTGTATTACTAATACTATCATTTATATTTGGTTCAGTAGTCTTTCTTGCATCTATAGCATCTGTATCTGCATCCTCATCTCTGTCTTCAAAATCTGCATCTGATATCTTTTTATCTTTTTCTTCTGCTGTTTCATGGTTGTTTTCTGAAGCACTACTTGTAAGATTCACATTACCTCCAGTAATACCATCCACTCCTGTTTGTATACCTTCTGTATTGCCTATGGTAAAAAATGTACGATTAATAATTGAGCCATACTCTGAATGCATCTCCAAGATATGTTATATCCGGCAAGTCATCATATAATTCTGGACCCATAAAATCCATTTTGTCTAGCGCTTGACTGAATTTTGAGGAAGAGCAGTCCTTGGACACGAAGAAAACTGACAAATAAGGAAAAAAAAAAACCAAAAAAACTATCAACCCATGTCAGCCTGCACGGATTGCACAGGCTGACAAGGGTCGATACTTTTTGCAGATGCTCCCTTTCCAAAGAGTATGGCCCATATGTATGAATAACATATCCATCACAAAAAGCCACTGGTTTATTTGTCGGTTTGTTTGGTTTTATGCTCTTCCCCAAACAATCCTGGGTTTTAATGACCCTGAAGAGGAAAGCTAATCAAAATACCATGGGAAACACAGGTGAACGGCGAGTGACAGTGTAAATCCTGTATTACACACTAATATATTAGTGTGTAATATAGGACTTACATTGTCGTTCGCCGTTCACCTGTGGTTGGAAAAGGAGAAAATGCTGGTTACCAGCATTTTCTCCTTTTCCTAAAGTGTTTTCTTATCTTCAAAAGATATATTTAAACTTTGGTTTCACATTCATTTTGTCTGTAACTGCTTTCAATTTGGCAAGTCTAAAACTTTGTTGTGTGGTAAAGAGTTGATACAGTCTTATTATTTCAATGGTATCATTGCTGCCAGAACTCTTTCTGTGCATTCCTGGAATTTCTTATATTGTGTGAAGCATACATTGAAGTCAATGACTGCTTCCCACATAAAGATCTTCAAAAGAATGCTCAGTGAGAGATGAAATATTTGTATCACCCTTGGAAAGAGCTTGGCTGAGCTGGGACTTGAATTTCAAACCTGCTAATTACTAGACCTGCTCGTTACTATCACAAGTTACAATACAGTTTCTTTTATCACAACCTGTTTTCGTAGATGATAAAAATCATACTCGAAGGCCTTTGAAGCTCCATTGTTCCATTATTTCATCGGTTGACCATCAAACACCATAACTAGAAGTAGCACACTGGCGCATCGCCTCTAAATCACTACCATATGCAAGATATTCTAACTACAAAACTTTGAAATTGTGCAAACATTATGGCCTTTTATACTTACTCCAAATTCTTTACCAGATAACTAAAATTTACAATGGTCAATATTGACAGCATTTGTAACAGACAAATTCACTGAGGCCTAGATTATGAAATGTATCCTTGAAAGGACAGAAAACACTGTAGAAAATGGAGTCAGCATTTTCCCCTTTGTGCAGAAAGTTTTCAAAAACTTTCTTCTTTAGGGTTGTTAAAACTTGAGATTGTGTGGTAAAAATGTAAAATGATTATACCCATAGTCTGGGTATGCATTACCTTCAATTTAAGGGTTCGCTCCGATGTTATTTTTATAACTGTATCTCCACTCACTTTCATATCAGCCATTCTTTTATGGCTTCTGGAAATTTCAAAATCTTACCGGTCATCTTTCTGTCAGCATAATGTGTCTTAAATCTGCTTGTAAGCTATAAAAATGGACACAAATCAATAGATATATGATTTAACTTCACACTGACACCAAGTGTAGGGCAAGGTTGTCATTGATCTTTTTGTAATTTATCTTTTATCCAACATAAATACATCTGGTCAATTTGTAAACAACACTCATTATAAATTCAGTTAACTGTGCATGCGCGGTCATTTTTATTTGAAAAAAAATGACATTGTGTGATCGGTAATTTAAGTGATAATTATGACTCCTTGTAAATGAAATACATCCAGTATGTTTCAGTTTTCCTTTCAATGCCCAAGCCGATAAAACAGAAGCCGATAAATTGTGAAAAAAATAATTCTACTTCAGTGGAAATGACTTCTGGAACATGCACAGTAAATGTAAAGCCTAGTTTCGATTGAAGTAGGTCAATAGATATTTACACTTCAAAAACATGGAATTACAAGTTACCTTTTAATAATTTTGGCTTTTTTTGGCAAGATTAATCATTTGTCTAACGATCTCTGTGCCCAAATTATTGGCAGTCAATGATAATTTTAACGCAGAGAGTTGTTAGAAGAGATGCTGGTATGATCAACTTTAATTCCAGAATAGAAATATGAATGGCTGATATGAAGGGGTGCAGGGACCAAATCACGAAACAACATCAGAGCAACCCTTCAGGCTGAAGGTAGGTGTGCAACAGTATGAATTTGGCCAGATTATACAGGAAAATCTTTTTCCTACTCAAAAATAGTGCTAAAACTAACATAATACAAAAACTTTTGAAGAAACACCTGTTATGAAATTGGTATTCCCTTCAAAAATTCAGCTGAAAATTTTTTTTAATGGCATTCCTGTGGCATCATCATCAGTTCAGCTAGACATATGTCATCAATTTGATCAAATCAATTTCCACACAAAGATTTCTGCCCATCCATGTATCATATAAAAAAAAAAATAAATAAATAATTAAACTGATTTTGAAATATTGGTAAATCCAAGAGTTTTTCATCATAACCACCAAAAACGGCCTAGCTTCAAATTTTTGTCAAAAAATAAATCTTATGTTCTTGGAAACTTGGACTGGAGAAAATATACTTTTGAAAAAAAAAGGGGGGGAAGGGGGTGCTGAAGACATACATTTCCTTCTTTTTACAGAAGAAACAAGGGGCCGAAAGAGACGGATTCTCCGGAGATTACCTTTTGCTTCCTTTTGGGTGCATGGAGCTTCGTTTTTCTCATCCACACCATAATTTTCTGATGTGGGTGGGGTGAGTACATTACTTTCTTCTAGCAAATTCGGTGTATGACAATTTTGGTTGACATTTGCGGCAGTGCTGCTTAAATTGCTGTTGTTGACCTCCTCGGACATGGTGAAAAAGTAGAGAGAAACTATCTGTGTTAGTCCAAATCGTCTGGTTATTTACGTTTTTCCATTCACAGGAAGTAATGTTGCGTGTTCACGCTTGATGTGTGAAGTTGCGAGATCAAAACAGTAAAGAGGTCACTGACGGGGACGTAGTTGCTCGTAAATTTTATATTAACAGTGTAATAGGAAAACCAAGAATTTGGCTAAAACGGTAAAAGTATGCAAATGTCGAGATGAAAATTTTGCATATTACTCGCTTGCTAGTGTATTTGCTACTGAAACATGTCATTTTTGTAGCTTTTTTGTCATATCGTAGCATTTAAATCGCCTGGGAAAGTTTACCTAATGAACCTTAATAAGACATGCGCAGTGAACAAATTCTCAGCCATCTTGCAACTAATATAAAGTTTCAGACCGAACTGTCAAGTGAAAGAAGTCACTTTTTCGGCCTTTGAATCAGTTTACAGGTCAAACGACTTTGCATACTGAACAATTTCAACCATAAGGAAGGTAATTCTCCACAAGCAATGGCAATCTATTCATCTTAACTCTCAAAATCACTTTAGAGAAATTGGGCAACTAACCTAA
Source organism: Tridacna gigas (assembly GCA_945859785.2). Classification (NCBI taxonomy): domain Eukaryota; kingdom Metazoa; phylum Mollusca; class Bivalvia; order Cardiida; family Cardiidae; genus Tridacna; species Tridacna gigas. The sequence goes on along the minus strand of OX244038.2, from coordinate 36,031,668 downwards.
CTGGTCCCAAGTCGCCTGGCCTTGCCCAGGACAGTTGCCTGGCCCAAGCATTTGGGATTTTCTGACGCCAAATTTATCTCTCTACCAGACGACAGAAGTACACGTCCAGATTCAAAGCATTTGCAGACTACAAATTTGGATCAAATGACTGGTAGAATATATATTGTGACATGGAAAAAATGATGATGACCGCATTTTTCCTACTTTTCTCACATTGTTTTCAAAAGCATTCACCTTCAGGGTCAAAACATTGTGTTGTTAAATGCAAGTGCTTAGTAAATTTTATTTTGGAAAAGTCTTTTGCCCTTTACCAACTGACAAAATTTTAGACTAGTCCAAATTGAAAGCAGTTGCAGACGACAAGAAAACGTGACTGATAAATTTAGATTTGTTTTGGGAAGGTTTACCAGAATTTTCTCCTTTTCCCACAATATTTTCAAGAAGCATCTTTGCAAGGGTGGTTATTATTGGGGATTGTGGGGTACACAGTTAAAAATAGAAAAAGTCATGCTTGAACCCAAAGTCATAGTTTTCAAAAAAAATTGCAACCAGCAATTTGATATTTCTCAAACAATGGAATTTGTCTTTGAACACAGTAAACATTGTTGGAAAAGGAGAAAATGCAACCTACCTCACTGTTTACAAGCATTTTCTCTTTTCTAACAATGTTTGAAAAAGCTTTCTTTCCCAGTGTCATATAAACTCATGATTGTTTTGGTATGAACAGTTAACATTTTACTCTGCTTTTCACGAGTACATCTGCTTTTGTGGTTCATGTAGATCAAGATCAGACACCATAAAACATACTATCTCATTTTTGATCTACACTGTTCGCTATACTGATCAAAAGCAGCTTTGTAATTGCAGCCATTTATGTGTTAGAGCCATACCAAGGATGTACAATTTGTTTATTTGGTGCTTAACTCCTGAATGATGAGATTTTGGACAGGCCCAAACTGAAAGCATTTCAGACAAGAAAATTAGTCAGGCTCAAATGATGTGAATTGTCTTTAACTCTGTACCAAACAACAAAGTTTTTGGCTTGTCCAAATTAAGAACATTTTTAGATGACAGATTTAATGCAGCTCAAAAGATGTCCTGGAAATGGTAGAAAACATTGTGGGAGATGGAGAAAATATGCTGGAAACTAGCATTTTCTCTTTTTCACACAATGTTTTCAAGTGCTATTTCCTCAGGTTGTTAAAATTTGGGATTGTGTGGTGAAGGGTTTAAAGAGTAGAAATTATTGTGGGAAAGGAGAAAAATATCGGTTACTAGCATTTTTTCCTTAAAATGGTTTCAAGATTATTCTTCTTCAGTGTCACTAAGAACATGGAGTGTTTTGGTAAAGGGTTGATGGCTAAAACTGTTTACCAACATTATTTCAGCAATATCATAGCTGCCAGTACACCCATTCATGCTTTCTTGGAGTTTTTTTTACTAATGCTCCATACAATATTCTACTGAAGCCACTGGCTACTTCCCAGATAATCATTGTTTGAAACACTGATCAGCAGTAAGAAAGATATGAACCTTGTTGCAGTGACTTTCATCAGTCCTTGAAAAGAAATTAACCAAGCTTAGGATTCTAACTATAATGTAATTATGAGGGTGCTATTCTTGTACCTCTTGAACCGTCAATAGCCATACTTAGCATAGTAGAGTAGAGTCCATAGTTTTAAAGTCCCAATAAAGTCCAAATGTAAACAATGCGGGGTAAAAAATGAAGTTAAATTTTAATCATACCATTTAAAACTATGTAAATTAATATAACGATGACACTCTCCAAATGTGCGATTGGTCAAAGTTCCATTCGCTGGCAAAAGAATTACTTTCAAAACTACAAGAAATACTACCAGGTATCTCTAACTTTTTTTTACATCAATAACGATGACGTAGTTACACCACGTGATACCTTGGAGCTAAGGTAAACGAAAAACAAAATGGAGGACGGTGTGACGGTCGTGAGAATCATATTCGACAGAAAACCAAGTTCGTTTACCGAATTTGCCGAAGAGCGACACAGAAAGAACAAACGGGCGTGTATTTTAGGATTTGTTTCTTTTGTTTTGAACAAGAAGCTCGTGTAAACATACAGAATGAGCGAACTGTCTGAAAACTGATGCGGATTTCAGTTCGCATTCTCGAATCAGTAAGTCGCCTTACGTTCATCTTATATTTATTGTGTTAAAAACAGATTTATCGCTATATCTGTATTGATTTCCGCATTTACTGTTGGATCAGGATACGTAAGTACTTTCTGATTAATGAATACCGGCTAGTAAGATGAAACACAGGTGAACGGCGAGCGACAGTATGATTCATATATTACACACTAATTTGCTATTACTTAGTGTGTAATACATGAATTATACTGTCGCTCGCCGGGCACCTGTGAGATGAAAGTGATCTTTCATTTTTGCGCAGCACCCGATTGACCCATTTTCTTCGCAGAGAATGCAGATAATGATTAAATTTGCATGAATGTAATCTGAACCTCCGATATACGCGACGCATATTTATTCGGAGATTGGCCATTTACCTAGCAATCCCTAGTTTTTACGATGTTGAAAAAATGCTTTTGAAAACATGGTGGAAATATGAGAAAAAGTTGGTAGCCGACATTTTCTCCTATTTCCACAATATTTTTCTTGTATCACAGACAAATTTCATTATTTGAGAAATATTTGTTTTTCCGCAAATGCCTTAGTGTTGGACAAGGCTAAGTATTTGGGGGGGGAGAGGGGGTGTATAACACTTTAGAAATGCAATTGAAACTCAATGTGTTGAATTAAATCTGCACCATTTTTTAAAAAAAATTGGCTTAATTTCTTGGGTGACACAAATTTGAACGTAGAACCCAATTATCTTTCCCTAATCTGGTCAGTGCACATATCAATGGAATCTTGGTGTGTTTTTTTTTTAGCAGATGACAAAATTTTGGACTTGTCTAGATTGAAGCCATTTGCAGACGACATAGCTTGTATTGGATCTACATGATCTGTATTTGAAACAGGAGAAACAATTGTTGAATTAAAGGTAAATACTAGTCACCAGCAGCATTTTCTCCTTTTCCTACAATGTTCTGAAAAGGTTTATGCCTCTGGGTCATTACAGCACTGGATTGTATGTTAACCCTTTACTACACAATCTCGAGATTTTAGGACCCTGAGAAATAAGCCTTTTGAAAACACTGTAGGAAAAGGAGAAAATGTTGGTAACCAGCATTTTCACCTTTTCCCACAATATTTTCTCCCCTATCAAAGACATATTCTATCGTTTGGCCCACATTAAATTGTCGTCTGCAAATGCTTTCAATTTTGACAAGTCTAAATTTTTGTCGTTTGGTAAAGAGTAAAAGATGAATTTGCAGATTATTAGGTCTGGGGTTCGATCTGCTGGTTTTTTCATGGGAGTGTCTTTGGGCAAGACACTTCAGAGCCCTAGCCTAGTACTGGTGAATCCCAGGAAATACATGAATTTGTGTGATGCTGCCATGATATGACTGAAATACTGTTGAAAGCGGAGTAAAACACCATTAAATTTCTAGCACAGAATGTTAAATAATATGTAAATGATATTCCAGAGTATGGAGATAATTACTTTACACATCTCTGGCCAATGTGAATGGATCCTCCTACATGATGATACACATACTGAATTATACTGACTGTGCAGATGCAGATGAGCCTTGGTTTCTAACTCTGTCATGATTGTGATTCCATTCCAGTAGATTCAGAATTTGGCGACCACTTTTCAGGTACATGTGTCTCAATCAGATAAAACAAATTTTATTTTCAATAGCCAAATTCACAAAATTTACATGACTGGTAAAGTAATGAAAATTCAAAACAATGTATTGCAGTTTCAGGGATTCACCTCAACCCACCACATGGGCTATACCTTTAAAGAAGCAGTGTAGATTCAAGATTACTGGTATACTGCAAGAAGTTTTTGCTGTCTCATTTTGCTAGATCTTGAATGAAACCCATATTATAGGCCAGGATGAAAATGGAGCAGAATTCTTGAAAATATGCTGTTGGACAAAATACCGGTAGACCGCTGATTAAGCTACTACTGTGCTTATGCGACTGAATTTTGTTTTGTCACTTAGGGCTTCACAGTTCTCCTCTATTACTTGAGCTGACCCTTGTGATACTAGTAATGCCACAAGTTTTATTCAACTGAACAGATGTAAAGGGCTCAAGGATTATTTCATGTCTCAGTGGTAAATGCATAATATAAGTAATCCATGACTCAGATTCAATTCTCACTGGGTTTTGTTGGGATGTCCATGGGCAAGTTACTTCAGATATTGTTAAAACTCAGGAAACATATGAATAAACGATCTATCAAAATGGTATGACTGATATAATGTTGAAAGCTACATGTATGTATCACTCAGTCAATCAAACTGGGCTTCATTTGCAAAAGTGCTGATTATTGAGTAAAAGATACTGCATTACACTGTTCTAGAATTTACATGTATCATACATGTAAACAGAATGATTGTCAGAAATTGAAAGGCTAAAAACTACATTCATTTGTTTGATGTATAGCCCATACCCATGATTGTATGTGCTACTGTTTAAAGGCCCAGCAGCCACCAAAAGTAAACAAAGTGGGTGTTAAAATGCATTTTGGTTTTAGTCATACCTTTTGAAAGTACGAAATTGTTGGGAAGATGATAATCTGTTGTTGTACAGTCGATCCAAGTGTAAGTCAATGGCAAAAAAAAAAAAAAAATTGATATCAAGTAAAAAGTTAACAAAAGATAGAGCAGCATAGCAACTGCTGACCTACTTTTTGTGTATTTTTTGCTTCTATTTGGGCTTTGAGACATATGCCATACTAGAGTAAAGAACATGTGAAGAAAATTAGTGAAAGGTTGGAAATGCAGCAGCAGTCAATTTTGATCCATATGGAAAAGTAACATTGTGGAAGATGGAACACATGTTTTCTTCCCTACAAATGATAAGTAATTACCAATGCTGTTTCGAAACAGGTTTGTTAAAAGCTGTATTTGTACAGTTATGACTTCATACATGTACAGTTTTCAACATTATTTAAGTTCAACCACATGCTGGACAAATGCTGCAATCAATTCTGTTATCAAATGGAATGAAGTTGGAGTAAACCTACACCTATTACTATACTGCTGTCTTTGTTTTTTTTACAGTTTCAGATTTAGATAAATTAAAAAAGAGAATACGTCTTTTTTATTTTTCAGATATACAGCAGAATAATCAGATTTCCAAAGACATATTCTGTGGTGTTGCTGAAGAATATGTAGCATGTGAATACTTGGCCTTCAGTACTACGATATAAAACTGGCTGGTTCAGATCACAGCTCTTACAAAGACAGATATGTTTTATGCAACAATCAAGGCAATATAATGTAATATTATTTTATTATTTTAAATACATGTACATCACAACAGTCTTACAAGAAGAAATTGTGGACAAAAAATAAAAAAATATATTCATACATACAGAGCAATGTTAGAAGCTACTGCTTTCCCTCAACCCTTAACTCTTTACCAAACAACAATATTTTGGACATTTCCAAAATGAAAGCATTTGCAGAAATTTGTTTTGGGAAAGGTAGAAAACATTGTGGGAAAGGGAGAAAATGCTGGTTACCAGCATTTTCTCCTTTTCCCACAATGTTTTCAAAAGGCTTCTTTCCCAGGGTCTTTAAAAGTTGGGATTGTCAGGTAAAGGGTTAACCAAAACATCCAAGTTATTATGTAACGCACTATTTAATCACTTTAACAAAGAAAAATACTTTTGAAACATTATGGAAATAGCAGAATTGCTGGTTACCTGTATTTTTTCCTCCATAATACTATTCTTCTTGAAGCAAATCTTTTCATTTGAGCTAATACGTCCAATTTTTCATCTGCAATTGTTTCCAGTTTGAACAATTAAACTAAAATTTTACCAACTGGTAAAGGGTTGGAAAGTAAGAAAATGGTAGTCGTCTTGCTTTATTTTGACAAAATTTGTTTCATAGTAGCAGACAGTATAGATCTAAAATCAGACTACATATTATGTGCAGTCTGATCTTTATCTACACTGTCTGCAAAAACAACTTTTGTCTGCAAAAACAACTTAAGTTGGTTCCAGGGCTTTAAGCTGCACCCTGTAGCTCAGTCTGTAGCGTAAGGGACTTGAGAACAGGAGGTCGCTGGTTCAAACCCTGGCTCGGCCAATTTCTTTCCTCTCTCAACGCTGACCATTGTTTTGACAATGGCTATGTGGGAAAAGCAGCCAGTGGCTTGGAAAGAATACTGTGCGAAGCACTGCTAAAAGAAACGCTAGGAAAGCATGGATAGGTGCACTGGCCGCCACGATATAACTGAAATAATGTTGAAAATGGCATTAAACACCATAGAATCAATCAATCCAGGGCTTTAAGGGTTAAGGAATGTCCTTAGGCAAGACATTGCAGAGCCCCAGCTTTGTGCTGGTGAAATACAGAAAAGACAGTAATGAGTTGTCACACTGACATGAATAAAAATCTGAACTAATGTTTAAAATGGTGCAAAATGCTCCAACAAATAAACACCCAATCTTTACAAGAGAAGAACATTTTAGTCTCGTCTAAATTGAAACTATTTGCAGATGAAAAAGTACATATAACTCAACACAGTAAATGTCTCTCTGGAAGGGTAGAAAACAGTGTGGGGGGAAAAAAGAAAAAAATGCAGGCTACCAATATTTTCTGCTTTTTCTACAGGCTATATTGTACCAAAATTTTCTCTTTATCCCACAATATTTGGAGAGGCTGTCTTACTAAGAGCTGTTAAAACTTGGATTGTTTGAAAAAGGTTTAAATTTAATAATGTGCCTTTTACCTCTATTTCATATACTAGTAATTCTCAGCAAATTCTCTAAAATTCACTGGCTGTTTCCCCCATGAGCAAACCCAAATCATGTTCAGGAGTTTGACAGGATCAAATCCAGTTGCAATGACACTTAACTCTTTACCACACAGCACTATTTTAGATTGGTCCAAATTAAAAGCATTTACAGACAACAAAATAAATGTGACTCAAAATTTAAATTTGTTTCTGGTAGGGTAGAAAAGACAGTGGGAAAAGGAGAAAATGCTGGTAACGAGCATTTTCTCCTTTTCCCGGAATGTTTTCAGAAGGCATCTTCCATAGGTTCGTTTAAACCCGGAATTGTGTGGTTAAGGGTTAATAAACAAGGATGTGAAGATGCTTGCAAGCCCACCATGGCCTTTTGGTTGATATGATTTGTAAAACATGTGTTCATAATTCAACTGTAGCTGGAGCTTGACAGGTAGTTTCCTACAAAAAGTAACCTCCCCCAGCTTTATTGCCAGTAATATCTCTTTACCAAACAACAAAACAGACTGGTCAAAATTGAAAGCAGTTGCAGACAACAAAATAAATGTGACTGAAAAATTGAAATTTGTTTTGGGAAGGGTAGAAAACACTGTGGGAAAAGGAGAAAATGCTGGTTACCACCATTTCCTCCTTTTCCCACAATGTTTTCAAAAGGCTTCTTTCTCAGGGTCGTTAAAAGTCGGGACTGTGTGGTAAAGGGATATCAGTTATTGACCCAGTGAACATGAGTAAGTGTACAGCTACTGCTATACAGTTGAAATGCTGTTGAAAATAGATTTATTGCATTGTGACATATATCAGTCAAATACATTTACTTGTTTCTGTTTCTCTTCCTACCTTAGGTACTCTATGATGGAAAGTTTTACGTGAACAGTATTTTTACCCAAGATACAGATAGCCAGTATTAAGTTTTTACAACAGTCATGAAGAATATTGAATTAAGATTACCAATATGATTAACTCTTTACCAAACGACAAAATTTTAGACTGGTCCAAATTGAAGGCACTTGCAGATGACAAAATAAATATGATTGAAAAATTGAAATTTGTTTTGGGAAGGATAGAAAACATTGTGGGAAAAGGAGAAAATGCTGGTTACCAGCATTTTCTCCTTTTCCCACAATGTTTTCAAAAGCCCTCTTCTTCAGGGGTCATTAAAACCAGGGATTGTGTGGTAAAGAGTTGAGTGTGATATTTTTGTGACCATTGTTTTTTATTACTAAAAGGAAATTTATTGAAAGATACTAAACTCTATTTCCAGTTTAAGCCTTTACCACACACTCACGGCTTTTAACAGCCCTGAGAGAGAAGCCCTTTGAAAACATTGTAGGAAAAGGAGAAAATGCTGGTAACCAGCATTTTCTCCTTTTCCCACAGTGTTTTCTTCCCTTCCCAAATAGAATCTAAACTTTTGAGTCGCAATTATTTTGTCAACTGCAAATGCTTTCAATATGGACTAGCATAAAATTTTGTCATTTGGTAAAGGGTTACAGTTTTAATTTATGTTTATGAATTTTAAAACAAAACCATATCTTACAAAGTTCGAGACCAATAAAAAGTACATTTGAGCAAACTGCAATTGTTTTCACTATCTACATATTTTCAAGCTTTTAAATCAAGTATACAATGGTCCTTTAGCAAACAATCTCGTCTTTTAATGACCCCCAGGGAGATAGCTTTAGAAACTTCGTGGGTGAAGGAGAAAATGTTAGTAACCAGCATTTTCTTCTATTCCCTCAATGATTTCTACCATTTCAAAGACAAATCTAATCCTTTACGCCACACTGAATTACAGTAGTTGTCAAAAAACACTTCCAATTTGGACTTGTCCAAAATCTGTCATCTGGTAAACGGTTAACCCATTTCTGCACATAGTTTTTAACTCTTGACAAACAACAAAATTTTAGACTTGAAAGTATTTGCAGATGATAAATGGGACCCAAGTATTGAAATTTGTTTTTGGAAGGGTAGAAAATATGGGAAAATGAAAAAAAGTGCTGGTAATCAGAGAATTTCAACAATGTTTTCGAAAGTCTTCATCTCTAGGGTCGTGAAAACTCAAGATTGTTTAGTAAAGGGTTCAACCGACAAAAACCCTTTTTAAAGTACCTCACACAATAATCTTTCCAAGCCACTGGCTGCTTTCCCACATGTCACAATGAATATCATCAATTCTAAGAAATTGGAAAAGCCAGGAATCAAACCACTGACCCCCTGTTCTCAAGTCCTTGACTGAGCTCCAAAAGAAACCTCCAAAATCCACAATTTTGATCCAAAATTTCTAATATTACGATCACCAATCACTGCAGAAGTCCATTCCGATGTTACTGGTATACTGTTAAGTTAGTAGATGCACTAATATTGTCCATATCTGTCTATAAACTGAGAGTCCACACTGTTCAAATGTCACGTCACTCTGTTCAAAATGAGACACTGAAATGACAAGAATATAAATTTCTTTTTAACTCTTTACCACACAATCCCGACTTTTAACAACCCTGAAAGAAAAGGCTTTTGAAAACATTGTGGGAAAAGGAGAAAATGCTGGTAACCAGCATTTTCTCCTTTTCCCACAATGTTTACTACCCTATCAAAAAGAGAAATCATCAATTTAGCAACACTTAATTTGTCGTCTGCAAAATTAATGCTTTCAATTTGGTTCAATCTAAAATTTTGTCGTTTGGTAAAGAGTTAAATAATGCAAAGTATGTATGGGCCACACTCTGGCAAAAGGGGGCTTAATGCATCTCCAGGTATTTTGAAAACATTATGAGAAAAGGAGAAAATGCAGGTAACCAGCATTTTCTTGATTCCACACTATGTTTTCTACCCTATTAAATACAAATTCCATCATTTGAGCCACAGTTAAATTTTTGGCTGCAAATACTTTGAATTTGGACTAGTCCAAAACTTTGTTGTTTGGCAGAGTTAAATGAAATCCTAAAGAGGCCATTTAACAACTATGTCCTTGTATCTTACACTGCCATTGAGACTGCATTCGCATTTTGAGTCTGAAATACAAATTTATTTAAGGTCTCCCTGGCTCAGTGGTAAAGTGTAGCACTCATAACCTGGAGGTCCGAGCTTTGAGCCTCACTGGAAGCAATGGGTTTTTCATAAGAGTGTTCTTGGGCATGACACTACAGAGCCATATATTAAAACCCAGGGTATACATGAATAAGCAAACTGAGGCAATGAAATGACTGATATAATGTTGAATGCCGCATTAAACACCATTCAATCAATCAAGTAAATTTAGATTGAAAAACACATGTATTTTTAATCTACTAGTCTCAGATTGTATCTCTAGAACTATTTTACAAGATATGCTCATTTCTTTATAAGTAAACCCTGCCCTTGTGGCCACCTTTATACTAATTCTTTTCAAGCTGATAAAATTTCTAACTTGTCCAAATTGAAAGCATTTGTAGACAACAAATTGAACGTGGCTCAAATGACCGAACTTGTTTAAAAAGCTAAAATCACTTTTGGAAATAGAAAATGTTGGTTTTCACCTTTTTTCATTATGTTTCAAAAGCCTTCTTTTTCAAGGTAAAAAAAAACCCACAATTTGAGAGTCTCTTTGGTGCTGGCTTAATACAAAGCAGCTTTTGAGTGTACCTTTTGTGCTTGCTTACTAAAAGTTGGACTTTAATTTGTTTTAGCCCCAAGGCATGCCTTTTTCTCTCTCAAGAGTACATTACTTTTACGAAATACTACTGCAAAGCCCTAGTGGTGCAGCTAGTCGCATACAGGGCTTGAGATTGGGAGATTGCTGCTTCAAATCCCTAGCTCAGCCAATTTCTTTCCCAGGACTGATGATAGTCATTGCAACAGGATACATTCCTCTCTCAATGCTAATCATTGTATTGACAATGATTACGTGGAAAAGCAGCCAGTGGGAAATTATGCAAAGTACTAGAAACAGAAACTCTTGATAAGCATGGACAGGTGCACTGGCTGCCGTGATAAAACTGAAATAATGTTGAAAATGGTGTTAAACAACCGACAACTGGGGAATGTTCACACACACACACAAAAAAAAAAAAATCAACTAAATGGAGGAATGTGAGAAAGGAGCAGTTGCCTGTAGCAAACAATTGCTCCTTTCAAAAATTTATGGCAAGGATGTAAAAAAGTTGTATTTGATCAATTATCCCTTCAGAAGCTGATCCTTTCTAAGCTTGAAATATAATAGACTTCAAAGTTCTAACATTAATGTGTAATAGATGTAGATCTAAATACCATCCAAATACCTGTTGACATGGACTGTGCTAAAATCTGTGAAAAATAAATTGTCGTACAGCAGAGATATAACACCAGACTGGGATATCTATTTGGTGGTTAACAAACATCTTGGTCTCTCTGTATCACACCCTAAAAAAATACACTGTTTTTAGGTTGGAAAGAAAAGAGATCAGTAAAAATGACATAAAAAATTATTTTTCTTAATCACAATGTGGTAGATAAATATTACTTGAGTACTAGTAAACTTCTACTTTTGTCTTCAATTGTCTTGCACTCCAACAACTTGAAGTACATGTATTTATCAGCTTTGGAATATGTATCTATAATTTTTAAAAGTATGGTTCATCTGCATGCAATAACTTGATTGATGAAGTAACATCAACTCTGTCTTCAAAAACTAGCAGTAAAAATATCAATAAGCAATGTGTTTTACTAAACTCTTGAAAGTTGAGAAATATCCTTTGTTGACAGCATAGATCGAGATCAGATTGCACCTAGTAAGAAGTCTGACCTTTGATATAAAACGTCCACCACCTGATGCTAAACTCAGGTCAAAATTCGCTAGTAATTACAGACCCGAAAAAAAAAAAACCCACAAAATTCTTAACTTTTTCATTACCTAGAAGATCAAGATCAGATCGCACATAATATAAAGTCTGATCTTCGTTATAAAACGTCCGCATTTTGTTTGACTTATTCCCCATGGCTCATATTACAAACCTTTATACCTTGTGTAGACATTCGATTTTGTATGCGCCGAATTTCTTATTAGTCGAAATTGTAATAGGCCGAAAGTGTTATAGGCCGAGATGTCATTCGATGTTTGGACGACTCTTGACAAGAAGAAATAGGCATATCATGATCGAAATAAATATAACACAACTCCGATTTACCAATCAAATGCATACAAATAAATTAGATACGATGAGCGCAGGTAATTTAACGAAAATTAAAGACTTACCGAAGTTTCGCAACGTTTTCTAAGGAGAGAAAGCACATCGTTTGTGTAATACGTCATCGGTCACATGGTGTCTACAAATAGGACACCAGAATGATTCCGAATAGTGCGTGGTAACGTCAGTTGGGAGAATTGATAAAAAAAAATTAGGATTTTTGTATGGTTCTGTGACATGAACCGATGCTGCTATGAACGCCCCTATCCCCTTGGCGACAAAATAAGAGTAAATCTAACAGATTCATGCCTTTTTTCAAGCATAAAAAAATTCAAATTTTGGACTTTATTGGGACTTTAAACTGATTTAACCCTTTACCAGACGACAAAATTTTAGCCTTGTCTAAATTGAAAGCATTTGCAGATGACAATTTCAATGTGGCTCAAATGGTGCAATTTTTCTTTGATAGGGTTGAAAACATTGTAGGGAAAGGAGAAAATGCTGTTTACCAACATTTTCTCCTTTCCCCACAATGTTTTCAAAAACTTTTACCCTCAGGGTCGTTAACAGACTGGATTGTGTGGTAAAGGGTTAACTCTTGACCAAGAACAAAACTTTGGACTTGTCCAAATTCAAAGCATTTGCAGATGGAAAAATAAATGTGACTCAAAAATGGTAATTTGTTTTATTGGAGAAGAAAACATTCTGGGATGAGAAAATGTTGGTTACCATTGTCCACAATGTTTTCGAAAGGCTTCTGTGGGGTTGTAAAAAGTCAAGATTGTTTGGCAAAGAGTTAACCTTTTACCAAACAATCACCACTTTTAAGACCCTTAGGAAAAAGGCTTTTGAAAACATTGTGGAAAAAGAAAAAAATGCTGGTAACCAGCATTTTCTCACAATGTTTTCTGTCCTCCCAACATCAAGCTTTAATTTCTGAGTCACCTTCATTCTGTTTTTTGCCAATGCTTTCAATTTGGACAAGGCTAGATATTTATGTTTTCATAAAGGGTTAAGCATTGTTTAAAACAGGGAAAAATCCATTTAACCCTTTAGGACACAATCCCGAGTTTAAACCCTTTACTACACAATTGCGGGTTTTAAGGTCATTTAGGTAGAAGGCTTTGGAAAAGATTGTGGCGAGAGGAAATGCTGGTGAACAGTGTATTCTTCTTTTCCTTCAATGTTTTCTACCATTTTACAAAAGAATTGCATCAATTCAGCCATAATTAGGTGTGCAACTGCTTTCAGGTTTGACAAATCCAAAATTTTGTTATGTGGTAAAGAGTTAACATTGAAGAAGAAGGCTTTTGCAAACAAAGTAATCATTTACTCCTTTTCCCACTCTGTTTTCTTCCCTTTTAATGGCAGTATCCCATCATTTAAACCCATTACCAGATGATAACAAGTTTTAATGACCCCAGAGAAAAAAGACATTGAGGAACACTTTGGAAACCCTTAAACATTTTCCAATAATGTTTTCTATTCCTTTTCATGGCAAATCCCATTATTAAGCCCCACTTGCTATCTGCAGATGCTTTCAGTTTAGGCTAGTCTAAAATTTTTATGGTTTGGAAAGGAGTTGAAATGTCAGTCTCATAGTTTATGTATCCCATAGAATGCTTAAAAAACTTAAACCTATATTTTCTTCTTTTCTACAATTTTCTATCCATTTTTACGAACATGAAAGTTTGCAACAAATGCATAGCTCAAATACAAACTGTCATGGCTGGGATTCGAACCGGTGTGGGCAGAGATCCTCGTTTTTTGAGGTTTAAAAGACCAATACACTAACCCCTGAGCTAAAGACTGAGAATTCTCTCTAACGCAGTTGTTAGATACTGATTTTATATGCTATGCCATAAGGAAAGAGTGATCTCCCATAACACACCCCCTCTTAAGAGAAGTTACCATTTTGATGGCGGAAAGCCTTATTAGGCAGTAAGTCTGTTATATAGACAACAAATGGCTCAATGGCCCATAACGGGTAATTATATAGACAACAAAATAATGGCTCAATGGCCAATCCCTGACGAGCCCTCATCTTACGAACATGAAAGTTCGCAACAAATGCATAGCTCAAATACAAACCGCCACGGCTGGGGTTCGAACCAGTGCAGGCAAAGGTCCTTGTTTATCGAGGTTTAAAAGACCAATACACTAACCTCTGAGCTAAAGAGAATTCTCCCCAACGCAATTGTCAGGTATTGATTTTACACGGGAAGAAGCTATGCTGTAAGGAAGGAGTGATCTCCTGTAACACCATTCACAGGAAAAGCCAGTAGTGTCACCAACATAATTTATTATGTCATCTGCATTTGCTTTCAAACCAGACAAATCTAGAATTTTGTAGTCTGGTAAAGGGTTCAAGGTTAACTCTTTGCCAAATGACAAAATTTCAGACTTGTCCAAATTTAAAGCATATGCAGACAACAAATCAGGTGTGATTTAAAAGAATGAAATTTGACTTTGGCAGGGTAGGAAACATTGCAGGAAAAGGAGAAATTCCTGATTACCAGCATTTTCTTCTTTTCCCACAATGTTTTCAAGAGGCCATCTTCCTCAGCGTCATTATAGTCCTCAGGATTGTGTGGTGAAGGGTTGATACACTAGAACCCAATTCATGCTTTTGGATGAGTGACCTACACTCCTCCCAAACACAAAATTTCATTCTTGCCAGAATTGTAAGCAAATGATAAAAATGAAATTTAAATATGACTCAAATATTGAAATATATTTTTGAAAGGGTATAAAACATGTTAGAAAATGGACTGAATGCTTATTACTGTCATGATCTCGGTTCATCAGATGTTTTCAGAAGCAATTATCAACAGACTCATTAAGACACAGGATTTGTTTGATATAAAGGTAAAGGAAAAACCATCATTGTCACCATTTCCCGCAATGTTTTTTAAAACCTTCCCAGGTTTGTTAAAATTTTGGATTTTTTTGTAAAGAGTTAAAAATTTTAATGATGTAGTGCAAAATGATTCATTTAGCCCTTTACCACACAGTCCTGACTTTTAAGACCCTGATGAAGAACACTTTTGAAAACATAGTGAATGGCAAGCAACATCGCTTTCTACTGTTTCAGACATTCTATCATTTGAGCCACATTTCTTTTGTCATGTGTAATTGCTTTGAATTCGTGCGTATCCGAAATTTTGTCGTTTGGTAATGAGAAAATGAAGGGAAATAGACTTGAAAATGAAGGGTTTTGAAAATTAAGGGTTTACCCTTTATGCCTGTGAAAATTCTAGCGGCTCAGGGAAGATTTGACTGATGATGCTTAGCGCGTTCTTTTGAACATATTGCAGAAAATGATGATGGTTTGATGACCTTCTTGTAAATCTATACCTCTCTTAGGCATTCGCCAATGCTCCAGACATTCCCACACCAAACAAAACATGCAGATCACTCTGTCGAGAAAAATACCACAGTTGAAAATTCGAAACGGAAATGAACTGCGAAAAACGTGACATGTTGTAACATTTCGCATACGCTAGAAACCCCAATGCTGAAAAGAAGCGTGTCTGTTAGCGTTATCGTGTATTTTAGCTTCATTCATTTAACCCTATATGACCTCCTGCAGAGTCGTCTGCCGATTGACCTACTTATTCTAGTCGATTTTGGTACCGTGGGAACACCTGCCGCCCAAATATGGAAATCACCAATCGGTGGTGTATATTATGGGTGCACGTGCCGCTGGCTGTTACTTTGTCCTCCTGTGGTTAATTCCGAAATCAACTCTTTATCGTCCCCAAGATTTTAGTTTTACCATTTATAACATAAAAATTATTATTCTAAATGAATATTGGACCAAAGTCGCTCTTTAAATCGTATCTTCGTTTAGAATTTCTGACTCAGCGCTGCAGATGAAAATATTTGCCAATATTTGAACGAGGGAAGTAAATGGAATATCCATTGACCATTGTTCTCACGATGAGAGAGGCAACTGTGTTTTTCCCACGGAGTTTTCTTTACAATTTGTAATTTTAGATTTGAATTTGTGTTGCGATCAGAGACAAAGGAAGATAAATGGTCGTTGGATATGTGTCTGATATTCACGATTTTTGGATTTAAGTTTCCAACCGATTGGAGCCTCTTTGAAGATCCTCTACCCGGCAAACAAAGTTTGTAGAACTTGCAAAATGAATGAACAAGTTTTCGTTTCACAGCAGGTAAACTACGCCCTGTTTCTGATATGTAAAGCTAGCATTATCTCGCACTTTGCAAAAAGCACACTATCTTTAGAATGCAGCCGTTTAGAATTCCAAATATTTATTCGGAAAACTTGAACGGTGGGAAAATGTTACCCCACCGACATCGTATCTATTAAATATACCTACATGATATAACCGGCCCTGAGAAACTAGGTTACAGTCGGAGGTCTGACTATCGAAGCGTGAGAGTTTTTCCCACGCAAGAATGTTACAAAGGGGCATGCTGTTATACGAGGTCAGAGGTGACTGAAGTTTAACCCTTTCCCAGATGACAAAATTTTGGACTTGTCCAAATACAATGCATTTGCAGACGACAAATTAAATGTGGCAGAATTTGTGGAATTTGTCTTTTATGGGAAGAAAACATTGGCAGGAATGGAGATAATGGTAACCAGTATTTTTCTATTTTTCTCACCATTTTCCCAAGCATTGTTTTTCTTGGTCGATTAAACTGGGAAGCATGTGGTAAAGGGTTAAGATATTTGTATATTTGCCAGGATGCTAATGGCCCCAACTTTCCCATGGTATGAAATACTTGTTAGGGTATTAAATTACAACTTTTTTTTTCAAACGATGGAGATATGTAGTTCAGACAGTGTGAAGCATGTATCATGAATTTAACTGGATGTGGTTTACTGTTGAATTTAGAGTTGTGTAATTGAATTTAGATTTTGAATAATTTATGTTTATTGTTTCTTAGATCTAAATCTATATATAAATTAAACCTGTGTGGATTTTGTTTGATTTATCTGCGGATTCGAAAACCATGCCAACATCAGGAAGTTGCTACATCACTGTTGTAAGGAAAAACTTTTTAAATCTTAAACCCTTTACCAAAAGACAAAAATGTAGACTTGTCCAAAATGAAAGCATTTGCATCTATGAAAATTTAATTGTGGCTCATATGATGGAATTTGTCTGTAAATAGGAAGCAGAAGATGTGAGAAAAGGAGGAAATGCTGGTTACCAGCATTTGCTCCTTTTCCCATGATGTTTTCAAAAGGCTTCTATCTTCTGGTTGTTAATACTTGGGACTATGTGGTAAAGTGTTAAACTATAAAAGTGCTAATTAAATCAAATTGACTTTCTCAGTCAGTAGAACAGAGGAAAGCATTGTGATTTCACAGGTGGTTTTGTTAAAATATTTTGCAAAACGGCATACAGTGTACATCTTGTGCTTTTGAAAATGGGGGAAAACAAGAACGTGGTTGACCAGCATTTTTCCTTTTGAAACACTGTTTTCTACCCTTTTATTGACAAAATTTTAATTCTACCATTTGAGCCATCTTTTTCGTCCATAAGTGCTTTCAGTTCAATAAAGAGTTTACTTGCTCAAATGCTTTTGCAGAAATATCTGAAGATGTAAAAAAAGGTTTTTATTGATATAGAAAATATTGTCAGAAAACAATTTTATTTTCTTAACCATTTATCTGAGTGCATGTTTTGTGCAGCCTGATCTTGATCTACACTGTGGGCAAAGGCAACTGTAGTAGTGAATGGTTCTTTAACCCTGTACCACACCACAAAATTTTAGACTCTTCCAAATTGAAAGCATATGCAGATGACAAAATACATGTGACTCAAAAATTGAAATTTGATTTGGGAATGGTAGAAAACAGTGGGGGAAAGAGAGAAAATGCTGGTCTATCTCCCTCAATTTTTTTAAAAGTCTTTTTCGTCAGGGTCGTTGAAAGTCAGGATTGTGTGATAAAGGGTTAAGGGTTAAATAGGGTAGAAGGCACTGTGGGAAAAAACAGAAAATACACATTTTTCCCTTATTTACCTGCCTGGTAAAGAGATGGGTTGAAAGTTGGAATTGTTTGGTAAAAGTTTTAAGTCATCTTTAAGAGAAACATCTTAACTCTTTACCACACAATCCTGACTTTTAACGACCCTATGGAAGAAGGCCTCTGAAAACATCGTGGGAAAAGGAGAAAATGCTGGTAACCAGCATTTTCTCCTTTTCCCACAGTGTTTTCTACAATATAAAAGAGAAATCCTCATTTTAGCAACTTTTAATTTGTTGTCTGGAAATGCTTTCAATATTTGGTTCAGTCAAAAAGATTGTCGTTCGGTAAAGAGTAAAGAGCAGACAAATTAATATTGGCCTATGAGGAACAGACCTAATAATAACACTGCATAACCCCACATCCTACAATTCCTTGGTTTAATGGCCCTGAGGAAGATGACCATATAAAAAAATTTGGGAAAAGGAAAAAAATTGTTAAAACCAGGATTTTCTCCCTTCGCACAATGTTTGCAATTTTCTCAAGAGACAAAATCTCAACATTTAGTTTTTTCAAGTGCAGAAACTTTCAATTTGGACTAGTCTAAAATTTTGTTGTTTGGTTAACCCTTTTCCTCACAATTCTGAGTTTTGAAAACTGTGAAAATGGAAGTTTATGAAAACATTGTGGGAAAAGGAGAAAATGCTGGTAATCAGAGACAAAGACAGAAGTTATTATTTAAGCAACATTTATTTTGTTGTCTGCAAATGCTTCTAATTTGGTCCAGTCTAAAATTTTGTTGTTTGGAAAAGGTTTAAGACACATTTAATGGAAAGGAAATATCTGCTTTTAAAGGCATGGAAAACAGTGGTGAAAAAGGAGCAAATGCTTATTAAACCTTGAAAGGCAGTGTTCTTTTAACTCTTTACCAAACAACAAAAATTAAGACTGGTCCAAATTGAAAGCATTTGCAGACGACAATTTAAATATCAGTAACATGATTAATTTTGTGTTTGAAAGAATGGAAAACATTTTGGGAAAAGGAGAAAATGCTGGTTACCAGCATTTTCTCCTTTTCGCGCAATGTTTTCAAAAGGCTTTTTTACCAGAATCATTAAAATCAGGGATTGTTTGGTTAAGGGTTAAGCATTAATCAGAGAGGGGACAGTCATCCCATGCCTTGCAGAAATTGCAACATTTTTTAAAATGAGTGAGACAACAGCACACAGGACTTATTTACAAAAAACTTTGCAAGATACAGAGTGCCACCTTTGTATATTAACTCTTTACAGGAAAGGACAAATTTTTAGACTGGTCCAAATTCAAAGCATTTGCAGATGAGAAAATAAATGTGACTGAAAAATTGAAATTTGTTTGGGAAGGTTAGAAAACATTGTGGGACAAGGAGAAAATGCTGGTTACCAGCATTTTCTCTTTGTTCCATAGTGTTTTCAATAGGCTTCTTCCTCGTGGTCATTAAAAATCGTGGTAAAATGTTAATATTAGATATTTTTAGCTCAGCTGTTTTCGAAGAAAAGATTTAGTTTTTTCATAGCCCTGAAGTGGTCTGCTTTGTGGTTGTCTGTGCTGTCGTCATGCAAAAGCTTTGACATTTTATTATATATCTGTCATTACTGAAGAAATTCTATTAAATTTAAACTCAGACTTATCGTTAACTATGAAAAGGGGAACCCATGCTGGTGCGGCAGGTAACCATCAAAATATTTTTGATATGGTTATGCTCTTTTTAGGATTTAGAATTTTCACTGAAAATTAATCTATATTGCATTCCTGAAAGTAACAGTTACTGCAGCTGAGTGTTGGCACCCGCATCTGGTGCTCTTTTTACTTTTTCAATGAAGCAATGTCCCTGAATCCCTACCTTCGTAGAAAACTTTAACTCTTTACCAAACGACAAAAGTTTAGACTGGTCCTAATTGAAAGCATTTGCAGACAACAAACTAAATGTTGCACAAATAAGGACAATCATAGTTTGAAAGGGTAGACACCATTGTGGGAAAAGGAGAAAATGCTGGTTACCAGCATTTTCTCTTTTTCCCACAATGTTTTTGAAAGGGTTTTCTTCCAGGGTCGTTAAAACTCGGGATCGTGTAGTAAAGGGTTAGAGGGTGAGGGACTCTTTCATATATCTGATTTTTTTACAGGGTGGGTATGGCTACACTGTAGGAGCAAATTTGGACAGAGAGGACCAGTTACTGTACGCTGTTAACAGTCAACATGTAAACCAAATACCTTTCTCGAGTAGCGAAAGCATCAACAATGGGAGTCGTTACTTCATCTCCGAGGCAGAACAAGTGGGGTTCAATCCCCATACCCAGCAGTTAGTGGCTGGCAGCTCGCATCACATGAGTCAGCCTGTGAATGTGCTTATGGCCCAGCGCAGCTACGATGGCCCAGTTGACCTGTCCAGCACAAAACTGTTAAATGGAATGATCAAGGAGGAGCATCAGTCCAGTGACAGAGCCCAGACTGTCTATGCTGGACATAATGGAATTCGGGTTGGAATACCATCAGACCAAAATTTGGGTAAGTTACTCACATAAAGTCAGGGATTTTTAAACCTTTACCACACAGTCCTGACCCCTTTTAA
Source organism: Tridacna gigas (assembly GCA_945859785.2). Classification (NCBI taxonomy): domain Eukaryota; kingdom Metazoa; phylum Mollusca; class Bivalvia; order Cardiida; family Cardiidae; genus Tridacna; species Tridacna gigas. The sequence goes on along the minus strand of OX244038.2, from coordinate 36,011,088 downwards.
TGGACCTGAGCAAGAAAGGTTTTGAAAACTTTGTGGGAAAAGGATTAACCAGCATTTTCTCCTTTTCCCACAATGTTTCCACTTTATTAAATGCAAGTTGCATCCTTTGACCCATCTTTGATTAGATGTCTGCAAACATTTTGACTTAGGGTGACTTGTAAATATCAATGCCTGGTAAAGGGTTGACTCTATACCGAACAACAAAAATTTTAGACTTGTCCAAATTAAAGGTATTTGCAGATGACAAAATAAATGTGACTCAAATATCAAAATTTATTCTTGGAAAGTTTAAACATAGTTGGAAAGAGAAGAAAAATGCTGGTTACCAGCATTTTCTCCTTTTCCTACAATGTTTTCATAAGCCTTCTTCCTTGGGGTCATTAAAAGTTAGGATTGTGTGGTTGAGGAATAAAGGTTTTTCTTGTTTGGACATATTAACCCTTTACCTACGTGCTTTTGAAAACAAGGCAAGTAAAAGAATTTTGTCAGTTGGAACAGAGTTAACCCTTTACCGAACGAAAAAATTGTAGACTGGTCCAAATTGAAAGCATTTGCAGACGACAAATAAAGGTTTGCCCAAATGAGGAAATTTTTAGCTGATAGAGTAGAAAACATTGTGGGAAAAGGAGAAAATGTTGTTTACTAGCATTTTCTCCTTTTCCCACAATGTTTTCAAAAGGCTTCTTTCTCACTGTCAATAAAAGTTGGGATTGTGTAGCAAAGGGTTAAAGGACCAGGTGAAACAGAGTAAAAGTTTGATATCAGATAAGATAGGCTTGTTTGCTATCAACCAGTCACCCTAACCCTTAACCCATTACCACACGATCCCGGCTTTTAACGACCCTGAAGAAGAAGGCTTTTGAAAACATTGCTGGAAGATACTGTCAAACAGCAAAATATTAGACTTGTCCAGATTAAAAGTAATTGCAGAGGACAGAATAAAGGTGACTTAAAAAATAAAATTTGTTTTAGGAAGGGTAGGAAACATTGTGGGAAAACAACAAAATGCCGCTTTTCAGCATTTTCTCCTATTTCATAATGTTTCAGACATTCTTCTTCTCTAGCGTCGTTAAAACATGAGACTATGTGGTGAAAGGTTAAAACGTGGGATTGTTTGTTAAGATAAATATTTAAAAAATGCTGGACAAATTCTCAGAAGTGTGTTTGCAGATAGTGAAAGTGATTTATTTAAAATTACATTTTGCTAAGATTTTCCCACCCCACCTAAATGTGGTATGAACTTCATACTTTACTAGAGGACAAAATCATAGACTTGTCCAAATTGAAAGCATTTTCAGATGACTACTCAAATATGGCTGAAGTGATGGGATTTGTCTGTGAAAGGGCAGAAATATTTAGAGATAAGGAGAAAATGCTGCTTACCAGAACTTTTCCTTTTTCTCACAGTATTCTAAAAGTTTCCTTTCTCAGGGTAGTTAAACCACAAGATTGTGTGGTGAATGGTTAACCCTTTCAACACACAATGCCTACTTTTAACGACCATGAGGAAAGACGCCTTTTGAAAACATTGTGGGAAAAGAAGAAAATGTTGGTAACCAGCATTTTCTCCTTTTCCCACAATGTTTTCTGCCCTATCAAAGACAATTTTCATCATTTGAGTCACATTTAAATTGTCGTCTGCAACTGCTTTGAATTTGGACAGGTCTATTTTTTTGTTGTCTAGTAAAGGGTTAATGCTTCTCAGGTTAGGTGTATCATTTTGTGCTTTACCAAATCACAAAATTTAAAGACTCGACCAAATTGAAAACATTTGTAGATGACAAATTAATGTGACTCAAAAATTGAAATTTGTTTTGGGAAGGATAGTGGGGAAAAGGAGAAAATGCTGGTTACCAGCTTTTCCCACAATGTTTTCATTTTCCCACAATGTGTTCAATTGGCTTCTTTCTCAGGGTTGTTAAAAGTCAGGATTGTCTAGCAGAAAGCTACTGTACCTGCTTTTTCTTTGGAGTGTCCTTGGGCATGGTTTTTCAAAGCCCCAGCTTATACTGGTGAAAGCTAGATTATGCATGAGAAAGCGAGTAGTCACCATGCTAGAGGTGAAATACCATATTGTCTCTTTTTAACAACGCTGGGGGTGTTACATTTTCTGAAAGGGGAGGGGGGGGTGTTTAATGGAGGTAATACAACATAGAACTTGCCAAGGACAACAATAACTTTACTGTCAGGGTTTCAGTCAGTAGTGACTGCCATTTGAGAAACCAGCTGTATTAATTCAGAATATCGATTTTACCGCTGATCATGATTCATTTTGATCTTTAATAGCATTCATGTTTATTGAGCGACATTGGTTGCTTTCTTAAAATTTTTCCAAGTTACTTGGCAAATTTTGTGTTACCGAAAGTTCATAACATTATCGGAAGTGTTTCTATATTTGGATGGTCAGGTGTTAATGACATCGATTTGTAAAGTAATTAGGATTATATCTATGCCCAAAGTTTATTCCAGCTGATTTATTTCAACTTTACTGATGGACTGGCTGTCTGGTTAGCTCACCTTTGGTTAAAAAAAAAAGGTGGGTGAGTTTTAATGAGAGGGGGAGCGTTAATAAGAGGTGTTAGGTATTATTGAAAGCTGCATAAAACATCAACCATCTATCAAACCTTTTGTGCAAATAAAATACAAGGGACAAATGCAAAATTTTGAAGGAAAAGGTGATACTGCTTCTGAATATGCATTAGGAGCAAATTGAGCCATGCTCTGTTAAAAGGGGATTTAGTGCATTTACAAAAAGCATCAGCCCATGTCAGCCTGTCCAGTCTGGGTAGGCTGACATGGGTCGAAACCTTTTTCTCTTTGTAAATTCTCTGCATGGCAAAGGACCATTTCACCTTCAGATCCAGTCGATTGTTAGACTAACTGGGTTTTATGAATCTATAATTATATCAGAGCTCCAGATAGATGGGAGTGATTTTGATTTCAAAATTGAAAATATTAATTATTCTTCACTAAACCCTATGTTATGGGTACTCATTAGAATCGTCTCATCGAGATGATTCTAATGAGTACCCACAGCATAGGGTTTTGGAGAGAAATAATGGATTTAGAATACCATCACTCCCTCTTATCTGGAGCTCTGATTATATGATGACTTACTTGGTACAATTATAATGCATCATGGAGATGCATTAAACTCTCTTTAGCCAGAGCATGACTCACTTATTTGTATCAAACAATTATTGTCCATTTCTTTTACAGTAGGTGAAAAATTGAATGGAATATGCAATGATTGGTCTTGTTTCTTTCTAGCTTAAACTTGTTCTGTCGATCCTTTACCACATGATCCCAAGTTTTAACAACACTGAAATAAAGGCTTTTGCAAACATTGTTGGAAAGTAGAAAATGCTGATAATTGTGCTTTCAAAAGCCTTCTGCCCTAGAGTCATAAAAAGAAGTGGCTGGTTGTCTAGCAAAGTTTAACTCTTTTCCAGACAGCAAAAATTAGACATTTAAGCCAAATTCAAACCATTTTGCAATTGACAAATTAAATGTGGCCCAAATGGCAAGATTAGTCTGTGAAAGGGCAGAAAACATTGTGGAAAAAGGAGAAAATGCTTCTTTCCTGTATGCGCTCCTTTTCCCACAAAGTTTTCAAAAGCTGTTTTACTTGGGTCGTGAAATGATTGTTGTATTGTGTTTTACGCTGTTCTTAACATTATTTCAGTTACATAGCGGTGGCCAGTGGACCTTTCCATGCTGCCCTGGAGTTTCTCTTACCAGAACTCCCCACAATATTCTTTCCAAGCCACTGGCTGCTTTCCCACATAACCATCATCAAAACAATGGTCAGCATTGAGAGAGGAATGAATCCCGTCTCAATGACCATCATCAGTCCTTGGAAAGAAATTGGCCGAGCTGGGGATCAAACTAGCCAATTTCTTTCCGTGGATTGATGATAGTCATTCAGACAGGATTCATTCCTCTCTCACCACTGACCAGGGTCGTGAAAAGTTAGGAATTTTTAGTTAAAGGGTCAAGTTGATTGATTGAATGGTGTTTTATGCTGCTTTAAACATAATTTCAGTTATATCACAACAACAGCTCACATATTTATGTATTTCCTGGGTTTCTCAAGTACAAGGCAATGGTTCTGAGGTGTCTTGCCTAAGGACACTCCCATGAAGAACCCAGTGTATCCAGTGAGGCTCTAACCCAGGGCCGCCAGGTCACAAGTCCTACACTTTACCACTGAGCCATGCAGGATCCCTGAAAAGGGTCAAGTAGCACATTTTCCAGTGATATACTAATTTGATAAAATCCTTAACCCTTTTCCACACAAAGCAAAGTTACAACGACCCTGAGGAAAAAGCCTTTTGAAAACATTGTGGGAAAAGGAGAGAATGCCGGTAACCAGCATTTCCCCTTTTCCCACAATGTTTTCAACCTGTCCCAAATCAAATTTCAATTTTTGAGTCACATTTATAATTATTGTTGCTTGCAAAAACGTTGAATTTTTGAAAAGTCTAAAATTTTGTAGTTTGGTAAAGGATGTAAAACTACAGTATATTGTGTTAGGAGCCAGCCATGGAACTATCAGCTCAAAGTTGCAAATTGAACCTTCCTGTTTTCGGAAATCATTACTTTTTTTTCTTTCCCCTAAAGAGTAATTTGCCATAATTCATACCCCGGAAAAAGATTGTAAATTGCAACAAAGATTTTCTGACGGTGTCAGCAAACAAAAGCCATGAGAAAAATTTGAAGTGAGGCAGATGTTTTGAAATTGTCAATATCCTTGTGAGGCCATATTTACCAGCCGTTAAGTGGACATGCAATTCTCACGGTTTTATCACATACAGATAATTGTAGAAGATTTGTAATGATTGACCCAGTGGATGATGAGGGAATCACTAAGGGTTTTTACATAAAGTGCAGATCAGGATCAGACTACACAAAAAGCATGTATTCTGACCTTTTCATCTGCTTTGTCTGATTATCATTACACTAAAAGAATCCTTTTGTTTTGAAAATCTTTAGAAGATTTTGGAGAGGCTTTTAGTGAAGGAGAAAATGCTGGTGATCAGCATTATCTTCTTTTCTTACATTGTTTTATAACCTTTCAATGACAAATTGTACCATTAGAGACACACTTGTATTGTTGTCTTCAAATGCTTTTTGTATGGATAAGATAAAAGTTGTGTCTTTTCCAGATGACATAATTATAGACTTGTTAAAATTTGAAGCATTTGCAGGCATCAAATTAAATATGGCTGAAATAATGGGATTCACCTTTGAAAGGTTAGAAAACATTGTGGGAAAAGCAAAAAATGCTATCCAAAAGCCTTCTTTCCTGGGGTAGTTAAAAGTTAAAACTTTGGATTGTTTGGTAAAAAGTTGAGGGCCTGTGAATACTGAAAATATTGCAAAGGATGATCACTTATCCCATTTCTACTCAGACTATTTCAGATCCTCAACAGAGTAGAGCAAGGACGTAGTTATTATACATGTATTTGAAAGAAGGAATACCTTTATCTGGAGACATATGGGAAAAAAAAATAAAATCTACAATTGTTTGTAAGTTTTCAAAAGCAGTTTTGGGAAGAGACTGAAGTAAAGTTCTGGCACATGCAAGTGTTTTTGTGTCATGATGGATTTAGCTCTGGGAGACAAAATTTGAGACTGTTACTGTTCCAAATTCTAATTAACAGAAACTGGTTGAACATGGTTCGCACAGGTCTTGAAAAACCCTTGAATTTGATCTTTGCCTTATAAAACCCTTAAAAATGATTAACAGCCTTATAAAACCCTTAAAAACTACAGAAAGTCCTTAAAAAACCCTTTAAAATTGTTTTGCGAGTGAGCTGTAGTTTTATTGCTGGCCGGCCTCAAATCAGGTCTTTATAGTGTACACGCAAAGATAATGGGTACCAGTCTATTATGACATGCGTATATACTTGTACCCGTCCTAATGGTAGCACAAATACTCGATAATGGAAAGCGGGATACCACACAATGATACGGAATAAAATACGGACCCTTTTCTATGTCGTCTTCGGGAAAAATCTAATGTATTAAAACAGAATCACGATGAGTTCTCTCATAAAACTATCATTTGGATTTAACTTTCTTTTGGAAACGAGAAGAAAATGGATATTTAGATGCTTCATCAAAACTAATATAATAAAAGTTGAAATCGGCGATTTTTCCGCGACGATCGGAACTTAAGACGTAGTTTTATACATGATTACAGAACGTAGACGCTTTACTTTTATAAACTGTATGAAAACCAATATTTGTGCATATGTAGTGTTTTGTCGGCCTTAAATTTCAAGTTTGAGTCCTCAAAAAATCCTTAAAAAACCCTTAAATTTTTCTATCAGTATTTTGTATGAACCATGTTGAAGAGATGGAAAATATTGTGGCAAAGGAAAAATAGATTATTTCATGCTATTACCCCTTTTGCCTGAATGTTTTTTAACCCTTTCCTAAATGACAAAGTTTAGGCTTTCAAATTCAGCACATCTGCAGACATCAAATTCAACATTGGTACAAATGAGCTTTAGCTCTGAGAAGGTAGAAAACATTGTGGAAAAAGGATTTTCTCCTGTTCCCTTAAGGTTTGTCAAAAGCCTTCTTTCCCAGGGTTGTGAAAACCCAGGATTGTTTGGTAAAGGGGCTGCCGCTGTAATCTTGTAGTAAAACAGGATTGTTTGTCAAAGGGCCCTACACTGGGGACATTAATTTTTTACCATCAGAGGGAATGTATGGCAATACAGATAAGGGGATTTTACTCTGATAAGGCCTTGATGGCTTTGAAGAGTTAACTAAGACAATGCAAACTTGTTTGATTACTGGGAAAAACTATTGTTTCATTCAGTTTTAATCTTAAAATTGGAGTGATAGTTTCTACTTAGAGTTAGAATGTATTAAGTCTTTCTTGAATAAAGAAAATAGAGTATTTGCAGAAGTAATTGAATAAGATGTGCCTCAAATGATGTGAATCCTCTTTGAATGGGTATCAATCATTGTTGTAAAAGGGAAAAAAATGCTGGTTACCAGCATTTTCTTTCTCTTTGTACAAGATGTTCAAAAGCTATTTTTCCCCAGCATGGGATTGTTTGGTAAAAGGTTAAGGTTTTTGATTGTGACAGGTCAATGAAGGAAATTGTATGTTTTGTGAAGAAGTGTTTTTCTTAAAATCTCTACAACATGCTGGCAAAAATAACTCTAATAATGCCTGATACAACTACAGTTTATATTTTTGACTATGTGGTTTAGCCAATCAGAAGTTGTGTTACTTTCAAATCTAGAAAATTCTTAAGAATAACACAAAGAATATTCTTAAGAATGGTTGGTGAATATGGTCCTTGGTCTTGTTTCTTGCCTGAAAATGTTGAATTTATTTACTTTGCTCTTTCGGGGTTATTTTTGTTGTGTTAGTTGGAGGTGGCATTGGGATTGAGCATCAAGTTCTCACATCAGAGGTTCAGGTATCAAATCTCTTTGGGAATCAAAGTACCTATATCATGGTCAGTTCAATAACCAGGAAGTAACAAACAAAATTAACTGATTTAAGTATTGAAAACCTTTTTAACAGCAGTGTGTGTTAACCTGTTACCAACAATCCTGCGTTTTAACGACCCTAAAAAAGCTGTATGAAAACACTTTGGAATAAGAAGAAAATGTTGGTAACTAACATCTTCCCCTTTTTCCCACAATTGTTTTCTACCATTCCAAAAACTATGTCATTTTTTGAGTCGCATTTATGTTGTTTCCTTTTGGGAATGTCCAGAACACTGAAGACTTGAGTCTTTACCAAACAAGCCCTGGTTTTCACGTGTCTGCAGTACAAGTCTTTTGAAAACACTGTAGGAAAAAGGAGAAATTGCTCGTAACAAGGAATTTCTCCTTTTCCCACAGTGTTTTCTACCCTTTTTGAGACCTTTCTGCCATTTTTATCAAGTTTAAAATTGTCGTCGGCCAACTCTTTCAATTTGGACCAGTCCAAAATTTGTCGTCTCGGAAAGGGTTAAGTCTTTACCAACCAACAAAATTTTAGGCTAATCCAATTTGCTCCTTTTCCAAAAATGTTTTCAAAAAGCTTCCTCAGGATTGTTAAAACTTGGGATTTTGTGGTAAATAGTTAAAAAGGTTAAAACTTAACTTTTTCATCACCTATTTGTGATGTTTAATATCTTGTTTAAAGAAAAGAAAGAGACTGAACAATGTGTGAGTGAAGAGAGGATTGAATTATAACATTTAGATCTCTCAAGAGGAACCTGTTTAAAAATTAGGATATGTTTTCATCGCAAGCGGATTTCCTTTTTGATGACTACCATTATATTCTTCAAATTGAAGGTAATTTTTTGTTTGTTATTCAGACTTCACCCTTAACTCTTTACCAAAGGAAGCAATGTTGGACTCACCAACTTGAGAGCATTTGCATACAACAAATTAAATGCAGCTCAAATGACATTTTTCGATTGTGATAGGATAGTAAACATTATGGGAAAATGAGAAAATGATGGTTACCTGCATGTTCTCATTTTCCCACAATGTTTTCAAAAGCCTTCTCCTTAAGGGTCGTCAAAACTCGGGATTGTGTGATAAAGGGTTACAGAACCCTGAGGGGGAAAAGGGCTTTTAAAATATTGTGGGAAAAAGAGAAATGATGGTAACCAGCATATTTTCCTTTTTCCTATAATGTTTTCTTCCCTGTTAAAGAGAAATCCTGTCATTTAGACCCATTTATTTTGTGGTCAACAACTTCTTGCAAACTGGACAAGTCCAGAATTTTGTCTTTAGTAGAGTTAACCCTTTACCAAACTTTGACAACTAGACTTTAACCATTGAAATGAAAGCCTTTGATCCGACATTTTCTTCTTTTTCTACAAAATTTTCTTACTCTTCACAAGCAATTTCAATCATTTGAGCCACATTTTTGTGGCATTTGTTCAAGACAATGCCACCATGAGTTCAATACGGCATTTTGAAAATCATGTATCGTAATTTGTGCAAAACTGAAGGAAGTAAACCCAATTAAACTCATTTTTTCTCAAAAAAATAAGTGTTTCAATTGCACTCAGATATAAAATTGAAAATGGCATATTAAAACGAATTGAATTAGGCCATCGATTGTGGAAATACTTCTTTTTATCGAAAATAGCGTTATTCGCTATACCCTTCTTTTGGTGTAATGATACACACGATTTTTGTCTCCTGACAAATCGATTCCGTGCTTGTTCGTCCAAAACCAGTTCATTCCTGGGCTTATTCGTCCCTGGGCTTGTTTGCCTTGGCTTGTTCGTGCCACAAGATTGTACCTACTCTTTGGATTGTGCCTGACTATATAGTAGGTTGACTTCAAGTAAATATTTTGAAACTATTTCTGTTGTTTATTTTTCAAATTATTAATTTAACACAATGGCTTCCTTGACAAATGCCACACCAGTGCTTTCAATGCTTTGATTTTTTATGTCTACAACTGCTTTAACTCTTTACCAAACAACAGAATCCTTGACTGGATGAAATTAAAAGCATTTGCAGACAACAAAGGAAATGTAGCTCAAATGTGGGGTGGTTAAAAGTTGGGATTGTGTGGTAAAGGGTTAAAATGTTTTTGTTTCCCAACAGGAGATGGGAATAACCAGCAACACATCATGCCTGGATCCCTGACCCCACCAGATAAACTAAATGGAGAGATGGTGGCCATGACGAGTACCAACCAGCACCATGACCTTCACACCATGGCGCCCACCATACAGACACCGCCCAGTCCATTACCAACACCCTCCCCACCCATGGTCAGAGGTATTACAGATATGAATGGTTTTGACTATAAAAGGTGAGGCACTGAGACTCATTAACCATTTACCGCACAGTCCAGTGTTTTAACCACCCAGAGAAAAAGGGCTTTTGAAAACATTGTGGGAAAAGGAGAAAATGCTAGTAACCAGCATTTTTTCCTTTTCCCGCTGTGTTTTCTACCCTTCACAAAACAAATTTCAATTTTTGAGTAACGTTTATGTTGTCGTCTGCAAATGCTTTCAATTTTGACAAGTCTAAAAATTTGTTATGTAGTAAAGAGTTCACTTCCTTACCAAACTCAAATGACAGAGTTTCTCTTTTATAGGATGAAAAAAATTTAGAGAATAGGAGGAAATGCTATTTAGAAGTGTTTTGTCCTTTTCCCACAATTTTTTCAGAAGGCTTCTTTCTCAGGGTCGTTAAATCCAGAGAATGTGTTTTAAAGGATAGAAATCAGAGGTACATTTCTTTTCTAGATGACAAAATTTAAATTTAGCTAAATTAAAAGCTTTTGCAGAGGACAAATTTAAATGTGATGTAAATGATGGAGTTTCCCTTTGATAGGGTGCAAAACATTGTTGGAATAAGAGAAAATGCTGGTTACACAGCAAACATTTTTCTCCTTTTTTTACTCACAGTTTACCCGGCCGGGTAGCTCAGTGGTTAGCTGATCTGACTTGTGACCTGGTGGTTGCAGGTTTGATACCAAGTTGCAGCAAACTTTTGCCTTTCACCTCTGATGCACGTGAGAAAAGTAGTCAGTGGCTTGGAAAGAAAGTTTTGTCTGCACAGGTGTGAGAAAGGCAGGAAACACATGTGTAGGTGCACTGACTGCCATGATATGACCTAAGCTGTTAAAACAGCATTTAACTCCAGTACAAACAAACACCAACAAATTATATACCACCTGTGAATGCTTAGTCAATATGCAAACATCTGAATGATGTGGTCCGGTATGGATTTAACTCTTTACCACAAATCACGAGTTTGAATGACCGTGAGAAAGAACTTAGAAGAGTTGTGAAAACATTGTGGGAAAGGAGGAAATGCTGATAACCAGCATAATTTCCTTTTACTACAATGTTTTTTACCCTTTCAAAGACAAGTTTCATTAGTTGAGCCAGTTCTGCAAATCCTTTCAATTTGGATAAGACTTGAAATTTGTCATCTGGTAAAGAATGTTGAGGGAACTGCTGCATGATTGAATAGAGTTACAGTTACAAGCAGAGTAGGTAATGACTGCCACAGTGTACTGAACTATTTTATAATTTTGGCCATCATTTATTAGTTGTATAAGCTTTCAACTTGGGCAAGTCTAAAATTACATGTAATTTGTTTGATAAAGCTTTAAAGAATTGGACCTTTTCAACTAGGACAAACTGAACTACATGTAATTGCAATGTCAAGGTTTGTTTCAGCCAGAATTATATTAGTAGAAAGTGATGTAGAACCAAGATCAGACTGCAAATTTTATGCAGTGTGGTTTTGATCAAGGCTGTCTGCAAAAGCAGCTTAATTTGGTTCCAGTGCTTTAACCCTTTACCACACAGTCCTGACTTTTAACGACCTGAGAAAGAAGCCTTTTGAAAACATTGTGGGAAAAGGAGGAAATGCTGGTAACCAGCAATGTTTTCTACCCTATGGAAGCCATATTTCATCATTTGAGTCTACATAAATTGTCGTCTGCAGATGCTTTCAATTTGGATAAGTTTACATTTCTTCTCATGTGGTAAGGAGTTAAAGGTTAATTACATTCTGACAGACTTAATAATTTTGTTTATAGCCTAGCTTCAGTATAATGTATGTTTCTGAACTGTGTTAATCCTTTTCCAAATGACAAATTTTGGACTGGTCCAAATTGAAAGAGTTTGCAGACGACAATTTTAAATTTGATGAAAATGGCAGAAAGGTCTCAAAAAGGGTAGAAAACGCTATGGGAAAAGGAGAAATTGCTCGTTACAAGCAATTTCTCCTTTTCCCACAGTGTTTTCAAAAGACTTGTACTGCAGACACATGAAAACCAGGGCTTGTTTGGGAAAGGGTTAATCCTTTTCCAAACGACACAGTTTTGGACTGGTCCAAATTGAAAGCATTAGCAGACGACAAATGCTGCTAAAAGGATGATTTCTCTTTTTGAGAGAACAGAAAACATTGTGGGAAAAGGAGAAAATGCTGGTTACCAGCATTTTCTCCTTTTCCTACAAAGTTTTCAAAGGCTTTCTTTCTCAGGGTCGTTAAAAGTCGGGATTGTTTAGTAAAGGGTTAACACTTTACCAAAAAACCCCAAATTTTTGACAACCCCCAAGAAAGAAGGCTTTTTGAAAATATTGGAAAGGGAGAAAATAATGGTAAACAACATGTTCTCCTTTTCCAACAATGTTTTTTACTTATTCAAAGACAAAGGCTTTCATCTGAAAAACGTTGGAAATGTCATCTGTAAATGTCTTCCGTCAATGTGGATGAGTGTAAAATTTTGCTTTGTGGTAAAGGGTTAAGAGTTTACCACACATTCCTCTTATTTCATGATCTTGAGTTTAAGCTTTTCAAAAACATTGTGGGAAAAGGAGAAAATGCTAGTAGTTAAAACAGGACTTCGTGAACAAGAATTAACTTTTTACCACACTATCCTGAGATTTAACAACTCTTGAGAAAGAGGCCTTTCGAAATACTGGGAAAAGTAGAAAATGCTGGTTCTCCTTTTCACGCAATGTTTTCTCCTTAATCAAAGACAGACATCATCATATGAGCTAAATTAAATTTGTCGTCTGCAAATGCTTTCAATTTCATCAAGTCCAAAATTTTGTTGTGCAGTAAAGGGTTAACTCTTTACCTCACAATCTAGAGTATCAATGACCCTGAAGAAATAGCTGTTTGAAAACCTTGCATGAAATGGAGAAAATGCTGGTAAACAGCATTTTCTCCTTATTCCACAAGGTTTTCTACACTTTTTCAGACAATTACCATCACTTTAGCTAAATTTGACACTTTGTCGAATTGTCTACAATTTTTTTTCAATTTGGACAAGTCTAAAATTTTATCATTTGATAAAGAGTTGAAGACTTGATCCAATAATTTTGAATGAAACATACGTGCACTTATTCTTTATTTTGATTTTCTAGCCATTACCATGACCAAAGATTGACAAGGTAAGCTTGTATTTAGTTGCCCATCTATGAAGCATTTATATTAATCCTTTACAACACATTGCCATCTTCTAACAACCCTGAGAAAGAAGAGTTTTGAAAAGATTAGGGGGAAGGGAGTAAGTGCTGGTAACCAGCATTTTCTCCTTTTCCCACATTGTTTTCAACACTTTCAAAGAAAAATTTCACAATTTGAGCCACATTTAATTTTTGTTTGCAAATGCTTTGAATTTTGACAATCCAAAATTTTGTTGTGGGGTGAAAGGTTAAGAAACAGTGATATTTTTAGATGTCAAATAACACAATGCTATCATTCCAAAATCAAATGACAAACAAACTGAAATTACAAGCGACAACCTTTATAGTTCTCTCTTTACCAAGCAATCCTTAGTTTTAAATGGAAGGAAGAAGGCCCTTGAAAACATTTGGGAAAAAGGAGAAAATACTGGCAACCAGCATTTCCTCCTTTTTCTGCAGTGTTTTCGCCCCTTTAAAAACAAATATTATCATTTCATTTACATTTTTTTTGTTGTCAACAAACACTTTCAATTTGGACTAGTCTGAAATAAGACGTTTGGTATAGAGTTAAACAAATTTTGATTGGACAGCCAGGCGTGGACTTGATGCCTTAACTCTACCAAACAACAAAATTTTAGACTTGCCCAACAACAAAATTTAGATTTGTCTAAATTTAAAGCATAGGCAGACGACAATTTAAAAGCGACTTAAATGACGGGATTACCACAATGTTTTGAAATAGCCTCTTCCTCAAGGTTGTTAAAACTGGGGATTGTATGGTAAGGAGTTAGCCAGACTGCGTAATTTTAGACTCCTTCAAATTAAAAGCGTTGATTTGCAGACAACAAATTAAGCTGTGTCTCCACTGATGAGAAGTGTTTTAAAAAGAGTAGAAAACATTGTGGGGAAAGGAGAAAATGATGGTGAGCAAATCTGTATATAGAAAACATGAAGCATAAAGTTAGTTACATTTGAAAATAGTGTTAACTCTTTACCACACAATCCTGACTTTCAACAACCCTGAGGAAGAAGGCTTTTAAAAACATTGTGGGAAAAGGTGAAAATGCTGGTAACCAGCATTTCTCCTTTTCCTACAATGATTTCTACCCTTCCTAAAACAAATTTCAATTTTTCAGTCACATTTATTTTGTTGTCTGCAAATGCTTTCAGTTTGGACCAGTCTAAAATTTTGTCGTATGGTCAAGAGTTAAGATATAACCAGAAGCTTTTGCAGAATAAAAAAACAAAAGACAGTTAAAATTTTATTTCAAGGTTGTTCAGACCAAAATGTCTATAGAAAATATTAGACAGTGTAGATTTACATTTGTAAAAACCGGTAGTCTGTAACACATTACCAGAAAACAAAATGTAAGATTTGTCTTTATTGAAAGCATTTGAAGACTACAGATTGAATGTGCTTAAAAGAAAGTTGTATGTCTATGAGAGGGTAGATGACATTGTGAAAAAAGGAAAAGAATGTTACAAGCATTTTCTCCTTTTTTCCCTACAATGTTTTGGAGAGCTTTCTTCCTGAGGGGTTTAAAGAATGTGACATGGTTTGGTATAGGGTAAATAAAATGCTTTGTAAGGTATTTTCTAAAGGTCAGATAGTTTTCAATAGCTTGTTAACCCTTTCCCAGACAAGCCCTGGTTTTCACGTGTCTGCAGTACAAGTCTTTTCAAAACACTGTGGGAAAAGGAGAAATTGCTCGTAACGAGCAATTTCTCCTTTTCCCACAGTGTTTTCTATCCTTTTTCATAACTGTCTGCCATTTTCATCAAATTTAAAATTGTTGTCTGCAAACTGTTTCAATTCGGACCAGTCCAAAATTTGTCGTTTGGGAAAGGGTTAATGTCAATTATAAACTATATACATAGTTTTTTGATGGTAGAGTGTGACCTCCTGACATTTTATGTTTACTGGTTGGAGTTGTAAAATATAATGTTTAAATAATAAGAGACATTTTAACCATTTACTCTTTCATTACCAGTGATGACTAAAATTAGCTTGTGCAGACAGCATAGATCAAGATCAGACTGCACAGGATGTGCAGTTTGATCTTGGTTCTACACCATCTGCTATGTGATACTTATCTATAGATGATAATAGTCATCTTCAAGAGCAATGGAAGTCTACTTTTACAAGTGGTGAAAAAGTAGACTTTCTGGAGTTGTTAGGGAAAGAGTTATCGGTTTACCAAACAAAATTTTAGACATGTCCAAATTGAAAGTATTTGAGGATGAGTGTGACCCATACATTGAAATTTGTTTTTGGTGGGGTAGAAAACATTGTGGGAAAAGGAGAAAATGCTTCTTAACAGCATTTTCTCCTTTTCCCATAATGTTTTCAAGAGATTTCTTTCTGAGGGTCATTAAAACTTCGGATTGTGTGGTACAGGGTTAAGGCCACAAAGAGAGACATTTTGCCTTGGAGGACAGCTCAGATCAAGATCAGGCTGCATAGAATATGTAGTCTGACCTTGAAGTGTAACTTTCTGATATGGAGAGGTTTTCAAAGAAAAGTTTGAAATTGCAAATTTGGGATTTTACCATTGGTTCAAAATTTTTGTTTCATTCATGTTCCAGTTGAAGGATTGATATACCAAATAATATACATGTAGCTAGCTGGTAATTTTTTGAGAAATTGAAAAGTTCCTTTCTTTGTACAAACTATTGCACAATATATTTTCAAGATAAGATATGTTATTCAGCAGCAAATTCTAATTTTGCCACAATATTTTCAAAAGCTATGTATTGCCAAATGCAGTAAGTTGCTTGTAGGAAGTAATAAGTAAATGACACTAAGTAACTTTAACTATTTACCAAACGACAAAATTTTAGACTAGTCTAAATTGAAAGCATTTGCAGACGACAAAATAAATGTGACTCTGAAATTGAAATATGTTCTGGGAAGAGTAGAAAACATTGTGGGTAATGGAGAAAATGTTGTTACCAGCATTTTTTTCATTTCCTACAATGTTGTAAAAGCTTTTTTTTTGTCGGGTGGTTAAAAGTCAGGATTGTGTGGTAAAGGGTTATTCTGGTCTGAAACAATCCCATATTTTAATGACCAAAAAGAAGAAAGCTTTTGAAAAACATGAGAAAAGGAGAAAATGTTGATAACCAGCATTTTTTCTTTTTCCCACATTTTTGGACAAATCCCAAAACTGAGCCTAATTGAATTTGTGGTCTGCCAATACGTTGAATTTAGACAAGTCCAAAATTTTTTTGCCAGCTAGAGTTAATGTTTGTACATTGTTATTCCAGGGAGGCCATGAGGAAGTACTTAAAGGATAGAGGCGATCAAGTCTTAGTTATACTACATGCAAAAGTGGCCCAGAAATCATACGGCAATGAGAAAAGGTTTGACTATTATCTTCCTGTATTGACAGACCAAAAATTTAATCCTTTACCAAACAAATCTGACTTTTAGCGACCCTGAGGGGAAAGGATTTTTAAAACAATGTGAAAAAAGGAGAAAATTTTGGTAAACAACGTTTTCTCCTCACCAGCATTTTCTCCTTTTCTCACAATGCTTTCTACCCTATGAAAGACAAAGTTCATAACAATCCCGACTATTATCAACCCTGAGGAAGAAGGACTTCAAAAACAATACAGGAAAAGCAAAAAATTACCATCATTTTCTCCTAGTGTTTTCTACCATATCAAAGACAAATTCCATTGTTTGGACACATTCCATTTATCATCTGCAAATGCTTTGAATTTGGCAAGTCTTAAATTTTGTCCTTTGGTAAAGGCATAACGTTTCTGAAGTTTTTCCTTGCAAGAAGACGCAATTTTGATGTAATTGACAATTCTTGTTAATGTGAGAAAGTAGTCAATGGCTTTGAGAGAGGGATGGTAATTTGAGACAGTAGCCAATAGCATTTAAAGACTGATGCTTATGTGAGAAAGTAGTCAATGGCTTGGAGAGACTGATGTTATCATGAGAAAGTTGCCAATGGCATCAAGAGACTGATGCTAATGTGAGAAAGCACCCCATTGCTGAGAGAGAGGGGTGTTAATGTGAGAAAGTAGCCAATGGCTAGAAGAGACTGATGTTAACTTATTGTGAGAAAGTTGCCAATGGCATTTAGAGACTGATACTAATATGAGAAAGCAGCCAATTGCTCAGAGAGAAGGGTGCTAATGTGCGAAAGTAGCCAGTGGCTTGAAAAGAGGGGTGTTAATGTGAAAAAGTAGCCTATGGCTTGGAGAAACTGATGTTATTGTGAGAAAATTGCCAGTAGCATTGATAGACTGATGCTAATGCGAAAAAGCAGCCAATTGCTTAGAGAAAGTGGTGTTAATGTGAGATAGTAGCCAATAGCCTGAAGAGAGGGATGATAAGGAGAGAACGTAGCTAATGGAGGAAATTATGTTTGTGTGAAAAAGCAGCCAGTGGGTTGAAAAGTGATGTATACTTATACTGGTGAAAGAACCTTCAGAAATGCATTGATAGATCCACTGGCTACTGTGATATATTGTTGAAAATTGCATTAATTGCATAATAGTCCTCGTTCTGTTAATGAGTCATGCTCTGGCAAAAGGGGGTTCAGATATCCTTGTGATGTATTATACCAAGGAGGTTTTCTTGTTTTCACATAATTATGGATCCATAAACCCAGTTTGGCTTATACCTGGCTGAATCAAATTCAACTGTAGCAAAAAGTATCAACTCATGTCGGCCTGCGCAGGCTGACATTGGTCGATACTTCTTGCAGATGCATTAAATCCCTTTTGACAGAGCATGGCTTAGATATTTTACAGTACTTAATTGTCTTTGCAGATTTTTTTGCCCACCTCCTTGTATATATTTATTTGAAAATGGTTGGAAGAGAAAACGAGAAGAAATGGAGAAAGCCGGATGTAATGAACAGGAATCCACAGTTTGTGCATTTATGGGAATTGGAAATTCTGATCTGGAAATGGTTCAACTTAGTCTTGAAGGAAAAGTAAGTGATCCATTCTTATGTTCAGTCATTTGGTCAAGGGTAAAAATATATAGCTCACTTGCAAGCTAGGACTACTAGTTTCATCCAATTTATTCCAAACACTTCTGTGTTGACAGTATGAGAGCTCTCTTTGATACTGTCATTTCCATTACAGAATCATTCTATAATACTTCTTTCATGATAAACTCGTTACTTACATTCATACAAGCTACTTTTTATTTTTTTTCATTTGCACGCTAAATGACCCTTATGTCAATACACCTTAAAACAGCATACGCTTATTCATTAAGACTACTGGTATGATTAAACATATCAGGGCTAGACACTAATTGTTAGAGCAGGTGCCCCAAAGACATTGTTAGGCAAAATTTGTGACAATGAACTTTATGAAATGCAGATTTTCAGGTGTACTTTCTTGAAGTTTGATCAGGATTATGAGTGTATACTGCACCATTGTGGCTTCTTATGGAGCTGCAGCAGAGGACTTCTGAAAATATTATAGGAAAAGGAATAATTGTTTGTTACAATTCAATTCTTGTTTTCTCACAATGTTTTCTATTTTACTATATAAGGACATATCACATTATCATGGATCCATAAAATCCATTTTGTTTAACAACGACTGAATCATGATGTAGAGTGGTCCTTTGACATGCAGGAAACTGACCCATTGCAAAAAGTTTGGCTACGTCTGGTCAGCCTGTGCGGACTGCCCAGGCAGACCTGGGTCGATACTTTATGCAAATGCATTAAACTCCATTTTCACAGAGCATGACTCATATATTTGGTGCTGAGCGAGTAAATATCTTGCTTATTTTTTTCTCTTTTCAGAATTATTGTGCTGCAAAAACATTGTATATATCAGACTCTGATAAGAGAAAACATTTCATGTTGAGTGTAAAAATGTTCTACGGAAATGGACAGGATATCGGTGTGTTTCACAGTAAACGGATTAAAGTTATCTCGAAACCTTCCAAGAAGAAACAGTCATTAAAAAATGCAGATTGTAAGTAGACTTGTGGTCATTAATAATTGAAGATTTTAAGTAGACTTGCAGTCGTTAAAAATGCAGATTGTAAGTGAACTTGCACCCTTAGAGTACCAAGTAAGGGAAACAAACATTTCCAGTTAGTATAATCAATCCAGGAGGGCTTATCAGGTGTAACTTTTTTCCAAATGACAAAATTTTAGACTTGTCCAGCTTGCAGTCATTTGCAGACAACTCATTAATTTTTCACCAAAATGGTGATTCCCAGCATTTTCTCCTTTTTCCAAAATGTTTTCTGCCCTTTCAAAAACACTTTTCTTCATTTAAACCTCATTTATTTTGTCATCTGCAATTGATTTGAATTAAAGAAATTTGAAAAAATTTTTTGGGGGCAAAGGTTAAATGTCGTTAAATAGATGGAAAAGTGAAAAAATTGTAGTATTGCACTGTCTGTACAGTCTGATCTTTCTCTATATAATCAAAGAAATCAGATTTATGAACAATATCACCATTAATCTTAAAATAACAATAGCTGCCAAAAGTAAACAAAGCAGGTGTTAAAATGCATTTAAATTTAAATAATATTATTTAAAAGTATGGTAATTATTGTGAAGATGACAATCTGTTATTGTACTTTTGGTCCAGTGTTAGTCTCTGGCTGATGAATTTATTTCAAAACTGGGTTAAAAGTTGCTAGGTCACTCTATCTTTTGTTTACTTTTTGCCAGATTTTAAAATTTCCTTTTCTGCCAGTGACTAAGACTTGGACTAATCACACAATGACAGATTGTCATCTTCAGAATATTTTCCATACTTTTAAATGATACAATTTAAATTTATATGCATTTTAACACCTGGATTTTTTTTGGCCAGTATTGGGCCCTTAATGTTGAAAAAAATCATGATGAAAGCATATGATGATGAAATAAAATATGGGATTGTACGTATTTCTGCTTCTTTTGTAATCTGATAGCATGAAAATATGCCCAATCCAAACACCCAACTCACAGTTATTTGATCAGCTTTTTTTTTTCGCTTTTTTTCCCAATATACTGTAAACAGAGAGTTTCTTGTATATATGAATTTTTTTTCTTTAACATTCTTGTGTATACATAAAATAAACAGCTTCAGGACATGCCTTTTAACCCTGAGCTTTTAACCATCATTTCACTAGTTTTAACCCTTATCCTGCTAAATAAGTCAAATAAAAATTGTTCAAGCCAATAGTAAAAACCAAAATCTGCTTTTTCAAAGGTATTTTCTTGGGAAAAAAATCTTCTTATCTGACAGTGTAGATCCGAGATCAGACTGCATGTTCTGTGCAGTCTGATCTTGATCTACATTGTGTGCAAAATGTCATTGAGTCAGGCTTAGAAGCCGAAGGTTTAATGTTCTTGATGAAAAAATGCTATTGAAAATGTGAAAAAATTCAAGAAAGGAGAAAATGCTGGTAACCAGCATTTTCTCATTTTTCCTCCAGGATTTCTTCCTTTTCAGAGATTCTATGCCCATTACTTTCAAAAGTTGATTTGAAAACCATTACTTCTGCACTAGACAATAAAATTCTAGACTTGTCCTTACATTTCACTACTGTGTGGGAAAGAGTTAAGTTGCAATCTATTGACAGAAATCTTGATCCTGTTTCAGTATGTATTGCCTCGGGGACCAAGGTAGCTTTATTTAATAGATTACGATCACAGACCGTTAGTACACGATACCTACATGTTCAAGATGGAAATTTTCATGCAAGTTCAACACAGTGGGGTGCCTTTACTATCCATTTATGTGAGTAAATACTACATTTGTAATTATGATTGATGAGCCTTCTCTGGCAACAGGGGGTTTAACTCCATACCAAACGTCAAAATTTTGGACTCAACCAAATTGAAAGCATTTGCAGACGACAAATTAAATGTAGCTCAAATGATGATTTTTGTCTTTGATAGGGTAGAAAACCTTGTTGGAAGAGGAGAAAATGCTGGTTACCAGCATTTTCTCCTTTTCCTACAAGGTTTTCAAAAGCCTTCTTTTTCAGGGTCGTTAAAAGTTGGGATTGTATGGTAAAGAGTTAATGCATCTCTTTGATGCATTATACCAAGCCAGTCTTCCCATAATTATAGATCTGTAAAATCCATTTTGCGCAACAACCAACCCAATCATGAGGTAGAATGCTCCAAGGATATGCAGAAAATGCACCAATAGCAGAAAGTTTCAATACGGGTCAGCCTGCACATATTGTGAAGGCTGACAAGGGTTGATGCGTTTTGCAGATGCACTAAACCTCCTTTCATAAAGCATGGCTCAACTATGTATGATAAGGTTTACTCTTTACCAACCGACAAAATTTTAGATGAGCCCAAATTAAAAGCATTTGTAGACGACAAAATAAATGTGACTGAAGAAAAATGAAATTTGTTTCGGGGAGGGTAGAAAACATTGTGGAAAAGGGAGAAAATGCTGGTTACCAGCATTTTCTCCTTTTCCCACAATGTTTTCCAAAGGCTTCTTTCTCAGGGTCGTTGAAAGTCGGGATTGTGTGGTAAAGAGTTAACTTATTCTTTGTTGAGCAAGTGTTCTGTTGTGAAATATTTGATTTATCTTTCACAAATTTAGAAAAAAGAAAAAGCATTATTAGTTTGAAAAGCGTTGTGGAAAAAGAGCAGATGCTTATTACGAGCAATTACCTCAAAAGAAGTGTGACTAAAATTTTGAAATTTGTGTAGGGAAGGGTAGAAAACATTGTGGGAAAAGGCTGGTTATTAGCATTTTCTTCTTTGCCCTTAATGTTTTCAAAATGCCTCCTGCTCAGGGTCGTTAAAAGTCGGGATTGTATGGTAAAGGGTTAAGATATTTTTTTACAATTTTACAGTGGATGACAATGAGTCTGAGAGCGAGGAGTTTACAGTTAAAGATGGATACATTCACTACGGGTCTACAGTCAAACTAGTGTGTTCTGTTACAGGGATGGCATTACCTCGTTTAGTGAGTTGGACATTAGTTAAAATTTTCATGCCTGTCAGGGTAGCTTAGTGGTAAGCATATCTGACTCATGACCTGGTGGTTGTGAGGTCAATTCTGGGTTGAGGCAAACTTTCTTTCTGGTGATTTTTCACCTTTCGCCACTGATTCATGTGGGAAAAGTACTTAGTGACTTGGAAAGAAAGTTGTGTTGGTAATGGTGTGAGAAAGCTAGGAAACACATACGTAGGTGCACTGACAGCCATATGACATAAGCTGTTAAAACAGTGTTAAATTCCGATACAAATGCAATTTTCATCTTGCTGTCCAAAGGTCCATATTCACCAACCATTCTTATTTCATTCTAGTCTGGATTTAGAAATTAACACAACTTTTGACTGCCTAAACCATTTGGTTAAGCCAGTCTGAAAGTATGTTACTTTTTAAATTAGAAAATTCTTGAGAATAGGACCAAGGATGTTCTTAAGTTGGTGAGTGCACACCCTTGCAGCCTGCTTGGCTTATTGGTTGAGGTTTTAAGATTTGTTGTTAGGCATTTGTTGGTTCTTTTCTCAGTTGAGGCACTTGGTTTTCTGTGGAAGTGTCCTAGGGAAAGCCCTGGCCTTGCACAGCCCTACAAAGCCCTTGGATGGGTGAAATACTGGACTTAAATGAAAAGAGAGCTCTTGTTTTATGGCACTATGTTTGATATGACTGACAGTGTTAAACGTGGCATAAAGCACATGCCAATCAGTCAGTCTGCACTATGAGACTATAGATGTATTTGCCTAAGGGTGTAGATCAAGATAATGCCACACATATGTGTGGTATGGTTATGATCTATGCTGTCTAGTTACTAGTATTTATTGATTGGTTACAATCAGAATACCCATGGACTCTTTAGAAGACAACAAAATTTTAGACATATTTTAAGGCATCTTATCTACATTGGCTGCAAAGGCAACCAAAGTTGTGCAAGCTTTAAATCTTTACCACACAATGATGAATTTTAACACCCTCTTGGAAAGTAGACTTTTAAAAACACCATGGGAAAAGGAGAAAATGCTGGTAACCAGCATTTTCTCCTTTTCCCATGGTGTTTTCTAACCTTCAGAAACAATTCATATCATTTGAGCCTCATTTAATTGGTCATCTGCAAATGCTTTAAATATGGACAAGTCTAAAATTGTCGTCTGGTAAAAAGTTAAGGGAAGCTCAAACCAGAAAGGCAGGTTTACCTTTGAATAGTTTTGATATAGTTATGTCCCCTTTCAATTTACTCTCCAAATGAACTGCAGCCTAGTGTTAGCATTTGCATGTGCATGGGGTGCTCTAGTTTTGCATCATTACAGAGGTAATGTATTTCCATGTGTTTTTACAGGTCATACGTAAAGTGGATAAACAGACAGCTGTATTAGATGCAGATGATCCAGTATCGCAGCTACATAAATGTGCCTTTTATATGAAAGATACGGAACGCATGTACCTCTGTCTTTCCCAGGAAAGAATTATTCAGTTTCAGGTTTGTACCCTAAAACCTGCATATTTATCGCAGAACAATAACTCCACTGGCCAGAGGCCGTGACACAAGCTGGCTGGTATGCAAGCTTGTGTCATAGCTTTTTGTGTCCATTGTTGGTCTGTCTGTGCATGCATTAACTTACTTCAAACATTTTCTCTTAAACTATCCATCTAGTTTTGACTTAACTTCACTGAAACAATCCTGCCATGGCCCTCTTCAGAGTTCAAAGACTTTGATTCCATTTAAAAACTCTGGTTGCCATGGCCACAAAACTGAACAATATTGACAATTTTTAAAAATCTTCTTCAAAACCGCAGTTTGGATTTCTCTACAAGTTGTCCGAAATGATCTATTAGTTGACCACTTTCATATTTTGTGATAAAATTTTACTTTGGCAAAGTGTGTGGCTGTTTTGATTTGATTATTGGTGATAAGCTACATGTTTATTGTTATACAAAATATTATGTTATAGTAACTTTCCTGATCATTGTATTTAATTTGAGTGGTATGAGAAAATTTGATATCGCACCAAACGTTGAGTGAGATGTCAAAATTTTCTTACACAGGAAGAAGTAAATACAAGCACTGGGAAAGTCCAAACAACATAGTATTGCTTTTACTATATACCTGAACTTTCAACAACAAAATTTTGCAATTATTGACATTTTATTTGATAACGATAAAAAGATGAAAAGAAATAATAGTAAAGTGGTCAGTAACTTTGTTTCTTTGAATGGCGGATGAATATTATAGAGTAACATTTTGACCAATCAAATCGCGAATCAATATGCATGTTTTCCATGCATGAGGTACATCATCATACCATATTTGGAACTGTTTTTTTCAGTGTGTAGATACAGATTTATTTCCTGTTGTGTATGTTATTTTATCCATGTGCGATGCATGTTTTATAGCCGGAAAATTTTCAATATAATATAATTCTTTACCTCTTGATAAAAATGTGGACTTGTCCAAATTGAAAGCATTTGCAGATGTCTATTTAAATGTGGCTCAAATGATGAAATTTGTCTTAGATAGGGTAGAAAAATGTAATGGAAAAGGAAAAAGTACTGCTTACCAGCATTTTCTCCTTTTGCCGACAGTGTTTTCGAAAACTATCTTTGTCAGGTCGTTAAAAGTCGAGATTTTGTGGTAAAGGGATGTAACTCATGTTGCCCTCAAAATCTGTCCCACCTAATTTTTACGTGTTTAAATAGATTTGGGTAAAATTCAATCCGAAACATCATTATAATTATAGTGTTTTATTTGGTCAGTCATATTGATATTTTCCTTTCATTTGAGAGGTCCTGGGTTCTCACTGTCAGTCATCAAGAAAAAAAAGAAACAGGTTATATACATCATAATTAGTTGACACTCATGACTGGTTCCTATTTCTTTTATGTTCATAATTTTTTTTCATGATTTACAGTAGTGTGTTATAGTGATCTTTGATGTACCAAAAGACCATGATCAAATATTGTAAAATGCAGCATCTGATCTTAGTCTACAATGGTTTCCCTTGGAATAGATTAGAGATATTGGCCTGCAGCATGAATTTGTTTCACCTGAGTATTTATCTTAAATTTCAGGCAACACCATGCCCAAAGGAAGCAAATAAAGAAATGATCAATGACGGTGCTTCATGGACGATTATTAGTACAGATAAAGCGGAATATACATTCTATGAGGGCATGGGGCCTGTCAAGTCCCCAGTTACTCCTGTCCCAGTGGTTAATAGCTTACATGTAAGTATCCGTATACATGTATATACTTTTAGTCAGACAGGTCAGGATCAAGATCACTGTAATTGAAAATAGTTTTCCATCTCAAGAGGGGTGTCTTGAATCAGACCTCCAGATAAAAGGCAGTGATAGTATTCTAAATCCATTATTTCTCTTCCAAACCCTATGTTATGGCTACTCACTAGAATCGTCTCGATGAGAAAATTCTAATGAGTATCCATAACATCGTGTTTAGTGGAGAGTGAATAGTATTTCCAGTTTTGAAAGCAAAATCACTCCCTCTGTCTGGAGCTCTGTTGAATTCTAAAATCATAATTTCTTTACTGAAATAAATGTTATGGGTTCTATATAGAAGAGACCTGATGAGAAATTTCAAATGCGTTTCAGAAATATTTTCATAGGAAATTTCTGTATTTTTTGCCTGGTTTTAACTCTTTTTCTAGACTACAAAATTTTACACTTATCTTAATTGAAAGCATTTGCAGATGACGAATCAAATAATCAAATCAGGCTCAAATTGATTGGATTTGTTTTTGAGAGGGTACAGAACATTGTAGGTAAATTCAGAAATCCTTGTTACCATCCTATTCTCCATTCCCACAGTGCTTTTTACACCCATCTTCTTCAGGGTCGTTAAAACTTGGGATTGTAAAGGTTATATTTGTAGAGTTTATCTGTAATTAATGACAGTTGAATACATACCAAATGCTGATGTTTTCAGTTAAATGGCGGAGGGGATGTGGCAATGCTGGATCTTACAGGAGAAAACTTTACTCCGATGTTACGGGTTTGGTTTGGTGATGTTGAAGCAGAGACAATGTTCCGATGTGAAGATGGGATGTTGTGTGTGGTGCCAGACATATCACGATTTAGGGCGAGTTGGCGATGGGTCCGCCAGCCCTTACAGGTGAGTAATGAAGTCAGCTATCTTGAGATATTGTACACCAGTGGCAGGATTCTACACTATATTTCATTGTCCATACTGAACTATTGACCAGCATTTTCTCCTTTACCCGCAATGTTTCATAAGGCCTAATCCTTGTTCGTTGTTGGATAGCGTATACCTAAAGCTGCCAAGCGTGATTCAACGACCTTTTGTGGACAATGTAGATCAAGATAGACTGCACAGAGCATGTAGTCTGATCTTGGATCTACTTTGTCCGATAAGGAGATATATGCTCCCCCCCCTCCCAACTTGAATGTTGCATTTTATTTAGCAGGTTAAGGGTTAACCCATTACCACACAGTCCCGAATTTTAATGTCCCTAGGAAATTAGACTTTTGAAAACATTGTGGGAAAAAGAAAAATACATGTAAATGTAACCAGCATTTTTTTTCCACAATGCTTTCTAACCTTTTAGAAACAAATCCAATCATTTTAGTCACATTTGTCTTCCGCAAATGTTCTGAATTTGGACCAGTCTAAAATATTGTCACGTGGCAAAGAGTTACAGGACTAAACATCAAGTTCATATATTTTGGTCAGCCAAGCAAATTTATCAGGTACCACAGAATGTCAACTTTAAATCTTTACTACACAATCCCCGTTTTTAACGACCCTGGAAGAGAAGGCTTTTGAAAACATCGTGGAAAAAGGAGAAAACGCTGGTAACCATCATTTTCATTTTTTCCCACAATTTTTATTACCCTATCCAATACATAAATCACCATTTAAGCTACATTTTATTTGTCGTCTACAAATGCTTTCAATTGGTCCAGTCCAAATTTTGTTGTTTGGTTAAGACGTAAATGATCCTGAGGAAGAGGCCTTTTGAAAACATTGTAGGAAAATGTCCCAAAACGTTTTCTACCCTACAGCCAAGCCCCGGTAGCTCAGTCAGTAGCGTACAGGACTTGAGAACAGGAGGTCGCTGGTTCGATCCCTGGCTCGGCCAATTTCCTTCCGAGGATTGATGGTAGTCATTGCGACAGAATTCATTCCTCTCTTACTGCTGACCATTGTTTCGATGATGGCTATGGGGAAAGCAGCCAGTGGCTTGGAAAGAATATTGTGCGTAATACTGGTAAGAGAAACTCCAGGAAAGTATGGATAGGTGCACTGGCTGCCGAGATATTACTGAAATAATGTTGAAAATGGCGTTAAACACCATACAATCAGTCAATCAATCAATCATTTCAACCCTCTCGAAGAAAAATGACATTATTTGAGCCACATTGAAATTGTTGTCTGCAAATGTTTTCTTTTTGGACAAGTGAAAATTTTGCCGCGTGGTAAAAGGTTAATGAAATAGCAAAAGTGAAGTATCCCTCCATGGATTAGTTGGTAAAGAGTTGACATTTATACACACTATTCCTAGTTTAATGTCCCTGTTAAAAAACTTCTGATTAAATTATGGTAAATCCTGATTGCCACGAAGCAGTTAAGTAACACAAACTAACAGAACACGACTATAAATGATGTTCAAAGTGCCACAGAACACCACTTAAATCTCTACCAGAGAACGAAATTTTCGACTAGACTATATTGAAAGAATCTGCAGATGACAGTATATTAAATGTTGCTTATATAATGCTATTTGTTTTTGAAAGGGCAGAAAACAATTGGGAAGGATTATCTCCTTTTCTCACAATGTTATCAAAAGCTTTCTTCCCCAGAGTCGCTAAAATACAGGAATTTGTGATAGAAGAGTTAAACCATCTTGCAATTGTTTCTTAGATTAAGCTATGCATACAGAAATATGAGACAAAAGGTAACTATTGCTTGTTTTCAGGTGCCAGTGTTATTAGTGAGAAATGATGGTGTGATATACTCAACTGGACTTACTTTTACATACACTCCAGAACCAGGTCCACGACAACGGTGTCGTGATGTTGACGAGATATTAGGAACTACTAAATGTGACTCGGATAATAGTGCTAGTAGCAGAACGAGTGATACTCGCAGTGACAGTTTACAGTGAGGCATCGTTGTTTCAAGGAATGCTGAAAGTTACCCCTAGGCTGCTTAATATATCGAATGAAAATTTTCAACCAATCATAAAGCCTGATACAATGTTTTTTCAACTTTTTTTTTGCTGACAATGTCTGTCTGTCTCTTGATAGTGTAGATCAAAGATCAGACTGCATGCACTGTGCAATCTGATCTTGATACATGCTGCCTTCAAACGTACATTAAGTCACACTTAGCAGCGCTAGGGTTAAACAGAGTTCCAGATAAGTAGGGATAATTCAATCCTAAAAACATTATTTCTGTTCGAGAAACTATGCAGTGGGTACTCACAACAATTCTAGAGAGTACCTACAGTGTGGATTTTAGCTAAGAACTAAGAGGATTTTATTTTGTTAACTCTTTACCAAAGGACAAAATTTTGGACTCGAGCAATCTTAAAGCATTTGCAGATGACAGATTAAATGTAGCTGAAGTTATAATTTCTGTCTTTTGTAAGACAGAAAACATTGTGGAAAAAAGAGAAAATGCTGGTTACGAGCATTTTCTCCTTTTCCCACAATGCTTTCAATGCTGTCTTCTTCAGGGTTTTAAAAACTTGGGATTGTGTGGTAAGGGGTTAAAATGGCCACCTTGTCTGGACTTCTGTTAAATGAACTTACAACAGAATTTATCCTTAGAGCGTCAATACATTTCTGTTTTTGTACAAAAAGACTTGAATTTGAATATAGTAATCTCAGAGATGAATTTAACAAACTTGCAAAATTTTGGATGGCGTAGATCCAAGATCAGACTGCTTGTTTTATGTAGTTCGATCTTGATCTGCATTGTTCACAAGATCAAATCTGTGTGGTTGGCGCTGTAAGGATTGATTCTGTTACGGTTGATGGAGAAATTGTGATAACTATAACCATTTTGTTATGTTACTGATAGTGTTTTAAACACGTAAACATAACCTTGGGCATTTGTATGTTTTATAAGTCCCAGGGTAAATCCTAACAAGTCTAATTGTGATGTATTAAGTTCTTTACCTGTCTGTAACCCTTTACCAAACAGTCCTGTTTTAATGGCGCAGAGGAAAAATCCTTTTGAAAACACTATTGCAAAAGGAGAAAATGCTGGTTTCCATCATTTTCTCCTATATCCACGATGTTTTCAACCCTTTCAAAGACAAATCGTGCGTCTCCTGCAAATGCTTTCAGTAAGGGCAAATTTGGAATTTTGTTGTTTGGTAAAGCGTTAAGCCCATCCTGTACAAATGCAACTTTTCAAGTAACATGCGACATGAGTGTAGACAGTGCTCGCTTTACATAGACCTAACTCACTATCAGTCTAGACCAAAGGGACCAAAGCAAAGAAATTCCACTTCTGTAGAAAATTTAGTATCCTCTTTATTTATGCAAGACATACCAGGGCCCAGATTCTTGAAAAACTTGAGTCTTATTTTGCCCAAATCTGTTAACAGACTCGTTTTCAGAATTAAGTTGAGCCCATTACTAGTATTTGAGACCTATTTCACTAACAATAACAGATTTAAGTCAGGTTCTCAAATCCGGAGTTGACACAACATTCCAGACTCGACTCATCTACATAATGGATGGAAGTCAGTTAACCGAGATACGACTGTCTATTTTGCCGAGTCGTGTCTGAAACTTGTCACCTCAAGATTTGAGAACGTTACTAAAGTCTCTTAATGACAGTGAAATGTGTTTCAGATAATGAACTCAAGTTTGAAAATGAGCCTGTAAGTAGATTTAAGCAAAACAAGAGAAATAAGTCTCTTATTTTACTCATATCCGCTAACAGGCCTATTTTCTGACTTAAGCTTGTTATTCCAGACCCATTTCACTAATATCAACAGACTTACGTAACATTCTCAAGTCTTGTGTTGACATGTGTCAGACTCAAGTCAGCAATGTAATGAATTTAAATCCGTTAATTGACTGAAGTCCATTTATTTTGCTTACATGAGTCTAAAAAGTAGGGTCATTTCAGGATTAGAGAACATAACTAGTCTCTTAATGTTACTGAAATGCATTTCAAATAGTGAAACCAACTCAACGTAAGTCAGAACCTGGGACTGTTAGTAGAGTTGAGTAAAGTAAGAGATTTATGTATTTTTGTGAGACTGGGCCCTGGTTCTGTATTCAGACATCACAAAAGGGAAGTATGAAATTTGGTCTCTAAAAGCAGCTGTGCTTAATCTGAAATTTTATCATCTGTAAAAGTATTAAAACATGGCAAACCAAAATCTTTGGAAGGTTTACAACAAATTGTTGAAAAAAAATGGCAGTATACGACACATATCATTCATTGTTAGTGGTTTATTGTAGACAATGTATACACACACACTCACACAAACATCGTAGTTGTAGACTTGTTGACCATTTAGCAAGGGTTTGGATCCCCATTTAAACGACCCTGAGGAAGAGGGCATTTGAAAACACTGTAGGAAAAGGAGAAAATGCTGGTAACCAGCATATTCTCCTTTACCCCCAGTGTTTTTTATCCTTTTAAAAAATAAGCACAGTATTTTGAACCATATATAAGTTGTTGTCAGCAAATGCTTTCAATACAGATGAGTCAAAACTAATGTTGTCTGGTGAACAGTTAAAAGAAATACAGTTTATTACATAGGTTTATATGTTGAAGCCATCGTAACCCTTGGTGTTAAAAAATTTTGGCTGTTAGTTCAAATTAAAAAGGTCAGTTACCTTAATTCTACATTTTAATTCTTTACCAGACCACAAAATTTTGATCTAGTCCAATTTCAAAGTTTAGCAGATGACAAAGTAAATGTGGCTCAAATGATAGAATTTGTTTCTCATAGGTTAGAAAACATAGTGGAAAAAGGAGAACATCCTGGTTACAAGCATTTTTTCTTTGTTCCCCACTATGTTTTCAAAAGCCTTCTTTGTTCAGGTTGTTGAAACTCGGGATTGTGTGGTAAAGAGTTGAGGATAAACATAGCTTATGGAAGAGACTAACTGGTCCCAAGAATTCTTTCCGAAAAAAGGAATCTGTCTAAAAACAGTATGACAGTTATTTCTTTATGAAGTGTTTCAGACAGTAAGGTTTTGTCATTCCATGTCAAATGGGGACAGTGGTATCTGCGTGAATTTAAGTTAACCCTTTCCCAAACAAGCCCTGGTTTTCACGTGTCTGGAGTACAAGTCTTTTGAAAACACTGTGGGAAAAGGAGAAATTGCTCATAACGAGCAATTTCCCCTTTTTCCCCACAGTGTTTTCTACCCTTTTTGACAACTCTCTGCCATTTTCATCAAATGTGAAATTGTCGTCTGCAAACTCTTTCAATTTGGACCAGTCCAAATTTTTTCGTTTGGGAAAGGGTTAACTACATGATTACATCTGGAAACAATGTGGCTCAAGTAAAACGTCCTCGTTATGAGCAATTTTGCTACAAGATTTTTGTAAGTTATCTGACAGAATGTGCTGTCTGGTCTTAGTTCTATACCGTCTCCTTGTTTACTAGATACTCCACCAAAAACAGCTGTGAAATTGCATTATCTGTTTCTTTGATACTGAAAAGGTCCCTTTCGTTTGAGTGATGCTCTAGCAAAAGGGGGCTTAATACATCTCCGTGATGCTCGATACCAAGCACGTCATCACGGCATTATACATCCCTAAAATCTGTTTTGTATAACAACCTACTGAATCCTGAGGTACATTGGTCTTCTGACATGCAGAAAATGACCAAAAGCAAAAAGTTCACAGGCTGACCATGGTCGGTATTTTTTTTGCAAATGCATTAAGCCCTCTTTTCACAGAGCATGGCTCATTTAGTTGGCACTGCATGAGTTTGAATAATAAATTGTGACTTTCCTACTTGACCAAAATTGGCAATTTCATTATACCCCTGCAAAACTATTGATTTCAAAGGGTACACTGGAATCAGCCTGTCTGTCTATGGACAGACTTGTATGGAAATTGTTGTCGCAAACTCCTTCCTCAGTTTTGGTATCAGTATAAATTAAGGTTGTTCGTCTATTCTGTAAAAGCTGTTGATATGCAAGATTTATTAAAAATGTGTGTCAGTGTTAAGAATGACCTCCTCTTGGACATAGGTATTTTTGTGCACAAACTGCATTATTTGTAAACATCTGTCTTCCCCTTCTGAGTACTTGGAGGTGGTATTAGGTCACCTTTTGTTATAGTTCTGGGTTATTTGGGTACTTAACCTTCACAACACAATCCTGACTTTTAACAACATTCATACTCATAATAGAGAAGGCTTTTGGAAACATTGTGGGAAAAGGAGAAAATGCTGGTAACCAGCATTTTCCCCTTTTCCCACAATGTTTTCAACCCTTTCAAAGACAAAGCCCACCATTTGAACTATGCTTACTTTATTGTCTGCAAATGCTTTGGATTTCAGCAAGTCCAAAGTTTTGTTGTTTGGTAAAGAGTTCAAGGGGTCAAATCATGTTCT
This sequence comes from Tridacna gigas, assembly GCA_945859785.2. Classification (NCBI taxonomy): domain Eukaryota; kingdom Metazoa; phylum Mollusca; class Bivalvia; order Cardiida; family Cardiidae; genus Tridacna; species Tridacna gigas. The sequence goes on along the minus strand of OX244038.2, from coordinate 35,978,639 downwards.
TATGAAATGAGGCAAATTTCACTTTGTTAAATTTAGTGCCAGTATATTTTCAACCCTTTAACAAACAACCTCGTTTTAACATGTCTGAAGTCTGTGAAAGACTTTCGAAAAACTTGTGAGAAAAGGAAAAATTGCTTATAAAAAGCAATTTCTCCTTTTCCCGCAACTTTTTCTACCGTACAAGTTCAGCTCATTAATACAATTTAGAATTTGCCATCTTCAGATACTTTCAATTCGGAAAAGTCTTAAACTCTGTCGTTTGAATAAGGGTTAATTGATTTTGTCTTTCATTTAATTGTTTTAAAACCTTACTGTTGCAACAAGCTATGAAATATTCAGGAATCAATAAAATTATGTTCTTTATCTGATATACTTCTCAAAGATGGAAAACTAACCCTTAAAGCACCTTTCACTACTATAGTAGCCTTTGCGGCCAGTGTAGATCAAGATCAGGCTGCACAAAATATGCAGCCTAATCTTTGATCTACACTATCAGCTTTGCTGAAACACAATAGACAAAAGCAACCACAAATTGTAGTTATTTGGGTCTTATTTCTAGGACAAACATATAATCTGCTGGTTTTATTCTGTGCCCTAAGGGTTAATTGTGTCAATAAGGTTTTGTGACGACATACTGTTAAAGGCCTGACTTTTGTACATTTGTGAATACTTGTTTTTCTACTTTGTATAGCTTGTATAGAAAAATCCTGCCATAACACAAAAAGAACTGACTTTAAATTCCTGTGCTTAGTTTTCATTTGAAATTACTCAGGCTTATAAACTTCTTACCATGTATTTTAAAAGATGACTCATTTTGTCCTGTGGTAGACCACTTTTCAAAACATTTTGGCAAAAAGAAAAATAAGTTCCTACAAGTACATGTAAGTTCACCAATTTCCTCACTTATTTCATTTGCTTTTATGCACTTTAAACTTACTTTCATGTTATTTTGTCCATTTTACAAGGATGTTTCTTATGTATGCGACAAAACAAGAAATTGATCGTAAAAAGAAAGACTTGTAAATGAAGTGAATACTAGTTGTTCATGTATGAACAATTTTTTTTTTCTGTCACAGTATTTCCAGAGTTTACTAAATGCACATCAATGGGTCAGTAGAGAAAACTTGCATAGTAACTTGCTAAGTAATCATGCCAAATTTTTATCTTTCTAAACATTTGTCTAATGATTTTAGCCCTTTACCAAACAATCCCAAGTTTTAATGATCCTGATGAAGAAGGTTTTTAGCTCCACTGGCCAAAGGCCAGCGAGCTATTGTCATGGCGTTGTGTCCGTTGTGCGTCCGTCCGTCCGTTCGTCCGTAAACTTTTTCTTTAAAAAACTTCTCCTCAGAAACTATTGACTGGATTTTTACCAAATTTCACAGGAATGTTCCTTTGGTGGTCCTCTTTCAAATTCCTTCAAATAATTGTGTTCCATGAAGAATTCTGGTTGCCATGGCAACCAAAGTAAAAAACCTTTAAAAATCTTCTCCTCCCAAACCGCTATTTGGATAGCATTATTATTTTGCAGGAATTTTCCTTAGATACAGGTTTACAGAATTCCTCTAAAAAAAAATGATCTGTCAAAAAACATGACTTTTATGGGAGACTCATTTTCCTTTTATGGTATAAAGTAAAATCTTTGAAAAATTTCTTCTCTAAAACTATTCATTGGATTTCATTGTTGTTTTGCAGGTAAGTTCCAGTGGTGGTTGTCTGCCAAATTGTTTCTATGGTGGTTATATACCAAATTCCTTTTAAAAAAATGATACACCTAAAAACACATTTTTTTATAGACAAGGCTTATATTTCAAAAAAATGTTCTTCTCCAAAACTATTTATTGTGTTAGTTTTATCGACTAACAAAGAAAAAGGAAGAAAATTGGATTGACTTGACCTAGTCAGGGCTGTCCTATTTAAGCCCACACATTTTCCTTGGTATTAAGATCACAATTTACTCCAATGATATGCTATTAGTTAGTACTAGTAATAAAATATCACTGGCCATAAATAAGATAAAAGCTTGAGCACCTTTCACAACTTGAGCTTTTCAATTTTGCCTTATTACTAAGGCTGAGTAACCATGCCAAGATAAAAAAGAAAAAGTATTTTAATAACAAAACCCCCATGTTGTAGGTACTTTATAGTCCTTTTGTTATAGAACAAGAGAACCTCTGCACTTTTATTAGTTCTGGTAAAGGTTTGTTGACCTACTAATGAGTAAATGCAGAGTGGACAGAAGGGGTGTAAATCCTGGTGACCTAGTACAAAGTGGGACAGGGCTTTACATTTGTGATAAGGCATTAATGTTATCCAGTCAAACTGATCCCACAACTTCAGTACACCAGAATTAATCTGTGCCCTGGAGCAGGATATTTATGTAAATGCATTTGTAGACCATTTTGTGTTGTTTGCCACAGAAGACATTCTAACTGTGACTGTGAAAAGTTGATTATTAGGGATTAGGTGTTCATTGTATGCCAGCATATTTCATTCTATCTGGTGTATTGATGTAAGTTGATCTATATTGCTATAACATTCATTCATTTGCCCTCCTAGCTGTTCTTTTAGATTACCCCTTTACCACACAATCACAACTTTTAACGACCCTGAGAAAGACATATTTTCTATTTTATATTTTGATGTTTCCCCACCCAAAATGGTTTGTGAAAGGACCTGTTGCAGACAACATATCTTCAAATTAGTAAGACATATATAAAAAAGGATAGAAATTATTGTGGGAAACTAACAAAATGCTGGTTACCATTTTTTTCTTCTTTTCTCACAAGTTTTTTCCATACCTTTTTTCTTCAGCGAGCTAAAATGCAGGATTGAATGGTAATTGTTAAAAACTTCTTTTCGCCATTATAGAAATATCAGGCCTGTGGAGCGATACAGGTGCTCAAGCGCCTCTAGTTGAAAACATAGAGGGGAAAAGAAGAAAGAAAACCCTAACCAAAATTTTCTTCTTTTGCACCCCCACAATGCTTTTTACCTTTTCAGGACATCTCATCATTTGAGTCGCAATAAATTTTTCACCTGCTATTACTTCTAATCTGAACAGGTCTGATAGAGTTAACTTTTTATAAAACACAAAAGTTAGCTCTTTTACAAACACCAAAAAACCTTAGCCAATTACAAGCCTTTGCAAGAGACATTATCACACATGACAAAACCAATGGAATCTGTTTTTGTAAAGGTAGAAAACATTGCTGGCATAGAAGGAAATGCCAGTTACCCACATTTTCTCCTTTTCTCACAATGTTTTCAAAAGGGTTCATCCTAAGGGTTGTTAAAACATGGGACCGTTTTGTAAAGAATTAGAATGATAAATTTGTAAATTATTGGATTGTATTCATTTTTGCATGTTTAGTTGTTATCAATTTTCTTTTTTCTATGTAGAAGCTGATGCCTATAGGCCTATAGGCATCACTATATAGAGAATATAACAAAACAAAAAAAATATTTACAACATGAAGATTTTGTTTTTCTATTTGTTCTACCGTTTCCTTTACAATTAATTAGCGCTTTACCAAACAACAAAATAATAAGTTTGTCCAGATTAAAAGCATGTGCAAACGACAAATTTAATTTTATTCAAATGATATAATTTGCCTTTGGAAGTGTAGAAACATTGTGGGAAAAGTAGAAAATGCTAGTAAGCAGCATTTTCTCCTTTTCCCACAATGTTTTCTATTCTTTCAGATACAGATCCTATCATTTTTGCCAACTTTATTTTGTCTGAAAATGCTATCAATTTGGATCAGTCTAAACATTTTGTTACGCGGTAAACGGTTAACTTGTAAACTCTTCACTAGATTATAAAATTGTAGACTTTACTACAATGAAAGCATTTGCCAACAAATTAGATGTATCTCAGTTCATGAGATTTGTTTTTAAATCTTTACCTAATGACAGTAACACAGACTTGTACAAATTGAAAGCATATGCAGACAACAAATGAGGCTCATATTAGGAGATTCCTCTTTGATAGGTTAGAAAATATTGTGGAGAAAGGAGAAAATGCTGTTTACCAGCATTTTCTTCTTTTCCCATATTTTTTTTCAAAAGCCTTCTTCATCAGGGTTGTTAAAATTCTGAATTGTGTGGTAAAGAGTTAAAAGATTAGAAAACTTTGAGGGAAAAGGAAACGGAAGTGTTGAGTAAAGGGTCGATAAAAACTTTTAAAGGTCCTGCATGACTGAGTGGTGAAGGGTAGGACTTGTAACCTGGAGGGCCCAGGATCAACCTTTCTTGAAGCACTGGGGTTTTCGTTGAAGTACCATTGGGCAAGAAACTTAAAGACCCCTCGCCCAGAGCTAGTGAAACCCAGGACATACATGAATACCTAAGCTTGTGCTGTGATATGAAAGAATGCTGAAAGCAGCATAAGACATACAGACATGGAATTTCAATGGATAAAACCCGATTCACTTCTCTGAAAGATATTTGAAATGGTGTCTCAATATGATGTCACACAATATTTATCCCAAATGTGTGTAAGATAAGAAAATTTGTCATAGGTGTATTACACTGAAAACAAAGAAGGCTATGTGATAAAGGTATTTTACATCCAATAATGAGTTTCAATTTTTATGTTTTTTCTTCGATTTCTTTTTGTGTTTAAGTTGCACCTCTCCCTCATCTGTCTCGAGATCTTCTTGTTTTCTCTTCTGAAGCAAGGTACTGCAAAAAATAAACACAAAGAGTACTGCATGCCAGTGCCAATGCTCAGCTTCAGTTGCTTTTAGAGATGGTGAAAATGCTATGTAGAAAAAGGGGCATAACTCAATATTTTGAGGGTTATCTGCCATACTGGCATGGGTTCCCCTTTGGTTGATTGATTGATTGAATGGTGTTTTACGTCGCTTTCAACATTATTTCAGTCATATCACTGTGACAGCTCACATATTCATGTATTTCCGGGGTTTCACCAGTACTAGGCTGGGGCTCTGAAGTGTCTTGCCCAAGGACACTCCCACAAAAAACCCAAGTGGAATCGAGTGAGGCCTCCAGGTCAGAAGTCCTACACTTCACCATTGAACCACCCAGGACTCCGGGTTTCCCTTTGGACTGTAAACAACCTATCCAATTTTGAAGTAGATATCTGCAGTAATGACAGGTATATTAGAAACGGGTTGATATTCAGTGAACATTCTTGGTGGAAAAAGGGGCATAACCGAGTAAAAATACATGTACTTTGATGGTCACCTGCTCTTGTTGTATGGGTTCTCATTTTGACAGTTTAACAAATAGTCTGAGTTTGGACTAAATATCTACAATGATAGTATAAAATGTCATAGTGTTTGCACGACAACGAAGCAGACGAATCCATGGCTATGACAATACCTTTACGTTTTCTTCGAAAACAGCTGAGCTAAAAATAAAAAAAAAATCTCCAATATTCATAACGAAACAACTTGCTTTTATCCACTGAAAAACTCTGTAGCTGACTACCTTGACAGCATCCTTGTAAAACATAGATAACCTTTTACCACACAATCCGAAGTATTAACAACCCTTACAGAGAAGACTTGAAAATATTATGGGAACAGGAGAAAATACTAGGAACAGACCTTTGTTAGGGTCGTTAAAACTGGGGATGGTGTGGTTAAGAGTTAAATACCAAAATTGCTCCTTTTTACTGAATGTAAATTTCCATTTACTCTTGTAAAGGAAATATATTTAGTAGTACCCATACCAATTGTGTATCACATGAAATTTTGGTTCAAGGTGAAAAGAATCTAAATAAGCCCCTTTAACTCTTTACTAAATGACGAAATTTTAGACTGACCCAAATTGAAGGTATATGCAGACAACAAATTCACTGTAGCTCAAATACGGATTTCAATTTTTTAATAGAGTAGAAAATACTCTGGGAAAAGAAGAAAATGCTGGTTAACAGCATTTTCTCCTTTTCCAACAATGTTTTAAAAGCCTTCTTCTTCAGGGTTGTTAAAACTCAGGATTGTGTGGTAAAGAGTAAAAGATGCATTTGTAGAATTTACCTTTTCACGGTAATTGACTTTTTCCCTGTAGCGAGTACCTTTTCCCATTCTGCTTCAGAACCTTTAATGGCATACTGAGCTAAGTCCATCCCTTGTAGAAAACCAGGCTGGCTTTTTTCCTTCTTCTTGATCTCTTCTGCACCTTCATTCTGAGAGTTAAAAAATCTATTTAACTCCTTACCAGACAACAAAATGTTAGACTCGTTCTTACTGAAAGCATTTGCAGATGACAAAGAGTGATGTCAGTCGGGATTTGTCTTCCAACAGATGACTCATGGCAGCTTGCTCAGTCCATGCAGGCTGCCCTTGGTCAAATCTTTTTACTACTGGTAAACTTTCTGCATGTCAAAGGACTATTCCACCTATGATTCAGCTTGTTATATAGACAAAACAGATCTACATTATGCGGCAATTTACTGATTAACTGTATGGTGTTAAGAACCGTTTTCAAAATTATTTCAGTTATATCACAGCAGCCAGTGCACTTATCTGTGTGTTTCTGGAGATTCTTATACCAGTACTGCGCACAATATTCTTGCCACTGGCTGCTTTCCCACATAACCATCCTCGAAACAATGGTCAGTGGTGAGAGGAATGAATCCTGTCACAATGATTATCATCAATCCTGAGAGAGAAATTGGCCGAGCTGGGATCTAACTAGTGAACATTAAGCAACAACTTGCTTGGCATAATGCTTTACAAAAATGCATTAACCCCCCTTTTCCAAAAGTGCCACCCATATATTTCAGTTGTTTACAATGAAAATGAATCCATTTTTCAATCTAAGCATGCTTTTTCTTTTCCAAATGCTGTTTCACAATATGTCATAATGAATCCATGACCCCAGGGATAGGTGCACTGGCCACTGCAATGTCACTGAAAAACAAGCTTTGCAAAGCCAGGCAAAATAATGCCTGAAGGAAGCCATCAAAGACGTGCCTTTTGACCCTGATATGACCAGACATGATTTAACAGCATGTAACCTTTGACTTCTCTGCTTTGACCTTAACCTTGGAGCTTAGCATCTGAAACCTTTGCTGTGAATATTTTCTCATCAACAAGAAGCATTTTTCAAGAGATATGGAGTGGAGACAATTTTAATAGCATGTGACCTTTGACCCCGTACTCTGACCTCGACCTTGGAGCCTAGCATCCGAAAACAATGTTCTATTTTTTGGCTCATCAAGGTGCACATTTGCGAAATACTTTCAGAACTGGACAAAGGGTTCAACAAATGTAGAGTGGACACGCCGACAGATGACTAGGGGCGTAAAATAATATGTCCCTTTTGGCATATAGACAATGAAAATGGCGACAAAAACCAAAATAAATAAAACTTACTAAATCCTCCTCCAGGGACTGTGCAGTGGGAGCCAGTGTTATTTCCTGCTTCTCAATTAATTCTTTCTCGATATCTTTCTCTAGGACTTCATTTAAAAATGTTGCCATTTTACGAACAACTTTGGTAAACAGTCCTAGAAGCTGAGATACTGGCAGGTCAATTTCTTTCTCCAAATATTCCACAGTTTTATGTTGTAATCCAAGACCAAGCATCAAACCCTGCAGCAAACATATACAAGGAAAACCTTTCTGGAATATTACAGCAGTCTGCATTTCTGTGTGGCCCAATCATGTTGAGTTGCCAGTGTAAAGAGGTGCATATCTGATGAAAGTTTGGACCTGTATCTGTCATTAAGCCAAAGCCAGCCAAGGTAGCTCAGTATTAGCGTATCTGACCAGGAAACACATGCGTAGGTGCACTGACCACCGTGATATGACCTGAGCTGTTAAAAAGGTATTAGAGTCCAGTAAAAACAAACATTAAGCCAAATAAGAACCTAATCCATCCAATGATTTGGAAAATAGGAGCTTTTAAACATTTTTATGGTAAAACTTGGATGTATTCTACGTTTAAGACCCTGACCTTAAGATCATGGGCATGGGCAAGGGTGTTGCTGAAAAAACTTAGACCTTTATCTATTATCATACTAAATATGAAGCATCATAGAAATTTTGGACCTGTTTCTATCATAATACCAAAGATGAACCAAGTCCAGCATATGGTTTGCAAAATATGAGCTCTTATAAAACTTTAATACAAATGAGCCATGCTTTGTGAAAAGGAGGCTTAATGCATCTATGAAACATATAAACTCAGATCACCCTGTACAGTCCATGCAGGCTGACCTGGGCCAAAACTTTTTGCTATTGGTCAATTTTCTCTATGTCCAAGGGCCAGTCTACCTCATGATTAAGTCAGTTGTTTTAAAAAAAAAAGGGGGGGCATTTATGGATCCATAATTATGTGATGGCTTGATTGGTATCATGGATCACAGAGATGCATTAAGCCACATTTTGCCAGAGCATAGCTTGAATGTAGACACCGACTTCAATGCTTACAATGGTAGTAATGCAATAGCTCCACCTCGACTACATACAGGCAACCTAAAAATGTCAAAGTTTATGACAAAGACAAAGATGACAATAGGGCTATGATAATACCTCACTATTTTCTTAACTCTTCACCAAAAGACAAAGTTTTCGACTTGACCAAATTGAAAGCATTTGCAGAATGTGTTTAGCCAATTAGAAGTCGTGTTACTTTTGAAATTAGAAAATTCTTGATAATAAGATTAAGAATGTTCTTAGGAATAGTTGGTGAATAAGGACCGAGTAACTGGATATCATACTTTGGTTAGACAGTCAAATTCCAGTAAAACCCCTCAAACATTCGTTTTGTTGTAGTGTTATTATTTAGCAGGAAAGCCACTTACAGCTTGTACAGCACTAAGATGGACAGACATCTCATCTAGAAAGTACATCCGTGATAGTACAGGAACCAAATCCATGATTAGATGATAATCCACCATGTTCTGTGAGTATAACTCCAGTCGTCTTATATCATACTTTGTTAGATGGCACTCAAGCTCTGACCTCGATAGACAGCCTAAAACAAACAGTTAACTCTTTACCACACGACAAAATTTTAGACCAGTCCATATTGATAGCTTTTGCAGATGATAAAATAAATGTGACTCAAAAATTAAAATTTGTTTTGGGAAAAGTAGAAAACATTGTGGGAAAAGGCAAAAATGCTTGTTACCAGCGTTTTCTCCTTTTCCCACAATGTTTTCAAAGGGCTTCTTCCTCAGGGTCGTTAAAAGTCGGGATTGTGTGGTAATGGGTTAATCCTTAGAGCACTGAATTCACCAGCAGACATTATCAGTAAAAAATTAAATCTGACATAACTGCAATTTTAAGGTTGCTTTGTTCTAGAATATCTCAACACAGCAGATTGTGAAGATCAAAGATCAGACAGCTTTTTCAATATAGGGGATTCCACAAAGCACCAGATTGGTAATGGGCTACTTGGCAGTTTAGTGTTAATATTCCAGTAATTTCATATTTCAAAGCATTTGCATGAACAAAATTTTACACATGTCCAAATTGAAAGCATTGCAGACGACAAATTAAATGTGGCTAAAATGATGGAATTTGTCTTTGTTAAGATAGATAACATTGTGGGAAAAGGAGAAAATGCTGGTTATCCCTTTCCCTGAGTGTAATTGAAAGTATTCTTCTGCAGGTTGGTTTAAAGTAGGAGATTCTTTGGTAAAGGGCAGATAATAAATTAGATTGGGCAAAATGATAAAATTTGAACTGGGTACAATATGTTTTCAAAACAAACAAAATGATGTTTACCACTTTTTTCTGCTTTTCACACAATGTTTCTTTCTCTTGGTAATTACAATAAGGGATTTTTGGGTAAAGGATTACTAAAGTAGATGATGTTACATGAGATGTTGCTATACTTACTTTTAAGGTCATCTCTGAACTGTTTCAACTGTATCACATTGAGGGCCATGGCTGGAGTGAAAGCTTTAAACTGGTACGAGAGCAGTGAAACAAATCTTCGTCTGAAATCTGTAACAAAAACATGGACTTTTGTGACTCTTGATCAAGCGAAAAAAACTTTAAACACAAGCAAGTTGGAACTACTTGCAGACAATAAATTAAAAAAAAACCTCAATAAATAAGTTCTGTTTTAAAATTGTAGAAAAAATTGCCAAGTAACAGAAAATGCTGATGACTCCAATCATTTAACCCTTTCCCAAACAAGCCCTGGTTTTCGCATGTCTGCAGTACAAGTCTTTTGAAAACACTGTGAGAAAAGGAGAAATTGCTCGTAATGAGCAATTTCTCCTTTTTCCACAGTGTTTTCTACCCTTTTTGATAACTTTCTGCCATTTTCATCAAATTTAAAATTGTTGTCTGCAAACTCTTTCAATTTGGACCAGTCCAAAATTTGTCATTTGGGAAAGGGTTAAGGCAAATTTGTTATCTTCAAATACTTTCAGTATGAACAAGTCTAAATTTTGCTTCCTCTTCATACTTTACCATACAGTAAGATTTTTAGAATGATCTAAATCAAAAGCACTTGCAGACAGCATATTAGATGTATCTCATTTAATTTGATATGCTCTTGAAAGTGCAGAAAACATCACAGGAAAAGGAGAAAATGCTGCTTTCCAGTATTTTCTCCTCTTAACAAAATGTTTTGAAATGCCTCCTGTTGTAAATCACAGGATCTTTTGGCGAGGTTTAAGTTTAACCCTTTAAAGTACCAACCTTTTAACGACTCCAATGAAAAGGTCTTTTGAAAACTTTATTGGAAAAGGAGAAATGCTGGTAACCAGCATTTTCTTCTTTTCCAACAATGCTTTCTACCATTACAAAGGTGAATATCAATTTTTGAGACTCAAACATTTTGTTGTCTACAAAAGCTTTCCATTTTGGCAAGTCTAAAGTTTTATCTTCAGGTAAAGGGTTAAAGGGTTAAACTTTGCCATCCTCCTTCCCAGTTTGACAATATTTCACTTGCCTTCTTAGCCCTTTACCACACAATCATAAGTTTAAATGACCCTGAGGAAAAAGCCCTTTGAAAACATTGTGTGAAAAGGAGAAAATGATTGTAACCAACATCTTCTTTTCCCACAATGCTTTCTACTTTTTCAAAAACGAATCTCACTGTTTGAGCCACACTGAATTTGTCTCCTGAAGATACTCCCAATTTGGACACATCTAAAATTTTGTCATTTGGTAGAGAGTTAACCCTTTCCCAAATGACAAATTTCGGACTGGTCCAAATTGAAAGAGTTTGCAGACGACAATTTTAAATTTGATGAAAATGGCAGAAAGTTCTAAAACAAGGGTAGAAAACACTGTGGGAAAAGGAGAAATTGCTCGTTATGAGCAATTTCTCCTTTTCCCACAGTGTTTTCAAAAGACTTGTACTGCAGACACGTGAAAACCAGGGCTTGTTTGGGAAAGGGTTAAGCTGTGCTTTTGCTGTGAAAGTCTATAGCAAGAGATATGAAAATGTATGGCAGATAATGTAAGACAATGTCATTCCGGACAAGTAATCTTAGGGCTGTGTGTTCAATTCCAAGCCTGATCGACTTCTTCTCAAGGATTGGTCATAGTATTGCTACAGTATTAATTCATCTCTCATTCGATAATGTTCAAGTCAGAAAGCAGGCAGTAACTTGGAAAGGAATACTGTGTATACAGGTTTTTCGTAAAATAACCCCAAAGAATAACTGTATAGATACACTGCCTGCCTAAGTGAAACTGAAATGAAGACAGCAAAATTTTAGTGCTGCCAAAATTAAAAGCATTTGCAGATGAAAAAGTGAATGTTGCTCAAATTACAAAATTTGTCTTTGAAAGGATAGAAAATAATGTGGGACAAGAAGAATATGCTTGTTACCAGTATTTTCTCCTTTTCTAATAATCTACTCAAAAGCCTTCTTCCTCATGGTTATTACAACACAGATTGTTGTGTTAAGTGTTAAACACCACACAATCAAGTGTACCTCCATCAAAGAAGGGACATTACTGTAATAAAAATATTTTGACCATTACCTGTCCCTTTTTGATGTGTCCGCCTTTTAATAGCTAATAACTAGTCCAAGTTTAAAATAAATAACTTCAGTAATAACAGAGATATGATAAAATGTCGAAGGTTTTACATGCCAATGAGCCATTGCTGATGCCACCAACAATGCAAACGACAAAAGGCAGGGTTCCCACCGGGTTTCGCATTTGGCCCATTTGCAATCGATTTTGTAATGTGGCACAAGAAAACGCCAAATGGCGAAAATGACTGGCGCTGATATTTTACACATCGTGGTGCTGTCCATTTTGATACTGTCCCTGTCACCACAATGCATGAAAGTGTATCAAAACCAAATAATCGATAATCAGTTTTTAATGTCGCCGAAATACCCCTCACGGCAGTTGACCTAAATAAAAGTCTGTATATAACGTAGGGTTTGTCTGGTTACACACAATACACACATATACACCATGCAATGCTAATCAATCAAATGTCAATTTTGCCATGCCCCATCTGCATCCCATAGTGTGAACACAAAAATTTTACACAATATGCAGTTCTGTGAACCAATCAGGAATCATATACGAGATTTAGTCGCCTCCCATAATTTTCTAAAGCCACACCTTGATTCTGCATCACATGCATCCAATCTCTGAGGGGCGTTACAGTGTGTATTTAGCGATGACCACATTAATTTCGGTTGGATTAGATTCGATAATTAACACGTCAATTAAAGAAGATTGGACCTCAGGATAACTGATTTATCGGCTCTCGGCTGTTTGCAAAGTGGAATTTTTGTGATCCATTATTCCTTCCTCAGTTAAAGAAGTCAGTCACTATCTTTTTTTTTTTTTTTTTTTTATGTAAACAGTGATTGGTAGATGACAATTATGATCTTATTGCCCATTAATGTTCTCCACCTCTCAAAATACAAGATTTATTACTTGAGCCATGAATTACTTAGTAATTTTCTCTTCTGCCAGAGCTTTAAATATGGACAAGTCAACATTTTTGGCTTTACTATTTTCAAAGAATACCTCATCAAGTTACTGCCATTGCCCTGTCGTCATCTGCATCTTCGTGCAACAAGTTTGAAATTTTTTAATATCTCTATTATTACTGAAGATATTTACTGCAAACCTGGGCAAGTTAGTAAGTATTAAAGGGGGAACCCATACAATAGGGGCAGGTAACAATCAAAGCATTTTTGACCCAGCTATGCCCCTATTTCGACTTGGGATTCACCTGCTGCCGAACTATACTCACGTAATAAATATAGATATGGATAAAAAAACTAAATGAATTAAACAAAAACATAAAAAAAGACCTGACTGTTTTATAGTTTATTTTATTATATTCACAAGGAGAAGACATTATATTAACCAATTTTTATCATGGCCAACCCCATGTACTTTCATGTTAAAAATGGCACCAACTGGCTCCAATTATTGTAATGTGGTGCAAACTTTTCTCATTTGGCAAAAGTGGTGGCACAAGAAAAAAAATGGCCAGGGGGAACCCTGAACAGGGCTATGACAACACTTTGATGTTTTTTTTTCAAAAACAGCTGAGCTAATATTGTAACAATGTACCTTTAAAAAAAGCAGGCAGCCAGCCCACCTGTTGACCTTCTTCCACATGGTCTGTATGTAATGTTTTTAACATTATACAGGAATGTTCACCTGTCAGCTCATTCTGAGAAATACAATATATTAAAATAAATATTTCAACCTGTTACATAAGCATCTCCTATTTTTACTACCCTAAGAAAAAAGGCTTGTGAAAAAAAACATTGTGGGAAGAGAAGAAAATACTGTTTGACAGCATTTACTCCTTTTCAAACATAATGTTGTACCCTGTAAAACATTAAAGGAAAGGAAAAAACTGCTTGTTCAAGAACAGCAAGAATTTGTCTTTCCATTAACTCTTTACCAAACAACAAAAATGTAGATTCAACGAAACTGAAAGTATTTGCAGATGGCAATTTATATGTGTCTCAAATGATGGAACTTGTCTTTTATTGGGTAGAAAACATTGTGGAAAAGGGAGAAAATTCTGGTTACCAGCATTTTCTCCCTTTTCCACAATGTGAAAGGCTTCTTTCACAGGGTTGTTAAAACTCCAGATTGTGAGGCAAAGGGTTAAATGTTTGTCGTTTGGTACTTTATGCTGTTTTCCACATTATTCCAGTCATATCAAAGCAGCCACTGCATTTATATATACATGATTAACCTCCTGTGTTTTCAGTGTAAGAAACTCATTATAAATTTTCCTACCTTACACACCGAAATAGGATGTTGTAACATCAAATGCAATGTCATTTTATACGTTAACAGAAAAGTGAATCCAGTTTTATTCATGGAAAATACCACAGTGCATATATAGTTTTGCACATTCTGGCCAATCATTCGCAAGATATCATTATACAATAAACATTTGTTGGCTTCTGAGATGAAATTTACAAAATGTTTCTATACATGTACTTGCAAGGGGCTCCCTTTAAAATATTTTTCTAGACTTATTTAACTCTTTACCAAACAACAAAATTTAAAACTCGTCTAATTGGAAGCATTTGCAGACAGCAATTAAATGTCTTTAAATAGGTATAAAATATCCCGAGAAAAGAAGAAAATGCTGGTTACCACCATCTTCTCCTTTTGCCACAATGTTTTCAAAAGTCCTTTTCCTTGGAGTAATAAAAACTTTGGATTGTGTGGTAAAAAATTAATAAAATTTTATCTCAAATGCCAACTTATGTCAGATCCCTCATAATGAAAGCATTTGCAGACGACAAAATAAATGTTACTCAAAAAATGGTAATTTGCTTTTGGAAGGGCAGAAAACATAGTGGGAAAAGCAGAAAATGCTGGTTACCAGCATTTTCTCCTTTTCCCACAATTTTTTCAAAAGCTTTCTTGTTAAAGGTTGTTGAAACTGGGGATTGTGTGGTAAAGGGTTATTCATGTATAGTCCTCCTGTGTAGCACTAGTACAAGGCTAGGGCTCTGAAATGTCTTGCCCAAGAACACTCTAACCAGAAACCCAGTGCTTCCAGTCAGAAGCAAACCCAGGGCCTCTAGGTTATGAACCCCACTCCTTACTACTGAACCTTGAAGGATGTCTTGGCTGAACTGGGATCAAAGGCAAGTTCCCTCATTTGAGCCACCTTTAATTTGATGTCTGCAAATCCTTTGAATTTTGATAAATCTAAAATTTTGTCGTCTGCTGGCGAGTTAAACCACCTTTTGACACAGCATGACTCAAATATAAGGTTTACTTACGGCTGTCTGCCTCAGATATACTGGAACAAATCCTGCCTTTTTCCAAAACCTATTAACAGAGAAAATGTGATTTGTTTATTTATCTGGTGTTCAATGCCATTTTCTACAATATTTCAGCATCATCCTGATGGCCAGTGCGCCAATAAATCCTCCTTGTCATCTGTAATTGCTTTTAGTATGGACAAATCAAAGATTTTGTCTTAAGGTACTGTATTACTTGTACAAGGTTTGGCCTCTACAGTTTAAGAAATGAAGTGATTATGACACATTAAGGTAACTCTTTACCAAACGACAAAATATAAATCTGGTTGATTTTTTTTCTCTATCTTCAAAGGGTATTTTCACAGCCAACAGCTGCAGAATTTGTTTGAAGCATTTTCTCCATTTACCATAGTGTTTTCAAGGGCCTTCTTTCTCAACACCATGAACACATTCACCAATCATTCTCAACAACATTCTTAGTCTATACAGTTGAGATTTTCTAAATTTGAAAGTAACACAACTTCTGATTGGCTCAACCAAATGGTTGAACCATTTAGAAGCTGTGTTACTTTCAAATTTAGAAAATTCTGCAAAATGAGACTAAGAATGGTTGGTAAATACCGATCCTGGATTGTTTGGTAAAGGTTCAAATCTGCAAGAAGAGAAGGTCTGTACCTCAACAATTCCGAGGTTAGCCCATATGAGACTCCAATATAGTCCAGTCTTTCAGCACGTCTTTCATTTAACTTAACCATAAGTGGAGGGAGATTTTTACGCGGCTTTATCCGCTCTTCCAAGAGACCGACTTCCTCATCAGGAACATTCTCTGCCTGCAAAGGTGCCTCCATATCTTCATGGATACCCTGTATTTTACCTTCGTAGTAGCGTTGTAGCAGTGTCAAAGCACGACTTCCATAACCCATCTGAAAAATAAAAGTTTTTTTCATGGTACTGATTGACTGAATAGTGTTTTCACTATTGGTCAATTTTCTGTATGTCCAAGGACCTGTCTACCTCATGATTCAGTCGTTTGTTGAAAAAAATTGCTATTATGGATCCATAAATATATGATGGCTTGATTGGTACAATGCATCATGGAGACATATTAGGCCTCCTTTTACCAGAGCATGGCTTGCGTATTTTTCAGTGTGCAAGAAAATTAATACGCACTTCTCATCATTTCATCACAGGGAAAAGTAAATTGATAGAAAGCGCGGTTACTGCAACTATTTACATTAATATGCTATTAGTGATGGTCACCTGACATCAAAGTTGTAACTCTCTAAACCATAGCAGCGTTATTTTTAAGCTACAGTTCGGCAATGTTACCATTTATGTTAATGTGAAACAAATTTTCCCAAAATAGTTATCACTTTTTACATAGCAGTATTTACATAATACTACATCGTATCAAATTTTGAAAATATATGTTTCACTGTAAAATTCATATTGCTTTATTTTCATAAAAGTATCATAACTATTGCATCAGATTTTAATCCATAATGAATTAAAAAGTTTAGTTGGAGATAAGTGTTGAGATAAGTGTAAGTCAGTGGCAATAAGGACTTCACTGAAATATTTTTGGTCACTTACTGTACATTCTATATCTCAGTGTTGCATCTATTCTTTTCAATGAACAGGACCAGTATTCACCAACCATTCCCAATGACATTCTTAGTCTCATTCTAATTTTAGAAAGCAACACAATTACTTAATAGCTAAACCAAACAGGTTTAGCCAATCAGAAATTGTGTTATTTTGAAATTTAGAAAATTCTTGAGAAAGAAAAAAAGACTACAGTTTAGAATGCTTGTTCAATGACAGTTTTCATCATCTGACCTAAATTTAACTGTTTACCACACAATCCCAACTTAAAATGACGCTGAGAAAGAAACCTTTAGAAAACATTGTGGGAAAAGGAGAAAATGCTGGTAACCAGCATTTTCTCCTTCTTCCACTATGTTTTCTACCCTTCCCAAAACAAATTTCAATTTTTCTGTCACTTTTATTTTGTCGTCTGCAACTGCTTTCAATTTGGACAAGTGTAACAGAGTTAATCCAATATCATCATTCACAATTCACCATGTTATTTTCCCACAATGTTTTTCTACCCTTTCTTGGACAATTCCTATCATTTGAACCATGTTAGAATATGCAGTCTGTAAATGCTTTCAATACTACTGGCGTTAAACTCTGTCATCCGGTAAAGAATTAAATACCTGTGTGAGATGGTATTGTGATCCTCATAAAATATTGACATTAACAGAAAAGTGACCCCTCCCATGCCCCCAGGGCTCAATGTTCTATGGGGTCAATATATGACACCTGATTCCCTCACTTCTGTCGCCTAGATGCAGCACACTTACCCCTTGATAATCTGGATGTGTCGCTATTCTTACAATCCGTGCTCCAGATAGTCTAGGAAAATCATTGTCCTGAAACTAGGAAAAAAAAACAAAGATTCATTAATAAAAGAAAACAGTGATTAACTGGATTGTGTTTTACCCTGCTTTCAGTATTATTTGTCAAATCATAAAGACAGCTCGCATGTTTGTGTATGTCCTGGGTTTCACCAGTACTAGGCTGGGGCTCTGAGTGCCTTGCCAAGGGCCCTCACACAAAAAACAAGAGGGCCATGATGGCCCTGGGTCGCTCACCTTAGTAGAGTGCCTTTAAGGTTTTTCTTTAATTTGACCATGTGACCTAGTTTTTGACCGCAGGTGACCCAATTTCAAACTCATATTTCATGAAGACAAACATTCTGACCAATTTTCAAGTCAATTGAGCAAAAAATGTGGCCTTGAGTGCCCTAAAGATATTTCTTTAATTTGACCTAGTGATCTAGATTATGACCTCAGATGACCCAAATTTGAACTGGTCACTGACTATATCAAAAGAAACATTTTAACCAATTTTCAAATCAAATGAATAATAAATGTGGCCTCTAGAGTGCCCACTAGCTATTTCTTTAATTTGACCAAGTGACCTAGTTTATGACCCCAGTTGACCCAAATTCACACTCATGTGAGATTTTACAAAGACAAACATTCTGACCAATTTTCAAGGCAATTAAGCAAAGAATGTGGCCTCTAGAGAGCCCACAAGGTATTTCTTTATTTTGACCTAGTGACCTAGTTTATGGTTCCAGGTGACCCAAATCCAAACTCATCTGGTATTTCATCAGGACAAACATTCTGGCCAAATTTCAGGTCATTTGAGCAATAAATGTGGCCTCCAGAGTGCAAACAAGATATTTATTTAATTTGACCCAGTGAACTAGTTTATGACCCAAGTTGACCCAAATTAATTTATGTGAGACTTTATAAAGACAAACTTTCTAACTAATTTTCAAGGCAATTGAGCA
This sequence comes from Tridacna gigas, assembly GCA_945859785.2. Classification (NCBI taxonomy): domain Eukaryota; kingdom Metazoa; phylum Mollusca; class Bivalvia; order Cardiida; family Cardiidae; genus Tridacna; species Tridacna gigas. Next base: position 35,960,106 of record OX244038.2, on the reverse strand, counting down.
AATAATGTGGCCTCGAGAGTGCCAACAAGGTATTTCTTTAATTTGACCTAGTGATCTAGTTTATGACCCAAGATGACCCAATTTTGAACTCAATGAACTTGTTGCACTTAGATGGGCAAGCAAACTTAGAAGAGAATCACTACATACCAAATATCAAAGCTCTACGCCTTCAAGTTTTAAAGAAGAATTTTAAAGTTTTCCTTCTTTGTTCCTATGTTCGAACTTGTGACCCCCGGGGCTGGGCCAGTTTTGACCCAGGGCCATCATATGAACAAACTTGGTAGAGGTCCACTAGGAAATGCTACATACCAAATATCAAAGCTCTACACCTTCCCTTTTAAGAGAAAAAGAAATTTAAAGTTTTCCTTCTTTGTTCCTACCTTCGAACTTGTGACCCCCGGGGCGGGGCCAGTTTTGACCCAGGGGCATCATATGAACAAACTTGGTAGAGGTCTACTAGGCAATGCTACATACCAAATATCAAAGCTCTATGCCTTCTAGTTTTAGAGAAGAAGATTTTTAAAGTTTTCCTTCTTTGTTCCTATGTTGGAAATTGTGACCCCCGGGGCAGGGCCAGTTTTGACCCCAGGGGCATCATATGAACAAACTTGGTAGAGGTCCACTAGGAGATGCTACATGCCAAATATCAAAGCTCTACGCCTTCAAGTTTCAGAGAAGAAGATTTTTAAAGTTTTCCTTCTTTGTTACTATGCTCAAACTTGTTCAAACTTGTGACCCCCGGGGTGGGGCCAGTTTTGACCCCAGGAGCATCATATGAACAAACTTAGTAGAGGTCCACTAGGCAATGCTACAAACCAAATATCAAAGCTCTACGCCTTCCAGTTTCAGAGAAGATGATTTTTAAAGTTTCCCCTCTTTGTTCCTATGTTTGAACTTGTGACCCCCGGGGCAGGGCCAGTTTTGACCCCAAGGGCATCATATGAACAAACTTGGTAGAGGTCCACTAGGAGATGCTTCATGCCAAATATCAAAGCTCTATGCCTTCTAGTTTTACAGAAGAAGATTTTTAAAGTTTTCCTTCTTTGTTCCTATGTTGGAAATTGTGACCCCCCGGGGCGGGGCCAGTTTTGACCCCAGGGGCATCATATGAACAAACTTGGTAGAGGTCCACTAGGAGATGCTACATGCCAAGTATCAAAGCTCTACGCCTTCTAGTTTCAGAGAAGAAGATTTTCAAAGATTTTGCTTTTTTTTTCCTTTTTGTTGCCATGGCAACCAGAGTTGTGGGTGGAATTCAATTCTTTGAACAATTTTGGTAGAGCTTCACCCAAGGAACATCCCTGCCAAGTTTCATCAAGATTGGCCCAGTGGTTTAGGAGAAGAAGATGTTTAAAGAAATTGTTGCCGGACATAGGGCGATCACAATAGCTCACCTTTAGCACGTTGTGCTAAGGTGAGCTAACAAGAGGGCCATGATGGCCCTGTATCGCTCCACTGGCTTATAAATATAAACCACGAAGAAAAGTCTTCACTATATAAGCCCTTATAAAACTTTGACCTCATGGCTACAGTCTGACTAAATGGGGAATATTGTATTAGAAGAATAACATGCCAAATGTGGGAGTTCTTGGCCTTATGGCTGGTAACAAGATGGTTTCTGAACTTTTCACTCCATAAACCCATGTAAAACTTGTGATCCCTGGTGCAGGGCCAAACTTGATCCTAGAGCTGTAACTTGGGCCCTCTTTGTAACTGTCCACTAAATAATGCTATAATTATATGCAAAATTTGGTAGCCTAAGCCTTATGGCTATGTACACCAAGATTTAAAAGTTTTCCCTATGTAAGCCTATGTAAATCTTGTGAACCCCCCCCTCCAAGTATGAGGCCAAATTGACCCCAGGACTATACTTTGGACACTTTTGGTAGACTCCAACTAGATCAAGCTAAATGCCAAATTTGGTAGCTCTAGGCCTTATGGTTTCAGACAAGAAGATATTTAAAGTTTTCTCTATATAAGCCTATGTATAAAACTTGTGACCCCTGGGGAAGAGCCAATTTTGACCCCAGGGCTATAATTTCAAGAAACATGATAGAGGTCTACTACATAAAGCTACATGCCAAATTTGGTAGCCCTATGCCTTATGGTTTCAGACAAGAAGATTTTTAAAGTTTTCTCTATATAAGCCTATGTAAAACTTGTGACCCCTGGGGAAGAGCCAATTTTGACCCCAGGGCTATAATTTCAAGAAACATGATAGAGGTCTACTACATAAAGCTACATGCCAAATTTGGTAGCCCTATGCCTTATGGTTTCAGACAAGAAGATTTTTAAAGTTTTCTCTATATAAGCCTATGTAAAACTTGTGACCCCTGGGGCAGAGCCAATTTTGACCCCAGGGCTATAATTTGAAGAAACTTGATAGAGGTCTACTACATAAAGCTACATGCCAAATTTGGTAGCCCTATGCCTTATGGTTTCAGACAAGAAGATTTTTAAAGATTTCCAATATTTTTCAGTTTTGTTGCCATGGCAACCAGAGTTTTTGAAGGAATCAAATTCTTTCAAGAAATTCTGAAGAGGACCATGTCAGGATCATTTCTGTGAAGTTTCGTGAAAATCGGATGGGTAGTTTCAGAGAAGAAGATGTTTGAAATAAAAGTTAACGCACGGACGGACGGACGGACGGACGGACGCACGACGGACACCGGGCCATGACATAAGCCCGCTGGCCTTTGGCCAGTGGAGCTAAAAACTAGTGCGTCTAGTGAGGTTTGGACCTTGGGCCTCCAGGTCATGAATCCTACACATTACCACTGAGCCAGCTAGAGAAAAAGAGACAAAGTTTGGGTGGTATTTTAACACCATCTCCAACACTATTTTTCTCCTTTCCCACAATGTTTTCTACCCTTACAAAGAAATTTTTTTTAATTTGTGTAACATTTAGTTTGTCATCCACAACTGTTTTCAATTTGGACCAGTCTAAAATTTTGTCATTCGGTAAAGAGTCAACTGAAGTGGCCTCTAAGACAGGTTCTATTGTATGTGTACAAAAGATGTCTTTCCTTAAAAAACAACACAGTAGCAAGAGTCAGACTTGCTGCTACACTTAATTGATATGAAACTTAATCACTTTACCTGTTGTGATACTGTCCATGGAATTAGATCACCGGCCCCTCTCTTACCACGAGATAAACTATTTAGGATTGAGGACTTGGAAATCTCTCCTTCTAGACAAACCTAAGTGTAAGAGTGTGAAATTCAAATAAAACTATATCAGCTTTTTACCACAAGTACTAGGGAAAAAAAATCATGTGTGGCTCAAAAAATAAGATTTGTCTTTAAAAGGGTATAAACATTGTGGTCAAGGAAGAAAATGTTGGTTACTAGCATTTTCTTATTTTCCCACAATGTTTTCAGAAACCGTCTCCTTCAAAGGTCATATTTCAGAAACCATCTCCTTCAAAGGTCATAAAAACACAGGATTGTCTGGTAAAGAGGTAAAATACTCAAGAAATCTACACTAACCTGGAGGACACACAGCACCTCCGGTAAAGAAGACATCTGATTCGGGTTCACTGGACCCAACAGTACAAATATATGATGGGCTGGGGCATCTGACAGAAGCTGAAGGTCGTTTGGGGTGTTCTACAAAAAAGTAATATCAAAAAGTACAATCTCTAGGTCAAAGTACAAGGACCGTCTTCAGAAAACCAGCTCACCTAAACTAAGCTTTCAACACCACAACAAGAGCACTACATGCAAGAGCCAATGCTAAGCTGTCAAAACATTTCAGTGAAAATTCTGGGTCAAAAGAAGGGGTACAAATCTGTCAAAAATGTGTTGAAAGTTACCTGCCATTCTGGTTTGGGTTCTCCTTTTGAAAGTAAACAACTATGTTTATAGTAGATATATAATAACAGAGAACATTTCAAAGTATTCCCATGACAATGCAGACAACCAGAGCAGCTGCAGGCCTATGACAAATGTTTCAAGATTTTATTAAAATGATTGATTGTATGGTGTTCAATGCCATTTTCAGTTATATCGTGTTGGCTTGTGCACCTAACCATTTTCCCCTGAGTTTCTTTTTACCAGTTCTTTGCACTCCATTCTTCCCAAGCCACTGGCTGCTTTCCCACATAAGTTAACCATTGTCGAAACAATGATTAGTGGTGAGAGCGAAATGAATTCTGTTGCAATGACTATCATCAATCCTTGGAAAGAAATTGGCCAGGTTTGGGATTTGAACCAGTGACCCCCTATTCTCATGTCCTGTATGCTACAAACTGCACTACAGGGGCTTGGCAGATTTTCTTTAAAGAAAAATGCCAAGCTTAACCTTTAAGATGCTAAGCACGACTCACTCACCTTTTGCGGACAGTGTAGATCAATATCAGACTGCACAGAATGTAAAGTCTGACCTTGGATCTACACTCTCCGTTAAAGAGGTATTGATCTAAAAAAAAAAAAAAAACCAAGTCTGAAATAATATCATTCAGGATTTTTTCTGTCGACTTCAAAGTTCAACTTAACTTATTTAGTAGGATAAGGGTTAAAATATGATTGATTGACTGAATGGTGTTTTATGCAGCTTTCAACACTATTTCAGTCATATCACGGCAACAGCTCACATATTCATGTATTTCCTGGGTTTTACCAGTTCTACGTTTGGGCTCCGAAGTGTCTTGCCCAAGGACACACCCACGAAAGTTAAAATATAAGTACATGTATACTTTTCCTTACCTTATAATGAGATGAAACATACAGCGACATAATTCTGTGTAAGAATGCTTCCGAAGCTTTGTGATATGAAAACAGTGTATCTCTATTTACATAATAAAGGTCACATGTTTCTGGCAAAGGACAACCAGATGAAATCCTCTGCATATCCATACAATTCAAACACAGTACATTATTCAACCAGTTTTCTACAGGATCCTCGCTGGCGTATCGTATAGACTCATTCAACACGATCTCGTGGAGGATTCGACCAGCGGAAGAGACCATTGCCTGGTCACCTGCCTTTGTTGACATGGAAATGGTTTTCTTCACCTCAGAAGAGCTCCCATAAGTAGCAGATTGCTGTCGTAACTGGTGAATCAGTTTTAAAGAGAGAGATCTGCCAGTTCCTTCATACCTTAAAATACATACAGTAAACCCTTTGTTAACTTTTTACAAGACAACAAAAGTTCTATAGGAGGGCACTGAAAGTATATGTAGACAAACTAAATTTGACTCAAATGTTATGGAGCTGCCAATTCCTTCATATTTAAAATACATACAGTACAACCTTATAGATCTAATCCATTTACCAGATAAAATTTTACACATTTTAATTTTGAAAGCAATTGCAGTCTGACAATTTAAATGCAGTTCAAAAGATGGGACTTGCCTTTGAAAGAGTGGAAAACATTGTGGGAAAGATGACAATGCCCAGTTGAGATGAGCAGAGAAAAATAAATTTCATGAGCACAGGTTCAGTGCTTAGTATAACTAAGACATACCCATTAATAGTAGATGACATAAATACCAGGTATGGTCCCATTAAACTTTTCACCAAGGGAAGTGGTATAGCTGCCGCCTCGTCTATACACACCAGCTCTGCTTGTCCCAACTTCTGGCCATCAGACGGATGGATATACTTTGTGACAAAGAAATTAAAACAAGACCGGCTGGATATACTTTGTGACAAACAAATTAAAACAAGACAAGTACAAAACATGAGCCATGCTCTGTGAAAAAGGGGCTAAATGCATCTGCGAAAAGTATCAACCCAGGCTACCCTGCACAGTCAGTGCAGGCTGACCTGGGCCGAAACTTTTCGCTATAGGTCAAAGGACCAGTCTACCTTATGATACAGTTGATTGTTTGACAAAATGGTCTTTGTGAATTCATAATTATATGATAGGTTGCTTTGTATAATGCATCAAGGAGATGCATTAAGCCCCAATTTGCCAGAGCATGGCTCATATGTAGATAAACAGATACAGTTTTCACTCTCTCTGAAAATAAAATGTCTTAACCCTTTAACACACAATCAAAAGTTTTAGCGACCCTAAGGAAAAAGCCTGTTGAAAACATTCTGGGAAAAGGAGAAAATGGTGGTCACAACCATTTTCTCCTTTTCTCACAATGTTTTCTACACTTTCCAAAACAAATTTCAATTTTAGAGTCACATTTATTTTCTCCTCTGCAGCAGCCCATCCTTTCAATTTGGTTCAGTCCAAAATTTTGTTGTATGGCTCAAATGCATCAGACCTCGATTTAACATGATTATCCATTTTTTACAAGGATGTTTACAAGGATGCTGTAAATTTATTCAAGAAGTTATGAGGGAACATTTTATCAAACCATCCCATGTGTTATCAGCCCCAAGACAAAAAATTGTGGGAAAGGAGAAATTGTCAACAACAAGCATTTCCCCCTTTCTACCCTTTATTCTACCCTTTAAAGATTACTCTTCAACTTATTGTGCTATTTTCATCTACAAATGCTTTCAATACAATTTGTGTCTAAATTTAATTATCTAGTAAAAGATTCAGGTGTTATTTTGTCAGATAGCATAGGGATATACCCTTTGATTCATTGATAGTATGGTGTTGTCAACAACAAGCATTTCCCCCTTTCTACCCTTTATTCTACCCTTTAAAGATTACTCTTCAACTTATATGTGCTATTTTCATCTACAAATGCTTTCAATACAATTTGTGTCTAAATTTAATTATCTAGTAAAAGGTTCAGGTGTTATTTTGTCAGATAGCATAGGGATATACCCTTTGATTCATTGATAGTATGGTGTTGAACTCTTTACCACACAATCACGGGTTTCAACGACCCTGAACAAAAAACCTTTTGAAAACATTGTGGGAAAAGGAGAAAATGCTGGTAACCAGCATTTTCTCCTTTTCCCACAATGTTTTCTACCCTTTCCAACCCAAATTTCAGTTTTTGAGTCACATTTATTTTGTCGTCTGCAACTGCTTTCAATTTGGACAAGTCCAAAAGATTGCCGTGTGGTAAAGAGTTAACACTGTTTTCAACATTTTTTCACTTATATAGTGGCAGCCAGTGCATCTATCCACACTTTCCTGGTCTTTCTTTTACAAGTACTATGCACAATATCCTTTCCAAAGCCACTGACTGCTTTCACACATAACGAATACCAAAACAATGATCAATGGTGAGAGAGGAATGAATCCTGTCCCAATGTCTGTCATCAATCCCCAGAGAGAAATTAACCGAGCTGGAGGTTTGAACCAAGTGCCCCCCTGTTCTCGCTTCACTACTTGGGATCGACATCCCTTACAGCAATGTCTCCTACCTGAATAGTCTGTCTGTGGTCATGAAATATGTTCACTCTGACAATAGCTTTGTTGAAATCAGGATTTGTTGACTGTATAATTTCATAGTCAATGTGCTCCTGAAAACGGAAGGAAAAATACAGTAAGAACATTTCACATTGAAATTCTTTTAACTCTTTACCAAACCACAAAAAATTTGGGGTCATCCAAATTCAAGCATTTGCAGAATAAAAATCAGATGTTCTAGAATTAGTCTGACTTTGAAATGGTAGAAAAAATGGTGGGAAAAGGAGAAAATGCTGGTTACCAGCATTTTCTCCTTTTTCCACAATATTTTCAAAAGGCTCCTTACTCAGGGTCATTAAAACTCGTAACTGTGCGGTAAAAGGTTAATCCTTTACCACATGGAAATTTTTTAAAGATGTGTCCATATTGAAAGTGTTTGCAAAGGATAAACTGAATATAACTGAAATACTAGGATCTGTCTTTGAATGGTTAGACAACACTTGGGGAAAGGGAGAAAATGCTGGTTACCAGCATTTTGTCTTTTTCGCACAATGGTTTCAAAAGCATTCTACCTCTGGGGTCGTTAAAACTCAGGCTGGGTAATAAGGGATAAGATTAGAGTTTAGCCTCATTGCAAATATTCCTATGTAACTTCACACATTGTCAGCAGCACTTGTTGGTTACAGGCCTTTATTTTTCCTTTTTCCACTATAGTTCAAAAGGGGGTTTCAGTAAGGTTGATTAAATGCATGGTGTTAAACACCGTCTTCACATTATTTTGATTATTAGTACATCACAGTGGTCAGTGAACCTATCCATGCTTTCCTGGAGTATGTGTTACCATTTTCTTTTTTACACAATATTCTTCCCAAGCTATTGGCAGCTTTCCCACATAATCATTATCAAGGGAATGATCAGCTGGGATTTTTTTTTTCCTAAGGATTGATGCATAAAATGGATAATGATGGGTCTCCAAAAGGTATTTCAGAACCTGACATTGTTTGCAGATTTGAGAAGAATAAGTGACTTACGTCTTTTGTGTGAAACCGGGCCCAGATCTATAGAAAAACTCTCACCTGATATTCTAAAGCATCAAATCCTTTAAACACAAACTCAAACAGAGTTTTCAAGTTTTCAGGACTAGGAGATGTAACGAAGATGTTAGAGTAGCCAAATCCAACAGCTGTTGCCATGGCAAGGCCCAATGCTGCAGATTTGCCCCGCCCTCTGGCTGCTGTCATGACAACTGTACTTCTTAACGTCTTTTCAGAGATTGCCTCCACAAACTTTAGTACAGCCTTAGCCTGTATTGGTACGATAAAAATGAATATATAAATAAAAGGCGCAGTAACCCTTTACCAAACAGAAAAAATTTGGACTAGACCAAATTGAAAGTATTTGCAGAAGACAAAATAAAAGTGACTGAAAAATGAAATTTGTTTCAGGAAGGGTAGAAAACATTGTGGGAAAATGAGAAAAACTGGTAACCAGCACATCTCTATTTTCCTACAATGTTTTCATCAAGCTTTTTCTTCAGGGTCATTAAAACTTGTGATTTTGTGGTAAAAGGTTTAAAACTGTTTCTAATGAGGACTGTTTGATGAGTTGTGAACCTTGTATTGAAGGAGTTAAGCAGGGACGTCCATTTTCAGCCCTACTTTTCCCACACAATGTAAGGCTGTGAACCCAAAGACTGGTGTCATTTGGTCAATTTATGTCAAAGAGGTAGCACTCTAAAATAAACAAGGGAAATGACTTCTGTAAAGGCATGTTTTTCGACCAGGACAATGCCCCAGTGGCCTGGTCACAAGTCTGTCATCACCATGACCGCCAATAGCAATTGTGGCTTTGAACTGATTGAGCATCCACCATATTTGCCTGATCTCTGTCATCACACTTCATTCTATTTCCCAAATTGAAAAAGACCATTTCCTGTACCCCCTTTCAGTCAGGTGATGGCATCAAGCATGCAATGGAGGATTATCTGAGCAGTCAAGAAAATGACTTGGAAAGTGGCACTTTGGCCCTAAACCCTACCACACAATCCCGACTTTTAATGACCCTGAGCAAAAAGCCTTTTGAAAACACTGTGGGAAAAGGAGAAAATGCTGGTAACCAGCATTTTCTCCTGTTCCCACAATGTTTTCTACTCTATCAAAGACAAATTTCATCATCTGACCCACATTCAATTTTTCGTCTGCAAATGCTTTCAATTTGGACAAGTCTAAAATTTTGTCATTTGGTAAAGGGTTAAACATTGCTTGCAAAAGTGTATAGATATTGAAGGGAATTACGTTGGGGAAAAAAAATGCAATATATCTGCTAAACATCAAACCCACACATAATTATGAGGCTCACAAGTTATCAATCAACCCTTGTACATCTGTAATAGTTGCAAAATCATTCTGCCTTTTACATTGCTACTCTTTACAGAAACTGACCAAAGAGAACAAATATTTAGTTCTCACATACCAAACAGTCAAAAATCACCAAATCATTACAAAAAAGATCATAAGCATATAAAATAAATGACAATGTCTTATAAATTAAATAAAGCAATCATGAGCCAGGCATCTACAAAGAGTATCAACCCAGGTCAGCCTGTGCAGTCCGTGCAGATTGACCTGGGTCGAAAGTTTTTGCTATGAGTAAATTTTCTGCATTTCCATGGACTGTCTACTTCATAATTCAGTTAGATATTAAACAAAATGGATTACAATTATGGATTGATAATTATGTGATGACTTGCTTGGAATAATGCATCACAGAGATGCATTAAACCCCCTTATGCTGGTGCATGGCTCATACCATGTAGACATCAAATATCCACTAATTCAGTTGAAATCGAGACCACTTTCAAAAGTTTGAGCTTTTGTATGTCAAGGACAGCAATCAATTACTTTCAAAACGAAAGTTTGATAAAAACCGAAATGACAAACCTGATCTAGTGTCTTACAGCATTTTACAAGATTGCCGACAGGCTGTGTATCTTGTAGAGAGTTTTTCAAGTCCCGTAACTCTTGTTCCAAAGGTGTGACAGAATCTTCCTGTATCAAATTTAACATAACTTGCTTTACCCATTACCACACAATCCTGACTTTCAACAAACCTGAGATAGAAAACATTGTGGGAAAAGGAGACAATGCTGGTAACAATCATTTTCTTCTTTTCAAACAATGTTTTCTACCCTTACCAAAACAAATTTTAAATTTTTGAGTCACATTTAATTTGTTGTCTGCAAATTTTTATCAATTTGCCAGTCTTTGGAAGTGTAGAAAACATTGTGGAAATGGAGAAAATACTGGTTACCAGCATTTTCTCCTTTTCCCATAACGTTTCAAAAACCCTTCTTTTTCAGGATCGTTAAAACTCGGGATTGTGTGGTAAAGGGTTTACTAGGTGGTTTCTAACCCTTTCCTTAGGGATCCTGTTTATTCATGACGCTTATGCAGAAGATTTTAGAAAATGGTGTTGGAAAATTCTGTCTTTTCACGATCGTAAGGTAAAGGGTTTCAGAAAACAATGCAGGAAAAGATTTCCGTTATTTTTCCACACTTCCAAAGGAAAGTCTCATCATACAAGGCACATCTAACGTTTTCTCTAGCAACCTCCTGGTCTCAAATTTTGTACACTACTGACTGCGCTAGCAGACTCAGCATCGATGTTAAGAAATATGTAACTGCATGAGAACTGCAGAGGACTTCATGTGGGTGCCAATGCTTGGCTGCAAGTGCTTGATTTTCAGTGAAAATTCTTAGTTGAAAAAGAGGCATAACTACATCAAAAATGGGTTACCAGCCCCTGTTGTATCAGTTTCTCCTTTAGTAGTAAAGAACTTGTTGAAGTTGGAAGAAGATATCTTCAGTAATAACATAGATATTAGAAAATGTCAAAGTTTTTGCAAGACAACACAAACGACGTAAGTGACAATGCCGACCCCAGGGCTATGACAATACCTCTATGTTTTCTTCAAAAACAGCCAAGCTAAAAACAATCAAATCAGTTACCAAGGATTTTGTAGGCAATGGCTGTATGTTGACAGCATGTGATGAGAAAGGCAGAAGATTATACTGGTCATCTATCAGAAGGCAATTCTTACATGAAGTCAAGGACAGAATGAATCTGAAAGTATAAAACTGGACTTTTACCCTTTACCAAACTACCTCTTCTTTACCAAACAATCATGAGTTTTAATGACCCTGGGGAAGGAGGCTTTTTTAAAACTTTGGAGGAAATGGAGAAAATGCTAGTAACCAGCATTTCTTTTCCATTTCCCACAATGTTTTCACAACTTTGGAGGAAAAGGAGAAAGTACTAGTAACCAGCATTTTTTTTTCCCATTTCCCACAAGGTTTTCTACACTTTCCAAAACAAATTTCAATTTTTGAGTCACATTTATTTTCTCCTCTGCAGCAGTACATCCTTTCAATTTGGTTCAGTCCAAAATTTGTATGGCTCAAATGCATCAGACCTCGATTTAAAATAATTATCCATTTTTTACAAGGATGTTTACAAGGATGCTGTAAATTTATTTCAAGAGGTTACGAGGGAACACTTTACACTACACTACCATGGATGACTTACATTACTTCAGCCATTTTTAATTTGTCTTCTGCAAATTCTTTCAATTTGGACAATTCAAAAATTCTGTTGTGTGGTAAAGAGTAAATTCTACAACCATGGTAGAGCTTTACAGGCTGAACAAGGAATAAGCTCATGAAATGCACTTGAATTGCTAACAGGTATTTTATTCTTTTTTAATGATGCTTTTTACCCCTTCAAGGAAAAATCCCCCTTAAATTTGTTGTCTAAAAATTCACTCATTTTGGACAAGTCCAAAAATTTTATCATCAGGTGAAGAGTAAATGATCTAGCTTATTAGTAATCATATTACTCTTGGTCACATGTAGACTTTACCATGCATGATCTATACACAGATTTTGGAAACATTGAGAAAAATATTGAAGAATGCTACGACTCAGCAGTTTCTCCATATCCCATATTGTTTTCCTCATTTTAACCAAATTAGAATCTTCCTCCCAATGATCTTTAATCTTTTAACAAATAATCCAATGTTTTTACAAGCCTCCATGAAAGGTCTTTGAAATCTTTTGGAAAAAGGAGAAAATGCTGGTAAACAGCAATTTCTCCTTTTCCCACAATGTTTTCCATCCTTTCCAAGGTAAATCCCATCATTTTACTCACATATGATTTGTCATCTGTAAATGTTTTCAATATGGCCAAGTCTTAAGATTTTGTCCTTTGGTAAACATTTCATGTGTGATGGTCTGAAAACATTTCAAACATTTACTGTTATACTATACTACTAGTATAGCCTGGCGCTCCTTTACTGTGTGATCAAGTGTTTCCAACTGGTGAGCTAAGAAGGGGAAGAGTGACATAAAAAGAATAAGAAGTGGGGGAGGGAGGGGAAGGAGGCCAGGACCGACAGAAAGGTAGACAGACAGACAAACAGACAGGCTCAGACAGATATAGAGAAAGAGATAGACTGACAGACAGACAGACAGCCAACCAGCCAGGATGCTAGTCAGCCAGCTAACATGCCAGTCAACATGCCAGTTAACCAGTTTACATCCCAGTCAGCATGCAAGTCAGCTGGCCAGCCAACATGCCAGTCAGCCAGCCATCATTCCAGTCAGCCAGACAGCCAGTATGCCAGCCAGCATGCCAGTCAGCCAGCCAACCAGCCAGCCAGAGACAGACTGACATTGAGTAAAAAAGGTGTATGAAATAAATATTAACCTTTCATTAAATCTTCCAATAACATCTTGATGTGCCTCTGTTCTGTATCTGGCATGAACATCCTGATATACAAATTTAGCACAATTATTGGAGTATAAAATAATTCTTTACCAAGTGACAAAAAAAAAAAAAAAAAACTTCAAAGCTGAAAGCACTAGCAGATGACATTTCAAACTTGGCACAAATGACTGACTTTCTCTTCAAAAGGGTAGAAAACTGTAGGGATAAGTAGAAATTGCTGGTTAACACCAGGTATAAAGAAATGCTTTGTATCTTGTCTAACTCTTTACCAAACGACAAAATTTTAGACCAGTCCAAACTGATAGCATTTGCAGACTACAAAATAAATGTGACCTAAAAAATGAATATTTGTGTTGGATCGGGTAGAAAACATTGTGGGAAAAGGAGAAAATGCTGGTTACCAGCATTTTCTCCTTTTCCCCCAATGTTTTCAAAAGGCTTCATCCTCAGGGTCTTTAAAAGTCCGGATTGTGTGGTAAAGGGTTAATGGAACTCATAGATTTGAGGAGTACTACAATACTGGTAGTTGTTTTATGGACGACCCCGCTAGACATGACATACCATTGTCATTGTGTACAGCTTTTTAATGGAACTCAGTCATAGATTTGAGAAGCAATACAATTATCAGCGGTGTTTTATGGATGACCTTCTAAACATGACTTAGGTTGTCATTGTGTACAATCGTCCAACCCTTCACCAGATGACAAAATTTTAGTTGAATAGTTGAAAACGTTTGCTGACAACAATTTCAATGTGGCTCAAAAAATGTGATTTTTCTTTGATAGGGTAGAAAACATTGTGAGAAAAGGAGAAAATGTTGGTAACAAGCATTTTCTCCTTTTCCCACAATTTTTTCAAAGGGCTTCTTCCTCAGGGTCGCTTAAATTTGGCATTGTATGGCATAGAATAAATGGAATGCATACATCTGAAAAGCACCATAATTACTGGTCGTGTTTTATGGACAACCCCTCTGTGGCATGGCTTACCAATGTCACTGTGTAAAGCTATTTAACAGAACTCATAGATTTGAAAAAACAACAACCACTGGTGGTGTTTTTATAGACAACCCCTCTGTAAATCACATACCATTGTTATGGTGAATAACTCTTAAATGATACTCATAGATTTGAGAAGCACCATAATTACTGGTGGTGTTTTATGGATGACCCCTCAAGATATGGCTTACCATTGTCATTGTGTATAACTGTTTTATTGAACTCATAGATTTTAGAAGCACTATAATGATTCCTCCACCTTCCACTGTCTCTATTGTTCTTGCAAGTAGGTTAGGGGTCAAGGCTTCAAAATCCTGGAAATTTAAAAAAAAAAGGGGGGGGGATAATAAAATTAAATAGATAAGATTAGAAAGAAGTTTAAACAGTCAAACTTTTTTGGATGTCACCTTTTTAAAACAACCATCTACACCAAGCAAGCAATATCTTGAGTTTCAAAATCTGAGTTTTGAATGTAAAGGTGACTTTGATTAACAGCTACTTCCTACTATTTATTCCACAGGCTGGCTGCTTCACGCTTAAATGGCCTTTCGCAATTATAGTTGTTTTGGGACCAGTGTAGATCACAGAACACGTAGTCTGATCTGTGATCTACATTGCCCCCTCTGCTTAGACATTCTGCACATAAGCTGCTTGGAAATTGGAATTGTTCAGGTCCTATATTCTAGACCATGTCCATTTAGTTTATTTGGTAGACTGAGGGTTTAGAGATGTTTGACTGTAAATGCCATCCATAGCCTCAACCCTTTCCCAAACAATTCTGATTTTTAACGACCCTGGGAAAAAAAGGCTTAGTAAAACAATGTGGGTAAAGGAGAAAATGCTAGTGACCAGCATTTTCTCCTTTTCCCACAGTATTTTCATCCTATCAAAAGTAAATCTTACCATTCAATCAATATTTAATTTGTCGTCTGTAAATGCTTTAAATTTGCACCAGCCTAAAAGTTTGTTGCTTCATAAAGAGATAACATAGCATACCGGGAAGTTGCATTTATTCGGCTTAACCCTTTACCACACAACTAAATTTTAGACATCTCCAAATTGAAAGCATTTGCAGATAATAATTTTAATGTCGCTCAAATGATGCAATTTTTCTTTAACAGGATAGAAAACATTGTGGGAAAAGGAGAAAATGCTGTTTCTCCTTTTTCCACCATGTTTTCAAAAGGCTTCTTCCTCAGGGTCTTTAAAAGTCAGCATCGTGTGGTAAAGAGTTAAGAAATGTTTGATTGTAAATGCCATCCAGAACCTTAACAAAGCATACAGAGAAGTTCATACGATGTTTACATTATCAGCTTATAATCTGTCTGATATTTCTATAACCCACTGTAGAGTAGTACTGTTGCACGCATATGAATTCACTCTTTCGTTGCCTTGTTTACAACTTGATCAGGAAAAATATAAAGGGCAATAACTCCCATAATAAATAACCAGTCAAACTGGAAATTAAAGGTGCTCAAGTTTATCTGTTAGAAAAGCATCCATTCAAATTTCAGCCAAAAAGGTTGGAAACTGAAGGCTGAGAAGAGAACACACAGTTGTGTCTATGAATGGACAGATGGATGGACAGAAGTACAACATGATTCCAGTATAACCCCCTAACATTGTTGTGAAGGGAGTGAGTGGGTTATAAATATGTAGTTTAACCCTTTAACACACAATCCCAACCTTTAACAACCCTAAGAAAGAGGGCTTTTGAAAACATGGTTAAAAAAAAAGAGAAAATGATGGTAACCTGCATTTTCTCCTTTTCTCTCAATGTTTTTTATTGTACCATAGAGAGAAATCATGCTTTTAGCAACATTTAATTTGTCGTCTGCCAAAGCTTTCAATTTGGTCCAGTCCAAATTTTTTTTTTTGTTTGGTAAAGAGTTGAACAAGCAAAAGTACCTGTAAGACACACATTCCATATGTATTTCCAAGGATTCTCTGTGTTTCAGCGTAGTAACAGTATCTTATGGGTGTTGCAGAGATAAATAGCTCAAAAGGGTCGTCTTCTTTGATGTTGATCTTCCCGCTCTTCATCTTCTTCTTTATATTCTTAATCTTCTTCTTTCTGTGACTGTGAAAACAAAATAGTGAAACAACAACAGCAGACATTTATAATTTGATTGCATTAACCGCCCTAAAATGTGTCTATATATAGAAATAGGGGTATTGGAAGAACTTTGCCCTTACAGTGCTGAACCTAAATTGGCCAGTGTAGATCAAAAAAGAACCTAGTCTGATCTTGGAGGATGAACCTTTGACCAAACAATCCACTGTTTCCACGAGAAGGCGGCTTCGCAAACATTGTGAGAAAAGGAGAACATGCTGATAACCAGCATTTTCTCCTTTTTTCACAATACTTTCCATCCTTCTAAAGCCTATAAACTGAGTTACAATTGATGTCATATGCAAAAGCTTTATTTTGGACAAGCTAAAATTTTGTCGTTTGGTTAAGAATTACGAAATATTTTTTGTATAAAACCGCCTGTACCTTAAACTGACAAAATCTTCATCACATGGGATAAATCTCATACAAAAATTGATTTGATAACTGAGTCACATGTCCTTGATCTCTAAATGTGGGACATTAACTCTTTACCACATAATCCCATATTTTAACGAACATGAGGAAAAAGGCTTTTGATACATTGTGGCAAAGAGGAAAATACTGGTAACCAGCTGATAAAACAGGAATGCTTGATAAAGGATTAAGAAGTGGCTGAAAGTAAACAATGTGGTTGATAAAATGCATTTAGATTTAAATCATATCATTTAAAATTATCATGAAGATGATAATCTATCATCATATGGTTGGTCGAAGTGTTAGTCTCTGGCAAAAAATTAATTTCAAAACTAGGTCAAAAGTTGCCAGGTCGCTCTATCTTCAGTTAACTTTTTATGTGGTCTTAAAATTCAAGTTTCTGCCAGCAACTAACACATTGACTTTTAAATGGTATTATCAAATTTAAATGCATTTCAACACCTGTATTGTTTACCTTTGGCCGCTATGAGGTCTTTCAATACAATTGTTTACCTGCTAAATCCAAGTTCTTTCTTGTAGCACCATAGCACAGAAGGCCGAGCCTTCACGGTGGCTTTTGATAGCATATGATGTAAGATAACCACCTGAAAGAGAAAACAAAAGAACTCCTTTGAAAATTCTTCAAACAAGTGAATTCATTGGACATTTGAAATTCAAAGCCTAGCTTCCTAATTGGCTGAGGTGATAGGCATCAAAAACCAATATGTAAAAACATGCAACTGAAAATGCCAAAGGTAGAGAACACAGTATTTATAACGACGATCAACCCTTTACCACATGAAAAAATGTTAGACTCATCCAAATTGAAAGCATTTGCAGATGACAATGTCAATGTGGCTCAAATAATATGATATTTCTTTGACAGTGTAGAAAACAATATGGGAAAAGGAGAAAATGCTGGTTACCAGCATTTTCTCCTTTTCCCACAATGTTTTCAAAAGGCTTCATCCTCAGGGTCGTTAAAACTCAGGATTGTGGGTAAAGGTCTATTAATGTGTTGTGTTTTCATATGTGGAATTTTTATCCATTGATTTTCAGCGTGTCTTTGACAATCAGATGGCTTGTCTTGTAACACAAAGCCTGTTGTTCAATCTGCAAACCCCTTAGTCCTTCACCAAACACTGAGACAAATCCTATCATTTAAGCCATACTTAATTTGCCATCTGCAAACACTTTCAGTATGGAGAGTATGCCAAATTTTTTTCATCTAGTAAACAATTTACTTTAAAAGACTCATTCAAATTTGGAGCCATTGCAGGTGACAAATTAAGTGTGACTCAAATGATAAAATATATTATATGGTCCACCATATGGTGGAAAAACGAAAAAAATGCTGGTAGCTAGAATGTTTTCAAAAGTCTTCTTTCTGCGAGTCTTAAAACACTGATTGTTTGGGAGAGGGTTAACTCTACCAAACTAGAAAAGTTTGGGCCAGTCTGAATTGAACTTATCTGCAGACGACATGTAAACTAAATGTGACTCAAAAATTAAAATTTTTTGTTTGGAAGGGTAGAAACACTGTTTTCAAAAAGGATGTTTCTTCAGGCTTCTCTTAAAATTCAGAATTGTGTGGTATGGAGTAAAAGAACTTACTTGATCTCTGCCTTGGTCTCCAACAATGACAAATAATGTTCTGTGATTTTCTGCAACACCATTTTCTATTTGCACACGGATGCGGTTGTCTATTTTCTTTCTGACCATTTTTACTTCTGTTTAGAATTTTGGCTGTACAGGGATTTTGCCTTTAACAGGTTGGATGTAAAAAAGATATTTAATCCTTTAATAAACAATCCTTTTCTCATGACCCCAAGCAAGATAACTTTTGCAAATATTGTACAGTAAGGAGGAAATGTGGTATCATCTACCCATCTTATTTCTAGCGGTACCTGAATATGAACCTGGAAAGCATATCCAAGTTTTGCTTAATAACCGGAACTCCCAACTACAGATTATGCTTGGCACTTTTGCGAGGATAGCACAAGAAATGAATGGAATGAATTTTGCGGACTGTGTAGATCAGGTCTGACTGCACACAAATCGTGCATTCTGATCTTTGATCTACCCTGTCCGATAAGAAAATACCGCCCCCCCCTAAAAAAAAAAACCCCTATGAAATAGCAATATTTGGATTATTACTATCGGCAGGAAAGTTTCATTTAATTCTTTTAGCAGGTAAGGGTTAAATTATGGACTCGTCTAAACTAACGCGAAAACACATGAAATACCTGGAAAGGCGGGTGCTACAGAACTGTTAAGCCTCCTCAATTTCGTATGCAAGGAGGTTCATTTATTTAACCAA
This sequence comes from Tridacna gigas, assembly GCA_945859785.2. Lineage (NCBI taxonomy): Eukaryota > Metazoa > Mollusca > Bivalvia > Cardiida > Cardiidae > Tridacna > Tridacna gigas. Next base: position 35,941,209 of record OX244038.2, on the reverse strand, counting down.
CAAGTTTCTCTTTCTTGCCCTTTAGGATACGTATTTGCGTCTTAATTCTTTTAAAAGATAGTGTTGTTTACTGTCCCCATGTGCTTCCGGTAAGGTTAATTTTATGTCTCACACTACTTTTACGAGCCACCGCCAAAAAAAGTTTCGTCTGCAATATCGTCTTTCAAAGGGCTTTTTATGATCGTAAAATGTCAAAAGATCGTCCTCAGAGGCCGCTACTAGGAAAACAACCAGGTGATCCAAAGACATTTCAACATTTAAGAGCAAAAACTTATTATTCTAAGAAATTACTATTTCGTTTTTAACCCGAAATCCGATTTCTTCCCCTGGCCATATTGCGTTTTCATCTTCGATACTGGAGTAATGTCCACCATAAGAACTGAACGAGAAAGGCAATACATGAGTGTTGTTGAACCGCTGATTTCTGTTTACATTTCGCAAAGCACATTGTTTGATTATTGACTTACGTTTGACTTGCGTTCCTAGGACAGCAGGTAAGCCTTCGGCTTCTAAAGGTCCCTCTGTTTGACTTCTTTGTCTGTTGGTGGAAGGGTTGTAGCAGCTCGGTGTGAATTTCAATGGATGGTTTTTCCACTGTTTGTTAAGTCTGCTTTTGAATGAGTTAATACTTGCTGCAGTTACTATATCATTACTCAGAGAATTCCATGTGTCTATGAGTCTATTGCTAAAAAAAAAAATGTCTGAGGTATTTTCGCTCATAACCCGCATCACTAGTCAAACGTAATATATGTAATACTGCACCTGAAAAGCCAAATGCGAGACAACAACTTGTAAAAATAAGATATTTGTTGCAGTTAATAGAAATTGATACCTTTTTTCTTATTTCCAAATAGTGTCCCTTCTCAATACTGTAACAGCCTATTACTTTCTGCTATAATTACTTTGATGATTTACTAGAATTAGGTCACACCATTTTTTGCTCAAGAAGGCCAACAGCATGTACAAGTTTTTATGCACCAGACCATTGAAAATGACCCATAAAAGATGTTTTAAAAGGAAAGTTGGAAAAAAAAACTATGGGTTTTGTAAAAATATGAGATGAGCCTTAATTTTTCATGGTTGGTTTGGATGAAAATACTTTAGATTTACAGGTACCTATATTTTGCCAGGGATTAATTCTTTCTTTGGATACGATAAATGGACATTCTTCAAAATGATGACACAGGAATGCCATGAAAAAGAAATCCTTCATCTGCTGACTTTTAGAGAGTGTTCCCTTTTCATAGAAGGCATGCTTCCCAACTTTTTTTAACACCAAAAGCAGTTTTTCAGTTTCAAAGGGGGAGATTTGGGATTTCAAGTGGGAGACTTTTTGAGGCGTACTGGAAGGTCTCTCTAGAGATCATTTTTAAACCATTCTAGGCCAAATATCTTAATAATTGAACAATTCTGGTTTATGATTTATTTTCTATATTCCTTATTAAATATTGTTTATCAAATGTATGTGAATATTTAGAGCAAAAACAAAATCAATCATTACAGTCATGAATATAAAGAAAGCAGTGACCATGGTAAAAAAGCACTGTAAAGTTTATTATCAAATGCTACTTTGTCCATTGTGTTTTCACTGTTTTGTAAGTACATCATATAATTTTGACTTGTTTTTTAAAGATATTCTGGCATTTTATATTGTCCCCATATTGTTTTAGCTTTAAATATAGACTACGGAGTACCACATTTTATCCTGACATTATTCATTCTCTTTGGTACTCAATAATTGCAAACAGGTGTCTCAAATAAACACCTGGTAAAGTAAAGTTCTATCTAAATGACAGGCTGTCATACTGTTCGAAAAAAAGTTGAGTCTAGGGCTGTCACGATACGCCTTAAGTGTACCACAATATATTGCAATACACAGAAACCGTATTGCGATACGTACCGCAATATATCGCGTCCATGTTAAAATTAATATTTTTTTAAAAAAATACCTTTGTTATTCATAATTCAGCTTTAATTCTTCCAGAACAAGAGAAGGTGAATTAATTAAATCAACCAATCTCAACAAAAGTAATTCCAAATATCGGATTTCGTGCTTCTTATTCAGTATTTTACCGTAACCATCCTCGGTCGCGTCTATTGCATTAGTGTTGGCAGCCATTGTTGATATGGTCGTACTCCATTCAGAAAATGCAGACGCAATCAAGTAGGATTACAAGAAAATACTTCAGTATATTTTGCACACATTTTCCATTAATTTTATTATCGCATTAATGAATTTTATTCTCGTATTCCTGTTTTTAAAAATCTGTAACTTTTGACGTTTTAAACATCATGTTGGCGACTTGGCATTGCTTGGTTTGGATTGAATTGATTGTGACCATAAAATAGTGACTGTCACGAATTAAGTATGCCCTAGTCTGCTTTCATACTAAACTAGTACCCGTAACCGTCCGATAGACAACAGGCTGCTGCCAGTTTACTTTCATACGCACTACAATTATAATAGTGATAGTGTTTGCATGATTGCGCCGTTTTAGAAACGACCGGATCAAAATAAACGGAAAATACTTCGAAACTAGAAAATATCGCAAAAAAAAAAAAACGGTACGTGAAGTTTGTATCGCGGTACGTATTGACTTTGAATTATATTGCAATATACCGGTATACCAGTATATCGTGACAGCCCTAGTTGAGTCCCAATGAGTTCCTTTTGGGTATCTTTTTTGTCTGCATAAATCATCAGTAAAATATCTCACAAGCATAAACAAAATAAAAAAAAAAAAATCACTTTCCAAAAAAAAAAAATTGGAGGCAATCTTAATTCACACGAAAAAAATTCTTGAAGCAAACTTCAGCATCGGTAACACTGGGCAACAGTAGGTTCCTCCAATCAGTGCCCTGAGGATTACAATGTTACTCTGTCGCCAGTAACCAGTCGAATATTGCTACGTCGTTTTTCCAAATCGGGTTTTTTTTAATTGTCTGTTGGTATGATAAGGTAGTTTGTCTTGAATCGCGAGACTCCCGATGAAATCGGGAGAGTTGGGAAGCATGAGAAGGTATTTCATGCAAAGTTTTTATATTTTGTCGGTTTTAGTGACATTTTTGGATTGCAAAATAGTTTTTCTCCATATTGACGATACAATGACTTGTGAGTTGTTAAAAAGGGAACGCATACTAGACCATAGGTATATATTTAAAAAAATAAACATGAAAAGCTGGTGTAATATCAGTAAATGTGAATCATTTTCAGACTGACCATGGCAAAATTGAGGCCGTTGTTGTGTTTTGATAAAAAATGATATAGCTTATAAATTTGAACTTGTTGTGCCCACCTTTTTCACCATACTCATAGTTTACATGATTGAATTTATCTGTCTTTTGTCATGATATCCTTAAATAAATGTTTACAGCTCATCTGTTGATGATTGATTTGACAACATCATTTGGAACAGAAGTGATAGAGGATGTTTGTGATGTCTTAGAAAATTTGTATGCTGTTGCATGTAACTTTAGTGGGCCATCAAAGATACCTTTCTTCAGTGTGGTCATGTTACATGACTATCAAAAGGTATTTAAAAATATAATCAGTATCTTGAGGAAGACAGTTTTTGAAAACATTGTGGGAAAAGGAGAAAAAGTAGGGAGCCAGCATTTTCTCCTTAACCAAAATGTTTTCTGTCCTTTCAAAGACAGTTTTCACCGCATAGATACATATCTACTTTGTCAAAAAATGTGCAAAATTTTGTCATTTGGTAAAGAATTAACTCTTTACCAGATAACTAAATTTTAGACTGGCCCAAATTCAAAGCATTTGCAGACGACAAATTAAATGTGGCTCAAATGATTGGGTTTATTTTTGAAAGGTTGGAAAACATGGTCCAAAAGGAGAAAATGCTGCTTACCTGCATTTTCTCGCTTTCCCATGATGTTTTTATAAGTCTAATTTCCCAGAGGACTTAAAACTCGTCATTGTGTGGTAAAGAATTAATAAACTCAACTCCTTCACTGCAGATTGGCCCACTCAGAATAACCCAGTACCTATCATCCAGATGAGCCTTAAAAGGCTATCTCCCTTGGAGTATTAGCTAATTAACAAAGCTGGTGCATTCATAAAATTCTACAAAAAGTTTCTTTACTGAAGCCAGCATCATGGGTACTCAATAGAAATGGCTTCAGATTATTCCAGTAAGTATCCACAACACAGGTTTTAGTGAAGAACTGCAGTGTTCTGTCTCCCCTTTATATCCCTGTACAAAATAATCCCAAGTTTAAAAGCTTCAAGAAAGACTGAATGAGAATCAGTGTAGAGAAAATGAATCCTGGCACAACAAGTATCACCAATCCTTGGAAAGAAATTAAACAAGCTGGGGTTTGAACTAGCAAGCCCCTTGCTTCAAGCCTAGTAAATGATCAACTGAGCTACTAGACTGGGTTTTTAGTTTAGACAAGTAATTTTTTTTTTTCATCTGGTAAAGAGCCATACCCCTGCAAATTTGTTTCTAAATTGAGTTTGATAATTTGTAATACTCTGTTCGTTCATTTTTCTGTTTTACTAAATGTGGAAAATCAGCAATGAGACTGAAGTATCATTCTAAATAAATTTTAATCCTAAATTTGCTCTGTCTTGGAAGGAAATACAGATGGTTTGTCTTGGATTTGAATTGGAATAGTATTTAGAATTATCCATCCATCCATCAATCCACCCACCTACTCACCCTTCCTCCACCAATCCATCCATCCATCCATCCATCCATATCATTTATTGCAGCCTATTCTTCCATTTTCCTATGTGAAAAACAACTTTTCAAGAATCCAAACAGCCATATCAGATATGAGAGGGGTGATGCTGGAGAACAGCCATTCTGGTAGAGAGGGTATACAGTTTGATCTAGCCCTTCAGGAGGTGTACAGCCAGTTCAGAAAACAGCTCCAGCCAACTTTTCAGGTAATATGATTTTATATAAAATTGATTCAGGTTCACCCATTAACTCTAGCACAGCAATATTTTGGACCTATCCAAATTGTAAGCACTTGTAGACAATGTTTTAGATGTTAATTAAAACATGATCTTTGCCTTTCTAGGGGTAGAGAACATTGATGGAAAAGGAGAAAATGCTGGCTATCTCCTTTTCTCACAATGTTTTTAAAAGCCTTTTTCTTCAGGGTCATTAAAACTCAGGATTTGTGGTCAATGGTTTACTCTTTGACTTCCAAATTTAAAAAAAAACAAACTTTTTTGTGGCTACAGATACACTTCCAATACAAAATTGAAACACAGTTTGGTCCCAATCTTGAATGAAAAAGTGGATAGTTTAGATCAGAGATCACACTGCATATTCTGTGTAGTCTGATCTTGATGTATGCTGTAAACAAAAGCTTTTTGTGTCGTCCATGGTAAGGAAAGAATTAACTCTATACAAAACTGTAGCTAGATCCAAACTGAAAGCTTTGCTTGTATCAGATTAGATGTGTCTCACATATGGAGCTTGTTTTTTGAAAGGGTTGAATTTATTGTGAGAAAAAGAGAAAATGCTAGTTACCAAGGATTTTCTCTCTTTACCACATTATTTTCAGAAACCTCCTATGTTGGAGTTGTGAAAACATATCCCAACAACAGATGGCCTTGAAATCATAGTTTCAGCAAAGAACCATTCTGTGCTCTTGCTTCTTTTTCCATGATGTTTTCAATGTAATACCAGCGTGTTCGGTACAGTCGATATTCTTCCACTCCATTTTTAGCTCAGCTGTTTCAGAAGAAAACGTCAAGGTATTGCTGTAGCCCTGGCGTTGTCTGTGTCGTCATTGTTGAAAAGTGATGTTTTATAATATCTCTGTTATTACTGAAGATACTTGCATCAAACTTCGACAAGTTTTTAATTATCAAAAGGGTAACCTATATAACAAAAACACACAAAAAAATGTTCGGGAATGGGTTTGAACTACATGTACATAAAATAAGAGGTGCATTTCTCATGGAGTATGGATTTTTATATGTACCGTATAATAACCTGCAGTTTGTTCTACCACATATTAGGCTGTTTGTGTATATCTCTGACATCAAATTAATAATGAACTGACTTAAAACTGTTGTAATAAATTAATAATGAAGACAAGGAACTGATTAATTTTGTTGTAGATGCTTGTAAACACCTGTAGACGCTTGAAGACACTTGGGTGCTTGTAGAGGCTATTTAGGGAGACCGAGGCAGCTCTTATCAGGAATATCTCAGTATCAGAGATCAGACTGCACATATTGAGCAGTGTGATCTTAATCTACACTGGTGGCCAATGCATCTATACTTAAGAGAGGTGCTTAAAGGGTTGAGTTAATTATTATTGATAGTGTTTTACAGTGCTTTCAACATGATATCAGTTAAAAGAGTTATTCTTGTAAAGATGATTCTATGTTTTCCATTTGCAGTCAGATGGATTTAGTATAAGTTTGGAAATAGTGATTTTATCTAATCAAAATGACAAAGCCATACAGAAACAAGTGGAAAATGCCACAATGGCCTTGAAGTTAGACCAAGTAAAGGTACATGTATACTATTTTATTTATCCATGGGGAAAGATGATATTTTTACCAACCTTTGATCAGTTGATCTCGTTTTTAATGTGCGTAGGAAGATGGCTAATGAAATCACTGTTGAAAAAAAGACAGAATTCTGGTCACGATGTTATAGCTTCATATTTATACAAAGAAGTTAATTTAAAAGGAAATGCTGAACGTTAGGAACTTTATTTTAACCAGCTCGTGATATTTCACAATCTTTGAATACTTTCTCAACTCTAAAACTAAAGAGTATCTTATTCTAAGGGAAATAACTCTCTATAAATAACAATATGGTTTCAGTCTATTTGTAGTACTCTGCCTTAGACCATTAATGTTCTCTAGTTCAGTATAACACACAGGACATTCTCCCTTTTCTGGAGTGTTTTCTATCCTTGCTAGGCAAAATTATATTCCTGTAAGGCCTATTTAATTTGTCGTTTTCATAGTCGTTTCATATGGTCAGTGCTGTTATTTGATACAGAAATACATGTTGAAAGCATTAGAAATGTGCCATTTTTTGTGTAAAATTTCTTATCCCATTTTTTACATGGTAGCTGTTTTTGCATAGCATGGGATGAGTCCTAATGAACATCCTAGATATGAGTGGCAATCTGGGTAAAAAGGGTTCAGTGCATCAGCATGATGCATTATTCAAAGCCAGTCGTCTCATAATATGGATCCATTTTGTCTAAAAACTGAGGTAGAATGGTCCTCTGACATGCAGAAAATTTATCCATAGCAAAAAAATTTGATCAAGATCAGCCTGCACAGACTGCACATGTTGATACTTTTTGCAGATGCATTGAACCACATTTTCACAGAGCTCAACTTATATTTCTCATAATTATGCTGACAGTTTTTTGATAGAGTGGCTGGACTATGGTTTTAATGGTTCTAGGTTCAAATCCCAGCAAAGGCAAATAATTTCTATTTTTTCTCCCCAACTGAGAATAAATAGTCACCTCTTAATGATTTTTCCTATAAACATAGAAAATTTCTGGAGCTAAATGTTATTATACCCACCCACAACGAAGTGGAGGGGGGTATACTGGAATCGCCATGGCTGTCCGTCCGTCTGTCCGTCCTTCCGTCTGTCTGTAGACACAATTTTGTCCGTAGCATTTTTCCTACAGGTTTTCAAGTACTGCACTGAAATTTACACATAATGTTTGGGTACATATGAAATTGTGCATGTGCAATTTTCACGACCTTACTGCCATTGGTTGCCGAATTATCTCCCCTTAAGCTTGTTTTTTCAACTCTTATTTTTTTACGAAACCATTCTGCATTCTGTGACAAAGAGCTGTTTTGTGACAAGGAGCTGGTGGGGGGTATGATCACTTTCAGTGGTAGCTCTAGTTTGTTTTATTTTCTGTTCCATTTTCTAATACAATGGTCAATAACATCAATATTTTGTTATTGAAAGTTTGAGTATATAAAATAAAAAGAGTAATATGATGTAGCATCTTTCCTGGTGCTTGTATTTGCTTCTTGCTGGTAGCGAAAATTTTGACATCTTGCTCCCCCTCCATCCTTGTGCAATATAAAATTTTCTCGCACTGCTCTAAGCAAATACTAGCACCGGAAAAGTCTTTATAACATAATATTCCATATGTCCACATACAGTATTAGCCCATGTATAAGATATTTATGTACTGATGACAGAAAATCCAGGTGGTATGTTTGATGAACTTGGATGGTAGTTTAGAAGAGGAGACAGAGACCAGTCAAAACAGTGAGGCTTCTATTACCTCATATCAGTCCAGTGATAGTGTTCCTGGTCTTGTTGAAATGGTCAAACTGGATCCAGGTAGCAGTTGTTTGTTTGTGTGAATGAATGTATCAAAAAGAAGCGGGGAAATTATGATAATGTAGGGGCATGAGCAGAAGAAAGGAAGAGAGGGCACGAGCACAAAAAAAGGAAGAGATAAAGATCGAGAACAGACAAGGAGGGTTTTATTTAGAGGAGAAAATAAATGGGGTGGGAAGAGGGAGGAGAGAGAGAGACACAGAGAGAGAGACAGAGAGAGAGAGAGAGAGGGCAACTTTTAAGGTTTTAAATTAAGTTAACTGCTTCACTAGATAATTCTCTGATTTTAAAACCCAAAGGAAGAAGGTATTATTGTTTAAATTCATTATTGGAGGAGGATAAAATGCTGGTAATCATATCTATGCTTTCAAAGACAAATCATTTTATTTGAGCCATTTTTTAACCCTTAAGCTGTTAAGCGTGACTCATTGACCTTTTGCAGACAGTGTAGATCAAGATCAAACTGCACAGAATGTGCAGACTGATCTTTTTTTTGCACTGTCCGATACAGCGTTTTTTTTTTTCCCAGTGATATCAAGGTTGAAGTCGCAATACTTGGGTTTTTACTATTGTGTGGATATTAGTTTTTAGCTCACCTGAGCACGAAGTGCTAAGGTGAGGTATTGTGACGGGTTGTTGTCCGGCGTCCGTCTGTCCGTCTGTCCACAATTCCTTTAAACATCTTCTCCTCCTAAACCGCTGGGCCAATCTTGATGAAACTTGGCAGGGATGTTTCTTGGGTGAAGCTCTACCAAAGTTGTTCAAGAGATTGAATTCCACCCAAAACTCTGGTTGCCATGGCAACAGAAAGGCAAGAAATAGGAAAATCTTTGAAAATCTTCTTCTCTGATTCTAGAAGGCGTAGAGCTTTGATATTTAGCATCTAGCATCTCCTAGTGGACCTCTACCAAGTTTGGTAATATGATGCCCCTGGGGTCAAAACTGGCCCCGCCCCGGGGGTCACAAGTTTTGAACGTAGGAACAAAGAAGGAAAACTTTAAAAATTTTCTTCTCTGATTCTAGAAGGCATTGAGCTTTGATATTTGGTATATAGCATCTCCTAGTGGACCTCTACCAAATTTGTTAATATGATGCTCCTGGGGTCAAAACTGGCCCGGCCCCGGGGGTCACAAGTTCGAACATAGGAACAAAGAAGGAAAACTTTAAAATTCTTCTTCTCTGGAACTGGAAGGCTTGGAGCTTTGATATTTGGCATCTAGCATCTCCTAGTGGACCTCTACCAAGTTTGTGCATATGATGTCCCTGGGGTCAAAACTATCCCCGCCCCGGGGGTCACAAATTCGAACATAGGAACAAAGAAGGAAAACTTTAAAATTCTTCTTCTCTGAAACTGGTAGGCATGGAGCTTTGATATTTGGCGTCTAGCATCTCCTAGTGGACCTCTACCGAGTTGGTTCATATGATGTCCCTGGGGTGAAAACTGGCCCTGCCCCGGGGGTCACAAGTGTCGAACATAGGAACAAAGAAGGAAAACTTTGAAATTCTTCTTCTCTGAAACTGCAAGGCGTAGAGCTTTGATATTTGGTATGTAGCATGTCCTAGCAGACCTCTACCTACTTTGTTCATATGATGCCCCTGGGGTCAAAACTGGCCCCGCCCGGGGGATCACAAGTTTCGAACGTAGGAACAAAGAAGGAAAACTTTAAAATTCTTCTTCTCTGAAACTGGAAGGCGTGGAGCTTTGATATTTGGCATCTAGCATCTCCTAGTGGACCTCTACCAAGTTTGTTCATATGATCCCCCTCGGGTCAAAACTGGCCCCGCCCCGGGGATCACAAGTTCTAACATAGGAACAAAGAAGGAAAACTTTAAAATTCTTCTTCTCTGAAACTGGAAGGCATAGAGCTTTGATATTTGGTATGTAGCATCTCCTAGTGGACCTCTACCAAGTTTGTTCATACGATGCCCCTGGGGTCAAAACTGGCCCTGCCCTGGGGATCACAAGTTTCGAACATAGGAACAAAGAAGGAAAACTTTAAAATTCTTCTTTTCTAAATCTTGAAAGCATAGAGCTTTGTTATTTTGTATGTAGTGAACCTGTTCTAAGTTTGTTAGCCCACCTGAGCACAACATGTTCAGTCATTTCGAAATTGGGTCACCTGGGGTCATAAACTAAGTCACTAGGTCAAATTAAAGAAATACCTTGTGGGCACTCTAGAGGCCACATTCATTGCTCAAATGACCTGAAATTTGGTCAGAATGTTTGTCTTGATAAAATCTTAGATGAGTTTTGATTTGGGTCACCTGGGATCATAAACTAGGTCACTAGTTCAAATTAAAGTAATACCTTGTGGGCACTCTAGAGGCCACATTTTTGGCTCAATTGACAATTGGTCAGAATGTTTGTCTTGATAAAATCTCACATGAGTCCGAATTTGGGTCATGTGGGGTCTTAAATTAGGTCACTAGGTCAAATTAAAGAAATACCTTGTGTGCACTGTAGAGGCCACATTTATTTTTCAATTGATTTGAAAATTGGTCAAAATGTTTGTCTTGATGAAATCTAGGATGACTTTAAAATTGGGTCACCTGGGCTCATAATCTAGGTCACTAGGTCTAATTAAAGAAATACCTTTAGGGCACTCTAGAGGTCACATTTCTTGCTCAGTTGACTTGAAAGTTGGTCAGAATGTTTGTCTTGATGAAATATTGGGTGAGTTTGAAATTGGGTCAGCTGAGGTCATAAACTAGGTTACTGGGTCAAATTTAAGAAACACTTTGTGGGCACTCTAGAGGCCACATTTATTGCTCAATTAACTTGAAAACTGTTCAGAATGTTTGTCTTGATAAATTTTTTGATGAGTTCTAAATTGGGTCATGTGGGGTGATAAATTAGGTCACTAGGTCAACTTACGGAAATTCCTTGTGGACGCTCTAGAGGCCACATTTTAAGCTCAATTGACCTGACAATTGGTCAGAAATTGAGTTATGCACGTTGAGTGAATTTCGCCTGTTGACTCAGGTGAGCGTCCAGGGCCATCATGGCCCTCTTGTATTTATTTTGCAGTTCAAGAATTAATAAAGACAAGTCAAAAACTTTTTTACGATAGACTTAACAATTTTGCTATTGCTGTTGGTTTTCTTTCAGACATACTGTATTTACAAAACTTTTTCAACCGTTGGCTATTAGATACCAACACAGACACAGAGCACCTTCACATTATTTTACCTGCTACTGGAAATCTAGGTAGGTCATAGATACAGGAATGAACAAAATATTCATCTTTATTTTCAGTCTGATTTTGACATACATGTACACTATTTCCAAAAGTACCTACTGTTGCCAAATAGGGCATCTATTGCCTGTTACGTCTATGTTGCTGTTGTGGACAGAGTAGATGAGGATCAGACTGCACAGAATATGCAGTCTTACCTTAGCTCTAAGCCATCCAAACTTTCATTTGACATTCTACCAAGAACAGCCTGAATGACAGTTTTTGTTTTTGTCTTTTATTTTCTTTAGTAGAGATGTCTGTTTTGGTTTACATTTAACCATTTACCATACAGTCATGAGTTCAAACAACCTTGAGAAAATAAGCTTTCGAAACATTGTGGGTAAAGGAGAAAATGCTAGTAACCAGCATTTTCTTCTTTTTCCACACTGTTTTCTACCCTTTCAGAAAGAGACCAAAATCATTTGAGCCATGCTTTGTATAAAGAGGGCTTAATGCATCTGCAAAAAGTATTTACTGAGGTCAGTCTACACAGGCTGTTTTAGGCCAGTTTTCTGCTAGTCTATCTCAGGATTCAGTCATTCATTAGACAAGTAGATTTTATGTATATCTATAAGTATATGATGTCTTGCTTGGAACAATGCATTACGGAGATGCATTAAGCCAGAGCATATCTCATTTACTTTTGGCCACTAATTGGACTTTAAGTGCCCAAGCCAGGTGCCTTAACTGTATATTTCTGGTCTTTGCTCATTAGCTTTTTCCAGAGTGTTGCTCATATGTAAGATTTTATTTTTGTTATGTGGACAGGTTCTTCTCTTGTTATAAAGTGTGATTTACATGAGAGACTGCTTCATCCAGCTCAGTTACCATTCTACCATAATTTTGTAAGTAAAATCTCAACGCTCATGTTTTGTTCATTGTCAGCAACTTTAATTTTGTACCAAACATGTCCTGTACATCAAATACCCCGAGAAAAAGAGGTGCAAAGTTTCCTACCCTTTCAACAAAAATGCACATCATTTTTAGTCACATTCAATTTGTCATCTCAGAGTTCAATTCAGAGTGTGTTTTTGTGCCAAAAACATGTTTTCACTTTGTTGGCACAACAGAAAATACAGGCCACTGCAAGGGAATGGGGAAAAAATGCAGTCAGGAGCAGTTGGAATTATCTGCTAGATCACTTTCAAACTGAAACACAAACTATTTTCAACGGGGAGTTGATATTAAATGAGCACCAATATCCAATTTGCCTGCAGATTTTTTCATTGGCTAATATTACCCACTCATGGAATGGTTGTCATTACTTGTAGTGTTCGTTTCATGGTTAACAAGAAAAGTAGGTTTCAAAACATGTATCTTTTACAGGAGAGATCAGCATATTTTTGGGCCGTTGGTCAATTAAGGCCAAGTAAGTTTTGATAACTATTGAAAGTTACGAGGGCTGTTCGATAGATTCATGGAATTTTGTTGTTAAAACCACATTTCTTGATCTTTTGTGTAAAATACAGAGTCAGAAATGCGTAAAAATGCTGCCAGTTGTGGAAACAGTCAATTAGCATCATAATGGCATTTCTATAAAACTCCATAGATGTGGCACTTCAGGTTACTGTAATAACATAGATTTAGTCTTGTCACTGCAAAGTAATTTTTGACACAGTGACATCTTCATTGGATGTTGAATTTCACGCATTGATAAAATTTTGTGCTGGACTCAGCAAAATACCAAAACAAACCATAGAATTGAGTTAGGAGTCAACATTTTCAAGTTCTTGTAGTATTTTATTTGTCTAAAAGTGGCAGGAGTGATTAAGGAATGATTCAGAACATCGCTATGATCCCTGTGAAGGATGGCCAATAAGCGCAACAGCGTCAATTTTGGTAACTGCGCATGGCAAGGTGAATAATGACAGGCGGGTTACAGTGTGTGTGGTATCGGACGACTTAGGTTTGTCTTGTTCCACAGTACAAGTATTTCCTTACACAGGACCTAGAAATGTCTAAATTGAGCAAACACTCAGTTTTGGAGGGGATCATACAGAAAAAGTACATGGACCTCTTGACTTGTAATGACATTGATGCTACTTTTTCTAATCCGGTGCCCGGCAATGTATGTTTACATGTGTTTTGTAATTCTGTATTGAAATTGTGTTTCTCTTTAAATTTGTGTGAAGTTTGGAGGATGTATCTGGTATAGATTATTTGGTATGTATGCTAAAAATGATCTTAATTGGTCACCTAGTTTTATTTTTACAACAAAATTCCACGAATTTATTGAACAGCCTTTGTATGTATCCATGCCTCCAGATGACATTTCAAAATTGACTGACATGAATTTTTTTCCTGTAAAGTACTAGTACCATACATACATAGATGCTTTCATACTGTAGCAGCTGTCTAGCATGCTTTTTGGGGTGTATAACAGACACCTCCACTATATTTCAGACAATCTACACCTGCAATGTTGTGCAAGTGTATGCAGTTTGGACGCGCTTAGAGCATGTAGGATGAAATCAGTCTGGCAATTTTTTAAAACTGTCTTTGTCTCTGAATGACTGGAGTCACTCTCAATTTTTTTTTTGACAACGATTCATTGCTTCTATAGCCACTTATGTGTAAAATAGTTCAAGAAACTAATTTGTTGTATAGACCCTACATTCGGATGCATCAGCCATGAAGATTGTGTTTCCCAGTAACAGTAAAGCTATGGGTATGACAGTCCCTATACATAAACTGAAAGTAACAGGCCAGGTCCCACTATCTGCAGTGTGTGATTCTCTTGTATATGACATGGTAAGTCTGCAGCATGCCCAAAAACCTTTTAATAAGTATTACTATATTTCTACGACCCTGATGAAAGGGGTGTTTGAAAGCAATATTGGAAGAGCAGAAAATGCTGGTTGTCAGCATTTTCTCCTTTATATCTCCACCAGCCAAAAGCCAGCAAGCTTATGTCATGGCCCTGTGGCCATTGTGCGTCTGTGCCTTATGTTTTATTTCAAACGTCTTCTCTGAAAATGCCCATTAAATTTTGACTAAACTTCACAGAAATGATTCTACCGTGGCCCTCTTCAGATTTTTTCAAAGAATTTGACTCAAATAAAAACTGGTTGCCATGGCAACAGAATTAAAAAATATTGAAAATCTTTAAAATTTGTCTTTCCCAAAACCATGAGTCATATGGCTATCAAATTTGGAATGTAGCTTCATTCAATGGACCCCTACCAAAAGTCTTCACATTACTGTCCTTGGGTTAAAGTTGGCCCTGCCTCAAAGGTCACAAGTTTTACATGGGCTCATTATAGCAAAAACTTTTAAAATGTTATTGGTCCAAACCAATAGGCTTTGGACTACCATATTTTGCATATAGCTCTGTTCTGAGGGCTGTTGAAACATCGGAATATTTGGTAAAGGAATTACAAAAGATCCAAATGACCAACTAATCAGATAATTAGACAATTAATTGTTACATGTGCTCTTCCACAAAGACAATTTAAAGGCTTGCAGTGTTGTTAATGAATTGATTAAACATACCACCAATAAAGTTCGGGCATAATGTGTAATAAGTCCCACATTAGTTTGCCTTAACTCTTTGCTAGACAATCCCAAGTCTTTATGACGCTGAGGAAGAAGGCTTGTGAAAACATTGAAAGGGAAGGAGAGAATACTATAAACCCTGATTTTTCATTTTTCTTCACTGTCTTGAAAATGACAAATTCTGGCTCAGTTGTTTTCGAAGAAAATGTCAAGGTATTGTCATAGCTATGGCGTCATCTGCATTGTCATATATAAACTATGACATTTCATATCTCTGTCATTACTGATGAACTTGGAATAGTTGTTGACTCTTTACCACACAATCCCGACTCTTAATGACCCTGAGAAAGATGCCTTTTGAAAACTTTGTGGGAAAAGGAGAAAATGCTGGTAACCAGCATTTTTCCCTTTCCCCACAAGGTTTTCTACCCTTCCCAAAACAAATTTCATTTTTTTAGTCACATTTATTTTGTCGTCTGCAAATGCCAGTCTAAAATTTTGTCGTTTGGTAAAGAGTTAATTATGGAAAGGGGAACCCATACAACAGGGGCAGATAATTGTCCAAATAGTTTTGACACAGTTATGCCCCTTTATTGACTTAGAATTTTCAAAATATTTGATTATTTCATAATATCTTTTTCATTATTGATGATATTTACTTCAAACTTGGACTAGTTGTTAACTATCATAAGGGACACCCATATACAACTGGCGCAAAATATTTTTGACACAGTTATGCCCCTTTTTTGACTTAAAATTTTCACTAAAAGCAACTGCAGCCAACACTTGGGACCCACATGCAGTCGTCTTGTTCTTTGCTGTCTTCTATGATGACAGGTTTTTTTTTTTTATGAAATACTTCAAAAGAGTAACCTGAAAATTACTGAAGTATGGACAAGTCAAAAACATGGTTAGTAAAGGTTTTACTTCAAGGAAGAAAATACAGATGCAATGTTTCACTCAAACATCAATTCTGTACTCATTGTTTGTTATCAACTCTTCACATTTGAACAGAGAAGTTTAAATTATTACCAAATGACAAAACAATGGAGTCAACCAAACTAAAAGTATTTGCAGAAGACAAATAAATGTAGCTCAAAGGATGATTTCTGTCTTTTACAGGGTAGAAAACAATGTGGGATAAGAAGTAAAAGGCTGGTAACCAGCATTTTCTTCTTTTCCCGCAATGTTTTCAAAAGCCCTCTTCCTCAGGGTTGTTAAAACTCGGGATTGTGTGGGTAAGGGTTACCAACTCCTCACTTTTATTTCTTATGACTCTGAGGTAGAGGGCTTTTAAAATTATATTGGGGAAAAGTAGAAAATGTTAATGACCAGTATTTTCTACTTTCCCGTCATGTATTTATCATTTAACTCTTTACCAAAAGACAAAACTTTGAACTCTACCAAATCAAAAGCATTTGCAGACGGCATAATAAATGTAGCTCAAATCTCTGATAGGATTGAAAACATTGTGGAAAAAGGAGAAAATGCTGGTTACTAGCATTTTCTCCTTTTCCACAATGGTTTTAAAAGTCTTGTTTCTGAGGGTAATTAAAACTCAGGATTGTGTGGTAAAGGGTTAAAAGTCAAATCCAACCATTTAAACCACAATAAATTTGTTGTCTTATGGCACTCCAAATTCTGACAGGTCTAAATCTTTTTGTTTGGTAACATGTTCGGGCACAAATAAATCTATTGTAACATCCTGATAGGTGGAAAAATAAAATTGCTGCATCCCTTTTCATACAAATTTCTACTTTTAATGCTTTGATCCTACAGATTAAAGATCTTGTTGTGTAGATGTTTTCTGTAAATTATTACTGTTTGAACTTCAAACAGAAAGGATATAGCTTTGATTTCTGTTTACTAGTATATAAAGGACTTCATCTATTAGAAATTAACAGAAACAAAGTGTGTGGTTGACTTTGTAAATCATGACTGAATGATCCACTATTTAATTTTTTGAGATTCATTTTGATGTGAGGTACATAAGAAGCTCAGAAAATAATTCAAGGTTTGGTAAAACCATTTACTAAACAATCCTCTGTTTTAATGACCCTGAAGAATGAAGTTGTTGAAAACATTGCAGGAGAAAAGGAAGAAATGCTATCCTGACTTTTTCACCTTTTCCAACAATGTTTTTTTACTCTTTCTAAGACATATCTCATCATTTGAGCCACATTAAATTTATCTGCCACAAATGTTTTCATTATGAATGATTCTAAAATTTCATTGTCTGGTGAAGATTAATGTAGGGAAATGAATCTAAATGTTCCACATAAAATTTTACGAGATTTAGTTCAAAGAATATTGCTTTACAAGTAACTTGTAGAAGGCACAGGGTTGTTTGTTATACCCCAACAAAATAAACGCTTGTCTGCTTGCCAGTCCATCTGTCTGTCAATCTACATCTGTCTGTCTCTGGTGATGTAGATAGACATGAGCCATTCTCTGTGAAAAGGGGGCTTCAAGCATCTGCAAAAAGTATCAACCCAGGTCAGCCTGAGCAGTCTATGTAGGCTGACCTGGGCTGAAACTGCTTTTGGTAAATTTTCTGCATGTCAAACAACCAGCGTACCTCATGATTTTATAGATCCATTATTATGTCACTACTTGCTTGCTATCATGCATCACTGAGATGCATTAAGCCCCCTTTTGTCAGAGCATGGCTTATGTTTATATCAGGAATTTTCCCTACATTTTTACTGCTCTTGTTTCAAACTTTAAACAGCTGGTAAGTGTAGCTAAATCATATGACTATTTGATGTAGTAAAAAAATATTTCCTGAATCTCAGGATAAACCCTATTAAAACCTCGCATGGGCTTGTCACACTTCACCACAAGCTGAACATATAAAAGATATATAGCTTTTGGATTCAGGCTTCAAGCTTTGAAGGATGATCTCCCGTTAAACTTAATTGTTTCACCACTATCTCCATAAAGTTCACTTTTTCCCTAGCTGTAAAAGTAAATTTCCACTACTGTCCTACATAAGTATCATACAGTGGGCGACGTAGATCCAACATCAGACTGCACGTTCTGTGCAGTTGGATCTTGATCTATGCCATCTGTAAAAGCTATTGGCATAGGTAATGAAAGAATTCATTCATAGAATGCCTAATAAACTCAACAGATGTTTTTATTCTAAAAATAAAACCCTAATTATGGAATTTTCAAGGTGTCTATTTTCCATTTTGTCTAATAACTGGCTGAATCTTGAGTTAGAATGGTCCTTTGACATGCAGAAAATTGACCAGTAGCATAAAGTTTCAATTCAGGTCAGCCTGTGCAGGCTGACTTGGGCTGATACTTTTTGCAGATGGATTAAACCCCTTTTTACAGAGGAAGGCTCATTAATAATCATTACAGTGATGCATAAAAGAAATATATCTGATAAGGATTACATTGAGGGAAAAAGAGGAATTGCTTGCAAAAAGAGCAATTGCTTGTAACTTGCATTTGCTTCTTTTCCTGCAATGTTTTTCAAAGCTATCTACTGCCGGGGCATAAAAAGACATCCTTGTAATAGTTTTAACCCTTATCCTGCTGAATAAGTGAAATAAAACTTTCAAGCTGATAGTAAAAGCCTCAATAACGTTATTTTAAACTTATATTTTGGAGAAAAAATATCTCCTTACCAGGCAGTGTAGATCCAAGATCAGACTGCACATTCTGTGCACTCTGATCTTGATCTACACTGTCTGCAAAAGGTCAGTGTGTTGCGGACAGCAGCTTAGGAGTTAATAAAGATATCTCACTTCAAATTGTAGCCAATGATTGTACGAGCAACATCATGTTGGAGAATAGACTGGGATGACCTGGAGAAACATCAGCAGAACTTTAAAGCCCTGTGTTCCTCACTAGCTAGAAAGGTAATGGTCTTGTTTTAATCTGTAAAGTGCAGAATAACTTTATGTACATGTATTATCTGCAAATAACCCTTTACCATACAGTCCCAAGTTTTAATGACCCTGAGGAAAAAGCCTTTTGAAAACACTGTGGGAAAAGGAGAAAATGCTGATTACCAGTATTTTCTCCTCTCCCCACAATGTTTTCAAAAGCTTTCTTTCTCAGGCTGGTCAGAAGTTGGGATCGTGTGGTAAACAGTTATACAGAAAAATATTTGACAGAAACTTACACTGCAGATAATGCTATGCATCACAGGAATTGAAACAGTGGAAATTGACAGTATGTAATGCTTAACCAGACAAAACTTTAGACTTGTTGAAATTGAAAGCTTTTGCAGAAGACGAGGAGAAAATACTGCATACTAGCATTTTTCTACTTGTCCAACATTGTTTTCAAAGGCATTCTTCATTGAGTTGATAATACATAGGAGCATTTAGGTAATAGGTTAACTCTTTACCAAACAATGAAATTTTATGTTACCAGCATTTGCCTCCTTTTCTCTCAATGTTTTCAAAAGGCTTCTTCTGCATAGTAATTGAAAGATGGGATTGTTTGTAGAATGGTTAAAGCACCAAATTTAGAACCATTCCTCTCTTATCCCTGATCATTGTTTCAAAGCTAGAAATGTGGAAAAGCAGGCAGTGGCTTGGGAAGAATATTGTGTGATGTATTGGTAAAAGAAACTACAGAAAAGCATGGATAGGTGCACTGGCTGCTGCATTAGAGTGAAATAATGTTGAAAAAAGTGTTAAACACCAATCAATCGACCAATCAACCAACCAACCCACCAGCCAATCAGTCAATTAATCAATCAGTCAATCAAACAAGCAGCACTTTCCTAGAGTACACAGACCAGATTTTTAGCTCCACTGGCCAAAGGCCAGCGGGCTTATGTCATGGCCCGGTGTCCGTCGTCCGTCCGTCCGTGCGTCCGTCCGTCTGTGCGTTAACTTTTATTTCAAACATCTTCTTCTCTGAAACTACCCATCCAATTTTCATGAAACTTCACAGAAATGATCCTGCCATGGTCCTCTTCAGAATTTCTTGAAAGAATTTGATTCCTTCAAAAACTCTGGTTGCCATGGCAACAAAACTGAAAAATATTGGAAATCTTTAAAAATCTTCTTGTCTGAAACCATAAGGCATAGGGCTACCAAATTTGGCATGTAGCTTTATGTAGTAGACCTCTATCATGTTTCTTCAAATTATAGCCCTGGGGTCAAAATTGGCTCTGCCCCAGGGGTCACAAGTTTTACATAGGCTTATATAGAGAAAACTTTAAAAATCTTCCTGTACCTAGCTATAAGGCCTAGAGCTACCAAATTTTGCATGTAGCTATATCTAGTGGGCCTCTACCAAGCTGGCCAAAATTTTAAACCTGGGGTCAAAATTGGCCCCGCCGCAGAGGTCACAAGTTTTACATGGGCTTACATGGTGACAACTTAAGAAATCTTCCTGTTTTGATTTTTTTTTTTGAAATTAGCCTTGCATCAGGGGTCTTATGTTTTACAGAGGCTTCATATGGACAAAAATTGAAAATCACCTTATTTATAACCATACAGCATAGACTTGTATTATTTTGGCATGTGGCTTTATCTTGTGGACCTCTACCAGGGGCCAAGTAATTATAGCTCTGGGATCAAAAATGGCTTTGCCCTGCGGGTCTCAACTTTTACATGGGCTTTTACAGAGAAAACTTTGTAAGTCTTCATTTTGAAACCATTTGGCTCAGAATTGAAATGTTTAGTATTGATGGTTTATATTTACAAGCCAGTAGAGCGATACAGGGCCATCATGGCCCTCTTGTTAATGGCCCTGACAGAGAAGGCTTCTGATTTACCAGTGTCTGCCTGATTGATCATTCTTGCTTCAGTTTTTCATTTGGAAAATGTTGTGGAAAACAGAAAGTAATTTTCTTGCTAGCAGTCACTGTGAGAGAAATGTGGCTTGACTGGAACTGTGGACCCCTTGCTCACAGTGCAACTGCTTTACCAGTGAACTTGAATTATCTTTATGGCCAGTATAGATCAAGATCAGACTGCACAAAACATCTTAGACCTGTACTGTCTGCCTTGCTGAGACATAGGAGCGACTTGGAAATTGCAATTCTCTTGATCTAATTTCTAAGCTGAAAATGCCTGTTAAGTTTATTTGGTCCCTTTAGGGTCTGTTGGACCATCAGTTTAACTCTGTTTTAGGAATAGGTAATCCTGCTACATTAACCTACATATAAGTGGTTTTTTTTTTTGAGAATTACCTGCTTCAAATAAATCGTTTTTGTGCATCACAGTAGCATATTAGGACATATTTTCATGAATTCCTTACATTATTTATTAATGAGTTTGGTGCAAAACTCTTAGGAAATAAATCTCTGTCAATAGGTGTTCACTGAGCTCTCTCTGAAGGTTATATAAAATGCTTTTTAACTCTTCACCAAACAAAAACTTTTAAAAACGTGCATATTGGAAAAATGTGCAGATAAACAAAATATTTTTGGCTTTGAACTCTGCTTTCTTAGGGGAATGAAAAATTTTCCAAAAAGAAACAAGTGTTTTTTGCCAGCTCTTTCTCCTGTTCTTGTAATGTTTTAAAAAAGCTAATTTCTTGGGTTTGTTGGACACAGGACAGTTTGACAAAGGTTAAACCCTTTACCACACAATCTTGAGTGTTAACAACCTAAGAAAGAGCGCTTTTTAAAATGTGGTAGAAAAAGGAGAAAATGCTGGTAACCAGTATTTTCTCCTTTTTTCCCACAAAGTTTTCTACCCTTTGGTAAAAGGATTCCATCCGTTCAGTCAGACTTAAGTTCTGGTCTGCAAATGCTTTCATACTGGATCAGTCTAAAATTTTGTTGTCTAGTAAGGAGTTGATCAAATTTTTTGTACTAAGAATAATTTTAACTTTTATGATTCTGAATCCAGATTTAGTTACTTTTATTGTCTTTAAGTTGCAGACGGCACAGATCAAGATCAGACTCTAGAGAAAGTGCAGTCTGATTTAGGATCTACACCATCAGCTACTAAGCCAGATACACTGACAAAAACAACCTTGAAATT
The DNA here is from genome assembly GCA_945859785.2 of Tridacna gigas. Taxonomy (NCBI): domain Eukaryota; kingdom Metazoa; phylum Mollusca; class Bivalvia; order Cardiida; family Cardiidae; genus Tridacna; species Tridacna gigas. The sequence continues at coordinate 35,919,186 of OX244038.2, read as the reverse complement.
TCAAAACTGCATCTTTGCTAAAGTCTGAAAATGCCCATGTTCACTTATTTAGCAGTTTAATTTTTAGTTAAACCTTAGGCTTTTAAGCGCGACTCAGGACATTTTTGCGGACAGTGTAGATCAAGATCAGACTGCACAAAACGTGCAGTCTGACCTTTGATCTACACTGTCCGATATGGTATTTTCTTTCCAATGAAATCGGCTTTGAAACCGCAATGCATGAGCTTTTACTATTGTGTAAAAAATTTAGTTTCATTTATTCAGCAGCTTTAGGGTCAACTGCTTTGTCTCTCAGACAACATAAATAATAACATTATCCAGGCATGTAGCCATTTGGAAGCCAGGGCTTCAATATTAACCTTCAAAGCATCAAAGAAACAAAATGCCCTTTCTCAATCAGGAAATTTGATTTATATAGTCTAAAAACTTGACAAAGTTGAGCTTGGCTGTATAAGCTGCTAACATCATTTTGCTAGAGGAAAAAACAATGAAAGAAAAAAAGGAGAGAAGAAAATTTAGAATAAATTGGGCTTTATCTTTACTGCATTTCTGGCTAGTCACATGCTATTATTTTGCAGATAGCTCAGATCCAGATCAGACTGGTCAGAATCTGTCTGATCATGGATCAACACCAGTGGCCATATCATTTTAACTCAATGAGCGCGGAATAAACCCAACAGATACTTTAGGACTAGAAATATGATGCTAATTATTGCAATGTTGCTCTTGTCCAGAATGTCTCAGCAAAGTGGACAGTATAAGCTGAAAAGGCAACTGTAGTTGTAAGAGGCACTTTAAGGCATATCCATGATGTCTTTTCATTAGTATTTTCATTTTGGTATGAAATTGTATTTGCAAACTTCAAATAAAGTCAGTAAAATATTAATATGTCTTTGGCAGCAAAACTCTCATAAACTAAGTGGAGATTTTATTGCTTGGAGAAATTTGCCACTTTTTATATGAGCTTAGACCACAACTCTAATCTGATTGATGTTTGTTATATTTTGCCTCTGGTAATATAGTGTAGTGCAGTTATATCATTCTCATATATATTTAGCTGTTAACCCTTTACCACACAATCCTGAGTTTTAATGACCCTTAGGAAGAAAGGTATTGAAAATATTGTGGGAAAAGGAGAAAATGCTGGTAACCAGCATTTTTAGCTCACCTGAGCACGAAGTGCTCAGGATGAGCTATTGTGATGACTCACCGTCCGTCGTCGTCCATCGTCCGTCGTCCGTCCGTCCGTTCACATTTTTTTGTTTACACTCTAGCATCTACAAATATTAACCAATCAGCACCAAACTTGGTCAAAATGTATATGACCATAAGATCTCAGATGAGTTTGATTATGGGTTTAATTGGACCAGAATGACTTGAGTTATTTGCCCTTGAATTAGAAAAATTGCTATATTTGACTGTTTACACTCTAGCATCTACAAATATTAACCAATCAGCTCCAAACTTGGTCAAAATGTATATGACCATAAGATCTCAGATGAGTTTGATTATGGGTGTAATCGGACCAGAACAACTGGAGTTATTTGCCCTTGAATTAGAAAAATTGCTATATTTGACTTTGTTTACACTCTAGCATCTACAAATATTAACCAATCAGCACCAAACTTGGTCAAAATGTATATGATCATAAGATCTCGGATGAGTTTGATTATGTGTCTAATCGGACCAGAACGACTGGAGTTATTTGCCCTTGAATTAGAAAAATTGCTATATTTGACTTTGTTTACACTCTAGCATCTACAAATATTAACCAATCAGCACCAAACTTGGTCAAAATGTATATGACCATAAGATCTCGGAAGAGTTCAATTATGGGTCTAATCGGACCAGAACAACTGGAGTTATTTGCCCTTGAATTAGAAAAATTGCTATATTTGACTTTGTTTACACTCTAACATCTACAAATATTAACCAATCAGCACTAAACTTGGTCTAAATATATGTGACCATAAGATCTCAGATGAGTTAGATTATGTGTCTAATCAGGCCAGAACAACTGGAGTTATTTGCCCTTGAATTAAAAAAATTGCTACATTTGACTTTGTTTACACTCTAGCATCTACAAATTTAAACCAATCAGCACCAAACTTGGTCAAAATATATATTAATGTAAGATCTCGAATGCGTTTGATTGTAGGTTTAATAGGATCAGTTATTGCTGTGTCATGGAAAAAGGGGGCTTGACGTATAGGTATTTTCAATGTAGACCAATATCTCTTTAACTACAGGACAAAATGTCATGAAACTTCATCTTTTTATTGTTTATTGCAAGCCACAGACAATAGTTATTTGTTTTTATTTCATGAAATGCCATGTCATGAAAAAAGGGGGCTAAATGTTTAATTTGTCATGGACCAATGACCATCTGTTTGTCCATCTTTCAGGACAGATATCTTCTAAAATCCTTGACAAAAACTAATAGAAATTCATACAGGTGTTCCTAATGATGTCCACTGGTATTTATTGGTTTTTTTTCCTTTTTGATATCAAATACTGTCTCATAGGAAAAAGGGGCTTCATGTATATTTCTGTTAAGGATCAATATATGTGTATCTTCAACTCAAAATCCTGGACAAAAATTTGTGAAACTTCATACATGTGTTCCTTATGATAGTCCGCCAATATCATTAGTTTAGCTTTTTTGATTAAATGTCGTGTCATGGAAAAAGGGGGCTTCACATATATTTTCATTATGGATTAATATCTCTTTAACTACAGGGCAAAATGTTATGAAACTTCATCTTTATGTTGTTTATCACAAGCCACAGACAATGGTTAGGCCTATTTGTTAGCTCACCTGAGCACGAAGTGCTGGGTGAGGTATTGTGATTCGTTGTTGTCCAGCATCTGTCTTTCCACAATTCCTGTAAACATCTTCTCCTCCTTAACCAATCATGTTGAAACTTGACAGGCATATTCCTTGGGTGAAGTTCTACCAGTGTTGTTAAAAGAATTGAATTAACGCTTTAACTCCAGGGGTCACAATTTTTGGCAAACTTGTAGATAGAGCAAACTTTAAAAATGTTTTTGTCTGAAACTAGAAGGCCTAGAGCTTTGATATTTGGTATGTGGCATTTCCTTGTGGACTTCTACCAGTTTTGTTCAAATGATGCCCCTGGGTCAAAACAGGACATAAAGGTATACAGAATGAACTTTAAAAGTCTTGTTCTATTTAACCCTTTACCACACAATCCCAAGTTTTAATGCCTGTGAGAAATAAGGCTCTTGAAAATATTGTGGGAAAAAGGGGAAATACTTGTAACCAGCATGTTTTCCTTTTTCCACAATGTTTTCCACCCAACCAAAATCAAATTTAAATTTTTGAGTCACATTTATTTTGTTGTCAGCAAATGGTTTGAATTTGGACAAGTCTTAACGCTTTAAGGACCTTTCACTACTATAGTTGCCTTTGTGTCTAGTGTAGATCAAGATCAGACTGCATGAAATGTGCAGTCCAATCATTGATCTATACTGTCTGCTTTGTTGAAACATTGCAGACAAAAGGCATCTACGTAGTTGTTATCATCTTGGACTCATTCTGGAATGAAAATGGCCTTTGGGTTTAGGATTAAATTTTGTTGTTTGTTAATGATTTGAGCCAAGCCTGTTAGCTCATTACCTACAGGGCTAGCTATGCAGGGATGTCAAGTTTAAATCTCAGTTGGGCCAAGCACTCAGGTAACCAGGATTTTTTTAACTTTTTCCACAATGTTCTCTACCCATCCCAAATCTAAGTTCTTTTTTTGAGACAAATTTATTTTGTTGTCTGCAAATGCTTTGAATTATAGACCAGTCTAAAGTTTTTGTTTGGTAAAGAGATAAAGATAGACCAAGTAATATGCATTTCAAGACTGTGTTGTAGGCAACCAACTGCAGTCTGATCTTTATCTACACTGTCTTGATAAAACATCCTGTATTGCGTACCCCTAGCCTTGGTTCCCACCTGATCATTTTTTCCTTTTATCTATTCAGGACGGATGGATGCAGTTTAAATTTGACATGAAGCCCCCTTTTTCCATGACACAGCAATAAATTCCAAAACCCTGACAATATGCACTAGGTCACTTGATGTGTGAAAATTTCATCCAAATCTGTTGAGATATGTCCAGTAATTAAAGAGATATTGGTGAAAAATGAAATATAACATGAAGACCCCTTTTTCCATGATGAGCTATAAATTGCAGAACCTTGACAATATGCGCTAGGTCACATGATGAGAAACATTCTGTGAAAACTTTCGAAAACATTGTGGGAAAAGGAGAAAATGCTGGAAACCAGCATTTTCTCCTTTTTCCCACAAAGTTTTCTACCCTATCAAAGAAATATTGTGTCACTTGAGTCAATATGAAAATGTTGTCTGCAAATGCTTTCAATTTGGACAGATTTAAAATTTTGCCATGGGGTAAAGGGTTAAAGGCTTTGACGGCATTTTTCTCTCTGGCTGTTAGGATGTATCGTTGAACATTGTGTTCATTGTATTTTGAGTTCATTTTTGTTCATTCATTTAACTCTGTAGTACAGATTTTATCTTGTAAATCTTAGAAGTCATTATAATTTTTGTTCTTCAGTTTGTGGTGTTTGTCTTAATTTATAAATAAGTTTACGATTCCCCCCCCCCCCAATAGACTTTGGGCATATACTCCACCATGAATTGAAGTACCATTTGAAAGATCTGTTCAGGTAGGGCCAAGGTCAATGTCACACTTGAAGGTCAAATTTTTGTAAGCTGGACGCATTGAAAGGTTGGTGCAAGACTATTGTAAGTGTAAATACATTGTTTATGTGTTTACAATAGCAATTACCCATGAACATGTCCCTGGACAACCACTGTAGTTGTTGGTGTATTTAACAACATTATAATACTAACTTGTATAGAAAGTCTTGAATTGGCAAACATTCTCTACTAAGTTTGTTCAAATCGGGCAACTTTTTGCCAGACACCAAAAGGCCTAGGGCTTTGTTATTATTCCTTCAAAACTCTGTTCTGGAGGTATATAGGAGTCAGCTTGTCAGTCCATCCATCCATCCATCCATCAGTCTTTCTGTAGCATTTTCTTGTCAGAGCTAGTTCTCAACAACTACAGGACAGATTTCATTCAAACTTTAGAGAGACTCGGTGCCAAGCAAGAATGTGCATATTGTATTTTAGTGATGGTTCATTGAATTTTCACAAAGTTATTTTCCTTTGATGAAATTTCTTGTTCTCCCTATTTTTCAACAACTATTGGACAAATATCATTCAAACTTCTCACAAATATTTATATAACCGGGTTTGGTTAAGAAAGATTATCTTCTTGTCTAAACCAAGAAGACCTAGAGTTTTAGCCTTGCATTTCGATATTTGGTGTTTATCTTCATTGTAGACCTTTACTGCTTGGTACTCAGGTGAGCGATATAGGACCATCATAGTCCTCTTGTCTTGTTTTCCCACAGTGTTTTTTCACTCTCTTTAAAACAAATTCCATCACTTGAGCCACATTTAATCTGTTGTCTGCAAATGGTTTGAATTTGGATAAATCTAAAATTTTGTCATTTGATAAAGGGTTAAAGGTTTGGGCACCTGCTTAAGTTTGTTTTTCGGACAAAAGCAGACTGAATGTTTTGTAGCATCAGTCTAATCTTGGATCTGCACTTTCCGCCGTTGTATTACATAATCTGCACTTCCTCCTTTTCCCACAATGTTTCCAAAATATTTCCTTATTTTGAAGGGTCTTGAAACATGGGAGTGTTTGGTAATAAATTGTTTCCAATAATTTTTAATTGATAGTGGGTTGAAACATGACATCTTAACCCCATGCCAAACAATCTTGTGTTTTCAGGGATACATGACATTTCATCGAAAATCATTTCTTTGAAAAACATTTTCCTCAAAGACCCATCTTGCCAAAGCGACATTTTACTGAATACAACATTTTATCAAAGCAACACTTTGCCAAACTTCATCCAATTGTGTCAAATTTCAACGAAAAAAATGTCCAAAACTATGATAGACTGGGTGTGCGACATTTTGGCGAAAACCACATTCGTTGAAAACGATCCCTAGCCCTAACCCGTACCCTAACCCAGATGAATTGTGGCTCAAATCTCCCTCCAACACATAGCTCTTCATGAAATATATCTAGGAATTTAGCAATTGGTATTTCAAAACATACATGGATTTCGACGAAACACACTTTTGACAAAATGTTGTGCACCAGATAGACAGCATGCAGGAAAATTTGCATGAAATTTCACATTAAATCCATTACTGTAACATTTTAATTCAAAATTGAAAACTAATAGACAGACAATTGTAGGAACAGACTGTACTATCATGTGTACTATGATTCTGAATCTACATCATCTATGCACAAGGTCAGTTACAAGGGATACATAGAGTCTGACATAAACTTCTTGCTACTGAGACAAAATTTTATTAAACAAGTTTAGAATACTGTTATCAAGGGAGCCGTTGGCAAGCTTATTAACATTTTTCTATACAAGTTTAACAACATTTCATTTCATTAACCAACAAATTTCAGATTGTTTTTATCACATAACTGTAGTTCAGGGATTCTATATAGAAATGATTAGATCTATATGCAAACCCTACATGCCTACATGACATTGTATTGCTGTGAATAGGACCCATTTACTGTATTAACAGGGGTTTATATTCTTGATGAAAATATATGTAGTCCCAAAGACTGCTATATAACTACATGATTTTAAATCTGAAATAAAAAGATTGATTGATTGATTGTATGGTGTTTAACACAGTTTTTAACATTATTTCATTTATATCATGGTGGCCAGTGCACCTATCCATTCTTTCCTGGATTTTTCTTTTCCAGTACTCCATACAATATTCTTTCCAACCCACATAACCATTGTCGAAACAATGATCAACGGTGAGAGAGGAATGAATCCTGTCGCACTGACTGTCATCAATCCTCGGAAATAAATTGGCCAAGTCGGGGATCAAACCTGTGACCTCCTGTTCTCAAGACCTGTACGCTACCAACTGAGCTACAGGGGCTTGGCTGAAATAAAAAGAGATCTTACTTTAACCCTGAGTAGGGATACAGTGCTTTAAGAACAATCTCATATAATGATCTATTGACATCACAAACCTCATCTCAACATGTGGAAAATGAATTTGTAATGTCTAATTACACAGGGAGGTTATATGATAAAATTTGATCACATAATGCTTCATCTGTATACCAAATGACAATTGGCTGATGCAATGTAAGATTATCTCTTTACCAAACAATTATGTTTTTTAACAACCTTAATGAAAAGCCTATTGAAAACACTGCAGGAAAAGGAAAAAATGCTTGTAACCAGCATCTTCTTCTTTTCCAAAGTTTTTTCACCTGCTGAGAGACAGATTTCATGTTTTGAATCACATTATTAGGTGTCTACTGATGCTTTCAATTTGGACAAGGCTAAAAGTTTGTCGTCTAATAAAGAGTTTACCCTTTACCAGACGACAACATTTTAGCCCTGTTAAACTGAAAGCATTTGCAGACGACTTTAATGCGGCTCAAATGGTGGAATTTTTCTGGGATGGGGCAGAAAACATTGTGGGAAAAGGAGAAAATGCTGGTTACCAGCATTTTCTCCTTTTCCCACAGTGTTTTCAAAAGGCCTCTTTCCCACGGTCGTTAAAAGGCATCATTGTGCGGTAAAGGGTTAAAGAAGGAAGTCATTGGTCCCATAATGAAATATTGTGGAAATTTCAACAAATTGTCTTGGGCTTACATTGGTAACAAAATCCTCAATTTCAGCTATGAAATCCCAGATTTGTCAGCTTTGCAAGATTTCATAATGAATTTTCTTGTGACTTATGAGGTTTAATTGTTTGGATAGTAACTGTTTTAGCTCATGAATGTTGATGAAAGTTAGATTTCAGGCATCAAAATTTCTTGTGGCTATGTATGGAGAGTAAACAGTGATTATTGATGAACATAGCATATCACCTAACCTGCAGAAAATTAACCGGTTAACCCACTACCACACAATCCCGAGTTTAAATGAGCCGAAGAAAGAAAGCTTTTGAAAACATTGTGGGGGAAAAAGGAGAAACTGCTGGTATTAAACATTATTTTCACCTTTACGGTAATGTTTTCTAAACTTCTGAAGAGAAATTTCAGTTTTTGAGTCATATTGAAATCGTCGTCAGCAAATGCTTTCAATTTGGACCAGTCTAGAATTTTGTCGTTTGGTAAAGAGTTAACTCTTAACCAAACAACAAAATTTCACCCTTGACCAAATGACAAAATTTCACCCTTGTTGAAATTGAAAGCATTTGCAGATGACAAATTAGATATGGCTCATATGGTGAGACATGTCTGTAAAAGGAACATTGCGGATGAAGGAGAAAATGCTGGTTACCAGAAGGCTTTTCTTTCAGGGTCATTAAAAGCTGAGATAATGTGGTAAAGGGTTAATTCTTTATCACATAAACCTGAGTTTAACGACCCCAAGGAAAAGGACTTTCGAAAACATTGTGGGAAAAGGAGAAAGTGCTGGTAACCAGCACTTTCTCCTTTTCCCACAATGTTTTCTATCCTGTTACAGACAACTTTCATAACTTGAGCATTATTTTGTTGAGTTGTCACCTGCAACTCCATACAATTTGGACCAGTCTAAAATTTTGTCGTTTGGTAAAGATTTAACTCATTACCATTCAAACCAGAGTTTTAATGACCCTGGTAAATGGGACTTTCATAAACATTTGTCAGGAAAGAAAAAATGCTGGTAACCAACATTTTCTCCTTTATCCACAACGTTTCCTTCTCTTTCAAATAGTAGCCTTCAAATACTGTACATTTGGACAAATCTAGGAATTTGTTGTTTGGTAAAGAGTTAACTTTTTACCAAACAACAGGATTTTAGACTTGTTCAGATTGAGAGCATTTGTAGATGACAAATGTGATTCAAAAATCAAAATTTGGAAGGGTAGAAAACATTGTGAAAAAGGAAGAAAATACTGGTTACAAGCATTTTCTTCTTTACCACAATGTTTTCAAAAGCAGTCTATCTCAGGGTCCTTAAAACTCAGGATTGTGTGATAGAGAATTAAGCGCCTTTCATAACTTTTGTTGATTTTGCAGACAATGTAGATCAAGACCTGCTAAAAACATGCTGTTTGATCTTAGATTTACTTTGTCAGTTGAATAGATTTATTCTGGCTAAATGCAGCATTGACAATGCGATATTTCAATTTTTTTTCTTGATTGAAAATGTCTTTCATGTTTATGAGGTGCTGTGAGGACCAATAACTTGCAAACATTACAGCTTCTCTCGTAAATAACTTGCAGTTTGCAGAAAACAAATGGAAATTGACAAATATTTTCAAAAATTGTTAAAATTGCCAAACAATTCCGAGTTTTTATGACCCTGTAAAAGAAGGCTTTTGAAAACATTGTGATAAAAGAAGAAAAATCTGGTAACTAGCCTGATGGTTATAAGTATTTTCTCCTTTCACCAAAATGTTTTATATCCTTTCATAGATAAATCTCACCAATTGAATTGCATTTAATGTGCTGTCTGAAAATGCTTTTGATTTGGACAAGTCAACAATTTTGTCGTTTGTAAAAGGGTTAACTCACTGGCTTTTGAAAACATTCTGCAGAATGTCAACAGATTTTTGGCTCCACTGGCCAAAGCCCAGCGAGCGTATGTCATGGCCCTGTGTCTATCGTGCATCTGTCTGTCTGTCTATTTGTCTGTTAACTTTTATTTCAAATATCTTCATCTCAGAAACCACAGGTGAACGGCGAGCGACAATGTAAATCTTATATTACACACTGATATACTGTATTAGTGTGTAATATGGGATTTACACATTGTCGCTGACCGTTCACCTTTGTCTGAAACTACCCATTCAATTGTAACCAAACTTTACAGAAATGATCCTGCCATGGTCCTCATCAGAATTTCTTGAAAGAATTTGATTCTTATAAAAACTCTGTTTGCACTGGCAACAAAACTGAAAAATAATGAAACTCTTTGAAAACCTTCCTGTCCAAAACCGTGAGGCCTAGGGCTACCAAATTTGATATGTAGCTTCATAAAATGGACCTGTACAAATTTTATTCAAATTATAGCCCATGGGTGAAAATTGGCCCTGCCCCAGGGGTCACAACTTTTACATGGACTTACGTGGTGAAAACTTAAAAAATCTTGTTTTAAACCATTTGACCTAGAGCTATCAAATTTTGCATGTAGCCTCATCTAATATGCTTCTACTAAGGTTCTTCAAATTATAGCCCTGGGGTCAAACTGGCCCTACCCTGGGGTTACAAATTTACATCGGCTTATATAGTGAAAACTCAAAAAAATCTTCTCGTTCCTAACCATGAGGCCTATAGGGCTACCAGGTTTTGCATGTAGCTTTATCAAATGGATAGCATCTCCCTGGCAGTCCTATCAAATTTTGCGTGTATATTTATCCGATTTACCTCTACCAAGGTTGTTCAAATTATAGCCTTGGAGTCTAAATTAGTCCCACCCATGGGGTCCTCCGTGGCTCAGTGGTAAAGTGCAAGACTCATAACCTGGAGGCCCTGGGTTCGAGCCTCACTGGATCCACTGGGTTTTTCGTGGGAGTGTCCTTGGGCAAGACACTTCAGAGCCCTAGCCTAGTACTGGTGAAACCCAGGAAATACATGAATATGTGAGCTGTTGCCGTGATATGACTGAAATATTGTTGAAAGCGGCGTAAAACACCATTAAATCAATCAATTAAAAAAAGTCCCACCCCACAAGTCACAGTTTTTGTATAGGCTTATATAGGAAAACATTAAAGATCTTCTTGTTCCTGACCTTGAGATACAGCTTTAATATTTTGTGAGTGACATGTACTTACAGAGTGAAAATTCTGAAAATCTTCTTGCTCCCAACCATGAATCTCATGGCTACCAAATTTGGATCACATCTGAATTTGTTCAAAATTTAGCCCTGAGATCGAAATTAGCCCAGCCTCAGGGGTCTCATATTTTACAGGGGCTTTTATAATAAGGAAACTTTGAAAAACTTCCTGTATATAACCATAAGACCTAGAGCTACATTATTTAGCTTGTGGTTTTATCTTGTTGACCTCTACCAGGAGAAAACTTGTTCACAACCATTTGGCCTAGAATTCTAATGTTTGGTATGCATGCCAATGTATGGTATTAGCCAGTGAAGCAATACAGGGCCATCATGGCCCTCTTGTTATATTCCTATTGCCATATCTTTCAGAGTTTTCCATTATTTTTTAAAATCAGAATATATTTCCCATGTTTTCCTATAATATGGACATTTTTCCATTTTTTAAGCTCACCTGAGCACAAATTGCTCAAGGTGAGCTATTGCTATCGAGCAATGTCTGGCGTGCGTTGTGCGGATGTCAACATTTACCTTGTATGCACTCTAGAGGCCACATTTTCTGTCAGATACTCATGAAACTTGGTCAGAATGTTTGTCTTGATAAAATCTCGTACAGGTCAGAAATTAGGTCATGTCAGGTAAAAAAAGTAGGTCACTAGGCTAAATCTTAGAAAAACCTTGTGTACACTCTAGAGTCCACATTTTCAGCCTGAAACTCTAAACTCTTGGTCACAATGTTTGTCTTGATGATATCTTGAACAAGGTTGAAATTGGGTCATGGCAGGTCAAAATGTAGGTCACTGGGCTAAATTTAAGAAAAAACTTGGTGCACTCTAGAGGCCACATTTTTAGCCTGATACTCTTGAAACTTTATCAGAATGTTTATCTTGATAAAATCTCAGACAAGTTTGAAATTGTCTGGTCAAAACTGGGCCACTGGGCTAAATCTTAGAAGAACCTTGTGTTCACTCTAGGGGCCACATTTTCAGCCTGATGCTCTTGAAACTTGGTCAGAATGTGTGTCTTGATGACATCTTGAACAAGTTTGAGGTCACATATTCAGCTTGATACTCATGAAACAGGTCAGAATATTTGTCTCAATGATATCTTGTCTCTGTGATATCTTGGACAAGTTTGAAATTGGGTCACATTGGTTCATAAAGTAGGTAACTTACACTCATGTGTTTTACATCATTAAAACCAGGCTCTCTTCAGCTTTATCAACTGTAGATGACTTTACCCAGGTGAACGTTTTAGGGCCAATGGCCCTCTTGGTTTTTTTTTTAAGAAATGTCACTGGTATGGATATTTTGAACAATTACAGTTATGTTTATATTTCCCCCCCCCCCCCCCCATTTTTGGGGCATATAGGTTGTTTTTTTTTGTCTGAGTTCATTTGTCTGTCTGTCCGTCTGCCTGTCTGTGAAGTTTTTGTGTCTGGTCCATTACCTTTATTCCGTATCACTCAGTCCTAAAATAACTGCACAAATGTTAACTACATGGAATGTGACATGAGCAAAAGTCATGTCTATAGGTCAAAGGTCAAGATCACAGCAAGGTCAAACGTGATTCTTGCGGGGGTAGTGTTCATGTCTTGCCTGTTACACTGTTAATCATAGATGGATTTCAGGAATACCTTGCAGAATTTTCAAGTACACACAGAAAATGTGTCGTGGGGAAAAACCATGTCAGTAGGTTAAAGGTGTCAAGGTCACAGCAAAGTCAAAGGAGGGAAATTTTGGTTAATGACTTTTGTGGTTGGCCTGTAATTTTTTTAATTATGAAGATTATGAAGGAATTTCAGTAAAACAGTGCAGAATTGTCAAGCACATAAAGATTTGTCACATGCAAAAAGCATATCTTTAGGTCAAAGGTCAAGGTCTAAGCAAGGTGAATGTGTTTAAAAAAATTGTTATTTTTTTTTTGGGGGGGGGGGGGGGGCAAATGTTTGCAGTGTCTTTTTTAGGATGCACGATTGCGGGATTCACACCAACATTTTTTTTTAGATCCAACATAACTTCAGACCCAATTCATGACAGTCCCTCATAAAAAAATAAACTATGAAAAAGTCCCGAAACCAAGAATTTAACTCGCCTTGCTGAAAATACCGCCATTTCAAATAAAAATGGCATCATTGCAGAAGCTGTTTTGTCTATCAAAGTAACCTCCCTTGACTGGAAGTGGGTAAAAATGGCCCACTTCCAAAACAACCCAGTCCAAAACGGGCAACTTTACGTAGTCTTGGACTACTTTTAGTGCATTGACTTGAAACAGAATGAATTTTACAACTGTCTTACCCATTTTTTGAAAAATGAATTTATTTTCTGGAGAAGAATACTCCAGAGAATGTCTTGTGACATGCAAACAGTCGGTAAGTCTGCGGTATCATCGTCTTAGGCAGGAATAAATGACTGTTATATGAGCTATATATTTTCTACCTGTTCAAAAATTGTTCAGCCTATTTTATGAAAATCCCCCCATATTATAATAGAAGGAGAGGCGAAATTCCCCCTTAATGTTCATTTCTAGAATAGACACTGCTTGTGTCCGTCTTGTAATTTTTAGTCCCCTACCGCCGAAGCCGAAGGGGACTTTAGGTTTGCACTCCATCTGTCCGTCTGTATGTCCATCTGTCTGTCCGTCAGTCCGGCAATTCAGTTTTCCGGACTTTTTTTCTAAATGCTGGTACATATTGAGCTGAGTTTTGGTGTGTAAGTCATCCACCATCACTTACAGATCAAGTTCGACTTTCGTTCCAGTCCCTGGTTTTTCACGGATTTATGGGCCTTGGACTTACAAAATTTCACTGATAAATCAGTTTTCCGGACTTTTTTCCTAAACACTTGTAGGTGTTGATGTCAGATTTGCTGTGTAACTCAATCACCATGACTTACAGATCAAGTTCGACTTTCGTTCCGGTCCACTGGTTTTTCATGGATTTACGGGCCTTGGACTTACAAAATTTGACTGATAAATCAGTTTTCCAGACTTTTTTCCTAAACGCTGGTAGGTATTGATCTCAGATTTGCTGTGTAACTCAACCACCATGACTTACAGATCAAGTTCGACTTTCGTTCCGGTCCACTGGTTTTTCACGGATTTACGGGCCTTGGACTTACAAAATTTCACTGATAAATCAGTTTTCCGGACTTTTTTTTCTAAATGCTGGTAGATATTCACCTGACTTTTGCTGTGTAACTCAACCACCATTACTTACAGATCAAGTTCGAGTTTCGTCCCGCCCCACTGCTTTTTCATGCATTTATGGGCCTTGGACTTAAAAATTTCACTGATAAAACATTTTTCCGCACTTTTTTTTCTAAATGCTGCTACATATAGAGCTGATTTTTGGTGTGTACATCAACCACCATGACATACACATCAAGTTGGAGTTTCATCAAGCTCCACTGCTTTTTGATGCATTTACGGGCCTTGGACTTCAAAAATTTCACTGACATGCCAGCGATACATATGGCCGGTAGGGGACTGTGTATTGCTATGCAATACTATCAGAATGCTTGTTGTACCTATAAATGAATTTCAGGATAAGGATGCAGAAATGTCAACCACATAAAGACAATGTGTCACATGTAAGAATCATGTCTGTAGGTCAAAGGATCTTAATTGGTTTTACTGCTTCTATATATTTTTATTTGCAGTTTACCATTCTTTCATATCACTTAAAGCATCCCCACCTAGCAGAAGTGCTGCTGTACACTGTGGCTTATCCATGTGGACACTGATGATGAATGTGCCAAATTTCAAGCCATTTAAGGTGTTGATATTGATGACAAGGGAGTCTTGCTGCAGAATGCTTTCCTTGATGGAGATGCTATTTGAATATTTTGGTTTGGCAGTGTTTCAAAAAGTCTGTGATTCTGCAATTTTGATGCAAAAAATGAAAGACCAACACAACAAAATTAATACATGGCATCTTCCTTGACACAACATGAAACAGAACTCAAAGCTAAAATAAAAGATTCAGTCATTTAAAAATATCTTACAAAATCCTCAAGTTTATAACTGCAGAATCATATTGAATCCACTTTTTACCACTGAATTATTTGCTTACGGTTTACACTGTATTGGTCTAAAACAGGACATTATTCTGTGCGACGTCTTGCCTATTGTACTGTATGGAATCAGTGTTTTGAACTGTTTTTTTTTTAGTTTTAGATCATGCTCAATCATGGTCACCAACTCGCTGGAGAAATCAGGATGACAGATGGCACACTTTCTACGAGGTCATTGCTTTTAACTCATACCTTTAAAACGAGACTGTCACATAAAATTTTTAGTATTATGCAACATCTACAAAGGGACCAACATGTGAAAAAAAAAAAGGTTAAAAGTCATGACCCTTAAAATTTCTGAATAACCCCCAAAATTACAAACAGGGAGTCACAGATGACCCTGAAAATTCATCATGAGCTTGCAGAAACACTGGTTTGAAGAAAGCCTTTACCACACAATCCCCAACTTTTAATGACCCTCAGAAAGAAAGCTTTTGAAATCATTATGGGAAAAGGAGAAACTCTTGGTAACCAGCATTTTATCCTTTTCCCACAATGTTTTCTACTCTATCACAAACAGAAATCGTCATATGAGCTACATTTAATTTGTCATCTGCAAATACTTTCAATTTGGTTGAGTCCAAAATTTTGTTGTTTTGTCAAGTGTTAAAATGATTTGCATCCAGTTTGACAAGTAAGGACATGTCTTTTGTGTGTTACGTAATGAAGAATTTTTTGCCCCCCCCCCCCCCCCCCCCCAAAGTGTGTAAATTCCTATATTTTTTGGGGAAAGAATCCTATTTTTTTCCTTTGTTTTTTTTTTTAAACACGCCTTGGTTGACCCCCTGCATTATAGGAAAATGAGCTATCTTCAATTTGTTGTCTTCAAATGCTTTCAGTTTAGACAAAGTTTAAAATCTATACATCTGGTAAAGGATTAAAGACGAGATGCATGGTGCATGATTTCATGCTAATTTCTGAAATAATAATGAGAACAAAAACAGCAGAACTTTATGTAATAGAACCTGAATGTGCAATCAACAGTTTATTTGTATTTCTCAAATGCAGATGGTAGAATTATGATCAGTTTATTGCCTTGCAGCTAGCTTCTCATTAATTTAAAACTAATCCTATTTGACTTTTTGATAATTAGTTTTTTGATACCACCCTGGCTGTATTTCAATATTCAAACTTTGATAGTGAGGAAACTTGAAATAACCTTAGAGCCCTAAGCACAAATTACAGTGCTTCATCTGACAGTGAGGGTAATGATAATACAATACAGAATGTGCTGTCTGATCTTAGATCTGCACAACTGGCTATTTTAGCATATTCAGGCCAAAACAACCTTGTAATTTGAATAATTTGAATTTGAATATATTGGCTTTTTTCTCTCAATTGCTGAGGTCCAGTTCTTTAACTTATTTCTCTAGAATTTAACCCTTTGCTAAACAATCCCAAGTTTTAACAACCCTGAAGACGAATAAAGGCTTTAGAAAACATTGAAGGTAAAGGAGAAAATGCTGGTTACCAACATTTTCTCCTTTTACAACAATGTTTTTGTTTTACATTTCAGACAGAAATCATCCTTTGAGCTACAATGAATTTGTTATTTGCAAATGCTTTCAATTTGGACAATTCATTTTTTTGCATGTTAAAGAGTTAAAGGTGATTTTCAGACTTTTATAATGTCATGAAACTGAAGAAAGTTATGCGGTGCATCACTGTATTAAGAAAGGTGATAAATGGCAAGCTTTTACTAAAAGATACATCCTTACAGCCAGAGAGAAAAAAATAGTGTTAAATTTGATAGACTGTAGAGTGGTTCAAGATTTAGTCAGCTGTGTAAACATGATAAATTAACAACATATATGTTGTAAGGGATAAATATATATCAGAAATCTTCAATTTTAAACTGGAAATGTAATATAAGTGATTTCTTTTGATGGCCTCCAGAAAATGAAATGCATTTTCTATTTGCCGTAATCTATGCAACCTTGCAACCATCAGGGGCAACATTTGGCATGAGTGAGAGTAGTTTGATGAAATAAAGATGAAATGGGTTAAAAACTGGCTGAAAACAAGTATAGATGTATCTTTCAGAAGAAAGACAAATATAAAAAGAAAAATTTTGAGTGGTATTTCCTCAATGGGCTACATAGCTGTTTAATCCTTTACCACACCATTACAACTTTTAACGAAAAGGAGAAAAAAGCTATTGAAAACATTGTGGAAAAAGGAGAAAATGCTAATAGCAATCATTTTCTCCTTTGCCCACAATATTTTCTACCCTTTCCTAAACAAAAGTTCAATTTGCAATTGCAAAGGTACCAACACATTATTTGAATGCCAAAATTTGCATCTTTTTACTACATATAAGGGTAACTGTCTAGATTCTTTATGTTTTCAGAGAACATTTATTTTGTACTATTTATCAGTGTTGAACAAAAACTTTAGTTTGCTGCACAAAAAATCTTAAAGGGCCAATTAAGTCAACAGAAATAATTTCAGTCCTATCTTCAATCTATCCTGTCTAATATTTAACTATATATAGCAGTGGAATTGCAAATTTTGGAATTTTTCATTGAATGAAGATATCTAGTCCCTTTTCAGCTCACCTGAGCACAAACTGCTCAAGGTGAGCTATTGATCATGCTGTATCTGTTGTGCCTCATACAGACATCAACAATCACCTTGTGACCTTAAAGTTGGTCATAATGTTTGTCTTGATAATATTGCAAACAAATTGAAAAGTGGGTCACATCAGCTCAAAGAGGAGGTCACTGGGACAAATCTTTAAAAAACCTTGTGTATACTCTGAAAGGCCACATTTTCAGTCCAGCTACTCATGAAAATTGAACACTATATTTTTCTTAATGAAATCTTGGATAAATTTATGAATGGGTCATATAAGGTCACAAAGAAGGCCACTTGGACATGTCTTAGAAAAACATGGTTTGTACCCTATAGGGTGATCCATTATTTTCAGTCTTGTAAAGGCTGTAAGAATTGACCTGGCAAAGTGTGGATAACCTTTAACACAAGTCGACCAGTTTATTTTTCATTTTAGTAGCCTCAGCCAGTTAGGAAATGTTCGTCATAAATCTACGTAAACACATGCATCATAAAAGTACTTTATCGATCCTTTGCTTTATGGAAGTATGATGTGCATATTCTTTTAACATTTGAAAACATTGTGAAATACATGTAATGTGAAAAAAAGTGCTTCTTTTCCATGTTGTTAATTTCTTGCCTTCTTTTTGGACAAGGCTTAAATTTTAATGTTTGGTAAAGTGTTAAAGATTTATGGTACAAATTTCTACACCATTGTAGTGCCCATGTTTTGATAAGGGTTGTGCATCTTCGCAAGCCAAGCCCTTGGCTGATTGTGTCGAAATTTGTTAGCGCGGCGACGCGCCACCTGCTGGATTTTTATTGTTATCACCCCTAGATTTACCTCATTGAAAACCAATCAAATGTCGCGTAACATAACTCTTTCGGCATTTCGTTGAATATGGCCAAAGGCTTTTTCACCTTTTTAGGTGTTTGGCTATGATCTGTTAAGGGCTTCGGTGTTGTTGTTTTAACGAGGGTCCTTGACAATTGGCCTCTAAGGTTTGGTTCAATTGTAGTTTGTTCAGCATGCTTTTTCCATAACTTGCCAACAATTGACAGCTTTTCAGATTGCAAACTTGACAGACGATTTATCAAGTCAAAATCTATTTTCGAAATCTTAAGTTTCTCGAAGCAAAAGCCACACACTTACTTTGACAGTCCATCATCTGGTGTTGGGATGTATCCTAAAACTCCATTTAACTGATTTGTGACAGTGAATGTTGAAGAAAATGTTTTTCATCTTTATTTTGTTGGTTATAATTCCCAGCATATCCGATAACTTTCTAATGTGGTCATTTTTTATTTACATTCTGCTGATGTTGGATGGGAAATGTAACGTGCTATTGGATTGGTGCTCTTAGTCCTGACTGCAACCAATGATTACTTGTATCGCGAAGCTAACAAATTTCGACTCGATCAGCCAAGGGGTAAGATCCACGTAGTGATCGTCGCCTTGGCTTGTGAAGATGAGGGTTGTGAGGATTTAAGCAATTACTTGTAACATAACCATAGTTGGAAAAATTGCTTTTCTTTCTTCTTTTTCTGTAAGGTGTTCTATTTCTGAAAAAAAAAAAAAGTATCTGCATTTCCTTTCCATCATTTCTTTATCCTTTGTGTAATTTATGACAAATTTTGATAGGTCTTAAAATAGTCTGTACAGTAATTTGAAATTGTGCTTTAAGCAAATGAAAGATTTATTTTCTCTGTTGTTAGGCTGTAGAGTGCAAAATGAAACACAAATGATATTTTGAGACTTGAAATCATATCTAAGCAATTCCAATATCCAGGTTGCTTTGCAGAGGATGTTTCAGACAGACAGTGTAGATCAAAGACCAGACTGCATGTCATCATGTGAAGTCTTACCTTTATTTACACCAGCTGCAATGGCAAATAAAGCTGTGAAAGTTGCTCTAAGGGTTAGTTCTTTACCACACAATGAAATTTCATAACAACCGGTATCCATATTGAAAGCATTTGTAGGCATCAGATCAGATGTAGCTCAGTAGCAGTACTGGAATTAATCTTTGAAAGAGTAGGAAACATGGTGGGAAAATGAGAAAATGGTGGTCACCAGCATTTTCTTTCCTTTTCTGGTGACATTTTCAAAACCTTTTTCCTTGACGGTCATAAAAATAAGGGATTGATGGATAAAGGGTGAACTTACATTTTCTGGCATCTTTTTGATGGTTTAGATTTTTACTACTACATCCAAGCCCGCCTGGGTGGCTCAGTGGTGAGCGTGTCGGACTCATGACCTGGTGGTTGTGAGTTCGATACCCGGTTGAGGCGAACTCTCTTTCCGGCGTATTTTCGCCTCTCACCTCTGCTGAAGCATGTGAGAAAAGTAGTCGGTGGCTTTGGAAAGAAAGTTGTGTTAGTACTGGTGTGAGAAAGCCAGGAAACACATGTGCGTCACCGACCGCCATGATATGACCTTAGCTGTTAAAGTGGCGTTAAACCCCAATACAACCAACCAACTACATCCAATTGATTTATAAGACAGATTAAGTTTTATTCAAATCTTTTCATACATTTTTTTCTTATTTCTTCATAAATTGTTTGAAGCAATGTTTTGCCGATATACTGGTAAATACCCTGCAAGTAAATGTTTAACCCTTTTCAAGACAGTCCTGTGTTTTTACAACCCTTAAGATTTTTGAAAACATGGTGGGAAAAAGAAATACTGTTACCCAGCATTTCTCTTTTCCCCACTTTTTTTCTACCTTTCTTTACATGGCTCAGTTGTAAACTCTATGACACGTAACCTTGAGGTCCACAGTCTGTATTCACAAACTACTCTTGAGAACATTTCTTAGCCTTATTCTTAAGAATTTCTAAATTTGAAAGTAAAATACCTTCTAATTGGCTAAACTAAATGGTTTAGCTAGTCGGAGGTTGTGTTACTTTCAAAACCCATAATTAGACCAAGAATCATCTGAAGAATATTTGGTAAATATGGACTCTGGAAACTGGGTCTCTCTTAGGAGTGTCCTCAGGCAAGACACTTCAGTGCCCTAGGTTACTACTGATGAAACCCAGGACTTACATAAACATGTAAGTTGCCACTGTGATAATAATGAGATAATTTTGAAAGAGGTGTAAAACACCATTCAGTCAATAAATGTAACCTTTTACCAAACAATCAAACATTACTGGAATAAGTTTCAAGCATTTAAGCAATTGCTTTCTATTGCTTTCAGTTAGGACCAGTGTGAAATTTTATTGCTTGGGAAAGAACATCTGGATTTGTGCTAATTGAAAGATAGCACTTGAGATGTAAGATTTTTCTAGACTTCTTAATTGACTCTTGAAAGTTTGACAAAGTTAACCCTTTACCACACTATCCCGATTTTTAACGACTTGGGGGTTGGAGCCTTTAAACATTGTTGAAAATGGAGGAAATGCTGGTAACCAGCATTTTTTCCTTTTCCCGCACTGTTTTCTAACCTTTTAGAGCCATGTTAGATCAATTGACCCATATTTGTCGTCTTTTAATGCTATTAAACTGGATGAGTGTAAAATTTTATCACGTAGTAAAGAATTAAGTAACACAAATGTTAACGTAAATCAGTCACTTCTGAAAACGAGTGTTTTATTACAATGAACTGTAGAAAATACTCAATCAAAAACAGAAAAAGTTGACAATTAAACACAATCATTATCTCTTGAAACAAATTTGTATTCCATGATCTTGAAAACATCCTGGTAAGATTATGGATGTCAAAATGAACTTACCTTTTTGACACCATAGGCCGAAATAGGGGTTTATTGCAGATGGTATAGATCAAGATTAGATTGCACTGAGTGCGCACCATGATCTTGGCTTTTTATTGTCTGCTTGTTTAGTCAAGTCAGCATGATTTGAAATCGTTCTGAGTTTCCATGGATTGTATTTTTAGCCAACGAAAGAGATTGAGTTTATGTATTTGGTGCTGAAAGATTTTTCATTTAAGGAATGAAGAGATTTTTCTTGTTTTCAAGGAAGTATGAAAACAAAAACCTAATCACATTGTGTGAAACTGCTAGTGTGATTAGGTTTTTTGTTTTCATACCTCCATGAAAACAAAAGATTCTCTTCATTCCTTATAATCCAATATCACAGACAACAAATATGCACAAATATATAATACTAAATACATTTTTTTTTTTTTGTAAATCCAATATTGCAGCTTTTTTTTGCCCATTTCATTGGTATTTCATAGCTCGGGAAAACTACTCCTTCATGACGTAAAAATGTGTAACTCATGACATCATCATAGCATTGAACATGGCATTGAACATTGCAGATTTAGTCGATCTATAACTAGAAGTTTGATATGCTGACACTAAGTTGAAAATTAGGTTGGGTAAGTGCACTTTAGCAGACACATAAATAAGTAGACACATAAATACCTATAGATGAACACTTGATTACTATGTGGGGGCTGCCATCCCCACATCCCTGCCTATTTTCAAGTTAAAAGTCCCCTGTCAAATCCAGTCTGTAAAAAATAATGTTTAGACATTATTAACAAAATGGCCGAAGTATGTGTGCTAAGGCGCATTCTACCTTTAGATATAATTCATACCCAGTAAACTGACAATGAGTTTTATGTTCTCTCTTAGACTTAATGAATTTTTTGTTGGATATTTTTTCAGTTTATGATATTCAGAGAAAATGCACTTAGCTAGCATTTGAACTTCGGACTTTGAATAAAATTAGAAGGAAAAACATAATGAAATCTTGTATTCATGTTTGATGAAATCTTGTTTTCATGAGTTAGTTCTATGACATAAGCCTGAGAAAGGGGAAAGGGGTGAAGTGCACTCATTTGTCAGATGCCATTTAGTTGTATTTTCTGTCATTCTTTATTATATTAATAGAATTAGAGCCTCATTCACAAATGTTCTGAGTTTACAACACCAATCCTTTATCAGACAATCCTAAATTTTAATGACCCAAAAGGAAAAAGACTTTTTAAAACATTGTGGGAAAGAAGAAAAAGCTGGTAACCAGCATTTTCCTCTTTTCCGACAATGTTTTCTCCCCAGCAAGACAAATTCCATATTACAAGCCACATTTAATTTGCACTCTTCAAATGTTTTCAATTTGGACAAGTCTAAAATTTTGTTGTTTGATAGAGTGTTTACCCAAAAAGCACCTTTCACTACTGTAGTTGCCATTGCGGTCAGTGTAGATCGAGATCAGACTGCAGTCTGATCTTTGATCTACACTGTCTGCTTTGTTGAAATACTAAAGACAAAAGGCAGCCATGAAATTGCAATTATTTGGGTCTTATTGTAGAATGAAAATGTACATTAGGTTTATCAGGCTTTTTAAAGGTTAATTAAAAGGGTGTTCTATTCGCATGTTAATGTGGAGGCTCTTGCAAGTTCATCATCATTTTATTGGAGCACTTGATTTTTTGCATGAACGCTTTCATGACAATTATTGTAGGCTTACATTTAGTTTTAATATTTTTTGTCCATTTATGCCATATGTCTATGTTCATCTCATAGCAGAAACAAAAATAAAACAGGCATAGCTTTGCTTTGTCTGCTACCTAACTCTTTACCAAACAACAATACTAGGTCAGTCCAAATTGAAAGCTTTTAGAGACAACAAAATGAATTGGAAATTGTTTTGGGAAGGATAGAAAAAACATTGAGGGAAAAGGAGAAAATGCTGGGTTACCAGCATTTTCTTCTTTTCCCTCAATGTTTTCAAGTCCTTTTTCTCAGGATCATTATATGTTAAAAGTTGAGACAGTGTAGTTAAGGTGTAATGAATTCAATTTATAAATTGCTATCCTAAAGTTGTTTTGGGGTAAAATACCTTGCACAATGTCAATTTTGGACAGCCAAGATTGAAGATTATACCACATGTTCTGTGGACTCCGGTACACAGTCCACATAACCCTCAAAGTGTAGTGTCTTTATCTTAAATCTTTACCACACAACCAAATCTTAGACTTGTCCAAATTGAAAGCCGTTGCAGACGACAAATAAAATGTTGCTCAAAAAAAGGAATTTGTCTTTGGTAGGGTAGAAAACATTGCATGATAAGGAGAAAATGCCGGTTACCAGCATTTTCTCCTTTTCCCACAATATTTTGATAAGCCTTCTTCCTCAAGGTCATTAAAACATGGGATTGTGTGGTAAAGAGTTAAAGGATTCTGGCATGGAATTCCAATGTTGCACTAACTGGAGCCTCTTCTTACTTCTTCAAAATGCCCATTTCTTTTTTTTATTTTCTGATGTAAGGGTAAACTTTTCAAAAAAGATATGGTATGGCAGTTTTGAAATGTTATGATAAAATTTGGTCAAAACACTGATAGTGTGGAATTTATCATACAGATTTTTATGTTAATGATAAAACTGTTATTTATAAATAAATCACTTAACAATTACAGTTGAAAATTTTACTTGTAGTGCAAAGAACTATCAACATCAACAACTTATTATCCCCCGCCGAAAGGCGGCGGGGGATATGGTAATAGTCTCCGTCCGTCCTTCCATCCTTCCGTCATTCCGTCATTCCGTCCTTCCGTCCCACATTTTTGTCCGGAGCATATCTCCAAAAGTATTTGAGATATCATCTTCAAACTTCACAAGTGGATAGATCTCATTAAGGAGGTGTGCAGCGCACAAGAACCATAACTCTATCTTCAGTATTTTTGGAGTTATTGCCCTTTGTACACTTTTTTTCTGGAATTTTTGTCCGGAACATATCTCCAAAAGTATAAAAGCTAGGAACTTGAAACTTCACACACATATAGAACTCATTGAGGAGAAGTGCAGTGCACAAGAACCATAACTCTATCTTCAGTATTTTTGGAGTTATTGCCCTTTGTACATTTTTACTTTGGATTTTTGTCCGGAGCATATCTCCAAAAGTATAAAAGCTAGGAACTTGAAACTTCACACATATATAATACTCATTGAGGAGAAGTGCAGTGCACAAGAACCATAACTCTGTCTTCAGTATTTTTGGAGTTATTGCCCTTTGTAAATTTTAACTTCGGATTTTTGTCTGGAGCATATCTCCAAAGGTATAAAAGCTAGGAACTTGAAACTTCACACACATATAGAACTAATTGAGGAGAAGTGCAGTGCACAAGAACCATAACTCTGTCTTCAGTATTTTTGGAGTTATTGCCCTTTGTAAATTTTTACTTTGGATTTTTGTCCGGAGCATATCTCCAAAAGTATTAAAGCTAGGAACTTGAAACTTCACACATATATAGAACTCATTTAGGAGAAGTGCAGTGCACAAGAACCATAACTCTATCTTCAGTATTTTTGGGATTATTGCCCTTTGTAAATTTTTACTTTGGATTTTTGTCCGGAGCATATCTCCAAAAGTATAAAAGCTAGGAACTTGAAACTTAACACACATATAGAACTCATTAAGGAGAAGTGCAGTGCACAAGAACCATAACTCTATCTTCAGTATTTTTGGAGTTATTGCCCTTTGTCAATTTTTACTTTGGATTTTTGTCCGGAGCATATCTCCAAAAGTATAAAAGCTAGGAACTTGAAACTTCACACATATATAGAACTCATTGAGGAGAAGTGCAGTGCTTAGGAACCATAACTCTATCTTCAGTATTTTTGGAGTTATTGCCCTTTGTAAATTTTTACTTAGGATTTTTGTCCGGAGCATATCTCCAAAAGTATAAAAGCTAGGAACTTGAAACTTCACACACATATAGAACTAATTTAGGAGAAGTGCAGTGCACAAGAACCATAACTCTATCTTCAGTATTTTTGGAGTTATTGCCCTTTGTAAATTTTTACTTTGGATTTTTGTTCGCACATTTCTATTAAGATTCACAGGCTTTTTTTGACTGATTACCCTTTGATGAATTTATCCTGTTCTGGAACAAGTGCTAGTTTATTTTTCATACTTATTATCCCCCTGGTGGTGGGGGGGGGGATATGGTAATAGTCTCTGTCAGTCCCTCCTTCCGTCCCCAATTTTTATCCGGAAGATAACTTAACCAGTATTTCAGATACCAACTTCAAACTTCGTAAGTGGATAGATCTCGTTAAGGAGGAGTGCAGTGTACATGAACGACAACTCTGTCCTTCAAATTTTTGGAGTTATTGCCCTTCGTTATTTTTCAGGCTTAATTTTTTTTCTCTAGCACATAACTTGAAAATTGTTTCACATATCAACTTGAAAATTTGTATGTGTCTAGATTTCAATAAGGAGAAGTGCAGTGCAGAAGAATAATAACTCTAATTAACTTTCATAATTTTTGAGTTATTACCCCTTCTTATTTTTCAGGCTTAACTTTTGTCTAGAACATAATTGAAAAACTATTTCAGATATGAACATGTAACTTAATCGGTGGATGGATCTTACTGTGAGGAGTGCAGTGTACAAGAACGATAACTCTGGCAATATGATTTTTGAATTATTGCCCTTTGTTATTTTTCAGGCTCAATTTTTGTCCAGGACATAACTCAAAATTTATTTCAGTTAATGACATGTTTCTTCATACGTGGATAGATTTTATTGTGGGGGACTGCATTGTACAAGAATGATAACTCTGCTTTTTATGATTTTTGAGTTATTATGTAATGAAATCCTGTGCCATGGAACAAGGGAGCTTAATGTATAATTTTATCATGGACCAATAACAAAAAGGCCACATGTACATGCAAAACACAATACCTCTTATACGTTTGTATCAAAAAAGGTCTTTTTCGGCGGGGGATATCATTTCAACGAAATTGCTTGTTTCTATTTATGTTGGACAGTGGCTTGTGAAAATGTCAAAAATTTTACTGCCTTCGTGATTTGACAGTTCATGATGCACTGTCTTTTTAAAAGTGGCCCTCATCAATAGTTACAACCTTACAAGTGTGACAACCTTATAAAGTAGGTACAGGTACAAGTTGAATTTTTTTTTTAGAAACAACATTGTGACAATAGTTTAGTCTTGTGAAGGAAAGGTGTTCCAAGGTCTAACTGATGGTGACGACATCATGCATACAGTTCATTCACATCATTGGTAATGGGAGATGCATTATATGTTTACAGTGACATGGTAATGTATAGTTTTGTTTTACATTCTAGGAACATGCACTTATGGCCCACTTACTGCCACAAGAGACTACCACAGCTACAGCTAGCAAGTCTAGACAAAGCAGGCAGAAGCCCCATAACCCAACTGGCAATTTTCTTCTGCTGCCCTCCAGTAATGGTTCCCTGCTTGTAAAGTGTCTGGCTGTACAAGAGTTAATTTTGCCATACACCCCTGTATGTCATGGCCAGGATGTGCCAGAGGAACATATAGCCTTTATAAATGACATTTTGGATGAGGTGATTTTATCTTACTATTTTAGATAGGTTGCATTATCCCACAGACTAGTACTAGCTTTGTCAGAAAGGAAAAGTTTTACAAAATGTATGACTATTCATAGGACATGGACAAAATTGATATTGGAAGGATTGACTGGTCACCTGAACAGGAAGATCTCTCAATGAACTTTTAGGGTCACATTGTGTTTGGTGTGTATCATATCTCATCAACAATTACCTTTAGAGGCCACCTTTTTATTTCAATGTTCATTAAACTTGGCCAGAATGCATATGTCATCTTAACATAGTGGGTATGTTCAAATATGGGTCACCTCTGGTCAAAACACCAGTCACTGTGTCAATTTCTTAGAAAAACCTTAAGTGCACTCTAGGGGCCACATTCATCTCTCAAACGATCCAAATTGTGGTTTACCTCTGGCAAAAAAAAATCACCTGGGTGAAAGACAGAAAACTTTGTTTGCTATATAGATGCCACAGTCATCTGCCTCAGACCAGTGAAAAGCAGTAAGAAAGTTTACGCTGATAAGACCTGATATCTGTTCTAATGTGGGTCACCTCTCATGAAAAAAATAAGTCACATGGTCATATCTGAACAAAATATTTGTGCACTCTATTGGCCACTTTTTCTGCTTAATTTTTATGAAACTTTGCAAAAATGTATGTCTTGATGACATCTCACAAAAATTAAATATGCGTCAACTCTGGTCAATAGAAGGACACTTCATCAAATATTTAGCAGAAAGGTTTGTGCACTCCATAAGTCATTTTTTTGTCCAGTGCCTATGAAACTTGGTTGGATATTAATACTGGTATTATCTTGCTGAATTTTGAATATGGGTCACTTCAGGTCAAACACAAGGTCACCTGATAAAATTAAGAAAAAAAAACCCTTGTTCGCATGCTAGAGGCAACATTTCAGTTCAATGTTCATGAAAGTTTGTCTACTTCCTCTGGGTCCTAGATACAAGTCATTTGGTAAAGTGTAAATGCCCTTAAAATTAGACCAGAATGACAAACTCAGGACATTCTAAACTCATTCATATTGAAAGAATTTGCAGACAAGAAATGAAATGAGGCTCTAATAATGAGATTTGTCTTTGATGAAAAACACAGTGGGAAAAGGAGAAAATGCATTTTCTCCTTTTCCCACAATGTTTTTAACAGCCTTCTTCTGCAGGATTGTCAAAACATGGGATAAATTGGTAAAGAGTTAAAGAGGAAATAAAGTAGTAATTTCTGTTTATTGAATAGGTGGAAGTGTTTTCTAGTTACAATCCTTTGAACCATCCGTCCAATCTATATGAATGTCTGAAAAATATGAGCAACAAGTCAGCTACCCAAAGATCACAGAAAAGACAGAGTGAGAAGGTAAGATTTTGTCGTGCCTTTTGCCCTTCACTCTTTAACCAGAAGTCAAAATTCAAGACCAGTCCAGATTAAAGCATTAGATTTTGGAGATGACAAAATTTAATTTATTAACTTTGACTGATTGATAGAAATTGTCTGTGGAAGGGTAGAAAAGATCATGGGAAAAGGAGAATATGCTGGTTATCAGCATTTTCTGCTTGTCTCACTCTGTTTGAAAAAACCTTCTTCCTTAGGGTCATTGACCAGAGGATTATTTTGGTAAAGGGTTTAATAGACAATCAAGTGTTATGTCAAATGACCCTGATGAAGGAAAGCATTTGAAAACAAAGGAAACTCGTAACAAGTCCTTTTTCCTTTTCTTGCGTTTTCTATCCCATCAAAGACATATTCTATGAGTTGTTGTCTGCAAATACGTTCAGTGTTTCTCTATGAGTTATGTGTTGAAAGAGTTAAGCACCTAATACAGCTTCAGCTGCATTTGTGGACAAGGTGGATCAAGCTCAGACTTTCACAGGACGTCCCAAGCCCAGTAATTCAGTCGGGAACAGTGATGAGTTTGAATCCTAGCTCAAATAAACTCCTTTTTTTAAGGATTCATGATAGTCATTGCCCCCCAATTGCACCAGTGAACATTGTTTGGATGATGTTTATGTTGGAAAGCAGTAAGTGCATAGGAAAGAGTGTTGTGCAAAGTACTGACTAAAGAAAAACTGAGTACACATAGATAGCTGCACTGTTTGTTGTGAAATAATGTCAAAAATTGTTACACACCAAAGAAATAAACAAGCACAAACATGCAGTCTGACTTTTTATAATTATAATATATGAAGGTAAAAAGAGCTCCAAAGCAGCACCCATTGGCACCATATGACTTGTTGATCTGTTCTTGGAACAACACCTGCACCATGACACCACTGTCATGTGGAGCCAATACTGATGTCACCATTTAGCACTGATAGCAGAATTACCCCCCCCCCCCCCCCCCCAGCTTTTTTCTGACTGAAAATAAGCTTACCAAACGGCCAATCCAATCCATCAATAAAATTGAAAAAATCAGCTGAAATACACTTATGGCATAAACATAATCCTGATTACTTCACAAATCGATGTCACTAACACCTGACAATCTGAATATACATACGCTTCCTTTAACATTTTAACAAAGTGTCAACCTACTTACAAAAATTTCAAAAAGTCAAAGTATCAAAGACCAGTGTCACAAAATAATAGTGTATGCAATTTAAATTCCAAATTAATTATGATCACTGGCAAAATTGATATTCTGCATTAAGTACAGTGGGTTTCTCCAATGGCAATTGCTTCACAGTGGGCACTGACTAAAAGCCAAACAGTCATGTTATTGTTGTCCTCAGAAAATTCTTTGTCCTTCTACGTCTATTAATCCTCCCTCTTTTCGGAAAATGTAATGCCCCCAAGGGCATTAAAAAATACACTAGCGGTATTTTCAATGGCAACTCTCGATCTTTTTGTGAAATCTTAACAAGGACCTGGACACATGCTTGCTTACCACCTCAATTGTGAATCCAACTATCACCTGAGGAGCCACTAGCATTTGCTTAAATCTTAGCAATTGTGCACTTGCTTCCACCTCAAGTAAAACCAGCACTGTGATAGTAGCCAACAAGAATTGCCTACGATCATTTTCTGATAGGGATTGTGCACCCTCTAAAATCAGACACACCATACCATAGAGATCAACATCTCAGGATAACCCATAAATTTACTCTCAGCCAATTTTCACATGTATACCTTTGTTAATTTCCTTGCTTTTTCCTAGTTGTCTTGAGATGTCATGTCAGACCTAAATTTGGTAGAGACCAGCATGTTTAAATCAACTATGGCATGTAGATTTCATCCCTTTTCACACACCAGACATATTGGATATTCAACACCAAAATCCAATCACTTCAACATCATCAGCTCAGAAATATTCAACACAGAGGTCCATTCAACAGGCCTGTGAATTGTTCACATGAACGTCAATGGTTCTTTTGCCAATACTGCAATTATGCTTACTTAGAAAGGAAGACCTTAACAAACACCAGCCTGAATGTATTGCCAGCATAACATTAATTGTAACCCTCAAACCTAACATGCAACCCTCGATATCAGCTGCTCAGAACAACTTGACATGCTGGCCATAGTAAAATTGATCTATGGCTGGAGGAGATATGTGACACACTACAATCAAACCATTCAAAGAAAACCATAACACTATTATACCTCAAAAAATTTAAAATCCATAAACATTTTTCCATGCCTCAGTCCAGAGTAGATGAAATTTACAATCATGTAAAAGTAATCAGTTCTGTCTCTGTCTTACTGGGCGAGTTTAAATGAGCCATGTGCTGTGAAAATGGAGCTTAATGCATCTGCGAAAAGTATTGACCCAGGTCAGTCTGTGCAGGTTAATGGTCCCCATCAGAGATATACATATTACAACTGGCACAGGCTATTGTGTTGTTGGTTTTCATTGGGCTACATGTATATCAGATTAGCCAATCAGAGCAGGATTCACATTTCCAATTTGGCTGTAGAGGTAACATTGCGTTTTTTTGCACAGTTTGAAATTGGTAATCAAAACTAAAAAGAATATTACCAGACATAACAATTAAAGGTGATACCAAAAATACAATTCACTTATTCGTGATGTCAAAAATATTGGAAAATCTACTGCTCTGGAAGTGAGAGTGACCTCCCTGGAATCTCTATTAGTGTAGCGTCATGGCTGTTCTAAAAATAGACGGGCAGAATTCTGCCCGTTTTTGGTAGCCTGTACCAATCCCTATACACTTGCTGTATCAGGGAAGGTTACCAGTGTTTCTGTGCAGGCTGACCTTGGTCAAAACTTTTTGCTATTGGTTAATTTTTCTGTATGTCAAAGGACCAGTGTACCTTATGATACATTTGGTTGTTGGATAAAATGGTTTTCATGGATCCATAATTATGGTATGATGCATCATGAAAATGCACTAAGCCTCCTTTTGCCAGAGTATGGCTCAAATACTGTATATAGGGAACTAATGAATTATTTATAATTATCTATTCTTGCTCTCTGTTCTCATATAGCTATGATTAAGACAGACAACTTTCTGTCCCCACTTTACTCTGACCTTCTCACAAGATAGAATCTAAGTACCTGTCATCATCTGCCAAAGTCTACACGTGCCTGCACGACCTACATCTGAAGCTAAAAATAGCTCCAAATCACCCAACTCGCACCATATGACCTGTTCATTTATTCTTAATACAACATCGGCACCCGAGCTAAAAGTAATGCAGCCAGCACTAGCAGGCACTAAGTAATGTATATAGCAGCATTCTCCTCTGTCTGGCAACACTATCAATCAGTAAACTCTTGCTCCTAACATCCCACCTCTGAAGAGTTCTGACACAACGAATAAAATCAAAGGACTGATAGTCCTGAGAGTCGCTTGGAGGGTAATGGGTTAGAAGTTTTCCCCCTTTTTTGTTCAAATCTGTTAAAAGCATTCAAGAAACAAAATGAATTAATCAAAAAACAGTATCATATGCAAGCATATTTCTGAGTTGTCATCCTAAAATTACAAACATTAATATTATAATTTACATGCAAAAAAATGTGGTGAGAATTAAAATTTAGGCACCAGGAACAGCTTTAAAAAGTTCAAAGTCTCTTACGCAGAAAAAAAACCTTTTTTTTTGATAGAAACAGTTATAAGAGGTATTGTGTTTTGCATGTAAATCGACTGTTTTTGTTATTGGTGAAAATAAGCTCCCGTTTTCCAAGACACGACATTTCATTAAATAAACCAATTATTGATTGTCTGTGGCTTATGATAACGATATAAATATGAAGTTTCATAAAATTTTGTCCGGTAGTTAAAGAGATATTGGTCCATAATGGAAATATACATCAATCCCACTTTTTCCATGACACCGCATTAAAAACAAAAACAAAATAAAACAAAACAAGCAGGCCGGAAAACATCAAGCCACCTTTTTCCATTACAAGGCATTACATTAACAGAAAAAAAAAGTATATGGGCGGACTATCATGAGGAACACAACCATGTATGAAGTTTCATTAACTTGCGTCAACGATTTTAGAATATATCTGTCTGGGTGGACGGAAGATCGAACGCACAAACGGACAGACGGACAGACAACATGAAAACTATATCTCCCCCCCCACCCCACCCCTGAAATTCGGCGGGGCATAATAACTGTCGAAGTTCCATCAATATTTACAATTCCTCCCTAGCCTAATAATACATGTAAAGAATGTGGATAAAAAATAGGCTTCTGTGTTGATAAAAATGTTTTACTAGCGCAGAATCTGAGTTATTTAACTTACATGTATATCTTAATTCTTACACATATTACTAAAACAAACTTTCTAAATAATTTCAGTAGAATAGGGCATACATTTTCTCTCCAGATTTAGAAGAAGTTGTCTTTGTATGACACAAATTTTCTAAAATTGCGCCATGTGGTTATATATATATATTGGTTAACTTGAATTCCAAATACGGGATGGAATTTGGGTATAACTGCCTATACAGTTTCAGAGGCGGTGATTATGAAATGTTACTACTCAGTTCTGAAGCTTCTGTTAGGTTTACAGAAACAGAGCAGAACCACTTGAACAATTTTACAAGAGGACCATTTAGGCAACATTAGTATGGAACTCAATTGAACTTTGTCTTCTGGTATAGGATCTATGACATATTTTTAAACCAAAAATGCCCTTTAGCAACTCACACATATCTAATCTAAGCAGTCTGACAAAGTTTCATGAGTACTGAACATATTATACAACCTTTTTCTTTTAACCCCAGGTGACCTGCATTCAGTTTTGTCAAAAATATTATTGAGACAAACAGCCGGGCAATTTCCTGATCATTGGACCGAAATGTAGCCTCTGGAGCACACACAAATATTTCACTCAGTAATCTACCTATCCTATGGAAATAATTTGTTTTTGTTGTTGTCCGGGTTCAAGTTTTGTCCACAATGGACTCAAAGAATGTGGCTGCTACAGCTCAAGAAAAACAATATAACCCAATAGCAGGATCATCAGCCTTTTAGCTTTGTCTGTGTTTTATAATGTCCCAGGAATTAATACTGCTTCCACACCAATTGAAAATTGTAGAGATCTACATATATATTGCTTTGGTGTTAACTAAATGTATGCGATTCGCTCTATTACCCTTTTAAGAACAACCCTTTACAAGATTACAAACACTCCAATGAAGAACTTGTTGTTTGAGTTGGTTACCATTGATCTGTTGTATTATACAGTAAAACCCCTCTATTAAGACCACCCGTGGTACTTTTGAAAATAGGTCTTATTAGCGGGGTGGTCTGATTTCCGGGTTTCATCCACCTATATTTTGAATCAAACCCAGACTATGTGTAGACTTATGTAGATTTAAATTATGTTCCAAGTAATGTCTACATATTTTAGTCGGGGAAGCCTATGCCCACACATTGAAATGACAACAAGAAAATTTTAATGTTTATTGAAAAGTTAATATGTGCTTGAATTTTTATGAATAAATTCACATGGCAGTGAATGTCCATTCATAATTACCTACTTAAACTCTTACAGCAAGATATGTACATTAATCAAGAATCTGAACTTAAAGACTACATAATTTAATGTTACTGATAGAACTTGTCATATTCCCTGTTTTAATCTGCTTTTTTTTTATCTTGTGTAGTCTCAAGAACTCCTACTCCAGGTGCTCATTTTCATTTGTAAACAAAGAATTTCGAATATTATTGAAGAGCCTGACGTTTTTTTTTCCCCATTTTGATTCGAGTTGAATGTTCGAACAGTCCTACTAATCGTCGATCGCAAAGTTGAAGTGTTCACCAGTACAAAAATCGCATATTCCCTACGATATAAGTATGGCTTTAATGTGTAACAAAAACCAAATAATTATCCCATACCGATCGCTAGATACTAACCCAAGCGTCTCCAATTACAAAAGCTAGATGTACAAAACAAATCGTAATTACCCGGATGTCGACATGTTTTTCACCTGGGTCAGCAATAATAAACGCCTTATTATCGAATAAAAGCCGAATTAATTATCATCAGTTCATTGGTCATTTGATTATGTAAGGTAACACCTTGATTACTTTGCACGATTGTGTTACTGTAGTCAACAGATAAACAAAAGATCGCTAATTGATTGTCTACTCCATCGGACCCAAGAATATTCGTACATGAAGCACGGCCTCCAGTTCGCAATTATGGACGCGTGAAAATTAGCTGGTCGTAAAAAAAATGTGAAAATTAGTGGTCGTTTCACGGGGTTAAAATCTATTGTTAATTACTCATTGGTACTGAAAATGGTGGTCGTAATTTCGGAAATTCCGTTCTGACAAAAATCGTTCGTAATAGCGGCTTGCTCGTATTACCGGGGTGGTCGTGAGGAGAGGTTTTACTGTATTTGAAATATGGTGGAGTAAAAAGTCAAGTCCTCAGATTGCTGGTTGTTAGAACTGCATAGTTTTAAGTCGAATTCCTGTGTGAATTCAGATTTTGGCAGTTACGAAAGCACCTTGCGTTCTGACACCCGCACAAATAAATTGTTGTTTCATAAATACTAGATCTAGGTTAATCGCACATTGAAACAGCAGACTTTGACAAATTCACCTCTATAAAAACAAGTTGTCTTCTTTAAAAAGAAGCCAGGAGAGGTCGGCATCAATGTTTTCAAATAGTTTATTGGCTTTTGATTTCAATATATTTTGGTAGATGTAACGAACAAGTTAGGAATTAAATGAATGAGAGAAAACATCTTTTTTTTTTTTCAACAATTTTGCTGGTGTAAAGGCACAAAACAGTACATGTTCCACATTGTTATAATATTCTAGGAATTGTAGGCCATATGCTATTAACAACATACTCAGAAATGCATTTTTTTTTTTTTTTTTTCCCAAAATTCAAGGACACAAAACTGAAGATGATGACCAATTTGGCTCATTTTCAAAGGAACAAACCTGTAATGAATGGCTGTAATGTGTGCTCAGATAAGCCAAAAATTTTTTGGAACGGAGAAATCGTTCAATTAAAACTTGGTACGATATGCTAATTCCACTGAATATGCAAGAATCTTACCTGATGACAATAAATAAAGGGGGCCTATACATGATACTAGTACCAGACATGTTAAAAATAAATGGAACATTTATTTAATCCTTTAACAAACAGCAATTTTTGGACTGCCCCAAACAGAAAAGGCATGTGGATGACAATTCAAACTTTGATAATTAATGTGGAAGATGGTGCTTTGATGTGATGGAAACCATTATGACAAAGGAAGAAACTGCAGTGACTAGCAGCTTCTCCTGTTCTCGCAATATTTTGAAAAGTTGTCTGCTGCAGACACGTAAAATGAAGAGGTTGTTTGTCTAAATGTTAAAAATTTAAGAAAGTGAATAAATGAGCCATGCTCTGAGAAAAGGGCACTTAATGCATCTGCAAAAAAGTATCGACCCATGTCAGCCTGCGCAATCCGCCCAAAATCAAAGGACTCTTTTGATGTGTGCGGTACTTAGGGCGAAGATGCAGGACTTTTTTTCCGCTCATAAGTTGATTTTCGCGGGATTCTCGCAATCCCGCATAATAGAGGCAACTCTGTGTGTTATTTCATCAAATCCATATCATTATAAATCCATAGAATTTTTGTATAAAACTGAGAAAAAATGCAAGAGTCTAGTCAGTTTTGAAAAATAGAACTTGAAAACATACTGATCAACCTATTTATATCTATTTGTGGGGTACAAGTTTTCCGGAGAACTCCTGCTTTCGAGATTAGGGTACGAGTTCTCCAGGGTACGAATTCTCCAGGGTACGAATTCTCCAGATAGTATCAAGTCACGTGATCTTTTCCCACGGTGTTCTTTCTCTTTTTTTTAACAAAATTTGTGTCTCTTTGCTTAGATTTATTTGTTAATGAAAAATTGCATTTATTGGAGAGATCATTTACAATCAATATAGTAATATAAATCTTTTTGGAATTCCGTCACATAAAAGAAAAACATTTATTTCCTATTTCAGTTTTTTGATTTCGGTTTGTTTATAAAACCATGACGAAATAGACTGTGTATCAGAAGAATTTCGCAAAAACAAATGGATTTAGACAGCAATTTCTGTGGCAGTCTGCCTTTTAAACTCACCACTGTTGGAGAGGTCTGATGACCTCTCCAATGAAAAACATTAATGAAACACAATAAACTTTAAAACACTGTCTGCATTCAATGGATCGGTGAAGAACTAGGTCTGTGTACGCTGAAAATATAGGCCGGCTCAGTGACTGATTCATAAATATGTAAATTTACAAAGAATTCCGTGTTGCAAATGACGTTATATACGTCACATGATTATAAGATCTATATTTGTGCCACAGCAACATTCCAGAAAGCTCCTGCTAAGCGATGACTTGGTATAGCCTAGAACCGTGAGCATTTCATACACTATGTACCATCTCTGCTTGTGCACCTAGAATATGGGTATGTAAAGTATTTAAAGTCTAGAATAAAAAGCTGTGAAGAAGCAACATGTAAGAACGTCTAAGAAGGCAACCCAACCATTCCAAATCGTTATAAATTTGTTTTAAAAAATTAGCCTACTGTTGGGAAAATTCTCCATTGAAAAATTCCATGTTAACTCGGTATCGCCTTTCTCTTTCCAATCATAGGTTGAGCGTTGAATTGAGATAAGACTTACAACTAAGGACAGAATGTAAGATTTAGAGTGTACTTCTAATGTGTAATTATCAAGCAATTTTCACTGAGAATTGTCCACAAAAAGAAGCGTAAATATGTTTGTAGTCGAAGAGTTTTTTCAGCGTGTCTGCAAGTTTTAGTTCACGACAGCTATTTTTAGGTACATACATGATGCGCTATTTTTAGAGATGATGTCTGTGTAAGCGATAGGCTATCTTGTACCCTTGTGGACGAAATGATTGTTTCAAAGGTTTGAACCGGTAAATAGCTCAGTCTTAATAGACATATTATCACAAAGGCACAATTGCAAATTATTTACAACAGAAAAAATTGGGTCGTTTACCGAATAATTAGAAAACTATGTTCTATCTCGTAAACCGGAACTTGGGACAGGAAGCAGTACAAGGCCGGAGGTATGCTTACGTCACCCCATAGATCAGGATGATAACAATGAGAGCCTGGTTGCTCTGCAACCAGGCGACTCAACCAGTCAGGGACTAAATATGACAACTGTGGGAAAAAAGCATCTGTCCTGGGTCAACATTTAATATCAGCCATGCTGTGCGAATAGGGGGCCAAATGCATTTTCGTGATGCGCGATACTGAGTAAGTCATCACATAATCATAGATTCATAAAAATCTATTTTGTATAGCAGTTGACTAATATGGAGGTAGAATGGTCCTTAGACATGCAGAAAATTTAAATATAGCAAAAAGTTTCGGCCCACTTCAGCCTGTGTGGACTACACAGGTTGACATAGATCAATACATTATGCAGTTGCATTAAGCCCCCTTTTCAGAGAGCATGGCTTATATGCTCTGGGCAAATGCTTTCAATATGGATGAATCTAACTTTTATAGTTATGTAGTTAGAAGCAGAGAAGTAAACATTTCAGTTTTTGAGCTGTTATGGCCGGAATGTCCCACAAAATGTTTGACAGCACAGATCCATGATCAGGCCGCATGTGTAACTTCGAAGCCTGATCTTGATCTGCACTTTAATTTAAAACAGCTTAAGCTGTGGCCAACACTACAGGGTTAAGAGACATACCGATATGTAAAACTTTCAGGAAAGTTCAGATATTGCTTTATATAAATAGTTACTCCTTTTCGATTTGTAAATGTGTTTAATGGCCTTTATAAGTGGTTTATAAAAGGCAAAGGCTTACAGTTCTCATTATAAATACGTTTATGGCTGTACTGACTCTTTCAGCACAAAATATGTAAACTCGATCTCTTTTGACTGCTGAAAATAAAACTCAAACTCAGAAGGATTTTTATCACATACTGCAGAAGCTAAAAGAGGTGACAGTGTAGATCCAAGATCAGACCATATATTCTTTGCAGTCTGATCTTGATCTATGTCATCTTCAAAAAATGCTGTTTTTGCCTTTAATGCTGAAGGGTTAACCAGCCATTCTAAACTCAGTTTTACCTCTGAATTCTAAGACAAGCTGTCTGATTGGCTGAGTTCTTCTGTCTGGGTTTAACAGATCATTTGTTCAGGAGAACAGAATTTAGAACAATATTTAGAACTGTGAGCAAATTTCAACCTAGGTCAATCAGGTATTAGTGAAAATTTTATCCTATGGAGACAGGTTCCCCTCTTGTCAGCTATCAATTTGATTACATTCCTCCATGTCAGTTATTACTTTGTTTAGAATGCTTCTTGTCAAGTATTAATTCTATTAGATTCCTCCTTTTCAGCTATTGATTTGATAATTGATTGATTGATTGTATGGTGTTTAACCACATTTTCAACATTATTTCAGTTATATCACAGCGGCCAGTGCACCTATCCATGCTTTCCTGGAGTTTCTTTTACCAGTATTATGCACAGTATTCTTTCCAAGCCATTGGCTGCTTTCCCATATATCCATCATCGGAACAATAGTTAGCGGTGAGAGAGGAATGAATCCTGTCGCAATGACTATCATCAATCCTTGGAAAGAAATTGGCCAAGCCAGGGATCGAACCAACGACCCCCTGTTCTCAAGTCCTGTACACTACTGACTGAGCTAATGGGGCTCAACTGATTTGATAAAAAATTCCTTGTTCTTAACTATCAATTTAATTAGATTGCTCATTGTCAACTTTTGATTTGATTATATTACTTATGGTCAACTATTACTTTGATCAGATTCCTCCTTGTCAGCTATTAATTTGATTAGATCACTCCTTGTCAGCTATTAATTCAATTACTGTAAACCTAAAAATGTTCACGGCAAGATCATTTGCGTTTTTCCACCGGCAAACATTTTTGCAAAGATAATCATTTGTGGTAGACAGAGATGAAACTCGCAAATATTAAATAGCTTTCAAGAAGATTTTAAAATGACTTCTAGTATAAGCCTCAGACAACAGAATAGGTAAATGAGTGTTCAATTAATTTACAGTAAATCTCCAGTTGTATGCCTCCATATTTTGTTATTGTATTTATAAGAGTGAGTAAAATTCTAGTATGACTTCTCATTCAATTTGTTTTCTAGTATTTTCTTATATCTAAAATAATCAGTCGACATGTCCATATGGAATAAAGATCTAACAAAAAGTAATTGGATCCATTCAGGCATTAAAAAGTAAACTAAACTGTGGTACAAATCAAACGACTTTCTCTACATGGAAAAAAATCAAACACACCTCTGTGTAGAGTGTATATGAGAGAGAGAGAGAGTATATATGTTGATAAAAAGTTGTATTGTTGTTGGTCTGTTTCTGTCCTGTTGTTTTGAAGGTCTCTAAAGTGTGTGAGAATTCAATAACTGTTCATTTTTTCATACCTAAGCTAGAAATGTTCGCGATTTCGTAGTTACAGCTGATTTCGCATCTATTAAAGTTCACGAAGTCAATGTGTCCGCGAACTCCGCTGAAATAGCATGAAACAACTTCCAGGTTTACTGTACATTCTCCTTGTCAACTTTGATTTGATTAGGTTTCTTATGGTCATTTATTAGTTTGATTAGATTCCTCCTTGTCAACTATTGATTTGATTAGATTACTCCCTGTCAGCTATTAATTCAATTACATTCTCCTTGTCAGCTACTATTAATTTGATTAGGTTCCTGCTTGTCAACTATCTCAAAACTTGGGATCAGATTTCTTTGTGCAATCTTCAAATAAATGATAAATAAGCAAATTCTTTCTTTATGATTTATTGACATCAGCAGATATCAGTATGTTAGTCAACTGATACAAACAATAAACATATCATGGAAAATGACAGTCTTCATAAAAAACACCGTGAAAAGTCATCATTTGTTCGGTGCAGAAGACATATTATGCCATATAAAAGTCAAGGTTCAGTACTTCTGAATTTTGACCTGAAATGACACTTGAAATAAGATTAATTTGGTTCCTAGTTTATCGGCTGTTATAAATCATTTTCGTTTAGAATTGCATACCAAAACAGCTTGTCCAAACATGCAGTGGAGCATAGTGGAGATCAAATTAAGAAACCGTTCTATATTTACAGTAAAACCCCACTATTAGGACCACTTTGGTTCTTTGACAAAATGGTCTTAATAGCGGGGGGTGGTCTTAATACTGGATCTTGACTGCCATGCAATGCAATGTAAAAAGTCTTCTGTATCTTGAAAAGGCTTAATTAATCCTTTCGTTTTTGGCAAAGTCTTCTTTTCCCACAATGTTTTCAAAATCTTTTTATCTCAGAGGCATGAAAAGTCGTTCCAAACAATTCTTATTTTCTCATAAATTTTTCAAAAGCCTTTGACATCAGAGGCATTTAAAGTCGTTCCCCAAAATTTCTTTTTCCCATAATTTTTTCAAAGGCCTTTAACTTCAGAGTCATAAAATGTCGTCTGTACAAGGAAAATGCTTAATTAATCCATTTCTTCTGAGCAGTGTCTTCTTTTCCCACAATGTTTTCAAAATCGTTATATCTCAGAGGCATGAATAGTCGTTCCAAGCAATTTCTTATTTTCTCATAATGTTTTCGAAAGCCTTTCAGAGGCATGAAAAATCTGTCCAAGCAATTTCTTCTTTTCCCATATTGTTTTCATAAGCCTCTGACTTCAGAGATGTGAAGTCTTCTCTAGCTGCGAAAGGGTTAGTAAAACGCTTCTTGTTTTTTACAATGTTATTCAAAGGATTTTCTAAACACAAAAGAATGCAATGGTCAACAAGAAGAATGATTTAGCTGAGAAACAGTTTTTCTAGAATAAAAAAAATCTCTGTCAGTAAATTCTTTTCTTTTTGTTTCACACTAGTTTCACATTTCAAACTATCACGAGAAAAAAAAAAACATAAACAACCACCTGTGTTTTCCCTATTTTAAACTGTGTGAAAACAGTGCATCGGAAAGACAGAATTTGTTTGAATGAAAGTCTTTAATCAACAAATTGGTGGTCATTAATTGCCAATCAAGTCCAATCAGTCAAATCAACAAACAGAACAGTTTGTGGTAGTCGTAATTGGTGTTTGCCATAAATCACATGTCGTAAAACCCAGATCAGATGTAAACAACTTTGTTCTCCACCTAGTATTCATAATGATTTCACAAGGTGTGAAGTGATGGTTGTAAGTCGGGTGTCATTTTAGACTGTTTCCTTTAATTAGCTGTTAATTTGCTGGTCTTTATACAGAATAGCGGGTGCCCGTTTTTTCGGGAGGCAAATCAATTGAAATGAAGAACACAAAGTTTGGTTCTGGAAAAAAGGGGTCGTAATAGCGGGTTGCCTGCTTCACTGAGAGGTCGTTAGGCGGGGTTTTACTGTATTTGGCAGTAGAGCTAAACAGGGCCATGATTGCCATCTTGTTGTGGAATGCCTTTGGTTAATTTTTTTTGAGTATCTAAAGCAGTACAAACTGCCATAAAAATAACAGCTGCATTTTTTGTCCTTGATTGATTGTATGGTGTTTAATGCCCTTTTCAACACTATATGGGTACGGCTTGTCACGATACTGACACTGTCTCTCCCTTGGATTTCCAAGCCATTGGCTGCTTTCCTAAATAACCATTGTCAAAACAATGATCAGCGGTGAGAGAGGAATGAATACCGTCGCAATGACTATCATCAGTCTTCGGAAAGAAATTGGCCGAGCTGGGGATCAGACCAGTGAACTCCTGTTCTCAAGTCCTCTCTGCTACCGACTGAGCTACATGGGCTCGGCTTTTGTCCTTGAAATGCATACCATTTCTTTCATTGCAGAAAGAACAGACCATGATCAGCC
The DNA here is from genome assembly GCA_945859785.2 of Tridacna gigas. Classification (NCBI taxonomy): domain Eukaryota; kingdom Metazoa; phylum Mollusca; class Bivalvia; order Cardiida; family Cardiidae; genus Tridacna; species Tridacna gigas. The sequence goes on along the minus strand of OX244038.2, from coordinate 35,877,060 downwards.
TGAACAGAAGGAGCAATCTGATCTGGGTTGTATGCTTCTAAGTTTTGTATATTTTGAGATACTTGGTGCAAGTAGGGTTGTGAGCCCACTATTTTGGTTGTGTTCATTGATCAAAAGGGTATTTCATTCACTCTAGGAGTTTACAGCTTTATGACTTGTTTTTGTGAATCTTTTAAATCTAAACAGCTGTACAAAATTTGAGGCACTTTTCTGCAATATTCAATATATCTATATCCACTTATTTCATATTCTATTCCTACAGAAGGTAACCCTTCATTTAACTCTTTATTAGACCAGCCAACTGTAGACTCATCCACATTGAAAGCATTTGCTTGTTTGCTTGTTTAAATGGTTTTTAACATTGTTTTCAGCATTATTTCAATTACCGGTACACCATGGAGGCCAGTGCACCAATTCATGCTTTCCTGGAGTTTCTTTTCCAGTACTTTGCACAATATTTTTCCCAAGCCACTGGCTGCTTTCCTACATAACCATCATTGAAACAACGATCAGGGGTGAGAGAGGAATGAATCTTGTCACCATGACTATCATCAGTCCTGGGAATATGATTTGAAGAGCTTGGGGAATTTATCAAGCAACTTAAAAGAATTTGATGACAAATGTGGCTCAGTTGATGAGGTTGTCTTTTATAGATTAAAAAAACTATTCTGATGAATATTTGGTTCAAGATTTAGAAATACCAACTGCAATTAGGTTTCACCAGAAGTATTCACTTTCTTTGCCAAATTGGCATATTGTTGTGAACAAAATAATCTAAGCATGTACAATTACATCAAAAGGGAACAAATAGTGTTTTAAACATCAAATAAATGAACAGAATGAAAATGTTCACATATTTACTGGTTAAATGAAACTTTAACTGTAAAATGTTTGTTACCATAAAATTTTAATCTTGAGACCAATTTTCCTTTACATGAAGCACTTACCAATATTTTTCTGTTGAATGTAAATGCTACTTATGCTTTTGAATCTTTGAATGAAATGCATTTGCTGACTTTATCAAAAAGTACATCATTTTAAAATGTCTTTTGCCCTTGAAACGTGACAAACGTTTACCCTGTCCTGGGGATCACAAGTTTTACATGGGCTTTTATGGAGAAAACTTTAAAAATCTTCTAGTTCTTAGCTGTAAGGTCTAGGGCTACCAAATTTCACATAAGGCTTCATCTAGTGGATCTATTCTGAATATGGTAAAAGTTTAGCCTAGAATTGTAATGTTTGGTATGTATGGTTTGTACATACCAGCCAGTGGAATGATACAGGGCAATCATGGCCCTCTTTTTATATTGGTACACCCTGAGGTAATTGGCATAATCTGTTCTGGCATACCGGTAATCTGTTTTTTTGTCCCTTTCTTATTGTAATTGGATATTAAGGAGATTGGGTTTATAATATCTGATTTACAGTTAACAAAGTGCGAGACTGTTTCAAACAGTTGGTATCCAATGCAATAGTTTCACAGCCATACTAATACCAGATGTTTAATTGAACCCTTGACTCTGTGACTCATAACTTACGACTTTATATGTCTGAATATGAATTTGCAGACATTTTTGTCAAATTTTGGACGTACGAAAAATGTCCAGTTCCATTTTTTCTGACATTTTGGGAATTTTAGAGACATACCGGTAGTCATTATGCACATTGGCTTGATGAAAGCTCTAATTTTAACTGTCTGTTGATGCGATTGCTGTGCATGGAATCCATACTGGACAAAAAGACACCCTCAGTAGATAAAACAATAGTGGTGTCGTGATCTGTGCCTAGAATAAAACCTGGTACCTGACTGTGCAGAGGCAGCTTGCAAACCACTCCTCCATTTCATGCTGATGATCGACTATGACAAATTTCAATCGATTATCAGAATCTGGAGCTCCCATCATACAGTTAATTGATACCACCTAATCATTGGTACACCACTCGGTAAAAAGGAAAATTGCTGATGACCAGTAGTTACCAGTACTTTCTCCTTTTTCCACCATGTTTTTAAAAGCTTCTTTGGCAGGGTTGTTAAAACTGGGGATTGTTTGATAAAGGGTTAAGTTGTAACACAAGAAGTAAAAGACAGTGAATGGGTCCCTGATTGCATGTCTTTGATTTTACACTGCTATCAAAGACCTTTACAAAACTCTGTTATGATCTAAAATTCTTTAACTCAGCTGCTAAGTGTGACTCGAGGGTCTTTTGCGGACAGTTTACATCAAGATCAGACTGCACAGAATGTGCAGTCTGATCTTAAATCTACACTGTCTGATAAGGTGATATTTTTCCCCCAAAAAATACCTCTGAAATAGCAAAAATTTGTTTTTTCACTGTTGGATTGAAAGTTTCACATAATTGATTTGGCAGGCTAAGGGTCAAGAGGCTTAAATAATCATAATAATTAAGCTCTTTCTTCAGGAATGAGACTGGGAATTAATTAATGATGAGAGAAGTGTTTTCCTAGCCCTATACAAAACAGTTTGATGTTTTAACACTTAGATCGCCCAATAAACCCAACAGACATTTTTAGTTGAGAATCAAGACCAGAATAATTACAATATCATGGTGGCTTTTGTGTATAGACTTTCATCAAAGCGGACAGTGAAGATCAAAGATCACACTGCACGTCCTGTGCAGTCTGATCTTGATCTACAATGGCCACAAAGGCAACTATAGTAGTGAAAGGTGCTTTAAGGGTTAACAACCCAGAGGAAGAGGCCTTTTGAAAACATTTATATGCTAGTAATCAGCATTTTATCCTTTTCCTACAATTTTTTGCAATCATTCAAAGACAAATGAAATAATTTGAACAACATTTAATTCGTTGTCTGCCAATGCTTTCAACTTAGACAACTCTGTAATATTGTTGGCTGGTAAAAAGTTAACCCTTTATCTCTTTACCATAAAAACAATATTTTGGGCTCTTCAAAATCCAGATCACTTGCAGCTAGATGACAGTGAATGTGGCAATGGTTGAAACTGTTTTTCAAAGGGTAGAAAACATTGTTTTTTTTTTCTCCTTTGCCCACAGTGTTTTCAAAACGCCTCTTCCTCAATGTCATTAAATCAACGGATTTTGTGATAAGGGTTATTAAAAGATCAAATGGTTTTACAACATTGAGGAAGAAAGCTTTTGAAAATAATGTGGGAAAGATAGAAAATGCTGGAAACCAATTTTTTTTTTTTTGCCTTATGGCACAATTTTGCTTTCCTTTCAAAGAAAAATTCCAACTTTTAGACACAATTAACCCTTTACCAAAAAATCCGGAGTTTTAACGAGTCTGTAGATAGAGCCTTCATTTGAATCACATGTAAAATGTCGTCTGCAAATGCTCTCAATTTGGACTGGTCTACATTTTTCTTGAGTGGTAAAGAGATAAAACATTTTCCACAATGTTTTTTCACCTATCCGAGGACAAATTTCAGTTTTCGAGTCAGATGTAATATGTCATCTGCAAATGCTTTCAATTCGAACTAGTGTAAAATTTTGTTTGGTAAAGAATTTAAATGCCTCTACAAGAACAGTTGCCTTTGGTGGCAGTATAGGACAAGATCACAGTGCACAAAACATGCAGTCAGATCTTTTAAGTGTTAGCCCTTCTCCTGCAGAATAATTTAAATGAAATTTTCAAGTTGATAGTAAAAACCCAAAATTAAGTATTTTCAAAGTTATTTTTGGGGGGAGAAATATCTCCTTATTGGATAGCGTAGATCCAAGATCAGACTCCATGTTCTTTGCAGCCTGATCTTGATCTACACTGTCTGCAAAAGATCTTTGAGTCACACTTATTAGCCTAAGGGTTAAAATCTGATATGGAAAAACCTTACAACATGGAAGTGCCTAAAATACAGTTGTATGGTAAAGGTTTCATATATCCCAAACTATCCCAAAATTGTCCAAAAAAATTATGATTTTTTTTTTTCCCCCTAACACAATTAGAGGAAAAAAAACCAAATACAAAATAGCCTGTTTAAAAGCTTCCATTAACTTTGTTTATGCTATAAAATCACTTTATGTGAAAAAAGATAAATTATGTTCTAAGATTCAAATGATATTTATAGATTCTGAAATTTTCTGCCTGCATTGTCATCTTTTATCCCCAAATGTTTTCTATCTTCTCATAGGCAAATTCCATTATTTGATCTATAATTATTTTGGTGTCCACACATTTTTTCAATTACAACCAGTCTAAAATCTTGTCATCTGTTAAAAAGTTATCTCTTTACCAAACAAAAATATTTTAGACTGGTTTACATTCAATGCATTTGCCGATGACATAATGAAATATGGCTAAAATTGTATTGCATTGTCTTTGAAAGGGTAGAAGACGATATGGGAAAAGGAGAAAATGCTGGTTACCTTTTTTTTTTCTTTTTTCCAGAGTGTTTTGAATTCAAAGGATGTCTTCTGCAGGTTCATTAAAACATGGGATTGTTTGGTACAGATTTAAATCTACCCAACCAACTTGAAATGGTCCGAACTGAAACAATTTAAATGTAGCCAGAATTACGCTTTTTGGCTTTAAAAGGGTAGAAAACAATGTGGGAAAAGAAGGAAATGCTGGTTACCAACATTTGCTCCTTTTTCCAACAATGTCTTCAAAAGCTTTCTTTGCCAGGGTAGTAACAACTCGGGATTGTGTGGTGAAGGGTTAACTCATTTTTTTTTTTTCGGAAGATGGCCTTGCAGCAAACCATTTTAGAAACATTGAGGCAATTTGTGCAGTTTGTCCTTCTTCCTCACTGTTTTCACATCTTCTCAGTCATTAGACTGTATGTAATTCACATTGATTATTCCTGTCTTACAACACGTTTTCAGAGTTGTGTCATACTTAGTGACTTTGACCATGTTCAAAAGGGCTTTGCCAAAATTAATATTCACAATGATTGATATCTCCATTTATAGCCATGTTTTTTTTACCCTTTAACCCATAAACAACCCTGTGTTTCATGGACCATGAGGAAAAAGGACTTTCGTAAACAATGTTGTTACAAGCATTTTCTCCTTTTCCTATAATGTTTTATACCTTTTCAATGATCAGACATCATTTAAGCCACGTTTAACCCTAAGAGCGCCCAATAAACCTATCAGACATTCTCACCCTAAAAACACAACCCAAATAATTGCAGCTTTGTCTACAGTGTTTCAGCAAAGTGGACAGTGTAGATCAAAGATCAGGCTGCACATTTTGTGCAGCCTGATCTTGATCTACACTGGCCACAAAGGCAACTATTGTCGTGGAAGGCACTTTAACCCTTTACCACACAATCCTGACTGGTAACCAGCATTTTCTCTTTTTCCCACAATGTTTTTGGTCCTTTTACTGACAAATCTTACCATTATGAGCCATGTCTAATTTGTCGTCTGTAAATGCTTTCAATTTGAACAAGTATAAAATGTTGTCATGTGGTAAAGGGTTAAGTTTAAATCGTCACCAATGAATGATATCAATATGGAGGAGTCTAAGATTTTGTCTTGTGGTAAAGGGTTTAATTATTAAATATCTCTCAACTTAAAATTCCAAAATAATTTCTTCACTTTTTCACTAACTAATGGCTTTAGATGTGAAAGTCTAGAAATTGTATGTGTGTGGCAAAATTCATTAAAGAGTTATGTTGCTTAAATAAATCATAAAATGCACATCATCTTACACAAAGCTCAGTCATTTAAGTCTGTGATGGGGAAACAATGTTTTTGATTACTGTATTAAGATTAGTATTGATTTTAAAGTTGTCTTACAACTATGCTTACTCACAAAGTCTTTGTTTCCTTTATTAAGATGATAAAACTGGTTAATGTGAGAAATGTCCAGACAGAATATGTTGTTAAAAGAGTAAAAGTTCTTTTTCTATCAGTCGAGACTAGAAGTACAACTTGATTCATGTGATGAAATTTGTCTTCAAAACAGTAGAAAACACTGTTATCAGCATGTTATCTGCATGTTATCAGCATTTTCTCCTTTTCCCACAATGTTGTCAGAGACATTTTCTCAGGGTCGTTAAACCCAGCATTGTTAAGTTTAACAATTACATCGATTGAGAAACAAGTTCGTGTAACATATACTAATCCCTCTCGATTCTGCTTCCTGGAAACTACACCAGTACTCACACATACTGTGCGCAAAAGTAGTCCTAAAGTTGACACCTGCTCCTGGGTGACAAACTCGGTACCTTATGGTTAGGAGGTCGGCGCCCTACCTCGCAACCACGGACACCACAGCCGTGATTGTTTGGTAACGGGTTAAGATATATAATGAATTTTATTGAATTGACCAATCACATTTTTAGCTCACCTGAGCACCGGGTCAAGGTGAGCTTTTGTGGTTGTCTGATGTCCGTCATGCGTCATCTGTTGTGCGTCGTCTGTCGTCCATCCTGCATCGTCCGCCGTCAACATTTACCATGTGTACACTCTAGAGGCCACATTTCTTACTCAATTGGTCAGAATATTTGTCTTGATGAAAGCTAGGATGGGTTTGAATTTGGGTTACTTGGGATAATAAACTAGGTCACTAGGTCAGATTAAAGAAATACCTTGTGGACACTCTAGAGGCCACATTTCTTGCTCAATTGACCTGAAAATTGGTCAGAATGTTTCTCTTAATGAAATCTTTGATGAGTTTGAATTTGGGTCACCTGGGGTCATAAACTAGGTCAAATTAAAGAAATACCTTGTGGACAGTCTAGAGGCCACATTTCATACTCAATTGACCAGAAAATTAGTGAGAATGTCTGTCTTGATGAAATCTCCGATGAGTTCGAATTTAGGTCACCTGGTGTCATAAACTAAGTCACTACGTCAAATTAAGAAATACCTTGTGGGTACTCTAGAGGCCACATTGTTTGCTCGATTGACTTGAAAATTGGTTAGAATGTTTGTCTTAAATTAAATGTCAGATGAGTTTGAAATCGGGTCACCTGGAATCATTAACTAGGTCACTAGGTCAACTCTTAAGAAATACTTTGTGGACACCCTAGAGGCCACATTTCTCGCTCAATTGACCTGAAAATTGGTCAGAATGTTTGCCTTAATAAAATCTTTGATGAGTTCAAATTTGGGTCATCTGGGGTCAAAAACTAGGTCACTAGGTCAAATTAAAGAAATGCATTGTGGACACTCTAGAGGCCACATTTCTTGCTAAATTGACCTGAAAATTGGTGAGAATGTATGTCTTGATGGTATCTTGGATGAGTTAGAATTTGGGTCATCTGGGGTCAAAAACTAGGCCACTTGGTCAAATTAAAGAAATACACTGTGGACACTCTAGAGGCCACATTTTTAGCTAACCTGAGCACAACATGCTCAAGGTGAGCTTTTGTGGTTGTCCAATGTACGTTGTCCGTCATCAAGATTTACCTTGTGGACACTCTAGAGGCCACATTTCTTACTCAGTTGACCTGAAAATTGGTCAGTATGTTTGTCTTGATGAAAGCTAGGATGGGTTTGGATTTGGGTCACCTGGATCACAAACTAGGTCACTAAGTCAAATTAAAGAAATACCTTGTGGGCACTCTAGAGGCCACAGTTTTCGCTCAATTGACTTAAAAATTGGTCAGAATGTTTGTCTTGATGAAATCTCATTATGATATTGAAATTGGGTCACTTGGGGTCATAAACTAGGTCACTAGGTCAAATTAAAGAAATACCTTGTGGACACTCTAGAGGCCACATTTCTCGCTCAATTGACCTAAAAATATGTCAGAAATTTTGTCTTTATAAAATCTCGAATGAGTTGAAAGTTGGGTCACCTGGGGTTGTAAACTAGGTCACTAGGTCATATTAAAGAAATACCTTGTGGGCTCTGTAGAGGCCACAGTTCTTACTTAATGGACCTGAAAATTGGTCAGAATGTTTGTCTTGATGAAATCTCAGATGAGTTTGAATTTGGGTCACCTTGGATCATAAACTAGGTCAATAGGTCAAATTAAAGAAATACCTTGTGGGAACTCTTGAGGCCACATTTCTTGCTCAATTGACCTGAAAATTGGTCAGAATGTTTGGCTTGATGAAATGTCGGATGAGATTGAATTTGGGTTACCTGGGGTCATAAACTAGGTCACTATGTCAAATTAAAGAAATACTTTCTTGGCACTCTAGAGGCCACAAGAAATACAGGGTGTCCCAAAATATATGTCACAGTTTCAAAGTTCAGGTTTGCTACTAAATATTCAACATAACTAGTTGGCATTTAATAATATTATTAGAGACATCTAAAATTTTGTATAAACAATAATTATCAAGACTAGTTTATCTTTAGTCCATTATAACACATGCACTAAATGTCCATCTATTTCTGCTGTATGAGGTGGCCACGACGTCAAGAATTGTTAATGACGTTTCGGCAGATGAGCTCTGTAATTTTCCGTATTTCCACAAGAATAGCACTTCTGAGATCGGTTAAACATGTTTGTTTATAATCATGCACCTTGTCATACACTGGCCCCGCATTGCGAAAAAGTCACAGTTAAGGTTGTTTTGAGCAGTTATCGAGCCTTATTTCTTCCAGGAAAATGGAGAGAGTCACTGATTTGTAAATTGAAATTTTTAATAAGGCTGTCCCTTAACTTTCAGAGAAAGAGGTTTCTCATTAAATGACCGTTGATTTCAACACGGTAGAGCAGCACTCCATACATTCCAGCTACTTTTAACTTTTTAGCTCACCTGAGCACATAGTGCTCAGGGTGAGCTATTGTGATCGATCGTTGTCCGGCATCCGTCCGTCCGTGTGTCCGTCCGTCCGTCCGACTGTCCGTAAACAATTACTTAAAAAATCTTCTCCTCTGAAACCGCCCAACAGATTTCAGTGAAACTTCACAGAAATGATCCTTAGGTGATGCACTTTCAGAATACTTCAAAGATTTGAATTCCATGAAGAACTCTGGTTGCCATGGCAACCGAAAGAAAAAACTTTAAAAATCTTCTTGTCCCAAACTGTAAGGGCTAGAGCTCTCACATATGGCATGTAGCATCATCTAGTGGCCCTCTACCAAAATACTTCAAATAATGGCCCTAGTGTGGAAATTGGCCCTATGTTGTGGGTTCTCGGATTTCACATAGAAATAAAGAAGGAACTCTGTAAAAATCTTCTTGTCCCAAACCGTAAGGGCTAGAGCTTTCATATGTGGCATGTAGCATCATCTAGTGGCCCTCTACCAAAATACTTCAAATTATGGCCCTAGTGTTGAAAATTGGCCTTATGTTGTGGGTTCTCGGATTTCACATAGAGATAAAGAAGGAAATCTGTAAAAATCTTCTTGTCCCAAACCATTAGGGCTAGAGCTCTCATATATGGCATGTAGTATCATCTAGTGGCCCTCTACCAAAATACTTCAAATGATGGCGCTAGTGTGGAAAATGGCCCTATGTTGTGGGTTCTCGGATTTCACATAGAGATAAAGAAGGAAATCTGTAAAAATCTTCTTGTCCCAAACCGTAAGGGCTAGAGCTTTCATATATGGCATGTAGCATCATCTAGTGACCCTCTACCAAAATACTTCAAATTATGGCCCAGGTGTTAAAAATTGGCCCTATGTTGAGGGTTCTCGGACTTCACATAGAGATAAAGAAGGAAATCTTTAAAAATCTTCTTGTCCCAAACCATAAGGGCTAGAGCTTTCATATGTGGCATGTAGCATCATCTAGTGGCCCTCTACCAAACTACTTCAAATTATGGCCCTAGTGTTGAAAATGGCCCTATGTTGTGGGTTCTCGGATTTCACATATAGATAAAGAAGGAAATCTGTAAAAATCGTCTTGTCCCAAACCTTAAGGGCTAGAGCTTTCATATATAGCATGTAGTATCATCTAATGGCCCTCTACCAAAATACTTCAAATAATGGCCCTAGTGTGGAAATTGGCCCTATGTTGTGGGTTCTCGGATTTCACATAGAGATAAAGAAGGAAATCTGTAAAAATCTTCTTGTCCCAAACCGTAAGGGCTAGAGCTTTCATATTGTGCATGTAGCATCATCTAGTGGCCCTCTACCAAAATACTGCAAATTATGGCCCATGTTTGAAAATGGCCCTATGTTGTGGGTTCTCGGATTTCACATAGAGATAAAGAAGGAAATCTGTAAAAATCTTCTTGTCCCAAACCGTAAGGGCTAGAGCTTTCATATTTTGCATGTAGCATCATCTAGTGGCCCTCTACCAAAATACTTCAAATTATGGCCCTAGTGTTGAAAATGGCCCTATGTTGTGGGTTCTCGGATTTCATATAGAGATAAAGAAGGAAATCTTTAAAAATTTTCTTGTCCCAAACCATAAGGGCTAGAGCTCTTATATATGGCATGTAGTATCATCTAGTGGCCCTCTACCAAAAGACTTCAAATAATGGCCCTAGTGTGGAAATTGGCCCTATGTTGTGGGTTCTTGGATTTCACATAGAGATAAAGAAGGAAATCTTTAAAAATCTTCTTGTCTCAAACCGTAAGGGCTAGAGCTTTCATATTTGGCATGTAGCATCATCTAGTGGCCCTCTACCAAAATACCTCAAATTATGGCCCTAGTGTTGAAAATGTCCCTATGTTGTGGGTTCTCGGATTTCACATGGAGATAAAGAAGGAAATCTTTAAATATCTTCTTGTCCCAAACCATAAGGGCTAGAGCTCTCATATATAGCATGTAGTATCATCTAGTGGCTCTCTACCAAAAATGCTTCAAATTATGGCCCTAGTGTGGAAATTGGCCTTATGTTGTGGGTTCTCAGATTTCACATAGAGATAAAGAAGGAAATCTTTAAAAATCTTCTTGTCCCAAACCGTAAGGGCTAGAGCTTTCATATATGGCGTGTAGCATCATCTAGTGACCCTCTACCAAAATACTTCAAATTATGGCCCTGGTGTTTAAAATTGGCCCTATGTTGTGGGTTCTCAGATTTCACATAGAGATAAAGAAGGAAATCTTTAAAAATCTTCTTGTCCCAAACCGTAAGGGCTAGAGCTTTCATATTTGGCATGTAGCATTATGGTGTTGAGCTCAGTTGCATTTCAGGTGAGCGATTTAGGACCATCATGGTCCTCTTGTTAATGATGCTTTTGGAAGCCAGTTGATTTCATCGATGACCACAGCAGATGGCTACCTCACTCGCCTGATTTAAACCTCTTCGATTTTTTTTCTATGGGAACTTGTCAAAAGCAAGGTGTATGATTATAAACGAACATGTTTAACTGATCTCAAAACTGCTATTCATAGGGAAATACGGAAGATTGCAGAGGGCATCTGCCAAAACGTCAGTAACAATTTTTGACGTCATGTCAGACTCATGCAGCAGAAAATGGGAGGACATGTAGAGCCTGTGTTATGATGGAATAAAGGTAAACTAGTCCTTCAGATTACTGTTAACACAAAATTTTAGATGTGTTTAATAATATTATGAAGAGCTACGAGGGACACTTTTTAAGTTCGTAGAGTAAGCCTATAACTTTTTAACGCGATTATGAAGTTGCACAATTTTTTACACAGAGCTTGCGTAATCATTCCTCTCTCGAATGGTGTTACGGTATGCGATCTACCCATTTCCGGAACGCCGCCCGGTAGTCCTCTTTAGGTATATGTTGCAGACACTGGTAGACCGCACTGCCTATACCACAACGGGCTTCAAAACGGTGCCCTGCCAGCATTTCCTTTAGTCTTGGGAACAACCAAAAGTCACAGGGGGACAGGTCAGGGCTGTATGGGGGATGATCTAAGACATCGAGCCCGGATTCTTTCTGATATTCCTGTACCGTAGCGGATTTATGGGCTGGTGCGTTATCATGGAGTAATTTGATGCCGCGGACACCGGTGCGCGGTCTGCGTTTCTGATAGAAATTAACAAGTTGAGTAAGAACACTTTCTCTGTAAAACTTTCCAGTGACAGAACTACCTTTCGGGACTGGAATGTGAAGGACTGGACCTTTCGAATCAAAGAATATCGCATACAGTATGCGATTTGATGTTTTGCAACGGCCCGCAATGACAGGTCTGTCGCCCTCAGATGAAACCCAAACCTTATTTTTAGCCTTAAAATCGGGTTGAAAATGATAGATCCAGGTTTCATCACCTGTAACTATCTTTTCCAAACGACATGGGTCACATTTATCATATTTTCTATAACTTGCGATGAAAGTCTAACCCGACTTTGTTTCTGCTCGTCAGTGAGCAAATGGGGCACCCAACGCGCACAGATCTTACGTAGCCCAAGTCGTTCACGTAAGATCTTCAAAACACTTGACGAATGAATGCCACTTAATTCTTCTATCTCTTGCACGGTATAACGTGCGTCTTCCTCAATTAACGTTTTCACAGTAGCAACGTTCTTTTCCGTCAAAACGGAAACCGGCCTACCCACCCGAGGGTCATTTTCAATTGACTCCCGACCATCATTAAAACGACGTACCCACTTGCAAACTGTAGCATATTTTAAAGCACCATTCCCATAAACTTTCTGCAAATCAGCATGAATTTCTGTTGGCGGAAACCCGAGCTGTGCTCGAATCTTACAATATGCCCTCTTTTCACAGATTTTTACATCCATATTGAACGCTATATTTTACTACAGTGTATAAAACCACGTGTTGAAATACCCAGCGCAGCGCGCACGTGGACCTCGTACACCGCATACCATGGCACCGTTCGAGAGAGGAATGATTACTCAAGTTCTGTGTAAAAAATCATGCAATTTCATAATTGCGTTAAAAAGTTATAGGCTTACTCTACGAACTTAAAAAGTGTCCCTCGTATCTAGTTAATGTTGAATATTTAGTGGCAAAATTGAATTTGAAACTGGGACGTGCATTTTGGGACACCCTGTACAATTTGGTCACTCCAGAGGCCACATTTTCAGCTCAACTAACCTGACAATTGGTAAGAATGTTTGTCTTAACTCTTTACCAAATGACAAACTTTTAGACTGGTCCATATTGAAAGCATTTTGAAGAAGACAAAATAAATGGGACTGAAAATTTGAAATTTGTTATGGATACGGAAGAAAACATTGTGGGAAAAGGAAAAAATGCTGGTTACCAGCATTTTCTCCTTTTTCCACAATGTTTTCAAAAGGCTTCTTCTACAGGGTTGTTAAAACCCATGATTGTGTTGTAAAGAGTTAATAATATCTCAGATGAGTTTTAAATTGGGTCATTATCACCCAGGAGTGAAATTTTGCCTATTGACTCAGGTGAGCGATCCAGGGCCATCACAGCCCTCATGTTTATTATATATATATGTGTACCTATAAATGATTTGAGTAAATTACAGGCCTTATCTAACTCACAGGGATTTTTAGCGTTTTTTATGTTTTACATGTATATATAATACAAGGGATGCAACTGACATTATCGGCAAAGTCTACTTGTCATCACAAAAACACAAGTTACTTCGTCAATATTACAGATAATCACATAAGGTCTACTTTATCTAGCTCATTACACATTTTTCTAGCGAAAAATAACATGGTTTCATGACTAAACGTTCAATGGTTTGTGCTACAGAAGCCGGTTTCTTGACAAATAGGTCGAAATTGTTTGGTCCGACACGGGTTCGTTCAGTGCGCTTGTCAGAGTAAATCTACTATTCTGTACAAGATCATGGCCAAAATACTTATCGGTTTGATAAAACAAGTAAATATCTTTAACCAACCTTCGTTGTTTAATAATAACACGAAGAATACAGCTCCAAATCATCCGATGTTTGATCGATTCACTCAAATTTCAAGGAAGCAGCCATAATTGTTGTCACGTGATCAAAATGTATCAAGGCATTTCATTGGTCGGAACCAAAATCCCTGTGATCTAACTAACAAGTACAACTGGACAGAAAACTTTTTTTTATCAGTCTAGTACCATGTGTAGAGCACAACTGTGTACACTCTGTGTAATAATGTTCAGAACTTTCAAACGTATCCCTATTTACATTCAGCTAGCTAGACAAAGCATGAAAACCACATTTAAGTGTATTTATAGATACATCGAATCCGATTTGTCATCTACTTTTTTCAGAAATTGCTTTTATGAAGAATTTGATTTGATATCAATGCCAATTACATAAACACAATGTTGTTTTGAATGGGCTTTTCCAAATGCCACTGTACAGTACACTCATAAACTTCAGCATTGCGATTAACAATCGCAAGCTTGACTCACCTTCTGGATTAAAAAGAAAAAAAATGTACTGTTCTTAACAGTGACAGTGGATAACAAACACTGACTACCTTTTCAGTGCTTAAGAAATAGTTTTCAAACCACATTTTTTTTTTCTAGTAGTGGCTCAAGAACAGCAACCACCACTTTTAAATGCATACCAATCTATGCAGACTTACTTTTATCTATTTATGTTCATCTGCCATTCATAAATATTGTACATATATGTACAATAAAATGTACTTCTCTGATTTTTTGGTTATTCATATTGATTTTTTTCTGTACAGTTACATTAAGTGGTGAGGTATATTGCAACAAGGAGTATTACAACAATCTGCATTTCTGCATGGTTGGATCATGTCTCGTTGCGTGTGTAAAGAAATGCACATCGGATTCGATCTTTGGTCTCTTTACACAATTCAACATAATCTGACTACACAGAAATAAAGACTGTTGCAATATTCCATACATGCAAGAAGAGCTGATGTTATGGTTTGTGTTGTTGCCATTCCCAGGTGGTAGTTTGAGCTTGGCTTTTGTCCATGATACAATACATGAGATACTTCCAACAGGACAAAGCAGTGGAATAGTCCTGTGGCTATTGAGTTAAAATGGGGTGACCTGAACGAAGTGGGTGTTAGTGGCTGGAATCAATAGACAAGAGACTATACTTTATTGGCTTAAACTTTACAGTTTCTCATCATACATAATGAAATAATAAAACAGTAACATGCATTTACAACCATACAGAAACATAGGTCATGATGATAATTTCAATAATAAAAGCAAATAGGTCTATAATTAGGGGGGAATAATAATAATGATGATGATGATGATGATGATGATTGACATAAAACGGAAGAGAAGCACAAAATTAGGCAAAGAAGAAGCTGCCTCACACAAGACTAGCTAAATATTTACTCTGTGTTATTGTTAATAATTTCTGATCTTCAAGCAAAGCTTTGCTTATTGAACTTAGCTAAATTTAAAAGACTGTTCCTATTTTCAAAGCTTAACCATTTCAAATGTTTGGGCATGGGCATTTATAAAAATACTTTTTGATGTAAGTGGTTCTTAATCTACATTAGCAGGACAAATTAATGAAAGCTTATATTCATCTTTGAATTTCACATTTGTCACTAGTGCAGATATGTAAATTTCTTTCCACTCTGTTGTTGCCGTAATCTTCAAGACTCTATCCTTAATTGTGACCGCTAATCAGGTTTCCACTGTGGTTGAACAGACAATGGCTTAGGTGGCAAATGAATGTGTTCTGGCATTGACACTAGGGGTCTAGGTGCTAGGCAGGCCAGCTGTTGCACCTGTGTTGGCATTGGATGTATTTAGGCTCTCTCCTTTGGCCATCTCCTGGTACTTATTGACAAGAAAAAAGCATCTTTGGTATAGCCAATTTTTAAAAGATAAATTCCATTGTTTAAAAAATAAATACATCACGTCAACAGTACATCCCATCAAGGTTGATAAGTCTGACATTTTGTCATCTGGTAAATATTTTTTTTTGTCCCCATGGAATAATGTCAGTTTTGTGCACCAAAATTAATGTGATAGCTGAAGAACATACTTTTAGTCCAGGGGTCATGAGTTCAACTCCAGCTTGCTCAAGCTCTTTTCAAGGACTGACTATCACCAGGAAAGGATCCATTCCCTCATCACTGCTGAACATTGTTTAAATGAACTTAATGTGGGATAGCAGGCAATGGCTTTGAAAACGTGTTGTACAAAGCACTGGTAAAAGAAACTGCGGGAGTGCATGCATAGATCTATTGGCCTCTGTGGTGTGACTGAAATCATGTTGAAACTGTATAAAAACCAAACAGACAAACATTAGTGTTTAACTCTGAAGAGACAAGCATGGGTATTAAAAACTGATGCCATGGTCACATTTACAGTCAAGCACGTAGTTGGCCATAGTTCATTTCAAACCTAGTCTACCATAGTATTACTATGGTCAACTAGTTGATTTACATTCGAATTAGGTTCAAAATTGGCAAAAGGAAGAAATATAGAAAGTCTAAGTAGGTTGAACCATGTGGAAGTACGGACAACTACATTGAACTGTGAGCAAAGTGACTAGGCTTAACTAGGGTATCACTACGTCTAACTTAGAGTAACTACAAGTAACTATGCATAAACTACGGCTTAAGTAAGAGCAACTACAGTAAATTAGTGTCAACTGTGTTAAGCTGTGTAAACGGCATGATTGCACCTGCTCAGTATGAGTATGCTACAGTTATTGCACTTTTGGAAGTTGACAAGCCAACATTGCTGATCAGTTATCATACCATGCTGCCTAGGAAGAAACAGTATACTGTTTATGTGTTTTAGCAAGAACTACTGTCAACTAAGTAGACATTACAGTTAAGCAGGGTCAATTAACTATGGTTAACTAAGGTAAACTGTGTTCAAACTACGGTCATAGTAGGGTCACAACATCGGAGTTAACCATAACCAATTTTTTAACATGTTGAAAAATTATGTGCTTACTGCGGGCAAATTATAAGTTCAAACTATGTCCATTACTATGTTGAACTATGATTATCTACATGTAACTACATTAAACTACATTTAATACATTAAACTACGGCCAACTACGGTCATTCCCCACTGTGGTAAACTACGAAAGATGTGACCACGGCTTAATCAAGTACAGATTTTGTACGCATGGTGCTGTAAGAATTCACTCTTTCATTACCATTGACAACAGAAGAAGCTTTTGTGGACATTGTAGATCAACATCAGACTACACAGAATGTGCAGTCTAATCTCTGATCTACACTTTCCACTTACTTTCTTCTAAAGTATTACCAAACTGTCTCTTTATGTTGCAGTGGTACTGTATTTGTGGCCATTGAAAAAGCTTAATTCATTTATTTGGAACTGAAATAGCTAAGGGTAGATAGTTTACCTATTTACACTAGAATCAGTTTACATTGCAGCTCATGCAAGATCAAAAGTTGATATGCTTTGTTGACCTTTTATGGTATTTTACAGAAGCATTGTTGTGATCTGCGCAAAAACATTTTGACCAAATGAACTACAATATCATGAAAAGATGTTTGAGCTCTGGCAGATTGAAAGCCAGGTGCACAAAGAAGCTGTAACATATTTCCCATCTTACTGTAATTTAATACTACCTTTTGAAACCAGCTGCAGCATGTGGCTTTGAAAAAACCTCGTAAAATATGGATTCTCAGTATCTGTTAATGCTTGTAACACTGAAATTAGATTTACTTGCTTTAATGCAGACAGTGTAGGTCAAGATCTGGCAGCATAAAATATGCTACCTGATCTTAATCTAATCTCCTTCTTTACCAGATACTCTTGACAAAAACAGCTTTCAATTGCAACATGAATCTTAAGTTCTGACAGAGAATGTCCATTTTATAGCTCCCCTGCAGTGAAGCGGAGGGCATTATAGGAATGGCCTTTGTCTGTCTGTCTGTCTGCCTGTCTGTCCATCTATATCTCCTGAACCCTCTGAAAGATTTTCATGAAACTTTGGACAAATGCTCAAACTTGGTGTGCAGCGAACAAGATCCATAATACTGTCTTCATTTTTTTTGGAGTTATTGCCCTTAGTTATTTTACAAATTGGATTTTTGTCTGGTGCATAACTGGCAAAGTATAGAAGCTATTGACTTCAACCCTCATGTGCAGATAAATCACATTGAGGACAAAGCAGTGCGCAAGGTCCGTAATTCTGTGTTTGAAAAGGACAGAATTGTCCAAATTCGTAAGCATCTGATGATAACAAATTTGAATGTGTCTCAAATGATGGAATTAGCATGTGAAAGGATAGAAAACATTGTGGAAAAGGAGAATATGCTGAATACCAGCATTTTCTCCTTTTCCCACAATGGTTTCAAAAGCCTTCTTTAACTGAAGGTGGTGAAAACATAGGACTGTTTGGTAAAGGAGTAACCATTCAAGTACCAAGCATGAATTTATTGTTTTGCAGATTGAATATATCGAAATAACAGTGCACACAACAATGAACTCTAATCTACAATATTCTACTATCATAATATTGATGCATACAGCCTTGAAATCAAGTATCAGTTGCTTTTCTGCTTTTAGATACTTAACAGTAGATATTATGACAATTGTATAATAATACACAAATAATCCAAATAACAACCCAGAATGGGTATTACGACTTTCAAAATTATTGTATTTGTATATTTAGGTTTTAGTTTATCATATGTAATCTTTTTTTAAGTTTATTATTATATACTCCTGACTAAAACTATGTGGTTTAACCTTATCATTGATTGATTGTATGGTGTTTAACGCTGTCTTCAACATTATTCCAGTTATATCGCGGTGGCCAGTGCACCTATCCTTGCTTTCCTGGAGTTTCTTTTACCAGTACTCCGCACAATATTCTTTCCAAGCCACTGGATGCTTTCCCACATAACCATCGTTGAAACAATGGTCAGTGGTGAGAGAGGAATGAATCCTGTCGCAATGACTATCATCAATCCTCGGAAAGAAATTGGCGGAACCGGGGATCAAACCAGCAACCTCCTGTTCTCAAGTCCTGTGCTGTACAGACTGAGCTATGGGGGCTTGGCATTAACCTTATCAAGTAACACACATTGTCTGCTTAACTATACTTTGACTTGGTTTCGTGTCAGTGTATACAAACAAAACAAATCCAAACCAACAACACAGAATGGGTATTAGGAATATCGGAATTATTGATTATGTATATTTAGGAATGCACTTGATTATTTAGAAAATTTATTTTACCAGTAGTTTTATTTCAAACTTTCCAGAGAAAAACCATTTAGTTTAATCCATTAAGGTGCCACACTATCGTGGTTATACTATACTAAAATGTTTTTGTTTGTTTGTATGGTGTTTAATGCTGTTTTGAACATTACGTCAGTTATAAGTATCACAGCAACTAGTGCACCTATACTTCTTCTTGGGTTTTCTTTTACTAATAGTTTGCACAATCTTCTACCCTAGCCACTGGCTACTTTCCTTCATAACCATCGTTGAAACATTGATCAGAGGATGATGAGGAATGAATCCTGTCGCCCTGTTATCATTAATCCTGGTACAGAAATTTGCCACGCTAGGGATTTGAATGTGTGACCCCCTGGTTTCAAGACCTGTATGACAGCTAGTTAGCTACTGGGGCCAACATGAAATGGCTTTGAATTTGGTACTTTAACCATTTACCACACAATCCTGAGTTTTAACGACCCTGAACAAGATGGCTCTTGAAAACACTGTGAGAAAAGTAGAAAATGCTGGTAACCAGCATTTTCTGCTTTTCCCTCAATTTTTTTTTACTCAATTAAAGGCAGGTTTTCATCATGTTCACCCTCTTTGATTTGTTGTCTATGAATGCTTTGAATTTGGACAATTCTAAAATTTTGTTGTGTGGTAAAGAGTTAAATTTAATTGACTATTTCGATTAGGAAAAAAGCACAAATATTTTTATGTCCAAGGTTGTTTTCCCCAGAGAATGTAACATAAATAGTGTTAGGTGTAAATTAAGACCAAACTATATTTTCTATGTTGTTTGATCTTGATATTTATTTTAAACAAAAGGAACGATTTTCAAAGATGGCGCACAAACAGAAAGTGATCAATCTGAGGCATTTGGAATTTCGGTATCTATTTTTAGTCATTTATATTCGAAAACAATTGCATCAGTATGTGTTTTACCCCACTGTGAGATGGGGTAAAGTAGATGTTGCTCCAAACAGTTTTTGAATGTCCCCAGGCCATCATTTTTGACAAAATTACATCCAAATGATAGAAATTGAAAAAAGGGAATGGACCGGAACATAGGCTGCCCTTTATCAAATGATACAGTGTTCTCAAGACCATTTTGTGAGGATAAAATGCTGGTCGCTTTCATTTCCTTTTTTTCCCCGCTATGTCTTCTTCTCTGTCTACATGTAATACAAAACTCATCAGTTAACTCTCTACCAAACAACAAAATTTTGAACATGGCCAGATTGAAAGCATTTGCAGATGGCAATTTAAATGTAACTCAAATGAAGATTTCTCTCTTTGATGTGGTAGAAAACATTGTGTGAAAAGGAGAAAATGCTGGTTACCAACATTTTCTCCTTTTCATAAATGTTTTCAAAAGCCTTCTACTTCAGGTTGGTTAAAATGCAGGATTGTAATGCAAAGGGTTAAGACACATCTCATAAAATTTTGTCTTCTGCAGATGTTGTCAATATATATGAGCCATGCTCTAGGAAAAGGGAGCTTTATGCATCTGCTGAAAGTTTCGATCCATGTCAGCCTGCGCAGTCGACGCAGGCTGACCTGGACTGAAACTTTTTGCTATAGGACATGAAAGTTTGCAATAAATGCATAGCTCAAATACAAACCACTTCAGCTGGGATTCAAACCCGTGCGGCAAATATCCTCGTTTATCGAGGTTTGAAAGACCAATACACTATCCCTGAGCTAAAGAGAATTCTGCCTAACACAGTTGTCAGGTATTGATTTTTTTCGGGAAGAGGCTATGCTGTAAGAAAGGAGTGATCTCCTGTAACACACCCCCTCCTAAGAGAAGTCATCATTTTGATGACGAAAAGCCTTATTAGGCAGCAGTAAGTCTATTATTTAGAAAACGAATGGCTCAATGGCCAATAACGGGCAATTATGTAGACAAAAAATGGCTCAAAGGCCAATCCTGGATGAGCCTTCTTACGAAAATGAAAGTTTGCAACAAATGCATAGCTCAAATACAAACCGCTCTGGCTGGGCTTCGAACCTGTGTGGCAAATATCCTCGTTTATCGTGGTTTAAAAGACCAATTCGCTATCCCCTGAGCTAAAGAGAATTCTCCCTAACGCAGTTGTCAGGTATTGATCTTATACGGGAAGAAGCTATGCTGTAAGGGAGGATTGATCTCCCATAACACTTATGATACAGTTGGTTGTTAGACATAATGGATTTTATGGATCCCTAATTATGTGGTGTCTAGCTTGGTAACATGCATCACAAAGATGCATCAAGCCCCCTTTTGCCAGAGCATGGCTCATATTTGGATGATTCTAAAGTGTTGTTGTGTGGTAAATAATTAATCTACTCAAATTCATTTGAATCTTTACCACATCATAGTATTTTAGACTTGTCCAAATTGAAAGGATTCGAAGATAACAACTTAACTGTGGCTCAGACTATGATCTGTTTTCTGCAAAAGGTTGGAAAACATTGTGGGAAAAGCAGACAATGCTGATTACCAGCTTTTTCGCCTTTTTCCTCAATGCTTTCAAACTGTCTTTTCGTCAGTGTCATGATAATACAGGATCATGTGGTAAAGTGTGAATAATCTTACTATCTTGACTGAGAAAAAGAAATCAATGTATTTCTTGATAGAAAAGGAACTGTTATTACACTGCAAAGAAATTTCTTATTGGATAATATGCTTGGAACATATTGAAGTACACTGGCAAAATCCATGGAAAAGCAGTTTTCCCCTTGGGAGCCCCATATACTTGACTACACTTTGAACGCAAAATCCAAGATGGCGTTGTAGATTGATATGATTTGCTCACAAGACAAATACAGAGTACAGCATATTAAATGTTAGTAGTTTCCCTTGATGGTTGTCATTACAGTGAAAGGAATGGATTATTTTTGAAAATAAATGAATGCAATTAAATACATTTATTGTCTTCTACAACAAATACACAGGGTTAAAAGGAGCCATCATTTTGTCATGTAAACAAGTCCTGAAATGTCATAGGCCGTACATAGTATCATTAAAAAAAAGAAGAATAGTTGTTTGAAGCAACTAATGGTCATTTTCTTTTGGGAACATATCATAAAATGAATAGTTACTTACTCTGAAGTTGTTTAAATCTATGTTTAAATAGAAATACATTGAATGTCTGTTGCAGTGACTTTATGCACCAAACTGGATGTTTTACTGACGTCAGTTTTCAGTGATGTCACTTTTCAGAGTGTTGGGACACAGTCAGAACGGAAATTTGATTTCGTCAGCATACTCATTTTGTGAGACCATATAACAGGGAAATTGCACTGAATACACATTGGAATGGTAATAAATTCCTTGTAGAGTCAGGTGGCAGGGCACTTGGAAACTTGTTCACGGCTGTGCTGAATCATATCCCCACCTTGCCATCGGCTCTTACCAAGTGCCCTGCCACCTGATACAGTTACTTAAGGCGACATTTTTTTTTTATTAGCTCACCTGAGCACAAAGTGCTCAGGATGAGCTATTGTGATCACTCACCGTCCGTCGGCGTCCGTCGTCCGTCCATCCGTTGTCCGTCCGTCTGTCGTCCGTCCGTCCACATTTTTAGCTCACCTGAGCATGAAGTGCTCAGGGTGAGCTATTGTGGTCACTCACCGTCTGTCGGCGTCCGTCGTCCGTCCGTCGTCCGTCCGTCTGTTCACATTTTTTTGTTTACACTCTAGCATCTACAAATATCAACCAATCAGCACCAAACTTGGTCAAAATATATATGACTATAAGATCTCGGATGAGTTCGATTATGGGTGTAATCGGACCAGAACGACTGGAGTTATTTGCCCTTGAATTAGAAAAATTGCTGTATTTGACTTTGTTTACACTCTAGCATCTACAAATATTAACCAATCAGCACCAACCATGGTCAAAATGTATATGACCATAAGATCTCGGATGAGTTCGATTATGGGTGTAATCGGACCAGAACGACTGGAGTTATTTGCCCTTGAATTAGAAAAATTGCTATATTTGACTTTGTTTACACTCTAGCATCTACAAATATTAACCAATCAGCACCAAACTTGGTCAAAATGTATATGACTATAAGATCTCGGATGAGTTCGATTATGGGTGTAATCGGACCAGAACGACTGGAGTTATTTGCCCTTGAATTAGAAAAATTGCTATATTTGACTTTGTTTACACTCTAGCATCTACAAATATTAACCAATCGGCACTAAACTTGGTCTAAATATATATGACTATAAGATCTTGAATGAGTTCAATTATGTGTCTAATCGGACCAGAACGACTGGAGTTATGTGCCCTTGAATTAAAAAATTGCTCCATTTGACTTTGTTTACACTCTAGCATCTACAAATTTAAACCAATCAGCACCAAACTTAGTCAATATTATATATGACCGTAAGATCTCGAATGAGTTTGATTGTAGGTCTAATAGGGCCAGTTATTGCTGTGTCATGGAAAAAGGGGGCTTGACATATATTTTCATTGTGGACCAATATCTCTTTAACTACAGGACAAAATGTCATGAAACTTCATCTTTTTATTGTTTATTGCAAGCCACAGACAATAGTTATTTGTTTTTATTTCATGAAACGGCATGTCATGAAAAAAGGGGGCTAAATGTTTAATTTCGTCATTGACCAATGACCATCTGTTTGTCCATCTTTCAGGACAGATATCTTCTAAAATCCTTGACAAAAACTGATAGAAATTCATACAGGTGTTCCTAATGATGTCCGCTGATATTTATTGTTTTTTTTTTCCTTTTTGATATCAAATACTGTCTCATAGGAAAAAGGGGCTTCATGTATATTTCTGTTAAGGATCAATATACATGTATCTTCAACTCAAAATCCTGAACAAAAATTTGTGAAACTTCATTCGTGTGTTCCTTATGATAGTCCGCCAATATCATTAGTTCACATATATTTTCATTATGGATTAATTTCTCTTTAACTACAGGACAAAATGTTATGAAACTTCATCTTTATGTCGTTTATCACAAGCCACAGACAATAGTTAGGCCTATATGTTAGCTCACCTGAGCACGAAGTGCTGGGTGAGGTATTGTGATTCGTCGTTGTCCAGCGTCCGTCTTTCCACAATTCCTTTAAACATCTCCTCCTAAACCAATCATGTTGAAACTTGACAGGCATATTCCTTGGGTGAAGTTCTACCAAAGTTGTTAAAAGAATTGAATTAACCCTTTAACTCCAGGGGTCACAATTTTGGGCAAAATTGTATATAGAGCAAACTTTAAAAATGTTTTTGTCTGAAACTAGAAGGCCTAGAGCTTTGATATTTGGTATGTGGCATTTCCTTGTGGACTTCTAGACTTCTACCAATTTTGTTCAAATGATGCCCCTGGGTCAAAACAGGACATAAAGGTACACAGAATGAACTTTAAAAGTCTTGTCCTACTTAACCCTTTACCACACAATCCCAAGTTTTAACGCCTGTGAGAAATAAGGCTCTTGAAAATATTGTGGGAAAAAGAGGAAATACTTGTAACCAGCATGTTTTCCTTTTTCCACAATGTTTTCCACCCAACCAAAATCAAATTTAAATTTTTGAGTCATTTATTTTGTTGTCAGCAAATGGTTTGAATTTGGACAAGTCTTAACCCTTTAAGTGCCATTCACTACTATAGTTGCCTTTGTGTCTAGTGTAGATCAAGATCAGACCGCACAAAATGTGCAGTCCGATCATTGATCTATACTGTCTGCTTTGTTGAAACACTGCAGACAAAAGGCACCCACGCAGTTGTTATCATCTTGGACTCATTCTGGAATGAAAATGGCCTTTGGGTTTAAGGATTAAATTTTGTTGTTTGTTAATGATTTGAGCCAAGCCTGTTAGCTCATTACCTACAGGGCTAGCTATGCAGGGATGTCAAGTTTAAATCTCAGTTGGGCCAAGCACTCAGGTAACCAGCATTTTTTTAACTTTTTCCGCAATGTTCTCTACCCATCCCAGATCCAAGTTCATTTTTTGAGACAAATTTATTTTGTTGTCTGCAAATGCTTTGAATTATAGACCAGTCTAAAATTTTTGTTTGGTAAAGAGATAAAGATAGACCAAGTAATATGCATTTCAAGACTGTGTTGTAGGCAATACTATCTTGCAGAATATAAGGCATATGTATCCAAGATCCAACTGCAGTCTGATCTTTATCTACACTGTCTGATAAAACATCCTGTCTTGTGTACCCCTAGCCTTGGTTCCCACCTGATCATTTTTTCCTTTTATCTATTCAGGATGGACGGATGCAGTTTAAATTTGACATGAAGCACCCTTTTTCCATGACACAGCAATAAATTCCAAAACCCTGACAATATGCGCTAGGTCACTTGATGTGTGAAAATTTCATCCAAATCTGTTGAGATATGTCCAGTAATCAAAGAGATATTGGTGAAAAATGAAATATAACATGAAGACCCCTTTTTCCATGATGCAGCTATAAATTGCAGAACCTTGACAATATGCGCTAGGTCACATGATGAGAAACATTCTGTGAAAACTTTTGAAAACATTGTGGGAAGAGGAGAAAATGCTGGTAACCAGCATTTTCTCCTTTTTTCCACAAAGTTTTCTACCCTGTCAAAGAAATATTGTGTCACTTGAGCCAGTATGAAAATGTTGTCTGCAAATGCTTTCAATTTGGACAGATCTAAAATTTTGCCGTGTGGTAAAGGGTTAAAGGCTTTGACAGCATTTTTCTCTCTGGCTGTTAGGATGTATCTTTGAACATTGTGTTCATTGTATTTTGAGTTCATTTTTGTTCATTCATTTAACTCTGTAGTACAGATTTTATCTTGTAAATCTTAGAAGTCATTATAATTTTTGGGCATATACTTCACCATGAATTGAAGTACCATTTGAAAGATCTGTTCAGGTAGGGCCAAGGTCAGTGTCACATTTGAAGGTCAAATTTTTGTAAGCTGGACGCATTGAAAGGTTGGTGCAAGACTATTACAAGTGTAAATACATTGTTTATGTGTTTACAATAGCAATTACCCATGAACATGTCCCTGGACAACCACTGTAGTTGTTGGTGTATTTAACAACATTATAATACTAACCTGTATAGAAAGTCTTGAATCGGCAAACATTCTCTACTAAGTTTGTTCAAATCAGGCAACTTTTCGCCACACGCCAAAAGACCTAGGGCTTTGTTATTATTCCTTCAAAACTCTGTTCTGGAGGTATATAGGAGTCAGCTTGTCGGTCCATCCATCCATCCATCCATCCATCAGTCTTTCTGTAGCATTTTCTTGTCAGGGCTAGTTCTCAACAACTACAGGACAGATTTCATTCAAATTTTAGAGAGACTCGGTGCCAAGCAAGAATGTGCATATTATATTTTGGTGACTGTTCATTGAATTTTTACAAAGTTATTTTCCTTTGATGAAATTTCTTGTTCTCCCTATTTTTCAACAACTATTGGACAAATATCATTCAAACTTCTCACAAATATTTATATAACCTGGTTTGGTTAAGAAAGATTATCTTCTTGTCTAAACCAAGAAGACCTAGAGCTTTGACCTTGCACTTCGATATTTGGTATTTATCTTCATTGTAGACCTTTACTGCTTGGTACTCAGGTGAGCGATATAGGACCATCATGGTCCTCTTGTTTTGTTTACGCTCTAGCATCTACAAATATTAACCAATCAGCACCAAACTTGGTCAAAATGTATATGACTATAAGATCTCGGATGAGTTCGATTATGGGTGTAATCGGACCAGAACAACTGGAGTTATTTGCCCTTGAATTAGAAAAATTGCTATATTTGACTTTGTTTACACTCTAGCATCTACAAATATTAACCAATCAGCACCAAACTTGGTCAAAATGTATATGACTATAAGATCTCGGATGAGTTCGATTATGGGTGTAATCGGACCAGAACAACTGGAGTTATTTGCCCTTGAATTAGAAAAATTGCTATGTTTGACTTTGTTTACACTCTAGCATCTACAAATAATAACCAATCAGTACCAAACTTGGTCAAAATGTATATGACCATAAGATCTCAGATGAGTTCGATTATGGGTGTAATCGGACCAGAACGACTGGAGTTATTTGCCCTTGAATTAAAAAAATTGCTGTATTTGACTTTGTTTACACTCTAGCATCTACAAATATTAACCAATCAGCACCAAACTTGGTCTAAATATATATGACCGTAAGATCTCGAATGAGTTTGATTGTAGGTCTAATAGGACCAGTTATTGCTGTGTCATGGAAAAAGGGGGCTTGGCGTATATTTTCAATGTGGACCAATATCTCTTTAGCTACAGGACAAAATGTCATGAAACTTTATCTTCTTATTGTTTATTGCAAGCCACAGACAATAGTTATTTGTTTTTATTTCATGAAACGCCATGTCATGAAAAAAGGGGGCTAAATGTTTAATTTCGTCATGGACCAATGACCATCTGTTTGTCTATCTTTCAGGACAGATATCTTCTAAAATCCTTGACAAAAACTAATAGAAATTCTTACAGGTGTTCCTAATGATGTCTGCTGATATTTATTGTGTTTTTTTTTTTTCCTTTTTGATATCAAATACTGTCTCATAGGAAAAAGGGGCTTCATGTATATTTCTGTTAAGGATCAATATACATGTATCTTCAACTCAAAATCCTGGACAAAAATTTGTGAAACTTCATACATGTGTTCCTTATGATAGTCCGCCAATATCATTAGTTTAGCTTTTTTGATTAAATGTCATGTCATGGAAAAAGGGGGCTTCACATATATTTTCATTATGGATTAATATCTCTTTAACTACAGGACAAAACGTTATGAAACTTCATCTTTGTTGTTTATCACAAGCCACAGACAATGGTTAGGCCTATTTGTTAGCTCACCTGAGCATGAAGTGCTTGGTGAGGTATTGTGATTCGTCGTTGTCCAGTGTCTGTCTTTCCACAATTCCTTTAAACATCTTCTCCTCCTAAACCAGTCATGTTGAAACTTGACAGGCATATACCTTGGGTGAAGTTCTACCAAAGTTGTTAAAAGAATTGAATTAACCCTTTAACTCCAGGGGTCACAATTTTGGGCAAAATTGTATATAGAGCAAACTTTAAAAATGTCTTTGTCTGAAACTAGAAGGCCTAGAGCTTTGATATTTGGTATGTGGCATTTCCTTGTGGACTTCTATCAATTTTGTTCAAATGATGCCCCTGGGTCAAAACAGGACATAAAGGTATACAGAATGAACTTTTAAAAGTCTTGTTCTATTTAACCCTTTACTACACAATCCCAAGTTTTAACGCCTGTGAGAAATAAGGCTCTTGAAAATATTGTGGGAAAAAGAGGAAATACTTGTAACCAGCATATTTTCCTTTTTAGCTCACCTGATCACATGGTGCTCAGGGTGAGCTATTGTGATCGATCGTTGCCCGGCGTCCGTCCGTCCGTCCGTCCGTGTGTCCGTCAGTCCATCCGTGAACAATTACTTAAAAAATCTTCTCCTCTGAAACCGCCCAACAGATTTCAATGAAACTTCACAGAAATGATCCTTGGGTGATGCACTTTCAGAATACTTCAAAGATTTGAATTCCATGAAGAACTCTGGTTGCCATGGCAACCGAGAGAAAAAACTTTAAAAATCTTCTTGTCCCAAACCGTAAGGGCTAGAGCTTTCATATTTGGCATGTAGCATCATCTAATAGCCCTCTACCAAAATACTTCAAATTATGGCGCTGTTGTTGAAGTTGGCCCTATGTTGTGGGTTCTCGGATTTCACATAGAGATAAAGAGGGAAATCTTTAAAAATCTTCTTGTTTACACTCTAGCATCTACAAATATTGACCAATCAGTACCAAACTTGGCCACAATGTATATGCCTATAAGGTCTCGGATGAGTTCGATTTTGGATCAAATCCAATCAGAACATCGGGAGTTTTTTGTCCTTGAATTTGCAAAAATTACTGAATATGACTTTGTTTACACTCTAGCATCTACAAATATTACTCAATCAGCACCAAACATTGTCAAAGTGTGTGTGATCATAAGACCTCAGATTAGTTCAATTATGGATCTAATCGGACCAGAACTGTCTGAGTTGTCTGCCCTTGAATTAGAAAATTTGCCATATTTGACTTTGTTTACACTCTAGCATCTGCAAATATTGACCAATCAGTACCAAACTTGGTCAAAATATATATTCCCATAAGGTCTCGGAAGAGTTCAGTTATGGGTCAAATTGAACCAGAACATCCAGAGTTATTTGCCCTTGAATTGGACAAAATTTCCATATTTGACTATGTTGACACTCTACCATCTACAAATATATACCAATCAGTACCAAACTTGGTAAAAATTTATATGACCATAAGATCTTGGATGGGTTTTGATTATGGGTCTTATTAGACCCAAACAACATGAGTTATTTGCCCTTCAATTAGAGTTGCTGTATTTGACTTGGTTTACTCTGTAGCATCTACATGTATATATAATGCAAACTGAAAAATCTTTATGTTTAAACCCAAAATGCCTAGAGCTATGATACTTTGCATGAAGCATCACCTTGTGGACCTCAAGAAATTTTGCACACAAGATGCCCCTGGGATCATTACAGGTCCAGCCGCGGGGCTTAGACGTTTGTACTTAGGTATCTTTCGTGCAATTATAAGAAAATTTTCTGGGTAACCAAAGGCCTAGACCTCTGTTAAAGTTGTGAGTTGTCTCTCTTTCATAATCATTTGGCCTTGAACTTCAGTATTTGGTATTTATCTTCATTGTTAACCTGTACTGCTTAGTACTCAGGTGAGCGATATAGGACCATCATGGTCCTCTTGTATTTTTTTTGTGTTACTGATCCACCGACCCAATTTTTACATGAAACCAGAAAAAAAATAAAAGTACTTTTTTCAGTTTTATTTTCCATCACTGCTTCAACGTGGTGAACAGAACAGTATACTAAAGTATATGAATGTCTTTTTTACAAGCACCAATAGAGTTCCCACACTAGCTCGAAAGCGGTTAACAAGTCTAGAATATTGAAAATTCTTTCAAGGGTCTTGCTTTTATACAATTTCGAGTCAAACTCAGTCCTGAAGAAGCCAGGAAAAGTATGACATACCTATTGTTTCTCCCATAATGCCACAGTCCGATAGACGAAGATCAATGAGAACTGCGGCTCTGAGAGGACATTTGTCACCTATTGAAAATTGTTGAGTAAGAAGTAGCTTTACCATTGATATGAAGGGTTAACTAAGGATAACGACAAAAGGGCACCTAAATGAAATGCCACAAAAAACCTGTAGGTCTATCATGTTAAAAACTTGTCTGCTAGCACATGCAGACAGTCATGAGTTCATTTTAATTGTCATTAGTTTTCGTGTATTTTTCAGTTGCAGACTAGGTGATGACACAATCATTAGAGAACTAACCCATATAAAATATATTGCTTATTTTGGTCCAAAATCATCAAAATGTGAAATAATTGATACCTTCAAAGTACTCCCCATGACTAGAAATACAAAGTTTCAGTCGGTATGCTGATTTAGGTATAGTCCTTAGGAACTGGAAAACAGCTGACCCTAGCACCTGTCTTGACCGATATTTCTGTCAAGCAAGGAATTTTTTCAGTTTTGGGAAGAGGAAGAAGTCACATGGGGCAAGACTGGGAGAGTAAGGAGAGTGCAGCAAAACAGTAACCTTTTCCATTTTCAAATCAAAGTACTGAAAGTACTGACAGACTAGCGAATTTGATTGATTGACTGTTTGTATGATGTTTAACCCTGTTTTCAGCATTATTACAGTTATGTAGCAGTGGCCAGTGCAAATACACATGCTTTCCTGGAGTTTCTTTACCAGTACTCCGCACAATATTCTTCCGCCCGCTTTCCCACATAACCATTGTCGAAACGTGAGTGAGAAATGTATCCTGTCGCAATTAATATCATCAATCCTCAGAAAGAAGTTTGCCGAGTTGGGGATCGAACCAGCGACCTCCTGTTCTCAAGTCCTGTACGCTACTGACTGAGCTGCCAGGGCTATGCATGCTATTGGTTAACTATTATCCAGTTTAAGTTTAACCCATAACCCTGCTAAAAATGTTAAATGAAACTTCCAAGCCAATGGTAAACACCTGATTATTGCTGTTTCAAAGTTACATTTTGGAGAAAATATATCCTCTTATCGGACAGTGTAGATCCAAGATCAGACTGCATGCTCTGTGTGGTCTGATCTTTATCAACAATGTCTGCAAAAGGTCATTGAGTCACGATTGTGCTGGTTAAAGAAACTCCAGGAAAGCAGTGACACTGGTGCTCTGGCCGCCGTAATATCACTGGAATAATGTTGAAAATGGCGTTAAACACCAAGCAATCAATTAGTCAATGTCCAATAGCACAAGATGCAGTTACATGTACTAATTAAGTCTCTTTACAGAATGAAAGATTTTACACTCGTCCAAATTCAAAGCTGTTGCAGACCATAAATTAAATGTAGCTGAACTGATGAACCTGATTTTAAAAGGGCAGAAAACAATGTGGGAAAAGGAGAAAATGATGGTTACCAGCATTTTCTTCTTTTCTTACAATGTTTTTAAAGGGATTCTATCCCAGTGTCGTTAAAACTTGGGACTTTAGGTAACGTGTTAATATTCAAGACATATAATAATTTAACTGTACACAATGATTTGAATAATGACTGACTGAAGGAATGGCAAGAGTTCCCTGTCCAGTGAGAGTTAATGTGGCCGGCGATTTGCAAGTGCTACCTAGGTGTATCTATTAATAGATTCATTCATAATGTTACAGTGGTGTAGGAATAAATGATTATCTGCTTTGCATAGGTCACTTAATTTATATATAGGCAAAGAGATTGTACCTTATAAATGACATCTTGTTCAGTTCATTACTTTGCAAGATGACATGTTCAGATTGGAGTGGTAGAGATTTAGTGTTTTTAGCTCACCTGAGCACAAAGTGCTCATGGTGAGCTATTGTGATCGTGCTGTGTCCGTCGTCCGTTGTCAACTTTTTACCTTGTGTACGCTCTAAAGGCCACATTTTCAGTCCAATCCTCATGAAACTTGGTCAGAATGTTTGTCTTGATAAAATCTCGAACGAGTTTGAAATTGGGTCATGTGGGGTCAAAAACTAGGTCACTAGGTGAAATCGTAGAAAAACCTTGTGTACGCTCTAGAGGCCACATTTTCAGTCCAATCCTCATGAAACTTGGTCAGTATGGTTGTCTTGATAAAATCTCGGACAAGTTTGAAATTGGGTCATGTGGGGTCAAAAACTAGGTCACTAGGTCAAATCTTCGAAAAACCTTGTGTATGCTCTAGAGAACGCATTTTCAGTCAGATACTTGTGAAATTTGGACAGAAAGTTTGTCTTGATAAAATCTCAGATGAATTTGAAATTGGGTCATGTGGGGTCAAAAACTAGGTCACTAGGTCAAATCTTCAAAAAACCTTGTGTACACTCTAGAGGCCACATTTTCAGTCAGATACCCGTGGAACTTGGTCAGAATGTTTGTCTTGATAAAATCTGGGATGAGTTCAAAATTGGGTCATGTGGAGTCAGAAACTAGGTCACTAGGTCAAATCTTCGAAAAACCTTGTGTATGCTCTAGAGGCCACATTTTCAGTCAGATACTTGTCAAATTTGGTCAGAATGTTTGTCTTGATAAAATCTCGAATGAGTTCGAAATTGGGTTATGTTGGGTCAAAAACTAGGTCACTAGGTCAGATCTTCGAAAAACCTTGTGTACGCAGTAGAGGCCACATTTTCAGTCAGATACTTGTGAAACTTGGTCAGAATGGTTGTCTTGATAAAATCTGGGACGAGTTCGAAATTGGGTCTTGTGGGATCAAAAACTAGGTCACTAGAGGCCACATTTTCAGTCAGATACTTGTGAAATTTGGTCAGAATGTTTGTCTTGATAAAATCTCGAACGAGTTCGAAATTGGGTTATGTGGGGTCAAAAACTAGGTCACTAGCTCAGATCTTCGAAAAACCTTGTGTACGTTCTAGAGGCCACATTTTCAGTCAGATACTTGTGAAATTTGGTCAGAATGTTTGTCTTGATAAAACCTGAGACGAGTTTGAAATTGGGTCATGTGGGGTCAAAAACTAGGTCACTAGGTCAAATCTTAGAGAAACCATGTGTACGCTCTAGAGGCCACATTTTCAGTTCGATGCTCATGAAACTTGGTCAGAATGGTTGTCTTGATAAAATCTGGGACGAGTTCGAAATTGGGTCTTGTGGGGTCAAAAACTAGGTCACTAGGTCAAATCTTCAAAAAACCTTGTGTGTGCTCTAGAGGCCACATTTTCAGTCAGATACTTGTGAAATTTGGTCAGAATGTTTGTCTTGATAAAATCTTGGACGAGTTTGAAATTGGGTCATGTGGGGTCAAAAACTAGGTCACTAGGCCAGATCTTCGAAAAACCTTGTGTACACTCTAGAGGCCACATTTTCTGTCAAATACTTATGAAACTTGGTCAGAATGTTTGGCTTGATAAAATTTCACACAAGTTCAAAATTGGGTCATGTGGGGTCAAAAACTAGGTCACTAGGTCAAATCTTCGAAAAAAATTGTGTACGCTATGGAGGCCACATTTTCAGTCAGATACTTGTCAAATTTGGTCAGAATGTTTGGCCTATTGACTCAGGTGAGTGATCCAGGGCCATCATGGCCCTCTTGTTTGTCAAAATTGTCATATATAACGGAATTAAGATCTCTAACAGAGAGAAGTATTTTCTGTGAAGCAGTATTTGGCAACTGTGGGGGTTTTTGTTTACACCGACTCTAGGTCAATCATGATGCCTATAGACTAGCTTCGCTGGTCAAAAGTCACAAACTATTGCCAAGGAATGAGCCGGAGCATTGTCAATTGAAAAAGTCATATGTGTTTGAAACCTGTGACTGGCTGCTGTTTTTTTTACAATACATTTTTTTTAGTTTCTTTAACACAGTATCTTTATAATACATTCCCGTAATACTTTTAACCTTTTTCACTTGCAGCAGAAAGAAAATTGCATACAAAACCTACTTTGCGGTTAAAGTATGTTTTGCAATTATGGGTCTCCTACAGTTTTTTGGTCGCCCATATTTTTTTTCTGACCTTTTGTATCGGCTCAAAATAGGGAATCCAGGTTTCATCTCCAGTAACAACATTTGCAAACTTTCTTCGATGTTATTTGGAAAAAATATGAGCAATTTCTTAGCAATTTCGACTTTTTGCTTCTTTTGATCTTCATTTAGGGAATGGGGTACCCACCTAGCAGTTATCCTTTTAACATTGAGTGTTTTCTTCAAAATACCGGTGCACACTTGATAGTGATACACCTACCATTCGGGCTATATCACGAACTGTATAACGAGCATCTCTCCCAATAATTTCTCTTACTTTTGAGACATTTTCTCTAGCCGTTGCACACCTCAGCCTGCCAGATTTGGGTGCATTTTTAACCAACTCTAAGCCAGAATCACATTTCTTTTTCCACCTGCGAACACCGAAGAGTTCCCATAAACAGACTTTTCCTCGCTTAAAAAAAAAAATGATGCAACAAGCTTCCCAGCAAAGAGTGAGCTTTTATGCAAGTCTGTATTTCTTCTTCCTTTAGAACTACTCTTTTACCAGCCATTTTCAGTATAGTAGTCAACAACTCATGTAATCAAATTCTCTATCTTTTGATAAAGCAAATGAGTACATGCATACATCAATGTAAAGGTATTGAATATTACTATCCAGGTGTATATGGAGAAGTTTAAATTTCCTCCTTGTTTTCGAGATACAATATAAGCAATAAATTTCGAACATGTCTCTTTGTTGCTTTGTTGTCTCTCTCTCCCTCTAACAACACGGGTATGTCTTGCTTGACCGTAAGTCATGGCTTTTTCCATGCTTTTTCTAGCAAAACACAGTGCAGGACGAGCTTGCTAAGGCTGCTCTACTATACAGTTAAATGACCGTAACCTCAGCAAGCTAATCCTGCACAAACTACTATAAGACTATACATGTATTTCTTAAGGTAATCTTCCACATATAATTCAAGTAGGCTCATATGATGGTACTTGTCTTGAAAAGAGAGAAAATGAGAAAATTCTGATTATTACCATTTTGTCCTTTTCCCACAATGTTTTCAAAAGCCCTTTCCAAGGGGTTGTTTAAAAGCAGGATTGTTTGGTAAAAGATACAGAGAAACAGTTAAAAAGAAAGCAGTTTGAATGTGTCCTCGTTCGTAGCTGCAATATCAAAAATGTGACAGTGATAGTCGTGGTGAATTTTATTTTTATTTTCCTCCGTCCCTAACTTTTGACCAAAAAAAACAGTAAAACGAAAAATCAAAATACGCTGGCCTAACCCTTTAACACACAGTCCTGAGTTGTAACAACCCTGAAAATAAAAGCTGTTGAAAACCTTGTGGGTAAAGGAGAATATGCTGATAACTAGTGTTTTCTCCTTTTCTCCACAAATTGTTTCCTAGTCCAATAAGGGAAAGTTTCATCATTTGAGCTATTCCTTTTCCCATAATGTTTTAAAAAGCTTCCTTTTTCAGGGTTGTTAAAACTCAGTATGCATGGTGTGGTAAAGGTTAAACTTTTTACAAAACAACAAAATAGATATAAACTTGTCCAAATCGAAAGAATTTGCAAACGACAAATTTGATTTTATTCAAATTATGTGATTTGCCTGTGGAAGAGTAGAAAACATTTTGGGAAAAGGAGAAAATGTTGGTTACCAAAACTTTCTCGTTTTCCCACGATCATTTCAAAAGCTTTTCTTTCTAAAGCTCGTTTGGATTGTATTTCCAAAATGAAAATGCCTGTTGGTTTTTTTCGGTGTCTGTCACTCTGTCAGTTAATATACTTCCCCCTTAAAGGGTTGGTAACATCTTTGATTTATTGATTTATGTTACAAAAGATGTGAGAAAAAAGTTTCTTTCCATTAACTAACTTATGATGCTTATGTTTTATTTTAAAATGGATTAATGTCTTTTTGTTCTGAGACT
The DNA here is from genome assembly GCA_945859785.2 of Tridacna gigas. Lineage (NCBI taxonomy): Eukaryota > Metazoa > Mollusca > Bivalvia > Cardiida > Cardiidae > Tridacna > Tridacna gigas. The sequence continues at coordinate 35,841,199 of OX244038.2, read as the reverse complement.
AATGCTTTTCTGTTTGAAATTTAGGGATTGCACATTTTCATGCCGGAACATTAATCTATCTATTAACAGGCAGTTTCTTGAAATCAGGATTTATGGTTTGAAAATCGTTATTCATGATTTATATGACTTTGGATTGATTGATTGATTGATTGTATGGTGTTTAACGCCTATTTCAACATTATTTCAGTTAAATCACGGCGGCCAGTGCACCTATCCATGCTTTCCTGGAGTCTCTGTTACCAGTACTCCGCACAATATTCTTTCCAAGCCACTGGCTGCTTTCCCATATAACCATCATCGTAACAATGGTCAGCAGTGAGAGAGGAATGAATCCTGTCGCAATGACTATCATCAATCCTCGGAAAGAAATTGGCCGCGCCGGGGATCGAACCAGCGACCTCCTGTTCTCAAGTCTTGTACGCTACCGACTGAGCTACTGGGCTCGGCATATGACTTTGGAAGAAACACTTGCTTTGGGCAGATGAACCAAACATTTTGAATTACGTTCCAATTCTCAAGAGAATTCTTAACTGCAAAGAAACGCCATTTTTGATAGACTAAACCATTTTGCCCTTCGGAATTTTTGTTACTTTATGATTTTAGAATGAGAATAAGAATGCAATTAACCCATTACCCAACAGCCCTTACTTTAAATGATCCATATGGAGGAGGTTTTTGACAACATTGTGGTAAAAGGAGACACCAGTTTTTTCTACTTTTTAAAAGACAAATTCCATTATTCGAGCCAAATTTGATTTATTGTCTGCAATTACTTTCAGTTTCGACAAGTAGAGCAGACTGGTGTACCTATTACCACACCAAAGCCGTATTTTTGACTGTTTGTAGATACTTATGTTGAACTGCTCTTCACCTATGACAATGTCAGTGCATTATGGCCCATATTTATCATATACCAATGCCATTACATGATATTTAACAGTAGATTATGCACTAGGGAAGGCTGTGCCTAAATGGTTACAATTCCGAAGAATGGTTTTAAATCTGAACACGAGCAGTTCTAATTCCGAACAGTAATTGGGTTTTTACAAAACAACGCTTACGGTCAGAAATAACAACTACTCATTGTTAGTCATGGATTTAACTAAAGCTGTGAAATAGCGCTTTGAGGGGTCCTGCATGGCCTAGTGGTAAAGTGAAGGACTTGTGACCTGGAGGCCTCACTGGATCCACTGGGTTTTTTGTGAGAGTGTCCGTGGGCAAGACACTTCTAAGCCTTAGCCTAGTACTGGTGGAACCCAGGAAATACAGGAATGTGTGAGCTGTCACCATGATATGACTGAAATAATGTTGAAAGTGGCGTAAAACACAATTAATCAATCACAGCGCTTTGATCAAATTCATCAATGTACTTGCCAAAACAAGCATACAAAAGTAATATTGGGTGAAGTATTCAAGGACAAGTAACAAGTAGTAAAATCTGTCTACTGATTTTTATGTTCAAACAAAGTGAACTCACTAGGGGAAAAGCTGGTTTAAATCATTACTGACATCGACAAACTGTATTTTATGACTGTAAGTGTAATTCAACATGCCCAAAATATTATTTTGTTAAACTTATTAAATTCATTTACGTTCAGATATAAAACCTGAAAAGAAAAATAGTGATTCAAATTCCAAAACCCCCTGTATTGCACTAAATATATGTCAGGGCCTTGAGGACATTAGAGACTTAGATGGAGCAACATTAAAACATTCCATACAAATGGTTGACCATAGAAAAAACAGGCGCTAGTGAGCGACGAGAACCTTAAGAAACATTCACGTTAATATTGCATCTTGCTTGATTTTACTTACCCTTACAGGCTAAATTGGTACTTCTGATAATAATTAGTCTGTTTGGAACATCATGACACCAACCAAAATGGCGGGGTCAAGAAAAATTGATACTGGACATCACAAATGTGACATTATAAGATAGAGTAGATTATGGAAATATTGTGAGGTGTTTAAAATATCATTGATAAGAAAAATCTGAATAGCTTTTTCAGCCATGTACCTTGTTTGAGCATTACTTCAAGGATAAATAGGGTGTGCAACAATTCTCCAAAAACCATGTTTGTCGAAAACAATCCCTAGCCCTGACCCTTACCCTAACCAAGATGAACTCTGGCTCAAATCTTCCTCCCAGACAGAGCTTTTAATGAAATAAATCTAGGAATTTTAGCAATCGGTATTTTGAAACATACATGTATTTCAACGAAACTCACTTTCGACGAAATGTTGTGCACCAGATAAATATACAGACCTTGAGTTTCAATTCCAGAGCAACATTTACATTGGTGTCTGCAAATGCTTTCAATCTGGACAAGTCTAAAATTTCGTTGTCTGATACAGGGTTTAAAAGATGCCAGATTTTTTACTCATCCATATTCAAAGCACTAATGTAATCTACAAATTACTTACAAATGGCTAAATGATGGGATTTGTCGATGAATGGATAGAAAACTTTGTGGGAATAGGAGAAAATGCTTTTACCCCATTTTCTCCTTTACCTATGACTTTTTTTATCAGCCCCCTTCCTGACAGGGTGGTGAAAATAGGGTATTGTATGGTAAGGATTATAAGCTTTTTCTTCATTTGCCATAATGTTTACATAAGCCTTCGTTTTCAAGATTGTAAAAGCATAATTAGCTTATTGGGAAAGGTTAATACATGTACTTCTATTCTAATGATCACATTTCTATAGAGAGCTGTGAAAGGTTTTGTTACTAAAGGTCATGCAACATTTAAATCTTTTACCAACTGCTCCAGTCATCATGAGGATTTAATTAACGGTGTTATACGCCGCTTTCAACATTATTTCAGTCATATTTTTGTGACAGCTTGCATATTCATGTATTTTCTGGGTTTCACCAGTACTAGGCTAGGGCTCTGAAGTGCCTTGCCTGAGGACCCAAGGACACTACCACAGAAAAACCCAGTGCATCCAGTGAGGCTCGAACTTTTAACTTTTTACCAAACCACAAAATTTTAGATGGTCCAGATTGAAAGCAATTGCAGACAACAAAATAAATGTTGCAAAACTTAGGTAATTTTTATTTGAAAGCATACAGAGCATTGTGGGAAAAGGAGAAAGTGCTGGTTACTAGTGCTGTTATACAGTTTAATGAAACTAGTTTTCAGACTTCATGCTTGCTAACCTAAACTGCAAAAGCACATTTTGTGCATACACAGTTTAGTCAAGGGCAGCCTGGAGAATTTTAGTTACAAATTCATATTCTTGCCAAGGACTATTTGAAAAAGAGTTTAACTTTGATGCATTTTTAAATCTGTCTTTTACAAGTGCAGGATACTGGAACCAGTAAATGTTTGTTTGTATTGGAGTTTAACACCATTTTAACAGCTTGGGTCAAATCATGGCGGTCAGTGCACCTAAGCATGTGTTTCCTGGCTTTCTCGCACCAATACTGACACAACTTTCTTTCAAAGTCACGGACTACTTTTCTCAACTGTCAGAGGTGAGAGGCAAAAATTGCTGGATAGAAAATTTGCCTCTATGAAGTATTGAATTGTAACCACCAGGATGCAAGTCTGATGCGCCAACCACTGAGCTACACGGCGGGGCGGAACCAGTAAAACTGCCACATTTTATGAAAAAAAAAATATGTGAATCAGTAAAACTGTGACATATTTGTCACAGTGGTGTCCTATAGAACTAAAGGGAGAATTGGCATTAAAAATTGAATTTAAATCAGCAATATTTATCATTAAGCTTTAATGTTCCCAAAAAAATGAAGAACACTTCTTTGCTATATTATGCCTCCCTTCACTGAAGGGGGGTATATTGCTTTGCACATGTCTGTTGGTCCATTGGTCCGTCGGTCGGTAGACCTTACCTTGTCCGGATGATAACTAGGTCAAAGGTCAAGGTCACAGTGACCGTCAACATGTTGATATATAGACCAAACCTTGTCCGGATGATAACTAGACACAGAATTGACTTAAGTTCGTCAAATTTGGCACAAACATGCGTCTTGGAGTGTAGATGATCCCTATTGGTTTTGAGGTCAATCGGTCAAAGGTCAAGGTCACAGTGACCGTCAACATGTTGATCTATAGACCAAACTTTGTCCGGATCATAACTAGACACAGAATTGACCTAGGTTTGTCAAATTTGGCACAGACATGCGTCTTGGAGAGTAGATGATTCCTATTGATTTTGAGGTCAATCGGTCAAAGGTCAAGGTCACAGTGACTCAACATGTTGATACATAGACCAAACCTTGTCCGGATGATAACTAGACACAGAATTGACCAAAGTTTGTCAAATTTGGCACAGACATTTGCCTCGGAGTGTAAATGATTCCTACTGATTTTGAGGTCAATCGGTCAAATGTCAAGGTCACAGTGACCGTCAACATGTTGATATAGAGATCAAACCTTGTCTGGATGATAACTAGACACAGAATTGACCTAAGTTCGTCAAATTTGGCACAGACATTTGTCTTGGAGTGTAGATGATCCCTATTGATTTTGAGGTCAATCGGTCAAATGTCAAGGTCACAGTGACCATCAACATGTTGATATATAGACAAAACTTGTCCAGATGATAACTAGACACAGAATTGACCCAGGTTCGTCACATTTGGCACAGACATTTGTCTCGGAGTGTAGATGATCCCTATTGATTTTGAGATTAATCCATCAAATGTCAAGGTCACAGTGGCCTTCAACTTAATGATATATAGACCAAACCTTGTCCAGATGATAACTAGACACAGAATTGACATAGGTTCTTCAAATTCTGTACAGATATTCATCTCTGAGTGTAAATGAGCCCTATCGATTTTGAGGTTAATCCATCAAAGGTCAAGGTCACAGTGGCCTTCAGCTTAATGATATATAGGCCAAACCTTGTCCAGATGATAACTATACACAGAATTGACCTAGGTCCGTCAAATTCTGTACAGATATTCATCTTGGAGTGTAAATGATCCCTATTGATTTTAAGGTTAATCCGTGAAAGGTCAAGGTCACAGTGACCACCAGATGATCCAGGACCCGTGCTGCCGTTCGCCACTTGAGCTATTTGCTCAAAAAGAAATTAAAATGTCTCAAAATTCATCATATGTGGCTCAACTTGTGGCTCCAACATTTTATTTGCGTATTATCGGGGATGTAGTAAGCATCAAAGTCGACTGGGAAAAAGCGGAAGTGGAACGCGCGTGCCGAGAAGAAAATCGATAATCCAGTCTGTGTATCGGCGACTGTTTACAATCTTGTATGTATACACACAGCGGTGTGTATAATTATGTGAACTGTTGACAGATTATCACGTTTAACAATTGAAGTGGACTATAAATCAGACAATTAAAGGATGTTAATTACTTGATTAGCAATCATTGCCGACGCATGTCGGTACTTTGACCAATCTCCAATTAAAGATGGACTTGTCAACAAATTATCGGCAATTAAAGGATCAAATTATGTGGATGTTTTTCGATGATTTATAATTAAAGGTATGTGGAATTTTTACTTCAATTATCTAATGATTTTCATGGACTTTATGTGAAGAACATAACATTGCAAACTTTATAATTTATCTACGATGATGTATATAAACATGGGGAAATACTGGAAAGTATCAGTTGTCACTATGGCTTCTAAACATTCTTTAGACTTCTTTGACACACCTCCAGCTGAAAAAAATAAGCTTGAAACAAAATCTCCACGTAGACAATTTCAAGAAAATTGGAAAATTGGAAATCCATGGCTACGTCATGAGCCAAGTTCAAAAGCAATGTTCTGTAACTTATGTAGCAAAATGCAGAAATCAAACACATTCACTGTGGGATGCACAGTTAGAGATTCTGTGTCAGAACATGCAAAATCAAAAGGTCGGTATACATTCATCTTGATCTAAAAATATTTCTTACTTTTCTTTCAGGGATTGAGAGTTGGTTTCAGTACCAAAAGTTAAAAGTGTTACATGATAAAGAGATTAAAAGGGTGTAATAAAAGTTACTGAATTTGATTTTTGTTTGTTTTGTGTTGATTTATTTATTTTTCCTGTAGACTTCCCATTAAGTTCAAAGCTTTCAAAGCAGTAGAAAGCCTTAGAAAACATTTTGAAGAAAACGAAAATTGTTTTATTGAACATTTTCTCCTTTTACCAAAATGATTTTTCCCTTCCAGGTTTTGAATTACACCAAACTGCTCCCATTTAATATAGACTATTATACATTGAACTTTCAGAAAAACACTGTAGAAAAACAAGCATTGGTTTTGAGAACAAAAGCTTGACTTTCCACAATGGTTTTTAAATAGAGATTCCATTATTGCTAAACAAAACTGTGACTAATGAATGAGGTCGTCACTTTAGAATGCAATAATTTATCTTGGCTCAAGTTGCTCAAATGTGGCTCAAATTTTATCAAGGTTGGCTCGATATTTCCCAATCAATTCTTTTGATATCAGTTTATGAACTGTGCCACTTCCTGTATCGATGTGGCAGTAGGGGGGGCATGACTGTTTTACAAACAGACATCTTGTTTTAATTATCTTAGAACTAAACAGACTTTAAGCAATAGGTAAAGGAATTAAAGGTAGTAAGGACAGAATAAGCTATTTGTATTGCGCTTAGACTTAATTTCTTTAAAGAGGTCTGAACAAATGGTTTTTTGAAGAAGGACTTCACTAGCAAAGCTAGGAGCCTTTTATCTTTCCAGTACATTTGGAGAAAAAACATTTTTCTTTACTTAAACTGTTTTGATTGCAAATGATTTAAAGGCTCTTTAAAAGTTGTGGGGATGTTAAAAGTTTTATTTTTGCAATAATTGGGTAATTAGATAGCAGACAGGCTAAAATTAACATATACTCTTATAGGTTAAAAGAAATGCAAATACAAAAACAACTGCTCAACCCTTTAAACGCTAGGCTAACCAACCTCTGCAAAAATTGGTGCTTTTGCAATAAAATGGCAGTCATTGTAGATCGAAGATCAGACTATGTCTGCAAAATAGGTTGTGCAAGTTGTGTAATCTGGCATTTAAGCCCTCTGTTTGAGTTGCTCTAATAGACAAGGTGCACAAGTATAATTTTAGTGAAGATGTATGTGCATGTTCTGTGCAATCTGATCTTGATCTGCACTATATTCAAAGGCAACAGAAGTAGTGGTGAGGGTTGATACCATATACAAATTTCATATTCCATTGCTTTTCCCCAGCCTGCCAGTCTGTTGATTAGGACTTGGACAATATTATGTATTGTGAAACCGTTTTAACTTGTCACTACATTGTTTCAGTGACCATATTTCCTTCGTTTTAAACAGAGTTCAAATGTTTAACCCATAGGCTGCTAAGCGTGACTCAAGGACCTTTTTTTGCCTTTGTAGATCAAGATCAGACTGCACAGAAGTGCAGTTAAACAGTTTGATCTTGGATCTACAGTGTCTGATAAGGAGATATTTTTCCCTGAAAAAATACCTTTGAAATAGCAAAATTTGGGTTTTTACTATGGGTTTGAAAGCTTCTTTTCACTTACTTAGCAGGTTAAGAGTTTATGCTTGTTTAATGCACTGATCTTGTCACTGTGTTCATGTTGTAGAAGTAAAATTCCAGGTCACATGATCCCGAAGTAAACGTCCCATAAAATCGTCGGAGATGTGTAATTAATGTAAAAAGACAGAACATTCATTAAGTGACAAGTTAAAGCAGTTTTACTATAAATGCATTTTGCAATTATTGTTTATGATTATTTCCCTGAGAAAATGGTCTCTTCAACTGTTTTAAACCATTTAACCAAATGAAAAAACTTCAGATTTGGTAATTTTAAAATCACTTAAAGATGGCAAATAAAACAATTTTCATATAGTTACATTTCTCTTTGGCCTTTAGCGTTATTATTTGGTATGTAGCCTGATAGGATTGATGCTCAAACTTATGAAACATATTAGAATTGTGCCATTAGGGTCAAGAATGGCCCTGTCTGTCGGTCACATATTTTGCGTATAATTCAGTAACCTTTTTTTTTTTTTAACCGGTATTTTTTTTGTCTGAGACCAAAAGGCCTTAATTATATGTATGAATATATGGTATGTAGCTCCATGGGATGGTCTTTTACCAGTTGATTATATTGTATCCCTGAGGTCAAAGATGGCACTTCGCCAGAGATCACATTTTACATATAGTTCCATGTGTCTTCAAAAATATCTTCTTCTTGGATTTTATAAAGCCTGCAGTGAAGTTGATAGGCATAAATAATTTAAGTAGATCTGCTTTCAGTTTCGTTCTCCAAACTTGTCCTCAAGTGTGGGTTCCCATGCAAAGTAATACAATTTCTGCTGTTCATTGCAATTATTTTTTTATCAGTAATACTTATGTGATAATATCCAGAAAAAAAAGTTTGCAATAATATCGTCGAGTGATGATGTAACCCCAAAATTCAGGCCAAAGAAAATTGAAACTTTACATGTTTCTGGATTGTACTAGAAATCAGATAAAAAAGTCTTATCTTTATTTCAGCAAAGTTTAACAAAGGACTTCTTAGTGAAATTGATTGTCCATAATTTTCTTATTGATTGTTTAGGTAGACAAGGTTTTAACCTTAGCCTCCTTGAACATAATCACTATTGTTCACTTCGCATCTTTATTCCAATATTAATAATAAGTCCAACAGCAACAAAAAAGTTACGACACTTCACATCTTTATCGCAATATAATAATAAGTCCAACAACAACAAAAATTTTACTTTACTGCCATACTTTTTATGACGGAAAAAATTTCTAATTATCTGATTGACTTCAAAAATGTAAATGAGTCTGCAGCATTTAGATTACTTCCATTTCACATAAATATATACACATATTTGATCCCTGTATAAATACACTAGACCTCAGGGCTTCTAATGTTTCTGAAGTTTGCACATGTATGCATCTGAAATGTAAACAAGTATCTGAACCTACTTTTATGCAAGTTGAAGGAAAGACAACTTGCTGATTTTTGCCATCACACAAGTTTGCAAGAAAACATACTTGCCAAATTCTAGATTTCCAGCTGTTCAAGAACTGGAACAGTTCTAGAACCAGGGTTTGTGGAATTTGGTCAATGTATTAAAACCAATGTTGTACAGCCATGTGTATTTTAGGCCAACTGTTCAAGAACTTTCAGATCAGTTCAAGAGCTGGTGGTGTTCTAGAATTAATGTTCTTTCACTTTTGTGCATTCAGAACCAGTTTTCAAGAACCATTTGGGTTCTAGAACCTCAGTTCAGGTATTGTTTTATTAGTTCAAGAACAGGTTTTAAGGTTCATGAAAGGTTCTTGAATGTTTATGAACTTTCAGTTCAGTTCAAGAACTGGTGGTGTTCTGGAATTAATGTTCTTTCACTTTCATGCTTTTAGAACCATTGTTCAAGAACCATTTAGGTTACAAAACCTCAGTTCAGGAACTATTTTATTAGTTCAAGAACAGTTCTTAAGGTTCATGAAAGGTTCTTGAATGTTCATTTAGTCACCACTTATTCTTGAACACTTTTCGCAGGGGGTCGGATGGCTTCTCTTGCTTCTTCTCCTTTCTTCTACCCTACCCGTTTTGTTGCGCCCACGTGTGTTGAGCGAGACATAGTTGTCACAATATTGTTTCTTTGTAAGTTGTGGCAGAGCTTTACAGAACTTGATAACATGAGGAGTCTGAATGGAATGTTACAAAATGTGATAGCAGATCATAGTTATCGTATGGTAACTTGAGAGAACATGATGAAAATCATGGCAGATCTTGACTAGGATCATTTAAGTTTGGTGACAAATGGCTAAAGCTTGTAACTAAATATACTGAGAGTGCATAAAAAGTGTTGGAAAGCGTAATAATACAAAATTAATTCTAAGAATTGTGGAGTTTTGCTCTGTTTTTCAAATCATGGAGATCATGGCTGACTATAAATGCAGCATTAAAAAAGAAAAATGTATAACCATGTAACACCAAGTCCAGATTTGATTGCTTTACAATGCAGCCAGTGTACATCAACATCAGACTGCACAGGATATGTAGTCTGATCTTTGATCTACACTGTACGCTTTTTTGGCTAGATATTCTGACAAAGAAAAGTTTTGAAACTGTAATATATGCAGCTTTGGCACCAAGAACATTTATTTAGTACAATTATGGCTAAATGAATGTCTAGGGTCTGTTGAACTGAATGAATTAAATCAGTTTCAGTTATTAAGTTGCACCCTAAAAGTTAGCCCTGTACAAGGGCTGAGCAAAAATTTTATGGAATTGGTTTATCAAAACAAAACTACTCCTGCCATTACACTTAAATTTTCATATGTTTAGGATCCACTGAGGATGGACAAAATGGAAAGATTTAGACAAATAGATCTACAAACGTAGCTGCTATGACTCCTGACAATTGTAATGGTTACCCAGAGCACGCCATGATGTTAAAGTCATTTAACTAGCATGTTATTTGATGTTGTGTCAGTGCTCACTGTCAGATCATCTTCAATACTCTTTCATTGTTTTTTAAGCTGCGCATGCTACTTGAATACTGCAGATTTTTTTTTAAATTGTGGTTTTACCCCAGCTTCTTTTAATAAATCAAATTTTTCAGGTGGACCATGCCTAAAGTGTACACAGAATTTTAACCCTGTGCAAGTTTCTACGATTTCTTAAACCACCATTTTTTGCCTCATTTTTCCTTCAATAGCTCTGAAAAAAAATTATCAGATTAACAATGTTTTTTGGAAGTGAAATCAGAAATTTTGCGAAGAACATCAAATGGAGCCATTCATTACTTTGATGTAATTTCAGGAGAATCGAATCAAAAACTTTTGAAATACCAGTTTGTTTTTTAAAAGCATGAGAACAGGATTTTACGGCATGCTCTGGGGAAGCAAACCTTGCGCTTTTAGGGTGAAATCAGACTGATGATATTTTACCTGTAAATTGATGCAAGTACATGATTACACAATTGAAAATCTGAATACAATCAGACATCAAATTAAAAAGTTACAAAGAAATGCCATGAACGTTTTGCTCAACCCTTGTATAAGAATATGTTCCAGTTTTTTGTCATTGAGGAAAAATTCTTCATCTAACATTGTGGGAAAGGAGAAAATCCTGGCAAGTTATAACCATTACTGTATTTCATCTATATATTCGGACACTCTATGAACTCGGACACCATTAATTCTTGAAATAATTTATTTTACGTCTCTAATTTCGGACAGCTGATGCTAGCATTTTTTCCATCAATTCGGACACCAAATTTGTGACTGAAAAGTCTGGACAATATTTTTTTTTCATCAAGCTAGCTTAACTATCGATAGAGGTATTGTCCCAGACGAAGGGCGAGTCCAAACAATGTCCGGTAAGTGTTGAGGGCCGTTGATTAGAGTATGTTTATCCGGTAACTGGATTATCATTAGAATAGACTGGTAAAAACTCTTTCCCCCAGCATCAGAACACTCATTACAAGAATCAAATCAACTATGTTCGGATTTTTAATTATCCCAGATCCTGCTATTTTTGACAATCCATTTACGTGGGCAGTGTTGTAAAAGATCAGCCTGCATATTCATGCAGATTTATCTTGGTCTACACGAAACTAAAATATATCCATGTTACATCATTTCCAAGCCATTCTTAGTCTGTCAGACGAAAAAGTCTTACGGTATCAAGGACAAGGTTCACAAACAAGGTGTGTTACGTGTATTTTCTTAAAAGAAATGAGACACAGTCTGAAAATTACTAATCGCAATTTCTGGGCAAAAAAGTGTCAGAATAATGACCGAGTACTTCGATGATGTAAACGGTCTAAATTTAGATAAAGCTTGAATTCCAAATATTACGAGGTCGAATTGTTTTCCGAAAATCGTTTTGTTATTGAAATATGCACAGGTCTGTGCACAATTAACTTCTACTCTGTCATTTGTTTCTCTTTCTGGCCATATTTTTTGTAAGTGTTTTCGCGTAAAGGGTCGCTTATCTTACCTTATCACCCGATTCCACATGTTCCATTCGATATCAGGCATATTACCCAACTTATCAACGCATTTTGTTTTCTTACCATATACACAAACGCCTTGCTCGATATCGATTTTTGTAATCGAAGTTACTGTTTTTTCACTTCATAATTGACATGATTTTTTTTTTTATTCTCTGTTTTCGGACACTAACGCAATTATCTATGAGTTCGGACACAAAATAATTATTTTATTGTGTCTGAATATATAGATGAATTATGGTATATCCTTTTCCATGATGTATTTTACCCTTTCAAAGACAAATCCTTCCCGTTCATTGAAGCCAAATTTAATTTGTTGTCTGCCATTGCTTTGAATAAGAACATGACATAAAAATTGCCTATCTTATGAAATGATAATGAAAGTTTGTATTTTCTGTATAAATGAGCCTTTATGTTTTGTAACAAAACTGAAATTACACTCCAGAAACAATAAACCATCAATAGAGACTCTTTATGATGAAAGTAAAGTACCAAAAAACAGATTAACCCCTTACCAAATAATCCAAAATCTTAACAGCCCTGACAGAAATGGCTTTTGAAAACATTGTGGGAAAAGGAGCAAATGCTGGTGACCAGCACAAACTCCATCATTCAAGCCATTGTAAGTTGCCCTCTCTAAAAATTCATATGCAGAAAATGTAATGAAAAATATCATTTTCTCATAGGAAAAATGACAGATAATGCAATTTCAGGGATTTTTAGAGTTGACTATTTCACAAAACATTTGACAGTGTAAATCCAAGACTGCTGCATCTACAATGTCCACACTGTGCACTGTAACACATTTTCAGCTCTTTGACTTTATACCAGACAGAAAAATGTTGGACAAATTCATGTTTGAAGCCTTTGCAGAGAACATATAGCTTGTTGCTAAAAATATAGCTGTGATTTGTCTTTGAAAGGGGTAGAAAACATTGTGTGAAAAGAGGGGAATGCTGGATGCCTGCATTTTCTCTTTTTCAGAAGATGTTTTGAAAAACCATCTTCTTCATGATCAAACAATGCTGGATTACTTTGTCTAGTGTAACAGGGTTTATTTGCCATCACTAAAAAGAATCACTATTTTGACAAGTAATGAAATAATTATTGATTTGTTACAGATTCTGGCAGAAAAAAGAAAGCTTGGAAAGGCTATATTTTGGCTGTTTTCCTTAATTGAATTAATTTATTAAACTACAGGATAATTGATGGAGTTTTAAAGGGGCATTTAACCAGATTTTGACCCTGGTTTTTAGCTCACCAGAGCACGAAGTGCTCAAGGTGAGCTTTTGTGATCGCCCAATGTCCGTCGTCCGTTGTGCATCGTCCATCGTCCACAATCTCTTTAAACATCTTCTCCTCCTAAACCACTGGGCCAATCTTGATGAAACTTGGCAGGGATGTTCCTTGGGTGAAGCTCTACCAAAGTTGTTCAAGAGATTGAATTCCACCCATAACTCTGGTTGCCATGGCAACCAAAATGAAAAAAATCTTTGAAAATCTTCTTCTCTGAAACTAGAAGGCGTAGAGCTTTGATATTTGGTATGTAGCATCTCCTAGTGAACCTCTATCAATTTTCTTCATATGATGCCCCTGGGGTCAAAACTGGCCCCACCCCAGGGGTCACAAGCTCGAGCATAGTAACAAAGAAGGAAAACTTTAAAAATCTTCTTCTCTGAAACTTGAAAGCGTAGAGCTTTGATATTTGGTATGTAGCATCTCCTAGTTGACCTCTACCAAGTTTGCTCATATGATATCCCTAGGGTCAAAACTGGCCCCGCCCCGGGGGTCACAAGTTTGAACATAGGAACAAAGGAGGAAAATTTTAAAAACCTTCTTCTCTAAAACTAGAAGGTATAGAGCTTTGATATTTGGCATGTAGCATCTGCTAGTGGACCTCTACTAAGTTTGTTCATATGATGCCCCTGGGGTCAAAACTGGCCCTGCCACGGGGGCCACAATTTCGAACATAGGAACAAAGAGGGAGAACTTTAAAAATCATCTTCTCTGAAATTGGAAGGCATAGAACTTTGATATTTGGCATGTAGCATCTCCTAGTGGACCTCTACCAAGTCTGTTCATATGATGCCCCTGGGATCAAAACTGGCCCTGCCCCAGGGGTCACAAGTTCAAACAGGAACAAAGAGGGAAAACTTTAAAAAAATCATCTTCTCTAAAACTAGAAGGCATAGAGCTTTAATATTTGGCATGTAGCATCTCCTAGTGGACCTCTATCAAGTATGTTCATATGATGCCCCTGGGGTCAAAACTGGCCCCACCTCGGGGGTCACAAGTTCGAACATGGGAACAAAGAGGGAAAACTTTAAAAAAAATGCCTCTCTGAAACAGGAAGGTGTGGAGCTTTGATATTTGATATGTAGCATCTTCTAGTGGACCTCTACCAATTTTGTTCATATGATGCCTTGGGGTCAAAAGTGGCCCTGCCCCAGGGGTCACAAGTTCGAACATAGGAACAAAGAAAGAAAACTTTAAAATTCTTCTTTTCTGAAACCGAAAGGTGTGGAGCTTTGATATTTGGTATGTTGCATCTCAGAGTGGACCTCTATCAAGTTTGTTCATATGATGCCCCTGGGGTCAAAACTGGCCCCACCCCGGGGGTCACAAGTTCATACATAGGAACAAAGAGGGAAAACTTTAAAAAATCATCTTCTCTGAAACTGGAAGGCGTAAAGCTTTGACAATGGGTATGTAGCATCTCCTAGTAGACCTTTACCAAGTCTGTTCATATGATGCCCATGGGGTCAAAACTGGCCCTGCCCTGGAGGTCACAAGTTTGAACATAGAAACAAAGAAGGAAAACTTTAAAAATCTTCTTCTCTGAAATAGGAAGGCGTAGAGCTTTGATATTTGGTATGTAGTATCTTCTAGTGGACCTCTACCAAGTTTGTTCATATGATACCCTTGGGGTCAAAACTGGCCCTGGCCTGGGGTCACAAGTTCGAACATAGGAACAGAGAAGGAAAACTAAAAAAATCTTCTTCTCTTAAATTGGAAGGCGTAGAGTTTTGATTTTTGCTATGTTGCATCTCCTAGTGGACCTCTACCAAGTGTGTTCATATGATGCCCCTGGGGTCAAAACTGGCCCAGTCCTGGGGGTCACAAGATCGAACATAGGAACAAAAGAAGGAAAACTTTAAAAATCTGCCTCTCTGAAACAGGAAGGTGTGGAGCTTTGATATTTGGTATGTAGCATCTTCTAGTGGACCTCTACCAATTTTGTTCATATGATGCCCTTGGGGTCAAAACTGGCCCCGCCCCAGCGGTCACAAGTTCGAACATAGGAACAAAGAAAGAAAACTTTAAAATTCTTCTTTTCTGAAACCGAAAGGCGTGGAGCTTTGATATTTGGTATGTTGCATCTCAGAGTGGACCTCTATCAAGTTTGTTCATATGATGCCTCTGGGGTCAAAACTGGCCCCGCCCTAGGGGTCACAAGTTCGAACATAGGAACAAAGAAGGAAAATTTTAAATTTCTTTTTCTCTTAAACGGGAAGGTGTAGAGCTTTCATATTTGGTATGTAGCATCTCCTAGTGGACCTCTACCAAGTTTGTTCCAAGGATGCTGCTTGGGTCAAAACTGGCCCTGCCCGGGGGGTCACAAGTTCGAACATAGGAATAAAGAAGGAAAACTTTAAAATTCTTCTTTGAAACTGGAAGGCGTAGAGCTTTGATATTTGGTATGTAGTGATTCTCTTCTAAGTTTGTTTGCCCATCTAAGCACAATGAGTTCATTGAGTTCAAAATGGTTCATCTTGGGTCATAAACTAGGTCACTAGGTCAAATTAAAGAAATAACTTGTTGGCACTCTCGAGGCCACATTATTTGCTCAATTGCCTTGAAAATTGATCAGAAAGTTTGTCTTTATGAAATCTCACATAAGTCTGAATTTGGGTCAACTGGGGTCATAAACTAGGTCACTGGGTCAAATTAAAGAAATACCTTGTTTGCACTCTGGAGGCCACATTTATTGCTCAAATGACCTGAAATTTGGCCAGAAGGTTTGTCTTGATGAAATATCAGATGAGTTTGGATTTGGGTCACCTGGAACCATAAACTAGATCTCAAGGTCAAATTAAAGAAATACCTTGTGGGCACTCTAGAGGCCACATTATTTGCTCAATTGCCTTGAAAACTGGTCAGAATGTTTGTCTTTATAAAATCTTACATGAATCTAAATTTGGGTCAACTGGGGTCATAAACTAGGTCACTTGGTCAAATTAAAGAAATACCTAGTGGGCACTCTAGAGGCCACATTTATTATTCGGCTGATTTGAAAATTTGTTAAAATGTTTCTTTTTATAAAGTCCAAGACCAGGTCAAAGTTGGGTCACCTGGGACCATAATCTAGGTCACTAGGTCAAATTAAAGAAATACTTTTAGGGCACTGTAGAGGCTACATTTTTTGCTCAATTGACTTGAAAATTGGTCAGAATGTTTGTCTTTGTGAAATATGAGTTTGAAATTGGGTCACCTGGGGTCATAAACTAGGTCACTTGGTCAAATTAAAGAAATACCTTTAAGGCACTCTACTCAGGTATGCGAACCAGGGCCATCATGGCCCTCTTGTTTTTTTGTCTGGAGAATGTTGATATTTTGTAAGGAAAATTCATAAGGACATGAGGGTTAAAGTATACTTGGGGGGGCAGTGTTTCTGAAAAAAATAACAATCTCCTGTGGTTGGTCATAATCCCACGACCTGCAAAACCTTAGTTCACAACTCTACAGAGTTATCAGATCAACCAATGATTTGTTGTGTTAGAAATGTATTAATCCCTTGATATGTGATTACCATCATGCATTTACTTACTGAGTCGGATATTTTACTGTAAAAATGTGAAAATCTGGTTTAAAGTCAAAACTATATATCAAAGCGACAAAAAAAAGTATCTTAGAATAATTTGTTAGATTTAGTTCTGCAAAAATGATTGAGCTGTGGAGTATTATTGTGGAAGTTGTGTAACCAGGCATCAGCTGCGTGGCATTTCAAATATTACCCTTAACCCTTATTCTGCTAAATAAATGAAATGAAACTTTCAAGCTGATAGCAAAAACCCAAATGTCACTAATTCAAAAGTATATTTCAGGAATAAATATCTCTCTGTCGGACATTGTAGATCCAAGATCAGACTGCACATTCTATGCAGTCTGATATTAATCAACACCGTCCACAAAAAGGTCCTTGAGTTGCGCTTAGCAGTCTATGGATAAATACAGAGCACACTTTAACACTTTACCAGACAACATTAGACTCGTCTAATTCAAAGCATTTACAGACAACAAATCAAAATAAGATTATATCATAGGATTTGTTTGTGAAAGGGTGGGAAAGATTGTGGGAAAAGCTGAAAATGCTGGAAACTAGCATTTTTTTTGCTGTTGTCACAATGTTTTCAAAGGCCTTCTCTGTCAGAGTGGTTAAACCTCTATATTGTGTGGTAAAGGGTTAACACATTACCAAACAATCTAGAGATTTAATGCTCATGTGGGAGAAATCTTTCGGTAACTGGCATTTTCTCCTTTTCCCACAATGTTTTCTGCAACACTAAAGACATATGACATCCTTGGGTGAAGTTCTACCAAAGTTGTTAAAAGAACTGAATTAACCCTTTAACTCCAGGGGTCACAATTTTGGGCAAAATTGTATATAGAGCAAACTTTAAAAATGTTTTTGTCTGAAACTAGAAGGCCTAGAGCTTTGATATTTGGTATGTGGCATTTCCTTGTGGACTTCTACCAATTTTGTTCAAATGATGCCCCTGGGTCAAAACAGGACATAAAGGTATACAGAATGAACTTTAAAAGTCTTGTTCTATTTAACCCTTTACCACACAATCCCAAGTTTTAATGCCTGTGAGAAATAAGGCTCTTGAAAATATTGTGGGAAAAAGGGGAAATACTTGTAACCAGCATGTTTTCCTTTTTCCACAATGTTTTCCACCCAACCAAAATCAAATTTAAATTTTTGAGTCACATTTATTTTGTTGTCAGCAAATGGTTTGAATTTGGACAAGTCTTAACCCTTTAAGTGCCTTTCACTACTATAGTTGCCTTTGTGTCTAGTGTAGATCAAGATCAGACTGCATGAAATGTGCAGTCCGATCATTGATCTATACTGTCTGCTTTGTTGAAACACTGCAGACAAAAGGCACCCACGCAGTTGTTATCATGTTGGACTCATTCTGGAATGAAAATGGCCTTTGGGTTTAAGGATTAAATTTTGTTGTTTGTTAATGATTTGAGCCAAGCCTGTAAGCTCATTACCTACAGGGTTAGCTATGCAGGGGTGTCAAGTTTAAATCTCAGTTGGGCCAAGCACTCAGGTAACCAGGATTTTTTTAACTTTTTCCACAATGTTCTCTACCCACTCCAAATCTAAGTTCTTTTTTTGAGACAAATTTATTTTGTTGTCTGCAAATGCTTTGAATTATAGACCAGTCTAAAATTTTTGTTTGGTAAAGAGATAAAGATAGACCAAGTAATATGCATTTCAAGACTGTGTTGTAGGCAACCAACTGCAGTCTGATCTTTATCTACACTGTCTGATAAAACATCCTGTATTGCGTACCCCTAGCCTTGGTTCCCACCTGATCATTTTTCCCTTTAACTATTCAGGACGGACGGATGCAGTTTAAATTTGACATGAAGCCCCCTTTTTCCATGACACAGCAATAAATTCCAAAACCCTGACAATATGCGCTAGGTCACTTGATGTGTGAAAATTTCATCCAAATCTGTTGAGATATGTCCAGTAATTAAAGAGATATTGGTGAAAAATGAAATATAACATGAAGACCCCATTTTCCATGATGTAGCTATAAATTGCAGGACCTTGACAATATGCGCTAGGTCACATGATGAGAAACATTCTGTGAAAACTTTTGAAAACATTGTGGGAAAAGGAGAAAATGCTGGAAACCAGCATTTTCTCCTTTTTCCCACAAAGTTTTCTACCGTATCAAAGAAATATTGTTTCACTTGAGCCAATATGAAAATGTTGTCTGCAAATGCTTTCAATTTGGACAGATTTAAAATTTTGCCATGGGGTAAAAGGTTAAAGGCTTTGACGGCATTTTTCTCTCTGGCTGTTAGGATGTATCTTTGAACATTGTGTTCATTGTATTTTGAGTTCATTTTTGTTCATTCATTTAACTCTGTAGTACCGATTTTATCTTGTAAATCTTAGAAGTCATTATAATTTTTGTTCTTCAGTTTGTGGTGTTTGTCTTAATTTATAAATAAGTTTATGACCCCCCCCCTAGATTTTGGGCATATACTCCACTATGAATTGAAGTACCATTTGAAAGTTCTGTTCAGGTAGGGCCAAGGTCAATGTCACACTTGAAGGTCAACTTTTTGTAAGCTGGATGCATTGAAAGGTTGGTGCAAGACTATTGCAAGTGTAAATACATTGTTTATATGTTTACAATAGCAATTACCCATGAACATGTCCCTGGACAACCACTGTACGCCCATTCTCAATAAAACGTTACATTTGATGTTCTAGTATCTGTAAAGCTTATTTTAACTAATACCTGCAAGAACAAGTCGTTTTCAGAGGCATGTAGTTGAGACACAGCGAGACAGAGTTAAAAATTCGAGATAATTTGTATTTGTTTTCACACCCGGTCACCATTTTGGTCCCAAAATGAAACATACGTTACTGTAGCCATTTTAATTTTTCGATTTCAAGCTTGTGAACCGATGGCAAAACCATTTCAATACTAAATCATTCTCTTTCCGTGGCAAAGAATCGCATTTAAGGTTTGTAAAATTGTGCCCAGATGTATTTTTCATGGTCATCGGTAGGTTTCATCCATTCTTATTTGATGTCGCCAAAATCTGAAAAGTCAAATTTGCCTTCTACCGAAGGTAAAAACGCACCTTGCCTAAAGCCTGTCTAACGATTGGACTTAAAAATTCACGTTTTGAACAGCAAAATACATATTGCCCGTCAAGAAATTAATCTCAAAATTGATGTCATGAACTGCATTTTTGACAAAATTAATCCAGTATCTGCCAGATTAGATTTTTTCATTTAATAATGAAACAAACGTTACTATGGTTTTAAGTAAAACTATTTAAGAAATAAAGCTGTAAACGATACACATAGATCACTGCACAGGCTATTTTCATAAACATAAATATAAGTTCACCATGTGAAAGCAGACTTTGTCAGGATCCCCTTAAAGTCTGAATGAAACATACGTGATGAAACATACGTGACCATACAATATCAGTTATTTTCCCGACACGACAAAGAAGTTGTCCTATGGATAACTTGGCTATTCCTGTAGTATTGGTGACGTTATATTACGTCACCATCAAGGCTTAGGACATGTCCTTTGCTGATGATGTTGGGAATTTCGTTTTGACATTATACGTGTCAGGTAAGATAGCTTTCAGAAGACTTTTATTGGATTAGTTTGTATGTATTTAATATTATTCCCATTCAATAGATTTAGAGGATGTCCGGGGACCCAATGAATTCGTGCCCATTATTTCTTGTTACTACTATAAAGCTTCCAAACACATCGAAACATACGTTGTCAATGTAACGTATGTTTCATATTGTAAATATTCTATTTTAAGATCTGTAAGTTAACTCTTGTATAGGTAATTAATACAGATAACTGTAAAAATATATTTTTAAGAGATTTCAAAGAGTTTTATTAGTAGATGTCTAATGGAAAAGCTTTGTTGCTAATGGGGGGGAAGGAACCTCCTCACCCTATGAATTTTCATTTGGTTAGATACATGTATTATGACAGCTCAAAGTATAGGAACCGATCTATAGCTGATGCAGTTATTAGTCACGAAAACCTCTTTGGTTGCTGCGCCACATGGAACTACTATGAAAGCGATCATGAGAAAAAAGTCTTGGATGGTGTGGGAGGAACAGTTAAAAGCCTTGCTGATGAGGCTGTCCACAATACAAGAAGCAGATGGTTTTATGAGCTGGGCGAGTAAATCAAATATGAAAGGCGTGACATTCCTTTTCGTTGACAAAGTTCTAAGATTGTGACTCTAGATCACTTCTCTTCAGCATATCAAGTTAACACTTGTCAACGGAACGCTACAGCTTTGATCAGCTTTACATGTGCGGTATGTCCCTTTACTGTGAAAGTTGTATCACAGTAACATCAGTGACACTCGGAACGTATTGCACATGGCAGTTCACATATAGAAAGGGTTGAAAATGGAACTCCTTCATCTTAAAAGCAATTACATGCTACTGGAGATTACATTTATGTTTCTGCAAGGAGCTGGAATATTGGATTGATTCTAGAAGTAGAAAATGACACTCGGATGGTTTTGACTACAATGTCACATTTATGCAGAGAGAAAAAAAAGTCCTTTGAATTTCCAATGGCCCAGTAAAGAAGACAGTGTATGGCACAAAGAATCACAAATCATATGTAAAGTGAATCCATAGGTAGCTTCTAGCAAATCAAGGAGAAAGTAGAAACTAGAAAAATGTGATGAAGATAAAATTGAAGAACTTTTTTCAGTAATGGGATACATTTGAAACATACGTTAGAGTAGAATTCCAGTGTTTGACTAAATGTAACGAAGCACAACTCTTTGAACTCTATTCTGGGGCTAACCTGGTCATTAAAACATTATCTAAACAGGATAATTCATGACAGTTGACACCAGCAAATCTTTAAATATCTGGTTCAGCCATATCATGCGTTATCTATTCTACATTAACTCTACAGTTCGCTTTATCAAATCAGATACATGAGATTATGTCAGTTTTAATGACAAAGAGAATAGATAAGTAATAAATAACAAAATATTTAGGATTAAACTACCATACCTGTGCATGTTTGAATTTTGAAAACATTGATGCTCGGTCCGTATACATGAAACATATGTTACGAAAGATTATCTTCTTGTCTAAACCAAGAAGACCTAGAGCTTTAGCCTTGCATTTTGATATTTGGTATTTACCTTCATTGTAGACCTTAAAATTTACTGCTTGGTACTCAGGTGAGTGATATAGGAACCATCAATCCATCACGGTCCTCTTGTTTAAGATGGGGGCCCAGTTGGCCCCTGTATGAAAAAGGTTAGCCTTTTGCCCTATGACTTTTTCCAGGAAGTTTCAGCTAGGTTGACAGTGTAGATAAAAGATCAGACTGCACATTTTGTAATTTCTGATCTTGATGAACACTGGTCACAAAGGCAACTAAAGGTGATTTAACTCTTCACCAAACAACAAGATTTTAGACTTGTCCAGATGCAGTGCATTATCAGACAACAAAATAAATGTGATCTGAACACTGAAATTTTTTTTTAGAAGGATAGAAAACATTGTGGGAAAAGAAGAAAATGGTGGTTAAAAGCATTTTCTTCTTTTCCCACAATATTTTCAAAAGCTGTCTACCACAGGGTAAATTTGGGATTTTGTGGTAAAGTTTTAACAAAGATGACAAAATTTTAGACTGGTCCAAATTAATAGCATTTTGCACTCAACAGTAAAAGGTTTCTTTCAGCTGAAATGCTTTCTTCAAAGAAAAGGGTCTTTTCATGAACTATTTGTGCAAAGGTGTTGGCTTTTAATTTCGACTCAATCTCTCTATTTTAAGAATTTTGTAGGACTGAAATAAAGCAGGGACAGTATTAACCAACAATTCGTTTTTTCATTCTAAGTCTAGATTTAGAAAGTAACACAACTTTTGCCAGGGCTAAACCAAATTGGTTTGGCTAAACCAAATTGGTTTAGCCAATCAGAAGTTGTGTTACTTTCAAATTTAAAAGATTGTTGAGAATAAGACTTAAAGAATGGTCTTAAGAATGGTTGGTGAACAAGGACACAGGAAATGGCACAATAGTGGGAATTTGACTGGTATTGGAAGCCAAAAGCAGCACATGGACATTTATGCAAAACAATATCATTGGAGCAGTGATTATGTAATTAGTTTTAAAAAGACCTACCGGTAGTTACAGCA
Organism: Tridacna gigas; assembly: GCA_945859785.2. Lineage (NCBI taxonomy): Eukaryota > Metazoa > Mollusca > Bivalvia > Cardiida > Cardiidae > Tridacna > Tridacna gigas. The sequence continues at coordinate 35,818,258 of OX244038.2, read as the reverse complement.
ATGTCCTGGAAAGTGATTAACCTCTACCAACCAACAAATTTTTTACTTTTCTAATTTCAAACCATTTGCAGATGACTAATATGGCTCAAATGGTATAAGTTGTTTTTGAAAGGGTTACTAAGACTAAGAAAACATTGTTAGAAATGGAGGAAATGCTGGTAACCAGCATTTTCTCCTTTTACCACAAGGTTTTTAAAAGGCTTCTTAAAGGTCGTTGATATTCGTGATTGTTTGGTTAAGAGTTAAAGATTGAAATACTCTACAATGCAGATTTTCATGTTCTGCATCAGCTGATCTGGATCTACCCTCCACTGCTTGCAAGGAAAACAAAAAGGTGTCCTTGGTTTTTCGAGAGTATAAGCACTAGTTCAGCATAGTTCATGTGGACTTTTGCTGTGAATTATTTGGGATAATGCTAGATGATATTCAAAAACCCAAGAAACAAACAAGTTTTTAATATTTTAACCTTTAGAGTGCCAAATAAACCTAACATTTTCAGTCTAGAAATAAGACGTAAATAAATGCAATTTCATAGTTCGTTTTGTCTGTAGTCTTTCAGCGAAGTGGCCAGTGTAGATCTCAGATCAGACTGCTTCTTTCTTCAGTCTGATCTTGATCTACTCTGGCCACATAGGCAACTATAGTCGTAAAGGGCACTTTAAGGATTAATGAAAAGGTTTCCTCATAGAAATGTCAGAGGATAATCATATGCACATGACTTATTCCGATAATGATATAATGTGCATTATTATGTGAACGAATTTCAATAGTTTGTGACCTTACCTTTACTGTAATGTCAAATTTCACCCCTTATCCTGCTGAATAAGTGAAATGAAATTTTCAGACCGATTGTAAAGACCGTAATAACGTTATTTCAAACTTATTTTTAGGCAGAAAACAATTCCTTATCAAGCAGTGTTGATCCAACATCTGACTGCACATATTGTGCTGTCTGATCTTGATCTACACTGTTTGCAAAAGGTCAATGAGTTGCGCTTGGCAGCCTAAAGGTTACCACTTGAACTGCTGAACAAACAGAATAACAGTTTTCATTGTTTAACGCAAGCTCAAATATTGTAATTTCACAGTACTTTTTGCCTGAAAATTGTCATTGCATCGCATTGAACAGTAGGGATCCAAGATCAGACTGCATGTCCTGTGAAGTCTGATTTTGTGTGCACTTTTAAACATTTATATTTTCACAAATTGACAACAAAACTAGAATTGGAACAAACCTGTTGCTTGCATATTCAATTATCCTTTGTTTCAAATACAATTATTTTCAATTTAAATGCTAAACATTTATTTAAGGAAACAATTATGATAAATTAATCTTTTACTTGAGACATTGATTTTCCAAAACAAGGCACAAAATGCAGCTGCTAAACATAATAAATTTTGCTAGTTTTTTTTTTTTTATTTACAAGTTATAAATGACTTCTAAAAGTGCTCTAGGCAATGAAACATTTTGAAATTTTGTCCTTGGTCATGTGTGTCACTAAAAATTGATTTCATTCTGCTGCACTACAGATTAAACCCACAAAACAGAAAGTCAGTACGGCACTGCAGCTTTTCACTCAGAAAATTCACGATGGACTTGAGATGGTACAGTGCACAATAAACGTCCAAATATGAATAGTAGCATGATAAACATCTCATTATTGAGACTAAGTGAAGATCAGACCAGATTGCTTCATGTACAAAGCCTGATCTTTGATATGGGCTGAAGGATATTGCAACTAACATTGTAGCAAAACTGCTGCAAAGATGCAGTATTTTGAGTCTTTTTACATAACTGTCAAAGAATTTGAATTTCATTTATACCTATATTCCTTTACCATACATACCATACTGGTTACTAGCATTGTCTCCTTTTCCTACAATTTTTTCAAAAGCTGTCTGTTTCAAGGTTGTAAATACTCAGGATTGACAAAAGCAGTTTGAGACAGCAATTTATATGTGGCTCAAATAATGCGAATTGGGTCGTATTGAGTAAAAAAATCATTGTTTAAAATGGACAAAATGCTGGTTACTGGTATTGTCTTCTTTTCTCATGTTGTGTTCAGTAGCTCTTTTTTTAGTCATCAAAACACAGGAACCTGTGGTAAAGGGTAAAAGGTGGAGTTTAACTTTAACTAAATTTCTGAAAGCAGGAAGCTGTAGGAAGTTTGCAGTACTGAACCTGAGTTTAGTTGTTGATATAGACAGTGTAGTGTGCACAGAACATGCAGTCTGATCTTGGATCTACGGTGTCTGCCTTTTGGTGAGACACTCTGACAAATACAACCTTGAAATTTGCAATATCAGCATGTTTTATGATGATTCATGTACTCAACACTACAAAAGTTAATCTTTTATCACACGATCCAGAGTTTTAATGACCTTGAAGTAGAATGTTTTTGAAAACACTTTGGCAAAGGAGAAGACGCTGGTAACCAGCATTTTCTCCTATTCACACAATATTTTCTACCCTATCAAAAAGACAGTAATCTTCATTTGAACTACATGTTATATGTTGTCTGCAAATGCTTTTAATTTGGTAGAGTGCAAAATTTTGTTGTTTGGTAGAGACTTACGGTACTTGTAAGGTTGACAGAGTACAGATTTGAACTTAGTGCACTATGTTAATAATTGAATGTATTTTCAACAGTACAATTATGACTTTTTCAATGCACTTATGGCTTTCATGCACTGACCTTTGGCAGATTTGGAAAGTATCTTCGGAGAAGACATAATAGCACCTTTTCCAGATTATCTTTCTGAGAAGGATTCGATTTCTGTAAAATACTTGTCTGTTGTGTCACCTCCAGTCGGCTTTGGCTAGTCTAAAAAAAAGCCTGTACTGTCTAGGGTTTATCACTATCAGTCGAGATCTCTTTCTTTACCAAACAACAGAACTTTAGACTTGTACAAATTGGAAGCATTTGCAGACAACAAAATAGGCATGATTCAAAAATTGAAAATTGTTTTGGGAAGGATATAAAACATTGTTTGGAAAAGGAGAAAATGCTGGTTACCAGCATTTTCTCCTTTTCCAAACAATGTTTTCAAACGCTTTCTTTCTCAAGGTCATTAAAAGTCAGGATTGTATTTTAAAAATTTAACGCTTTTTCTTACAAACAAGAATGTTTCCACCCTTGCATTAATGATTGATTGATTGATTGACTGTATGGTGTTTTAAGCTGTTTTTAACATTGTAACAGTTATATCCAGGAGGTCATTGCTTCTATCCATGCTTTCCTGGAGTTTCTTTTACTTTATTGTACTTTGCAAAATACTCTTCCCAATCCAGTGGCTGCTTTCCAATATAACCAACCATTGTCGAAATAATGATCAGTGTTAAGAGAGGAATGAATCCTGTTGCAATGACTATCATCAGTCCTCGGAAAGACATTGGCTGAGCTGTCGATTCAAGCCAGCAACCCCCTGTCCTCAAGTCCTGTACATTACTCACTGTGCTACAAAACTCGAGTTTTACCTCATCAAAGACAAATTCTATTGAACTACATTTACAGTGTTCTGCCAAGTTTTTGAGCCAGAGAGGTCACTGGCCCACCCAAACTTAAAAAGTGGGGCCATCTTAATGCTACATGTGGCCAAGTCAGTCAATACGAGAGCAGTTTATTTTGAAAATGTTTTCATACCACAAAGTTTCTGCTTGGGGCGAGGACTTATTTATCTGTTGAGGATTCATGGTGTTTCAAAGTCTGCATGATCTGAGTCTGTATGTGGCCAATTGGCATACTTGCAACAAAGGTATCTATTGGTCAAAATTAGGGAAATTCCTTGTTATAGAAGGAGCTTATCCAATGAAAATCGCCAATACGAACAACAAGGTGGTTCCAAGCATCTTTGTTTTATTCAGACAACAAAAGAAATAAAGAGGAAACCGCTCTCTACCAGTTGATTTGCCCAGCATAGATTTTGTACCTTTTTGGACCACCATGGTATATTTTTGACTAGCCAGTTAGCCCATTAAACATATTTTAATGTGCATCCTCAGCAGAACACTGCATTTGTGTGTGCGACATTTCGTCGAAAACTACGTTCATCGAAAACAATCCCTAGCCCTGATCCTTACCCTAACCCGGACAAATTGTGGCTCAAGTTTTCCTCCCAGACAGAGCTTTTCATGAAATAAATCTAGGAATTTAGCAGCAGTCAATATTTTAAAACATACATGGATTTTGAAGAAACACACTTTCGACGAAATGTTGTGCACTGTCTGCATTTCAGTTGGTGTGCGCAAATGCTTTCAGTTTGGGCTAGGCTATATTTTGGTTGTGTGGTAAAAGGTTAATTCTTTACCAACAGCATAATGTTAGACTTGCCCAAATTGAAAGAATTTACAGACAACAAATTAAATTGGTCTTAAATGATCATACTTGATCTTAGATAAGCAGCAAACAAAGTGTGCAAGGCTCTGTGATGGTTAACAAACTTTCACTTGTCATTTCAGACTGTAAACTGTACCAATAAGTTGGTCACCACCTCAGGTAAACAGCCTCACAAACAGTCCACACATCACAGTGATGATATTGAAACTGATACACCTCTCTCAAAAAGGTACCGTAAATCTGGTAATTCTCTATAGTCCTGTGTTCAGGCCAGTATTCTCTGAAATCACACTTTACCACACGATTCTGAGTTTTAATGACCCTGAGGAAGAAGCCTTTTGAAAACATTGTGGAAAACGGAGAAAATGCTGGTAACAAGCATTTTCTCCATTTCCCGCAATGTTTTCTTTATCAAAGACAAATTCTATCTTTTAAAGTAAAAGTAGCTGCAAAAAGTGAACAAAGCAGGTGCTTTTGAATTCAATTCATATCATATAAAAGTATGGTTATTATTGTGAAGATGGCAGTCTGTTATTGTCAGTCCAAGTGTCAGTTGTTGGCAGAGAAATAAATTTCAAAACTAGGTTAAAAGTTGCCAGGTCACTCTATCTTTTGTTTATTTTTTGCTAGATTTTAAAATTTATTTTTTCTGCCAGCGACTAACGCTCGGACCAACCACACAATAACAGATTGTCATCTTCACAATATTTTCCATACTTTTAAACAGATTTATTAGAATTCAAATGCATTTTAACACTGCATTGTCCTTTTGGCTGCTATTGGGCCTAAAAGCTACATTTGAATGGTACTCTGTGAATGCATTCAATTTGGACAAGTCTATGTTTTGCTGGTGCGGTAAAGAATGAAAGGTTAAATCTTTACCAAACAATCCCATGTTTAAAGGACCCAAAAGAGGAAGGCTTTTAAAACCATTGTTGGAAAAGGAGAAAATGCTGGAAAAACAGCATTAGTATCAAGACCTGGATTCGGGAACCAGCATTTTCTACTTTTCCCAAAATATTTTCAAAAGGCCTCTACCTCAGGGTTGTTAAAACTGGGCATTGTGTGGTAGACACAACATCTACATTCCAGAAATAAGACTGCTTTTGTTCAGAATGTCTCTGCAAAAACAGTGCAGCTTAAAAATCAATATATTGTTAATGCAGTCTCATCTTGATCTACATTGGCTGCAAAGGCAATTATAGTTTTGAATGGGGCTTGAAGGATTAAATAATAGTGTGATCGAACATTTCAAAAGATGTCTTTGTTTCTTCTAGACAAAACAAGATACCTTCAACACACACAAGGCGAAGACTGTACAACCAAAGCAGCAGTCATTTTATGGGGGACAATGCTGACTTTGTGAACACTGGTGGTGAAGATTGGGACAACCTGCAGCAAAATACACATAATCAGTCCTACCCCACATCTCTGTGAACTTTTGAATCATTGAGTCCTGTACTTGGAGCAGATGTTCAGGTAAACCCAGTTATGTTGCAGTTCACTCTTTCAGTGCAAAATTTGAAAATTTCACCTCCTTTGACATCTGAAAATACATTCCACTGAAACTAAGGAAGATTTTTATCTAGAGAACTAAACTAGCAGAAGGTATGGATCCCAAAACAGACTTTATGCTCTGTGCAGTCTGATCTTGATCTATGCCATCTGCAAAAGCCCCTGTTTTCACATACAGTGCTGTAAGGGTTAATTAAGTATTTGTCAGACAAAAGAATTTTACGTTTGTCCATACTGAAAGCATTTGCAGAAAATAAATTGAGCCATGCTCTAGCAAAGTGGATTTTAATGCATCTCTCTTAGGCATAATACCAAGCAAGTCATCATATAATTATGCATCCATAAAATCCATTTTGTATAGCATTCCACTGAATCATAAGGTACGCTAGTCCTGGGACATGCAGAAAATTGACTGATAGCAAAAATAATCAACTCAGGTCAGCCTGCACGGTCTGTGCAGGCTGACCTGGGTCGATACTTTTTGCAGATGCATTTGATGCACATTTTTTCTCAGAGCATGGTGCATTAATATATGACTCAAATGATGGGATTTGTATTTGAAAAATTACAAAGCCATTGTGGTTACCAGCATTTTTTTCCTTGTCCCATATTCTCAAAAGCTATTTTTCTCAGGGTTGTAAAAATGTGGGATCACCTCAGGCAATGGTTTAATTTTACACTTTATGCATGATTTCTCACTGTTAAAGAATCATGACCCAATTCCTATCAGAACATATACAGGATATTTGGGGTTTTTTGGTGAAAGATCAAAATTTATTTCATTGAGTAAGAACATCATCCACGCATCATCACACAGCCACGAGTGAAAATATTACCAATGTTGTTCAGGAGAAGAAATAAATTTCGAACTTTTACCAAAAAACCCCAAATATTCTATTTATTTCAAGCTTCTAACCCTATTTTGTTGAAACATTCGTCAAAATCCAGTACCATAACTGTTGTTTTCGGTAATTCCCCGTGGCGTACCCCCTGACATAACAACACATTACAATATTACGTAAAGCGCGATAAATATAGGTGTAAATTACGTCATGTTTCCCTCCATTTGAATGGCATGCACTGATTACTTAGGTAACTAGTGCACAGAAACTACTGTTTCTGCTTTCAATTGAAGAGTTAGAAAATACAAAATCGGTATTTTCATTGGTCGTAACCATGGTCTGCCATTATTTCTCGATAAACTACCAAAAAGCATGAAATAACACTCTATAATTCTGCAGATGATAGATTTGGAAAACATTGTGGTGGTATTAATCAGTATGCTTTGATCCTGTACAAAACAATCCTGAGTTTTCATTTTCTCCTTTTGCCACTATGTTTTCTATCCATTTAACACTTTACTACTCAAATCTTTAGACCTGTCCAAATTGACAGCATTTGCAGATGACAAAATACCATATTGTCCCTTATTATCGCTCCCCCACTGTAATTAATGCTTCCCCACCTTTTTTCTATCGAAAAAAGGGCTTACTTGACAGCCAATCAATCCATTGATAAAGTTGAAAAAATCAGCTAGAATACACTTACAGCATCGACATAATCCTAATTACTTCAGAAACCAATGTCACTAACTCCTCACCATTGGAATATAGGTACACTTCCAATTACATTTTAAACTTCTGGTATTACTTGAACAAATTGACCTGACAATGACCCATATGCAAAGAATAATTAAAGAGTGAATATTAAATTTTATATCACCATGTATAATTGGATGGTATGGAAATTGTATTAACGGTAAATGACTGGTTTGACCTTTTCAGAGCCATAGTGAAAATAGGCTTTTGTGGATGGCATGGATCAAGATCAGACTGCACAGAAATTGCATCTTAGATCAATGTCATCCACCACGAATTACTATTAAACCCTTTACCTGATAATCATGAGTTTTACCAACCCTGACCAAGGGGGCTTTTAAAAAATATTGTGGAAAAAGGAGAAAATGCTGGTAACCAGCATTTCCTCCTTTGTCCACAATATTTTCTACCATTTTTATGATAAGTATCAACATTTTGGTCACATTTAATTTGTTGTCTTCAAATGCTTTCAATCTAACATTTTGTCGTTTTGGTAAAGGGTTAAAGCAACAAAATCATGTTCAATTCAGGTATTTCAAGTATTCTCTAGAGACATGATAAATCTATAAGCTGCATAAAGAGTTGAAAATCGTTTATAGTTTCGCACTCAGACGACGATAGCCGAAGCTAAGTTTGGACAGTAATTCATGTGTGTAATATGAACATGGTAATAGAGGTCATTTATTTTTCTTGCAGTTTGTTCGAGTAATAACACAAAGTGTTACCTATTATTGAAAAACTTTAAGAAGTGAATGTACTAAGACCATTATCAAAAATTAATCGTGAATGCAATTTTAATTCAGATGCATCATGACCAGCGGTAAAATCCATATTCTGCATTAAATGCAGCAGGTTTTCTCAAATGGCAGTCGCTTCACAGCACTGACTAAAACCCAGACAGTAATGTTATCAATGTCCTTGGAAAATTCTATGTTGTTTTACCTCTATCAAATTCCCCCCTTTCCGAAAATGTTATGCCCCCAGGGGCGTTAAAAAGAGACAATACAGTACCTGTAAATGTGACTCAAACATTGAAATTTGTTTTTGGAAGAGTAGAAAACATTTTGGGAAAAGGAGAAAGTGCTGTTTACCAGAATTTTCTTCTTTTCCCACAATGCTTTCCCAAGCTTTCTTTCTCAGGGTCATTAAAACATGGAATTGTATGGTAAAGGGTCAAAGACCAACATTTTTTTAGCCAAATTTGAATTATTGTCTGCAAACGCTTTCATTTTTGACAAGTTTGCAAATTACAGGTTTGAAATTTTGGTGTCTTAATAAGGGTAAAATGAGGTCTCACACATGGCAACCTTTGGTCCATCACATGCATGGGTGCCTGAAAAATTGCCCCAAAGGAATCTGGCTAATTGTTTGCACCTTAACCTTTTCCTAAATGAATAAATGTTGGGCTGTTTTGAATTCAGGGCATTAGCAGACGATAAATTAAATGTAGCTCTTATGGTGAAAATTGTCTTTGTAAGGGTAGAAAATGCTGGTTACCAACATTTTCTCCTTTTCTCAGAATGATTTCAAAAGCTGTCCCTCCTGAAAGCTATTAAAACCTAAAACTCTGGATTGTATGTTGGTATTTCTGTCTTAAAGATGTCAAAGTGGAAACAGTTTTTGCATGTGGAGTTAATGTGTTTTCTTTTCTTTTTATCCTAAAACCCCTCTGAGGAAAAAATCCTCTTTCCTCCCCCACCCCCCTTCCCATAACAAACATGCATTTTCAAACCCCTGAGTTTTCAGGGCCTATTTTACCTGACACCTGAAACCCTTACTTTCTTATTCTCTCCCCCCCCCCCCCCCCCCCCCTTTGACTCCAACAACTCTTATTATGTAATGCACATGGAGTGGGGATTTTCAGCCAAATATTATGAGATTTGGTGCCAGAAAATTCAGAAAATTATATTCATTAATGCATTATACTACATGTGGGAAACACAATTATAAAACAATTTTAACCCTTGCAGCACTGAACCAAGATTTAATTGCTTATGCACACACTGTAGACCAAGATCAGACAACAATAAACATGCAGTCTGATCTTAGATCTAAACTATCTGCTTGTTTGCAAGATTTTTGGACAAAAACAGCCTTGAAGTAACATCATCTTCATGTTCATTGCAGACTGAGATTGTCTAATTTGTTTTTTTTGCAATGCAAGGGCTGACGAGATAATTGGGGTATATTACCATTTTTTTAATTAAGAAGAGAAATTTTTCCATACAAATGCTTTAGTTTAAACATAATCATTCAATATATTTACATGTATTATTAAAAGTACAACAAAGCAGTGTGAAAAGGATTGGAATAAAAGCATAAAAGCTTATATAATTCCTCTCTCTAGAACTGTCACATGAAATATCAAATATATTAAATCAAATGAATGTACTTCAGAATTTTAAACTGAAAATGAAAATATCAGATATTGTAAGCAAAAACACAAGTATGAATAAAGGAATGTTGATGCACAACTGCTTTATTAAGCACTTCCTTCAACCCCTTTCCAAATGACAAGCCTTGTCCAAATTGAAAGCATTTGCAGATGATTAATGTTACTTGAAACCTAAAATTTGTTATTTAACCCTTATCCTGCTGAACAAAAGAAATCAAACTTTCAAGCCGATAGTATAAGTCCAAAACTTTCCTGTTTCAAAGGTATTTTTGGAGGGAAGATATCTCCTTATTGGACAGTGTAGATCAAAGATCAGACTGCATGTTATGTGCAGTCTGATCTACACTGTCCACAAAAGGTCAGTGAGTCACGATAAGCAGCCTCGGGTTAACAGGTAGAAAAAAATTGTGGGTAAAGGAGAAAATGCTGGTTACCAGCATTTTCTCCTTTTCCAGTATTGTTTTCAAAAGGCCTCTCACCCAGTTAAAAGTTAGGATTGTGTGGTAAAGGGTTAAGCCTTATACCACTTTCAGTTTTTCAAATTTTGCAAAAAATAGGTAAATATTAGTCCCTTTGCCAAACAATTCTAGTTAAATGACTCTGAGTGAGAAAGCTTTTGAAAACATTGGGGGCAAAGGAGAAAATACTGGTAACCAGTTGTTTCTCCATTTCCGGCAACTTGAATTTTCTACCCTATCATTGAACTTAAGCTCATTCTAACCAATTTCAAATTTGTTTTTTTGGATAATAAGAAATTGGAAGAGTCAGAAATTTGTCATTTGGGAAAGGGTTAACCCTTTGCTGCTCCATGCCGACTTTTGAGGACCCTGAGGTAAAGCTTTTTGGAAACATTGTGGAAAAAGTAGAAAATGCTAATAACCTTATTTTCTCCTTTTCCCACAATATTTTCTACCCTACTAAAGAAAAATCACGTCATTTGAGTTACTTTGAAATTGTCATCTGCAAATGCTTTCAATTTGGACAAGTCTACAATTTTATTGTGTGGTGAAGGATTAAAGAAGTTGTGTGAAATAATTTTAAGGGTGCTAGCTAAGTGATTAGCTGCATTTTTAGCTTGGCTCATGTCAAAGGAAAAATCGAGGTATTGTCGTAGCCCGGTTGTCGTCTATGTCGTTGTAATGCAAACCTTTTGACATTTTTTAATATTTCTTTCATGACTGAAGCTAGTTACTTCAAACTTGGACTAGTTATTAACTATCAAAAGGGGAAGCCATACAGTACGGTAGGTAACCACTCAACTGTATTTGACAGATATACCACTTTTAGACTTAAAATTTTCACTGAAAATCAATCTATTTATAAAAGTAACTGCAGCCGAGATTGGGGCCTGCATGTGTTGCTCTTGTTCTTCTAGGAGATTCTGTCATGAAAATAACGCAAGTCCTAACAACAAACCAGAGGGAGGGAGACACAATGACAGGGTTTTTCTCTAAACTACAGTTGTGTGGCCAGGAACGTAGTGAAGATGGACTCTGATTTTTTTCTTCTCTCTTTTTGTCTGTCTTTCTTCTTTGGTTTTCCGCTGACAAAATATATTTTAGACAATGTAAATCAAGATCAGACTGCATTTTGCAGACAATGCAGATTCATTTTTCAACAGTATCCAAAAAATGCATTTTGAACCACAAAAGAGTTTCAATAGTCATATTTCATGTCCGTTTGCAACTACATGTATTTTTTTTTCCAAAAATTGTTTTTGTTTATGTTATCAGAAAATGATCATTTTCCTTGTGTTGAAGTATTTCGACTCTGTGTTACCTAAGCTAATTTGTAACGGTATATGTAGAAATGTCAGAGAAATTGTATTGTCTGAGGATTCTTGGATTTGAATTTAGGGAAAAGAGCTCTGTGTCAACCTTTGGTACTAACAAGATCATGTTGTATGTTACTTGTTAGGTTTCTAGGGTCCATATTCACTAACCATTCTTAATCTTATTCTGAAGAATTTTTCTAAATTTGAAAGGAACACAACTTTAGATTGGCTAAACCAAATGGTTCAGCCAATCAGAACTTGTGTTACTTTTTAAATCTAGAACAAGAATAGGAAAACAAGAATAGGAATGAAATTAAGAATGGTTAGTAAATACATACCCAGGAAGCATTCATTGGGAATAGTTGATTCGATTCTTTAACCCTTTCCCAAAGGACAAATTTTAGACTGGTCCAAATTGAAAGAGTTTGTAGACGACAACTTTAAATTTGATGAAAATGGCAGAAAGGTCTCAAAAAGGGTAGAAAACACTGTGGGAAAAGGAGAAATTGCTCGTTACAAGCAAATTCTCCTTTTCCCACAGTGTTTTCAAGACTTGTACTGCAGACACGTGAAAACCAGGGCTTGTTTGGGAAAGGGTTAATGAAAGACAAAGTTTTAGAGGTGTTGAAATCGGAAGCATTTACAAAAGACAAATAAAATGTTTAAATGTTTTGGTTTGTCTTAGAAAGGTTAGGAAACATTGTGGGAAAAGGAGAAAATGCTGGTTACCAGCATTTTCTCCTTTTCCCACAATGTTTTCAGAAGCTTTCTTCAAGGTAGTAAAATTTCGGGATTGTATGGTAAAGGGACAAATAGTATAAAAGATTCAGATTATGCAATTTCATTACTGTTTTTGTCAAAAAACCTGACAAAGTAGCCGACAGTGTAGATCTGAGATCAGACAGTGAGACTATACATTTTGCAGTCTGATCTTGATCTACACTGTCTGCAGAAGCAGCTAGAGCATGGTTCAGTGCTATATTGAATTGTAGATTTGTTTCAGTCTTTCTGAAAGGAATCAGGTTTCAACTTGAAGTGGAGGCTATTATACAAAGTGCAACTCTATAAAATATACAGTGAAACAGTTGTTAGTAAATTTTAAATTGATTTAATTAAACATTTTCCCCATAAGTTGTATTCTTTACTATTCTAAGAGAAAGACTTTTGAATGAAAAACAACCTCAGACATTGATGAGTATAATAGCAATGTCGGACGGAATGAAAACACAGTACATAATGGAAAATATTGCTTGCTCTTTGCAATTTCTCTTTTTGTGAAAAACAATTTCCTTTAACTCTTTACCAAATGACAAAATTTCAGAGTCATTCAAATTGAAAGCATTTGCATACAACAAAATAAAGTTGGATTAAATGTTGAGATTTATCTTTGATAGTGCAGAAAACATAGTGGGAAGAGAAGAAAATGCTGGTTACCAGCACCTTTTCCCACAATGTTTTCAAAAGCTTTCTTCTCCGGGGTCATTGAAAGTCAGGATTGTGTGGTAAAGGGTTAAAAGCCATCCAAAAAATATCAAATGAATAATTTTATGTGCATGAAGCTGAATGTTAAAAACTCTACTTGAAGAGAAATGTTGCCTTGTGCATATTGAAAGCACTTACAGTCAAAAGAACTAAATAAGACTAATGGATTTGGTTTTTAAAAAGATAGAAAACATTGTAGGGAAAAAAAAAAGAAAAGGCTTATTACCAGCATTTTCTCCTTTTCCTTCCATTTTTTTAAAAGCCTGCTTGCTCAGGGTTGTGAGAACATTTTTTTGTACACCAAGGAATTAACAGTACATTTTATTGAGATTTTTCGCTAAGTAATTATTTCACTTTTTCAATTAAAATTTCAAAGGAACTGATAAAAATACTTGAAATGCAGTTGCCATGGAATTTTTAAACTATGTCTTTTTCACCCTTTATCAGACGTTCTTTTCTTCAATTTTGTCCACCCTTTCAAAGAAAAATTGTATGATCTGAAAAGTATTTAAGTTGTAAAAGACAAAACTTTAGACTTGTCTGAATTTAAAATATTTTCTGACCATAAATAAAAATGCTCCTCAATAGATTGGATTAGTCTTTGAAAGGGTAGAAACCTTTGGAAAAGGATAAAATTCTGGTTACCAACATTTTATAAGGTTTTCAAATGCCTACTTTCATAGGTTGTGAAATCTTTGGATTGTTTGTTACTTAACCCTTAGGCTGCTAAGTGTGACTCACTGACCGTCTGCTGACAGTGTAGATCAAGATCAGACTGCACAGAATGTGCATCTTGATCTACACTGTCCAATGAGCAAATTGCCTTTGAAACAGCAAAATTTGGTTTTCTATTATAGAATTGAAATTTTCATTTCACTTATTTAGCAGGTTAACCCTTTCCCAAACAAGCCCTGGTTTTCAGATGTCTGCAGTACAAGTCTTTTGAAAACACTGTGGGAAAAGGAGAAATTGCTCGTAACAAGCAATTTCTCCTTTTCCCACAGTGTTTTCTACCCTTTTTGAGACCTTTCTGCCATTTTCATCAAATCTAAAATTGTCGTCTGCAAACTCTTTCAATTTGGACCAATCCAAAATCTGTCGTTTGGGAAAGGGTTAAGAGTTAATCTCAGATGTGAGAGACTGATGTTCACTACTGTCACCCAGAAATTGTCCTTTCCCTTCAATGTTTTAGGTGCTGTTCACTACAGGGCTGTAAAAAGTAGTAAATGTCTGGTAAATTTTTATTACAGGTTGATAGATTCACTATTCAAATCATTTTAAACCAACAAAATGGTTATGAACAAGAAATATATATACTCACAAATGGCATAACAGATACTGGAATATAGTATCAAAACTCTTCTGTGGTTCAATGTGAAGAGAAATAATGATAAGTAACCTTGTCAGCAATTATTATTGCATCATTTTCCTTATTGTTTTGCATATTGTTGAAAAGTGAGATTTTCAGTTCAATGTATACATTCATTTCAAGGTCAGATGTGAATCCAAAACATATTTGGAAAAACAGCAGTTATTGAAAATAATGATGTGGCTAATGGGCCTACAGGGGCTTGCTGAATAACATGTCCACATTTTTACCAATGGCAAATTACGATTTATTCATTTCAAGGTCAGATGTGAATCCAAAACATATTTGGAAAAACAGCAGTTATTGCAAATAATGATGAGGCTAATGGGCCTACGGGGGCTTGCTGAATAACATATCCACATTTTTACCAATGGCAAATTACGATTTATTCATTTGAGTATGTCAATATCAAAAGGTAGATGCTTAACAAGCTCAGTCTTTGAAGTGGTCTTTTCAAGTGGAGACTTTTGTTATACAATTGGAATGGTTTTCTGGCTTCCAGTGATATTAAGATATTAACTCTATACAGGATGACAAAAATATAGACTTGTCCAAATTGAAAGCAATTGACTACAATTTAGATGTGGCTCAAATGATGGAATATTAGTTTCATAGGCTAGAAAACATGTTAAAAAAGGCTTCCTCCTTGGGGTTGTTAACCTCTGGAGTGTATGGTAAAGCTTTAAGTCTGAAAAAAATTGCAGCAGATGACATGCTTGTAATATAGCACATTTGATCATAAAGTATTTAGTTAAACCGGCCCAAACAATATGTATTTTTGATGACCCAGTGCAAGAACATTGTGGGTAAAGGAGAAGATGCTGGTAACCAGCATTTTCTCCATTTCCCATAATGTTTTCTACATAATGCCATCATTTGCGCCTGATTTGATTTGTTGTTTACAAATATTTCAATATGGACAGGTCTAATTATTGTCTGGTAAAGGGTTAACTCTTTACGGCACAACCCTGGCTTTTAATGGTCCTGAGAAAGAAAGCTTTTGAGAACATGTGGGAAAAGGAGAAAATGCTGGTAACCAGCTAAGGATAAACTAAGAGTTAATACATGAATGCGAGTGGTGAGAAAAGCGTCGGCCATGTAACCATAAGGTCCTTGGAGCGGGTATCAACTTTGGGAATGTTCATTGGCCCACACATATGGCACAAGTGTGGTTTCCAGGAAGCAAAATGGAGAGAGATTAGTATAAGTTGCAAGAACTTGTTTCTCGATCGATGTAAAATAAATATATTTAAACTAAGCTACACGAATATGCATAAAAAACAGTGTGGCAAAGGAAAAATTACCTGTTGCAAGCGATTTCTCTTTTCCACAATGTGTTCAGAAATGATCAGTTGCAAGACAAATATTGTCTACATGAGGTAACAAGATAAATAAGATCTGTCAAATTTAACCCTTTACAACAGAATTATGATTTTTAATGACCCTGAAGAAGAAGGCTTTGAAAACATTGTGGAATGCTGGAAACCAGTGTTTTTGGCCTGGGCTTGGCTTGCCAAGCCCAAGGCCTTAGGAATCGTATACCAAAATTTCAACCCTATCCAAGCATTTACGGAAAAACCCGAGTAAAAGTGCAAAGTACTGCCTGCAATCCATCTCACCACGATGAAAGAAACAACCCCTTAAAATAATAAAAATATTTCGATTTGAATATCATAGTAAGGTTTAATTTCACAACAAACTTTGATAAATGTGCGATTTTAATCGTACGAAAGTGTTGACTGAGAATTTGGGGCCCTGGTGAGCTTATTAGTCCCCTACTGGCGAAGCCGGAGGGGACTTTAGGTTTGCACTCCGTCTGTCCGGCAATTCAATTTTCCGGACTTTTTTTCTAAACGCTGGTACATATTGAGCTGAGTTTTGGTGTGTAAGTCACCCACCATCACTTACAGATCAAGTTCGACTTTTGTTCCAGTCCACTGGTTTTTCACGGATTTAGGGGCCTTGGACTTACAAAATTTCACTGATAAATCAGTTTTCCGGACTTTTTTCCTAAATGCTCGTACATATTGAGCCGAGTTTTGGTGTGTAAGTCACCCACCATCACTTACAGATCAAGTTCGACTTTCGTTCCGGTCCACTGGTTTTTCACGGATTTACGGGCCTTGGACTTACAAAATTTCACTGATAAATCAGTTTTCCAGACTTTTTTCCTAAACGCTGGTAGGTATTGATCTCAGATTTGCTGTGTAACTCAACCACCATGACTTACAGATCAAGTTCCACTTTCGTTCAGGTCCACTGGTTTTTCACGGATTTACGGGCCTTGGACTTATAAAAAATTTCACCGATAAATCAGTTTTCCAGACTTTTTTCCTAAACGCTGGTAGGTATTGATCTCAGATTTGCTGTGTAACTCAACCACCATGACTTACAGATCAAGTTCGACTGTCATTCCGGTCCACTGGTTTTTCACGAATTTACGGGCCTTGGACTTACAAAATTTCACTGATAAATCAGTTTTCCGGACTTTTTTTTCTAAATGCTGGTAGATATTTATCTGACTTTTGCTGTGTAAGTCAACCACCATTACTTACAGATCAAGTTGGAGTTTCGTCCAGCTCCACTGCTTTTTCACACATTTACAGGCCTTGGACTTACAAAATTTCACTAATAAAACATTTTTCCGCACTTTTTTTCTAAACGCTGCTACATATAGAGCTGATTTTTGGTGTGTACATCAACAACCATGACTTACACATCAAGTTTGAGTTTCGTCCCGCTCCACTGCTTTTTGACGCATTTACAGGCCTTGGACTTTAAAAATTTCACTGACATGCCAGCGATACATACGGCCGGTAGGGGACTGTGTATTGCTATGCAATACTATCAGAATGCTTGTTCATAACTACAACTTCATGCGCTTAG
Source organism: Tridacna gigas (assembly GCA_945859785.2). Classification (NCBI taxonomy): domain Eukaryota; kingdom Metazoa; phylum Mollusca; class Bivalvia; order Cardiida; family Cardiidae; genus Tridacna; species Tridacna gigas. The sequence continues at coordinate 35,800,902 of OX244038.2, read as the reverse complement.
CAGTGGAAGAAACAATTGGCAAACCTTGGTTGATCGTTGATCAAATGTTTAGATGTAGGTACGCAATCAACTGAGTTGTGACGAGTGCTAATGCTGAGCACTAATTGGGATCGTTCGTTTGTCCTTTTTCTAAACACCATGTGATTGACAAATAATGGTAACATATTTTACATTTATATTATTTTATTATTATTTATATTATTTATTTTATATTTGTGTGCTCTTTCCCTGAAAAGGGTGTCTCAAAACCTCGGTAAGATTTTAATTTTCGTAAAATTACTGTGCACCTCATGTCTGAAGTTATAACTACATGTATGTATTTGATTGGTATATATGCCTTACTTCTTCCTGTCAGAGTTGTCCAGATATGACATCTCTGCTCGTAACCATTCCAACCAATAGCAAACTCGACGCATACAATACTAAATATGTATTTAAGTTTGTAACATGAGCCATTGAAAACTGGTAAATCTTTATAAAACGATGAAATTTTAAACTTGTCTAAATATATAGGCAAGTTAGATTTAGCTGAAATGTTGGTTATTGGCTATGAAAGTGCTGAAAACCTTGTAGAAAAAAAGTTAGCATTTTCTTCTTTTTCCAAAAGGTTTTCATGAGGCTATATCGTTAGGGTCTTTAAAACTCGGGATTGTGTGGTAAAAACTTAAGGAACTGGCAGGCGTTTTATATCAAAGATCAAACCTGACATTCAGTGCAATCTGATCTTGATCTCCATAGGTATTTAGGCTGACCTGGGTCGAAAGCTTTTGCTTTTGGCAAATTTTCTGCATGTCAAAGGACAAGTGTACCTCATGATTCAGTCGGTTGTTCAACAAAATGGATTTTATGGATCCATAAATATATGACGGCTCGTTTGGATGATATATCACAGAGATGCATTAAACCCCCTTTTGCCAGAGCATGGCACATTTGTGTCTTCCATAATCACAACCAGGAGCTCTTCAAATTTATCAATCCTAGATGACTTTACTCAGATGAGGGTTTTAGGTCCAATGGCCCTCCTGTTTATGAAAATCGACTTTCCAACTTGGTTGATCATTGCAACTTAGACACTCCGTAGACTTTCAATGGGAAAATTGAAAAGTGGCATAAAACTTTTATAGAAATTTTCCTTGAGCAGTCTTTTGTATCATCCATATAATTTTATTCAACTGGTAGTCTTTAGCTCATCTGTCTCCGAAAAAAACATCAAACTATTGTCAAAGCCTACGCGTGATTGTCGTCGTGCAAAAACTTTGACATTTTATGATATCTCTGTTCTTCCTGAAGATGTTATGTCCTGAAGATGAAGTTATTTACTGTCAAATTATGCTCTGTGATATTAGCCTTTAAAGGCTTTGTGTTTTTCCTCATCATTGCCACTATTTCAACTTATAGACCGAGTATGGTAAAATGAAAGAAAAACATGATTCACTGCTTGGCCACTGTGGATTGTTTGCACTTTCCAGGCATGTTCTCTGGGCTTGTCCTCTGTCAGCAATTTTTTGCACGCTGCTCATTTTTGTTTGTAACCATTTTGAATTGTTGCCAAAGCAACGTAAAGGAAGAAAATAGGAAACAGAAAATCCTTCGAAAATTATCTCTTTTCGATCCATAAAAGACCATGAGGCTAAGGCTATACAGAAGTACTCATTATATTGGCCTTTACAAATTTGTTCTTCCATTCTGTTGTCAACTACACAGAATGTCAGTGTGAGACATGTCGATAGTGTTTTATTAGTCTGTACAAATGTGATAGCAGTTTTTAAGCCTGTACAAATGTGATAGCAACTTTAAGCTTCTGGGCCTCATCTTCCTACCTCTTCTCGTGTTCTGATGCCCAGGCCTTCAGCGCTATGATCTCCTTTTCCTATAATGTTTTTTTACACTTTCAAAGACAAATTGCATTATTTGAGCTGCAATGAATTTGTTGCGCTCAAATTCCTTAAAATTGGCTGAGTCCAAAATGTTGTCAAGTGGTAAGAATTTAAAGGCTGAATTTATGGGAATACTGGTAATTGTCTGGTCTGTGACTGGTAACCCTGAAACAAACTTGTGCCAAAGGACTTTGAAAACATGTCAGGAAAATTGGGCTATTTATTTGTACAACTGAACATATAAACTTTAATACATGAATTTATCTGAAAACATTATGACAAAAAGATAAATTGTTGTGAGCAATTACTCCTTTTGCTATAATGTTTTCAAAATCTGATAGCAGAGATACAGTGCAGACTGTAAAGTTTTTTTTATGTTGTTGTTTACAATGTTTTTGATCTTGGATATCGTTCCTATTACCATATTTGTATGTAAATTGATGGTAATAGGGATTTCTTTTGCCAGAATATATAGAGGGCATGATTCTGGAATAGGGTGTTCTTGTTGAAAATCAATAACAGTTATTGTTTGTAACAAGCCTCACCATGTATAGGTTTTTATCCTTTTCAGTGCCATAGGCAAAAACAGGTGCTTTTGCAGACAGTATAGATTCTCGAAGTGCAGTCTGAACCTGAATCTATACTATCAGAAAATAGTTGCTGGAAATAGTGTTGCAGCAGTTTTGATGACTCGTATAGGCAATCAGGATCGCTGTGCCAATGTTTTTTTCAGCTTGTTTATAGGACCCTATGAAAACTTGTCACAGATAACAAAAGAATTGTAAAATTAGTATGTCTTTCCAGTTTTTTTGCAGTTAGAATACTCTAATGATACAAACTAACATCTGGGTGCCCATCTTATTTGGTATAGTTACATACTAGCATTATGTCAATTAATGTTATTCCTACAGATTTTCTGGCTCAAATATATGACCAGCGCTCTGGCAAAAAGAGTTTTAACACATTTCCATGATGCGTGATACCAAGCAAGTCATCACATAATAATAGATCCATAAAAGTCTATTTTTTTTCTAACAACCAACTAAATTAGGAGGTAAAAATGATCTTTTTACATAAAGAAAATTGCCAATCACAAAAAGTTTCTAGCCTGGTAAAATGGCACACTGAGAAAAGGAATTTGCACAGTCACTTGCAAGCAGTTGTACAGTCGCCCAAGATCTATTAACAGCTTACAAGTGAATGTACCAATTTCTTTTTTTAGCTTGCCATTTTAAACAAAGGATAATGAAGATTGTGGTTGACTTTATCACCAAACCTTCACAAGTTTTCACAAAAATATGATCAAAGAAATGGTTTGTCCATTTTCCATTGAGAAAACAGATTTTTAATGCTAAGTAATTGAATAAAAACAGCGCTGTTTTGGGATAAAATCATCTGTTTTTTAGCATGGTCAACTAATCAGGGCATCCCCATTGTCCTAAGGTAGGTCACAGTGCACATACATGTTCCTAATATGGTCTATACATAACAAATAACTAGATATGAATATTTTATAATAACTAGCCACATAAATGAAAAAGCACCAGCTTGACTTACTGTCTGAACACAATTTTTAACACCCAAGTGTTAGACCGTCACTGTACAGAATCCCAAGTCACGTACAAATGCAAACTTGCGATCCTACTCTGTGAATATGGTATGATGACAAAACCCCCTTGCAGAGTATGTTCAGTTTGATCAGTGATTTGATTGGTCAAAACATTACACCATAATATTCAACTGCTATCACAAGAAAAAAGTTATAACCAGTATTTTTACTATTTTATAAAACTGTTATTAATTGCAATATTTTGCAGATAGAATTTGTGGGTATATAATAACAAGAGAATTATATTATGGTAACATTCCATGGACTTGTATTTGCTTTTGACTGCGTGGGAAAATGTTGACATCTCACTTTGGTCGAGCGAGATATCAAATTTTTCACTGTAGCTCGAAGCAAATACCCTAGGAAAGTTAAGTACTGCAACATAATATTCTGCAGATAATTCATATAGAATGGTATATAAATACTCAATCAGAAACTGCAAAAAAAAGTAAGACAGGGTTTATCAGTTTCAGTTTGTTCTTCTTTTTAAAAATACAGTCAAAGGAGGAATACTAAAAAATAAAACAGAGGCAGAAACACAATATAGAATTATTTATTTCATATTTAATTGTATTTACATTAAACACAAGATCATGCATGAAATAATTGCCATACAGAAAAGACTTTTTTAACCTTGGATGGACAAGTTTGATTGTGTTCTACGTTATACAAGCCATTGCTTGATGTCAAACAATTGCTCTATTGCCTTGATCAAGGAAAATTTGCTTTATTTTACACATTGTTATCCATGAAGTTAGAAGCCAAAAGACATTTTGCTTTCGTTTGAATATTTTTCTTTGTGTTACTGATGTATTAGTGAGTGGTTTGTTTAGAAATAGCCTGTATGGAATTTTACAATTTTTACAAGTACTCTTAAAAAAAAAAAGACATTTTTCGTACACTAGAAATGGATTAAAATGATTGATTAACAGCAAGGATAATGGCAACTCAATGAGGTATCATAATCAATTCTTTACCACATGACAAAATTTCAGAATCATCCATATTGATAGCATTTCTGGAGATAAAAAAATCTATCTATAATGTGGCTGAATTGAAGACATTTGTCTTCAGATGGATAGTAAAGAGTATAAAGAAATGATGCCGGTTACAAGCATTTTTCTTGATTAATTTCTTAATGAAGATATGTGACCTGTGTTGAGGCTTTCAGTAACATGGAATTGGCCAGTATTGGTAAGGAACCACAATAATCATGCTCGCATTACCTTAACCCTTTACAAAACAATCCTATATTTTCATGACCCTGGGAATTATTCTGAATTCTGCAACACCCTTTCCATGTTTTTATATTGGACCTCTGTTTATATGAAAGTGACACAATTTTGCTATTTAAATTGTGTCACTTGTATATAAACAGAGGTCCAATATAAAAACATGGAAAGGGTGTTGCAGAATTCAGAATAATTGTTTGCAAATATTTTCGAGTGTAAGAAATTGTTTATAAACTATTTAAGCATTGTGTTATGCCTGCTCTCTCTAACGTCCAACTGGGTTAGACCATGCAAGGTGACAAACTCGCCATCAAACTATTTGGGTAATTTATTAAAGTTCCCTAACTGCTCATTTTAAGTCAAATATAGAAATGTGTTTAAATCAATAAATTAGCAACATCTATGGCCCCAAAGAATGAAAAGAAATTTCAGAGTTGTTATTAGAATGAATCTTGGTCAGGTCAAAATTGTAAACAATAGGGGAGTTCATTGCTAGAGTCATTTGCATACCCCCATCTAAAAATAGAAAGCGATTTGTTGTTTCAACATGGGAAACGGCGACTTGTCTGTTTGTAGGATCATGTCTTTTCCCCTTCTTTCAGCAATCCAAAAACACTAAATATTAATGTAAACATGCGAAATTTACAGTTCTACTGTCTTTCAAATCATTCCACTACACTCTCGACATAAAATTCCGATATCCTCGACTAATTTGCTGTTGGGTACTTGTGACATAGATTGTTTCCACAGTATACCTGTGTAGTGTATCTTGATTCCACTTTCTTGCCAGCTGCGTAAATATGCAAGCGAAGATTGTACACAGTCACATGACAAGCACCATGCAATATCCTCAATTGAACAAGTGGATAGCTACGAAGTCCAAAATTGCATTTTCTCCCCATAGTAATCTATGCAATCTCACAACCCCCAGGTGTAGTAATTGTCATGAGGCCACAAGAATGACTATAGTTTGATAAAATACCGAGGAGATGGGTTATATTTGGCTTAAAATGAGTATTGATGGAACTTTAAAGTATGTGCTTTTTATATATTAATGGGTTTGATAAATAGTTGGGAAGAAACTATGCGAGTCGATCAATCAATACAGGGGAAGTAACCATCAGTTATCTTTCTTCAACTATTTAAGGAAGATAACTTTTTTTTTTTATTTCTTTACTCATAATTTGTATGAGCCAAAAGTAAATATGCATTTGTGGACACATACTTAAAGTAAGGCATGAAAATATGAGAAAACATGTTACAAAAAGAGAATTTCCAAGTCATAAGCGTTTTCCTTTTTGCTTTTTGCAAGATAAAAGCTGTTTTCTGCAAATGGCAATGTGGCCATAAAATAATAATTTATTGAGATAATTTCAGTACATCAATAAAACTGACTTTCCTAGCTTTGGTGGATCATGCCATGTTTTCCTGCCTATATGAGGGGTGTTCAATAAATAAGCAGAAAAGTACTGTCATTCTCTTAAATATTGCTTAAATGCAGCACAATTGATACATATTGTAGACAAATTAATTCATTATTGACAGTATAAAATTCATGTCAATATCTCAACAACTTAAAAGATATGGTTGTTATGGCAACGACATCACTCAAAACCTGGCCCAACGTCATCCAGCGTCAATTTTATGCCACTTCATTTACATTACTTATTAACTGTTTCTTTCACATACCTAGATGAGAAAGCTGTCTGAAGAATTTCACCTTTTTTTTTAGAATACTCTTCTTGAAATGTATAACACCTTTCGCATCGTTCCACACATGAATAGAAGCTTTTCCTGTCGGCACCAGACTCAACTGAAGCAATCGCTGACTGCAGTGCACTCTTTATGTTGTGCTATCAGCATCGACCATCTGCTCCTCTGGTCATTTGTCACACTTTCATGACACATTCTTCGTAATGCGCATACCAATTGTATAAAGCCATTTTCTTCACTGCTGAATCGCCCTAGGCCTTGATGAACATTTCAGTCGTTTCTTTTCTGGACTTTCCATTTAAACACAAAATTCAACTGCAGTTCTCTGTTTGGTACTCATTTTGACGCAAATGAATAAACAATATGGCCACAAAATGCTCATTTGACGTCAAATGTAAATGTGACTACATGAACGTCATGCCAAGAGTTGGTGCCAAATCATGACAAAATATGGTGAAGATATCTGATCAGACACGAAAGAGACATGTCGTTTTCCACACAGCAAATGCTGTCATTTTGGGCCGGGTTTTGGAACATGACGTTGCCCTAACTACAATATCTTTATAATATGTTGAAATAATAACTTGAAATTTATTCTTTCAGTACAGTATTAATTTGTCTACAATATGTATCAATTTCGCTGTATTCAAGCAATGTTTGAGAGAATTACTGTACTTTTCCGCACATTTTTTGAACAGTAAAGTCATCATGGGCTAACTGTCATTTTCGATAAGTTATTTTCTCTTTTCACACAGATTTTGGCTGAAAATGTAATCCTTTACCAAAAAGCCTTGTATCTTAACAATTTACCCTTAGGAAAACTGCATTTAAAAAAAAATGTTGTAAAAGGTGAAAATTCTGGTAATCAACAATGTTTTTTATCCTTTCAAAGATAAATCTCTACATTTGAACCACATTTAATTCTCTATCAGTGAACAAAATTTTAGCCCTGTTCAAATTGAAAGCATTTGCAGACAGCAAATTAGATGTTACTCAAAACATAAAATTTGTCTGTCATAGGGTAGAAAAATTGCAGGAAATGGAGAAAATGCTAGTTACCAGCAGTTTCTCCTTTTTCCGCAATTTTTTCTAAGGCCTTCTTTCCCTGGGTCGTTAAAAGTTGGCATTGTGCGATAAAGGGTTAACCATTGATTTGTAGTGTGCAAAGGCTTCCAGTTTCTTATTGTGAGTTTTAAGTTTATTCCTTTTTTCAGGATTTTTTTGGGGCATTAAAAGTGATAAATTTGTATGATGTCATTACATTGTGAAGAGTTTGACTTTCACCTAAGTCTGACAATTGTTCAGTTTTGTAGTCTGGTAAAGAATTAACCCTTAAAGTGCTTTTCATGACTTTTACAGTTACTTTTTTGGCCAGTGTTTATTAAGATCAGACTACACAAAACGTGCAGTCAGATCTTGATCTACACTGTCCTCTTTGTGCTGTCTGCTAATCAGCATTTCTTCCTTTTCCTACAATGGTTTTTCCAAAGCCATCTTCCTCAAGGTCATTTAAACGGGATTGTGTGGTAAAGGGTGAGGTTGGTAGCCCCATGTACATTACTTTTACATTCTTTCAAATTCCGGAATATAGTAGTAGTAAGGCCATCCATGCAACTGAAACAGATGTGGCAGTAAATAACTTTTGGTCTGAGAATAAAAAAGAGATAATTTTCGAAAATAACTTGTCTTTTGATGTATCATTTTACTACTATTAAAATATTTCAGTTATTGCAAATAAACATAGAGATGAAATAGTTCAGTTATTGAAAAAAAACATAGATGAAATGCAAGAGAGTTATGAAATGCAGGATGTTTAAAGAAGGTATTAGTTAGCCTAGAATAATTTCGAGGGGTGAATACGAAACTATTCCATCTGCGCTAAGAAAAATTTTACAGGAGAGGGAAAAACGCTTCTCATTTCTGTGAAAAGAATAGTTAGATCATCTTGTTTAGATATGTTGTGTTGAGCTGAGAACATGAATTCAGCACAACATAATTAAACAAGACGATCTAACAACGCTTTTCACAGAATTGGGTTTTTTTCCCCTCTCCTGTAATATTTTCCAAAATGTAGATGGAATAATTTCGCATTCACCCCTCAAGATGTACATGGCATAATAGGAAGAGTACATCACTGGGACATTGCAAGAATTTACAACACATCACTGCGACATTTCTACTTTAAATATGGTGTTCATTACCACGATATTTTTTTCTGTTGTGTACATCTCATTACCTCGATGTTTGAAAAACTTCATTCATGGTATAGGAGTCACTACTGGCTTGACCTTAACATCAATTTTGTCTAGCTCAAACCTGGTATGCGAAAAAACAATCAGAATACAAGTCTCAGAAGTCTGTAGTAGAACTGAAAACAACATATAACACCGTGGTGAGCACTGGGAAAACAAGCCTTATGCATAAGCAATTACATAATTAGGCCCTGGCTAACGAAAGAAGCATTGTCACAGTAATGTATGTGCATAACTGTCACGGTAATGTATACTATTTTGTCAGTATAATGCACTGTCACAGATGTGCTATTTTCAGAATGTTGCAGTAATGTAATGCACTCTGCACATTATAAAGTAAACAATTAAATGAAAACTTACATTTATACAGATGAAAACTGTTTTATGATTATCAATTAAATTCATGATTAGGTAATGAGATTAATGAAAATGTATGATATTATACAGTGAATATTTTTAGTCATTCGTGGGTGAGAGCTTGTAATTCATAACTCTCAGTGACAAAGTTGCAGCTTAAGACCTTATAAAATGTCCTCGTGTAAGAAAAGATACTTTTAAACAAAAAGAGTCTGTTATCATGATTGAAGAATAAACCAATTCCAAAATAATTCCGAGTTTTAAAGAAGCTGAGAAAGACGGGCTTTTGAAAACATTGTGTTTTCCACCCTATTAAAACAAATCACATCATTTCAGCCACATTTATTTTTTTGTCTACCAATGCTCTCAATACGCTCTAGTTGAAAACTTTTGGTAAAGAGTGACCCCTTTGCCAAACAATTCCTTTGTTTAAACGACCCTGAGGAAGAAGCCTTTTAAAAACATTGTTGGAAAAAAAACAGTATTTTCTCCTTTTCCCACAAAAGCATTTTCTTCCCTTTCAAAGACAGAAACTATTATTTCGGCTACATTTAATTCAATGTCAACAAATGCTCTCAATTTGGAAAAGTCTAAAATTTTGTCATTTGGTAGAGAGTTACAATGTAACCCTTTAACAAGTAATCCTACAACCCTGAGGAAGAAGATTTTTTGAAAACATTGTTGGAAAAAGAGAAACCAACATTTTCTCTATTTCTCACTACGTTTTCTTCCCTTTCCAAGATAGAAATCATTATTTGAGTCACATTTAATTTGTCATCTCTAAATGCTTCCAATTTTTGCAGGTCTAAAATGTTATATGGTAGAGAGTTTAGGTAAAAGGTTAACTCCAGCAGATGACACGCTAGCCATTTTATGAAAGTCAGTTATTCTTGCATCATTAAGAGTAATTAAATATAATACAAGCACTAGACAACCTTTAAATATAACAATAACACCAGGCAAAATACCCACAAAATCTTTTCATGTCCTAGATCAGATTGTGCAATGTAGCAAAAACCAATGCTGATCCCTTGTCCTGCTAAATAAAAGAAATGAAACTTTCAAGCAGATAATAAAAACCCAGGCTGTCAACCATTTCCTATATTCCTATATTTTCCTATATTTTGGTTCAAAATCTTATATTTTGAAAGACCTCCTATATTTCCTGTATTTTCCTATGTTTTGAAAAATATTCCTTTGTTTTTTAGGAAATTTGTCGCCAATAAATGTAGAGACTGTAAATATTTCTTTGATACTGCTTTTGGCTTCTTTGTTTTACAGGTTAGAGAATTCTTATCATGTCTTTCACAGCATCACCATCCATCAGAAAATGCTTCAGTGCATCTCTTCATCACCTGTATGGACATATTGCAAGGCAGCACAATAGGATACTGGCCTTTTAGGTAAATCAAAGTCTTGCTGTATTCAGATTTTCTTTCAGGTACTCCCCAGTGATGAAATATAGGGCAAGTCTCTGGAATGACATCAACATAACTTCCAAAAGCAGTACTAAAGCTGACAGACTGGTACATAAGTACCTTGTCTGATTTAAATTATTTATTAATGTTCATTTCAGTTTTACCAGAATTCAAAATCTTCATTAAATAAATTCAATTGCCATCAGGGTTTTTCAGAGATTTTCTTATGCACTGAGGGGACCACATGTGAAGACTGTTTGTGTTATCAAAAGCAATGTTTTGTTTTTAAAAGCACATAATAGTCTGTTAACAATGTAAGATACACATAGCTTCAACATTTGAGCTTTGCAGGTGTGCCATTGACCAACTATGGTGAATGGATCGAAAGTATCATAACAAAGCCAGTTACTACCTCATTACAGTGAAACAATTCCTGAAGGAAAGACTCATTGGAATGACAAGTGGCTTAATAAAAAAAATGATAATAGTGTTGAAGTGTTTGTTTGGTGTAAGCCTGTAAAGGGGAACACTGAAGTAGCTAATTGTACTTTATCTGTAAGCAATTTTCTGTCAGCAAGAGTGGTTTCAATCAGGTGAAACAGCACAGTAAATCTACAAAACACAGGCAAATATCAGATACTTGTTTCGGTATAAACACTGCTCAAAAAGTACTGAGCAAGAAAGATCGTAAACCAGTGGCTGTTCCAGCTAAAGCCTCTGGAGGAATTCCATCTGCTAAGCCATCTACAGTAACCTTTAAGTGAAAGTGAACAAAGACAACTTGTACAACATGTATTCCCAAGCCACCCTTTAAAGCATCAGGTCACAGAATCTGAGCTGTTATGGTTTTTTATAGTAGCAGCTTCTGATTTTTCATTCAGATCATGTGATGGCATTGACAAATTGTTTCAGATGATGTTTAAGTGTGAAATTGCTGATCGAAGCAATTGTGAAGGAAGTGATAGATGGAAATTTGGGGTATGTTCTTATGTTTGATGAAACTACCACAGCACTGCAGTGTAGGCAAATGGACATAGTGATCAGATTTTGGAGCAATATTGAGGGAGAGGTGTCTGTGAGATTTTTGAAAGCTATCCACTTTGGTCATGCAACAGCTGACATCGTAAGTGAAGCCCTCCTTAAATCAGGGAATGAGCCTGAATTAGAACTTTTCATGAATTTAATAAGTCTCTCATCTGATGGCCTGAATATCTACAAATCCATTCACAAAAAAATCCTATGAAAGTTTGAAGGCACATGGCAATCCAGGTTTGCTTGACTTTAAACCCTGCAATCTAAATACTCTGCACAATGCTTTTAGAAAAGATCTCAACATTTTCGGAAGTGATGCAGAGGAGTTGACTTTTGACATGTATCAGTTCTGCAAGCAACAGCCAGTGAGAAGATAAGATTTTAAAGACCTTCAAGTGGAGTAAGCTATGGATGAGAGTCTGTTCCTTAGATATGTACCAAGCAGATGGTTGACATAGTTGCCAGCCATGACCAGAATGTTGACAAACTGGAGGGTAAGCATGGATTTCTGGTAAGCTTGGATTTCTTCACTGTCCAACTCCCAAAATTAGTGAAATCCAACTCGGCTCCAAAACAACTTGAGAGCAATGAAAGATACAGCAGAATATGTCATGGCCTGAAGGACAAAAACCTTTTGTTCCAGTTTGGCTTCCTGTTGTCTGTGGCTCCTCTGTTTGAGCTTTTCTTGACACTCTTCCAGACAGGGGGTCCAGTCATCCATATTCTGTTGGATGAATGCTCACCATTGTTGCGGACTCTGATGTTCAGGTTTCTCAAGAAAGATGTAGTGGGCGAGAAGACTGGCAAAAGACTCCTTGATATAGATATCAATGACACATTGAACCATCTGCCTGACAAGGAGGTTGAAATTGGAGAGGCAGGAAAAAGGCAGCGAGCCAAGATGCCAAAGGAAAAGCACCAGTCCATCATGAAGAATGTCAGAAGATTCTACATTGTGGTTGATGAATATCTAGTAGGCCACCTACTGCTTGAAAGTGAGCTCCTGAATAACCTACAGTTCTTGCACCCTTTGTTGAAGACAAGTGATAAGGGATCCAAAGCCATCACGTCAGATGCTAGGAAGTTGCCTCATGTAATATCAAAAGAGGAAATGCCATCAGTAAAGAATGAATGGCTTGATTACAGCTATTAAGAGGTACCTAAAGAGTGGTCAGAAGATGAGCAAGGGCAGTATGTAAGAGTTGACCATTACTGGAATAATGTGACTGACCAGAAGACATCTAGTGGATTGATCATGTACCCAACTCTTTCCAAAGTTGTGAAATCTGCTCTCACCCGAGCCCATGGCAATGCAGATGTTGAGAGGTCATTACCTGACAATAATCAAAGTACTGAAAGTACTGACAGACTAGCGAATTTGATTGTTTGATCGATTGATTGATTGTATGGTGTTTATTAACCCTGTTTTCAACATTATTTCAGTTATGTAGCTGTGGCCAGTGCACATATCCATGCTTTCCTGGAGTTTCTTTTACCAGTACTCTGCACAACATTCTTTCCCAGCCACTGGCTCCTTTCTGACATAAACATCGTCGAAACGTGAACGAGAAATGAACCCTGTTGCAATGACTATCATCAGTCCTTGGAAAGAAATTTGTTGAGGATCAAACCAACGACCTCCTGTTCTCAAGTCCTGTATGCTACCGACTGAATTGCCAGGGCTATATATGCTATTGGTTAACTATAATCCAGTTTAAGTTTAACCCTTAACCTGCTAAAAAATATTAAATGAAACTTTCAAGCTGATGGTAAACACCTGAATATTGCTATTTCACAGTTACACTTTGGAGAAAATCTATCCTCTTATCGGACAATGTAGATCCAAGATCAGACTGAACACACTGTCTGCAAAAGGTCATTGAGTCGCAATAGTGCTGGTAAAAGAAACTCGAGGAAAGCATGGACAGGTGTTCTGGCCGCCGCAATATCACTGAAATAATGTTGAAAACGGCATTAAACACCATGCAGTCAATAAGTCAATATCTAATAGCACAAGATGTAGTTAACTATTTAACTCTCCTTACAAAACAAAAAATTTTACATCAGTCCAAATTCAAAGCTGTTGCAGACCATGACTTAAATGTGGCTGAACTGATGAAACATGATTCCAGAAGGGCAGAAAACAATGTGGGAAAAGGAGAAAATGATGGTTACCAGCATTTTCTCCTTTTCCCACTATGTTTACAAAGGGATCCTTCCCCAGTTTCATTAAAACTTGGGATTGTTTGATAAAAGGTTAATAGAATAACAGCTTAACATAATAGTTCAACTGTACACAATGAGCTAAATAATGAATGACTGAAGGAATGACAAGGGTTCCCTGTCCAGTGGGGGTTGATATAGCTGGGATTTGCTACAAGTTAACCTAGGTGCATTTAGTAATAGATTCATTCATAATGTTACAGTTGTGTAGGAATAAGTGATTCTCTGCTTTGCATAGGTCTCTCAATTTACATATAAGCAAAGATCTTGTACCTTATAAATGACATCTTGTTCAGTTTATTACTTTGTAAGACGACATGTTCAAATTGGAGAGGTAGAGATTTAGTGGTTTATGTCTAAATTGTCATGTATAACAGAATTAAGATTTCTAACAGAAAGAAGTATTTTCTGAGTGGCAGTATTTGGCAACTGTGGGGTTTTGAATCTAGGTCAATCTTGATGCCTATAGACTAGCTTCGCTAGTCAAAAACACAGTTACACCAGAGAGAACCAATTTTAACAGTGAAACCATTAATGGTTTAAGACTGGCCAAAGATAAGGTTGCTCAGGTGAAAGGTGTTCAAAACCTCCTGTTGCCAACAAGCATGTTTGTTTAACTGCAACAGCTAAATCTAGGTATGAAAAATGACTTCAGAAAGAGAAGGAGGATGAAATTAAGAGAAAAAGAGAAAATCAAGAAAAGAAGAAAGCAGAAGAGCTGTTGCAAAAGGAGCTTGAAGAAATCAAACAGCTTAATTTGACCTATGGTTAACACAAAAAGCAGTTGAAAAAGGAAGAAGAAGAATATAATAATGTATTGACATGTGCAGAGGTGCTACTCAAAGAGGCTACAGAAAAGTTATCTACAGCTCTGAAGTCAAAGAATGATTTTGAAATACAGGTAGCCCAGGGAATGCTTGAAAGTTCAGAGAATCATATGGAAAAGGGTAGGAAGGGATCCCAGACTTGTCAGGAGAAAAGAAATGAGTTAAGTAAAAAGAGAAGTGCTGCAGTTGTGAAAAGCAAGCAGGTGTATTGTAAATCACCATGCAGGAGCCAGCCATGAAGAAAATGAGGTCAGAAGAAAAGACCTTCATCTAGTACCAAGCATTAAACACAAAGTTCTACTGACTAAGACAAGTGGCGTCAGGTGCATCAGTATTGCTGTTAAATGTGCATTGCAACAAAAGTGTACAAGAACTATGTTACTTCATGTTTCCAGAAGAAATTTCTGAAGACTGTGATGTTTAAAAGCCATAATGTGACACATATTGTGATTGAATTTTTATGATCTCTAATTTTCTGTCATAAGCCATACAGGAAGTGCAACTTATATTCTGTAGACATATTTTACAATTTTCAGAATGCTATGTTTCTTGTATCTAGCCAGTTTCTGTATTCATGTTGTTACCTTTTCAATTTTTCAAGTAACTGATTTTGTTAAGAATCATTGCAGTCTAAGTCATCTTAACCAACACATGAAAATGTTGCTGAGTTTCTTTGTACTTATTATATACGAGTACATGTATAATAAGTTTCATACACAGTAGTTTTCATTGGATTATTGCTTTATGATTTTGTTCTGAGTCATCCTACTTCTTTTCGATGCTAATTGATGATAATTAAACGGAAGTAGTATGGTCATTATTAAACAGAAGGGACAGATGCGCTGGACTAAATGGGTGAATAATGCTGCTAGCTCTAAGTTTCAATGAAGATTTATCTAAAGAAAAAATACCATTTCTTATTCATTTCAGATTGTATTCTTGTTAACATTCTGTTGTTATGTATTAATCCATTGTTGTTATTTGTGTTAACCTCATATAAAATAAAGAATACATTGCAGATGCCCATTCAGATGATGATAATGATGATGTGCTATGCAGTAGCTCTCTGCCTGGATTGTGATGCTGTTGAAGTGGATGGTTACTTTAAGGTAGATTTTAATCATTGATTATTGTAGAAACAATAAGTGAAGGCAAAGGAGGTAAGAATTGTAGGTAAAAATGCCTTTGAATGAAATGATTTTCGTTTTGAAAACTCCTATATTTTGCCTCAAAACTAGCAAAAAACTCGTATATTTGATGAAAAAATATTCCGATATTCCTCCTATATTTTGAAGACTTGGCTGACAGCCTGAAAACCTGATTTCCTATTTCAAAGGTATTTTTGGAGGAAAGATATCTCCTTATCAGAAAGTGCAGATCAGAGATCAGACTGCACATTCTGTGCTGTCTGATCTTGATCTATGCTGTCCACAAAAGGTCAGTGAGACATGCTTAGCAGCCTAAGGGTTAATTTAACCCTTTACCAGATGACAAAATGTTATTTATACTCATTCAAATTGAGAACATTAATTCAGCAGATGACAATTTCAGGGTGACCTAAATGATGACATTTATTTATGAGAGGATAAAAACATTTTCACCCTTTCTCACAATGAGTCTGTGTCTGTCAGAGTCATTCAAACTCAGAATTACACTGTAAAGAGTTAACATTCAAAGACATCGCCAGGCAAATAACTGACAAAATATTATCTGGTTCTAGATCAGACTGCAATGTAGCAAAAAACCTGCGAGGGTTGAATCACCAACCATTCTTAAGAGCATTCTTTTTCTTATTTTCCAAGGTTTTCAATATTTGAAAATAACACAACCTCATTTTGGTTTAGCCAATCATAAGTTGTGTTACTTTCAAACTTAGAACATTCTGGAGAATAAGACTGAGAATGTTCTTAAGAATGGTTGGTGAATACGGACCCTGTACTAAATCCTTTAAAAGACAATCGCTTTTTTTGATGACCTTGCGGAAAAGGGCCGTTTAAAAAAAAAAAAAAAAAATATAAGAAAAGGAGAAAATGCTGGTAAAAGGCCATCATTTGAGCCATGTAAGATTTGTTGTCTAAAAATGCCTTAAATCTGGACAAATCTAAGATTTTGTTAACTGGTTAACCTCCTAGGTCTCTACCAGACTACGAAAATCTAGACTTGTCCAAATTTAAAGCCTTTGCAGACAACAAATTTATCATGGTTCAAATAACGATTAATCTCTGATAGAGTAAAAAACAGGATTTTCTCCTTTCCCACAATATTTTCAAAAGCTGAGGTAAACATTAGGTGGTTTGCAGACAGTATTGATCAAGATTAGACTGGAAATATCTTGGATCACCACTGTTGGATACCATGAAAGATATTCTCACCATAAACAGACCAGAAATTAGCCTAACACTTAACCCAATGACGAAGTTTTAGACTTGTCCAAATTGAAAGCATTTGCAGACAACAACTGAAATTTCTTGCAGATGAGAATTTAAATGTGACTGAAGTGATGGAATTTGTTTTTGATAGGGTAGAAAACATTGTGAGAAAAGGAGAAAATGATGGTTTCCAGCATTTTCTCCCTTTCCTACTATATTTTCAGAAGCTATCAACTTCAAGATCATTAAAACTTGGGGTTGTGTGGAAAAGGGTTAAAGGTTTACAACAGAATTCTAAATGTTTATAAAGCCTCAAAAAATTTATTCTTGTCTCTATAACTCCAAAACAAAAGATTACAACTTATATTGCTTTTGCAGCTTGTGCAGATCAAGATCAGCTTGCACATGTTTGCTCTTAGGTAATATGTCTACCGTAAGTGTGCAAGAGCGTTAGTCATCAACAATACTTAATTCAATGCCACATTCTGAATTTAAAGAGACATTTTGTCAACACCAATCAAACGGAGAGTTTAGGAACTTAGAACAGTAGTTAGAGAATTGTCAGTTAACCTTTAACAATGTTTTCTACCCCATCAAAGAACTTGAGCTACATTTAATTTCTCGTCTGCAAATGCTTTCAATATGGTTCAGTCCATAATTTTCTCATCTGGTAAAGGGTTACCATGTGACAAAATTTTAGACGGTTCCAGATTGAAAGCATTTGCAGACGACAAAATAAAGCTAGCCCATGACAAAATTTGTCCTTGAAAGTGTAGAAAATATTGTGGTAAAAGGAGAATATGCTGGTTACTAGCATGTTCTCCTTTTTCAACAATGTTTTCAAAAGCTTTCTTCTTCAGGGTCATTAAAAGTCAGGATTGTGTGGTAAATGGATAACTCTTTACCAAATAACAAAGATAGACCTGTCCAAATTCAAAACATTTGCAGACAACAAATTAAATGGGGCTCAAATTGTGGAATTTATCTTTGGAAGGGGTAAAAAACATTATGGTAACATGAGAAAATGCTGGTTACTAGCATTTTCTCCTGTGCCGAACACGTTTTCAAAAGCCTTCATTCCCAAAGTCATTAAAATTTGAGAATGTGTAACAAATGGTTAAACCAGACAATCCCATGTTTTTTAACAACAACTTGGGCCAAACCTCCAACATCTGTGAAAATATGACCTATTTTGTTTGGGATAATACCATATATAAAAATGTCACAAGAGCTGTGGTAAATGCCATGATGAAATGATATGCAGGCACATTATTCCAACAGTCTGTATGAAGCTGTAATCTGAAAAAAGACAATTATGAATATCAAAAAGTATATAAATCAAGACTAATGATATCTTTAACTGTTTACCACACAACAAAAATTTATATCTGTCCAAATTGAAAGCATTTGCAGACGACAATTCTAATGGGGCTCAAATAATATGTTTTTTGTTTGACAGGTTAGAAAACATTGTGGGAAAAGGAGAAAATGCTGGTTACCAGCATTTTCTCCTTTGCCCACAAGTTTTTCAAAAGGCTTCTTTGTCAGGGTTGTTAAAAGTCGGGATTGTGTGGTAAAGGGTTAACCCTTTACATCGAGCCTGGGCTAGGACAATTTCTTTCCGAGGATTGATGATAGTCATTGTGACAGGATTCATTCCTCTCTCACTACTGAGCATTGTTTCAACAGTGGTTATTTGGGAAAGCAGCCAGTGGCTTGAAAAGAATACTGTGAGGAGTACTGGTAAAAGAAACTCCAGTAGAGCATGGATGGGTGTACTGGCCGACTTGATATTACTGAAATAATGTTGAAAACGGCGTCAAACACTATACAATCAATCAGCTTTAACCCTAAACCATACGTCAAAATTTTAGACTTGCCCAAATTGAAAGCATTTTCAGGCGACAAATAAGAGGAGGATTGGATTGGTTTCTTAAAGGTAAGAAAACATTGTTGGAACAGGAGAAAATGCATTTCCCCACAATGTTTTCAGAAGCTATCTTTCCCAGGGTCATTAAAACTCAGCATTGTGTGGTAAAAGGTTAATAGAATAGCTGATTAACCATGGCTGGCAATTATTCTGTCCATTTACCACATATTTCCTGGTGTTAACAACCCTGATTAAGAAGAGCCTTGAAAACGTAGGAAAAAGAGAAAATGGTGGTAAACAGCATTTTCTCCATTTCCAACATTTTTTTTTTTGTGCTTGCAGAGAAAAATCCCATAATTTGCTTCTAATTCAATTTGTCGTCTGCCAATGCACATTACAGTAATCAAAAATTGTATATAATGATGTGGAACCCACATATTTTTAAATGAGACCAACTCACTGCTTTTACAGATATGTATGTTTGGCTTAGAAATTAGGTCCAAAAAAGCTGACAAATAACTGCTTGATTTTAGATATAAAAGTAAAAATGGGTTAAAAGGGTTAAACCTTACAGCCCCTGTCACAACTGTAGTTACCTTTGCGGCCAGTGCAGATCAAGATCAGACTGCATGTTCTGTTCAGTCGATCTTTAATTTGCACTGACTGCTTTACTAAAACCCTACAGACAAAAGGAAGCCATGAACTTGCAATTATCTCAGTCTTATTCTCGAATGAAAATGTCCATTGGGTTTATTCAGCACTTCAAGGGTTAACTGTTTACCACATGTCTAAATTCTAGATTTGTTAGCTCACCTGAGCACAAAGTGCTCATGGTGAGCTATTGTGATTGTGCTGTGTCCGGCGTCCGTTGTGCAGTGTGCGTTGTGCGTCGTCAACATTTTACCTTGTGTACACTCTAGAGGCCACATTTTAAGTCTGATCCTCATGAAATTTGGTCAGAATGTTTGCCTTGATAAAATCTCGGACGAGTTCAAAATTGGATCATGTGGGGTCAAAAACTAGGTCACTAGGTCAAATCTTAGAAAAACATTGTGTATGCTCTAGAGGCCACGTTTTCAGTCTGATCCTCATGAAACTTGGTCAGAATGTTTGTCTAGATAAAGTCTCGGACGAGTTTGAAATTGGGTCATGTGGGGTCAAAAACTAGGTCACTAGGTCAAATCTAAGAGAAAAACCTTGTGTACGCTGTAGAGGCTATGTTTTCAGTCTGATCCTCATGAAACTTGGTCAGAATCTTTGTCTTGATGAAATCTCGGACGAGTTTGAAATTGGGTCATGTGGGGCAAAAACTAGGTCACTAGGTCAAATCTTAGAAAAACTTTGTGTACGCTTTAGAGGACACATTTTCAGTCAGATACTTGTGAAACTTGGTCAGAATGTTTGTCTTGATAAAATCTGGGACAAGTTCGAAATTGGGTCATGTGGGGTCAAAAACTAGGTCACTAGGGCCATGATGGCCCTGAAGTCGCTCACCTGAGCCTTTTGACCAAGCACAACCAATTTCCAACGTCTTGTGAGATATATGTATTACCAAACAATGAAATTTTAAACTCATCAGTCTGAACCTTCTGCATAAAACAAATAATATTTGGATCAAGCTATGGGACTGGTCTCTCAAAGGGGTAGAAAACATTGTGAAAAAGGGAAAAAATGCTGGATACCAGCATTTTCTCATTTCCAAAGAGTGTTTTCAAAATGCTTCTTTCTGAGAGTCATTCATACACTAGGTTTTTCTAAGATTTCACCTAGTGACCTAGTTTTTCAGCCAACATAACACATTTTCAAACTGGTCCAAGATATCATTAGGACAAACATTCTTACCAAATTTCAAGAGTATTGGACTGAAAATGTGGCCTCTACAGCGTACACAAGGTTTTTCTAAGATCTGACCTAGTGACCTAGATTTTGACCCAACATGACCTATTTTCAAACTCATCCAAGATATTACCAAGGCAAACATTCTGAGCAACTTTAAAAGAGTATTGAACAAAAAACGTAGCCACAACAGTGTACACATGGTTTGTCTAAGATTTGACCAGGTGACCTAGTTTTTAACCCACATGACCCATTTTCAAATGCTACTGAGATATCATCGAGACAAACATTCTGACCAACTTTCAAGAGTATTAGACAGAAAATGTGGCTTCTGGAGCTTACACAAGGTTTTTCTAAGATTTGACCTAGTGACCTAGTTTTTCACCCGTCATGACCCATTTTCAAACTAGTCAGAGATATTATCAAGGCAAACATTCTGACCAACTTTCAAGAGTACTGGACAGAAAATATGGCCTCTAGAGCATACACAACGTTTTTCTTAGATTTGACCTGGTGACCTAGTTTTTGACCCAACATGGCACATTTTCGTACTATTTCAAGATATAATCAAGACAAACATTCTGACCATTTTTCAAGAGTGTACAAAAGGTTTTTCTAAGATTTGACCTAGTGACCTAGTTTTTTACCCCACATGACCCAATTTCAATCTTGTTCGAGATTTTATCAAGACAAACATTCTGACCAAATTTCACAAGTATCTGACTGAAAATGAGGCCTCTACAGCACACACAAGGTTTTTCTAAGATTTGACCTAGTGACCTAGTTTTTGACCCCACATGACCCAATTTCGAACTCGTCTGAGATTTTATCAAGACAAACATTCAGACCGAATTTCACAAGTATCTGACTGAAAATGTGGCATCTAGAGCGTACACAAGGTTTTTCTAAGATTTGACCTAGTGACCTAGTTTTTGACCCCACATGACCCAATTTCGAACTCGTCCGAGATTTTATCAAGACAAACATTCTGAGTAAGTTTCATGAGGATCGGACTGAAAATGTGGCCTCTAGAGTGTACACAAGGTTTTTCTAAGATTTGACCTAGTGACCTAGTTTTTGACCCCACATGACCCAATTTCAAACTCGTCCGAGATTTTATCAAAACAAACATTCTGACCAAGTTTCATGAGGATCGGACTGAAAATGTGGCCTCTAGAGCATACACAAGGTTTTTGACCCCACATGACCCAATTTCGACCTCGTCCAAGATTTTATTGAGACAAACATTCTGACCAAATTTCATGAGGATTGGACTGAAAATGTGGCCTCTAGAGCGTACACAAGGTAAAAAGTTGACGACAGACGACACACACCGCACGACGGACGACGGACACAGCACGATCACAATAGCTCACCATGAGCACTTCGTGCTCAGGTAAGCTAAAAACTCTTGTATGGGCTCTATAGGTCACATTTTCAGTCAGATACTTGTGAAACTTGGTCAGAATGTTTGTCTTGATAAAATCTCGGTCGAGTTTAAAATTTGGTCATGTGGGGTCAAAAACTAGGTCACTAGGTGAAATCTTAGAAAAACCTTGTGTGCGCTCTTTAGGCCACATTTTCAGTCCCATACTAATGAAACTAAGTCAGAATCTTTTTCTTGATGATATCTTGGAAGAGTTTGAAACTGGGTCACCTCAGTTCAAAAACTAGGTCACCAGGTCAAATCTTAGGAAAACCTTGTGTGCGCTCTAGAGGATACAGTTTCAGTCCGATACTCATGAAACTTTGTCAGAATGTTTGTCTTGATAAAAACTCAGATGAGTTTGAAATTGTGTTATGTGGGGTCAAAAACTAGGTCACTAGGTCAAATTAAAGAAATACCGTGTGGGCACTCTAGAAGCCACATTTTTCGCTCAATTGACTTGAAAATTGGTCAGAATGTTTGTCTTAATTAAATCTCAGATAACTTTGAAATTGGGTCATCTGGGGTCATAAAGTAGGTCACTAGGTCAAATTAAAGAAATACCTTGTGGGCACTCTAAAAGCCACATTTTTTGCTCAATTGGCTTGAAAATTGGTCAGAATGTTTGTCTTAATTAAATCTCGGATGAGTTTGAAATTGGATCACCTGGGGTCATAAACTAGGTCACTAGGTCGAATCAAAGAAATACCATGTGGACATATTAGAGGCCACATTGTTTGCTCAATTGACTTGAAAATTGGTCAGAATGTTTGTCTTAATTAAATCTTGGACGAGTTGGGGTCATAAACTAGGTCACTAGGTCAAATTAAAGAAATACCTTGTGGGCACTCTAGAGGCCACATTTATTGCTCAATATACCCGAAAATGGGTCAGAATGTTTGTCTTGATGAAATTTTGGATAACTTCAAAATTTGGTCACCTTGGGACATAATCTAAGTCACTAGGTCAAATTAAAGAAATACCTTGTGGGCAGTCTAGAGGCCTAATTTATCACTAAATTGTCTTGAAAATTGGTCAGAATCTTTGTCTAAATAAAATCTCGGATGAGTTTGAATTTGGGATACCTTGGGTCATAAACTAGGTCACAAGGTCCAAATTAAAGAAATACCTTGTGGGCACTATAGAGGCCACATTTATAGCTGAATTGACTTAAAAATTGGTCAGAATGTTTTTCTTGATGAAATTTCAGATGAGTTTGAATTTTGGTCACCTTGGGTCATAAACTAGGTCAACTAAAAGAAGTTTTTTGTGGGCGCTCTAGAGGCTACAGTTCTTACTCAATTGACCTGAAAATTGATTAGCACGTTTGTCTTGATAAAATCTTGGATGAGTTCAAAATTGGGTCACATGGGGTCATAAACTAGGTCACTAGGTCAGATTTAAAGAAATATCTTATGGGCGCTCTAGTGGCCACAATTCTTGCTCAGTTGCCCTGAAAACTGGTCAGCGTGTTTGTCTTGATAATATCTCAGATGAGTTAGAAATATGGTCACATAGGGTCATAAACTAGGTCACTAGGTCAAATTGAAGAAATACATTTTGGACACTCCGGAGGCCACATTTTCAGCTCAACTGACCTGACAATTGGTCAGAATGTTTGTCTTAATAATATCTCAGATGAGTTCTAAATTGAGTCATTATGACCCTGGAGTGAAATTTCGCCTATTGACTCAGGTGAGCGATCCAGGGCCATCATGGCCCTCTTGGTTTTATTGAAGGAGTTTACAGATGACAATTCAAAGCCTTGTCAAATGATGGTATTTGTCCTAGAATAGGCAGAAAAGATGGTGGAAAAGGAGAAGATGCTGGTTACTGGCATTTCCTCTTTAAAATGCTGGTTATTGGCATTTTCTCCTATTCACTCTATGTTTTTAAAACCTTTCCTTTTCAGGGTCATTATAGCTGGGATTGTGTGGTAAAGGGTTAAACAATGTCTCTAGCCAATGGTTTGAGGTCTCTTGAGGCTGAACACTTCATAGTCATTGTTGCAAGTTTTCATTTTGCCACAATATTTTTTTTTTACATGTTTTCTTGTGCTTTACCTTATTTTAGTTCTTTGTAATGTGCAAGGACATTTTCAAAGTCATATCCTGTGAATTTGAGCCATGCTCTGAGAAAGAGTTAAATGCAATTCCATGACGTATCATACCAAGCAGGTTATTGCATTGTTATGGATCCATGAATGCTATATTGTTTCACAACAGACTGCATCATGACTAAGTATGGTCCTTAGACATGCAGAAAATTTACTAATAGCAAAAAGTTTCAACCCATGTCAGCCTGTGCAGGCTGACATGGGCTGATACTTTTTGCAAATGCATCAAACCCCCTTTTCATTGAGCATGACTCACTTGTTTCAGGAAGTAATGACCTTCCTTATTACAGAGGGTGCCGGTATTATTTTATGGAATAATGACCGTTGTTAGACAGAGTTATTTCCCTAATATTACCAATCAGTGCCAAATAACACCAATAATCTGGGGCATTGAACTGCTGAACAGGTTCTGTGGAAGTTACCAAGTTTAATCATTTTGCAATGCTAAAGAAATTGAAGCCTGTAACGTATAACAAGCAGATGCATTCTGAGAAGAAATTGTAAATCATTGAATACTCTCTTCTTGACTTCAGGGAATGATGTGATTCTCATTTTTAGATAGATATCAATTTTAATTTGGTGTAAAATGATTTAAAAATCTAGGTTATGCCCCTGCAGCTTTCACTATGTCTATGAGCTTAACCCTTTACCAAATGACAAAATTTTGCAATTGTCCATTTTGAAAGCATTTGCAGATGACAAATTCATTGCAGCTAAAATGATGGTACTGTCTCTAAAATGGTAGAAAACATTGTGAGAAAAGGAAAAAATGCTGTTTACCAGCATTTTCTCCTTTTTCCACAATGTTCTCAAAAGCTTCTCTCTCAGGGTCGTTCAAACTCAGGAAAGTGTGGTAAAGGACTCTGTACCGTAACCAAACAAACTTTTAGATTTTTCCAAATTCAAAGCATTAGCAGATTACAAATTAAAAGGGCTTAAGTGAGAAGAGATGTCTTGGAATGTGTCGACAGCATTGTGGGCAAAGAATAAAATGATGGTCACCAGTATTTTCCTCTTTTATCACTTTTCAAAAGGCTTCTTCCTTGGGGTTGCTAAAGCATAGGATTGTGTGGTGATGAGTTAAAACATATCAATGAGAGTACCATATCAAAGTTACACCTGTAATCTTAAGATTAAAATTTGATTTTTAATTTGTACAGTGCCGAGATCAATCTTCGAGTTTTTGTTTCTTGTTTCTGGCTGTACTTAACTCAAATTCTTTTCTGTGATCTTCAACAACCAGCATCGTAAGACCACCAGGTGGAAAAACAACTTTGAAATTGGTTCAGTCTTTTCTTTGATGCATTTACAAACGTGTAATGAGCCATACTGTGTAAAAAGGGGGCTGTAAGAAGTATCGGCCCAGGTCAGGCTGACCTGGGCCGAAACTTTTTGCTTTTGGACAATTTTCTGTATCTCAAAGGACCAGTGTATGTCATGGTTCACTTGGTTGGTAGAGAAAATGGATTTTATGGATCCACAATTATATGATGGCTTGTTTGGTATCATGGATCAGGAGGATGCATGAAGCCCTCTTTTGCAAGGGCATGGCTCAAATGTTGATCTACAGGGCCTAGAATACCCATTCACCTATGTAATTAGAATGCCATACCAAATAATCCTAGGGCAGTTTACATACACTTTTCAAAAGCTGGAACCAGCAATTCTTAGCTCCACTGGCCAAAGGCCAGCAAGCTTATGCAATGGCCCTGTGTCAGTGGTGCATCCATCCATCCATGCGTCTGACTGTTTGTTAACTTTTATTTCAAACATCTTCTCAGAAACTACCCATCCAATTTTGACCAAACTTCACGGAAATGATCCTGCTATGGTCCTCTTAAGAATTTCTCGAAATAATTTGATTCCTCTAAAAACTGGTTGCCATGGCAACAAAACTAAAAAGTATTGAAAATCTTCTTGTCCCAAACCATAAGGCCAAGGGCTACCAAATTTGGCATGTAGCTTCTTCTTATGGACTTCTACTAAGTATCTTCACATTATAGCCCTGGGATCAAAGTTAATCCCACCCGGGGGTCACAAGTTTTATGTGGGTTTATAGTGAAAATTTTGAAAATCTTCTAGTCAGAAACCATAGGGTCTAGTGCTACCAATTTTTGCTTGTAGCTTCATCTATTAGACCTCTACTAACAATCTTCAAATTTTAGCCCTGGGGTCAAAATTGGCTCCACACCAGGGGTCACAAGTTTTACATGGGCTTATATTGTGAAAAATTTAAAAATCTTCTCGTCATAAACTACTAGGCCTAGGGTTAGCAATTTTGGCATGTAGCTTCATCTGACGGACCTCTACAGAGATTGGTTAAATTATAGCCCTTGGGTCAAAATTGGCCCTGCCAGGAGGGTTACAAGCTTCATATTGGCTAATATAGCGAAAACAATCTTCTCATTCCTAACCATAAAGCCTAGGGCTACTGAGTTTTGCATGTAGCTTTGTCTATTGTACCTCTACCAAGATGCTTTAAATTATAGCCCTGGGGTCAAAATTGGCCCTGCCCCTGGGGTCACAAGTTTTACATGGGCTTATGTTGTGAAAACTTTAAAAATCTTCTGGTTCTAAAGCACAAGGCCTAGGGCCAACAAATGTGGTATGTAGCTTCATCCAGTGGACCTGTACAGATATTCTTCAAATTATGGCCCTAGAAACTGGTCCTGCCAAGGGGTGGAGGGTTACAAGTTTTACATTGGCTTATATACTGAAAACCTTAAAAATCTTCTTGTTCCTAACCATAGAGCCTAGGGCTACCAAATTTTGCATGTAGCTTTATCTATTGGACCTCTGTCTAAAGTGTTCAAAGTGTAGCCAAATTTAGCCCTGCCTGGGCAGTTGTGCCTGAGTAGTCATAATTTTACATGGGCTTATATAGTGAAAACTTTAAAAATCTTCTTGTTCCTCACTATTATACCTAGGGCTGCCAAATGTTGCATGTATATTTATCTAGTAGACCTCCACCAAGATTCTTCAAATTATAGTCCTAGGGTTTTAATTGGCCCCACCCCACAAATCACAAGTTTTACATAGGCTTATATAGTGAAACTTTGAAGATCTCCTTGTTCCTGACCATGAGCTACAGCTGTAATATGTTTTGAGTGTCATTATCTAGTGGGCCTTTTCCAAAATTTTCCAAGTTAAAGCCCAGGTGTCAAAGTTTGCCCCACTCCATGGGTCAAAATTTTGACATGTGCTTGTAAAGTGAAAATTCTTACAGTCCTCTTGCTCCAAACAATAAATCCAAGGGCTACAAAAATTGGCACATTGCTTGATTTTGTGGATCACTTCTGACCAGCATTTTCTCCATCTCACTTTGTTTTTCTACTCTTTTTGAGACAAATTTTATCTACTTTTGATTTATCGCCTGTAAATACTTTTGATTTGGACCAGTCGAGACTTATGTCATTTGGTAAAGAGTTAACCCTTTAATCCCAAGTTTTAATGATCGTGAAATAAAAAGCTTTTGAAAAGATTGTGGGAAAAGGAAAAAAAGACGGCTATAATTATAACAACATTTGTCGTCTGTAAATGCTTTGAATTTCGATCAGTCCAAGATTTTGTTGTTTGGTAAAGACTTAGGGCTTTTCTCTTGTATTTAGTTGCTGATGAACCCAATTTAGCCACCAATGAATGTCATGGACATTTTTTTCACAAAATAGTGGTCATTGTATGAATAAGATCTGAATGCTGCGTCCGTTTTACTCTTTACAACACAATGCAATTTTAGACTCCCAAATTGAAAGCATTTATAGATGACAATTAAAAGGTGGAATGTTTGACGAAATTTGTACTTGAGAGGTTAGAAACCATTGTGGGAAAAGGTTACCAGCATTTTCTCCTTTTCCCCCACTTTTTCCTGAAGCCTTCCCTTTCGGACAGCATTCTGACTTTTCAAAAGAAATACTTCAGCTTCAGCTAATATATCTACATAAGTTACGCCCAACCCTTGACCCTTTACCTCACAATTCTGATATTTAACAACCCTGAAAGAAAATGCTTTTGAAAACATTGGGGGAAAAAAGAGATAATGATGGTGACCAGCATTAATTATTTGAAAAAGTGGCATAACTGTAGGTTCCCTGTTAAAAATTAACAGCTAGTCCAAGTTTGAAGTAAATATCTTTAATAATGACAGAGATATTATAAAATGTCAAAGTTTTTGACACAGACGATGACAGGGCTATGACAATACCTTGATGTTTTCTTTCCAACTAAAAATTACCTAGAATACAACATAATGATGAAAAAGGTGACCTTGAATACAAACATATGATATTATCATTCTACTTTGATAAAATGTATATGGCACACTGGTTTACCTGTAAATGATGAAGAATTTGTATCATACACTGACAGATTTGATGACTGTAAGACATCTATAGTTCTATTGGACTTTCTGCCTGGCAACATTTTCACTGAGACATTTTGTAAATTGTTCCTCTTGCATCCATTACTTATTATTTCTTGGTATCTAAACACTTGTTTTTGAGACAGATGACAGTCCCATGGGGTCCATCTATATCTCTGGGTCTCCATGCCGAACTTGGACAAGCATTGAGGTACCTTCTCAGCAACACATGTTAGTAATCCATCTAGGGCACTGAAAACAAAAGTCAAACCTGTGTTGATAGACAACCCATTGAAAATAGGAAAAGTGGTATGTTATAGCAGGTGGTCTATGAAAGCAAGTTCAGTTATGTCTTTACAAGACAATCCTGAGTTTTAACGATCCAGGAAAAGAGGCCTTTTGAAAATATTATGTGAATAGGAGAAAATGCTGGTAATCGGCATTTTCTCCTTTTCCCACAATACTTTCTACCCTTTTAAAGAAAACTGTATCATTTATCACTTACACCACACGGCAAAAATTTAGACCTGTCCAGATTGAAAGCATTGGCAGAGGACAAAGCAAATATTGCTATAATGATGATTTCTCTCTTTGATAGGGTAGAAAACATTGTGGGAAAACGAGAAAATGCTGGTTACCAGCATTTTCTCCTTT
This sequence comes from Tridacna gigas, assembly GCA_945859785.2. Taxonomy (NCBI): domain Eukaryota; kingdom Metazoa; phylum Mollusca; class Bivalvia; order Cardiida; family Cardiidae; genus Tridacna; species Tridacna gigas. The sequence goes on along the minus strand of OX244038.2, from coordinate 35,771,734 downwards.
TCTCACAATGTTTTTCAAAGGCCTTCTTTTACAGGGTCGTTAAAAGTTGGGATTGTGTAGTAAAGGATTAAGGCACATTCAATTTCTCGTCTGCAAACTCTTTCACATTTGACTGGACCATTCTGAAATCCTAGCATGTGGTAAAGGGTTAATTGTTTACCAGATTATCATATGTTTTATTCAGGAAGAAAGCCCATGAATATTTGTTGTGAAAAAAGTTATATATAACTTGACACAATAGTCACTTGCCAAAATTGTAACCTGGAAACCATAACCTTTTGCCAAACAATCCTGAATTTTTACAACCTCAAAAGAGAAGGCTTTTGAGAGCATTGTAAGTAAAGGAGAAAATGCTGGTTACCAGCATTTTCTCCTTTTCACACAATATTCTCTGACCTTCCAGAGACAAATCCCATTACTTGAACTGCATGAATGTGTTGCAGGCAAATGCTTTCAAGTTGGACAAGTGTAAAATTTTGTCAAAAGGTAAATAGTTAAGTCTATACCACATGACAAGAAGTACCACACATGTATTTGTGGATGACTAATTGAATGTGTCACATATGATGGGTTTGTCTTTGAAAGGTTAGAAGACATAGTGGGAAATGGAGAAAATGCTGAATACAAGCATTTTATCCTTTTCACTACAATGTTTTCAAAGGGCTTTTGCATCATGGTCGTAAATACACAGATTGTTTGGTAAAAGGTTAATGCAAAAAGTGCTATTACTTTATTGTTGCAAGTTTTATTGATTCCTTGTAGGTTTATGAATATAATAGATGACAGAAATTGAAAATAGGTTTGGGGGTATCGTGCCAACTTTTTAGGCATGTAAAAAGAAGTCAATGAAAAGAAAATGACAAAATTTTATGGTAGTCCAAATTGAAAGCATTTGCAGACGACAAAATACAATAAGGCCTGGATGACAAAACTTGTCACCGATAGGGTAGAAAACATCATGGGGAAAAGGAGAAAATGCTGGTTACCAGCATTTTCTCCTGTTTCCTCAAGGGTTAAACAGCCTTCTTCCTCGGGGTCGTTAATAGTTGGGATTGTGTGGAAAATAGTTAAAGCGTCTTTCATGACTATAATTGCCTTTGTGGCCAGTGTAGATCAAGATCAGGCTGCACAAAATGTGCAGCCTGATCTTTGAAATGATGTTGAAGATAGCGTAAAACACCATTCAGTCAATCAATCAACCAATCAATCTACTACCATACTTTTATCTTGCACTGTTTGTTTTCCAGCTGAACAGGGCTGTGTCTTCATCAACCATTCAAAGTTTTGTTGTATGCTAAATTCAAGTGGTAGTCCTCTGATTGGTCAAGAAAGAATGTCTCAGCCAATCAGAAGACTTTTCTTCAAATTTAGAATTACAATCAAATTCTAAATAGAAATGAGATGTGCTCTGGGAAAAGGGTGTTTAAAGCATCCTTGTAGTGTTTTATAGACTCCCAAACATTTCTTTGTATAATGTGGATCCATTTTTAGCTCACCTGAGCATAACATGCTCAAGGGGAACTTTTAGGATCACCCGGTGTCCGTCATGTATCCGTGCTTCGTGCGTCAATTGCGTCGTTCGTCATCAACAATTCTTTAAACATCATCTCCTCCTAAACCACTGGGCCAATTTGGACCAAACTTGGCTGGAATGTTTCTTTTCAGGTCCTCTTTAAAAATTGTTCACAAAATTTGATTCCATCAAAAACTCTGGTTGCCACAGCAACAAAATGGAATTTTCTAAGAAATTCTTTAAAAATCTTCTCCTCTGAAACCACTGGTCAGATTTTGAAATAATTTCACAGGATTGTTCCTTGGGTGACCCTTTATCAAAAATTGATCGCGAAATTTTGATCTGTCGAAAAACATGGCTCTGGTGAATGGGGGCTACTTGTACTATATGGATATGAAGAAATTCTTAAAAATTCTTCTTCTCTGAAACAGCTGGTCAGATTTTAAAATAATTTCACAGATATTTTCCTTGGGTGACCCTTTTCAAAAATTGTTCGTGAAATTTTGATCTGTCAAGAAACATGGCTCTGTTGAATGAGGGCTACTTGCACTATACAGAAATGAAGAAATTCTTAAAAATTCTTCTTCTCTGAGATGGCTGGTCAGAATTTGAAATAATTTCACAGAGATGTTCCTTGGGTGACCCTTTTCAAAACCTGTTGGCAAAATTTCGATCCGTCAAGAAACATGGCTCTGATGACTGGGAGCTACTTGCACTATACGGCCATGAAGAAATTCTTAAAAATTCTTCTCTGAAACCGCTGGTCAGATTTTGAAATAATTTCACAGAAATGATGAGTTATTAATAGGGCCTCTATCTGGGTGTTAACCACCTTGTTAGCTCACCTGAGCACAACATGCGCAAGGTGAGCTATTGTGATCGCCCTATGTCAGGTGTCCGTCAACAATTTCTTTAAACATCTCCTCCTAAACCACTGGGCCAATCTTGATGAAACTTGGCAGGGATGTTCCTTGGGTGAAGCTCTACCAAAGTTGTTCAAAGAATTGAATTCCACCCGTAACTCTGGTTGCCATGGCAACAAAAAGGAAAAAAATACAAAATCTTTGAAAATCGTCTTCTCTGAAACTAGAAGGCACAGAGCTTTGATATTTGGTATGTAGCATCTCCTAGTGGATCTCTACCAAGTTTGTTCATATGATGCCCCTGGGGTTAAAACTGGCCCCGCCCAGGGGGTCACAAGCTCAAGCATAGTAACAAAGAAGGAAAACTTTAAAAATCTTTTTCTCTGAAACTTGAAAGCGTAGAGCTTTGATATTTGGTATGTAGCATCTCCTAGTGGACCTTTACCAAGTTTGTTCATATGATGCCCCTGGGATCAAAACTGGCCCGGCCCCGGGGGTCACAAGTTCGAACATAGGAACAAAGAAGGATAACTTTAAAAACCTTCTTCTCTAAAACTAGAAGGCATTGAGCTTTGATATTTGGCATGTAGCATCTCCTAGTGGACCTCTACCAAGTTTGTTCATATGATGCCCTTGGAGTCAAAACTGGCCCCGCCCAGGGGGTCACAAGTTCGAACATAGGAACAAAGAGGGAAATCTTTAAAAATCATCTTCTATGAAACTGGAAGGTGTAGAGCTTTGGTATTTGGTATGTAGCATCTTCTAGTGGACCTCTACCAAGTTTGTTCATACGATGCCCTTGGGGTAAAAACTGGCCCTGCCTCGGGGGGTCACAAGTTCGAACATAGGAACAGAGAAGGAAAACTTTAAAAATCTTCTCTGAAATTGGATGGCGTAGAGCTTTGATATTTGGTATGTAGCATCTCCTAGTAGACCTTTACCAAGTTTGTTCATATGATGCCCCTGGGGTCAAAACTGGCCCCGCCCCAGGGATCACAAGTTTGGACATAGGAACAAAGAAGGAAAACTTTAAATTTATTTTTCTCTTAAACTGGAAGGTGTAGAGCTTTGATATTTGGTATGTAGCATCTCCTAGTGGACCTCTACCAAGTTTGTTCCAAGGATGCTGCTTGGGTCAAAACTGGCCTAGCCCCGGGGGTCACAAGTTCGAACATAGGAACAGAGAAGGAAAACTTTAAAATTCTTCTTTGAAATTGGAAGGCGTAGAGCTTTGATATTTGGTATGTAGCATCTCCTAGTGGACCTCTACCAAGTTTGTTCCAAGGATGCTGCTTGGGTCAAAACTGGCCTAGCCCCGGGGGTCACAAGTTCGAACATAGGGACAGAGAAGGAAAAATTTAAAATTCTTCTTTGAAACTGGAAGGCTTAGAGCTTTGATATTTGGTATGTAGTGATTCTCTTCTAGGTTTGTTTGCCCATCTAAGCACAGCGAGTTCATTGAGTTCAAAATTGGGTCATCTTGGGTCATAAACTAGGTCACTAGGTCAAATTAAAGAAATACCTTGTTTGCACTCTTGAGGTCACATTATTTACTCAATTGCCTTAAAAATTGGTTAGAAAGTTTTTCTTTATAAAATCTCACAAAAGTCTGAATTTGGGTCAACTGGGGTCATAAACTAGGTCACTGGGTCAAATTAAAGAAATACCTTGTTTGCACTCTAGAGGCCACATTTATTGCTCAAATGACCTGAAATTTGGCCAGAATGTTTGTCTTGATGAAATATCACATGAGTTTGGATTTGGGTCACCTGGAACCATAAACTAGGTCACTAGGTCAAATTAAAGAAATACCTTGTGGGCACTCTAGAGGCCACATTATTTGCTCAATTGCCTTGAAAATTGGTCAGAATGTTTGTGTTCATAAAGTCTCACATGAGTCTGAATTTGGGTCAACTGGGGTCATAAACTAGGTCACTTGGTCAAATTAAAGAAATACCTAGTGGGCACTCTAGAGGCCACATTTATTATTCAGTTGATTTGAAAATTGGTTAAAATATTTCTATTGATGAAGTCTAAGACCAGTTCAAATTTGGGTCACCTGGGGTCATAATCTAGGTCACAAGGTCAAATTAAAGAAATACCTTTAGGGCACTCTAGAGGCCACATTTTATGCTCAATTGACTTGAAAATTGGTCAGAATATTTGTCTTCGTGAAATATGAGTTTGAAATTGGGACACATGGGGTCATAAACTAGGTCACTTGGTCAAATTAAAGAAATACCTTTAAGGCACTCTACTCAGGTGAGCGATCCAGGGCCATCATGGCCCTCTTGATCCTAAAAACTGCCTGAACCATAGGCTAAAATCAGGTAGAAAAGTCCTGACATGCAGAAAATTTACAAATAGCAAAGGGTTTTGACCCAGGTCAGCGTGCACAGGACCTAGGTCCATACATTTTGTAGATGTATTAAGCCCCCTTTTCACAAAGCATGATTCAAATAGTTTGTGAATACGGCCCTGGGAGTCTAAATGTTTTGTTAGATTTATTTTTATACCTCAGAGTTGAAAGCACTTTTTATGATAAAAAGAAAAGATCGCAAGTTTCATAAAAATGCTTACCCTTAGAACACTAAGATTGCACAACTGCAGTTGTTTTTGTAGACAATGTAGATCAAGATCGGACTGCCTCTTGCAGAAAGTGTTTATCAAGATCATGCTTCACTGAATGTGCAGTATGATCTTGGATCTACACTGTCAAAGATTTTGTGCAATATTCTGGGGAAAAAAACCTAGACCTTGAAATGATTTGATGCGTTTACCTGATTGAGAATGTTCATTCCAATTATTTTAATCATTACATGCTTCAAAGTTCAGTACTTCTAAAAATGTTATTAAATTAATTTGTACAGTTTACAGAAAGGAAATACATAAGGATTTTTTTTTCAATGATAAAGAAAACATTGTAGGAAAAATAGCTGTGGCATGTAACAAGCTGATTCTTCTTTTCATTCATGTCAAAAACTGTCTATTTGATGGGTGTAACATGGGCTAATCTGTATGATAATGGTTTATATAACAAGACAGTTAGTGGGTTTTTAACCCTTAGAGCCCCTTTATACTTCTAACCCTTTGCGGACAGTGTAGATCAAGATCAGACTGCACAAAACATGCAGTATGATCTTGATCTATGTTTTGTCTGCTGTGCTGTGATAATCTGGATAAGATTAATTTCTAAATCTCAATTATTTGGGTCTTATTTCTAGACTGAAAATATAGATAGGGTTTATTTGGCATCTTAAAGGTAAAAAGTGAACAACTATTTTTAACACCTTGAACATAGTTTTTGTGTGGTTGGCTGCTTCATGGGCGGTCTTTGAAATTTGATCAAAATTTTTCTTTCATTTTTGTTATGAACAGTAAACAGAATTGTAAATAACATGCGAACAAAGATCAGACCCCAAAGTTATCCATCATTATCTTTATATTACAACAGAATGATGTTTGATGTTGTTTTACCTGCTTTATTGCAGAATTTTTAATGGGCTCCCTGCACTTAAGCAGTGATTAGCAGGCCTTTCTATCCTTACCTTTCACCAATTGTTCCTGTGTTTAACCCTTTACCACACAATCCCAAGTTTTAGCGAACCTGGGAAAGATGGCTTTTGAAAACATTATGGGAAAAGGAGAAAATGCTGGTAACCAGCATTTTCTCCTTTTTCCACAATATTTTCTACCCTATATAAGACAAATATCATATTTTGTGCAACATTTCATTTGTTGTCTGGAAATGCTTTGGACAGGTCTAAAATTTTGTTTTGTGGTAAAATGTTAAATGACCCAGCTGGTAACCAGCATTTTCCCCTCTTACAACGTTTTCTTCTTTTCCCGAGATAAATACCAACGAATATAATTTGTGTTTTGCAAAAGGTTTGAGTTTGGACAAGTTGAAAGATTTAATGTTTGATGAAAAGGAAAAGCAGCGTTTTAACCCTTAGAGCGCCAAATAACTCAAAAGACTCTTTTATTCAAGAAATATGACATGAATGATTGCAGTTCCAATGTTTCCATTGTTTAGAATATCTCAACAAAGTGGACAGTGTAGATCAAAGATCAGACCGCATGTTTTGTGTAGTCTGATCTTGATCTACATCAGCTGCAAAGGCAACTAAAGTCATAAAAGACGCTTTAACCCTTTCCCAAATGACAATTTTGGACTGGTCCAAATTGAAAGAGTTTGCAGATGACAATTTTAAATTTGATGAAAATGGCAGAAAGGTCTCAAAAAGGGTAGAAAACACTGTGGGAAAAGGAGAAATTGCTCGTTACGAGCAATTTCTCCTTTTCCCACAGTGTTTTCAAAAGACTTGTACTGCAGACCCGTGAAAACCAGGGCTTGCTTGGGAAAGAGTTAAAGGGTTAAAAAGCAGAGTGCACTTTGGCATTGATTAACCCTTTCCCAAACAATAAAGTTTAGACTGGTCCAAATTGAAAGAGTTTGCAGACGACAATTTTAAATCTGATGAAAATGGCAGAAAGTTCTCAAAAAGGGTAGAAAACACTGTGGGAAAAGGAGAAATTGCTCGTTATGAGCAATTTCTCCTTTTCCCACAGTGTTTTCTAAAGACTTGTACTGCAGACACGTGAAAACCAGGGCTTGTTTGGGAAAGGGTTAAGTATGTATTTACATGAGGTGTCTATGAAAACTGATAGCCTTCATTCAACCTTATGAACACTTAAGCAATTCTTTGCTCATTGCAAGACAACAAAGTTTTAGACTTTTAGTATTTTCTTCTTTTCCCTATATATGCTTCCCTAGGGATCAATTTCAAACAAGAAATATCTTTAAAGAAGATAGACGGCATAAATTTGCCAGCAAATAGGCAAGGGCCCGTAAAATAAACTTGTCTACATTTTTGACCAATCACAAATTTCTGTTCATTCATTTGTTCTCAGTGCTAAAAAGTAGGTCAAAAGCCAGCACATTCAGCTGCAAAGAAAAACAGGGAATTGTTTGATAAATCATCCACTAAAAATTGATACTTACTCGCACACTATTGTGGCATTTTCTGTGGATTCTGCTTCATCTAACTGTTGACCTTTCAGTTGGCAGACCAGTTTGATAGAGTGTAAGTCATCGTTTGTACATTTATGGCAGTCTGGCATTGCTGAAAATATAAGGAGGAATAAAATCAACTACATAATATAATGCATTATTGTGGAAAACAGAAATATGCCCCAAAGCTTTACGACTTTTCTATCAAGGTAGTTTAGTAAGGACTGATCAAGTGCATGTGAAACTCAGCCCCCCCCCCCTTTGTGACCTTGACTTTGAAGCGTGTCTGACCATTTGGTCTGCAAGGTTTACTGTGTACACAGTGTCATCAAGGAGGACACAATGTGGAAAAAATGGTCACATTTGGGCCAGGGGGTTCAGAAGATATGGCACAGACATGATTCTAGAACATTTGACATTTGAAACCCATGTGCTATGACTTTGACACTGGAGACTGATATCTGAAAATGCCATTCTGCATGTCACCTCATCTATGGGAGTAGGTGTGTGAAATAATCTCTTAACCTACTGAATAAATGAAATGAAATTTTCAAGCCAATAGTAAAAAACTCAAATATTGCTGAATCTATTTCAAAATTATTTATTGGGGGAAAACATCCATCCTTATTGGACAGTGTAGATCCAAGATCAGACTGCACATTCTGTGCAGTCTGATCTTGATCTAAATTGTCTGCAAAAGATACTTGAGTCACACTTAGCTGCTTAAGGGTTATGTTTAAATCGTACCAGGGATGTAGGAGATATGTAGCTGACCCAGAAACATGACAGACAGATGGAGAGACAGAGACAACTCTTGTGAAAAAATGTTGCCTCCAAATCAATTTGCTGTGAAACATAATACTAGAGTATAAGGTATCATATATAGATCTAAATTATGACAGTACAGAATGGCTGAAATTCAAACAAACAAACAAGAATATATAACCCCAGTACCATGAATGAAGAAAAATGTAAGTCGCCAGAATGCAGAATTTTAGAGAAAATCATCTCAAGAGACGGATAAGCAAAAGAAAAAACAAAGTAATTTCACAGTGTACAGTGTTTTTTTTCCAAATTTTCAGCAACCATTCTAAACTACATTTTTTTCTTAATTTCAAAGAATGTAATTTCAGATTGGATAGGCCAAATAATTGGCTAAACCAAATGGTTTAGCCAATTAGAAAGTGTGCTCCTTTCTAATTCATACAGTTAGACTAGTCTAGAAAGGTACAGACCCAGATTTACTCTTCATTGCGACAGTGTTAATTCTTGTTTGAGGGCGATGTTTACAGCACCTCCACTTGTTCAGTTGATGGTAAAATTTGTTAAGAACAGATGGTTATCAGGCAGTCCAGCGATTTAAATGGCTGGCTGCAGAATCATCCAATGGTCAAACTAAAAAAGTAAGACATAGGAAGGACTTTTAGTTGATGCTGGTCCCAAGACTGGGCCTTAAAAATTACTTAAACCCATTCTGAAGGAATTAACTTTGGAAACAAACACCCTCAACTACTGGACGTATATCTGGGTGGCACAAACTGAATGAAAATCAAAGAAATGGTAACTGTCTAATGAATTCTTCTTGATTGTTTGCTATAGCCATGCTAAAATTCATCACATCTAGTTGAAATCAAAAAGAAGGTGTACATTTCTAGAAAATGTTGCTTTATTTCTTTACCACACAATCCTGAGTTTCAATGATCGTTAGAAGGATAGCTTTTGAAGCCAACTCTTTTAACCCTTTCCCAAACGACAAATTTTGCACTGGTCCAAATTGAAAGAGTTTGCAGACGACAATTTTAAATTTGATGAAAATGGCAGAAAGTTATCAAAAAGGGTAGAAAACACTGTGGGAAAAGGAGAAATTGCTCGTTACGAGCAGTTTCTCCTTTTCCCACAGTGTTTTCAAAAGACTTGTACTGCAGACACGTGAAAACCAGGGCTTGTTTGGGAAAGGGTTAACCCACACGCCACCATATTAACTCATACTAACTATTGATGTGAAAGGCGCTTTATAAGTTACAATGTGAGCGCCTCTGTCTAACTCATTCTCTTGAATACTGAATAGTCTACAGCAATGTGATATATCAAGATAGTTTTTGTTTTACGTCTTGCATCATTTTAGAACTGATAACTGGTGTTAGACTGTTGTTTATTGAATCTTGTATCTGACAGAACTACAAGAGAGAAACAGAAATCATTTATACCCTTTATATCACGCATTCCAAAGTTTTAACAACTTGTTGGCAAAAAAGCTTTTGAAAGCATTGCTGAAAAAGGTGAAAATGCTGGTATCCAGCATTTTCACCTTTCCCACAATGTTTTCTACTCTTTCAAAAGCAAATAACATCATTCTAGCCACATATATAACTTGCAGTCAACAAAATACTTTAAATTTGGACAAATCTTAAACTTCTGTGTCTGATAAACAGTTAACCTGTTCAGTGCTGAATAAACAAGGCAGATATTTTCAGTCAAGTCTTTACCACAAGACAGTGAGTTTTAACAATCTGGATGAAGAAGGCTTTGGAAAACATTATGGGAAAAGGAGAAAATGCTGGTAGCCAGTGCTTTCTCCTTTTACCATAATGTTTTCTACCTTTCAAATAGTCAAATTCAATTTTTGGGCCCATTTTTAATTTGTTGTCTGCAAATGCTTTTATTTTTGACCAGTCTAAAATTTTGTCATTTGGTAAAGGATCAATGAAAGACTGATATTGCAATTTGATGGCCATTTTTTCTACAGGATATTTCAACAGAGTGGACAGTGTAGCACCTAGATCTGATCTGATCTTGATCTACGCTGTAGGCACAAGCAACCGCAACAAAAATTGGGAAAGGCACTTTAAGGTTTATAGAAAAGTGTGTAATATGTACAGATGTGCAATATGATGTTTTGAAATAGTGAAAGAATATGTAACAATACATAATGTCTTTCATACTGGATGCATTTTTAATCATATCCAGATTTTAAATTACTGGTGCATCTTTTTCAGTGAAGCTGAAGAATTAAGATTAACGATGGATGCAGCCAGTTAATGATTTGTTAACGATGTTTTCAGATGCGTTGGGCAAATATTTCAAAGTTAACCCTTCCGCTTCCAATTATATGAACAGGGCATTTTTACCATGAACAAAAAAAATTGCATTTTCATAGTTTGTTTTTTCCTTTAATATCACAACATATCAGAAAGGTTAGATCCAACATCCAGCTGCACATTTTGTGCATGCAATCTGATTTTGGATCTTCACTGTCAGCCAAACAACATTTGAATTAGCCCTTGGCATTCAAAACATTGTACCTTCATACTAATGACTTAGGCTGTTTTAAACCAATCTATCTTCCATTGGTTATGAAACAAAATCTAGTACTTGAATTTATCAAGCTCAATGATTGCCTCCTAGAAACTTATCTGGCACATGGTAGCCGAAGGTAATATGGAAAGCTTATAAGGTTTGGCCTCACTCTGACCTCTGATATGATAGGTTGATACTCTGCTCAGGCTACACTACTATCACAAACTTACTTTTTTTGTTGCTATTCCATTTAACATTTTCATTTAAACAGAAGGGTTCCTTTTCAGTTGAATACCGGTATGCAATATTTTGTGAAAGTTTCCTTTTTCAAGGTTAAACAAAACTTGCCGCAATTTGAGAAACTTTTTTGGGGCATACTTTAGAAGGGTTCTTCACACATATTTTACAAAGCTATTTATAAAGCCTCAATCTCTTTACCTGTTCAAAGACCTTTGAAAATATTGTGGGAAAAAGAGAAAATTGTGGTAACCAGCATAACCAAGAGATAAAGGAATGCCACGTAGCATATAGTTCTATCCCAAGCCTTTGTATAAGATTTGAGCCACATCCTGGCAAAAGGGGGTTAAATGCATCTCTGTGATGCATTAACTCTTTTCCTAACAACAAAATTTTAGAAATGTCCAAACAGACCTTTTGTATATGACAAATGAGATATGAATTAAAAAAATCTGAACCTTTGAAAGGGTAGAAAACAAAGTGAAAAAAGGAGAAAATGCTGTTACCAGCATTTTCTCCTTTTCCCACAATGTTTTCTAAAGGGTTCTTTCTAGGCAGGATTGTGTGGTAAGAAGTTCAACCATGCAAGTCATCTCAATATTATGGATCCATAAAATCCATTTTGATTAGCAACCAACTGAGATAGAATGGTCCTTGGGCATGTAGAAAGTAATAACCAATAGTTAAAAGTCTCGACCCAGGTTAGCTCGCATGGAATGCTCAGGTTGACCTGGTTAGATACTTATTACAAATGCACTAAACCCCTTTTTTACAGAGCATGCCTCATTTAATTTTGTATTATTCTGTAGAAATAATGGTATCAATTATAAGTGTTATCAACATGTTACCTTATTTACACCAAATAAACGGAAGTGATTAATTCTTGAGTAATTAATGTGGTAATTACGGGTAGGTCAATTTGCTATTACCAAAGTACATACCAATTTTAGCAAAGTAGGCCAACATACATTAACTAATTCCAAGTCTTTAACTTTGACTTTACCAAATAAACAGATTTCTTTTCCTTATTTTGAGAACTAGAATACATGTATGTCTTTCACAAATACAGACATACTTGGTGTAGATCCAAGGACAGACTGCTTGACCTGTGCTTTCTGTCATGATTAACATTGTCTACAGAAGCTGGATATGACACCAGTGACAGCCAAAAAAAAACAAACATTATTCACTCATTGAACATGAAAGCATGTGGGATTTAAAACTTGGAGATTGGTCAAATCATTGCATTGCCCAGCATATCGTACTAGAAACTGAAATATATCAGTTAAAATGCTATATAGGACTACATAATACAGCACATGTAAGATGCACAAAATGTTAAAAATTTGAATTAGAAAAGGAGGGCAAAAATGCAATGACACATTATTTAGGACAAGGTCTTTGTTCACAAGCATAATGCTGTTCCCGTCGTACCTTTTCCAAATTTTTCAAATGCTTCAATAATAATAAAAAGTATTCATACCAAATATCAATGAACTCCAACAAACAGTGCTTTGGCAAGAAGATTTCTGAAACTTAAGTCGCAGTAAAAAAAAAAATCAGTGGCCTGAATTGTTAAGTTAGGAACAAAAAACTGAGTGATAGTACAAACTTCATATTAAATATTCAACTTATTTGAGCACAACAATTACCATCAAAAATAAACCACACTCATTGAAAACTGACCATTTTCTGTCCAAAAAAACTGGAATACCCAACAACAATCCTATGTAAGGTTGCAGTTAGATAATCAAGGGAAGAAAATGGTAACAATACATATGTCTGTAATGAGTGAAAAGGAGTTATTTCTCTTTATCAGTACATAAGTTTTTAAAGTCATATTTACTTACTGTACTACTATTGAAGAATTGTAAAAGTTTCCATTATATATAAGCCTTTGTAAAACGATGTACACCCAAAGTTCACCACCCCAGGGCTATATGTAACAATCTTGCTACAGGTCCACTAGATGAAGCTACAGGCAAAATTTTGGTGGACCTAGACCTTATGGTTAGGAAACAGAATTTTTTTTTTTTAGTTTTCAGTGTGTAAACCCCATGTTAAATCCCAGGGGTGGGGCCCATCCATCCTCGTTGACCCAGTTGCGATGTATTCCGTAAACTACATTCATTGCCCCTGGGTTATCTCGCGCATGTTTTCTCGTTCTCATGAATTATTCATGAGGCATTTTGATTGGTAATCGCAGTTTTTCAGTCAGAAAATTTAATCTATTTTTATGAACCATATGCCATAATTTCTATTTCTACCTCGTCTACAACTTATCAAATCGCTTGTATTGAAATCAAGCTTGGCGATACTTGAAATATGACTGAGGCCGTGAACAATGGGCTCCCTGAAAGAGTTCCGGCTTAAAGCCCTAAGGACTGCAACAGCATGCTGTATTTCTGAATATTAGCCTTTGTATACAAGGATTTGTAATGTCTGCCCTGGATTGTCGTAAAGCAAATGCCACAGAAGGAAGGCCACCGGCAGCCGCCATATTCGTTGATAATGATGTGGGTTTAAACCAGTTTATTCATAGTAACGGAGGAAATGTGATTACCCTCCACTACAAGAGAGTATCGTTGTGTTATCGACAATTCAACTGGCTATTGGGTGTAATTCGCAATCTTATGAATATTCATAGAAACAACGATTTCGCAATTGAATGTCCCAGAGGTGATAAATGGTAATACTTCACACCTGGGTTAACGAGGGTGGGCCCATCTTGACCCCAGGGCTATAATTTAAATAATCTTTGTAGGGGTACAGTAGATAAAGGCACATGATAAATTTGGTAACCATATGCTCTATGGAAGGAATTTTCACTAAATAAGCCTATATAAACCTTGTGACCCCCAGGGTGGGACCGATTTTGACTTAGGGGCTATAATTTGAAGAACTTTGGTAAAGGCTTATTAGATAAAGCTACATGTCAAGGTTGGTAGCCCTACCCTTTTCCTGTGGTCATTTTCCCAATTATCAAATTTCAGTGTTCCAGGTGAGCGATTCAGTGCTATCTTGGCCTTCTTCCTTTTGTATAACTGGACAAAAACAGAACTTGTTTTCTTAGCTTGTGTCACAAGCCAGAAATTAATATTTGATGTTGTTATGTACATAAAACTTTCCGACCAACTGCAATAAATCTGTATTCTATTCATTGTTTCGTATGTTGGTTAATTCAGAATCGGTTATGTAAACCTTGGTTCATTAGGCACAATTTATAATTGAACCATGCTTTGTGAAAAGAGGCTTTAATGCATTTGGGATATGTATCGAACCAGTATGGCCTGTGCTGTCCACACTGACTTGGGTCGAAACGTTTTGCTATTTGTAAACTTCCTGTTTGTCAAAGGACCATTCTACCTCATGATGTGGTTGGTTGTTAGACAAAATGGCCTTTATGGATCAGTCATGACTACTTGCTTAGTAAAATCCGTATTCAAAGAGCATGGCTTTTATTAAATCTTGCTCAATTTCTTCTACATGTTCCAGATACCAAGAGTAGGCCTCGCGTTCAGTTCATGCATACCACAAAGTTTGAATTGTTATCCATTAGACCGCAGAATGCGACTCAAAATGTTTCTGCCGACATTGTAGATCCAGGCTTCACAGAATGTGCAGTCAGATCTTTGATCTGGAAAGATAAACATGTAAATGGAAAGATTTTTTTTTTTTTAAATTCATGTGAAAAGAAAAGGAGCAAGTGCATGTTACAAGCACAAGTTTGCTCCTTTTCCAACAATATTTTCAAAATGTTTGTAGATCTTTAGCAGAGACGTAAAAAAATACTTTTACAGTATTTGATATATAGCCTAGATCTACTTGTTAGGCCTACATGTACCTCTTGAAACAAATACTTATTATCGACAGTTTGATAGAGTTACCTTTCTTTGAGCACTCTTCTGCATATTTGGCAAGAAAATAAGCAAGGCTTGCGAAACAGCGCGATATATTTAAGTCAGACAAGGTGTTTGTAACGTAGACAAAATATTAACTAAACCCATAACGAGAATAAGAAGTAAAAGCCCCTGTTAGTAAAGGTAATTGCATTTGACTGTATTTCGTGTATACCAATATATGATGCCATTTATTTTTTAGCTCCACTGGCCGACTTATGTCATGGTCCTGTGTCCTTGTGCGTCCATGCGTCCGTCCGTGCGTGTGTGCGTTAACTTAAATTTCACACATCTTCTCTAAAACTACCTATCCAGTTTTGACCAAACTTCACAGAAATGATACTGCCATAGTCCTCTTCAGATTTTTTTTTTTTTTTTTTTAAAGAATGTGATTCCTGTTAAAACTCTGGTTGCCCTGGCAACAAAACTGAAAAAAAAATATTGGAAATCTATGAAAATCTTCTTGTAGAAACCATAAGGCTTAGGGCTACCAAATTTGACATGAAGCCTTATCTAATGGACCTCTACCAAGTTACTTCAAATTATAGTACTGGGGCCAAAATTGGCCCCGTCCCGGGGGTCACAAGTTTTACATGGGCTTATATAGGGAAATATTTAAAAATCTTCTGGTTCTAAACTAGATGGCCTAGGGTTACCAAAATTGGCATGTAGCTTCATCTGATGGACCTCTACTAAGAGCCTTCAAATTATAGCCCTGGGGTAAAAATTGGCCCTGTCCCTGGGTTCACAAGTTTTACAATGGCTT
The DNA here is from genome assembly GCA_945859785.2 of Tridacna gigas. Classification (NCBI taxonomy): domain Eukaryota; kingdom Metazoa; phylum Mollusca; class Bivalvia; order Cardiida; family Cardiidae; genus Tridacna; species Tridacna gigas. Next base: position 35,756,145 of record OX244038.2, on the reverse strand, counting down.
TATAGTGAAAACATTAAAAAGCTTCTTGATCCTAACTCGAAGGCCTATGGCTACCAAATTTTGCATATAGCTTCCTCTGTTGGATTTATTCTGATTTTGTTAAAAAATTAGCCATGAATCGAAATAAACCTCGCCTTTCATGTTTTATTAAGGAAACTTTGTAAATTTTCCTCTTTATAACCATATGACCTAAACCTACATGTAAATTATTTGATATGTGGCTGTATTTTGTTGACTTCTATCAGGATTTAAGTAATACCTCATAATTGTAGCTTGAAATCATAACTCAAGGTCAAGAATGGACTCCCACTGGGGTCACAATTTTCACACGGGCTTTTATAGAGAAAATTTAATCAAGCTTCTTGTTCGAAACTTTTCGGCCTAGAATTGTAAAGTTTGGTGTGTATGGTTTGTACATATATTAGCCAGTGGAGCGATACAGTGCCATCATGGCCCTCTTGTTTTGCGTAGTCCCGGTAGTAATCTAAAAACAACACAAGTACCTACAAAAAAAGTAGCATAATTATATTGTCGTATCACGTCTGTCTGGCAAAGAGCGGACACTGTATATTCAAGATCAGACTCCACATTTTATGACGTCTGAACTGTATATTTGTGCAGTCTGATCTTGAATCTACACTGTCCGCATAACGACATAATCCGGGTTCAGAACTTTAACTCTTCACACAAAAGAAATCCTGCATAGCAGCCAAAGGTTGCATCTATGACCATACTTTATGTTCTCTTTACAGAGAACTTTGGATATGAAAAGGGTTTGATATCATGAAAAGGTTAACGGTTGTATCCACTATCAGATGCGTATCAATTTTTTAAACATGCATCTCAACTTGTTGCAGATTTTTGATAGGAACTGCATTTCAATACGCCTGCACACCAACAATAGCGACCTATTAAAACCCTTTTCCACACAATCCCGACTTTTAAAGCGACCCTGAGAAAGAAACCTGTTGATAACATTGTGGGAAACAGGAGAAAATGCTGGTAACCAGCATTTTCTCCTTTTTCCTAAATGTTTTCTACTTTTTCCAATACAAATTTCATTTTTGGGGTCATTCATGTTGTGGTCTCCAAATGCTTTCATTTTTGATAAGTCTAAAATTTTGTTGTTTGGTAAACACTTAGCAGATAAGAGATTGCATCTTGCGCTCATTTTTTTTTTTGCGTCTTGTAGACTGATTTTGAAATCACTGGATATGGCTTGCATATCTATAGATCTAGAGCAATTTCTTCTCTTACGTCAGTGCATCAAAAATAGCACACCTATAACGATGACACACGGTTTGTTGTAAAGTAGTTTTGCATCTTACAGACCGACTTTCAAAATGTTATGGCAAAAGGATAAGTTGTTCGTAACGAGCAATTTCTTTTGTCACAATGTCTTCACATATGCTCATATATTTAACCTGAGAAGAATACTTATATCGCCAGTCCGATAGAGTTGTCTCTCTTTGAGTACTCTTGTGCATATATGGTAAGATAATAAACAAGTCTCGCGAGACAGCGCGGTGTTATAGGAACTTACACGGTGCCCGTAACGTTGCCAAAGCGTTAACCAACCCAAAACAGGAACGGAAAATGAGAAATTGGAGCCTTAAGCCTTAAGGCGCTGAGCGCGACTCACTGACCTTTTGCGGACAGTGTAGATCAAGATCAGACTGCACAGAACTTGCAGTCTGATCATGGATTTACACTGTCCGATAAAGAGATCTTTTTTCTTCAAAAAATAACCTAAGTTTGAAGTTGCATCATTCGGGTTTTTACTATCGGCTTGAAAGTTTTATTTCACTTATTTAGCAGGATAAAGGTTAAATACTTCTTGGACACTTCATCGCAATGAGATGTGCAGCCTCCGTTACTAAAGATGGCTGCATCTGATTGTACTTTATACACTATGTTGTAAGCTGTGCGGGACGAAATGTGTAGTCACTTCCAAGATGGCGGACTGTTTATATGGAAAAAGGTGGGTGTCACATTTTATCATCAATAACTTTTTTTCTTGAAACCTTCGAGCCATAATACTTATAATATATTGTGGGGGAATGATATGGTAAGCCTCGGTGCTATATAGCAAAGAGCCAGTGCCATTATTCGATACGTTATATCGGCGTAAACATTGCCATACGGTAAAATTTAAATTTTAAGCGTGGAACTTGCATCGTTTTTAGTTATAGAATGGAAAATAAGCTAATGCAGTGGATGAAGGTTGTTGTTTCTGTAGGTATTCATCACGTGCTTTCCGATGATGCCAAATATCAAAAGACAAAGTCTTTCCATTTCATGTCTAGACCAGAGATACTGTCAAATTTTATGTCTAAACCGTACAGAATATAAAGCTTATGTCTGTGTCTAAACCGTTCAGAAAACAACGTGTGTACACCGCTGTGGGAAATTGTTGATGTGGACTACGCATTAGCGATATACAAAACACGTGTTTGAATCGGGTCTTTCTAGACATATTTCACAAAAATTACCGTAATCATTGGAAAGTACGTGATGAATACCTACAGAAATAACAACCTTCATCCACTACATTAGCTTATTTTCCATTCTAAATTAAAAACGATGCAAGTTCCACGCTTAAAATTTAAATTTTACCGAATGGCAATGTTTACGCCGATCGATATGACGTATTGAATAATGGCACTGGCTCTTTGTTATATAGCACCGAGGCTTACCATATCATTCCCCCACAATATATTTCAAGTATCATGACTGGAAGGTTTCAAGGAAAAAAGTTATTGATGATAAAATGTGACACCCACCTTTCTCCATGTAAACAGTCCGCCATCTTGGAATTGACTACACATTTCGTCCTGCACAGCTTACAACATAGTGTTATATTATGATGCCATTGATTTTCGTTTTCGCGTGGTCCCAGTTGTAGGTGTAAACACGCCTTTAATTTGAAGAGTTCCACTGATATGAAGTAGCCTATTGCATTTCAATACATCAGCATATGGGCAATAACAAACGTTTAACGATCACACACTGCCCAATGTACACTAATTTCACACCTTGGTGACCGATTTTGAAACCATTTGGGAAAGAGAAGAAACTGCTATTTCTTCTTGCTTCTTCCCATACATTTCAAGGATAGATTCACAGTCGTCTTCTTCCAATTCGTTTGAGGAAATAATGAGTGAAACCATCGTAAGTTAACCATGCAGGCTAAATGGCAACCTACAGTAGAAGTTTTTTTCTTCGGAGGTATCTCAGAGCCCCAGCCTTGTACATGTGAAACACAGGAAACATCCATGAAATGACTGAATTATTGTTGAAAACACAGCTCGGTCATTCAATCATAAACAATTTAACCCTTTACCACACATTCCCAACTTTTAACGACCCTGATGAAAAATAAAAACTTTTGAAAACAGGAGAAAATGCTGGTAACCAGCATTTTCTCCTTTATCCCACAATTTTTTCTACCCATCCCAAAACAAATTTCAGTTTTTGAGTCACATGTATTTTGTTGTCTGCGTATGCTTTCAATTTGTACTAGTCTAAAATTTTGTTGTTTGGTAAAGGGTTAAAGAAAAAGATGTAGATCTATCTGCCGAAAAGTCTACGATACACACTAAGGTCACATTAATTAATCGAAAGACGATTACAGTACAAATAATTGTACATGTCACGTACTTTGTTGAGTCATTTACTTAAAAGTCGATCTAGCGTGTCACTTTCGTATAAATGAAAATCCAAAACAACACTTACAGAACGGGTAATTGTGATTTTCGGAATTTATGCTGGCAATATTCAGCGGCACCCAATGAGGATTTAAGGACATATGCTACAGTTTTTCTTGCACACAGGCCTGCACATGTTTCTGTTTGATATAATTTATTATATTCCACTGGGTTAGTATGACAGAAAGATAGTATACTTGTATCTGTAATACATGTTGGTTGTCTTTTAAATATCAGATAATCACAGACGCGGAAGAAAAATGAGAGATTTACAAATGATCCGGATGCCAAATCAGGCCAAAATTGACATTTATAAAAGGGAGGTCATTAATTATGTCAGTTGTTTTTTTTTTTTAATTGCACCGTATCTCTTAAAAATGTCCGGCTTGATATATTTTTTTTAGAATCGTTTTACAAGGTATTAGAAAGCACTACTTCTGTGCAAAGTTTGAAAAAAAAGATGAATTTTTTTTCTCGCAGAAAAGAAGTCTTTTTTTTTTACACGTAAGAACATTTCTAATTACTACTGCGATCTATTAGTGCCTTAATTCTTTCTGTTTATCCTTTCTTCTATTGGTAAATATCATTTTCTAGGAATAATCATTTATTTTAGCTGTATTTGTTACTGTAGGAACCTTTTTTTTTTAGGTTTGAGATTAAAGCCAATTTTCTGTAACTCTGACAAGAGTAATCCACTTAGAAGAACTGTATCTTTGTATTTTGCTGCGCAACATATAGCTTTCTTTTCATTTTTTTACTTCCCATACATTATATTATCATCTGAGCGAAACTGGAAAAAAAAAATCTGTCCGTAGGAAAAAACTGTGGCATATGTAATTAATACATCTCCATGATCAAAGCAAGTCATCATATAATTATGGGTCGATAAAATCCATGTTGTCTAACAACCGACTGAATCCTGAGGTTAACTGATCCTTTAACTTGCAGAAAAATTGTCAAATAGCACAATGTTTCGATTCAGGTCAGTCTGCGCGGACTGCGCAGGCTGACATGGACTGATATTATTTGCAGATGCTTTAAATCCCTCTTCACAGAGCATGACTCCTATACATGTATACTATTCAGGAGTGTATTATGTCATTTATAAAATTTATAGCCGATATGACCTACGGGGCCAGACGATTGACAGTAGGAACCGCGAGAGACATGCTGCAATAACGTGTAACAAGCCATTCATTCAAATTGTTTCTTTTTTTCTTGTTAGGCATTTAAGTACTAGGTCTACAGGGGTTTTACATCTTAAACCGCTAATATAAACTTAAATAGAATTTTACATCGAATAGTACAGACACAAATATTTCAAAAAAGAATGAAGCGCTTTTCGCTGGAATGAAATTCACTGTATTGAACAAGGGTCCTGCGTGGCTCAGTGGTAAAGTGTAGGACTCTGACCTGGAGGCCCTGGGTTCGAGCCTCACTGGATCCACTGGGTTTTTCGTGGTGAATGTTCTTGGGCAAGACACTTTGAATAGAGCTCTAGCCTAGTACTGGTGAAACCCAGGAAATCCATGAATTTTTTAGCTGTCGCCGTGATATGACTGAAATTATGTTGAAAGCGGCGCATACACTATTCAAATCACTGTATCGGACAGTGTAGATCTATGATCTGACTGCATTTTCTGTGTACAGAACATGCATCTTTTTATTATCTACACCTGTTCGCAAAAGAGCATTGAATCGCGTTAAAGCAACCCAGGGTGTATAAACTGTCTTGAATATTATTGTTTAGAAAAAGCTGAGATAGATCTACCTCCCGTCGATTTCGACAGTTCTTTTCGTTGGCGTTATGCAGACGAAGCTTTTTAAAGAGCATCATTGCAAAGGAGAGCTTGCTTGATACTTGTAAGGAATTCTCCTTGCGCTTAAGTGGTCTCATGTATAAACATTAACCCTTAGGCTGCCAAGCGCGACTCGCGGACCTTTTACGGACAGTGTAAATCAGGATCAGACTGCACAGAACTTGCAGTCTGATCTTGGATCTACACTCTCCGATCAGGAGATATTCAGTATTCCCCAAATCCTCGTATATGTCGGGGTTTAAAAATTGGCGTGAAAGTTTCATTTCACTTATTTAGCAGGATAAGGTTTGAAAGTTTCCCAAACGACAAAATTGAAGACTGGCCAAAATTGAAAGCATTTGCAAATTATAAAGTAGATGTGGCTCAAATGTTATGTAGATGTGTCTCTAAAAAAGGGAGAAAAATGCATTTTAGGAAATGGAGAAAATGCTGGTTACCAATATTTTTCTCCTTTTTCCCACAGTGTTTTCAAACGTCTTCTTCCTCAGGGTCGTTAAAATTCGGGATTGTGCAGCACATGGTTTTAAAAATCCTGTTGATATCTTGGTTTCGCAAATACGCGCGATTGTAGAAGTTACGTCTATAAGTTGACCACTTTGACGCGGAACTCGGGGCTTGAACCATAGAGTTTTTTCTTTTTTTAAACAAAATTTCGCCCTCTCTCAACCTATATAATTGAGCTGTGCTCTGGCATGAAGGGGCTTAATGCAATCCCCGGTGATGCATGATACCAAGCTAGTCATCGCAGTATTATAGACCCCATAAAATCCGTTTTTGTACAATAACCTCCTGAAGCATGAAGTAAACTGATGCAGAAAATTTATCAATGGCAAAAAATATCGACCACGTCAGCCTGCGCAGGCTGACGTAGGTCGATACTTTTTGCAATGCAGTAAGGTCCCATTTCACAGACCATGGCTCATGTCACAAACACAACGGGATACCAGGCCCGGGGGGTCGCTGGTTCGAATCCTCAGCTCGGCATATTCCTTTTCGAGGAGTGATGATTAGCATTGCTACGGGATTGATTCCTTTCTCACCGCTGATCATTTTTTCAGATGATGGTTATGTGGGAAAGCAATCAGAGATTTGGGATCCGAATATTGTGCGAAATACTAGTTGAAGAAACTACAGAAAAACATGCAAATGTGCACTGGCCGCACCGATGTAACTGAAATAATGTTAAAAACGGCGTCAAACATTATACAACCAATCAATCAACCAACACAAGGGCCTGTGGGCCGATTTTTGTTTGCATTATTGAAGATAACATGACACATCACTGAACTGACATTTTTTTTACTGCATTAGACGGTCTGCGAAATTTAATCTGTCATTACGTAATTCTTGCATCAGCTATGCTGCTTGAAAATATACGGACATAGAAATCGATAATGACACTGGGTTTATCTCTCTACCACACAATCCTAAGTTTTAACGACCCTGAAAGAGAAGGCCTTTGAAAACATTGCAGGAAAAGGAGAAAATGCTGGTAACCAGCATTTTCCCCTTTTCTCACAATATTTTCTACCCTACCAAAGACAAATCATCATTTGTCATTATAGTAATGTGTCAACTGTATACTTAAATGCTTTCTTATAAGCTCTTGATCTATACAGGTCTCAAAGACAACCAAAGTTGTGAAAGACACTGGAACGGTGAACTCCTTCAGTGCCACATGTAAAATAAGCCCGACATCTTTCGACGGCCAAACTCAATCCCCCTGAAACCAAGACGGGTTTCGAGAACTACCTTATAGACTTGACTAAATAAGCAGAGGGTGAAGATCTAAGATCCGACTGCTCGCTCTCTGCAGTCTGATCTTGATCTGTGCCGTCCGCAAAAGCCTCCATTTTTGCCTATTGTCGTCTATTTAGCCCATTTTCGATGAAAGGGGTTTCATTACAGTTTGTGTAATACGATGCAATCGTTCACAATGAATCGTAGCAGTACTATGGTCTCACAGAAGTAGCTTGGCTTGTATCTTTAAGAACAATAAATCAAATTTGCCGACAACATATATCATCAAAATCAGACTGCACAGAACGTGCAGTCTGATCTAGATCTATACCGCCCGCATGTGGATTCAAGTCTATAGTAGGAATTATTAGAATGAGATTTTAATAAGTGTTTCTTAGTTTCAGTAGATCGTATTCTCATCCGTCTAAAGTCTATTAATTGCGAAAGTCTGTTTTCAAAGTGTTCTGAACGTTATGTCAGCTCAGGATTTGAGATCGTTGCTATAGTCTGTTAATGTTAGTGAAATGCGTCTCAAAGAAAGAACTCGACTTAAGTCGGAAAAAAGGGTTCTTTAGCAAAACAGGAGACTATTTTATTCTTTCCGTGAAACCGGGACCAGAGCTCCAAAGTGTCGTACGCAAAGACACTCCAACAAAAATCGAAGCAGCCGAGTGCGGATCGAACCTGGGACCACCAGGGCACGAATTCTATACTTTCGACACTGAGCCATGCAGTACTAAACATTATCTGAATAGCAGGGTCCGTCTTCACCAACCATTTTTAAGAACATTCTTTGTCGTAATCTCCAAAAGTTGAAATTAACACAGCTTCTGGCTGGCTAAATCAAATGGTTTAGCCAATCAGAAGTTGTCACTTTCATATTTAGAAAATTCAGGAGAATAAGACTGACAGCGTTCGCAAGACTGGTTTGTGAATACGGACCCAGATTATATGAGCTGTGCTCTGTGAAAAGGGGGCTTAATGCATCTGCGAAAAGTATCGATCCAGGTCGGCCAGCGCAGTCCGTGCAGGCTGACCTGGGCCGAAACCTTTCGCTATTCGTCAATTTTCTATGTCAAAGGACCAGAATTTAGACAGTTGTTCGACAAAATGGATTTTATGGATCCACTATAATATGACGACTTGCTTGGTCGCTGATTTTCAATGAGTAGGTCCATTTCACGAAAACAAAAACTGAAAAATTAACTTTCTGGTAAGGTTATATCACCAGTGTCAAAGAAATTTTATACCTCTGTGGAATGTTGTCCGAAAATTTTGAATGCATTGCTTGTCTGGTTTAGGAGATATGTACATTTAATGGAGGCCATGTCTTTTCCCAAATTTATCTTGAAAATAACCTTCGTGACTAGGCGCCTCTCTTTTTAAATCCCGCTTCTGACATCAAATATGTATAAAACTTGGTTGTAATAAGTTCCATACGACAAGACACATATTACTTTCGACAAAGGGAAATTAAACATATCTTTTCTCCGATACAGTTCTGCTATAACTTTCAAATTAAAGGGTCTCGTTTTAAATATAACAACCGATGACTAACTTATAAATTCATCTATTCTTGCAGAATCCATACTAGAAAATATTTCAGACTTAAAATTATTCTTTGCCTTGTAAAATCAACATTTGGCACATATTATTCTGAAAAAAGTACATTCGCGGTACTTTACTACGACACAAAGTATGCAGTGTAATTAACGACTCGTCAGACTGAAGTAACGAAAGTTTAAGACGAATTTGAAAACAACTGTATAAGTCTTTGAATGTAAATTAAACAATTGCCCGTATCTGGTTCAATGTAATTCTACACAGAAAAAAAAATATTTTTAAGTGTTTTACGTTACAGCAGCTCATTTTTCGATCTTAAACCTTCGTTACGCTGGCAAAACCTTCGTTACACAAGGAAATGCATGTATTTCAGATGAACTATGTTTCGGAAGAATCGTTGGTCTGCTTTAAACTGTAATCGACATTTCTGACAAATAAACTAGATGCCTGTTGGACGGCAGGAAACAAATAACAAAATATTAACAATAGCAGCATGACACTAAATGAAATCATCGTTTCATCATTTCGAGTATTTTTCATTTGATATGGTTTTTGTGGATGTAATCGTATTTGTGATTAAGTTTAGATGTAGTATATTTCATAAAAACACAACAGACGAGAATGTTTTGATCAGATGTGCTTGAACTTCATGGATAACTTTATAAAATCTTCGTTACATCACTGTAACGAATGTTTAAGGTTAGTCTAATTAATAGTAGAAGTAAAGCGTTTTCAGGTAATCATAGAACTTGATTTAGCTACAAACATAGAAAATAACTTTTAAAGAAAAAGTATGCTTTTATGGTGAAAAAATAAGCCATGCAAAAGTACGCCCTCTCTCATGAATGCCTATTGGTGAATGCCTCGAATCAGGTTTAAAAACCGTGTGTCATCGACCTTTCTTGTATGTGAAACACCACGATGATAACGTAACAGTGATATCAGCGTTAGAGTCTTATTTGCCTTTGAGAACATGACTTTTTATGAAGTTCCGTATATTTGGTAACGAAAGTTTGAGTAACGAAGAATTTATTTGACCATTATTTCATCAATAATGCTTTAATACAAAGCTGAATTCCCAACATCACCATGTTACATTTTAGGTAGCTACCAAGTACATGCCATGGAACTAACGCGGAAACTCGGAGGGATCAGTGATTGTTTGAAATGTGCGGTAACGAAGGTTTCCAAGTTTACCTTTAAACCAGGCAACTACAGTCGCTTTTCTTTTCAACTAAGTGTATCACCACTACATATTTCGCTATTCCAGATGCCTTATATATTCGTTACTTATCAATTTCACCTTATCCTTTCAATAAATCCGTGTATAGGAAAATCAGTAAACAGTACACAAAAAATGTATAACGAAGGTTTTGTGGGGTTTTTTTTTTGAAATTTCAGCGACAGCTAGACATTGCTTCAGCACTACTTTTTTATGAACGTTGGAGCAGGTTGCTACATCATTTTACACAGAACAATATCAAACATCGCTTTTACTGTGAATGGTTCGCATGTAGTAATTATTTATTTGCCAAATATAAACAGCTAAAAGTTCAGCTCTCACTTTGGCGACAGTAACGAACATTTAAAAATGAATACTCAACTCAAATTTTCTCAGTAAAATATTTTTCAGGATACCAAAAAGTGACGATTTCTTGCACACCTGATTGTACTCAATTGTTTTGTGCAAAAATACATACTCATTTGTATTTGAATTAAAATTTCTGAAGGGAAACACTAAATGGACCTACTTATTGAAAATGAGTGGGTATCATCCATCACGGAGATGCATTAAGCCCCCTTTTGCCAGAGTGCGGCTGATATGTTTATTCTTTGCATAAGGGCACTACGTGGCTCAGCGATGAAGGTGTAGAATTCATAAGAGATACCATGTAGGGGAGACCGGGGCTAGTTGGACCGTGGGGCAAGTTGGTCCTACCATGATTGCCGCCAAGTGATAGTATTTATGACGCCATTTCGTGACGTAATCGAGTCTAAAATGGCGCCATAATAACCCACGAAAATTTGATGAAGATCGGCGGCGATTTACAGAAATTATTTGAAAAAAACTGAATTTGGACCACGTAAGTAAATTTCTTTCTCTCGCAAATTTTACTTTTTGCTTTTCTTCTGTATAGAGAACTAGTCTTATGTTATACATTGTCCGAAAGCTTAACAACCCTTTTTTTCAATAAAGCATACGCAATGTATCTATTTTTAAGGACGTTTAGTCCATGAGTGAAGGTTTACACTAAGGTATGGTCGGGGCAAGTTGGTCCGTTTTTGATGGGGTACGTTGGTCCGTCGGACCAACTTGCCCCGCACTGAGTCAATCTGCCTTGAGACTATTTCGTTTTACAAATATCCTATTATTCATGGGTATTTAGTTTGAAAATGATAAAAATGATAATAAAAATGAAATTAGAATGAATATATATATAATATTACAGATCTAGATCGAACTTTGAAAGATAAAATTAACGTAATAGATCTAATAATATAACATTAATAACAATAAATCTTATACAACTTGATCTATTACTATTCTACTACTACTACTACTACTACTACCACAGCTACTACTATTAACTACTACTTCTACTATTACTATTGTTATTATTATTATTATTATTATTAGATCTATTAACTATGACTTAGACTATAATATATCTAATTACATTTTTATTATTCTTCTTGTAAATCTTCATCTACTTAAAATAATTATTATTAGACCTATCATTTACTTTGCAGAATGGTGCGGACATATAGAAGACAAAGCAAAAGATGCACATTATCTCGCCATCTTTTAGAAACTGCTATTCGTGAGGTTGTTGTATACAAAAAAAGCATCTATTCGGTCGCACAAGATCTTAATTTACCGAAAACAAGTCTTCTTCGCTATGTAAGAAAATATGGATCTGGGCTTACTGAAAACCAAGAAATAGATTGTCCAATAGGATACACCAAACCACGTCAGATATTCACCAGTGTGCAAGAAGCGGAACTTGTCAATTATATCAGAGAATCGGCAAACATATATTTTGGTCTCACGCCGATAGAAGTCCGAAAGTTTGCATATGAATGTGCAGTTACATTCAAAATAAAGGTTCCTGATTCTTGGCTTCATAACAAACAAGCCGGTCCTGACTGGTTTACTTCCTTTTTGAAGCGGCACAGCAACTTGTCTATCAGAATGCCGGAAGCTACAAGTCTCGCCCGTGCGACAAGTTTCAACAAAGTAAACGTTAAAGAGTTCTTTACAAAATTAGCCGAAGTTATATGAAAAAAACAATACAAATTATCGATAATTAAGAATCATAAAACTACAAAAAAAAAATTTTTTTTTATGGTATTCCCTTACAGGGCTACGTAGCCTCTTAAGCTATTTTAGATTTCCGCCAAAATCAAAAAAGCATTGTGGGAATGTTAAGTGATTGGCAAGTGACTTACTGACGCTTAAATTCCATAACATAACAAACATACATTTATTTTCCATAATGTCTTCTTCGGACGCTATGTTTGAAGCTTCGTCTGTATATTTCTGGTATGTAAATGAGCGAGTTGCTCATGTAAAAATAGAAAGTGTTTCCCGTCGGTGTTGACCTGGCCTTTGGTAAATCTCTAATTTCTCTTGTTGTCGAATGGTTTTCGGCTACTGGGGTTTTATGAATGAAAATTATAAGGCTTTGGGAGTATAAGGATGATTTTTTTGTATTTTTGTAAAATTTTCGTCCCAAAATCTGAAGGGCCACCTTTAAGGGTTTGTCTACATACGAAGTAATTTTTTAAACTCTTTGACTTGTAACAGGGATTACCAAGGTGTCGAGTAATATGTGTTTAGCTGTTGTTCGAACGGCCATGAGACCCGAACACTTTTGTCTCATTTCAATCTATTCAACTCGATTTTTTTTTCTAAATAGATGTACCAGATGCCATTTTCACACCCCATACAATTCGTCCGTTGCCAAAGGCTGGTGCAAGGAAATCAACCAAAGGAGGTCGCAGAAAGAGGAAGACTGCAATACTTACAGATACGCCGGAGAAAATAGCTCTAGAGAAAGAACAAAATGCTAGAAAGTCAAAAATCATCAATCAAGGAAAAGGCTGTAAAAAGCTTTTATACAAATCTAAAACCAAGAAGAAATGTAGAGAATATTTCTGCATAGTATGTGGGGAACTGTTTTCAAACAGCAAGAGCGGAGAACAGTGGATTCAGTGTGGCGGTTGTAAGGACTGGTCGCACGTTGAGTGTGTGCCGTCTGGTCTGTCATATCTCTGTCACAACTGTGACTTAGGTGACTCTGACTTTATTCGCTGATGAACGGGTTTTTCACTGGTGTGACTCGTTAAGCACTCAGTTTCGAAGTTGAAACTTTATTTCTTCAAAGTTTAAAAATTCTTCAAAATTTAAAAGTTTTGTTTTCTCCATTGAGTAAAAGGAAGCATTTTTGTCCAAACCTATCTCGTCGGTCCAACTTACCCCGCTGTCCGGACCAACTTGCCCCGACACCGGGGCAAGTTGGTCCGTTTGACCACGTCTCAAAAATTAGCTTTTTTGACAATTTCCTGTAATTTACTGTATGGAAAACTACAATTTTAGTTAGAGAAATGATTAAACTAAACATGAAAAGCAATAAATTTACCCACAAATGAATAATTTATTCAGAATTGGGAAAAAACTGATTTTCGGACCAACTAGCCCCGGTCTCCCCTACCTTAACCCTTTCCCACACGACAAATTTTAGACCCTTCCAAACTGAAAGAGCTTGCAGACGACAATTTTAAATTTGATGAAAATGGCGGAAAGTTCTCCAAAAGGGTAGAAAACACTGTGGGAAAAGGAGAAATTGCTCGTTACGAGCAATTTCTCCTTTTCCCACAGTGTTTTCAAAAGACTTGTACTGCAGACACGTGACAACCAGGGCTTGTTTGGGAAAGGGTTAAAAGTAGAAAGGATAGATCAAAATTATAGCTGCTCATAATTCGTATTTCGAACGTAACTCATTTGAATACATTTTCGCGGCGCTCTGGGAACAGGGGGCTTAATGCATTTCAATACTGCAACATAGATCCACCAGGCAAGTCGTCAGATAATTATGGATCCATAAAATCCATTTTGTCTAACAACTGACTGGATCGTGTGGTAGAATGGTCCTTGGACATGCAGAATTAATCAATAGCAAAAAAGTCTCGGGCCATGTCAGCCTCTGTGGACCGTACATGCTGGCAAGGGGTCGAAACGTTTTGACGATGCATTAAACCCCCTTTTCACAGAGCATGGCTCTTGTACTGTCTCCCATATTTAACTCCTACCTTGATGTCATTGGCAACTTTTTAAAAATAGCTTTTGCGGACAATGTAGATCAAAACCAGATTGTTCAGAACGAGCAGGCTGATCTTGGATTGACACCGTCCACTACCAAATACTATACTATGACTACAGTCGTCCAGAATTGCAGTGGAAATCAAACTAAAAATAAAACTCGAAAAAATTGTAAAATTCATTCAGTGTGTAGCGATAGTGTAAATCCTAAAACCGTCTTTCACTACTGTTGTCTGCTGTGGGGTCACTGTAGATCACGATCAGACTGCACACAACGTTTCAGACTCGACTAAGCAAAATAAATGGATTTCGGTCATTTGACAGACTCGGGTCCATTATTTTGCTGAGTTGAGTCTGAAACGTTGTGTCAACCCAGGACTTGAGAATGTTACATAACAAACTCAAGTCGGAAAATAGGTCTGCTTGCAGATTTGAGGAAAATAACAGACTTAAGATTTTTCTTGAAAGCGAGGCCTGGGTTTGATGAAGAAAGCAGAAATTGTTGTTTACTGTAATTTACAGAATACACAGTACTTAACTTTTTAGCGGTTGCCTTGACAGTTCCAGGGAAACAAGCCACTTTTATTGCTTGTTGTTCCGTGTCTTTGACTTGTAATGGTGTTTCGTAATGATTTAAATGACTCGTGAAAAGCAGATTTTATCCTTAGCTCTAAGGTTGAGAAGCAAGTGGGAGTCGTTTCGGAAAGTGTAGATCAAGATGAGCCTGCATGTACGTTCAGTCTGATCTTATAATACGGTTTGATCTTGATTTACACTGTGCGCTTCTGTATAATGTAATATTAATGAATCTAATTCCTATAAAATTAGAGTAGATTTAATGAAATACATGTGATTATTAGCAATAAGAATTCAGCAGGAAAAGAAAAAGAATGCTTGGTAAAACTATAGGTGCTTTTGCGGACAGTATAGATCCAAGATCAGTTTGTATTGGAGTTTAACGCCATTTTAACAGCTCAGGTCATATCATGGCGGTCAGTGACGCAGCCATGTGTTTCCTGGCTTTCTCACACATGTACTGACACAACTCTCTTTCCAATGCTACTAACTACTTTTCTCACATGCATCAGAGGTGAGAGGCGAGAAAACGCTGGAAAGAAAGTTTGCCTCAACCGGGTATCGAACTCTCAACCACCAGGTCACGAGTCAGATACGCTAACCACTGAGCTACCCGGACGGGTCCAAGATCAGACTGCGCTGAAAGTAGATGAAGTCTGATCTTGGATCAAATCTGTTCGATCTGTGTAAGATATTCTATTCAATGCTGTCGTTATCTAGATGTGCAGAAGCTGAACTTTTTCGTTTAACCCTTTACCAAACAATCCCATGTTTTCACGACCCCGAGGAAGAAGCCTTTTGAAAACATTGTGGGAAAAGAAGAAAATGCTGGAAACCAGCATTTTCTCCTTTTCCCACAATGCTTTCTACCCTTTCAAAAAACTTCAGTTCATTTGTACCACTTTTATATGTGTCATCTTCAGATGCTTTCACTTTGGAAGAATCTAAAATTTATTGTTTTGGGACAGGGTTAAGCTTAACCCTTAACCTGCTGAATATGTGAAAGGAAAGTTTTCAAGCCTATAATGAAATATTACCATTTCAAAGTCATTTTCGGGGGGGGGGGGGGGGGATATAGCCTTATAGGACAATGTAGATCCAAGATCAGACTACACGTTCTGTGCATTCTGAGTCCGTATTCACCAACCATTCCTAAGTATTTTCTTAGTCTTACTCTCCAAGATTTTCTAACTTTAAACGTAACACAACTTCTGATTGGCTAAACCAAATGGTTTAGGTTTAGCCTGTCAGAAGTTGTCTTACTTTCAAATTTAGAAAATTCTGGAGAATAAGACTGAGAACACTTTTAAGAATGGTTGGTGAATACGGTCCCTGATCTTGATCTACAGTGTCGTCAAAATGTTTTTCAGTTGTGCTTAGCAGCTTAAGGGATAAATATCTAGTAGATCGTTTTTAGAGGTAAATCCATAACTTAAAGAATTCATATCGGTATCCTGACAACAAAATGTAAATCCCGCAAAGTGTACAAAGCAATATGATAGAAATTATCTCTACGATGAAACCATTTATAATAATATGTGAAACGTGGAACAAGATCAGACAGCAAGTAGATATATAAGCGACCTGATATCTGTCTACATTTTCCCTAGATTAAAACAACGGTCGCTTACAGCAGGATGAGAGTTAACCCTTCACCTGCTAGATAAATAAAACTTTCAAATGTTTCTATTTCATATATAATTTTTTTTTTTTTGGGGGGGGGGGGGAATTAATATCTCCTTATCGGACAGTGTAGGTTCAAGACCAGACTGCACGTTTTGTGCAGTCCGATCTTGATTGCTTGCATTGTCCGCAAAAGATCATTGAGTCGCGCTAAGCAGCCTAATGGTTGATATTCCAACAATGCCAGAATATGTATCATATTCTATGATTATAAAGAGATAGAATATTTTCATACAGTAAATTTGCGCAAGCGCTCGACAGTTTTCCTTCCCCTAATATCGATGCCTTAGTCATCTATTTTAGCAGTGTTAAACCTGATGTGCAGGTCAAATTACTGTCAATAAACTGTATTGTCGCGAAAACAAATAGATCTGGAATTCAAGTGATACAGTGTTAATCCGGAAGCACAGGTCAAAATACCGCCAATGTTATGTATTCCCGCTATGAAAAGTAAATCTCTTAGTTTGGAAACGCAACGATAGCACGGTGCTATAACCGGAAGGCATATTTCTATCAAAAGAAAATATCGCCGCGATAAAAAGTAGATCTGGGTCCGTATTCACCAACCGTTCTTAATCTTTGAACAGTCTAAGTCTAATTATAGATTTAGAAAGTAACAAAACTCCTGACTGGCTAAACCGTTTGGTTAAGCCAATCAAAAGTTGTGTTACCTTCAAATTTTCAAAATTATCAAGAGCAAGACTAAGAATGCTCTTAATGTTTCGTGAATAAGGGCCCTGGAATCCAAGAACAAAGCTATCGATACAATGTTAATCCGGAAGTGCTAGGCAAATTATCGCCAATGTTTTATTTTGCGGCTATGAAAAGTTGTTTCTCTAGTTTGAAAACGCGATTGTCGTACGTTGCTAAAGTAGGAGGGCGTATTTCAATCAACAAAATGTGTCGCCGCGATGAAAAGTAGATTTGTTTTCAGGAAGACAGCTATCGTAACTGCGTTGTTAACTCATTCTTTACCAATTACGACTTAAGTGCAGTCTAATCTTGATCTATACAGTGCGCTAGGTGATGCTTATCTATGACAAGAGTCATCTTCAACAGCACTGGAGATCTTCCTTTGCAACCGTGTAAAAAGTGGAATTTCTGGAGTTGGTAATGAAAGAGTTAAAACCTGATGTGCAAATCATATTACCCTTGAAAAATGTATGACGAAAAGGTGATCTGTAATTCAATAGCTCAAGTGGGGTCTTGTATGGCTCATTGGTGAAGTTGTAGCATTCAAATTCTAGAGGTCAGGGTTCCTCACACGAAGCATTAGGGTTTTTGTTTGAGTGTCCTTTTGCAAATCATTTGAGAGCACTACCTTAGTATCGCTGAATAAAAGAGCTGTCGACGTGATGCACATATGGCTGAAACAATATTTAAAGCGATGTAAAAAACCATTCAATCAATCAATTACTCAAGTACCATGACTACATGTACGATTTCAGATTTGCAGGTCATTTCACGACCGTTAAATTGTAATGCAACGATAATATTGGATTTGAATTTGAATAACAGCTATCGTACGGTATTAACCATATTTGCAGGAAATAGAACCGTCAAAAGACTTGTTGCCCCGACGTAAAGTAGATCTTTTCAAAGAGTCATATCTACCCTGTTTCTCGTGATCTTTCTGTCCTTGCTTGTTTCCACTCTTAATTACATTATTGTTCTAATTATTCTGAATTTAGAATAGTTCCATTTGGCTAACAAAATGGTGTAGCCAATCAGAAATTTGCTTTCGGTCGCAATTTAGAAAATTCTTCAGAACTAAAATTCGAATATTATACCGGAAAATGCATGTAACATAACCGCCAACAAAATGTATTGCAATGATAACCAGGAATGTATTTCAGCAAGAGGACCATTTTAGGCTCCAGTTCATTATGGATGAGTGATTCACAATTGGCCCAGATTGTGGCACTAACCCATACGAAGTCTATATTGCAATTAATTTTTATGGAGGAAATGAATGCCCAGCCCCGCCCCCCACCCCCCCAAAAAGTCATTTTTTTCCCCTCTCCAGACGCCAGACGGACGTCATTGAATATGAAGGAGGTACACCCATAGATCATTATGTTCCGCTAGGTGGCATTTTTCAAATGGTGACCAATCTGATTTGAGCATATCGGGTACAGAACCGGAATACTTTTCAAGATGATGCAACGAATTTCAAAATTAAATATACGTTTATTCAAAATAACGTTAACTGGTACTATCCAAGATTTTTTTCAGCCTATGTATGCCTTTGCTTAATCTATCAACAGACGATCTTCCATTTCGGAACACAATTCCTGCTTGAGAAGTTGTATTGAGCAAATATTTAGTACGTATTTTTTTATGCACTAGATATTGTTTTGATTAACGAGTTCCTCTAAATACATATATTTTGAAACGAATCAAACTGTATAAGAAGATTTGCAGTAAACAAAAAATTCCAACTATTGTTTCCGTTTGAGACTATCATGTTATTAGTAAATTTGGAGCGAAAAGCAGGCTTGATTTCTTCACAGACAATATTTTTATAGCCATTCTCCACTTGCTACTTTTAAACGATAGAGTTTTGAGTTATGCGCACCGCTTATTAATATTTATCGTGTACACAATAGTGATATGTTGTAGCAGACAGATCAATCTTCCAAGAACACGACATGCGCAGACAAAATCCCATGGCTCCTTCTTTCAAAATATCAGTGACCGCTGGCAAACTTTTCAGCCATGTGCTGTTAAAAAAGGTGCTTAGTGCATCTGCAAAAAGTATTGAGCCAGGTCAGCGCAGAACTTTTTGTTCTAGGTAAATTTTCTGCATGCCCAAGGACTAGTCTACCTCATCATATAGCGGTTTATTAAAGAGAAATAAATCTATGAATCCATAAATATGCGATAACTTGTTTAGTATTGTTGATGCATTGAACCACCTTTTTCCCACAGCATGACTCATTTATTTTGAAGGGTGAAAAAAGCAAAGGTTTCCATAGATTTTGTAAATCTAGCCTAATATTTTTCTTTGGCATTAATGATAAAGTTTTAGCACAAAAAAATGAAACTGTTGCTCTAAATATATGTAACGGAAACGAACACAACCTAAAATAACAAGATAAATCATTCTTCTTGGACACCTAGCATTTTCTTATCATGGAATATGAAACCCAGATGATGCAGTAAATTGTGATCTAAGGACGGATTATAGATTGTTTTAAGTATTTGTCTCGTAAAATATGAGTTAAGTGTTTTCGACCATTATTAATTTAATTTCAGTGTAGTTATCTATATCAAAACAAGTTGGCTTCTTTAAAAAAGAAGCCAGGAGAGGTCAGCATCAATGTTTTCAAATAGTTTATTGGCTTTAAATTTCAATATATTTCACATGTAAACAAACATAAGGCATTATTTTATTGCCGCTGCATAGAAACCTCTTATGCATTACATGACAGAAACGTGACCTTCCCGCGTTTTCAAGTCGCGTGATCTTTTCCCGAGGTGTTCTTTTTCTTTTTGAACGAAATTCTTTTTTTTTTTCATAGATTTAGTTGTTTAATGAAAAGTTACAACTATTGAAGCGGTCATTTTGTTCTGGAGATAACGACTGTAATTGAAACTATCCCTTGAATAGAAGTAATGAATAATTGAAACTATCCTTTAACGTTAAACAAGAATTAGCTCCCTTATGTTTAGTTTCCGTTTTTCGAAAAGATGAATGATGAAACAGAAAGTAAAAGAAGAAAATATCGAAAGTAATCCTGGTTTTTGTATCGACCGTCGAAACACATTTGCAATCAAATCAATAAATATATATTTTAAATCCGTCACATAAAAACAAGACACGTCTTTTTCCTATTTCAGTTTTTTTGATATCGTTTTCGTTATAAAACCATGACGAGACAGACTGTGTATCAGAACAATTTCGCAAAAAAAGTGGAATTAGATTGCAATTTCTGAGGCAGTCTGTCTTTTAAACTCACCACTGTTGGAGAGGTCTGATGACCTCTCCAATTATGTAAAGGGGAGCGCGCCCCTCCCCCTAGTCCTCGTAGAATCAATTAAACAAACTTTTAGAAAAATTCAGCAAATGGTTATGGAGATGAAGATGTCATAAAACTTTTTTTTAATTTTTTTTTCTGTGCTGTTATTAAAAAGGTCACGTTTACACTGCAGACACAGACTAGCCTGAATAAAGAAAGTCCATGATTTTTTTTTAAACAAACCCATTGTATGGATGCCAGTTTGGAATGATTTGTTTCGTTGATCAGTCTATTCTTAGACAGTACGTTCCCAAAATGTCCTGTATTTTCTCCTTTTCCACCCAAGTGTTCAAAAGTCTTCATGAAAGCATTGTGCAGACGACAACCCGATGGTGCGATTTGTTTTTTTAAAAAGTAGAAAACATCATTTGAAAACGAGAAGATGCTGATTACCAGCATTTCCTCCTTTTCCCGCAATGTGTTCCATATTTTTTTCATCTTTAGGATCGTAAAAAACGATCGTTAGCAAACAAGTTTAAGTATCGATAACGCTCATAGGAGGCGGTCATTTTTTTATTTTTTGGTTTAACACAAGACAGCGTTATTTGGGAACTACAAAGATAAATATTTCATAACCTGCATACGTTGGTGAACCGTTTATCTAGAACAGTGAAGTGCTTTAACTTGCCTTCCGAGATAGGCAATAGAACACAATGTAGGAAAAGAAGAAAATGCTGGTAACCAGCATTTTCTTCACTTCCCACAATGTTTTCTATCCACTTAAAGACACGTTTCGTAATTTTAGCCACAATGCATTTGTTGTCATAACTTGCAGACATTGGTAAACCGTTTATCAAACATTTCCGCGCTTTAACTTGCCTTCTAAAAAAGGGGTTTTGAAAAGATCATGGGACAAGAAGAACATTCTGGTAACAGGTACATCCACTTTTTTTTTTCTCATGGTGTTTTCTTCCTAAACGAAGACAAAAGTCATCATATCAGCCACAGTTACTTTGTAGTCTGCAAATTCTTTCGATTTTGACAAGTCAAAAAATTTCTTCAATATGGACAAGTCTATAACTATGTCGTCTTGTAAAGGAATGGAGTCGTCGACGGCCATTATTTGATTTTATTCTTTGACACATTGCTTCACACGGCTTTAGTTTTGGAACTTAAGGAAAATATTATGTTAGAAATACCTGACTCTGTTTTTGAAGTACCTAGCAATGTTTTTGACACAGGGATGCAAACGGCTTTAGGTTTGGTACTACAAAGATAGATTATGTCAGAACAACCTGACAGTCTTTTTTGACACCGATCTACGAACGGCTTTAGTTTTAGAACTACTGGCGGATTATGGCAGATCTTGCTGGTATTGTTCAACCCCATTTCCCCCACAGGCGACATAAGTTAGATTGTTAGTGGAAACCTTTGATATTGTTGAAGATTAGGATCAAAAACTTTTCCCATAAGACAACAACAGCATCGGACGCTTATTGTAAACGGTTGTTTGTTTCTATGATGTTTAATACCATTTCCAACATTATTTCAGTTGTATCGCAGCGGCCATTGCACCAGTTAAGAGTGAAAAAGACCCAGATCATTGCGATTTCAAATTGTCAAGTTACAAAATTTCTGACAGAGTAAATCTCCGAGGCTCAGACTGCTCGTTTTCTGCATTTATGTATGCCGTTATACTTTTCTTTCTGTTCGTTAAGAGTCAATAATTGCACTTTTATTATCTCATGAATGATATTTAACGTGTACTGTGCCATCAAACAGCAATCAAAATATTTCTGATCTTTCGATAAAACATTTGATTTATGTTTTGCGAATGTTTTCATTATAAATAGCAAATAATTGATCGTTGTTTATATGCTTGTTCGTTCAGAAAGGAATTTTATTGGTCGAATATGTATTTTTAGCTCTTCAGGCCGAAGGCCTGCAGAGCTTAAGTCATAGTGTGGTTTCCATCCTTCGTATGTTTGCCCGTCCGTCCATTAGTTTCCTTTGCGGCCAATTAGATCAAAACCAGACGGCACAAAACGCGATCTTTGATTTATACTGTCCGCGTTGTTGAAACAGCACAAACAAAAGGGAGCTACGGAATTGCAATTATCTGGGTCTAAATATACAAAAAATATCCGTTTGGTTTATTCGGCGCTTTCACTCTTCATCAAACTACAAAAATGAAGACTTGTCAAAAATGAAACCATCTGCAGACAACAATTTAAAGGTGGCTCAAATGATGGTATTCGTCTTTGATAGGGTAAAAAACATTGTGGGAAAAGGAGAAAATGCTGGTTACCTGCATGTTCTCCTTTTCCTACAATGTTTTTTTAAGACATCTTTCTCAGGGTTATTAGAAATAAGGCCAAAATAGTTTTAATATGGTTGTTTAAATATTCGAGAATTTGAAAGCTGAGCTGACATTGTAGACTTAAGATCAGACCGCACGTTTTGTGCCGTCTGATCTTGATGTACTTTGGCTGCAAAGGCAACTATAGATGTGAAAGGCGATTTTAGGGTTAAGAAATCCTCATCTTTAGAAGAAAAAATAAGCACCTAACCACAAAGTCCGTATTCACCAACTGTACTTAAGAACATTCTTCGTCTTATTCTCCAAGATTTTCTAAATTTGAAAGTAACACGAATTCTGGTTGGCTGAACCAAATGGTTTAGCCAATCGGAAGTTATGTGACTTTCGAATTTAGAAAATTCATGACAATAAGACTAAGAACATTCTCAAGAACGGTTGGTGAATACGGACCCAAGAGCTTAGTGCACTTCTCACGTCGACCAGCCCGAATAGCTCAAGTGGTAGAGCGTAGGACTTGTACACCTAAAGTATCAGGCCACTTGAGATAATGGGTTCGAGCTCCACGGCTGCCCATCTAAAAATACTTAAAGTCTTTCGGATGAGACGTTAAACCGAGGTCCGGAGTTACGTTGCTAGACACCAAGCAGGCTTAAAGAACCAGGTGTTACCGAGGATGGGTTTCGTCCTGTAGGCCTATCTTGCACTATCCCCCGTAACAAAGCTAACAGCTGTCGGCGTGGGGGGGGGGGGGGGGGGGTCGGGGGGCGTCGCGTATCTGGGCGACCGGTGGCGACTATACACATGTAAGTACACGGAAAATCAATCAATGAACTTCGCTCGTCTGTGAGAAACTAGGCAGGTCTTTCTTCGTTCTTTGGGTAGCTTGTTAACCTTTTATCAAACGGTAATGTGTGTTACAACATATTGATGAAGAAGGCTCTTGGAACTATTGTGAGAAAAGGAGAAAATGCTTGTTATGAATTTAACGCTGTGGCTGCTAACTAGATGAGCCATGCTCTGTGAAAAGGGGTTTGATGCAGCTGCAAAAGATATCGAACCAGGTCGTCCTGCACAGTCCGTGCAGGCTAACCTGGGTCGAAACATTTTACTTTTGGTAAATTTTCTAAAGAGACCATTCTAGCTCAGGATACAGGCGGTTGTTAGACAAAATGGATTTCATGGATCCATAATGATGTGATGAATTGGTAGATATAATGCATTATGGAGATGCATTAAACCCCCTTTGCCAGAGCATAGCTCGTATATAATCGACTTTTTTCGAGTTTTAAAAGTAGATATCTACTAGACGTCTACAGTTGAAAATGACAGATTAGTATCAAATAGCAAGCGGTGTAGATCCAGGATCAGACTTTGCGTTCTGTGCAGTTTGATCTTAATCTACACCGTCCGCAAAAAACTGCTATACTCGCCATTGGCAGCGATATGTTCAAATTGTTATATGCTGAAAAGACCAGATGTTGCCATATTGTAATGTTACCGGTATCTACAAGACCATGTTCCAAACGGCGAAATCTAGGACTTGACGATATCGGAAGCATCAATTTGCAGACGACAAGTTAAATGTGGGGTTAGATTGATGGTGTCTAGCTCTTGACCGGGAATAAATCATTGTAGGAAACGGAGAAAAATGTTGGTTAGCAGTGTTTTCAAAAGCCGTTGTTCTAGAGATTGTTAAGAGTCTTACTCCACTATATACGTAACTTTTAACAACACTATCAAGGATGCAACAGTTACTACTGCTACTACTAACTGTAACAACAACAATTATGATAATAATTGTAATAATAGTCATGGGGGGAAGAATAATGGAATAATAAGAAGAAGATGAGGAAAGTTATGATGGTGATGATCTTGTTGTTGTGACAGTAAAAATGAAAAAAAGTGAAGAACAAGAGGGAGAAAGAAAAACAGGAGGGGGAGGAGGAAGAAGAGGAGAAGAAAACAAGAAGAAGAAGAAGAAATGATAAATGATTTATTTAGGAATTTAAAAAACAAATTAACGTCAGCTTACCTTGATCGATCAACATTATCACTGTCACCACGAACTGTAATGTTATTACTTGATCCATTTTGTATGGCTTTATTATAGACAGACACGTGTTTACAATTCGTGTCTAACATTACATCCTTATGTCATCCATTCTAAACAATCTTTATAAACCCAAAACAGTTCGAAGATATTTCATAGAGTAGTCCACTTAAACCTGCTAGCCTTTTAACTCGATATCTCCTGTGACAAGTTGGTAGCACGCGACTTTAGTACCAACCTTGTTGAAAAAAGAGAAATATTATGGCAAAAGGAGGAATTGTACATCGATATCTCCTTTGGCAAGCTGGTGGCAGGCGACTTTTTGAACATCCTTTTTGGTTAAATAAGAATATTATGGCAAAAGGAGACATGGCTCATCACGGAACATTTCTCCTATTGAAACGATGCTTTCGTCATTGGTTAAAAAAAAACACCAGCAAATAATTTAAGTGAAGACACATGATATAAAAATTGAAAATAATGTGACAGAAGGTGAAATTGCTCGTTGCGAGCAATTTCACCTTTTTGCCACAATGTTTTCATAAACCTATAAATACAATAACGAAAAAAATGAAGCATGAGTTTATGAATGATACCTAACATGAAAGGCGTTGAGCACTAGCCACAAACTGTGCTAGAAATGTTATCGGGCCGCCTTACATAAACCATTCAGTCAGTTGTGCATATTGATTTAGACCTGTACGCAGAGCCCCATTCGTTCACCAATTCCAGTCGCTCGATCTGTTAAATCCCGTATTTTGATAATCACCGTTAACGGAAAAGACTCTTGAAAGCATTGTGGGAACTTAACTTTTTCTCCCCTTTTCCATGGCAAATGCCATTATTTGAGTTACATTTAATTTGTCGTCTGCAAATGCTTTCAGTTTTGACTATTTTAAAAAAAACCATTGTCTGGGAGAGAGTTAACACGTAGCTGAACAATTAGGCCTTTTTAGCGCCACTGCAGTCGACATTTGACAGCTTTTGAAAACACTGTCTGGAAAAGGCATAGGATCGCGGCAGTCTGATTTTGTTTTGCTCTTTTTGATGCAAAATTAATTAAACAAGGCATTAGACTGACAGATAAGTCTTGAAAATTAGTTGGTAAGCAGGATAAAAAGTAAATCAGTCGGAGCCGAATTTGTAAGTGCGGCATCTTTTGACGGATGAAAATACGATCCATTGCAACTCAGAAGAATTTTTGTTGACACCGCTTACGGTGAGCGAGACTTCCACTTTATTTCAGGCATATCTTGGCGATAGCACACATGTTTGAGTCGTGCTCTGTGTAAAGGGGGCTTGACGCATCTGCCAAAAATATCGACCCAGGTCAGCCTGCGCAGCCTGACCTCGGACGAGACCTTTTGCCAATAGTCAATTTCTGCATTTCAAAGGACCAGTGTACCTCCTGATTCAGTCGGTTGTTATGCAAAATGTGGGGTTTTTTTTAACCCATAATAATTTGAATAATTGCTTGACATCATGCATCATGGAGATGAATTCAGCTCCCTTTTGCCACAGCATGGCTCATTTATGTTTGTCATGGGTTTCACTAGTACTAGGCTAGGGCTCTGAAGTGTCTTGCCCAAGGACACTCCCAAGGAAAAAAACCTAATGCTTTCATTGAGGGTCGAACTCTGGGTCTCCTGGTTAGTAGTGCTACTATTTTTTACTGAGCCACGCAAGACCCTTTATTAAGAACTGAAGAGATCAGAACGGAACACACACTTTATTGACATTTACAAGAAGTAGATATTTTTTGGACTGACTCGAGACAAAATCAATTTCCGACTGTCTAGTTCGTATTTATTTCGTTGATACATATCTGTAGGCTACATAGCCACGTTATACATGTATGTTTGAATTGATTGAATGGTGTTTTACGCCGCTTTCAACTTTTGTTCAGTCATATCAAAGCGACAGCTCATATATTCATGTTTGTCCTGTCTTTAACCAATAGTGGGCTAGGGCTCTGAAGTGTATTGCTCAAGGACACCCTCGCACGTGCCTGAAATCAAATTCTATAATGTACCTTCAAAATGGTCAAAAAGAAAGGACGTTTCCTTACTAATGCAAGGAACTCGAGATCGAGTCGGCCACTTGGCGAAAACTGAAAATGAACGTAATTGGTTATGTACAGATCCTGCAGATGTTTCAACTCAATCTTGTGGATAAATATTTAGTTTTAAACATAACAACAAGAGATCTTAGGTCTACATGACAAAATACGATGACAAAATAGCATTCGCTACCTTCTTCTTAATGTAGCAATATGCTTTCATGGTAAATTAGATGCATAGAGTGAATGGGGTGTATGACGCAACTTTAAAGCCAAATGTGCTCTTTGATAAAAAAAAAATAAAAGGGTACATAGAAATTAAGGTAAGCTGTAAAAATGGTAGACAATAGTTTAAGAAAAAATATCAGAACCTTGTTTACTTCACTGAAGCTGTAATTGCTCTTGCAAAAGGGGGCTTAATGCATCTTCGGGATAAGTCGTACCCATCAGGCCACCACTTAATTATGAATCCATAATAGCCCCTTTTTGTAACAACCGACATAATCATGAGGTAATAATGGTCCTTTGACATACAGAAAATTGACCAATAGCGAAAAGTTTCGGCCCAGGTCAGCATGCGCGGACGGCACAGGGTGACCTGGTCGATACTTTTCGCAGATGCATTAAGCCCCCTTTTCACAGAGCATGACTCATATAAACCGTCGGCTTATTTAGTGAAATCAGCTGTACGATAAAAATCTGATCGCTGGAATGTACTTTTAAGCGTCGAAAGAGGTCGCGTGTGTAGATCTGATCAGTTATTTTATAAATACCTATCAGTGCCATGGGCGAAAACAGAGGGTTTTTCAGACGACATTGAGCAAGATCAGACTACAAAGTCTGATTTTTTTTTAATCCACTGACTGTTAAGTCAAGGCTACAAATTAATTAACACGAAGGTTGCCCATGGGCAACATGTTGAGTCCACCATGGGAGAAGTAGTAAGGAATCTCATAAGCCGCACGCTTCAAGATGTAATCAATCACTTAATGCACATCTTATTCCAATATCCTTTGAATTGAAATTCACAAGAAGATCAGAGTGTTCTCCATTTATAAGCAAGAGGGTCATTGGCCCTAAAGTGGTGATGAGAGTTGACGAGATCCTGATGATGTAAAATACACACA
Source organism: Tridacna gigas (assembly GCA_945859785.2). Lineage (NCBI taxonomy): Eukaryota > Metazoa > Mollusca > Bivalvia > Cardiida > Cardiidae > Tridacna > Tridacna gigas. The sequence goes on along the minus strand of OX244038.2, from coordinate 35,728,215 downwards.
AAATATATGAGCCATACACTGAGAAAAGGTATTCTAATGCATCGCACACCACTCAACAAACTCTTTTTATGCATAAAAAGAATAGAACAAGCAAAGCATAATGCTGCAATTCAAAGATTTGACCGAAATCTGGATATCGTACTTTATCAACAGGAAGAAAAAGTAAGCAGTGGATCTAGATAGGCATTGCGTAAGTTTGTCTGTGTAGCAGATGGGTTTTGTTTTGGCAATTACGATCGACTAAGCGTGAAAAAAAAATATTAAATTCCAACCTGCCATGCTTTTATTGCGTATTAGAGTCTACTTTCTTTTTGGCTGGATGAATGAAAACCGCAAGAGTATATTTACTGAAAACTATTCAGTTTCCACTACAAGTTTTTTTTCGGCGTAGCTGAATGTGCTGACTTTTGTCCATTTATTTCTACGTCATCAGATATCAACATTGATATTCATTTATCGTTTATTGACTGCTAACACGAGCACGGTGTAGGCTAGGCAGTAGCCTACTCTTCAGTCAGATCTTGGATCTACACTGTTCCCCGTGTCCCGCAGGGAACTGAAGTCATTCTTAACTCTTTGAGCATCGAATAAGTCCAAAAGAATTTTCAGCCGAGAAAGAAGGCCAAAATAACTGCGGTGTCAAGCAAGGCAGCTTTTATTCAGAACGTCTCGGCATAGCGGACATTATAGACATGTTTTTTGCAGCCTGAGCTTGATCTACGAAGGCCGTAAAATTAAGTATATTCGTGATAGGCGTTTTAAAATTTTACAGTGCAGGAAGTTCAAAATCAACAGGTGGCAATGCGCTCTTGGCACAATAATTGAACCCTACTCGAAACGATCCCATTTCTAGGCAACCCTGAGGCAGAAAACTTTTGAAAACATCATGTGAAAAAATTGATTGTAATCGAAATGTTCTCTACCCTTTCAAAAACGACTCCCATGATTTGAGACATGTTTTATCACCAGCGAGTGTTTTAAATTATTTGATGTGATCCGGGATATTGTCGTAGCTTTAAGCAAAGAGTTAACCAAAACAGGATGAGGGGAGGAGGGCAATAAAGTACTGCAGTGAAACAGATAAGGCTTGTCCTAGACGTACGAGAACCTTTTCAGCACACTTAGAAGTATAAACGTCCTAGTAATGTTACTTATTATTAATGCATACTCATCATTTTCCTATATCCTGATGATTTTTTTACAGGCTGTCTACACCAGAAGCCAAGATCTATACGTAAATCAAGAAATATATTTAAAAAAGATAGACGCCGTAAGAGGTATAATAAACATTGAAACTGGTTTGTGGTTCAATATGAATAGACATAATGAAAAGTAACCTCGCTAGCTATTGGCTCGTTTCCTCCACTGTCTTACACGTTGTGGAAAAGGGAAGTTTTCAACTAGGTGACAAATCATCTTGTACATTGGTGTCATAAATAGGGGCACAAATGGGCCAGCAGGGGACCGCCGAATAAACATGTCTACACTTTTGACCAACTGGAAATTACAATGTATTTATTCGGGTGTATTAACACCAAGACGTAGGTCAAAGGCCAGCGTAGTCAGAGAAAAGATACATTATAGTCACAAAGTGGTTGTAACTTTAAGTTTACAAACGCCGAGAATATTAGTGATTTATCGTTACCAAGTGTTTAAAAGTGTGAGAACATTTTACTTGCTGCGTTATTGCCGTTTCATTACGTATACTCATTGACTTTACTACTTTTAAATGATACAAATAAAAAATACGCCAGCTACAAGAAAAAGACCCTCACACTGTTTAACCCCTTTACAGCCAAGGGTGATTTAAAAAGATACTTTGGGGGCTACGGAGGTCTAGAACGTGCAGTCTGATCTATGATCTACACCGTCTGTTTCCTGACAATAAACACTGGCCGAAATCATATTAATGGAATTTATTTTTAGACCTCGGAAAAGCCTCGAATCTATTTTAGTTGGCTGCGAGAGAATTAAAAAAAAAGCAGGAAACGTTTAACTGCATCAGATTTTTTATATCTTTATCATCTTAAGACGTTTTTTGATTGTTCGTTATCACCTACTGAATAGAATATATGGAACTCTACCAGGAGGGACCCCATCATGTGCTAAACTCTTCCGTGTCATGTGATAAGGATCTATGAAGCCAAAGATAAAAACAAAAATATTTATCTATACCTGTTAAAAAAAAAAAAAGATTTATCTAAGCCTGTTTAAAAGTATCGGATAGTAAATTAACACTTTACCGGACATTAAAATTCTTTACTCATCCAAAATGAAAAGTACTTGCAGACGCACAAATTACATGTTGCTTAATTGATACATTTGTCTTTGAAAGGGTAGAGGACATTGTTTGAAAAGGAGAAAATGCTAGTAACCAGCATTTTCTCCTTTTCCCACAATGTTTTCAACAACCGTCTTTCCCTTAGGGTCGTTAAAACTCGGGATCGTTTTTGTAACGCGCAATGCCGCCTTTTAGCGACCCTGGGAAAGAAGCCTTTTAAAAACATTGTTGGAAAAGGAGAAAATGAGAAAATGCTGGTAACCAGCATTTTCTCTTATTCCCACAATGTTTTCCACCCTATCACAGAAAAATTGCACCAATTGAGCCACATTGCAATTGCAAATGCTGTCAATTTGGACGAGGCTAAAATTTTGTCGTCTGGCAAATGGTTAAGCCTGAAATGTATCAGATTGTAAATTGAATAAGTATAATGCATCGTTGATTTAAAAAGAGTTATATAATATGCTTTGATTAGGGCGATTAAGCGGTATCAGTTGACGAGCTATAGCTTTGAAACCGTGAAGTAGGCTCAGTTTTTATAACTTCTGATATTTAGCCCGTAATTTGCTGTATGAATAAAATTTTGAACCAATATTACTTCATGATTTTCGGTGGTTTATTGGGAAATAATAGAGGATTATGGTTTCATAATTTCACGGTTTCGACCAGTGAATTTACCGATTGATAAACTCACTGCTACGGGAATACGGAGAGCATACCTGAACTTTGCAATTCCCAACAAAAAAAAGGGGGGTTAGAAATATGAAATAAATTGAATATTTGGGTTTTTTTTTTTTCGGTGAAATATCAGAATTTATTTCATTTCGTGAATATCACTGGGTAATATTTTCACTCGTGGCTGCGTCACTCGTGAAAATATTACCGATGATGTTCACTCGATGAAGTAAATTTCGACCTTTCACCGAAATAAACACATTTCCTCTATTTGTAACTCCGAATATCACGCTTTCGTAGTTCGTTTTGACTGAAATTCCCGCCGTGTGGGACAGTTTAGATCCAATATGATACTGCACGTTCTGTGCAATCTGATCTTGATCTAAACTGTTCGCCAAAGGACCTCTATCTGCTTTTCTAAAGAAGCCAAAGTTTTCACAAATCCCGTTTTTTCTCTCTTTCCTTTTAATGGAAGATATGGAAATTTGTTGTCAAAATTCACATTTTGTATTTTTCAATGAAATTGTTAGTCTGAGCTATGCAAACCAGTGGACATTGTTTGAAAACATCGATTCATAGTTGGATACTTTTTGTATATTGATTTTTACATGAAAATGATAAAAGCTAGGCATTCCTTCAAGGCTCTTTATAGCACCCGATACCATTCTTAAAGCATGTATTTCTAGAGAAGTATACCAGTAACATTTTGTCAGGTGGACATGAAAAAAAGAAACATCTTAATATCTTAAAGGCTAACACTTTATCTGAGGAAGACAGCATTTGAAAACATTTTGGGAAAAGGAGAAATGCTGGTAACCAGCATTTTCTCCTTTTTCCACAATGTTTTCCAATGCTGTCTAAAGACAGAAATTACCAATGCCTTCAATTCAGACAGGTCTAGAATTTTGTCGTTTGACAAAGAGTTTTAAGACAATGATAGACCTACAGTAAGATCTAAGTACCTATTTTTTAACTTACTTGATCTACCCCCCCCCCCCTTTTCTTTTTTAATTTCTAGACTCGGCTTCCAGATAAGTTTATATTTTAATTGCGTCACACCGTGACGCGTATACCGTGACGCGTATCTTGAGAATGAGAAACTCGAAACGAAATTTGGAACGAAGCCAGGCCATTGGGAATATGCAATGGACGATGGTAATATAGATGGCTTTTCAGTCCAGTATGCGTCGAAGGAAATCGCAGACTTGCACAAGGCCATAAATATTACTGTAATATTCAGACCTATCAGCATTTCGATAAAGTTAGGCAAAAAACGTCGATAACGCCTTGTCTGCGTGTCTGAAAAATCTGCATTAAGTTTGCATTTATAAATGAAACAATGCATTCTGTTAACCCCTAAGTTGCGAAGCTCGACGCAAGGCCATTTTCAGACGGTGTAGCTCAAGATCAGATTGCACAGAACGTGTAGTCTGATCTTTGATGAAGATTAGACTGCATAGAAGGTGTAGTTTAATCTTTGATCTATATTGTCTCATAACGTGAGATGTTTTCCCAGAATGTGCAATCTACCCTGCCCGATAGGCTACGATGAGATTTTTCTCGCCGAAAACAAAGGGCCATGCTCTGGCAAAAGAGGGCTTAATGCATCTCCGTCATGCATTATATCAAGCAAGCCATTACATACTTATGGATCCATAGCCTGGCATTCAGGCCCTGCATTTGAGTCATTCTAATAAACAAGGTACACAACTATTGTAAACCCTCAAGAATATATGTTGTTACTTGCTCTTTATCTAAAATACAGGGCGTTAACCCTTTCCCAAACAAGCCCTGGTTTTCACGTGTCTGCAGTACAAATCTTTTGAAAACACTGTGGGAAAAGGAGAAATTGCTCGTAACGAGCAATTTCTCCTTTTCCCACAGTGTTTTTTACCCATTTTGATAACTTTCTGCCATTTTCATCAAATTCAAAATTGTCGTCTGCAGACTCTTTCAATTTGGACCAGTCCAAAATTTGTCGTTTGGGAAAGGGTTAAATCAGACCTTGAGAACATTATATGAGTGTATTTGTTCTACTGTTTTATTTTATGATTTTTTTTTTTGTAATGAAAATGCTCTATTTAACGGACTGATACCAGTCTGATGGATCCATAATATCCACATTTTTCTTAACAACCGATTTCATCATGAGGTAGACTGGTCCTTGGACATAAAGCAATTTGACCTATAGCGAAAAGTTTCGGCCCAGGTCAGCCTGCGCGAAGTGCGCAGGCTGACCTGGGCCGATACTTTCTGCCGATGCATTAAGCCTCCTTTTCACTGAGCATGGCTCTTTTAATTTGAAAACACAGTATCTTGATATTTCTCTATCGGCTAGAATTTTTTACCTATCTTCTTAGCAGTCTAGGACTTGATACATATGTCATCTCTTTACTGATAATAACCATGTAAACGTTCCTTCGGACTGGCTGAATTTATATGAGCCATGCTACGTGAAAAGGGTGTCTTATGCAATGGCAAAAAGTGTCGACCTAGGTTAGCCAGCGCAGGCTGACTTAAGTCGAAACTTTTTGCTACTGGTCAGTTTTCTGCATGTAGAAGAACCGGTTAGACAAAAATCGATTTTTATAGATCCATAATTATATGACTGGCTTGCTACGATGCGTCACGAAAATGCATCAAGCACCATTTTGCCATAGCATGGCTCATATTCTTAAGCAGTGTAGTACTAAATAACTAGCATGAACACTCAATCAGTACGGAAGATTGAGTTACTACAATTTCAGAACATAATAATAATAATAATAATAATAATAATCACTTTATTTATAGAAGGTAGCATGTTAAGACAATCATATATATCTTATATTCTACATGGCCCTCTAATAAAGTATTAGAGTATTATTAACTGTGCATAAGCAGTTAAATCTGGGTTTAACGCTTAAATGACCGATTTAGTTGAAACGGAAAGATGAGGGGGGGGGGAACCAACATATGAGCCCTGTTAGCAAAATGGGGTTTAATCCATCTCCGTCATGCATTATACCGTGTAAGCCATTACATAATTATGGTAGAATTATGGTAAAATCCAATTTGTCTGACAAACGCCTGAATCATGAGGAAGAATGGTCCTTTGGCATGCAGAAAATTTAAAAATAGCAATAAGTATCGACCCAGGTCAGCCTTAGCGGACTGCGCAGGCAGACATGGGTTGATACTTTTTGCAGATGCATTATGCCCCCTTTTTACAGAGCATGTCTCATATTTTGATGTGAAAGCATCGTAGGGTCGGCAGCAAACTTGAATGAGAGCATCGAACTTAGGAAACACTCCACAGCATCTACCCTGTCTGTTTAAGCAATTAAATCCGGCTTCAGTGCGACAAGGTTTGATTCTAATCATTCGGAAAGAAGGGGGTGGGGGAAAGATACCAACATAATTATTTTATTGTGAAAGTATTATAGTGTGGGGGCAGTAAACGTGAATGAAAGAAGCCGAACTAAGAAACCCCCCCCCCCCCCCACCGCTTTATTTTACAAAGAAGGTCTTATTGTAAAGTGCTTTATGAAATGAAGATAATATGAACTTTCTGTACGGTGGTGTTTCTCTTTAAAGATCGGCTCATATAGATTATAAAATGAACTATGCTCTGTGAAGATGGGGCTTAATGTATCTGCATAAAGTACCGACTCATGTCAGCCTGCGCAGTACGCGCAGGCTGACCTGAGTCGATACTTTTTGTTATTTGTCAATTTTCTGCATGTCAAAGGACAAGTTTACCTCATGATTCAGTCGGTTGTTGTAAAAAATGGATTTTGTGGATCCATGATTATGCTGTGACTTGCTTGGTAAAAGGCATCACGGAAGTGCATGAACCCCCTTTTGCCGGAGTACGACTCAGTTTGTATAAAAAGGGGAAGGTTTGAAAGTAAAACTTCACGATAATAAATGAAGTTAATAGACTTTTTATAAGCACTCGAAAGAGTACCGTGTCAGAAAGAGTACCGTGTAAGATCTGTATCATGTCTGTGAATCCTTTACCTGATGAATAAGTTAAATGAAACTTTCAATCCGATAGTAAAAACCTGAATAATGCTTTCTCAAAGTTAATTTTTTGGGGGAAATTATCCCCTAATCGGATAGTGTAGATCCAAGATCAGACTGCACGTTCCGTGCCGTCTGATCTTGATCTACACCGTCCGCAAAAGGTCTTTGAGTCGCGCTCATAGCCTAAGGGTAAATCCTTTCCCAAACAACACGGTAATATAACGACTCTGAGCAAGGCTTTTGAAAACATCGTGGAAACAGGAGAAAAATGCTGGTATCCCACATTGTTTTCTATCTTTATCGCTGACACATCCCATCATTTGAGTCACATTTATTTTGCCGTCTGCAAATGCTTTTAATATGGACGAGTCCAGTAATTTGTCATTTGGTAAAACGTCCGTTAAGGTCTGTGTTCATTTATAGCCTTACCTTCTCTGTTTGAACCCTTCCCTGGGAGTCTAACGTTGTTAAGTGGTTAACACACTGGCTGTAAGGGCCACTCAACGCTCTTGTGTGGACAATGAAGGTCAAGATCAGACTGCATGTTTGGCATGTTTAGCTCGGCTGTTTTCGAAGAAAACGTTGAGGTATTGTCACAGGTTGTCGTCGTCTGCGTCATCCTGCAAAAAGTTTGACATTTCATTATACATGTATATCTCTGTCATTACGGAAGATATTTACCTCAGACTTGGACTAGTGCTTAACCCTTTCCCAAACGACAAATTTTGGAACTGGTCCAAATTGAAAGAGTTTGCAGACGACAATTTTAAATTTGATGAAAATGGCAGAAAGGTCTCAAAAAGGGTAGAAAACACTGTGGGAAAAGGAGAGATTGCTCGTTACGAGCAATTTCTCCTTTTCCCACAGTGTTTTCAAAAGACTTGTACCGCAGACACGTGAAAACCAGGGCTTGTTTGAGAAAGGGTTAACTATCGAAAGGGAACTATGGCAGGTGCCCATCAAAGTACTTTTGACACGGCTATGCCCTTATTTCGACTTAAACTTTGTCGTGCGAAAAAAAAGTTTGGCATCTTATAATATTTCTGTTATTACTGAAGATAATTTCTTCAGACTCGGACAAGTTGATAACTATCAAAAGGGAAACCTATACAACAAGAGCAGGTAACCATCAAAATGTTTTGACAAAGTTAGGCCCCTTTTTCCGACTTAACATTTTTACTGAAAATCAATCTATTTTTAAAAGCGAGTGCAGCAGCCGAGCGTTGGCAACCGCATGCCGTACTCTTGTGAAAGTTATAAAGCATTACTTGATGGTCCCACATCAGTTTGTGGATACTTTGCCAAGGATATGGCCGCGTCCTTGGCCGATCATTTGTCTTCACATGGATGATTCGGCTAGAGCTTTTACATTTGATGCTTTCAGAAAAGGGGGTTTGATGCATCTTGGGGATGCATTATACCAAGCAGGTCATCTTATAGTTATGGACCCATAAAATCTATTTTGTCTAACAACCGGCTGAATCCCGCGGTAGAGCTGTCCTTGGACATGCAGAAAATTGACCAATAGCAAAATGTTTCGACCCAGGTCAGCCTGCGCGAACTGCACAAGCTGTCCTTGGTAGATTTCTTTTTGTAAATGCATTAACCCACCTTTTCACCGAGCATGGCTCATTTTGTATTCTGTATTTAGCATCAGCCGTTGATTCCTTCACAAAGTTTTAAAATATTTGTCCCTAATTTAAAGAAAGAGCAGTACTTGAAACTTGGATCATATGAAGTCAGACGTGCGAGGTAGAAGCATTATGGTCTTCTTGTTATCTATGGGATACCGGGTATCGGAGCGTTTATTAAAAGGCAAGCAGAGATACCAAGTCATGAAAACATTTTTTTCTTAGAAAAAATCACGTTATAAAAGATAAACCCTTTAGAGGTCTTCTCAAACCACTTGTGAATGACCTTGAGAAGTCGTAAAGACACACTAACCCGTCTTCCGACGGAGGTTTTATTGTCAGTTAAGCGTTTCTTTGTAAGCTTCTTAGTCCTTAGGCTACTAAGCGCGACTCGCGGACCTTTAGCGGACTGTGTAAATCAAGATCAGACTGCACAGAATGTGCAGTCTGATCTTGGATCTATACTGTCCGATAAAGGGATATTTCTCCCCCTCCCCCCCAAAAAAAAATTTTTTTTTGAAATAACAATACTTGTGTTTTTATGATCGGCAGGAAAGTTTTATTTCACTTATTTAGTAGGATAAGGGTTAACGATCCTTTGTCAGTTACTATGTTGGTTAGTTTTAGCACGGCTGTTTTCGAGGAAAGCGGCGAAGTATTGTCGTAGCCCCGTGGTCGTCCGCGTCGTCGTGAAAAAAACTTTGATATTTTATAATATGTATCTATGTCATTACTTAAGATATCTACTTCAAACTCGGACTAGTTGTTAACCCTTATCCTGCTAAATAAGTTAAATGAATCTTTTAAGTCGATAAAAAAAAAAAAAAAAATCCAAATAATACTATTTCAAACTTATTTCTTTGAGAAAAATACCTCCTTATCGGACAGTGTAGATCCAAGACGTTCGTGCAGTCTGATCTTGATCTATACTGCCCGCAAAGGGTCAGCGCGTCGCGCGTAGCAGCCTAAGGGTTAACTATCAAAAGGGGAACCCATACAAAACGGACAGGTAACCATGAAAACATTTTTGACATAGCTATGCCCCATTTTCTCCTTTCCCCGCCCCCCCCCCCCTCCGCCCCCACCCCCCCCTCCGCCCCCACCACCGCAACGTTTTCTACACTTTCAAAGAAAAATCCCGTTATCCGAATCTAATTTGTCATCTGCAAATGCCGTCGATTTGGACACGTCTCAAATTTGGTCGTCTTATAAAGAGTGGGTAGGCCTACTTGAGAAGAAGTAAAAACATTGTTGAAAAATAAGAAATAAAACTTTTCGATAGATAAAGATGCTGGCTGGTGTGAAATCATGCAGAAAATATTTCTTCCTTGCAATGGGTGAACTCTTCAAGTTAAAGGTGCATTTAGACCTGCTACTGGGACCACGTGTAAAAAGAAGTAATCAATGGCAATATACACCTATATACAAAATACAATCAATTGCATTTATTTTTACTAACGGAAGCACATTTCATTGCGTTGCAGTCTCTAACAAGTACATTCGGGCTTTTATTTCTCATTTGTTCATCTCGTTATGGTTTACGTATTGTTTTGTCTACCTTACTGGCACCTTATCACTCGTCACAATTCGTCCGATTGCGTACCTACATCTAACCTCGTCCGTGTAAAGGAGGCTTCCATTTTGAACTACCAATCGCATGATCTTAAACATGGTGGCGCCCCTGCAAATCGCTTCGCAATTACATGAACAACCACGGTGAAGTTATTCACATCTATCGATCTGTGGATGAAAGCTCCCAACGGAATTGATAAACCAAGCTTAAAAGGGAATGTACAAAGTGTTTGCCGACTGAAATATTCTTAGAAATATATCGATAGTAAATTGACTCATGTCTTCTTTTTAAGAGGAGCCTTACAATTTCAATAACGGTAAAGCGGAGTGCCTTCGGCGACGTACGAAATGTACCGTGTAGGTGTATATCAAGCTGCGTGATACAGTCGAGGGATTTGACCAGCGGATCACCAGAGGTATGCCGAATGGCACCTTATGTGACCTATAATTATCGTGCCCTCTCGCGAAACTTGTACATTTTCTTACCAAATATGCAGAGGAGTGCTCAAAGAGAGAGTTACCGGACTGGCGTTAACACATAACAAAAGATATATTTTACTGTGGTAATATTAGCAAGTAGCCCATATTAGTATTGAAAATGTTACCATGTATGCCAATTATTCAAACAGTACTGGTTTTGATACATCAGAAAAGATTGAATCGTGGAACTACTTTGTAACTCTTCGAGTTTTTCTGAGTAGATTACTACGCTGGCATTTGACCTTCTTCTTTGTATGATAAACTGAATGAATAAACAGAAATTTGAGATTGGTCGGAATTGTAGACAAGTTTATTCGGCGGGTCCCTGCAAGCCTATCTGCGGACACGTTGATGACATCATTTATTTTTTCTTTTCTCAGTCAAGCACAAAAGAGCTTCAGTACTCCTGTACCTCTTACGCTATTTTTTTTTTTTAAGTCCCCTACCGGCGAAGCCGAAGGGGACTTTAGGTTTGCACTCCGTCTGTCCATCTGTCCGTCTGTCCGTCAAACCGGCAATTCAGTTTTCCGGACTTTTTTCTACACGCTGGTACATATTGAGCTGAGTTTTGGTGTGTAAGTCACCCACCATCACTTACAGATCAAGTTCGAGTTTCGTTCCGGTCCACTCGTTTTTGACGGATTTACTGACCTTGGAGTTACAAAATTCCACTGATAAATCAGTTTTCCGGACTTTTTTCCGAAACGCTGGTAGGTATTGATCTCAGATTTGCTGTGTAACTCAACCACCATGACTTACAGATCAAGTTCGACTTTCGTTCCGGTCCACTGGTTTTTCACGGATTTACGGGCCTTGGACTTACAAAATTTCACTGATAAATCAGTTTTCCGGACTTTTTTTTCTAACTGCTGGTAGATATTCACCTGACTTTTGCTGTGTAAGTCAACCACCATGACCTACAGATCAAATTTGTATGTATCATTGCGACAATAGAAGGCCATTGCGGGTATAGATGTTTTCTCATGATCGATGGCCTAATCTAGTTTATTTTAAAATGCCGTTGTCAAATATATATCTGAGTGCTATCGAAACACTTATTTGTTTAAGAAAAATTGAGTTTAACTGGGTTTACTTCCTTCGGTTTTGCACAAACTACGATACATGATTTTCAAAATACCGTATTGAACTCATAGTGGCATTGTCCCCTGAAATAACAAAATTTGGGTTTTTGTGGCATTTATCGAAGACAATGCCACTATGAGTTCAAGAGAAATTACATATACATGCCTTGATAATTGTTGTCTGAAATTGTCGGGAAACATTGTACAGATGTGTCGGGGAATTATCTTGTCGGGGAACTGTGTAGTTCCCGCAGAGGTGAAGGTTGTTGCTATACAGAGACACCAGTAATGAATCTCAGCACATCTTGAATGGCAAATAAAAATGTTTTGGCTTGCAAATACTTTAAGAAAAAAAAACAACCTTATCTATTGTATACTTAATATGTTTTGGGTCAAGTTTTGTTGGTTAAATCTTCTTAGCAGAGTAAACTCTCACAGTTGAACAAGTTAGCCTACGACGCAATTTCCCTCTGGCCGAGCACCCATGCCGTTCGACATTGCCTTTCCCTTCTGTCATTGATCGATTTTAAATCAGACAAGGGTATGAGGGCTGGAACCAAATTAATGCACTTTCAGCGAGTAATTTGGCCAATGAAAAAAGAATCGTCCTTAGTTTTATTAATAACTGTTGCCGTATATATAGCGGGGCTTCGTAAGCACACACGCCAGACGACATCTAGATATGCAAACTATTTTCGGGTGCATGGAAAACCTGAATTTCACTTCGAACCGTATTTCACCGAAATTTATCTCTTGATAACCGTATTTCAACTCGTATGACCATATTTCACATCAGATAATGAATTCTTCGCCATGGTGAATTCTCATTTAGCTAATTTATTATGTAAATACATGTATAGCTTACATGTCCAAAAAAAAAAATCTTTTCAAAAGGAGTTACATGTAGTTCTAAAAAACCGTAAAAAATTCTTGTTAGGATAAGATATTTTCCAGAAAATTAGCATAGAATTATGCTGTTCATAAATATATTTCATTTCAGATCAAAAGTTATCACAACGGCAATAAAATTTGTGATACTTGGGTGAAATACGGTCATCAAGGGGTGAAATTTGGTGAAATCCGGTTCGAAGGGAAATCCGGTTTTTCCATGGACCGATTATTCTCGATGTCAATGTGAACGTTCAGTGTTCGTGTATCCTAGAGCAGGACACAATTATTTCAAATACTAACGAATTTGAATACTTGAGCTGTAAGGGACGTCTTCGATATATCTGAAAATTTAGCCACCGAAAATTATGTACGATAGAAGCGTTGAGGATAATGCAACATTACAAATGAACTACGCAACGTCTCGCAAACCGGAAATCTGGACAGGAAGGAGTACAAGGCCGGAGGCATGCTTACGTCACCCCATGAATCAGGATAATAACAATGAGAGCCTGGTTGCTACGCCACCAGGCGACTCAAAAATCTCCCCACCGTGCTCGGCTTATACCGGGGCTATTTCCCAAGCCTATAGGGACTGCGTTTACAAATGACGGGTTCATATTACATATATATGCTAGCTAACCATGGCCGCTAGGATGAATCGCACCAGGTAGCGTTGTTTTAAATAAATGTATCTTTTATTTTGAAATTTGCTGCATCGCGTGCAAGCCTGAAAACTAGTCCGGTTATGTATCTAGAATGTCCAAATCAATTGGGTATGTATTTTAAACAAAAATGTACATAAAAAGGATAGACGGCGTAAATTTGCCAACAAGTAGGTCTGCCGGGGCCCGCAGAATAAACATGTCCTTATTTTTAGTTTAAACCTGTTTTATACAATATATCAACATCTATTAATCAGTTACAACAAAACATTACGAAAAGTATTGGAACGGAAGCATAAAAGCTTATATAGTTCCTCTCCCTAAAAAACAGTCACATGGTATAACAATTATAGTAAATCAAACGAAATGAATATACACCAAAAATATGATCTGATAGTGAAAACTTGAGACAGTAACAACGAACAGAGAAGTAAGAAGACAGGAATTATGGCAGGAGGTTGAGAAGAGTGAAGAAGCAAAAAATGAAAAATTAACTTACATAGACGCCATGTGTATCTATAAGTCCGCCGCAGTACAATATCTAAAGAAAGTTACCATATACATATTATTCAATATACACGTAACTTGTAATTCAAGCTATTCTACCTCTATTCTCAATGAAAACATGAACTGCAATTAAGATTTTTTTTTCTTTTTCTTTTTCTACAAGGGGGAGATTATTGTCGCCAAATAAGATGATGTCAATATCATTTTTGACCAAATGCAAATTTCTATTTATTCATTCGAATATTATAAAAAGTAGGTCAAAAGTCAGCGCATTCAGCTATGCAAAAAATTCCACCTACCGGAAGATAGTGCAGCTAAGTAGCATTTTTTTTTTTTTGAAGAGGTTCCGTTTTAAAAATAGCACAAGTTGATTGACGGTCCTAAAATTTAAACCAAGAGGCGCAGACCCAATGACTGAGTTTCTCGCTACCTTTCTAAGGTGGGGAGGGGGTTCCGTTGCCAGTGACTTAGCCCCTAGCCTTCTAAGCGCGATTCAATGACCAAAACGTGCAGTCTGATCTTTGAATTACACTGTCCGATCAGGAGATACTCCCCCCCCCTCCCAAAAAAAAAAAAAAAAAAACTTTGAAATAGCAACATTTGGATTTTTACTGTCGACTTGAAGGTATCATTTTACTTATTCAGAAGAATGAGGGTTAAAATCCTAAACATACCTTTGGTGTTGGAATAAATAGAGTAAGGAATAGCCGCGAAATTTGGCTTCTGCTGATCAAGGGCCGTGGTGAAGAGTGTCTCATTTGTATTGAAAATGGCGACAACAATATCGCACCTAATGAGGTAGTCTGGTACCCCGCCGTACCTAAAAAGTACGTCAGGCAAAGCGCAATAATGGCGGCCCCCGTTGATAATATGGAGGGATATTGTTATTTTACTTGATCAGATCGGACTGTTGGCTGAGTTCAAAAGAGACTGGTTGCAATAAAGTAATGGCAGTAAGTTTTTTTAAATGGTCGTTCCTCTTTAGCGAGAAAAAACTACATATCAGAAATACTTTGAGTATCCGAAATATCAATGGACCTGTATAACGTCCGAAAACAGGGCTACTTTTAAAATTGATTCATAGTCAAATTTATGTTAAAACCATAAACCAACAGCACGTTTTAGATTCCGTAATATATATTTTGTACAAGATTGAACTCGTTTTATTCATTAATCAAACTGGATCACGTGAAATTCGGGAAAACATGAGGCCGGATCTCCCTACGCGATATGCACCGGATGTGCCTATACGCATGCTCGTATGCAAAATAGCTCCCAAGTCATTATGATACTCACATTTACCTCGGAGTATGAATTACAGGGATTTGCCATCATTATATTCTTAGTTTTTACTCTTTTCCAAACGACAACATTTTAGACTCGACCAAAATGAAAGCATGTGCAGACCTTTTCAATGTAACTCAGAAGATGATTTCTGTCTTTATCGGAGTAGAAAACATTGTGGGTAAAGAAGAAATTGCTGGCTACCGGCATTTTCTCATTTTCCCAAAATGTTTTCAAAGGCCTTCTTTCTTCTTTCGTTAAAACTCGGGATTGTGTGGTAAAGGGCTAAAAAAGAAAAAAAAAATCTTGATTTAAACAATTATGTAACTGTGCATCGACTTACTCTATGTTCTGTGACTATTATCCACTTACCAAACAGTCCCGTGGAAGAAAGGCTTTTCGATACATTATGAAAAAAGGAGAAAATGCTGGTTTCTCATTTAATGTTTTCTGCTTTTTCACTGACAACTCTCATCATTTTAGCCAGAATTATTTTGTCGTCTTCATTTTTTTCTCTGAATTTGGACAAGTGTAGAATTTCGTCGCCTAGAAAAGAATTAATCAGGGAATGAGGTTTTAACATACTGGCTAACCATGGCATATCATAAGCTAGTGGAAGCGGGGATATAAATGGGAGGTAAGTGAAAGTAGCTGTAACAATCAAGTGATCCTTTTCCCTTTAGGCCTATATTTTCAAAAGCTGTATTTGCAAGGGGAGAAACTTTTCCTATAAGGAAACAAAAAAAAAAACGGTTAATAATGACTGTATTTCATTTTATTTATGAATCGCATGTTATCCCCGAAAATCACAGACAGTATATATTAAATTTGACCGTTTAAATGGCGTGTACTGTAGTCACAGGACATCCCTGACAAGCCGTATAACTCAGGTGGTAGAGCATAGGACGCGTAAACGTCATGTTTCGGGTCATTTGATGGTGTAGGTTCGGTTCACACGGCTGGCCATCTAAAATTACTAATAGTCTTTCGGATGAGACGTTTTAACCGAGGTCCCTGTGACGGTGCTAAACACCAGGCACTTTAAAGAACCAGGCGTAACTTTGGATGGGTTTCGTCTTGTATCTTGCACTATCCCCTGTAACATAACTAACAGCTTTAAGGGTGCGTCGCCCAAATGGGAAACCGGTGGCGACGATAAATAAACGTAAATTCAATCAATCAACAGGATATCCACACAAAACTCGGACAGTATATACCAAGGATCAGACTGCACAGAGCGTGCAGTCTGATCTTGATCTATTCAGTCCGCAAATGTCCTTCACATTGTTAACACCTAAAGTAAAGGTCATATAGGCAGTTGGACTTTTGTAAGACGTGAAGGTAATCAATTAGTCACAGTATGAACCATTTGTATTCATTCGTACAGTACTTTCTCCTTTATGACTCTCATTCACTATTGGTATAAATTAATGGGCGCCGCACTGGCAAAAGGGGTTTAAATGCATCTCCGTGATCCACTTTACCAGGCAAGTCATCACATGATTATGGATCCATAAAATCAGTTTTGTTTAACAATCAACAGAATTATGAGGTAGACTGGGCCTTTGACATGTAGAAATTGGACCAATAGCAAAAAGTTTCGACCTAGGTCAGCTTGCCCTGACTGTGCAGGTTGACCGGAGTCGGTACTTTTTGCAGATGCATTAAGCCTCCTTTTCACAGAGCATGGCTCAATTTTGTATAACATATGAACTGGCATACTCTTAATCCTTTACCATACAATCATGTGCTTCAACAACCCCGAGGGAGAAGGCGTTTGAAAGCATTGTGGGAAAAAGAGACTTTGCTGGTAGTCAGCATTTTCCTGTTTTTACTCGACAATGTTTCCTACCGGTTCGAGGGCAGATTTCGTAATTTGAACAACATTAATTTGTTGTCTAGAAATGCTTTCGATTTTGGTTTGTCATATCCCTTAAGGTGCTGAATTAATGATTTAGACCTGTTTAATTTTTGGGGAAAAAAGCCTAAAATATTCCTATTTCAAGGTTGTTTCCGTTAGAAAATGTAACATAGCAGCAGGCAGTGTAAATCAAAGATCAGACTGCACGGTCTCTGCAGTCTGATCTTGATCTTCGTTGTCCGGCAAAGCAACTTAGGTCAGTTCCAGGGCTTTAAGGGTTTAATTTTGTCGTCTTGTAAAAGAGTTGAGGTAATTAGAACAGCTGGTACCTTTGCGCTTATAAATTGATTCAATTTGTAGGCGATATTAATATGACCTTATATATGGGTCGTGCTCTGCGAAAAGAGGGCTTAATGCATCTGCGAAAAGTTTCGACCCGGGTCAGCCTGCGCAGTCCGCGCGGGCTGACCTGGACCGAAACTTTTCGCTATTGGTCAATTTTCTGTATAGCCAAGGACCTTTGTACATCATGATACAGTCGGTTGTTTAAAAAAAGTGGCTATTATGGATCCATTATTATTTGATTGCTGAATAGGTATAATGCATCACGGAGATGCATTAAGCCCCCTTTTGGCAGAGCATGACTCTTATGAAAATGTCCTTTGGCGCTGCGGAGGGGAAAAAAGAGAGAACAGAGAGAGAGCGCGCAGAATAAGAAATAAAAAGGTCTAAGAAATATAAAGAGAGAGTCTCATATTATATTAGAGAGACATGGCTGATAAGGGAAAGGGGGAGTGGGGGCGAGGGGTGTCCAGGCGAATTTGAATTCTACTGAATTTGTTGTACGAAACTCTTTCTTCCTTCATTCTGTGTCGAGTGCAGGTAGCTAAGTGGTAATGTGCAAACTTAATGATCCAGGAACTGCAAGTTCGAATTCAGGGCCAAGTGTTAGTCGTTGGCAGAAAAATGAATTTCAAAACTTTGTAAAAAGTTGCAAAGTCGTTCTTTTGTTTTCTTTTTAGCTGAGAGTAAAATTCATTTCTCTGCCAGCGACAAGCGCTTTGACCGACCGTACAAAAACAGATTGCCATCTCCAAAATAATTTCCATACTTTTAAGCGGTATGGTTTAAATTTAAATGCATTTTAACACCCGCATTGTTTAATTTTGGCCGCCACTGTGCCTTTAACTGTACATTTCAAGAAGCCGTCACAAAACCATATTAACGAAGGCGATTACATGAATTTGAGCCATGCTCTGTGAAAAGGGGGGTTCATCCATCTGCGAAAAGTATCGACCCAGGTCAGCCTGCGCCGAGTGCGCAGGCTGACTTGGGCCGGACTTTTCGATATTGGTCAATTTTCTGTAAGTCTACCTCATGATTTTAAAAGTCGGTGTTAAAATAAGTGGCTATTATGATTCCATAATTATATGATGCTTGCTTGGTATAATGCATCACGGAGATGCACTCAGCCCCCTTTTGCCATAGCATGGCTCATTTATATTTGAAAAAGGGATTTTAATGCATCTCCGTGACCCATTATACCAAGCAAAGCAACGCACTAGACCCATTGTGTCTCATGCTGTTCAACCAACTGAATCATGAGTTAAAGTGGTTGCAGAAACTTGACCAATAGCAAAAAGTTATGAGACCCATACCAGATACTTCTTGCAGATGCATTGAGTCCCTTTTGTTCACAGAGCATGGCTTATTCATATAACTCGTGCCCTTTGATTAAAGAAAATGGGGGGGGGGGGGGAAACTGGTTCCCGGCATTGCTTTATGTAAGGGAGAGAACCCATGGTCTTGTGTCCTAAGATATGATGAATTGCCTGCCCATCTGTTGTCTGGGAGCACTTCCAGGATAAAACAATAGAAAGAAACAAAAAATTCATTGTGTATGTTGTTTACGCCAGAATATTTCATATGGTATCAGACAGTGAGCATCATAGATCAGACTTTCCATTCAGATCTTGATCAGCACAGATCACATAAGCCAATGACGATGTTTCAAGCCTTGCAGTCCAGCCCGAATAGCTCAAGTGATAGAGCATGGGACTTTTAAACGACAAGTTTTTGGCCACTAGAGGGTGAGGGTTTGTGCCACACGGCTGGCCACCTAGAATTACTAATAGGCTTTTGGGTGAGACTTTAACCGAGGTCCCGTATAACGGTGCTATACACCGAGCACGTTAAAGAACCAGGCGTAACTTATGATGGGTCCTGTATCTTACACTATCCCACGTAACATAACTAACATCCTTCAGGGGGGCGTCGCCAATATGGGCAGCCGGTGGCGACGCTAAATAAACGGAAAATCAATCAGTCAAGTCTAGCAGACAAAGTGCGACATTATTATCAAAATGCTGAGAACAGTATTTGGTATTTGTGGACAGTGTAAATCAAGATCAGACTGTGGGAATGATACTTTTACATCTTTTTCGATAGTTTGGTTAAAACGGTAGTAAAACTAAAACATACTGGCATGTAGTCACAAACCACTCTAAATTGCACTTTAAGTATAGTCCTAACTTCAGAAAGAAACCCAGTTTTATGGGCTAAACCATTAATGGGCCATGGTCTGTGAAAAGGGAGTTTAATGCATTTGCAAAAGGTTTCGATCCATGTCAGCCTGCGCAGTCCGCGACTGTATCGATATGGCCGGACTGATAAAAAATAGAATAAGTCTTTAAGAAATTTAATGACAACTAAGCATTACAAAAAAAAAGCAGAAAAAAATACCATACAGTTTAAAAAAATACAGAAGTGTTCTTTTAACCCTTTATCAAACTTTATCCAAAGTTTTAACGACCCTCAGAGAGATGCCGTGTAAAATATTGTGAAAATATTGTTGGAATATAGCATGTGGATATGTGATCCTTCGAAATATTTACAGGAAAGGATACACACTTGGAAAATATTTAGCAGTAGCTCCGATTGCTTTTGCAACATGACACTTGCTGTCTCCTTCCCCCCCCCCCTTTTTTTTGTAAGGGGGGGGGGGGGGGGGGGCAAAAATACAGAAAAGCTTAACAAATGCGTGTTTTCAACCTTTCAAAAAACTGAAATTTTGAATGATCTTTTGATGGATGATATACACGGATAATTCTTACGAATTTCATGTTCACTCTTGTACTCGAATTATCGACAAACTGATCTTTACCAGACTACAAAATGTAAGATTTGTCCGCGTCGAAAACATTTGCGGACGTCAAGATAAATAGTATTGTCCTTTGAAAGGGCAGCAAACATTGACGGTAAAAGAGGAAATACTGGCCAACAGCATTTTCTCCTTTTTCCACAATGTTTTCAAAACGCCTTCCTACCACGGGTCGTCAAATTGCGGTATTTTGGTAAAGGTTATCTAAATTCACCACTTGACTATATCAATACAAATGAGCCATGCTCTTTGAAAAGGGGTTAAATGCATCTGCAAAAAGTATCGATCCAAGTCCGTGCAGGATGACCCGGTCGAAACTTTTTGCTACCGGTCATTTTCTTTTTTTTTTTCATTTCTAGGGACCACCTCATGATTAAATTGGTTGTTAACTAGACATAATGGATTTTATGGATCCGTAATTATGTGATGGCTTGCTTGGTATAATGAATCACTAAGATGCATCAAACCCCCTATTCCAGAGTTCAGCTCATATGTATGGATTATGTTACAACGAGTTATCTTTATGAAGTCGAGGCCATTAACGCACAGAGTTTTTATATTAGAGGTTGTAGATTCAAATCGCAGCCTGGCCAAGCTGTGCGAGGATTGATGATAGTTATTGTGATAAGATTCACTCCACTTTAATCGCTGAACATTGTTTCGTTTTTGTTCATGTAAGGAAAGCAAACAGTGGCTTGGAGAAGTATTATACCTAGCTGTGGTAACAGGCAATAGGCTACAATGAGTGCGTGGGTATGTGCACCTGCTGTTGTGATATAGATGGAATACTGTGGAAAATGAGTCCAAACTCTAAGAAATATACGTCTGTGGTGAAAATAATCGTAGTTTTTTTTTTTTTTGAACGGCTGTTTTCGAAGAAAACGTGGAGTTATTGCAGTAGCATGACGACGTCTGCGTCGTCGTGCAAAACCTTGGACATTTTACAATATCTCTGTTTTTACTGAAGATATTTACTTAAAACTAAAACAGGTTGTTAACTAGCAAAAGGAGAATCAATACGATAAGGGCAGGTAACCATAAAACTATTTTTGACACAGTTAGACCCCTTTTTCGGCCTGATCTTGGATCTACATTGCTTGATTTATTGTTAAAAGAAATTTAAAAATTCAGACCTAACAGATGAGAAACTGTACAGTTTTGGTCGGTCTTTCTGTACTGACTGGAAAATATTCGGATGACAAGTTATGTTGGCTTTCTCGTTTACAACATACAGACAACATAAATCAGCACAACCATGTTGGAGAGATATTGCATATTTCCTATACACTTTAAAATTTGCTTTCATCAGTTTTGATCGCAAGTTTGAAATGTCCAAAACGAGTAAATGACCTTGGTTGAGAAAAATTGAAATATTTTTACAAGTTTATTTTAAGTGAAACATCGTTCTCGGGAGCACTGCACACACCATCGAAAGCTGGATAAAGTTTGATTTTTATAACATCAACATTGTCATAGTAATTAGCTTGCAACAGCATTTGTAGATTTTCAACAGAAACCACTTCTGGCTTTTGTTCAAATGTGTTGTACACATATACTCCAAAAGACGATACCGCAGCACCATGTGCGCAGCAGACAGATGTCCAGAACATTTCCGGTACTGTGACGTCATTTCCGATAACTTCGACATTAGTCGCCATCGACGGTGCGGCGCCGGATATGAGATATAATTCTGGTAATTCATAACCGTTATGCGGTTTTCCTTTTCCATAATTATCAGAGTTGACTGGAATGTGACATTCGTTGATGGCAAATTCCCTTATCACTTTCATAACTCGTTTCCAGCCGGAATAAACAGTCGGCTCCATTGGAGCTGTGTTGGTCATGGTAAATGTGGAAACCCTTCGAGACAGGTCCCAGCCGATGACGTCAGGGGTTATAAGGGGAGCAATTCTGTAACCGCTGAGTTCATAATCGGATGGTAGAGCCTGGTGTTCGCCGTGTTTACAAGATGTAACAGCGCAATCACTGGCCAGATCACTGAGCTGTGTCATTCCTTTCTTTTTCTCCTTGAAAAACCAAGAAATAGTGCTCACTTCTTCAACTATGAGACCTGAAGTCATAGATCAGTAAATTGTTATTAACTTACGACCTTCCGAAACAAATTTGATGCTGACGAAAATGAAAACATCACCGTGAAATACGGTTAATCATTATGACCCATGCTCTGTGAAAAGGGGATTTAATGCATCTGCAAAAGGTATCGACCCATGTCAGCCAGCGCGATCCGTGCAAACTCTACTTTCAACATTAATTCAGTTATGTCACGGGATCGGCGCACCTATCCATGAGTTTCTACATGTATCTGTGCAAATACTTTTAAACGCAACACTCCAAGACAGTGTCTGCATTATTAAACTTGCAAAAACGTTCAATTTCAAATGTATCGAAGCACTGGCATTGATTATAAATGTATTTTTTTTTTAATGTAATCTTGAACTTACTTCTGTCTACCATATATGGTAAACTTGGCCATTTATCGTCCCCAAGAGAGCGCACTGTTACCATGGAGTACACTGGAATTCGCTGTTTTGTGTCATACATGGTAGCAAATTGGCTTGCCCTGTGATCAAACAACGCTCCAAGCTTGCTTTCTTTGTCGAACTTCTGACAGATCATTTGCTGACCGTTTCGTAGTGGAAAGCCGACCGGCAGCAGCCCTCCTATATTGAAGTAGAGTGTCACAGAGATTAAATTTATGATGTTTTTTTTTTCGAGTAAACTCTACCAAACGACAAGATCTTAGAGTTGTAAATAGACATGACTCAAAAATTGAAATTTGTTTATAGAAGGGTCGAAAACATTTAGGTAAAAGGAGAAAATGCTGGTGAACAGCATTTTGTCCTTTTCCAACAATGTTTTCAAAAAAGTCTAATCTACCGGGGTCGTTAAAACTTAGGATTGCGTAGTAAAGGGTTAAAAGAGTAATATTTCTCCATCTGTAGGTAAACCATTGTGCTTTGGCAAGTGGCTTATCAGCTACTTGGTAGTGGGTATTTTTTAGAATTATTTCTTCCAAGGGGAACCAATCAACATAATTATGTTTCAGTGAAGAAACGATGTTTGAAATAATTTGGGGCCCTTTTCACATTTGTGTTTCCTAGGTCAAGTCCAGTTTGTCTGGGTTTTAATATTTTGAATGTGACCCAGCGCCATAGGGTCCAAGATTCTCCATTGTTTCAGAATACATGGATATTGTAATCTTGTGGTATTCTTAGCCCATTACCTCATAGTCACGACCCCAAGGAAAAGGACTTTTTGAAAACATGGTGGGAAAAGAGGAGAAACTGCTGGTAACCAGCATTTTTTCCCCACAATGTTTTCTGCCCTTTCAAGGACAAATTTCATATTGTGCAATATTTAATTTGTCGTCTGCAAATGATTTCAATTTGGACTCATCTAAAATTTTGTCGCCCTGCAAATAGCTAAATAAAGTGTCAGCAGATTCGTATCTTTAAAAAAAAAACACTATAGATGATGAAATACCAAAGAAAATTAAATTACAGGAAAGCGTTTATGTTACAAAATAGAATGAAGTTTGTTACCAATTCGAATGGACTGCATCGGTAGAACCACTTTTGTAATAAAATAGCTTTTTGTAATAAAATCTTCAACCTCGCTAATAAAGCCAGGTTGAAAATTTTATTACAAAATGCATTTTTATTACAAAAGTGGCTCTACCACTGGATCATGCTGCGGACGGCGAGCAGTCAGTACTTTCACAAAGATCATCAAAAACAACATAAACAAGACTGGCTACTTTACACCGTATAACGAAAGGAACGTTTTTCCACAACAAAATGTAAAAAGCTTTGGAACATATTGCTCCTCTTGAAAATATTGAAAAGGTTCTTATTTGAAATACTGAAAATGTATCTAATGCATACAGTAAAATTGTACCAAGTGCAAATACAGCAAGAGCACCGCATGCGGGTGCCAACGCTGGGCTGCAGTTGTTTGATTTTCAGTGAAAAAATTTAGTGAAAAAAGGGGCATAACTGTGGAAAAAAAACTGTTTACCTAACACGAAATCTGTCCAGCAGCGTTTATGAAGATCGCCTTTGTACTTCGTGAACTTCTTGGCAGATTTATCATATTTACATCTTTTGCTATCTTTGCAAAATGCTTTCAGTATGTTCTGACACCTTTCTGTCGGTGTGTGGAATGGAACATATTTGTCATCAGAAAAACACCACAGTTTAGGGTCCGCTATGTGTAGCTGATCAGAGCTGATGGAGTTACCGATGGCCATGTTGTATTGAAGGTCGTAGAGTGTGTACTCACAACTATCTGTGTATAGAAATAATATGTAGATTATATTTAAATTGCTTAAAGGCCTAATATCGGCTAAAAGTGAACAAAACTGGTGGTAAAATGTATTTGAATTTAACTCTTACTATTTAAATGTATGGAAATTACTGTGAAGATGACAATCCGTTATTGTAAGATTTGACCAAGCGTAAGTCGCTGGCAGCAAAATAAGATAGAGCGACTTGGCAACTTGGACCAACCATACATAGACAGGTTGTCATCTCCATAGTAATTTCAATGCTTTAAAATGGTAAGATTTAAATTTAAATGCAGGGCAAGTAACAGTAGCTGCCAGAAGCACACACAGCAGGTGTTAAAACGCATTTAAATTCAAATAATACTCTTTAAAAGTACAGTCGGTCCAAGTGTTAGTCGGTGGCAGGGAAATTAATTTCAAAGCTAGGTTAAAAGATGCCAGGTCACTCTTTTTTTTTTTTTTTTTGGGGGGGGGGGTACTTTTTGCCTGATTTTAAAATTTATTTTTCTGACAGCGACTAACACTTGGACCGACCACATAATAACAGATTGTCATCATCACAATAAGAGAGCATATAGGTGGGCGTTCTCGGTGCTATTAAAGCCTGTTTCCATGGTCCTCATTCAGGATGCTACATAAATGAAATTAACTTATTTATTAAGCAAAAAAGACCCAAACCTTGTTCCCTAAACCACTTTTGGCCAGAATAACTGAAATGATTGGACAGTGTGAGATCTAGAGTCTCATTTTGATCGACAGCGGCCACATAATGCAATTTAAGTCGCGCTTAATAGTTGAAAGTTAAAATTTACCTACCTTCAGGACCATCTTGGTTGCGGAGTTCATCTGAAAGATAAAAGATATGGCGAATTTGAAATATCATGGTGGGTTGATAATTTATGTCAGATTCTTATCTATTAAATAATATTTCTGGTTTTGTATCCGTAGTTCTACATATTACTTTCGTTCTAAAGTCAGATACTCATATTCTTACTGATACGCAACCTGTGTTTCATCTGGAAAGAATAAGCTAGCGTTGTGAAGTTTAGAGGCTTTAAGTTGAAAATCGGTTGAAACTGTAGACGGGGAAGTACACACCAATATCCCTGATGTCTTCTATGTCAATTCCAGAGCATTGCGTGTTGAATTCCTCTGTAACTGCGCCGTCTGATGTTCTGCAAACGCGTTCTTCTCTTCTACCACATTTTCTTGTTTCAAAGTATTCACCCGTACAAGTAGTAGTTTTGGACGTGTACCCGTGTTTCACGGGACAATTCCGGAACCGGAAGTCGGTGTCACCTGCACGTATCCATGGCGACCACGGCGTCCATGTTACACCTAGAACATAAATTTGCAACACATTTTAGCACGTGATATATTTTTCATTTTGCCACTTTATTTTTAAAAGTGGTCTTTAACCCTTAAGCTGCTATACGCGACTCACTGACCCTTTGCGGACTGTGTAGATCAAGATCAGACTGCACAGAACGTGCAGTCTGATCTTGGATCTACACTGTCCGATATGGAGGTACATTTCTCAAAAAAAATAAGTTTGAAATAATATTATTTGTTTTTTTTTACCATCGGCATAAAAGTTTCATTTAATGTATTTAGCAGGATAGGGATTAAGAAAAATAACGGTCGTCTGATGGAGGTAATGTATTTGGGCCATCGTCTGGAAAAAGGGAGCTGAATGCATCTCCGTGATGCATTGTACTAATGAGACCATCACACAGTTATGGATCCATGAAAGCCACTTTTTTTCAACAACCAACTTAATCATAATACTCTGGCAAAAGGGGGTTTAATGCATTTTCGTGATGCATCGTAGAAGGCTAGTCACATAATCATGGATTGATAAATTCGATCTTTGTCTAACAACCGACTGAATCATGAGTTAGACAGGTCCTTGGACATACAGAAAAATGACCAAAAGCGAAACGTTTCGGCCCAGGTCAGCTTGCGCTGACAGCGCAGGCTCACTTAGGTCGATATTTTTTGCAGACGCATTAAATCCCTTTTTCACACGGCATGACTCATTTATGAGTTCACAGTCAAATGCGATAAATTTAAGACAGGACGTAACTGAAAACACTTACTAAAAAGCTCTTTGCAGTACTGCGGTAAGTCACTCTGACCCTTGTCTTCTTCGATCGGATCTGTCGTGTTTTCGATGTATTCTACATCTTCTGAATCATATTCTGCAATAGAACGTGATATTCGTTTGTATCTTTTGAACAGATTTTCGTTAATTTGTGTGGGCGCCGAATAAGCCCGACAAACATGTTCAGTCAAGAAATGGAGAAACCAATAATATCGATATTTTGGTTGAATTTGTCGATAGTTATTTAGAAAAGCGGACAGTGTAGACTGCACGTTTCTGTGGTCTGATCTTGATGTAGACTGGCCGTAGAGGCAATCTATATCGTGAAAGATGTTTAAGGGTGTTAATATACCGCGAAACCAAGTAGCATTTGTCTGTTTAGGATTTCACCAGAACTAGACTGCGTATGCAGCTAAGAGAAAGGACCCCTGGTTCCTAACCGTTAAGCATAGAGCTACCAAATTTATCATGCTGTTTCATCTAGTAGAGATCTACCAAGAATGTCCCTGTCCATGGGGTCTAAAATTTTACATGGGCTGATATACCGAAAAAAAAAAAGGTCTTCTGGCTCCCAATCATAAGGTCTAGGACTGCCAAAGTTTGCGTGTAGCTTCATTTAGTAAACCTATAGCACGATTGTTAAGATAATCCTGGGATCAGCCCTGGGAGTAAGATGTTTAACAAAGGCTCTGATCGTGAAAACTTTAAAAGTATTCTTGTAGAACATGAAGTCAATATGACTTTAAAAGCTTTTAGACTTATCAAGGGGAATAACTCTTGTTCAGTCATAAGAGATATATGTATATGTAGTTTGTTACATACATCTCCCTTGATTATCAAACTACACTACTACATGATTGGTGTTTGGTATTCAAGTATTTTGGTTAGAAAGTGTACAATTTTCAGTGAAAATGATTTATTTTGGTGCTAAATCTTGTGCTTGATGAGTTGAATACTTCATACGGAGTAAGATTTGTATCATTCAGTTTTTTTCACGGAACCATTCATACCATTGAAAAAAAAAATGTTTTCTGCTCCTGAAGTTTTGGAAACCATTTTGTCAAAGCTCCCTTTGTTAGAGTTCATTGGTGTTTGGTATAAGTAATATTTGATTGGAGCTGCTTGTACTCACTGACATCATATCACCTGAAAAAGATACGCCTTTTTTTTGGGGGGGGGGGGGGCTATTTTCTCTCTGAAAGTTTATTGCCATACAGATTTCTTATGATCTAATGTATCTGTCAATGCTAGTTTAGTGCATGATACATTTATTTAAATGGCAGTGGAGCGATACAAGGCCATCATCGCCCTCTTGTTTCTAAGATGCACAAAAAGACCATGCCTCCCCTGGGCGTTCTAGGTGTACTTCTTGTACAACACATTGCCAGCGATGTAACTCCTGGGGAATCTTCAATAATAGGAATTAGATATTATATCCCTTGTGAAAGAGCCTTAATCTTGTTTACAAACATAAATAACCGTTACTGGTAAAAAATGGTACAGACATTGTTTGATTTTTTTGTCTTAACTCTTTAACCGTAAGGCTGCTAAGCGCGACTAAAAGATTTTTAGCGAACGTGTAGATCAAGATCAGACTGCACAGAGCGTGCAGTCTGATCTTGTATCTACACTGTACGACTAGGAAATATATTTTCATAAGAAATAACTTTCAAATGACAATTTTTAGATTAATACTATCGGCTTGAAAGTTATATTTAACCTTTTCAGCAGCTTAGGGGTTAACCTTACGATCCCTCGATTTTAGGATCCCTAAATAGAAGGCTTTCAAAAACATCGTGCGAAAAGGAGAAAATGAAGGTCGTCATCATCAATTTCTCTGTTCCTGACACATGTTTTCAATGAGTGAAGTGCCAAAATTAACTTTATCTCTTAAACACGCACCGTAGAAATGTGAGTGTTTCCCGCCAAACAGAATACCTTCAGTTGCAATGTCCTCTTGTAGTTCAGGGTACGTTATGTTGGTGACTGTGGTGCCTGGAAGTAAAAAAACTTAATTGAATAGTGTTTTCGCCGGCTTTTAGCCCGTTACCACACTATTCCAAGTTTTAACGACCCTGAAAAAGACGGCTTTTGAAAACATTGTTGGAAAGGAGAAAGTGCGGGTAACCAGCATTTTCTCCGTTTCCCACAATGTTTTATACCCAATCAAATACATATATTCACATTTGAGCTACATTTGATTTGTCATCTGCAAATGCTTTCAATTTGGTTGAGTCCAAAATTTTATCGTTTGGTAAAAAGTGAACATGATTTCAGCCATAACTCGGCAACAACATACTACTTCATACGTTTATTTGGTTTCACCAATACTAAGCTGGGACTCCGACATGTTTTGCCAAAGGACGTTCGAAAACAAAGCCAGAACTTTTACGCAAATCCTTGATGACTAGAACTGGGCATTTACAATGAGCGCTTGCGGCTGCACAAAAGTAAAACTTAGATTTATTACCTCCTCACCCCAAACGACAAAATTTCAGACTGGTTCAAATTGAAAGCATTTGCAGACGACAAATAATATGTGGCACAAATTATGAAATTTTTGTTTTAAAGGGTAGAAAACATTGTGGGGAAAGGAGAAAATGTTGTAGACCAGCATTTTCTCCTTTTTCCACAATGTTTTCAAAAGTTCCTTTCCATGGGGGTCGTAATTATTCGGAATTGTGTGATAAAAGGTTAACCTTTACCGAACAGTCCCGGGTTTTAACATTCCTGAAGTAAAAAACCTTTTGAAAACATTGTGGAAAAAGCAGAAAATGCTGGTTACATAATAAAAAGTGGCGTATTTGACCAGATTTCCTAAATAAAGCATTGCATGCGACTGCCAACGCTCGGTTGCTGAGTCGAAAAAGGGGCGAAACCGTTTCAAAAATATTTTGTTGGTTACCTGCTCTTGTTGTATGGGTTCCCCTTCTGATACTTAACAACTAGTTTGAAGTAAATATCTCCGGTGATGATATATTTACATAATGTCAAAGTTTTTGGAAGACAATTTCTAAGTCAAAAAGGGGGCATAACTGTGCCAAAAATATTTCTGATATTGTATGATTTTACTCTTTTGATAGATAACAACTAGTCCGAATTTGAAATAAATATCTTCAAAAATGAAAGAGATGGTATCAAATGACAAAATTTTGTACGACCACGCAGACAACGACACAGGGCTGACAACATCTTGACGCTTTCTTCGAAAACAGCCGAGCTAATAAAACCCTTTTTGAGATTTAAGAAATCTATTTCTATTGCATCGTGAAGAATATTGGTCATTGTTTAGCATCAGATAGCGGACGGTATAGATCCATGATCAGACTGCACGTTCTGTGTAGTCTGATATTGATCCACGCCATCCGCGATAGCTATTTCACTCGCCATGGCAGTGAAAGATTTTTGCAGAAAAGTTCCATTTTCTGCCAACCCGTCACTTTCAATTCTTAAAAGTGAATCATTCGGCCCCGAGGCATTACGCAACATGGTATTTAATCGATTACCTTGTTCGTATTTGATTGATAGCTTTTTAGAAGTCTAGATAATTCAATGTTTCCCAGCTGAGATTTTCTCCTATAATCAAGTGGTTTTAAGGTTTGCCGCTCTGATTTTTGAGCTGATGAAGTGCCGGACTGCCAAGCTGAGGTACCCAGGTTTGATAACAAGCTTCAGAAGCATTTGATGTTTTCAGATCCATTTGAAAAAGTACTTGTAAGAAACCCAGTATGGTGAATGAGTGTTTTATCCTTTTTTTCCCTTCCCCCCCACAAAAAAAAAAAAATTAAATTGCCGAAATCGAAAGCCTTTGCAGACGACAAAATAACTGACTCAAAATTAGAATACATCTTTCAAAGTGTAGAAAACATTGTTAGAAAACGCGAAAATGCTAGTTACCAGCATCTGTCCTTTTTGTCAAAAATCCGGTCAAAGATTATGAGGTGGAATGGTCCTTTGATATGCAGAAAATTTACAAATAGCAAAAAGTTGCGGCTGAGGTCAGCCTCAGCGGCCCACGCAAGCTGACATAAATTCATAATTTTTGTTGTAGATACATTAAACCACCTTTTCACACAGCATACGCATTTAAATACATTGTGACTTTGGTTAACTGGTACCTTTCCTTTCATTAATTCTCTACTAAATTGTTTGCACCATGAGACTGAAGGCCTTTAAAAACATTGTGGGAAAAGGAGAAAATGGTGAAAATAGACATTTCCTCCTTCTCGCAAACTGTTTTTTACTACGTTAAAAAGACAAATTGCCTTGTTTGAGCTACATTTATCAAGCGTACTGTAAATACCATCCACATGGACCAGTCTAAAAATGAATTCATTACTCATTCAAAAAGATATGAGCCATGCTCTGTTAAAAGGTACTTAATGCATCTGCAAAATGTATCGACTCATGTCAGCCTGCGCAGTCTGCGCAGGCTGACATGAGTCGAAACTTTTTGCATTTTGTAAATTTTCTGCATGTCTGCAGCCTGCGCAGGCTGACATTTTCTGCATGTCTGCAGTCTGTGCAGGCTAACATTGGTCGAAACTTTTTGCATTTTGTAAATTTTCTGCATGTCTGCAGCCTGCGCAGGCTGACATTTTCTGCATGTCTGCAGTCTGTGCAGGCTAACATTGGTCGAAACTTTTTGCATTTTGTAAATTTTCTGCATGCCCAAGGACTATTCTACCCCAAGATTCAGTCAGTGAGGCAAAAATTGATGTTATGAATTCATAGTTATGTGATGACTTGCTTAGTATAATACATCGTGGAGATGCATTAAACTGCCTTTTGCCAGATTATAGCTCATATACAGCGGACAACTTTAAAGCATCTTTGATCAACATGGATTATCGACATTGATACATGTGGAAAAAAATAGTATTTACTTCCTTTTCCACAATGCTTTAAAAGTTGCCTCTGTCAAGCTTAAAGTTGGAAGCTTCGTAAATACAATTTATTCAATCAATCAATCAGTCAATCAACCAATCAAGCTAAATGTAACGTCTACAGACGATTATTGCCTTAAACCTTTACCAAACAATCCCGAGTTTTGACGACCCTAAAGATATGGGCCTTTTGAAAACATTGTGGGAAAAGGAGACAATGCTGGTTTCTCCTTCTTCATAGACAAATCCTATCGTTTAGCGACATCCAATATCTCCCTTGCCAAATGCTTTCAACTTGGACAAGTCCAAAACTTTTAAAACTTTTTCGTGTGGTAAAGGTTTAACTCTTTCAGGATCATACACTCGACCTCTTTCGACGGCTGAAAATACAATCCACTGAAACTCAGAAATGTTTTATATCATTATAGCCTTGTTTAAGCTAGCGGACGGTATAGATAAAAAAATCACACTGCACGTTCTGTATGATCTTTCATATACACTGTCTACAAAAGCCCATGTTTTCGCCCAATGAAATGAAAAGGTTGCGCCTCGGGGAAGAAAAATACAGTTCGATAATATGACGTGATCTGGCATGACGAATTCGCTTGTCATTTAATACATGGAGATTGATTGCAAAAAACAGTGCTGCACTTGATTAGTCATCATTCGTAATTTTCTTTTTTGTCCATAAAATGATCGATCATATTCCTGCAATTGATGACGAACTGTGGAGGTTTGAAAACGGGTTGTAAAGGGGGCTGATCAGATTTTTTTTAATCTCACCAGACTTCAAAAATAATTCGTCACTGAATTAAGTAAGGCGATAGGTGACAGTCCATCAATAGATCTAAAGAAGAATCGTCTTTGAATTAAGTAAAGCGATAGCTGGCAATACATCAGTAAATCAAAAGAAATTGAAAAAATTTGGAAAAAAATATTTTTTTTTCTGTGATAGATCTATATCTTTAATGGGCCACATAGTCTCTTAAAGTAAGTTTTAGATTTCACGCCAGAATTTCGCAAAGGTTGCTCGTGAACGTCACTGTATCAGTACGACGCGTCGATTATGCGGGATCATATTCAAGTAAGAACGATGACGTCATAATTGATGTCATAAAAATAGACAGAGTTACCGATTGTTAAGTGACCAACAAAGCAGACAGTGATGTCGATTGCAGAGCGACCAACAAAGCAGACAGAGTTACAGACTGCGAAGTGACTAACAAAACAGACAGAATTACCGATTCCAAAGGGACCAACATAGCAGACATGTCGATTGCAAAGCGACTGACAAAACAGATAAAGTTACCGATTGCAAAACTACCATCAAAGCAGTAAGAGTTGTTGATTGCAAAGCAACTAACAAAACAGACAGATTTACCGATTGTAAAGCGCCCAACAAAACGGTCAGAAATGTCGATTGCACAGCGACCAACAAAGAAGACAGAGTTACGGATTGTAAAGCGACCAACGGAACAGACAGATTTACCGATTGCAAAGCGACCAACAAAACAGTGTTTCCAACTGTAAAGCAACCAACAAAACATATATGTTGATTGTAAAGTGACAAACAAAACAGACAGAGTTACTGATTGTGAAGCGACCAACAAAACAGACGGTGGTGTCGCAAAGCGACAAACAAACAGAGTTACCGATTGCAAAGCGACCAACAAAACAGACAGAGTTACCGATTGCAAAGCGACAAAAAAACAGAGTTACCGATTGCAAAGCGACCAACAAAACAGAGAGAGATGTTGATTGTAAAACGACCAACAAAACAGACGGAGTTACTGATTGAAAAACGACCAACAAACAGACAGAGTTACCGATTGCCAAGCAACCAACAGAACACATAGTTACCGATTGCCAAGCAACCAACAAAACAGACAGAGTTACCGATTACAAAGCGACCAACAAAGCAGACAGAGTTGCAGGTTGTAGAGCGACCAACAAAACAGACAGAGTTACAGGATTGCAAAGCGACGAACAAAACAGCCAGAGATGTCGATTGTAAAACGACCAACAAAGCAGACAGAGTTACCGGATTGCAAAGCGGCCAACAAAACAGACAGAGATGTTGATTGTAAAGAGACCAACAAAACAGACAGAGTTACCGTTTGCAAAGCGATCAACAAAGCAGACAGTTGCCGATACAAAGCGACCATTTCGGTAAACTGTACAACGAATTAGCACCTTTTCACTGCACTCGTCACAACTCGGCCGATTCCGTACCTACATCTAACCTCGTCTGTATAAGGGAGGCTTCCATTTTGAACTACCAATCACATGATCTTAAACATGGCGGCGCCCCTGTAGATCGCTTAGCAACGACATGAACAACCACTGTGAAGTTATTCACTTCTATCGATCTGTCGATGAAAGCTCCTAACGAAATTGATAAACCAAGCTAAAAATTGAATGTACAAACTGTTTGCCGACTGAAATACTCTTAGAAGGATAACGATAGAAAATATACTCATGCATTCTTTCTAAAGAGGAGCCTTACAATTTCAATAACGGTAAAGCGGTGTGCTTCCGGAGATGTGCGAAATGTACCGTGTAGGTGCATATCAAGCTACGTGATACAGCCGAGGGATTTGATCACCGGATCACCCGAGGTATGCCGAATGCTTTTCATTGCATTTAACAGTTCCGTTTCTTTACGGTGCAGGGAAAAATACTTTGTTGTATTTATCACTGTTTGACAACAAAAATTAATTCAAAGCAAAAACATCGGAGCCATGCTATATAAATAGACGGTTTATACACCTGCTAAAAGTATCGATCTAAGTCAGCCTTGCTCGTTATAATGCATCACGGAGAGGCATTAAACCTCCTTTCGCCAGGGCATGGCTCGATTTTTAAAAGGTCCATTTAACCACACCAATGGGAACATTTGAAAAAAAAAAGTAGAGCATTTCAGACTTGTCTATATCATTTGTGAACGAGAAATCAAATGTTACTCAAATGACTGGATATGTCTTTGAAAGGGTAGAAAACATTGGAGATACTTAATGTTCACAACAATTTTTTTCTTTTTCTATATTGTTTTTTATCCTTTCAAAGGCAAATCCCATTACTTGAGCTACTTTCTACAAATGATTCTCAAGTGGACAAGTCTGAAAATTTGTCGTTGGATTCAGATGTTTACTGCTTGATAACATGACAATTTTTCTCAATATTGATTGGATTTGTCCTTGAAAGGTAGAAAACATTAGGAATACTCAATGTTTACGACACTTTTTCCTTTTTCTGCAATGTTT
Organism: Tridacna gigas; assembly: GCA_945859785.2. Taxonomy (NCBI): domain Eukaryota; kingdom Metazoa; phylum Mollusca; class Bivalvia; order Cardiida; family Cardiidae; genus Tridacna; species Tridacna gigas. Next base: position 35,693,562 of record OX244038.2, on the reverse strand, counting down.
TATATTCTTTTAAAGTCACTCGAGCAACTTTTAACCTTTAAGCTGCTAAGAGCGACTGAAGGACCTTTGCGGACTGTGTAGATCAAGATCAGACTGCACAGAACCTGAAGTCTGATCTTGGATCTACACAGTCCGATAGGGAGATAATTTTTTCCCCATAAATACCTTTGAAATAACAAAACTTTGGTTTACACTATTGGCTTGAAAGTTTCATTTAACTTTTTTAGTAGGTTAAGGGGTTAACATGTCGCTTGCAAATGATTTCAAAATGGACAAGTCTAAAATTCTGATATCGGACTCAGATGTTTACTGCTCGATAACGTGACAGTTGATATGTTTCCCGGCTGATGACAAATCGGCTCCATTATTATTCTATTATTCATCATTCATCTGAAGACACTAATAACGTACGATATCTGATTGTGGAATAATTCCCAAGTATTGTAATCAGCTATGCAAATATCAAACTGATTGGGCCATGCAAGGCTTACATACATTGATAGTTGTGCGTGGTGGGGTTCTGCTGGTGAATGTAACAGAGAGATATATATGGGCGGCGCTCTAGCAAAGGTGTTTTTATTACTTCTCCTTGATACATGATACCAAGCAAGTCATCACATAATTTATAGATCCATAAAATTCATTTTGTCTCACAACCAACTGAATCATAAGGTAGAATGGTCCTTAAACACGCAGAAAATTTACCAAAAACTAACAGTTTCGACCAAGGTCAGCCTGCGCGGACTGAACTGGTTGACCTTGGGCGATACTTTTTGCAGATGCATTAAACCTTCTTTTCAAGGAGCATGGCTCATATATAGAAATGCGTCAAGCATTTCATTGGTTACACTTTTTATCATCGACGATATAGTACGGAAGATGGAACAGTAGCTGTAACTGTAACAGAGATTGCCTTCCATCTAAATGGGGGCTTTTCCTGTAAGTCAATTTATCTCCCTTGCCAAATAAAGACTAAAGGTAACCAAATAACAGATTGGTTCTTTTAACTGTATTCCTTTGTTTTTATCCTTGGGGATGTTGCGATAAATACAATTTGATTTATGATTATTCGTTAGGTCCCCGTGTAATTTTAAAACAAATTTTGCTCTCAATCATTAGAGAAATATGTATGTATCGATTTGTAAATCGATCTAACCAGATTTAGCTTAGATATTATCTCAAGACTTGTCTTTGTAGTGCAAGAAAACCAGGGATAAAAACCAAGTAAATCTCTTATCAGGACCGATGTAGAACCGAAGAGGATTCAAGGGAAATAACTGAAGAATGGCCTTCCCATTATGTAGCCCGGGCAGATCGTACCCTTTGAAAAAACGTTTTGAAAACGACATTTCTGTATTACAAGACTAATGACATACGCCTACGTGGACAAAAATATTTTCGTGTTTTTCTTGTTAGCTTTTACCAAACATGTTTTTACCGCCCCAGGAGGAATGCCTTTAATAACACTGCGGGAAAAAGAAAGCATGCTGGTAACCCACTCGTCACAACTCGGCCGATTCAGTACCTACATCTAACCTCGTCTGTATAAATGAGGTTTCCACTTCGAACTACCAATATCACATGATCTTAAAATGGCGGCTCCCATGTAAATCGCTTACCAACGACATGAACAACCACGGTGAGGTTATTCACATCTATCGATTTGTAGATAAAAGCTCCCAATGGAATTGATAAACCACGCTAAAAATTCCATGTACAAACTGTTTGCCGACGAAAATAATTTCAGAAAAATATGGATAGAAAAATATGACCCATGTTTTCTTTTTTGGTGTACTTCCGGCGAACAATGTACTGTATAGGTGCACATCAAGCTACGTGATACAGCCGAGTGACTTGATCACCGCATCACCCGGGGTTTGCCGAACGGCTTGTAACCGTGATCTTGAATCTATAATGTCCTTTCTTGTTTGAGATATTTTCCGGTCAAAGCGGTTCGACGGGTTGCAGATGTCTATATCATTTATAATATACATGTAGGTCTTTGACCGTTGAACACTATACCGCACAATCTAAAGTTTTAACGACCCTTGTAAAGACAGATTTTGAAGACAATATGGGAAAAGGAGAAAATGATGGTAACCGGCAGTTTATCCTTCTCCCACAATGTTTTCAACTGAATTGGAGGCAGTTTCCATCGTTTGAGCCTCCTTCGATTTATCGTCTGCAAATGATTTTTATTTGTCGGTTTGGTTTTCTGGGGAGAATGTACATGTAATTTGATGCATCAGTAACAGATAATTATTTAGAATATTGTTACAAATGAAAAAGTAATATGATCACAATGCTGGCATAAATATTTATCTCAAATTAACTGTTAACAAATTATTGATCTTTCTCTAGAAAAGGTTCCGTGTACCAACGAAACTTCGCGTGATGACCGGGCTATATATGACAACCCTAAAAATGAAAAACCAAAAACTATGGTGTCAATCCTCAAAATTCAGTCTCGTTAATCCTTAGGCTGCTAAGCGCGACTCAAGAACCTTTTGCGGACAGTGTAGATCAAGATCAAACTGGTAACCAACATGTTTTCCTTTCTGAAAAAAAGTTTTCTACCATTCAAAAGACAAATTTCACGTTTTGACACAATTTGTCGTCTGCAAATGTTCTCATTTTGGACGAATCTAGAATTTTGACGTTTGGTAAAGAAATAAAATGCTATGCCTAGCATAATTACCTCCCTTTAATGAATGCAAATAAAAAATTTACAAACAGCAAAAAGTATCGACCAAGGTCAGCCTGTGCGGACTGCGGAGGCTGACCTTGGTCGATACTTTTTGCAGATGCATTATAGCCCTTTTTTCACAGAGCATTATTCATTTATAGTGACATGTTGGATGCCTCAGTCTGTCTGAACAAAGTACCACAGCCAGACGTCTCATTTACTTCCCGTTGAAACGTGCGGTTCCTTAAAAATCTATATACTTAAGGTCTTCTAAAGACAAGGACGGTTTTAATGTGTATGCCTCAGCACGAACCTGTTGCTAACGCGTATGAATATTTCATGTTAGGCTGGTGCAAACGGAAGCGATAAAGATGTACTTCGATACAAAGGCCCGTTTGATGTATACCCTAATGGTTTGATCTTAATTCTTAATTAACACTTCTTCGAGCTATCCCGTGATTTCACGACGATGAAAAAGAGGCTTTTGAAAAAAAAATGTGAGAAAAGGAGAAAATGCCGGAAACCAGCATTTTCTCCGTTACTCACAGTGTTTTCTACCTTTTCAGTTACAATCTCATCATTAGAGCAATAAGTTATTAGTCGTCTGCAACTACTTTGAATTTGGATGAGTCTAAAATTTGGTCGCCTGGTGAAGTGTTAACGCTATAGAGGATTTCTAGTCTCATAACTTCGTGAATGAGTAGCCAGCCTTGGTAGTATGATCAATATACCAATATACCGTCTCGGAGAGAAATTAACTTTGTATTATTTTCCAGACGACAAAAATTTAGACTCGCCCATACTGAGAGCATGTGCAGACGACAAAGCAATTTACGTCGTACAAGACTTTAATACACTCCGATGACGTATGTACACAGCTCTTTGATTCTTTACCACACAGTTCCGATTTTAACGACGCTAAGATAGAAGCTTTGTGAAAACCTTATGGGAAAAAATGTCGGTAATCATCATTTTTTTTTCCTTACCCCTAAGTGTTTTCTATCCTTCCAAAGGCGAATTTCTTTTTTTACCAATTATTTTGTCAAGTCGGGCAGGTCTAAAGTTTTGTCGTTTGCTGAAATAGAAGGTCTCGGCCAATCAAATGACTCGTCTTTGAAATGAAAACTAAACCGGACGTTAGAAGTGTCGGTGAAAACGGACCCAGGACTGCAGTGTGTATTATGACTCTTTACTTGCAGCAAACGGTTATTCCGAATATTTTTCACCACAAAAAGGCTATTTATTTCATGTCATGTGATTTTAAAAAACGGATCGGATTTCCTGCAGTTCTAAATGTTTGCCTTTTTTTTTTTTTCTTTAATGAAAGCGCTAATGCATCGTTTATTTTCTCTAATGTTAAAAGCATGTTTGTCTTTTGGTCCTTTTGAAATGGAAACCAAACCGTTATTGTTCTGCTGCACGACAAAAAGTATTTGGGAAAAAAAAGAGTCAGGTTGCATTTTGAAATATTTCTTAGAAATTAAAAGAGGTGATATAAATTTCATTGTGTTTTAATCCTTTACCAAACAATGGCGTGTTTTATCTAACCTCACATGTATGAATGCTTTTGAAAACATTGTACCTGTTAAAGGCATACTTAACGACGCTGAGTTCGAAAGCGTTTGAAAACATTATGAGAAAAGGAGAACATGTTGGTTACCGGCATTTCATCCTTTTCTCACAATGCTATCTACATTCCCAGACAGATCCCGTCACTTTGGGGCATTTTTTTTTTGTCTGCAAATGCTTTCAATTTGGATGAACCTATATTCTGGTCGACTGGTAAAGAGTTCACCCTTTACGTCACAGTCCCTAGATTTAACGACCCTGGGAAAAAGGCCTTTCGAAAACATTGTGGGAAAACGAGAAAATGCTGGTAACCAGCATTTATTTTCCTTCTCCACCAATGTTGCCTACCCTATTAAAGACAAATATCATCGTTTAAGCTACATTTTCAGTGTTGTCTGCAACTGATTTCAATCTGGACCAGTCTAAAATCTTTTCGTTTCAATTAAGATTCGGTTAACCCTTTCCCAAACAAGCCCTGGTTTTCACGTGTCAGCAGTACATGTCTTTTGAAAACACTGTGGGAAAAGGAGAAATTGCTTGTAACGAGCAATTTCTCCTTTTCCCACAGTGTTTTCTACCCTGTTTGATAACTTCCTCCCATTTTCATCAAATTTAAAATTGTCGCCTGCAAACTCTTTCAATTTGGACCAGTCCAAAATTTGTCGTTTGGGAAAGAGTTAACGATTTGCTTTGTAAAGTAGATGGTCTACACAAATTCAATATATTTCTCGGTTTATATTTCTCCATGCAGGACGGTTTAACTCTTTAGCTAACTCTATTTAATCTGCGGCACCCTGCAGGCCTTTTTCACAGACAAATTTATAATCATTCATATACCAGTTGCTCTTACACCGTCTATTTTGTTACAGATATTTCTTGTTTCGGATAGTTCCAAGCTGAAAGCATCTACAGACAAAAACATAAATAGGAAGCAATTTATAAATTTTGTCTGTAAAAGGACAGAAGACATGCTGGTTTCCAGCATTTTCTTCTTTTCCCACTATGTTTTCACATGCTTTCTTCGTTCGGGTCGTCAAAACTCTGGATTGTCTCGTACAAGATTAATGGGAAGTAATTATACTGAATGTGTATTTTGTTCAAAACTTTCAACTGCGACATTCTAATATGCTTATATTATTTTTGGTTAATTAAAGTGGCACACAAAAGCTTTTACCCACTAACTACCGGTACTATTAACCCTTATCCTGTTAAATGATTTGACCTTTCAGGCCGACAATAAATACCAGAGTAATCGGTTATTTCAAACTTATTTCCTGGGAAAAAATATCTCATTAAACGCCAGTATAGATACAAGATCAGACTGCACGTTTTGTGCAGTCTGATCTTGATCTACACTGTCCGCAAAAGGTCAGTGAGTCGCGCTTAGCAGCTAAAGGGTTAATATGCTTTCGGAGTTGTACCTTGAGTATAAGAACCAGACTGCACGTTTTGTGCAGTCTGATCTTGATCTACACTGTCCGCAAAAGGTCAGTGAGTCGCGCTTAGCAGCTAAAAGGTTAATATGCTTTCGGAGTTGTACCTTGAGTATAAGAACCAGACTGCACGTTTTGTGCAGTCTGATCTTGGTCTACACTGTCTGCAAAAGGTCTGTGAGTCGCGCTTAGCAACTAAAGGGTTAATATGCTTTCGGAGTTGTACCTTGAGTATAATGAAGCTTCGAAGAATACGTAGCTTTTTGGTGAATTCATATAAACACCGACACAGAAAAAGTCAATAAAGCCATTGGGAAAGAAATAAAATTCTGAATTTAACAAACAAGAGCAAAGCATGTCATCATTTCTTGACGCCTGCAAACGCTTTTAAGTTGGATAGGTCTAGAAATTTATCGCTTGGTGAAGAGTTAACCAAACGACAAAATTTTAGACTGGTCCAGATTGAAAGCATTTTGCAGATGACAAAATAAATGTGATTGAAAAAAATGAAATTTGTTTTGGGAAGGGTAGAAAACATTGTGGGAAAAGGAGAAAATGCTGGTTACCAGCATTTTCTCCTTTTTCCCCACAATGTTTTCAAAAGGCTTCTTTCTCACAGTCGTTAAAAGTCGGGATTGTGTGGTGAAGAGTTAATCTCTGAACCACGCAAGACCCCTAGATAAAGCTGAACTTACCGGACACTGCGATCGATATTACGAGCCCGGAGAGAGAGAGACAGGGGGAATATAGAAAACAGAGAGAAGGGAGGAGAGGGAGGGGAGGATAGACAGACAGAGACGAGAGACTGAGAAAGAGGGAGAGGAGTGAGAGAGACAGAGAGAAGAAAGAAAACGGAATGCGAGAGAGAGAGTGGGAAAGAGGGTGGAGAGAGAGTGAGAGACAAAATTTAGATAGAGCGAGACAGATAGAAAGTGACAGAGAAAGACACAGGCAGAGAAGACAGACAGGAGAGACAGAGAGTGAGGGGGTTAGAGAGAGACTGACAGAGACGAGGGAGAGAGTGAGAGACAAAGACGATAGAGGTGGCAGACAGATAGAGTGACACAGAAAGACAGAGAAGACAGACAGGAAGGAGAGAGAGAGAGAGCATCTCTGTCAATAAAGTACAAGCAAGCTCATTCGTCTAGTTGCCAAATAGTCAGAAAAACTTTAATTAACCTTACATCTGGAACAGCCATGTGATTGCAAATAATTCCCTCATGTAATTTTCAAGCCATACTATTATTCTTTTGGGCACCATATAGACAAATAAGTGAAATGATCAGTTGCAATTTTCTTTTTTTTTTTCTTTTGATAAGGAGTTGAGAATATTTCTCAAAAATTGTACGTCAGTAGAAATACAAGATCAGACTGCACGTTCTGTGTAGTCTGATTCCCATCTTCGCAGTCTTCCATAGTTATCTCCAATCGACCTTGGAGCTTTAAGGCTTTACTCTGTATCAGACGACAAAATTTTGGACTTTTCCAGATTGAAAGCAGTTACAGACGACAAGTTAAGAGGTTCAAACAGTAAAATTTGTCTTTTGAAATGGTAGAAAACATTGTGAGCAAAGGAGAAAATGCTAGTTCCCAGTATTTTCCCCTTTTCCTACTATGTTTTCGGAAGCCTTCTTCTTCAGAGTCGTTAAAACGCGGGATAAGTTGGTAAAGGTAAAACACATGCAGGCAAATTTGTCCTCTGGGGAGTCCATCCGGGTTTATGAACCCTTTACCAAACAATCCGTGTTTTAACAACCTAGAAGGAGAAAGCTTTTGAAAATAATATGGTCAAACGAGAAACTGCTCTCAACTTGAACATGTCTAAAATTTTGTCGTCAAAGAATGAATGCAAGTGCTGTAGAAATAGTATTCGTATTCTATACTGTGCGCTCCTGTAATCGACCGTTCTCAAAAACATTGTTGCTTCCTTTAAATCACGATGCTACAACTCTGTACCAAACGACAAAATTTTAGGATTGTTCAAATTGAAAGCATTTGCAGACGACAAATCCAATGTGGATAAAATATGAAATTTGTTTCTGGAAGGGTAGAAAACATTGTGGTAAAAGGAGAAAATGCTGGTTACCAGCATTTTGTCCTTTTCCCACAACGTTTTCAAATGCCTTCTTCCCTAGGGTTGTTAAAAGTCGAGATTGTGTGGTAAATGGTTATATATTATTTTCCTTTCCATCAAATGCATGGCTTGTACTTTCTGTAGATTTAAATAATGTTTAAGAGAAAAATAACCTGTACAGTGATAGGTTAAAAGGGCTTGGTAAGCATCACACTTCCACAACAGTTTTCCTTTCGAATATAGATGTCATATCAGCTCGGCAGTTTCCGAAGAAAACATCAATGTGTTATCGAGGGGCAGGTAACCATCTAAATATTTTTGACACAGTTATGCTCCATATTCGACATAAAAGTCAACAGCAGCCGAGCGTTGGCAACCGCATGCGGTGCTCTTGTTTTTTCCAGCCTTCAGCATCACATGCAGTCATGTTCCAGATCTCGTCTACATATTAATTGATTTCAGCGAGGGTATAGTTCAATTTTCTGTGAAAGTTTTAATCAAGCCTGAATATTAATTATCTGGAAAGTCTGCCGTCTTACCCCATTACCAAACAATCCCGTGTGTACACAACCCTGAGAAAGAAAGCTTTTAAAAACAAGGTGGGACAAGTATTTTCTCCCTTTTCAACAATGGTTTCTACCCTTTCAAGGACATAAATCATGGTTTGCGTCTACATTTATTTTGTCGTCTGCACATGCTTTCGATTTGGAAAAGTTTGTCCTTCGATAAAGGGTTATATATTTCTCAATTTCTGTGCAAAAAAAAAACACACAGAACATGGAGTTGGAAGCTTTTTTCTTCTTTAAAAATAATCATCTCATTCATCTTACCTTTAACATAAGATTCTGTAGTATTTCCATACTCGTCTATATCTTCAATTTCGATGACGATATCTCCCGATCCAGACCCCGAACCTAGATCCTCGTCATCACTTGTGTTAAATGGCAGCGTGACGTTCGTCATATCATTCCTTTCTTTGTCATTAACAAGTGGTACAGGACTTAAAAAATCATTGTCAATTATAGTCAAATCATTGGTATCGTCCCCAAATATATCTTGTCGGATATCTGTAAACTCGACACCAGGTTCTAGATCTTGTCTGTTGTCTGTAGGTTCAACACCAGGTTCCCTCGTGTCCTCTGCGTGTTTTCGCAGCGTTTTGTCCTCAGCCGTTAATCCTATATCGAAGTTTGTGTCATCTAGATCTATGATATCGTCGTTTATGGTTTCAGGTTCTTCCACTTCTTCTGTTATAAATGGATCTGGAAATGAAAATTTAAGTTGTTTGTAAATCCTTTGTTTCTAGATTCGCTGAAGTCTTACATCGATCCTTAAAGCTTTTAATAAATGAAATGAATTCATCATTAACAGTGCAAAACACTAGACTTTGCAGATTCCTTTTTTTTTTTTTTTTTTGTTCCTTTCTTTTTTAGAATATGTCACAAATAACAGTCAAATAACAGTCAGTGTAGATTTTTAGACAGAGTCAGACTTGCCATTTGGTTATTCCGGACAGAACGCCATAGCTCAATTTGAGCCGTTTTTTGCTTAGCACTCTGAATTCTTTTTCTAGTTCTCAAAAAAACTTTTCTAAATAAGGAACATAATTTGTGATTGGGTTTAACGAACTGTTCACTTGTATCAACATAATTATAGAATTTTTATTCCTGTTGATTATTTACATTTAACAATGGCATGAGCCATATTCTGCGAAAAGGGGAATTAATGCATCTGCAAAAAGTATCGACCCAGGTCAGCCTGCGCGGTCCGCGCAGGCTGACCTGGGCCGATACTTTTCGCTGTTGGTCAGTTTTCTGTATCTCCAAGGACCAGGCTACCTCATGAATAAGTCGGTTGTTTTAAAAAAAAAAAAAAAAAAAGTGGCTTTTATGGATCCATAATTATGTGATGGCTTGATTGGGATCATGGATAACGGAGATGCATTAAGCCCCCTTTTGCCAGAGCATGGTTCATATTTGTTTGCTGCAAAATTGTATCAAGAGGCTCGTATTGAGTTAATTGCTGAGAAAGTTTTTGCGACTGTCGTCCCATAAATGGGAAACCGACTTCAAAGCCCAGACACCGTTACTTAATAATATCTATGGTCGGTCTGATAATTGAATCGCCCCAAAAGATTACCGTATATAGAAAGTTACATCTATAAATCTGACTTCTACTCCGTGATATTCCGACAAAATTCGATAGAGTTGTGGAACTTTTAGTGTCCAAAGAGATATTATATTGCAGAGATATAGCTATCGCAAACTGTAATTATTGTTATTAATTGTTGCTGGGTCCCATTATACAATTTTACGTTTGGGATCTCCTGATTTCGGCGTCTGCTACAGTACAGTGCTGTAATTTAGCTTTTTGAGCTATTTATACAATAGTCACTCTGGATTACCTTGTTAAAGTGGCATGCAACCTGATTTCGTTTTGTAAATTATTTTCAGAAAACTGTATTATTAAAAAAAAAAAACTTACTTTTATTCGTCTGCAAAGATGGCAGACAAAAATTCTCTTTTGGAAACATCATGACGAAAGAAGAAATTTGGTTACTTTGTACTCAAGTTATCTGACGAAAATCGACTGCCATGTTCAAGGAAGTTAACATAACTACTTCCCAAAGAAATCTAAATAGAGAATATATTGCAACTGTCACTTCAGTGACATTTAAATGTAACACATTTCTTCCTGTAGACAATATAGGCCATGTTCTTTGAAAAGAGGGCTAATGCATCTGCATAAAGTATCGATCCATGTCAGCCTGCGCGGACTACTCAGGCTGATGTGGGTCGAAACCTTTTGCTATCGGTCAGTCTTCCGCATGGCCAAGGACCAGTCTACCTGATTAAGTCGGTTGTGAAACAAACTGGATTTTATGGATCCATGATAATTATATGGCTTAGTATACTGTATCACAGAGATGCATTAAACCTCCCTTTTGTGACAGCGCGGCTCATTTTTTTTTTTCGTCTGGCTGCGATTTGCAGTCTCATTCTTTTTTGTAAGTCAGCCCCTTAGCTTAACCTTTTTGATAGCCCTTAATAGTAAAATTTCTCTTTCTAGAATCTACATTCCTATTGGATAACAGAGGCTTATGAGTTGACAGGGATTGCCCAGTCACTTAGTAATGTCCTTTGTATACCACAATTTTTTTTTTTTTTTTGTTATTATGTGCATCTCACTATCACATAATCATTTACATCTTTTCAGAACATTCCTTGTCAAGTGGTTAACCCTTTAACACACAATCCCGACACTTAACGACCCTGAGGAAGATTATCAGTATTTTCTCCTTTTCCCACGATGCTTTTAACCCTTCCAAAGACAATCAGATCATTTGAACCACACTGATATATATGAGCCATGTTCTTATAAAGGGGGTTTTCATGCATCTCCGTGATGTATGATACGAAGCAAGTCACATAATGATGGATCCATATAATCCATTTTGTCTAACAACAGACTGAATCGTGAGGTACACTGGTCCTTTGACATGGAGAAAATTGAGCAATAGCAAAAGATTTCGACCAAGGTCAGCCTGTGTAGACTGCGCAGGCTGACCTGAGTCTATGTTTTTTGTAGATGCATAAAGCCCTCTTTTCACAGAGCATGGCTCAGTTATATGTTCGTCTTCATCGTTTTGAATCTCAACTATGAAATTTTAGCCTGACTGTTTTCGAAGAAAACATCAAGTTATTATCGTAGCCCTGGCGTCGTCGGCGGCATCGGCTGTGTCGTCGTCGTCGTGCAAAAACTGACATTTTACAATATATCTGTCATTACTGAAAATATTCATTTCAAACTTGAACAAGGTCTTAACTATTAAAAGGGGAACCCATACAACAAGGGCCGATAACCATCAAATTATTTTGACACAGTTATGCCTCCATTTTGCGACTTAGAATTTTAATTGAAGATAAAGCAACTGCAGCCGAGCAATGGCACCCGCATGTGGCGCTCTTGTTTTCCTTCCCGTAAAGGGGTTAAGGTGACTGCAGATAATCGATTCCTGATACAGTTGTATGATTGATAATAATTTGCACGACAAAAAGCTTTTCCCTTTGAGGTCTACAATATGTCCTTTATGACTTGCTAGATAAAGCAGTTCTGCGGTTTTGTATTATTGCCCTGCTATAAACGGTTTTACTGTCTTATCAGAGGGACACGACTTTTCCGGTAGACTGATTCAGGAATTGAATCATGCGTTATTATTCATTGTCATACAAGTCTAGCAAAAATAGATATTTATAACTGAGCCATGTTCTGTGGAAGGGGAAGTTAATACATCGGCAAAAAGTATTGACCCATGTAAGCCTGCACAGTCCGCGCAGGCTTACATGGGTCGACACTTTTTGCTGTAGATCAAATCTAGGCATGTCAAAGGACCAGTGTACTTCATAATTTATTCGGGGTTTTATACAAAATTGATTTTATGGATCCACAATTATCTGATGACTAGCTTTGTACCATGCATCAGGAAATGCACTGAACCCGAAAGTGACGTTCCACGTGATTCATCAGCAACGCGTGCACATTGATATTTCGGATAAATTCATATCTAGTATTATTTGAATTATCAAGAATTTTTACAGTATATTGACGACAATTTCCTGATGTTTATGTATTATCTTGACTATTGGATCACCTCACGATATGAGACTCACGCCGAGCTGGTGGTAATTTGGCAGCTTCAAGGTGCCAAATTATTGATTATCCGTGGATAGAGGCAGAACAATGGTCAGACAATGGTCTGGAATATTACCGATACTTCTATATGCATTACCACTTTTTTATTCTGTAAATACTCGACACTTTGGAAACATTCTAAACCTATGCTAATGTAGATTTTTTTTTTTTTTTTTTTTGTTAAATTGATAGACAGACGGACAGACAGACTGTCTGACTGTCTCTATGTCTGTCTGTCTGTCTGTCTGTCTCAGTCTGTCTGCCAACCTGTGTGCCTGTGTGTGCCCTCTCTCTCTCTCTCTCTCTCTCTCTCACACACACACACACACACACACATTTCCTTACGTGTGTAACTGTGGGTGTGTACATCCATCCCTCTTGTACGCAATATCTGTAATACGTTCTTTGTAAATCTACTGCATAAGAAGATAGGAAGAATGAAGAATATTACCATAATTTATCTTACCTTACGTCATTAACGTCTGTAAATAGATTTGTTCTTTAAATATTACCACATTTGGTAAACTTGATTAATTGAGAAATATTGAATATATTTATTACCTTAATTGAAAGATGAATGATTAGGCAGATCTAGTATTTCATGAATTTCTTATAATTTTCAGCGTAACGAATGGAGAATCATCAAGCAGTTTCTAATTAATTATACTATAATGGAAAACCTTTTATGTGTCCGAAAAAAAAAAAAAATGTAGATCCAGCTTACAACGGTATAAATCTGGTTCGTTAAAATATGAGTAACAATTTTAAATATCATTGTATGTGGTGTTGGCCATACAATTCAATATTTTGACGACCTCAAAGAAAAGCCTTTTAAAACAGTGTGGAAAAAGGAGAAAATGCTAGTGACCAGCATTTTCTCCTTTTCTGGCATCGTTTCCTATCATCTTACCTACCTTTTTATGTGTTTTTACCTCCGTCAGAAGTTATACTAGCCATATCCTGCGAAAAGGGGTCTTGGTGCATCTGCAAAAAAGTATCGACCCTTGTGCAGTCCGCGTAGGCTGACATGGGTCGAAACTTTTGGCTATTGGTCCATTTTCTGTATGTCCGAGGACCAATCTACCTCACGATCCAGTTGGTTGTTAGACAGAATTGATTCAATGGATCTATAATTATGTAATGACTCGCTTGGTATAATGTATCACACAGATGCATTAAACCCCCATTTTGCCAGTGTGCGGCTCATGCTATAGTTACAATATTTAAATCAAACAAATCAATTTAGAAGACGAGCCGTATAAAAGTAGAGTACACGAATTATGCAGATGTGTCCGTGAAATTCTGGCAACCAATAGAACTCAGAAGATTTAGTATATAAACGTGAGCCACGATTTCAAAGCCTTATGCCCTCCTTGATGGGAAAAATGGGAAAAGGAATTGAGATACGAGTAAGCTGTAAAATAACCAGAATATTGTTTTCTTCGCTGACGCTTTCATAAATAGGATATTTACAGAAAACTATCATTATGCATATTTCGAAGGAAGACCCGAAATATGGTAATGAGGTCGTAGGTAATTTGCGTGTTGCAGGGATGTCTTTTAAAAAAAAATGCACGCAGAACGTATATTTACCCCTAAGTATTTCCATAGCCCGGTTCGATGCTACTTGTTTAGGTAGATTAACAGCATCTTAGATTCCTTTTTGACTTCCTATTATGCGCGCGCATCCCTCCGCCGCTTTTCAATTTTTTTTAAATGCTATTTTTACTATGGAATCTCAATAAATTAAAATGGGCATTATCAGTTTCCTTCTACCGTTTTTTTTTTTTTCTGACTTACTCTTGATGACTGTTTGCCCTTTGTAAGGAGATAGGGAAGATGAAGAGGGCATGAGGACTTTCACTTACAAGAAAGCGTGATTGATCAAAAGTGATTTATGTGGCCCATAAACTGCAATTTCCAAACAGTACTTGTGAGAATATTTCGCAAAATTAGCAGAATGTGGATCAAAGATCAAACTGCGTGTTTTGTAGTGCGTCTGATACTAAGCTACACCGTCCGAAAACCTTGATTCGAGTTATGATAGGCGTACTAAAAGGTAAGATACGAGGGAAACGAATTTGTCCTTAAAATAACAATTCTTCTTTTATAATTGGACATTTTACAGAGATTTACTGGCAAGTAATTCAAACTTACACCGGAACTAATTTCCCAAGATGATTTAGTATGAAATATTGGATCCAATTTAATACATATGCAGCGAATAACAACTTTTGTGTACTTTGCGACGCAAAATGTAGACCAAGTTTCTCTTCAATTACATAAGTTAGTAACCGGAAAACTGCTCAGTACCACTCACTACAGTCTGATCTTAGATCTACACTGTCCCATACGGTGAGACTTTTTCCTGCGAAAAGAACTTTGAAATTACAAAAATTTCGGTTGTACTATTTATTGGTTGGTATCATTCATTTAATTTATTTAGCTATTTAACCCTCTGCGTAGCATCTTCTCCTTTTCCCACAATGTTTTCTACCCTTTCAGTGACAAATTCTAAAATTGGAATCACATTAATTTTGATATGTCGACTGTAAACGCTTCGGACTTGGACAAGTTCAAAAGTGTGTCTTGCGGTAAAGAGTTAAAGGGTAAAGACTTACTGTAGACCTGTTTGACTCAACACCACCGGCAACAAATTTGTAGCAGCATCACTTTGAAAACATCCTTGTAAAATATGGCTTATCAACATGAAATACTTTTTAGCTTCATTGGTATGTATCTAAACACTGTTGTGAACGGAGAACGGAAAAATTGCTCGCAGCGAGCAAATTTATTTTCCTTCCGCCTTTGTGATCAAAGACAGATCATTTTAAAGACGAAAAATGCGTCTGTAGTTAGTAATGATTGACGAAAAAAAAAAAAGGATCCTACTAAACAGCGTTGGATCCTACTGACTTAAGAGGTCTTTGAAACTATTAACAAAACAGGTCTTGGATCCTTTAAACAAAACATGTCGTCTTAGATCCTATTAACAAAACAGGTGTGGGATCCTATTAACAAAAATGGTCTTTGATCCTATAAACAAAACAAGTCTAGGATCCTATAAACAAAACAGGTCTTGGATCCTATAAACAAAACGGGTCTAGGATCCTATAAATATAACAGGTCTTTGAACCTATTAATAAAACAGGCTTAGGATCCTATAAACAAAACGGGTCTAGGGTCCTATAAATATAACAGGTCTTTAACCTATAAATAAAACAGGTTTAGGATCCTATAAACAAAAAAGGTTTAGGATCCCATAAACGAGACAGCTCCTAACTTCTCTTAATGAAAAAGTTCTTTGATCCTATAAACATAACACGTCTTGGATCCTATTAACGAAACAGCTCCTGAATCCTATTGACAAAGCAGGGTCTTGTATCCTTTTAACGTAACAGGTCTTGGGTCGTATCAACGAAACATCTCGTGACTCCTCTTAGCGTTAATAGTTCTTGGATCCTATTAGCAAAGCAGGTCTTTGATCCTATTTTATAACAGGTCTTGGATCCTATTTGCATAACAGGTCTGGGATTCAATGAACGACACATGTTATGGGATCCTATTGATAATCGGTTGGTTCCTTTGATTATTGTTTATTCTCAGAAAAGTTCGTTGGCGGGTCAAGGCAGATAGAAGACAAGTATACAATATTGTGGAAAACCATTTTGTTTGTGTCGTATTTGGTGCCTTTGAAAACCTTATTTCATATCAGGAAGGTCAGTGCACCTATTATTGATTTCTTAGAGTTTCTTTTACCAGTACTTTGTACAGAATTCTTTCCAAGCTTCTGGCTGATTTTCAACTTAAATATCGTCGAGATGTTCAACGTTGAGCGAGAAATGAATTCTGCCGCAATAACTATCAGTACTAATCGGAAAAAAAATTGGCTGAGCTGGGGAATCGGGCAAGCGATCTCCTGGATTCAAGGTCTGGGCCTGTATTCACCAACGGGTCTTAAACTCAATTTTAAGTCTAAATCTAAATTTGGAAAGTAAATGGTTTAGCCAGTCAGAATTTGCGTTACATTCTAAATCTACAATAAGACAAAGAATAATATTAAGAATGGTCGGTGAATATTGAATTTCAACGCCTAAAAAAGTTATATTTGTTCATATTAAAAGGTTTTGCAGACGACAAGCTCAGTTATAGATGCTATAATAAGATTTTCCTTTGAAACAGATTTAGTAGAAAGCTTTTTCAACCGTGGCTGTTTTTTATTCAATTAGTTAAGTCATTTATTCTATCTTATTTTATTTTTTTATTAGAATACTTTTTAACGATTGATTGTGACAATCATCAATAGATTTATAATTTTCTTACCGTTATCCTCTTCAAACTTTTGATGACGAATTCGATGTTCCGTCCCACAAACTATCCAAGAGGTGAACAGTATCCCGACACAGAAAAATTGAAAGCAGACTTTTATTCCCATGTTGAAGAATCGTTATATATATATTTTTTTTCCACTAGTAGGCCATGAGTAGGCGAATTGTACTTTGAAGTAAACGAAATTGCTTCGTCCACCCTCAAAAAGCCTCTAAATGGCCAATAATAAGCAGCACATAAAGAAATTCTGAGAAAAACAGTCTGGTTCTATGAATTCCAGAAGACGGATAGGGTTTGTGCAATGTACTCATCTATTTCCAGTGCACCAGTCTGCCACAGGCTGGTTCCTGGATGCTTTATCACTGTAATTGCAGCGATCTCAGACCTCTCCATTTGCCGCCATTCTATCGATTTCCGTTTGTAAGAGGCTTTTTCGTACATGGACACGAATGTTTTTTTTTCCCGGGAAAAAAATGCCATACGTCTTTCATCCGGCATTCCAATACAGCAGACTACTTTCCGATGATTGGCACAAGATCGAACTCTAAATTGGAAATTTATCTTCTATGGCGGCCAGCATCATCGATCAATATTGTCTCATTTTCACGTAATGCGTTTAAAAGATTCAAATATTCAAGGTTTTATTGAGGTTTGACCCAAGTAAGCAAGGCTAACCCTGTACCAAAAGTATTTGAGCAATGCTCTGGCAAAAGGGGGCTTAATTGATTCTCCGTAATCCATTATACCAAGCAAGACATCAAATACATGTAGTTATGGATCCATAATGTCCATTTAGACTGACAATTGACTGGATACAGGGGTAGAATGGTTCATACAATGTATGAATAGCACAAAGTTTCGACCCATGTCAGCAGCGAAAGGTCTATACATTGGCAGATGCATTAAGCTCCTTTTTCACAGAGTATGCCCCATTTGTTATTCTAAATTAAAACAAAAGGCAGACGACAAATATAACGTGGCCCAAATGGTGGAAATTGTCTTTGAAAGGGTAGAAAACATTGTAGTGAAAGGAGAAACATTTTCTCCTTTTCCCACAATGTTATCACCAAAAGCCGTCAAAAGGTCGTTAAAAGTTAGAAAACTAGGCATTGGTAAAGGGTTAAAGCCAGTAAAGGAAGAAAAGAGGGAGAGGGGGTGGGATTTAATAGGTAATTTATGAATTACAAAAGGAGGAGATAATTAGACCGGCAGAACATTGAGCTTCTATGATATGAGCATATTCATGATGCATGATACCGAGCAACTCATCTCAAAATTAAGGGTTAATAAAAGCCATTTTGTCTAACAACTTACTTAATCACGAGGTAATATGGTCATTTGATTTGCAGAAAATTTAACAAATAGTAAAAAGTATCGAACTATGTCAGCCTGCCCAGTCCGCGCAGGCTGACATAGTTGGATACTTTTTGCAGATGCATTAAACTCCCTTTTTAAAGAGCATGGCCTATTTCCTTTTGTGCCAGAGAGACTAAGTGAATAAGTCAGTCAGACTGAGAGACAATGAGAGTACTTTTTGCAGATGCGTTAAACTCCCTTTTTAAAAAGCATGGCCTATTTCCTTTTGTGCCAGAGAGACTAAGTTAATAAGTCAGACTGAGAGACATTGAGAGTAGGCTCAATAACTGCAAAATTTTGTCGTTGAAAGTTGTAGGTATAGATCTGTAGGAATATTCTAACATGACACGTAAACACAGTGCAACGGAAGCCTTGGAGAATCGACGTCATTATACATAAAGTGACGTCTTTCTAGTGGACCTTGGTTGTTCCATGTCTCCGCCCTCTGATATTTTATCAATGTAATCACTTGACGAAAACAAATCGTCATTTTAGGCTCTCGACCAAGGTGGAAGGAAAAGCTGAAGGATTTACCGATATTTCCTGTTTTTTGATAAAAACTGACAATGGTGGAACTATTTGAAATGTTACCAGTAAACATTTGTTAATCAAAACTAGCCGGTGCTTCAATGGAAATGGGATTGGAAGCGGGAAGGTTAATGTTCAGAGCATTTGAGGCGACTACGACTCTAATGCTTGACGATATATTCATTCTTCTTTCGTCGTTCGAAAGAGAGAAAATAATAGTAAAACGGTGGAAATTAATCGCCATCCGATTTTGTATACTAAGTATGAATTTGCTTTCCTTTGATCAAGAGTTGGCCATGTTAGAATCGAAATAATCTTTCTACAGTGGTTTATTGTTCATTAAAGTACGACTGTGAGTTACAAGGGGCAATGAATAAACCACTCGGGCGATAGCCCTCGTGGTTTATTTATTGGGCCTGATAACTGATAACTCACAACCGTGGTTTATTGAACGATAAGCCACGATAGAAAGATTATTTCTTAATTCCCATCTCTGAAAGAAGTGTGATTCCCAGAAATGACGGTACATATGACGTCACGAAAATCATTGTCTCAAACGTGTGTAAGATAAGAAAATTCGTGATGGGTATATCACACTGAAATCGAGGGAAGTTATGTCATAAATCCTTAAGGACATATATTACAAAATCTTCCAGCGGACAGATTTTTTTTTAAACTTTGCACATACAAAGCTCATCATGTCTCTTGTAGATTACAATGAAAAAAAAAAAAAGGGGGGGGGGGGGGTCCCCGTGCTCGTTTCTGAGAAATTCGCTTTTGAAAAAGGTATATACAGTTCCAAAATTCAGCATATACTGGATTTAACACACTTTCCTTTAATAGTCAATTAAACAGGAAAATTACCAGAAGAATATACAAATATACATCACTTTAAAGAAAAATAATTCAGTTTTGCACAAAAAACATATAAAAGCCTGGTTTTAAGCATGGTAAATGTACCAATATGCATCTTATATATAGACCATTGAGTTAAAAAGGGAGATAATTTGACCGGGTTAAGGGTTAATCTTCAATAAAAGCATACTTAAAACAGATTTTTTTTTTTAAATTTCCACAATCATAGTTCTTATAAATCTAGACAATAAGAAAAAATAAAAATGGCACCTACCCGTGCTTCTTTCCCCAGGAAACAGTGGTGAAGGTCACTATAGAAGTTAATTTTTTCAAGGAAAATTATATAATAGCAGCTCAGCAGACATAGTGGGAAAGAAGAAATTGCTCATGCTCATTAAACGCGATTTCTCCTTTTCCCACATTAATTTTTGATCCTATACTCATTCAAAAAATGAACATAGCCTATATACCTCAAATTCATATCAAACCCTTCATTATCTACATGTAGTTCTTTTTTTTATAAATTTGCACACATGATTATGGCCATACGGCTCATAGAAATACAAAAAAAAAAAATGTCTGTGGAAAAAAAATGGGATAAAAGCTTGGCAGACATGATGGAAAAAGGAAAAATTACTCAGTAGAAGAAATTCCTCCTTTTCCCACAGTATTTTTCAAAGAGGAAATAGCTATACTTCATTAATAGGTATACTTCAACAGCTTCAATTTTCTGCCTGTTTCATTGTTTGCTGTTGATCCAAATCCACGTCGACTCTCGTACTCTGTATCGGACAAGTTCAGGTGTCCGTGACAGTCTTTACAGAAAAGTTCTTTGGCCAAATGACCGAACTCAACAATTCTTCTTCCGTCCCGCCATTTGACTTCTTGACAATCCTCTTCGTCACCCGCTGTCGAATCGCTCTCCTTGACGTCGGAAGCTGTATCATTTTCCCCGTTGGATGGCTGACACTGCGGAAAAAATTTCCTTTTTCCACGACAAATAATCGTTCGTTTTGAAGAAAACTTCCCCTTTTTATTTCGACCATAGAATACCATGGCTGGTGCAAACATACTAGTACCACCCGTAGAAAGTTCTACTTTTAAAAGTGCACCGTCGGTTCGCTGTTACTATTGCCATTTGTGCGGAAAAATACACAATAGCGCTGATAGTTTTACTATCTGTGAGAAATACAAATGCGCAGTACGGATGTGCGTGAACATTTATACCAAACGTCATTAAATGCGATCAAGCCAGTCAAACCTTTCTTCAGCAGCCAACCAAGCGGACGAGCATAACTAACCTCTGATGGCAAGATGGTAGTTAAAGCACCAATAAAGCTCCAAAAGCGAACAAAGCAGGTGTTAAAATGCATTTGATTTTAAATCATACCATTTAAAAGTATGGAAATTATTGAGAATATAACAATCTGTTATCATACGTTCGGCCCAAATATTACTCGCAAAAAACAGAGCGACCTGGCAACTTTTGACCCACTGATAATACTCAGTTTTCTGCCAGCGACTAACGCTTGGACCGACCCTACAATAACAGATTGTCACATTCAGAATAATTCCCATACTTTTAAATCGTATGATTGCAATTTAAATGCACGTAACACCCGCTTTGTTTACTTTTGGCAGCTAATAGGACCTTAAACACAGTTGCTTATGTTAAAAAAAAATTGATTTTGGAACTGTACGAGTTGGTTCAGCTATGAAAGACAAGTGGCACCAGGTCAAACTCTAAATTGGAAATTATCTCTTTTTTTTTTTTGCAGCCAGCGCTAGCAATCAATATTGTCTCTATTCAACGTAATGGGTTTTTCAAAAGGCAAAAATCTTAACAACATTTCTGCTAACTCGTCTTGGTGGTTTTAAATCGTTTTATTTGCTTTTCTGGCAGTTTTCCTTTAACCCTATATCTCAGGACAAAACCTTGGACCAGATCAAATTGAAAACATTCGCAGACGACAAATAGCTCAATTTACGATTTCCGTCTTTGATAGGGGAGAAAACATTGTGGAAAAAGGAGAAAATGCTGGTTACCAGCATTTTCTCCTTTTCCCACAATGTTTTCAAAAGCATTCTCTTTTTTATTGGGTCATTAAAACTCGGATTGTCACTTGTAGTTAAGAAGTAAATCAACGTTCCTAGCTCTGTCTAAGATGACAAAATTTAAGACTTATTTAAATTGGAAGCGCTTGCAGACGACAACCTAAATACTTCAGATAGTTCGAGTGATTTGTTTTATTTTGAAAGGGAAGAAATAATTATGGGAGAGAAATACTTTTTTCTCTTTATCCCACAGTGTTTTCTAAAGCTTTCTTCCCAAAGCTTATAAAAATATGGAACCTTGGGAAAAGATTTAAATCTCAGACCACTAAGTAAATCAAACTTGCATTACAAAACAGTTGACAAAACACAATTCTTGTACACGTTATTTCAAGGCTGTTGGACAATGTGGATCCGTGATTAAATAGAAGCTTGTTCCTACATTATTATTATTATTATTATTGTTATTACAACTAGTTTAAGATTATAAGTTGTAAGAACTTGTTTCTCAATCGATGTAAAATAAATATGTTTAAACTAAACTAACTTAAGAATGACATTTTTCTTGAAAATCTATGACAGAATATACTGAGATAAAATCTAATAGATAAGAACGAACGAAGGCTGATACTTAACCCTTTCCCAAACGACAAATTTTGGACTGGTCCAAATTGAAAGAGTTTGCAGACGACAATTTTATATTTGATGAAAATGGCAGAAAGTTCTCAAAAAGGGTAGAAAACACTGTGGGAAAAGGAGAAATTGCTCGTTACGAGCAATTTCTCCTTTTCCCACAGTGTTTTCAAAAGACTTGTACTGCAGACACGTGAAAACCAGGGCTTGTTTGGGAAAGGGTTAAAAAAAACTCCTTAACTGAAATATTCACATGAAACACGTGTAAACTCTAGGCTGGCACGGGCATCAAAAAGCCGAGCTCGGAACCAGGGGTCCTTTGTTTGATTCTCTAGCTCGGCCGATATCTTTCCGAGGATTAATGGTAGTCATTGCGACAGGTTTCATTCCTCTCTCACAGTTGAACATTATTTCGTCTGTGTTTGTTTGAATAAGCAGCCAGTGGCTTGAAAATAATGTTATGTGAAGTATTGGTTTAAAAAAAAATCATCAGGAAAGCATGGCATGGATAACCGCTGCTGTATAACTGGAATAATTGTGAAAACGCATAAAACACACACACACACACAAAAAAAAAAAACCGCATTATCACACACACACACAAACACGCACGCACGCACGCACGCACGCACACAATCAATCAATCAATCTAAACCAAACAAAATTACTAGGAAAAATCCCGATGAGAAGTGAAAGTCCAAGCTTAAATTGCACTTTCTGTGCATGTCGGTCTTTTTTGTGCCCGCAATACACCATGGAGTCTAAACATCTAAAATCATTTTATCATACCAAGTACAGGAAAAAGCGCCAATAAAGTTAAGTTCTGAGAAAAAGCCTAATTAAGCATCCCCCTACGTTCCGTGAAACTGTGTAATATTGACCTTGTAAAGTGACGTCACATAGTGTTTTAACCAATGAACATGCATTATATTGCAATCAACTTCTGCCGTGACAGTACAACTGACAACGTTAAATAGCTCGACGTTGTCAGATCTTACTAATTAATTGTCTACTTGATTTGGGGTTAACCTTTTACCAAAAAATCTCTTGTTTTTATGATCCTAGTGAAGAGGCTTTTGAAAACGTTGTAGGAAAAGGAGAAAATGCTGGTAACCAGCATTTTCCCTTTTTCTACAATGTTTTCTATCCTCTCAAATAATAATTCTTTCAAGTCTTTAAAGTCCTTTAAGTCTTTAAAACAACAAAACCGAGTTTTAACGACCCTGAAAGAGAAGGCTTCTGAAAACATTGTGGGAAAAGGAGAAAATGCTGGTAACCAATGTTTTCTAGTCTATCCCATACATAAATCACCATTTAAGCTACATTTAATTTGTCGTCTGCAAATGCTTTCAGTTTGGTCCGGTCCAAAATTTTGTCGTTTGGTAAAGAGTTAAGCCACGTGGAATACCGATAAGTCGTCTTCACTGAATGGCTTTCAATTTGAACAAGTCACAACTTTTGTCGACGGCTAAAGGGTTTTAAAACCCTCACGTAGCACTAAGCAGATCTAACAGATTATTGCCAATCTTGAATTTTTTTTTTTTATAAATATTTCAGTGCTGTTTTGTCTTAAATATCTTGTGAGGTATCGGACCTAGTAGATCGAAGATCAGACTGCACGTTCTGTGCATTCTGATCTTGATTTGCAATGTTTGCAAAAGCTATTCAAGTCGTGTTCAGGTCTTTTATACTGATAATTTGTATTCACAGTAATTATATAAATCATAATAACAAGTACAAAATCATCATTGAAATGTTCCGCCCTAAGATAAAAGTATTATTCTTACGTAGAGAACCAGTTTTGCGAGTGAATTCAAAGTTTAACACTTAAACTGCTGAATTAATGAAACGAAAATTTCCACACAATAGTAGAAGCCCAAACATTGCGTTTTCCAAGTTGATTTCACCGGAAAGAAAATACCATATCGGACAGTGTAGATCAAAGATCAGACTGCACGTTCTGTGCAGTCTGATCTTGATCTACACTGTCCGCAAAAGGTCAGTGAGTCGCGATTAGCAGCTTAAGGGTTAAAATAGATTTGAGCCACGCTCTGGCAAAAGGGGGTTTAATACACCTCCCTGATGTACTGTACCAAGCAAGACATCACACAATTATGGATCCATAAAATCCATTTTGTCTAACAACCGGTCAAATGTTGAGGTGGAATGAACTTTGGACATGCAGAAAATTTACAAATAGCACAAAGGTTCGACCCATGTCAGCCTGCGTAACAAGAGATAAATACATTTCGAAAACAGCAAACTACCAGCTGCCTGAATAGCGCAGTCTATCGGATCGCTGGTTTATGGTTTTGAAATCGCGGGTCCGAATACCAGCAAAGGCAAATTATTTTTGCAGTATTTATGTGTGTTCCATTTCCGCCCCCCCCCCCCCCCCCCCCCCCCACGACAGGCACACAAAGAGTGAACAGTCAAGTCCTTATGGCTTTTTCTTGCTTTTCTCCCCCCCCCCCTCCCTCCCGAAATGCTTGAGTCAAAATATTGTTTTATGCAGCTTTATCTCAAATGCCAATTCATGGCAGAACCTATATATCTAAATATAAATCGTACAAAAGCAAGGACCGTCTTAATACTTGATTTGCCTTTTTGCTTGAAACTGCCTTGCTTCGAAGAAATCCCAGACAAATAGACATACTTAGTTTGAAACTGCGTACAGATAATGATGTCCATTAAATCTTTCGCTGCTATGTTAATAAGTTCGACATTTTTTGAGGTGTAGTCTAGATTTCCACTGTAATTGAAGATGATTTCTGGTTATAGTTAGCCTAAGCATAAGTGAGCGGACTATGTAGATTCAGGATCAGGCTGCACGTTCTGTACAGTCTGATCTTGATCTACGCTGTCCGCTAAAGCTGGTTAAGCCGCCATTGTTAGAGAAGGAGACAAGTTTTGTGTGTGTGTGTGTGTGTGTGTGTGTGATGTTTGTTTTCACTCAACAGACATATGAATCATGTAGGTGACTTGTCATGTGGTGTAACGCTCGTCACAACTCGGCCGATTCTGTACCTACATCTAACCTCGTCTGTATAAAGGCGGCTTCCATTTTGAACTACCAATCACATGATCTTAAACATGGCGGCGCCCCTGTAAATCGCTTAGCAACGACATGAACAACCACGATGAAGTTATTTACATCTATCGATCTGTCGATGAAAGCTCCTAACGGAATTGATAAACCACGCTGAAAATTTAATGTACAAACTGTTTGCGGACTGAAATATTCTTAGAAAGATAACGATAGAAAATTGACCCATGTTTTCATTTTTAAGAGGAGCCTTACAATTTCAATAACGGTAAGACGGTGTGCTTCCGGAGACGTGCCAAATGTACCGTGTAGGTGCATATCAAGCTACCTGATACAGCCGAGGGATTTGATCACCGGATCACCCGAGGTATGCCGAATGGTGGTGTAAACATCATTCGGCATACCTTGGGTGATCCGGTGATCAAATCCCTCGGCTGTATCACGTAGCTTGATATGCACCTACACGGTACATTTCGCACATCTCCGGAAGCACACCGCTTTACCGTTATTGAAATTATAAGGCTCCTCTTTAGAAAGAACGCATGAGTAAATTTTCTATCGTTATCTTTCTAAGAGTATTTCAGTCGGCAAACAGTTTGTACATTCAATTTTTAATGTGGTTTATCAATTCCGTTAGGAGCTTTCATCGACAGATCGATAGAAGTGAATAACTTCACAGTGGTTGTTCATGTCGTTGCTAAGCGATCTACAGGGGCGCCGCCATGCTTCAGATCATGTGATTGGTAGTTCAAAATGGAAGCCTCCCTTATACAGACGAGGTTAGATGTAGGTACGGAATCGGCCGAGTTGTGACGAGTGTGTAAACATTAGTTATCGATAGCTCCATTACATGTGTTAATGGCAGCAAGAATAATGACAGCAAAACATAAATATTAATTCCAGCAATTTAAGTTTGAAATATTTTCGTAACTTTCTCAATAAATTCTAAAGAATGGTTTATAAAAAAATATATATGTATATATATATTTTAAATATTACAATATGATAAGTAAGCTAACAGAATCAGGATGAAAATGCTTCCGCACATAATACCATATGTAACCTATGCATATAGGCTTCTCATTACCATATTTTACTCATTTAATAGTCAGACAGCTAAATAAATGTAGCTCGGAGAATTTCTTTCCGATGATGAATGATAGTCATTGCGAAAGGATTCATTCCTTTTTCACCACAGATCGTTTTTTTTTTTCCCGACAATGCTTGTGTTTCAAAGGAGCCGGTGATTTGAGAAGAATATTGTGCAAAGCACTGGTAAAAGAAATTCCTGAAAAGCATAAGTAGGTGTGCTTGCCGTAACGATATAACTGAAATAATGTTGAAAGCGGAGTTGAAACACCATTCAAACAAACAAGCTGAGTGATACTTGCAATTTCGAAATCTGTAGATAGGCCAGAAAAAACTTCGAGGCATTACCTCAAAAATATACAACAAAAATATCAAATTATTTAGATGTGGTTCAGATGGAGGATTTATTTATTTATTTATTTATTTATTTAACAGTATAGTCTTGATATGCAGCGTTTTTACATCATCCTTACTTTTCTGTTGCGTGCTAAATATAACAAAGACTGAAAAGTTACAAGGAAGCACCTTTCACATCTTACGTTCCCTTAGCAGCCTGCTTGGATAAAGATCAAATTGCACGAAACTTGCAGTCTGATCTTTGATCTATACAGTGCTGAAACACCTTAGAGAAAAGCAACAATGGAATTGCAATTTTTTTTTTTTTTTTTTTCTAGACTGAAAATGCTTAATATGTTCTTTTCGGCGCTCTACGGGTTAATGCAGGGGAATGATCAACGCTTAGGCTGCTAAGCGGGACTCAAGGACCTTTTGCTGACAGTGTAGATCAAGATCTATTTTTGTCCGATAAGGAGATATTTTTCCCAAAAAAATATCATTGAAATAGCAAAATTTTTGTATTTACTATCAGCTTGAAAGTTTCAGTTCCTTTATTTAGCAGGTTAAGGGTTTGTATTCATGATAGCACCGGATGACAGGGTCACCCTGTAATTTGAGATTAATTATTCATTTTTTTAAGTTGTAATTTTTTTCTTAACAATGAAAGTTAGACATGCGGTTAGAGATGTGAAATTCCTGAATTTTGAAACAGACATCTGGAGAAAGAGTGGTTACGTAATGATACACACGGAACTACTTTTGTGAAATAGGGAACTACTTTCGTAGATTTGGAAACAGCTCAGACGGTCGTCAATTATTAAAAGACGAAAAGAATAATTGTTGCTTAACCTAGTCTCGCCAAGTTTTATTGTTTACTATTACAAGAATTGATTTTGTTAAGTTTATTAAGCCAGTATCGGCATTTAAAGGGTGATCATGTAACAAACTCTATATGGGGAGGCGGGCAATGTAGAGAAAGATAGACAGCATGTATTTGCAGGCTAATCTTTGTTTATACTTTCCGCGAATTTCATCCGTGGTCGCATTCGGTAGAATGAGGGCTAGGCTAACGTTGCTTTTGTGGAACAAACGGATGGTAATGCAATATCAAAGCACTGAAGTGACTGTTGTGCTTACTGCAATCTGATCTTGGTCGACTTTTTTGCCGTACGGTATAATACGCTACAAGATGCCAAAAGTTTTTGTATAGGAGAAATGAAATAATTTTATAGTTAAGGTTACAATTTGTAGTCAATGCTGCTCACATATTGATACTAATTACGTTTTTCCATCCGCAGACATCTTCATACAGACGAGATTCTTAAGAAAATACGGTAACAGAATTAACTGAACAGTAACATGCCACGGGTATTTATTTTTATGTATGTGTTTATTTCAGTTATTTAAGTAGATAAACTTGTCCAAAGTACGATTTAGTATTATTGAGCGTCGATATATTTTTGTCATTAAATTTTGTATATATACACAAAGTCCGAAAGAACAACGCATAACCGGTGTTATGACTTTCGGATTTATTTTACAGTGTATATGTATATTTAGGAATGTAGGTTTATCGTTTATAAGATGAAACTGAGTTATATATTTCTACCGAAAAAGAAAAACACTTGAGTCATGCTCTGAGAAAACGGGGTGTAATGCATCTGCAAAAATTACCGACCCAGGTCAGCCTGCGCAGTCCGCGCAGGCTGACCTGTGTCGAAACCTTTTGCTTTTGGTGTATTTTCTGTATATCCAAGGACCAGTCTACGTCATAAGTCAGTTGGTTGTTAGACAAAATGGATTATGTGATGAATAGCCGTTGATATAATACACCACGGAGATGCATTTTGTTTTGTTTAACCCTTACCAAGACTTGAGGTGTCACCCTGTAGCCGTTATACTATATCAGCAATGCTTTCGCGAGTTTTTTTTTTTTAAAACAATCATAGAAATTAACTTGTCTCTTCCTTCTTTAGGCAATTCTTCGCCTTGCAGCATACAATCTTTTGTAAACATTGTGAAAGAACGAAAAGTTGCGTGTAGCGAGTAATTTATTATTTTGTGAAAATGTTTTCATGTATATCCATGCATTCAACATGAGATTACAGTGATCATCTCTAATTTTACTTGGATGTTCACAAAATCGTCCGTCACATTTTTTTCTCAAAAGAGTATGAGATTATCGTGTTTGGATCAAGGGCTAATTAACATTTTCATGTCCAATTTTAAACGTGTAGTAAATTAAAGTAAATCAAGCGGAGTTACTAGTATTTGATTTTTTTTTTTTTTACGTGCCTGTATGATCATTTTCTTGAAATCGTTATGTTTTAGTTTCCTCTAAAATATAAACAAGATACTTAAGTATCTAAATATCACGAAGTGACTTTCTGTATTGTTTGACGAAATTTAACCGAGACATTTGCATATTCAATTACCTTACTTCGGCACATTGCTTACAACCCCATACATTGCATGGGTACCTACGAATGCACATACACATGGAAACTAATTAAGTGTAAGTTCAA
Organism: Tridacna gigas; assembly: GCA_945859785.2. Taxonomy (NCBI): domain Eukaryota; kingdom Metazoa; phylum Mollusca; class Bivalvia; order Cardiida; family Cardiidae; genus Tridacna; species Tridacna gigas. Next base: position 35,664,359 of record OX244038.2, on the reverse strand, counting down.
TATTGCTGTATAATAGTTTCAGGCTGTCTGTGACTAATGGGTTACGGAGGCGGAGTTTGTAGTTCAGAAGATCTGAGTTCCAGCCGCCTTCCCCTCCACCTTGCAGGCGCCGATCACGTCATAGTGCCCCTTGGCATGCAGTGCTGAGCCAGAGCTGTACGGTAGTGCTGGTAAAACGTGGAATCTAGAAAACAATAATAAGTTAGCTGTCGCTGTGATATTACTTTTGTACTGTTAAAAGCATCATGAATATGATCTAATTTTTTTTCTATAGTTACCTATCAAGATATCGAGGTAACGTCAAAAAGGAACAAGTGCATTTAAACTGAGAAAGCACGTGTCTCGTTTTTGCGTTACCCCCTTTATAACATTTTTATTTTCACGACAAGTTACCCTAGTTATCGGTATAGTGTATTCCAAGTAGCCAATACACCGTATCAACCTGGTGACAGCTTCCCATCGTCTTCTGACGTATGACGGGTCATGTGACAAGGAACACGTTAAGTCGTCACCACAGAGGATATTTCTGAACAAATTCAAAACAACTGCAAGTGACGCACAGGGGAAATATTTTAATGAAACGAAAATGTCGTTTTTGAATGATGTTTAAAAAAAATGAGAAAAGATGCGTATGACAAACAGTTACTATTGACAAGCCGTGTGGTATTTTCTATTACTGCAACCTGCATAAAGCAAAATGCATGAGCCATGCTGTTTATTACAGGGGTTTAATACAACTGCAAATAGTGTCGACTCAGGTCACCCTGCGCAGTCCCCGCAGGCTGACCTGGGTCGAATTTTTTTTATTCTGGTAAATTTCCCGCATGTCCAAGGACCAAAACTACGTCATAATTCAGTTTGTTGTTAGACGAAATGGATTTTATAGATCGATAATTATGTGATGACTTGCTTGGTACAATGCATGACGGAGACACAGTTACCCCGTTTTACCAGAGAATGGCTCACATATACTGTAATGCACCGATTACCAAGGTGACATATAGGTCTGACCGATTGTATCGTCTCTTTCTCTTTGGTCACTGCTTTTGTTTCTTTTATAACACATGCCACTGCAATGACAACAACATTTGCTCACGCACAATATACAAATTCTGTAGGTCTATTTGTTGTAGCAGTCGCTTGGATAATTTCGCATTGTTCTCATTTATTTGTAACCCGTCTACAGCGATTGACATTTACGTTGTCTTACAGAAAGGACTTGATGACGTTTTTTGACGTGTGCTATGAAGCGTATCATATACTTCTGTCAAATCCCCCTCCCTCAGGATAACGTCTTTATTAACGTCTCTCAATTACGTCTCTCTCAGTCCGACCGCACCTGCGTCTCTGCCAACAAGAGAGGCCGCTTCCCGTGAATTCTAAATGTTCTTGAAGCACGGAAATTAAAAACTGACTTCACGTGAATTCAATACTTGATTTCGTGTGTGGGACCTGAACTTGAAATACTATATTAAATTTTTTAAAGTGTATCTGTTACGTGGAATTTTAATACGTGCCAAATGTTTTTTTGCTGAGTAATTGCACAGAAGACAGACAAAGTTAAATATGAAGCATCTACAAACTAGCATTCTCTATAGTGTTTCGTCACTGTTGGTCATTCTGGGTAAGTATACTGTAAAATTTTCATTTACGTGAGCCATACCCTGTGAAAAGATGGTTTAATACATCTAAAAAAAAAAAAAAAAAACCCTTGTAAGCCTGTGCTGTTAGACAGTTTTCTGCACGACATCTCACATGTATTTCCAGGGTTCCACTAGTACTATGCCAGTGCTCTGAAGTGTCTTGCCGAAGGACATCCCCACAAAAAACCCAGTGAGACTCGAACTCTGGGCCTCAAGGTCACGAGTCCTACACTTTACCACTGAGCCACGCAAGACCCTTCAATGTTATGCGACGACTTGCTTGGTATAATGAATTTAAAACGAAGATGCTTTAAACCCCCTTTTCCGAGAGTGCCGCTCACCAATAGCGAAAAGTTTCCGCCCAGGCCAGCCTGCGCGGACTATGCAGGCTTGCCTGGATCGATACTTTTCGCAGATGCATTAAGGCCCCTTATCACAGATCATTGCTCATTTAATTTTGATGTTTCCCCTCGCTTCATTGACATGAAAGACAAACACACATGCACCGTGACTGCATTTACGTGTAACCGTCCAGCTTGCTCGGATGCCTAAAACGCTTCCGTGGGCAGTGTAGATAAGAGACCAGACAATATACAGGGCCATGCAATGTTATCCGAAAACTACATTGTCCAGCGTTTTATGAAATCCAGATCCATTCAGGCATTTCCAACACACCCGTTACGTAATATCATATTCATTTGCGGAGAATCTTAGGATTAATGACATACATAAAGGGGCAGCAGCAGGGACCTCTCCTTACTTTGTCTATAGGGGGATAAGCGGCTATTTCACCCCTTACCCCCCCCCCTTTCTACTTCACTTGAAAAATCATTTTTGACGCGTAAAAATAAGTCTCAAAGACAAAAAATAAAAATAAAATAAAAACCAGCAACCCTCCCACATGGCTAGATATTAGATCTAACACGATATGAAGTAAAATAATGAAAATTAATTTCGCCAGAATTTGCCTCTTTTTCCTTACCGTTTTTCATTTTGTTGGAAAGGAATACTTTTTGGGTTATTGGAAAACGCTTATGGAATATTAAATTTCCAGATGGAGCAAAAAAAGACCATTCTTTATTACATTAATTTACTATTGTATGAATCAAGCCACCGGGGTATTGATTAGCACTAGCAACGCTTGTAAATAGTGGTTTCATAAATGTGCGAGCAAATATGCCAGTGTTCATATTTTTTACTACTCTCAAATTACAATCTATTCATTCTTTATCAGTACTAATAATTGGGTCAAAACCCAGCGCATTCAGCTACACCGTAAAGCCTTCACGCTTGTGCTTCTAGACTGATGCAATAACATTTTTTAAATTTTGATGCAATTGGAATTCTATGCTTTTCAGTATCCATCTAAGCTCAATGAATGCAGTTGGCACTAGTCAACAGAAAAGACATTTCAAGGCTCTTTTCGTTAAATTTTTGTTCGAGATATTGGACTACGTAGATTCAAAATAACGGTATGCTTTGTGCCCTTTGAGCGGCCCTAGAATTCCATTCAAAGGACTGATATACTTACTTCTTTCTTGTAACTCGACCACAGTTTTAGTGCATTGTCATAGAAACTTGGTCAAATAGGTAAGCATGAAACATTATAACTATACTAATATCATCCGGGTCACTCACCCATCAAGTAATCTGTGAAAGCAAGTAACGTAGCATATGAAATTTGAAAAGGAGCTCTCTTCGGGGACACACTTGAGACGATGAATATTTTATAGTCTATGTTCATTGTGACGATGCAATTGTGGGCGGAAATGCGTCATGTACATGTACTTCCGTTTTGGCAACCTGAACTTCGTTTTTTCCCACTTTACAGAACAACCAAAGTTTTACGACCATGAGGGAAAAGGCATTGGAAACCAGCATTTTGTTCTTTTCATCTAATGCTTGAAATCTTTTCTTTCGGGAACAAGTCCCGCCATTTTATCAGTTGTTGATTTGTCGCCCTGAAATGACCTCAAATGTACTCCATGTGCATTTCATATGGACAAGTCTGATATATTGTCGTTTAGTTTAGAGTCAAGGTCCTTGTTTTGGCGCCGGCGAAGAGCCTTTAAGATTGTTCTTGTAATTCGTTGTTGGCATAGTACCCATTTTAAACCTTTGGTTCAGATGGATGTTATTGTTTGCCATCATATCGTATTGTTGCCTGTTATAAAACTGACAGATGTCGACCGTGTCCAACATCAATGTCACATTTTACCGATCTGTGTAAGAATGATTGTGTTTGTCGACATTCATGGAAAACAACAAAACCTCATGTAATATAAACTTGTCATGAGTTTATGGTTGCTCTCTTCTAATAGAGAAAATGGCGCCAGGTTTATCTACTGAGTTCAATATAGTGTAAAATGCCTTTTAGTCGTAGACGTGGGATGCGTTCATGCATACTCATAACTATGCTCTGGTCATAGTTTTGACGACGACATAATAAATATGTCTCAAAGGAGTTAAAAAGGTAGAAAATTTTGTGGTTATGACAATTCCCTTTTTTTCCCTCAATGCTTTCAAGGGCCTAATGAAACATAGATTTTTTTTCTTTTAGAATTAACAAGTGGGCGATATAGATCAAGGTTCACATTGCACGTTCTGTGCTGTCTGTGATCTTGATATATGCCGTCAGCAAAAGCAATTTTTTCGCCTATGAAGCTGAAACGGTTAAAGACTGATGAACTTGTATTGGAGCGGAGGCGGGAACTGTGCATTTGGCAAACCTCGGCTGATCTCGTTGATCATACCCATTGGCTGTATTACTATAGGTGATATGCACCACCTACACGGTACATTTCTTCGCCGGAAATACGAGTACACCGCTTTGTCTTTCTTTAAATTGTAAGGCTCCAAAAGAAAACACGAGTCATAATTTTCTATCAGAATCTTTCTAAACACATTTCCACTGACAATCAGCTCATTCATTCAATTTTTAATGTAGTCAGTCAAATTCCTTGGCAGATTTTACCGTCAGGTTGAAAGGTGTAAATAACTTCACCGTGGTTGCTCATGCCGTTGCTAATTGACTTATATGGGCGCCTCCATGTAATGTGACTGACAGTACTTCAAAATGGATCCTTGACACGGACGAAGTTAGTTGCAGTTACGGAATCGACCGAGTTGAGACGAGCGGTGGACTACAGGGCATCAGTATTTACTTATTGCATTTAGTAAGATTTATCAATTCCTTGGGCAAATACATGGTACCTCTTGTCCAGGTCTTTGCATTGTTCTCTTTTATAGAGAGAAGCAAATTTTACCGTGAACCTCTCGGTTCTTCGACCAGAAAAGTTCCTTTATGCATATTTATACAGCATGTTCCTCTTCGATTATAATATTTTATTTCAAGACACGAGTATCAACTGATACGGTCTTTAACCCTTTACCACACAATCCCGTGAGATAGAAGGGTTTGAAAACATTTTGGGAAAAGCAGAAATGCGTGTAATTAGTATACTACACAATGTTTTTTCCCCCCACCCAAAGACGACAAATTTTATCGTTTGAGTCATGTTTACCTTGTCGTCTGGTAATATTTTCAGTTTGCGCAAGTCTAAAATTTTGTCGGCTGGTAAAGAATTAAGACAGCATAAATTAGTAGACTAAATCTCATATATTAAGAACAATTCAGATGTGTAGCAAAATCTAAACGAGCGACAGCGAATGTCAAATACATTACAAAGTAAGACTTTTCATTTTAAATACATTACAAAGTAAGACAGTTTTTGTCTTCTCACCGTGACTGACAAAATGTCATTTTAAACATCACGACTTTCCGACTACATAATTAAACGTGATAAAATTCATCTGATGGACCTACTATGACCATAAATGAAGGGACATAGAACAAGCAAGGGCTGTCGAAAAATGGGAGTTGTGAACCCCAGTTAAGGAGTTACTGAAATCATATTGAAAAAGGCTGAAACTCCAGGGTCCGTATTCATCAACCATTTTAAAGAACATTCTAAGTCATATTCTCAAGAATTTTCTAAATTTGACAGTAACCCACCTTCTGATTGGCAAACCAAATGGTTTAGCCAGTCAGAAGTAGTGTTACTTTCGTAATCCCTAATAAGACCAAGAAATATTCTTAAGAATTGTTGGTGAACACGGAATCTCGTTTTCTTTACAACTATTACAAATGTCTTAAACTAGAGATGGAAAATGATTGTGCAATGTGTACCTTATTTTATCTAAATTTGAAAAAGGGGTGGTGCATCAAAGTCAAAGAGTTGACGTCATTCAATAAATTATGTCTGTTTTACTAGAATGAGGAGATTACATATTACCTCCAAAATGTCAATGATGTCTCCTCACCAGACGACAAGATTTTAAGACATGTCCAAACTGACAGCATTAAGCAATTAAAGACAATGAATAAACCGTGGATCAAATAATGAGATATGTGTTAGAAAGAGCAGAAAATATTGTTTGGAACAGGACAACATACTGGTTGCTAATATTTTCCTTCTTTTCCCACAACGTTTTTAAAATCCTTTTCCTCGGGGCCGTTGAAACACGAAATTGTATGGTAAAGTGTTAAAACTCTTTAAAGTGTGAAGAAACTTCAAATGGATGAATCTCTATTCAACAATTATTACGAAGGTCTAGAAAATAAAGGCGTAAAATAATTAGGCAACGAGTACCCTAATGTTATTTTGCCAAGGGGGTGGGGTAACCAGAGTCAAAGAGCTGACGTCATAATTGTAGAAATTCTGTTTATCAGGAATGCTTCAGATAGGAATACTGATGTAAAGAGACAATGTTTAAAAACTTTTGAGAGTATCAGATACTACACATAGATCATCTCATTACAACATTTATTACAAGTGTCTAGAAATAAAGACATAAAATGATTATGCAATTAATATCCTATTGTTGATTTGACAAGGGGGTGGGGTAACCAATGTCAAATAGCTGATGTCATAGTTTTGTAAATTCTATGCTTTATCGGAAATGCCTAGATATTATCTCCAAGAAGACAACGTTAAAAACTCTGTAAGGTATTAGATACTGCATGGATGGTTTTACAACAATTATTACGAAATAAAGATATAAAATGATCGTGCAATGAATACCGTATTCTTATTTTGACAAGGGGGTGGGGTTACCGGTGTCAAAGAGCTGACGTTATAATTGTATAAATTATGTGTTTTATCAGGAATGCTTTAGATACTGCCTCTAATAAGACAATGTATAAAAGCTCTTTAAGCTATTAGATACGAAACATTTGGCATCTCCTTACAACAAGTATTGCGACAATCTAGATATAAAGACAAAATGATTATTCAGTGAGTAGCTTACTGTTATTTTGAAAAGGGATGGGGTAACCAGAGTCATAATTGTATAAATTTAATGTTCTATTATGAATGCCTATGTATTTACATAGATTATCTCTTAACAACAGTTATTTCTACCGTCTCTTTACAACACTTATTTCTACGGTCTAGAAATAAAGACGTAAAATAATTATGCAATGAGTATCTTGTCATTATTTTGACATGGGTTTTTACCAGTGTCAAAGAGCTGACATCATTGAATATACGTACGATGTCGATTTTTAACGAATGAGAACATTAGACGTTCCCTTCCAAACCCAGGCACCTTGTTTAAACTGTTTGGACTAGGCGACATTGTCCAATTTGTGATAAACAAAAATAGAAATAGATAAAGGAACTTGAAAATATGGCATTTTGAAACTGGCAAAACAGAAACTGAGCCATCTCTGTGAAAAGGAGGTTTAATGCATATGCAAAAAGTATCGCCCCAGGTCTGCCTGCTCATTCCGCGTAGGCTGACCTGGCTCGAAAATGTCTTGCACAGGTTAATTTTCTGCATATCGAAGGGCCGGTCTACCTCATGATTCAGACTAAATGGATTTTATTGATCCAAAAATATATAATGTCGTGCTTGGTATAGTGCGGCACGAAAATGCATTAAACCCTCTTTTCACGGAGCGTGTCTCAAGTGTTGAAAAGTAGGGAGAATTTGCCCGGAAAGTGTCGAACCCATTACATGCTTTCATTGTGGTTTGAGGTATCATGAACGTAAGAGCTGGTGGGGTTAATAAAGATTGTCGGGGTCAGGCTTTTTGGGAGTAGGTATACATCCTGTCTGAATATTTAAATTATGTTTCATTTTATCCTCCTCTATATATGTCCTGTATCGCGCGAGAAAATAAGTCTTCCCTTATATTTCAAACCTTCACTTTGCCTATAAGCATGGATGGTTCGCCAACGAACGTAGATGGTGCGCATATAAGCATAGATTATACTCCTATCATCATGGGTAGTCATGATAAATACGCCTAAAAGCAAAGAAAACATGCCTTTCAAGAGCATTGATAATACACGTATAAGCATAGATAATACCCCTATGAACGTAGCCAGTACGTTTATTAGCTTTGATAAGAAAATACGCCAATCAGCATGGATAATACGCCGATAAGCATAGTTAATACCGCAGTCAGCATGGATAAACGTAGAAAATACGCCTATCTGCATTGATAATACGATCATCGGTATTGATAATTTTATATCTGGAGAAGATGTGTGAACACATAAAAAAATCTTTCTCGTCAGACATTGAAAACGACAATCATGACATTCATTTAAGTTGTTTCACGACCAAACTCGTCACTTAAGGTGGTTAAATTTAATCAGCCAAATTTAAATCACGTCTGATATATGACAGTTTACATGACAGGTGATATTCATCTTGTTAACCCATCAACGAAGTTATTCCGTGTTTAAACATGTCAAAAGAGGAAGCCTTTTGAACCATTATTGGTACAGGAAAAAATGCTTGTAACAAACAATTTCTCCATTTCACACCATCTTTTCTAACCTAAAAGGGAACTTTAGCTCATTTCAGCAAATTTCTAATTTGTAGTCTGCAGATGACCTCAATTTGAAAGATACTAAAACTTCGGATGCTCATGTGAAATTCACGTGACATCGCATATCATGTAATTAATTGTAACAAGTATTTATCAGCTTCCACAATGTGTTGTTTCCTATCAGAGAACTTTAGCCAGTCTATACCTATTTCGAATTTGCCGTCTGCAGATGCTCTCAATTTAAAAGGAACTAAAATTTCGTCGTCTGTTAATATTAAATTTGAATTACTTCACATGAATCTTACATGATATATATCTTGAAAGAGATAGACAGGTCTACTACAATTATTGAGACATTGCTGCATTTGTGCACCGAGCCTGGTAGTTCAGTCTCTTAGATTTTACGGCTTGCTCAAATCCCAGCTAGGCCAAAATCTGTCCAAGGATGTGTATGCAGAAAAGTAGTCAGTCAATGGTTTATTTTTCTGTTCATATAACGTCACTACCGGTTGCCGATATGAGCAACGCCCAAGACGGCTGTTAGTTATGTTAGTGGGATAGTGGAAGATTCAAGAAGAAACCCATCCTAAGTAATGCCTGCTTCTTTAACGTGCTTAGTATATACCACTGTTATATTGGAATCCGATTGAACATCTCATCCGAAAGACTATTAGTAATTTTTAGTTGGTTAATCGTTTGGCCCGAACTCACACGCTCAGTTGTCCCGAGGTTTGTCTCTTCAGAATGTGGGTTCGAGCAAGGAGTCAGTGGATGTGTTGAAAGACTGTTGTATGTAGAAAACACTGTGCCTTGTCTGTGGTCATTAGGACTTATAATTAAACGGTTTAGATTTAAATCACGGCACGATGAAATAGAAAAAAATGACCGAACTGGGATTAAACATGCAACTCCGGGTTGCATTCTGAATTGCATCCTTTGTCTACTTCCTTGTTTAGACAATAACTTAATTTTTGTTGGCGAGAACATTTGGGCAAGTCAATCGGAAATTGCGTTACTTAACAATTTAGAAACGCATTGGAAAGTAGACTGAGAATGTTATCAAATTGGTTTGTGAATGTAATGGCATTACAATTTTAGTGCGTTGCGAAGACACGTGCATTACCGCGTTTCGACATGTGGTAAAGAGGAATGCAGCCGAATAAAACGATTTATGAATAGCAAAAATTAGCACTGCTATGTCCTATACAATAAAACGAACATAATGGAATGAAACATTGTCGCGGCGATCTATCACTCAAGCAATTAACAATATACAATTTGCGTTTTATAGAAAAGTATTAATCTTGATTTGTCTTTTACCTTTGTTTATATAATACACACTGTTTCCATAATTGTTTATATAATACACACTGTTTTCATAATGCGTGCTAGTTATTCGTTTCATAATTCATGCTGCAGTCACGCCTGTATTTAAAAAAAAAAAAAGCAGCAAAGAGATAATATAAACATGCATGCTCAAGACAGCTGCTTGTGTAATACAGATAAAGTAAGTCTGTTTTTATAAGCCAAAACGGAACCGTTACCGTCCTTAGTTTGGTTACCTAATCCTTTACGAACGAAAAAGATTTAGACTTGTCAAAAGCATTTGCAGACAACAAAATGAATGTCACTTATTTTTTTGTCTATGATAGGGTAGAAAACTTAATGGTGTCAAATAGCCGCTTTCTAAGGGTAGTTTTACCCTTTACCACACAATCCCGACTTTTAACGACCCTGAGAAAGAAGCCTTTTGAAAACATTGTGGGAAAAGGAGAAAATGCTGGTAACCAGCATTTTCTCCTTTTCCCACAATGTTTTCTTCCCTTTCCAAAACAAATTCTAATTTTTCATTCACATTGATTTTGTCGGCTGCAGATGCTTTCAATTTGGACATGTCTAAAATTTTGCCGTTTGGTAAAGGGTTAAACTCCGGATTGTGTGATAAAGGTAGCCACTACGACAGTTTTGACTGTATTTTTGGTAGTCTTTCTAAACTGAATATTTCAGTGGAAGTCAGTTGGTCAGTTCGAATCTGAATATTGGTTTAATTCGAATATTGTCATTTGAAAAAAAGTGTAGTAGCATTTCTGATTGCTGCTACGAGCAATCGTAACTGTTGCTACACTACCTTTTAGGGGAAAAAGTGAATTATTTAAGCATGAAGACTAATTGTTAAGTTAAAGCAATGATATACATCTTTCCTTGTTTGACATACTGTAGTTTTGACTATTTTCGCGCTGTGTTCACGACCACGGAGAGGAAGGCTTTTGAAAACATTGTAGGAAGAGGAGAAAATGCTGGTAACCAGCATTTTTTTTTTTTTCCCTCAATGTTTTATACTCTACCAAAGCCCTATCCTATGATTGGAACCATAATGTGGTTTGTCGTCTACAAATGCTTTCAAAATCTAACATTTTGTTGCCTCGTAAAGAGTTTATCAAGATGAAGGGGTCTCTACTTATCATCTTTTTTAAGCGCTCTCTTGTTACGATATTTATTATGAATATATATGTGCCATGTTCTGTGAAAAGGCGGCTTAATACATCTGCAAAAAATATCGACCCAGGTCAGCCTGTGCAGTTCGCGTAGGCTGACCTGGGCGGAAACTTTTTGTTTGTGATGTATTTTCTGCATGTCAAAGGACCAGTGCGCCTCATGATTCAGACGGTTGCTATACAAAATGGATTTAATAGATCCGTAATACTGGATGGGTTGCTCGGTATCATGCAACACGGAGATGTATTAAGCCCCCTTTTCTTGCCAGAGCATGGCTCATATAGATGTTATCTATGTATAACAAGTACAGTTTTAAGATATACTTTCTCTTTATATTTCAGGTCTTTCCTCGGCAAACCGTGAGTATATTCTTTATTCTTAAAATGTGTTGATATTAAAGATATTTATAGATGTCATCCATTTAGACGGATTTAACCATACGCAGAGATTAATTTTCTTTCTCGATGGAAAGTTTTTCTGTTTTAGAAAATAGACTACTGTATGCAAAACTTCAAGGTTACAATAAGATATCCATTATTGTATTGGGTCCTGCATGGCTCAGTGGTAAAGTGTAGGACTCGTAACCTGGAGCCTAACTGGAAGAACTGGTTTTCTCGTGGGAGTTTCCATGGGCAAGACACCTCAGAGCCCTAGCTTAGTACTGGTGAAACCCAGGGCATACCAATTTATGAATATACGATTTTTCGCCGTGATATTATTGAAATAACGATGAAAGCTGCGTAAAACACCAATCAATCAATCCGCTATTGTATACTTGGCGGCTTCGAATGTAAGAGCCATTATATTAAACACATTTCACTCGTGGTATAGTATCCTATCAAGATATGTATAAATAAGGACCATGGCTGTAGTTACTGGAAGAAGACGACGAATTCCTTTTATAAGAGACGTTCCTGTTTTTTTTTTTATGTAAAAGTGGGGAAAAATATATGATCCATGCTCTGTGAAAAGGGGACTGAATGCATCTGCATAAAATATCGATCGAGGTCAACCTGCGCAGTACGCACAGGCTGACCTGTGTGGAAAATTTTTGCTATTGGTCATTTTTCTGCCTGTCAAAGGACCAGTGTATCATAATTCATTCGGTTGTTAGACTAAATGGATTTTATGGATTCATAACTGTGTGATGACTTGGTTGGTATCATGTATCACGGAAATGTGTTAAGGACCTTTTTGACAGAGCATGGCTTATATCTGTCACTGTAAAATCTCCATTCTTTGGCAAACACACACGGTTGCTAACTCACCAACAGCCTATATTGGCTATGATTGGTTGAACTCGTTGTAAAATAAACCTTTTCGGATATTTATGGTAACCATTTCGGTGGACGTTGTCGCTTGCAGATATTGAATACCGAAACGTTTCTCATTTTTGGAAAAAATAAATAAGTAAATAAACAAGCCATGCTCTGTAAAATGGGGGCTTAATGCAGCTGCGAAAAGTTTCGACCTAGGTTAGCCTGCGCAGTCCGCGCAGGCTAACCTGGGTTGAAACTTTTCGCTATTGGTCAATTTTCTATATGTCAAAGAAGCAGCGAGCACCATGATTCAGTCGGTTGTTGGACACAATAGATTTTATGGATCTATAACTGTAGGATGACCTACTTGGTCTACTGCATCACGGAGATGCTTTAAACCCCCTTTTGCCAGAGCGTGGCTCAAGGAAAATTATCAGTTATTGTAAAATCTCTAGTATTTGTAAACGAAAGCCATTTTATATCTGATAACATAGCGCTCGTGATATACGAATAATATCCTGTCAAGATATTTATGACAACCTTTTAGCTCTTTACCACACGATCCCGAGTTTTATCGACTCTGAAGAAGAAGGCTTTTGAAAGCATTTGGTAACCAGCATTTTCTCGTTTTCCCAAAATGTTTCGGGCTATCAAAGACAGAATTCATCGTTTGAGCTACAGGTCTTTTGTCGTCTGCAAATTCTATTAACCCTTTCCCAAACAAGCCCTGGTTTTCACGTGTCTGCAGTACAAGTCTTTTGAAAACACTGTGGGAAAAGGAGAAATTGCTCGTAACGAGCAATTTCTCCTTTTCCCACAGTGTTTTCTACCCTTTTTGAGACCTTTCTGCCATTTTCATCAAATTTAAAATTGTCGTCTGCAAACTCTTTCAATTTGGACCAGTCCAAAATTTGTCGTTTGGGAAAGGATTAATTTGATCGAGTCCAACATGTTTTCGTTTGGTAAAGATTTATGATGGCTGTATTAACTAGCAGAAATTAATTCACCTTATTTTCAAGAGACGTTTTCTGAACGAAATGTTTCATTGTTTTTGTTTCAGATTTATCCAACGGAACTGGTAAGTGTTATTTTGAGGTTTTAAAACTTTCGAATATAAATGGGTTCATACTCGTCTCTTTCGCCACTCCGTAAACAGATTCGATAATTTTCGAGGTCTAGAGCACAATCCCATAGCAAATGAACACGCAAGTTTTGGAATGAAAGGAGTGGGCGTCGTAAATTAAAGATCAATCAGCATGTTCTGTTTAGTCTGATCTTGTGCTACGTCGTCTGGAAACGCTTGTTAGTGTTAACTCTTTACCACACAATCCCGACTTTTAACACCCTTGAGAATGAAGCCTTTTGAAAAGAATGTGGAAAAGGAGAAAATGCTGATAACCAGCATTTTCTCCTTTTCCCACAAGGTTTTGTACCCTATCAAATAAAAAATCACATCATTTGAACCACATTGAAATTGTCGTCTGGAAATGCTTTCAATTCGGACTGGTATAAATTTTTGTCGTGTGGTAAAGGGTTAAATGATTGCAGAAGGAGGGCAGATAATCTCACTCTATTAAAAAGGGTTAAGAATCAACATAATCTTAGACGGGCCTGCACTTTTCTCTTTACCAAATGAAAAAGATTTAGACTGGTTCAAATTGAAAGCGTTTGCAGACGACAGATTAACTGTTGCTAAAATAGTGAAATTTGTCTTTGATAGGACAGCAAACATTGTTGAAGACAGAGAAAATGCTGGTTGCCAGCATTTTCTCTATTTCCCACAATGTTTTCAAGAACCTTTCTTTTGCTGGTTTATAAAATGGGATTGTGTGGTAGAGGGTCCAAACTGTGGTTCAAGTAAAGCATGTTTCTCCGATAGACGATAACTTTTGTCGATATTGTGGTAAAAGGAGAAACTGTTAGAAACCGGAAATTGTTCCTTTTATCACAGTGATTTCTTGCGCTCGGTCGCTCTCTCTCTCCCTCTCTCATCCACCCAACCATCTTCCTTCCTACCTACCTACCGTTTTGTGACCCTGTAATGCAAATACCCGTTTTTAACCCTTTACCTTTTAGACACACATTTTTGTAAGATCGACCAAAACTTAACTAAAAGATATGCTTTGAAAAGAAAGGGGAATATCGGTTTATAATAATAATGATACTGTTGAAAAAGGAGCAATTTTCTTGTAACAAGAAATTACTTTTTTTTCTAAAATGTTTCTTAAGTCTTCAGCTGCGGGGCGTTGAAAATCCTATTTCTCTGATAGGGGTTTAAACTGAACGATACAAATCAATATAGCAGACAGGAAAAACAAAACCGAAACGGGCACTGCAAAAAACAATCTTCAACTATAATGTACAGACTACTGCGTATTATCTTTGTCGAATTTCATGAATATTTTATTTTATACTCAGTCGTAATGGGAAATACTACCTCGTATTTCACACATGTATTAATGCTTCTGTCGATGTCATTGTTTCGATTTTTTTTTTTTAGATATTTCATTTTAGAGTATGTAGAGATCCAGCCTTTTCCCTTTTTCCCACATTGTTTTCAAAAGCCTTCTTCCCTAGGCTCGTGAAGACATGGGGTCGTTTGTTAAAGTGTCAATGTCATGTTGTTATTTAGTAAACCTATGATAAAACGCGGCATCCGATCCGAATCTACAGTACTTTTCCTGTGAAAAGATATGAGTTATGCGCTGTGAAAAGGAGATTCAAAAAATCTGCAAAAAGTATCGACCTAGCTGACCTTGGTTGAAATCTTTTGTTATTGGTCAATTTTGTGCATTTCAAAGGACCATTTTGCCTAATGATGCAGTCATTTGTGAGACAAAATGGATTTTATGGATCCAAAATTATGTGATAACTTGCTTGGTAAAATGCATCACAGAGATGAGTTTAACTCCATTTTTCCAGAGCGTGGCTCGTATATGAGTAACTGAGATCAGCATGAGCAAAACTGATGAAAAGTTTTAGATGGGCTTCTAAACTGAAAACTAAAAAAAAAAAAATGTTCCTAACCATATGGTGCAGGGCTACCAGATTTTGCATGTAGCTTCATCGCCCCGAGGATCACACCTTTAAAAGGAGCTTTCTACTCTGGAAACTTCAAAATGTCTTCTTTTTATAACATTGGCCTAGACTGTTGGCCTAGACCTGTATTATTTAGTATCTAGTGGACGCCTACCATGAGTCAACTTATTATAAACACTGAATCGAAAATGGCCCCGCCCTAGGGATAACCACTTTCATATAGGCTTTTAGAAAAAACTTTGACAGTCATTTGGCTCTCTTGTTGGAAATCGTCTTGTTACAATACGCTTTGTCAGAGTTCATAGATATATGGTATCATTGATACTCGATGAGACCTGTTTGTATTCGTTTACGTCATCTTGGCAAGTAAAGAAAATCTACTTCGTATTTGGGGGCTAGGCATATTTTCTCTATAAAATTTTGTTGCAATACAGATTTCTTACAGTTTAATGACGGTCAGTGTCAATTATATATCTTACACATATATTACGAAGTGGAGCGATACAGGGCTATCATGGCCCTCTTGTTTCATCATTATTACCGACAAAAAAAGCTCCACCCCTCATCTTGCCAAGGTTTCTCACAATGTCATGTTTTTTACGATGTTTAGTCAGAGGGCCTATGAAAACGTGACAGGAAAAGGAGAAAAACCCGGTGAAATGAAAACATCAATTTCTCTTTACGTAACTCTATACCACTCGACAAAATCTTAGACTTGAGTCCAAAGCATTTACTAACGACAATGTGGTTCAAATAATAGAGTTTGTCTTAGATAGGGTAGAAAACATTGTTGGAAAAGAAGAAAATGCTGGTTTTAACAAAGTCCTCAAGGTCGTTAAAACTCGGGATTGTGCGGTAAAGGGTAGATGATTTCTACTTTCCAATATAAATTCTATCATATCAGCCATAGTTAGATAGTCTTCTGCAAATGTATTTAGTATGATTATAGCATGGTAAAGATACATTCTTACAGCCAGAGAGAGAAAAAAAAAAACACTGCAAAAACTTGATGATGTGTAGAATGGCTCAAAATTTGGTCAGCTGTGTAAACATAGATAAGTCATCAAAATATATGGTGTAAGGGAAAGAAAAGCTGAAGGGATTTGTCCTCATTTAAAACCGGAAACGACTACAGGGATTTCTTTTAAGGCTGCCAAAAAATGAAATGCATTTTCTATCCATCGTAATCTGTGCAACCTTGAAACCGTCAGGGGCAACATTTAGCATGAGGATACAAGAATTATTATAGTTTCCTAAAATAAAGATGAAATGCGTGAAAAACGGCTGAAAACTGGTCTAGATGTATCTTTAACTCTTATCCAGGAGACAAAATTTTAGACTTGTCCAAATTGAAAGCATTTGCAGACGACTTATTAAATGTGGCTCACAATGATTGGATTTGTCTTTGATATGTTAGAAAACGTCTTATACCCACAATGTTTTCAAAAACCTTCTTCTGCAGGATCGATACCGGCATTTTCTCCTTTTCACACAATGTTTTCAGAAGCCCTTCTTCCTACGGATCATTAAAATTCGACAAAACTGCGTGATAAGAGGTAATGGACAATAATCAAGTTCGCATGATTTGCATAGAAAACATCTATTGTCAGTACTGTCTTTTAACATAATCATAAATTTCGTAACACCTTTCTGTGAATTTACATGTGCAATGATGAATACGGAAGAAAGCGGTAACTAATTGCCGTTTTGATTTATACATATGGGTTTATAGCTCTACATTAGGCAATATAGACGTCAAATCACTGAAATGTTTATTGCACATGGTCCATCACTTTTGTACCGTTCCTTTTTCTTTTTGTGGTTTACCAAGACTTGTATTGTAATTATTCATCGTCCGTCTTTGTTCGTACTATTTTAGTCCCTTAACTCTTTACCAGACGACATTTTTTTTTTTGTCGTTATCGAAATTGAAAGTGTTTTGCAGACGACAGAAATTGAAAGTATTTTGCAGACGACAAATTAATTCTTTACCACACGAACAAAAAGATGGAACCTCCTAAATTGAAAGCATTTGCATGTTGACAATTCACATGTAGCTCAAAAGATTATTTCTGTCTGAAATGGAAGAAAACATTGTAGGAAAAGGAGAAAATGCTAGTTATCAGCATTTTCTCCTTTTCCCACAATGTTATCAAAAGCTTTCTTCCTCAGGGTCGAAACACGAAATTGTGCGGTAAAAGGTTATGTGTCACTATAAACATATTTGTCTCTGAAAATGCAGAGAAAAAATAGGGAAAAGGAGAAAGTGCTGGTTAAAAGCATTTGAGCTATGCTCTGTGAAAAGGGGGCTTAGTGCATCTGCGAAAAGTATCGACCCAGGTCAGACTGCGCAGTCCGCGCAGTCTGACCTGGGCCGAAACTTTTCGCTATTGGTCAATTTTCTGTATGTCAAAGGATCAGTCTACCTCATGATACATTCGGTTGTTAGACAAAATGGATTTTATGGATCCATAATTATATAATAACTTGCTTGGTATCGTGGATCACGGAGAAGCATTAAGCCCCCTTTTTCACAGAGCATGGCTTATTTTCTTTTTTTCCCGCAATGTTTTCAAAAGCCATCTTCCCACTGGTCGTAAAAACGTGGGTTTATGTCATCTAGAAAAATATCTTATTGTTGACTTTCATTTTATGCGTGTTGTTTTTTCAACTACAGTTAGTGGCCATAAATATTTCATCAATGTTCCATTGACTTGCATGTATTTCCAACTTTAATTTTTAATCTGTTGTGGCTTAAAAAATGAAACTTATATGAAAATAAAGCTAAATAAAAACATTTTAATATTACTTTTAGATTCGATACAAGTATCGAATTATATAAATGCATCTGTTGAAAAAGTGATCAGTATTTCCGAAAAACGTTTTTTTTTTTTTTTACACTTGACGTCAGTGACAACGTCGCCAAAATGTCGCAGAAAAATAACTCCTCTGGGTTTTAGAGAGCTACAAATTTGGTGTCAGGCGATGAACACTAACAGTAAATAAATGTAAATAGTTCCAGTAACCTCGCTTTTTACCAGTATAGTTTTACTTATCATCTCATGATCAGAGACAGCGTAATTAATTTTCTTGCACGCTGAAAATGCTTGTCATTCAATGGAAATTTGGAATTTGGTGAAATATTTATGGCCAGTAACTGTTATTACCACACGGTAACATTTTTACACATACATGTATACTGAACAACAGTACAGTAAATTAAAGAAACTGGAAATTGCTTTGAATCAGCAAAATGTAAAGAATTGAATAGGACCAACCACCATAGTGTTTGTTCAAGCAATCGGTCCTTTCTCCAAAATCTTGTCAAAAACTGTGAAACGTTACAGGAGCTATAGAATAATGTTCATTGTGTTGATTATATACTAAACAGAAAAAGAAACGCAGAGTAAACATTTTATACGCTAAAGTTAACAGTGTTAAGTTGCATTATTCAGTATTTATTTTATAGCTAGACATGAATTTTTCCTACAAATGACCAAAATTTCATTTCAATATGACAAGTATTTGTCGAGTTATCGAACAATTTGTAACTGTACTCCTCCAATTTTTTATTATTATAAATAATAAGCGGTTCAGTAGTAATTGCGTAAAACGTTTACCATGCGTTTCTTTTTGCGTTTAGTATATACCCACATTCATGTACTTAGTCATATTTTTTTTATTATACACTATTTCTCTTTGCTTTGTTTTTCAGGAACGCCAAAACTTTTAGGTAAGTTTGAATTATACGCGCCGTTTCTTGTAAATCCATATTTATAGCGACATTGCCCCCCTTTTATTAACTAAATTACGCTCAAGTGAGAGATGTATAGTTCCGATGTTTCGCCTGATATACAGACTGAATTATCGCCAATAAAGTGTCTCTGTATTAAAAAGTAAATCTAGATCAATTATTTTGTATGACATCAAGACTTCCTTTATGACACTATTCTAAAATATACTTGATCTGAAACAGAGTTGCCTGTATATATCTGCATAATTCATAGCCTGTAGAACTGATAAATATAGGATCTCACACGAGTTGGCATTTGAGATGAAATTTTATTAAATGAGTCTAGAAAAAATGTTATTAAGCGAGCCTTTGGCCAGCTAAATAACATAATTATTTTTGTAGACGGGTTTGATAATTTTTTTTCCTCAGAAGCCAACGAGTGATAGATTCTTTTTATCGCATAACTGTTTGTCAAGAATTATCGACCATGACGTGTTATAACACAGGCCATTGTGAGACAGAAAATTCGCAATTGCTGTATTACATCGAAAACAATGGGAGTTATGTAATAAAACAAGATCTGTCATGTTTGTAAATGTTTTCCTACCAAAAATATTAATCTAGCACGGATAAAAAATGTTCAAATTAATGTTGAAATCTCTAGATACTTTTTTTGTACTGACATATTTTTGAGCCACTTGCTGTTTTTCTTGAACAGGATTTATCATTCCCGGAGAAAATGGCGCCCGTCCAAGATTACAGCTTATTCCAGGTAAATTAAACATCACATTGTTTCACAATGTTTCTGTTTATTCGAACATAAGACAAAAGGGATAATAACGAAATGTCATCTTAAAGTTTGACAGTTTGATATACTTTTCGCAGTGCACTGACAACAACAACAACCAAAAAAGAGGGGGTCCTTTTTTATTATGCAAAACAACTGTTTGACATAATTTATAGACTGATACAAACAGAAACTGACACAAATTGGCAGCAGACATAAAAATTTATTGAATAAGGCCAGAGTTAATCACATAAATGTTCATCAAGAAATACCGTTCATGATATGTTAAAACATAGGCCTACGTGTGTCTTGAAATTTACATGATGTTTATTCGTTTCTTTGACTGGTACATTACGGACAAAAATAGTTAAAAAAAAATGCATATAATGATTTTGTTTTAAATCTAAGGATGATAAAATTTGCAGCTAAGTCACGATCAGCAATTTTGCCAGTTAATTTCGCAAAGAAATCTAGATCAGCAATGAGCCAGAAATGGTATGATAACAAAGTGTTACCGTACATCAAATACCGCACTATTTCTTTGTCTTAAACGTGTGTAGGACAAGAAAATTCGTAATGGCTGTATTACACTGAAAACAAGGGTAGAGTCCGTTCGTGAATATCAACTTCATTCCCATAATGAGTATTGGACAAGACTCGGTGTTTGTAAACTGTAGCACCAGAACGATATAAAGTTCTTTTGTTTGTGAAGTTTTGTTTTTACTCTGTTTCTAAGGTTCTAAGTTTTTTGGGTTTTTTTTTGTTCTTGTTGTTGTTTATTTGGTATTAATTTATTATTATTGTTGTTGTTCTTGTTGAAAACTTGGGGTTTTTATAAGCACTCTTCCCTATCAACGCACACAAAGTAGATGAAAGTAATGACCTGTAGCACTTGATGTTGCACGCACCAAGTTTGAACTTGAATGGGTATTAGTCTGCATGCACCAAGCTTTGTTAAAGCTTATTGTACAAATCTGTGTAAATACACTTGCAGTGTTGCGTCCTCATTTTCATCCCAATAGTATACTGCAGTCAATGTATGTCTTTGACGACTGATATATTCACTGACAAGAAAATAACTGGATAAAGTCTGTAAATGAGCCATGCTCTGGCAAAAGGTGGCTGAATCATCTTCATGACGCACTATACCAAGCAAGAAATCGCATAATTATGGATTAATAAAATCAATTTTGTCTAGCAATTGACTGACTCATGCGGTAGACTGGCCCCTGAACATACATAAAACTTACAAGTAACAAAAAGTATGGACCATGTCAGCCTGCTCGGACTGCGCAGGCTGACATAAGTTGGTACTTTTTTGCATATTCATTAAACCCCCTTGACACAGAGCGCGGCTCACTCAAATACTTTAGTGCATGATTGAGAATGTAGCGAGCTTATATGATGCACATGTTTCCGCTTTCAACAGGTGCGCAGCAGTTTATGGGACAAGGCAGACGCATTGCGGCCGCGCCACTTTCTCGGCTTCGGGAAATTGGAGGTAAATAAAAGCGCAATAGTTTCAGATGGTACAAAACAGAATGGACCTGTCGCTCATCGATTTTCGCGTATTGTAGGAAAATAACAAGAATCTATCATTCTTCAAACCTTGGGTAATCTGTTGATCAAATCCCTCGGCTCTATAATGGTGGGTATGCATCTACACGGTACACTTCTTCGCCTTCGCCGAAAATACACGGCCTTACCATTCTTGAAATTGTAAGGCTCCGCTTAAAAAAAAGAAAATACGAGTGATAATTTTCTATCAAATCAGTCTAAATATACTTCTGTTGACATACAATTTGTAAATTCAATTTTTAAGTGGTAAATCATTTCCGTTGTCAGATTTCATTGATAGGTTGATAGATGTGGAAAAACTTCACCGTGGTTGTTGATGTCGTTGCTAATCGATTTATATAGGCGTCTTTATGTTAAGGATCATGTGACTGACAGTACTTCAAAGTGGATCTTTATACGGACGAGGTTAGACGTGTTTACGAAGTCGGCCTAGGTGTGACGGATGGAGAGTCCATATCAAATCATAAAGTGTATTTATTCTTTAATTTCATTACTTAGCGACATGTCAATTCTGTTGTGTAATATACAGTGATGTAGATAGACAATTTTTTTTTCATTCCTTGAAAAAACTTGCATGAAGTATAACGAAATCGTACGCATTTCCTCCAGAGCAGAAGGAACATTTGAGAACATTTGGAATTGAGCGTTGCTCATGGATAGCAATTTCGTCCTTATAGTCACTAAAGTTGATCGTGTATCGACAGCTTACTTTTAACCTAAACAATTTCACGACTCACAAATGTTGGCAGACATTTCAGCGAATATTAATTACCACGAATAAAAAGCACTTGAAAATCACGCAAATACAAATTAATATTCACCACTGCCTTAGATGTAAAAAAGAAAACGTTCCCCCGCGGCTCAGTGGTAAGGCGTAGGAAAAGTGATCAGGAAAGCCTGAGATCGATTCTCGCTGGAGCCATTGGTCTCTTGGTAAGGTACTGCATAGCCTCTAGACTAGTGGTGGTAAAACACAAGGAAAATATTTCTGGAGCATCATCCATTGAGTATGAATTTTCAACATGCTTTAAAATATTAAAATTTGATGCACGTGATAACAATCTGGTAGAAGGAACAATTGCTCTTTACGAGCAATTTCTCTATTTTCCAAATCGTTTTCAATGTAAGAAGAAGGTGTGATTATGAAGGCGTTAGCCACTTTGATGTATTTTCTGAATTCAGTCTGCAGCTTCAAAAGGTCGTGAAATCGTTACTATGGGTATTTAACGGTGAATTTAATTCGCGATTTTGACAGTTTCGCTAACTTCGCTTATTTGAATCTCGCAAAGTACTTCTAAGGTTAACAGTATTTTTTGCAGCAGTGTATACAGTATTAGAGATTGCTTGTTTGTTCAATTTTTTTTTTCATTCTTTCCTTTCAGCCAAATTTAATGGTTGATTGTTGTGAACAACGCCTCATCTTTTCTCCACTGTTTGTTACTTGTATGCTTTTAAAAGCTTCTCAACACCCTTAGTTCAGCTACAGGCCTTTGAAGTGCATTTGTCTTTCACGGAACACCGAAATTTTCATTGGTCGACCATCGAACACTGTTACTAAAATAGAATATTGGTGCATCTCCTCAACATCGTATACAATTATTATATACAATACAGAGGAGATGCGGCGATGTGCTGTTTTTAGTAAGAGTGTTCCATGGTCGACCAATGAAAATATCGGTATTCCATAATGAGTTTCAGTGGCCTATGGTTTAACTTAGCACACGATATTAACCTTGAGAGCGCTACTCACAACATTACTTGCACTTGTACTACTAGATCAAGATGAGACTATTTCTTCGCAGACGGAGTGGATCCATATGAAACTTCCCAGAACTGATCTTGGATCTACACTGTCAAGTATTTTGTTTAAAAAATCTCGCAAAAACAAGCTTAAAGTTCTTGAGGTGTGATCTGATTTCCTGCTTAGAAAGTCTATTTGATATAGTTAGCGCTGTAAGGATCAGTGTAAAGACAGTTTGAAGCTAGGGCCGTATTCCCCAACCATTCTTAAAAACGTTGTTAGTCTTATTTTCCTGTAGTATCTAAATTTGAAAGTAACGCAACTTCTGATCGGCTAAACCAAATGGTTTAGCCAATCAGAAGTTGTGTTACTTTCAAATTTAGAAAATCTTGGGAGAAAAAGACCAAGAATGGTTTGTGAATACAGACTGAGTTCAGTTGTTGGAGAAATCTAAAGATACATCTGTCTATAGATTTCTTTTGTAAGGTTATTTCACAAATAGCGGACAGCGATGGTAAAGTGCACCATATATAAATTATTCATGGATCTATAGTTTAGTGCAGTTCGGTGCAAGCTTTAATCCATCATGCCACATTGAAACTTACCTGACACTTTTCAAAATTTGACACAAGGGCCCGTATTTTGCAACCAGTCTTCACTTCATTTTACCTCTGTATCTAGATTTAGAACGCAACTTCTGATTGGCTAAACCGTTTGAGCCATTTTCAGTTAAAGGGTGCTTAATACATCTGCAAAAAGTATCGACTCATGTCAATTTGCACAGTCCGCGCAGGCGGACTGGGATCGAAACTTTTTGCTGATTGTGAATTTTATGCGTGTCTTAGAGAGCTAGCTTTTGTAGCGATGTGGTAGAGCGTTAGCCTTTGACTCTAGAGGTCCTGGGTTCAATCCCCGCCATGAGAGGTTACAAGATGTCCTGACGAGTTATAGATGTATTTACTGTCAGCGGTAAAGTTGAACGTGTCCTGTATCGTGCATCTATCTTTGTTCAATTTCGGGATGGTGTGACGCTGCATTACCAAATATAACACGTGTTATCGTGAACTCTTCACCACACAATCCCGACTTTTAACAATCCTGGGAGAGGAAATCTGTGAAAACATTGTGGTAACCAGCATTTTCTCCTTTTCCCACAATGTTTTTCACCATGTTAAAGATAGAAATCATCTCTTGAGCTACATATAAGTTGTCGTCTGCAAATTCTGTCAATTTGGTCGAGTCAAAAATTCTGTCGTCTTGTGAAGAGTTAGATTAGGTTTCTGTTAGATTTCGAGTTGGTTTGCTTTAGCAGCCAAGGTTGTCAACGTTATAATCCATCTATCAGAGAATAAGAAGGATACGGCAGTTCTTTACTTTTTAGCTCGGCTGAAGAAAACGTCGAAGTATTGTCGGAGCCCTGGCGTCGTCGTCTGTGTTGTTGTGCAAAAACTGACATTTTCAGAAACTTTGACATTTTATAATGTCTCGAGTGTTACTGAAGATATTTTTTTTCAAACTTGGACAAGCTGTTCACTATCAAAAGGAGAACAGATACAACAAGGGCAGGTAATCACCAAAGTATTTTTACACAGTTAGGCCCCTTTTTCGACTTTGCAGCCAAGCGTTGGCACCCGCATGCGGTGGTCTTATTATTTTCATTATGCCACATTCCTAATCCTTCTTAAACTCTCAGTTGAAGGCCTACCAGCGGCCACCAGAAGCCGGGTTCGCAGCGTGAACTTCAACCCAAGGTCTGTTGTGGACGCTGTTCGAAGAGTTATCCCAGCCGGATCGACGAGAAACGGGGGCAGTCGTAAGTATTCTGATTTGTCTACCATTTGAAAGGCGCTTTGGGGAGAAAAAAAAAGGGGGGGGGGGGTTTTAGTGCATTTTCTTAACGGCCCTATAGCTGCCAAATGTAAACAATAGTGCTGTTAAAATGCATTTAAATGTAAATTATGCCAATTAAAAGTATGGAAATCATTGTGAAGATGACAATCTGTTATTGTATAGTCGGTCCAAGCATTAGTGGCTGGTAGAAAAATGAATTTCAAAAGCAGCTAACAAACGATACAACGACCTGGCAACGTTTGTCCTGATTTTGAAATTCATGTTCTGCCAGCGACTAACGCTTGGACCGACAGTACAATAATATATTTTCATCTTCACATAATTTTCTTACTTTTAAATGGTATGATTTAAATTAAATACATTTCAACATCCCTTATTTAAATTTGGCCTCTATTGGGGCTTTAACCCTTTATGACGCAATTTCGAATTTTAATGACTTTGAAGGAGACGGCTTTTGAAAACAGTGTGGGAAAAGGAGAAAATGCTGGTAACCAGCATTTTCTCCTTTTCGCACAGTGTTTTTTATTCTATCGAAATACTTCAGTTCATTTATACCACTTCCAAATTTGTCGTCTGCTGGTGCTTTCATTTTGGAAGAGTGCTTGAATTTGTCGTTTGGTAAAGAGTTAATGCGTCAAGCATGTCGTCGCATAAATAACATGGGTTCATTTTGTCTAAAAACCGGCTGTATCAGAGAGAGGAGAAAAGACAAGCAGAAAATTTACCAATGAAAAAAAGAGCTTCTATACTTTTTGCAGTTGCATTGAACGACTATTTAACCCTTAGGCTGCTTATCTCGACTCACTAACCTTTTGCGGACAGCGTAGATCAAGATCAGACTGCACAAAACGTGCAGTCTGATCTTTGATCTACACTGTCCGATAAGGAGTTATCTTTCCTCCAAATATACCTTTAAAACAGGAAAATTTTGGGCTTATACTATCGGCTTGAAAGTTTCATTTCTTTTATTCAGCAGGATAAGGGTTAAAAGCATGACTCATTAGAACCCTGGTACAGCGTGATACACCTTTGCAGCTGATGGCTGAAAATTTCCTTGAAAATTGATTATTAGCCACATGGCTTCATTTTGATTCACAAATAACCCGTGCTCAGTGAAAAGGGGGGTAAACGCGTCTCTGTGATGCATTATACCAAGCAAGTCAACATATAATTATGGATTTTTAAAATCCATTTTGTCCAGCATCCGACTGCATCATGACGTAGAATGGTCCTTTGTCATACAGAATATTTGCAAAAAGCAAGCAGTTTCAACCCATGTCGGCCTGCGTTGACTGCGCAGGCTGACATGGGTCGATACTTTTTGCAGATGCAGTAAGTCCCCTTTTCACAGAGCATGGCTCAATTACTTGTGTAAACGTTGAGGCAACACGAGATTCCTCATTATGAAATTCCTTTCTCACCGCTGACCATTGTTTCGACGGTGGCTATATGGGGAAGCAGCCATTGGCTTGGAAAGAATATTGTGCGGAGCACTGGTAATTGAAACTCTAGGAAAGCATGGATAGGTACACTGGCCGCCGCGATATAACTTAGATAATGTTGAAAATGGTGTTAAACACCTCACAATCAATCAATCAACCTCATTATAAGTAATGTATCTATTTACTAAAATATTTTCCGAACTGATACTGCAAGAAATAATAACCTGCTAGAGGCAAACTGTGAATCATTCTGTATCGATCGCTACACTTATAAAATACGATGTATCTAGGGAAGTGTAGTCTTATATCTAACTGGCAGATTTTTCATATGACAATATTGTGAATGTTAGCGGAGCCTAGGTAGTCGAGTTGTAAAGCATGACTTTGATTCGGGTATTCACCAAACATTCTTACAAAGATTCTTACTGAAATTCAACAGAATTTTCTGAATTTGAAAGAAACACAACTTCTGATTGGCTAAACCCCATTTTCTTGAAAGTAACACGACTTTTGATTGGCTGAACCATTTGGTTTAGCCAATCAGAAGTTGTGTTATTTTCAAATTTAGAAAATCTTTGAGAATAAGACTAAGAACATTTGGAAGAATGGTTGGTGAATATCGACCCTAGTATTTTCGATTGCGATACATAGTTCGACGTGAATTTGTTGCGACAGGGTTAGCTCCATTATCACCAATACACTTTGTTTTGGTTTTGTAAAAAATAAGGGATCAAATTGGCAGTAGTTTGGAATAAATGTTGTGCTTAGTAATGGCTTAAAACATAAGAAAAACACATGGAAAAGGTATACAGGCGCCATTCCATATTGAGATGAAGGGAAACATCTGTAAAACACAGACAGCACAACAGGGACCGTTTTCCCCCAACCGCACATAATTCAGATTTCATATTTAAAACGAACTTAGAATGTTTGGTGAAAACGGCCGTGACATTTACGCTAATTACATGTGCTAAATTTGCCATTCTTTCCAAACACGATCTCAACATTGTTTGTTTATTGCATTGCCTTGATCGGCGATCATAATATGTATGTATTTTTCATGATTACAGAAAGAGGATCAGGAAGAGGAAGAAGACAGCCAAACATTTTAGTAATACGTCCTACGTCAAGAAATAGTAAGTTGATGAACATTCGTCCTGTAACTCTTTCGCTACTAAATGAATCATGCTCTACGAAAACGGGGTTTAATGCATCCCCGAGATGCATGAAACCAAGCAAGTCATCAAATAATTTTGGATGCCTAAAATCTTTTTTATCTAACAACCGATGAATCATGAGGTGGACTGGTCCTTTGACATGCAGAAAACTTACCAAAAGCAAAAAGTCTCGGCCCAGAACTGCGCAGGCTGACCAGAATCGATACTTTTTGCAGATGCATTAAACCCTCTTTTCACAGAGTATGGCTTTTTATTTAAACGACTTTTTGATAGCAGTTCAACCGCAAATGAAAAGACGCATGTTTTTTGTTATAGCCTGGAATCAAGTCGCCGACTAAGAAGATCCAACATCAGACTGCACGTTGTGTGCAGCCTGATCTTGATCGGGGCCGTCCACAAATGCTGTTTATTACGCCCTTAGACCTTTTCTGCTTTCCTTGAATATTTCTGCCTTGCCTCACTGAAAGTATTAAGTCGTACGTCTGGAAAGACCTGGTTGTGTTAATGTGCCAAATAAGACTGGATTCTTTTTTCATTCTAGGTACAGGACTTACTCCTGACTTAATCGAACAAATACGCAGATCGGCACGCCGACAAGGAATCAGAAGAAATGGCCCGACGGTATTATCGGAGAATAGATCGAGCTCTTCTTCATCATCATCGTCATCGTCGTCGTCATCCTCTCAATCTTCATCCATCAACCTTTCGTCACCATCAAGGCGAGGTCGTTTACGGGGGACAGTGCCACGGACAAGGGCAGAACTTATTGCAGCCATCAGGCGAAGGCTGAGTGGTACAGGCGCCGGTAGAAGAAGAGCCAGACCTTCGTCACGCTTGACTGGTATCTCGGAAAGACCAGTCCGAGTGGATGAAGCTGTATTACGGTCAGGGGTCAGGCCAGCCAACGGAAATGTAAACCTTCGTTCCTCCTTCACTTCATCCTCGTCAAGCTCAAGCTCAAGTTCCAGTGCAAACTCCCAGGAATCGGTTTCCAACACCATGGGTAGAGACGGGATCAATATTCGAGCGTCTTCCGCCTCTTCATCGTCCTCCTCGAGTTCGGCTGCTGCAGCAAACACTTCGTCTGCTGATATTCAAATAGGTAAACCTTCATTTTAAGATTACCTAGCGTATTATTTCAGAGTGCTGTTATCAGAATGTGTTTTATTTCATTCTTCAACAAACGATTTCGTAATTTACAACCCTCGGGTAAAAGGTTTTTGAAAGCATTAGCATAAAATGCTAATGACCAGCACTATGACCTTTTCTGAGAGCCATGCTCTGTTAACAGGAGGTTTGATGCATCTGAAAAAAGTATCGACCCGGGTCAGCCTGCGCATTCTGCGCAGGCTGACCTCGGTCGACACTTTTTTACCATTGGTCAATTTTCTGCATGTCAAAGGGTCAGTCTACCGCTTGATTTAGTCGGTTGTTAGACAAAATAGCTTTTATAGATCCATGATTATATGATGACTGGCATGGTACAGCGCATCACAGAGATGGATTAAACCTCCTTTTCCAGAGTATGGCTAGAGTGTTTTCTGACATCTGTTACGACCAGTGTAGTCGCAACAAAGAGTAAATGAGACTAGCCAGGCAAATACGGCAAAGGCCCGCCCCTAGCTGGGACAATTTATGCAGACTTACATGCCAGGCGTACATTTTTTTCAATAGAAATGACCCATGCTTTGTAAAAGGGGGCTTAATGCATCTGCAATAAGTATGACTTGGGTTAGCCTGCGCAGTCTGATGACATAGGTTGATACTATTTGCTATTGGTCAATTTTCTGCATGTAAGATGACCGGTATACCTCATGATTCAGTTGGTTGTTTAGCAAAAGTAGTTTTATTGATCCATACTTATGTGATGACTTGCTTAGTATCATTCATCACGGAGATGCATGAACCCCCTTTTGCGGGACCATGGCTTAAATGTTTTAGCCTTCAGCTGATATACGTAGACAAGCACCCAGACATTTTGCATAAAGTCTGTTTTATTTGTATTAATCCAGGGGAGGTAACAATGCTAGCCATAACACATTTCAAAGACAAACTCCACCCATTGAGTCATACATGTTTTTATTTCGTGGTCTGTACATATGCTTGCAAAATAAAAGCAAGCCTGAAAAGTTTTCGTCTAGTAAACAGTTAAATGGCATTGAAAGAGCTTAATTGGCTTTTTACCTAAAGTTTATTCAACTGTCCTAATACGAGTCATTTATGCAAAACTTTTACTTTTTTCTGCTTTATTGACATAAATGTATATTGTAATAATGTACTTCTCGTATGAGCCATGCTCTAGCAGAAAAAAGAGGGAGTGTCAATGGATCTTCATGATACATTATACCAAGCAAGTCCTCACACTCCATGATACATTATACCAAGCAAGTCCTCACACTCCATGATACATTATACCAAGCAAGTCCTCACACTCCATGATACATTATACCAAGCAAGTCCTCACACTCCATGATACATTATACCAAGCAAGTCCTCACACTCCATGATACATTATACCAAGCAAGTCATCACACTCCATGATACATTATACCAAGCAAGTCCTCACACTCCATGATACATTATACCAAGCAAGTCCTCACACTTCATGATACATTATACCAAGCAAGTCCTCACACTCCATGATACATTATACCAAGCAAGTCCTCACACTTCATGATACATTATACCAAGCAAGTCATCACACTCCATGATACATTATACCAAGCAAGTCCTCACACTCCATGATACATTATACCAAGCAAGTCCTCACACTCCATGATACATTATACCAAGCAAGTCCTCACACTCCATGATACATTATACCAAGCAAGTCCTCACACTCCATGATACATTATACCAAGCTAGTCATCACTCAATTATAGCTCTATAAAATCCATTTTGTATCACAACCGGCTGAATATTATGGAAAAATGGTCCTTGAACATGTAGAAAGTTTACCAAAAGCAAAACGTTTCGACAAAAATTATCGCATCTGCAAAAGCTATCGACCCAGGTCAGCCTGCACAGTTCGCGCAGGCTGACCTGGGTCGATAATTTTTGCAGATGCATTAAACCCCTTTTCAGAGCATGGATAACATAGTTTTAGTCTTTTCCTCCATTTTACAGGCGAACCAGCAGTACCAAATCCTGCCCCTACCGTTGCCCAGGTTGATACAATTGTCCCAGATGTTGTAGCAGACAGTGTGTTAACTCCGCAAACGGCAGATGCTACAATTGTTCCAGTTCAACCTGATATACCCATAATAAGTCAACCTATAGTACCAGTGCAAAACGTTGTTTCAGAGTTTCCCGTAGGATCGCCGACAAATGTAGATATTTCTGTGGAAACCGGCCCTGTTCAACCCGTGGTTGCTGTCCCGTCTCCTGCTAATCCTGGAATGGTTGTTGATACAGTTGCCAATGTTCCTGAACGCATAGCTGAAACAGGAATCGGAGCGCCTCGGGCTATACAAGATGTTGGTGTATCTGGAATTGACGGAATGGGACTGATGCCTTCTGTAAGTGGGCCAGCTGCTGTCTCTGATGTTAGTATTGGCATAGCTCCGCCGGCTGCAGCACCTGAAGCTAACATTGGTTTCGCTCGTCCAGCCTCGGGAATAACGACCGGTGTAAACGATGCTGGAATTGGTATTGGTGTGGCTCGTCCTGCACCAGGCATACAGACAAATATAAATGATGCTGGTGTAAATATTGGTTTAGCTCGTCCAACTACAGTATCAGAAGTCAACCTTGGTTTGGCCCGTCCGACCTCAGGTATAGCGACAAATATAGGAGATACTGTTGCTGAAATTGGTTTAGCCCGTCCAGCAGTATCTGATGTTAGTATTGGTTTAGCTCGTCCGACTTCAAGGATAGCGACGAATATTAGAGATGCTGGTTTAGTGGAAAATGTAGGTCTACCAAGAATGGATACAACTTTAAATATGGGTAGTGTGCCCATGCAACCATCTGAGCTACCAAACACAGTGCCAGTTTTGCCACCTGTCGACGTATCTGTCGCCTTTGATAATACTGCACCAGGCAACTCTGTCCTAGACGCTGGATTAGGCGAACCAGAATTTGGAACAAGGATAACTAAAACCGTGACAGATACCGTCATTGGTGCTCCTGTACCTGCTCCTGTGCCTAGTCCTGCAACAGGGCCTTCTTTAACGGTAAGTCAAAGTACATTGGAAATCCAGTGAATTCTTTGCGATTCAAATTCTAAAGGCCTGGATAATTTAAGTGAAACTATCAATTAATGTAGGATGCATTTAACCTTTTGCCAGAGCATGGCTCAAATATGAATGAGAGTTTTTGTACAAGCATAAGTTTTGATTCAGGTTAGCCTGTGCGGACTGCGCAGGCTGACCTGAATCGATACTTTTTTTTTTTTTTTTTTTTCCAGATGTATTAAACCTTCTTTTCACAGAGCACGACTCACTTCCAATTCAACAGATGAATTTAAGATATTACATAAAAGCTTTGTTTTCTATCCTTCCACAACATACGAAGGCTTTCTTAAGAGGGTAGAAGTACTTTACAGTTAGCAAATGAACAACCACAAGTATTTTACTGTCTGACAACTTAACCAGCTCGTCGAATTTCTTTCCAAAAACTGATGATAGTCATTGCGACAGGATTCATTCCTTTCTCACCACTGGCCATTGTTTCGAAGATGGTTATGTGGGGAAGCAGCAAGTTGCTTTGGAAGGGTATTGTGCGAAGTATTGGTAATAGAAACTCCTGGATAGCATGGGTAGGTGAACTGGCGGCCGTGATGTAACTGCAATAATGTTGAAAACGCCTTTCAACGCCATACAAACAAAACGGATGTGGTTGTCTATGGGATATAGACATGAGCATTAGCGAATATGTATGGGATAGACAACGAATCCAGTTGTCTTTGTGATGAAGACAAGAGTGTAAGAGAGTATGTATTAGAAAGACAACGAGTGGGGTTGTCTATTTGATACACACACGAGCGTTAGGGAGTATGTATAGGAAAGACTACGACTGGTGTTATCTATGTGATACGAGCGTTAGAGAGTATGTACAGGCTTGAGGACGATTTTGGCTATATATGTGATATAGACACCAACGCAAGCTGTTATGTATAAAATATGTATAGGAAAGACAACAAGTGGGGTTGTCTATATGATGCAGACATGAGCGTAAGCGAATATGTATAGGATAGACAATGTGTGGGGTTGTCTATGTGATATGGACACGAGCATTAGCTAGAATGTATAGGATAGAGAAGTAGGGTTGTCTATGCGATATAGTCCTGAACGTTAACGAGAATGTATAGGATAGACAACGAGTCAGGTTTTCTATGTGATATAGACATGAGCGTAAGCGAGTGTGTATTAGATAGACAACAAGTGGGGTTGTCTATATGATATTGACATGAGCGTAAATGAGTATGTATAGGATGGACAATGAGTGGAGTTGTCTATGTGATATGGACACAAGCGTTAACGAGTATGTATAGGATAGACAACGAGTGGGGTTCTTTATGTGATAGAGACACGATAGTTAATAAAGTATGTATGGGAAAGACATGACGTGCATTGTCTATGAGATATAGACACGAGCGTAAAAGACTTTGTATAATATAGACAAGGAGATGGGTTGCCTATCCGTATACACACGAGCGTTAGCAAGTATGGAAAAGACAACCATTGGGTTATCTATGTCATATAGACACAAGCGATAGAGGGTATATATAGAATAGACGAGTAGGGTTATATTATGTGATATAGACACGAGCGTTAGGTGTTGCGTATAAAATAATTATGAATAGGATATGAAAACGGGGAGTTGTCTATTTGATAAAGACACGAGCGTTAGCAAGTATGTTAGGATAGAGAACCAGTGAGGTTGTCTATGTGATACTGACATGAGCATAAGCAAGTATGCATATGACAGACAACGATTGGGTTTGTCTATGTGATACAGACATGAG
This sequence comes from Tridacna gigas, assembly GCA_945859785.2. Lineage (NCBI taxonomy): Eukaryota > Metazoa > Mollusca > Bivalvia > Cardiida > Cardiidae > Tridacna > Tridacna gigas. Next base: position 35,630,800 of record OX244038.2, on the reverse strand, counting down.
CATTAGCTAGTATGTATACAAGTGGGGTTGTCTATGTGATATGGACATGAGCGTGAGGGAGTTTGTATAGGACAGATAACGGGTGGGGTTGTCTGTGTGATATAGACATGAGCGTTAGCGAGTATGTATAGGACAGGCAGTTTGTGGGGTTGCTTTTGTGATACAGACACGAGCGTAAGGGAGTTTGTATAGGATAGATAACGAGTGGGGTGGTCAGTGTGATATAGACATGAGCGTTAGCGAGTATGTATAGGATAGACAGATAGACAACGAGTGGGGTTGTCTATGTGCTATTGACACGAGCGTAAGGGAGTTTGTATAGGATAGACAACGTGTGGGGTTGTCTGTGTGATAGAGACAGAAGTGTTAGCGAGTATGTATAGGATAGACAATGAGTGGGGTTGCTTTTGTGATATAGACACAAGTGTTAGCGAGTATGTATCGGATAGACAACGAGTTGGGTTGTCTGTATGGCGTGCAACACACGGAAAGGGGCCTTCGGACATTTGCGTAAAGTGTTGTCCCGGATTAGCCTGTGCAGTCCGCGCAGGCTAATCCGAGATAGCACTTTATGACTAGATAAGATTTTTTCATACAGCAGACTTTCGTGATACAGAAAATCGCACAAAAACCGTTTTTGTGCGATTTTCTGTTTCACGAAAGTCTACTGCATTGTCGTCTCGGATTTGTCACAGACTGCACAGGCTGATCTGGGACATCTGTGATATAGATGGGAGCGTTAGCGAGTATGTTTAGGATAGACAATGAGTGGGATTGTCTATGTGATAAAAACCAGCGTTAGCAAGTATGTATGGCATAAACGACGTGTAGGGTTCTTTATTTGATATAGACACCAGCGTAACCGAGTATGTATAAGATAGACAACGTAAAAGTTGTGATATAGACATGAGCATCAGCGAGTTTGTATAGGATCGACAACATGTGGGATTATCTATTTGATATGGACACGAGCATTTATGAGTTTTTATATCACATAGACAATCCTTCGACCTAAAGTTTTCTATTCAACTTCGACCACGTGTAATGATAAAGTATGCGATATATACAGACCAAATACTGAGCGCTGATTGGCTAATTTATGGAAACCGTGGTCTAACTGATTTCTAGTGAATGAAATCTTAAAAACGTTTTATTGAGATTTTTTCTATATATTTGAAAGGTGGCCAATCCAAATGGTGTAAATGGACCTGGTCTAATACAAGATACGGGAGCCGCATCTATCGTAGATACAATTGTCGATGGAATTGTACCTCTACCTTCTCCAGGTAACGTACTGGGATCGTATTCATCAACACTTCTCAAAAAAAGAATTGACTGTAATTGTAGATTTAGTAAGTAACATAACTTCTGATCGGCTAAACCATTTTGTTTAGCCAGTCAGGAGTTGTGTTACTTTCAAATTTAGAGAATTCTTAGGAATAAGACTAAGAAAGGTTGGTGAAAACGGACCCTGGACTTTATAACGCAGTCTTGTTATTTAACTCAATATCAAAAACCAAATTTTAAGACTTGTCAATTCCATAGCATTTGAAGACGACAATTTGAACTGGAGTAAAATGGCGGAATTTGTCTACTTTTGTCTATTTTCTCCTTTTCCCTCTATATTGTCTAAAGCCTTTCTTGGGCAACAAAATGTGGTAGAAAGTCACCAATAAGCTTCGGAGAAACTTGGGAAAACAAAGCCTCTTCATTCGCTGGCAACAAGGTAGATGGTGCTCAAATTACAGGATTTGTTTTTGAACGGGTAGAAAACAGTGAGGGGGGCGGGGGGGAGGAGGAAATAACGATTACCAACATTTTCTCATTTTCCTATCATTTTTTTTTTAACCTCTACTTCTCGATGATCGTAAAAACGCGGTGTCATTTGTGAAGGATTTATAGGTTAAAAACTACACTACCGTCTACACTATTTCAGCAGTGGAACCTACCAGAGTCGCTCTTCCCGAATTTACAGCTGCCGGTGCAATGCCTTCAATGGTTCAGCTCCCTGACACCAGTGTAGGCTTAGCAAATACAGGTAAACATTCCTATTTCAATAGAAACATCACTAGCAATAATACAATTTAAACAAGGAGGTACATTGGAAGAAAAGAAAACAGTATGTAAGTGGTCTAGGAATCATTGTCAGAGAAAGGTACGATTGTCATTTTCCTCTGTCACAAACTCTTCCTCAAAGATTTTTTTCACCGAGAACAGATAAATTCTGAAATAATCAGTGCATAGTCTTTGAAAGATACCTGACAAATTTTGAGATGCCCTGATTAAAGCTTTGAAGAATGATCAAAAGTTCCATTTCTGTATGGATGCTCGAATGTCATGCTGGTGAGATGATTGCAATGCTAGTGTAGTCTATGCGTATCAAACCGTTCAAGCTTATTCTCCGTAACATGCTGTTATATTTTTCTTTAGAGCTCAGTAATATCCCTACCCTATTTTTGCAGCCTTATCCTACATGCATTTTAGTAAAAACGTATTGTACACCTGATAGTCTTCTTGTATTTGTTCCTCTTCTCCTTTAATACAATGTCAGGCGTCATCTAATTGTTATCCTTTGTCAAGTGGCTACGTTGCCTCCGCGTAAAATACCCTTAGCTATCAAAGTGCCGTTGACCACTATTATTTTATTCGATGATTGTAATGCTTACATTCCATTACTCTTATCATACCTTTTTTTCTTATATACAGATACCGCTATACGTTCATCACCAGGCATTATTGACACTGTGTCCAGGACGATCACGGGTATAGGTGGGATTGGACAAGCTGGTGTCAGTACCCAAGGAGAAGCAATGGCCTCAGGTTTGAGTAGTTTTACAGCAGCCGGTACAAGTGGAAGTGTCAGGATGGATACCGGACTTGACAGACAAGGAGCTCAAGTTGTAGATACAGTTGGGATTGCCAACGTAGATACCATGGCTTCTCAACCAGCCACCAGTGGCTTTGGTATTGACAACACACTAACTCAGATGGAACCGCTTCCGTTTGGTATGTAGTGCATTTTATTAGGGATTATATATTTTTACCATTTAATAATCAAGAATGTTTTCTGTCACGGATATCGTAATTTTACAGTTGAAAAGATGAAAACGATTTTTCCATTCAATATGAAATATCCTGATATTGCAATTTTCAGGCCAAATTGGCTGGTATATCTATAAATATAGGACCCCAAAATATTTTTTTGCAGCAGAGCCCAAGTTGGAAAGCTTAGTCATATTACTGGATCGTGAAAGATGGGATACAAATTGAGTTTTGAAGATCTTTGTCCATACTTATGAAAGAGCGGGAAACAGAAAAATCATTAAGATTATACTTCCAAGAATTCATGATTTCGTGGTTGAGTGCTTTCTGTGACTTTTACAAAATATGATATAATTTGATTGGATTGTGCAGTTTGCATGTATATTAAATAGCACTATTATCATTATTTTTGTCTTTGCCTGCACTCTGCTTTCTCTTAGTTTAGCGCAGCATATTAAAATAGCATGCATTAGCTTCTAGTATCTAGCTACTCTGCGAACTTCTTTTGCTCACAATGCATATTGTATAATCTTCTTCTCTCAATGTTAGGTTTACTATGAAGCATGGAATTGTCATTAAACGTAATACAGTGACTGTTTGTCTTGGAAAAAGAAAAAAGTGCATCACGCTGTAAATAAGGAACACACTGTCTCGAATTTGCTCGCAACTAGACACTGCACAGTATGGGTAGTTGTAAATGCATATTGAAGGAAAGAAGACAGAAATTCAAATTGCATTAACCAATATCGTATGAAAAGGAAATAATAATCATGCTACCTTACATTATTATATTCATATACCTATGTATAGCTAAATGTAGCAAATTATATTTATACTTGAAAACTGAAACAAGTTTACTAATGTACCTACTTACCATTCTTCTGATTATTTCAATGTGAAGTATGTCTACATGTCGGTAAGTCTAATTTTTTACCATGTAAAGGAATTAACTCTGTTTGACAACCCCCCCCCCCCCCAAAAAAAAAAAAAAAAAAAAAAATTAAATTCCCTCAGAAAGAATCTCACTGGCGTTATATGAATGGTATCATGGATGCTCTAATAAACTGATAATCAAGCATTTTACTGATCGGTCTCACGCTTTGATTGGTCTTACCCTAGTGACCGTATTTGCTTATATTAATGCAAATAATAATTTCAGTGGTAGAAACTTTGCGTTTAAATGAATCGTTCTTAAATGTGAGGGCTGCAGGTAAACGGCCTTCTGTAATCATTAAGACAAAGTTTGCAGATGTGAAAGTATTCTGCATTCTCAACAGAAACAAATGTGAATCTAAAAGCTAATCTTGGATTGGAATATTCCTGGGAAACACAAAGATTAATTCAGAATGAACTTCATATTCAATTATTTTCAGGAAAAACAGGAGAAGAACGAAAACAAAAGTCAGCGTTAGCTCATTTTTGTGGCCAGCTTTTACCTGAAGCAGCATAAACTTTCATTAGTAATTGTAGGTCAGCCTGCTTTGCGTCTTGGTTGCCGCGCTGAACTCTAATGGCTTAAATTTCAACTCATGCACATTCCTGCGCTTGAACACGGGGCGAGATAGCAAACTGTTTCATTAAGTTCAACAAATTTAACATAGTTTAAAATTTGTCGTATTGTAGGTAAAAAACAGAAATTGAAAAATGCTGAAAGGATAGGTACAGTAGAGGCTGTACTTCCTGTGGAGAAAGCTGATGTTATTAAAACAATCGATGAAGCGAAGATGAAGTCGAAACCCGCTGCCAAGACAGACGTCAATACAATCAAGTCAGTTGTCACTGATGTTTTAATGGACATCTTGTCAAAAGCATTCAAGCGAAAAGGGAATCAAGCGGGTTTAAGCATTTTGGCTGAAACAATCGGAATGCCAACCAGTATGTTCTTTGTTTAGGAATGCTTTTATTTTCCATTTTATGTAAAGAAGAAATGATAGTATCATCATGTATGAAATTTACCGATTTAGATTCTAATGGTATCAGTACGTTTTCTGTTAAATGTAAGAAAATTTAGCAGCTTTTCCTCTTTACAAACGAATAGACTTTTAATTCGGGTGGACATATGTTTTCTTTTATGGTATTTTTTCTTTTCACAAACGAAAATATTCTGTAGTCTTAAAATCAGATAATTCCAAATATGCAAAATTACGAAATCGTTTTATGTTTTTTTTTTAATTTATTTATCGTTTTTTTTTTTTTTTTTCTCTCTTGGTTTTGTTTCAGTTTGTTGTTTTTTTGTTTGTTTTCATTTGAAATCTCCTGTGTTTTTCAGGTCAAACTCAAACAGAAACACTAAGTAGTGCGAAAACTCCAGCACTATCTGATGTCCTGATTTCAAAGGTGGCTGAACAAGTACAGCCCCTTGTTGCCGCTGATGAAGTTAATGTGAATGTTGAACCTGTGAAAGCAGTAGTAGATACTAAAATCAAAAGTGTCCAGTTGAATAAACCTGTAGCTGTTGTATCAGAGTCTATAATCACTGGTACTTCAAGTATATCTGAGAAAACTCCTGTTGTGAAACAAACTATCGTCTCGGTGGATGATTCAGCTCTACGTGTTACAGACTTGGTGAACGAAAAAACAAATTTTGGAGAGCCAATGGTTGTTGCCCATAATACATTTGAAAATGTTCATAACCAAAACAGTGGTATAGTAAACATTGTGAAAACAGGCCTAGCCACCATCAACTCAGTAAATATAGGAACATTAGCAACAACTACTCAAGTTCCACCTCTACTAAAGAAAGTGATAGTGGATGTAGCGCCTGTCGCATCTAATAAAGTTGAAAAGGCAAAAAATCAAGAAATTTCTATCATCAATGGACAGAGAAATTTGGAGTTATCAGGTAATTCACAAGCAGAGCCCGCGTATTTCGCTCCCTATGATCTACCACAAAGTAAGAATACCAATAGTGACATTGTAATCGATTTCGGCCCCTACCACCACCTGGAAAATCAGAGTGTGAATTCAAAATCAACAAAAGCAAACAATATTGACAAAATGCATCATCAGACTTCGCATTTAGAATTAATTAAGCCTAAGAACGATAGCCATACACTTCATCATATGCATGATACCAATATAGATCTGGCAGTGGATTCAATTGTCAATAAACTGATCACTTCATTTAATGTTAAAAGTGTTAATGATGCACATTCAAATACAACAAGGGGTACGAATAGTTTACTTAGTAATTACCCGGTTGTTAATCTAGCTGATCTCTTTATAAATAACCTAATAAACAAAGTTAGCCGTGTGCAGGACAAACACGTCGCGACGAATACGGGGAGCACTGTCACAAAAGTTCCAAAACCACCAACATCTGACATACCACTAGCAGATAAAAGCGCTCCAAAACTGAATCCATCACTGACTTCTGTACTTTCTACTGTGGCATCAAAACTGCGTGCAGCTAGAACACATTCCAATGAGTCGAATCAGACAACATTACTTTCCTCTGCTTCCCCTACAACGGCAGATGTCGTGACCAATGCTTTGAATTCGACATCTTTTGTAATAAACGCGACTGCTTCGTCGAAAATATCTGCTGCAGGCGTAAATGAAACTACTAATGCTCTTCAGAACAGTACAAGCACTGCAGCGCCTGCTACAACCGCTAGCATTACAACCGAGATGCCATCAACAGCAGCTATGACTACAGTCAGTGGTTCGACAACTATGGACCCTGACGCTTTAGCGGACCTAGCTGAGATGCAAGAAGAAGCGCGCATAATAGCAGCTGAACAGGCTGCAGCTGAAAATGGAGGCGGTGCGGCATAATACTCGCTTATTGATAACATAAACTTTGTGCAATATCTTTCGATTCCAGTCCAAGATTGGTATTTTAATTTTGCTAGTGACAGAGGAATGATTACAAACTATTTGAAAGGTTTTGCAAATTGTTATTGTGATCTGCTGGCTTGCGGAAAACGTTTTTGTATCATAACCATTTATTTATTATGATTCCAAGGAATTAAAAAGTCTAACATTTATTATGACTTGATATTTTCACAAATAGTAAAAGCTCATATACAGAGGTATCTTTTTGTTATATATGATATTATTTTATGATTATTGTCCCTTTTATTTCTTTAAGGACAAGGTCCTATCTCCAAGTTTTTCGTAAGTATGCAAGTTGGTCAAACGTCAGCACCAATGTTTGGCCAACCATTAGAAGTAATAGATTTAGTTGTCAATCAATCAACATCTCCTCCCCCAGAATTTATAGATTTTGTATCAATAGTCGGTGGAGAAAAGTTGAACAAAAAGAATCGTGAAAACAAAAAAAATGACGTTACACATGAAGTTGTTTATCATCGACACCAGCAACAGGCCTCCATATTACCAATTACTACCAGTATATACCGTGCGATGAACGGGACAGCAAACCTTTCCGATAAGATGGCTGGATATCGACAGGCAACCACTCCTACTCCAATAGGAAAAACGCCGTTTCTACTACCGCGTGATACCACCACCAAGCCATTCGTTTCAAAGGATATATCAACAGTTGTAAACATCAATAACAGTTCTGGCGCGTACAATTCTACAGATGACTATTACTACTACTATGATTACACGGACAACACAACTGACTTTTATTCATATTACTTCGATAACCTAACGACAACTACACAGGCTTTAGTAACCACCGCAGTAACGAGAAACGATATCAAAGCTCCTGAAAACCCGCCGCCCATATTTAGCACTTCAACTGCCAGTCCAAGTCGAGGAACCGGTAAAAGCAAAGTACCAGAACCTATACGAAAAAGAGATATTACTGAAAAAAATGTCGTCCTGGCAGGGAATGAAACATCAAACAAAACTACACCGACTTTAAATACGAAAAAACAGGCAGATTCGGTCGACAGAAGAAGCAGAACATCTGTTGTTAAATCGCTGTCCTCCACTGCTTCTAAACTTGTCACTCGTAACATCAATATTGGACAGCTATCAGAAAAACTTGATAAAATAGCTGATAACATGGCCGATTTCCAAGATTTGGTTTCCGATATGGCTGTAGAGAACTCCTACTACATTGGATAAACATCGACCGAGATAATCTAAACAACGTTGTAGTGAGTATAAACGACGCATTCAGTGTGAGCTTAATGTCGAAGCAAAGCTTTTTATGTTTAACTGATTCGTTGTCATGGTCATATACATTTAAGAGAGAAACAGTCATACATGCATGTAGATTTATTACAACACTGGTTATTTGGGTTCGACATCTCAACTCTGTGGCGGTGAGTTACACTTCATTCGGTAAAACCCGGTATATTCCGTAAACTTTTCTCCTATAAGAAGTTGGTCAAGCCGATTTCTTTCGGCATATTCCGTAAACGGCCGCTAGTACGAGACGACAAATTCTTAGACTTGTCCAGATTGAAAGTATTTGCAGATATCAAATTACATGTAGAATGTGGCTCAAACAATGGAATTCGTCTTTGAAAAGATAACCAGCATTTTCTCCTTTTTTCCACGGTGTTTTCAAAAGCCTTCTGCCTTCTGGGCGCTAGAAGACGGGATCGTTTAGTACATAGCCTATATTTTTTTTCATAACCTCGTCTCTTCTAGTTATCAACGTAGAGTGTGATTAGTGTAGATGATTCCGAGGAAAAAATTTACCGGACGATAATATTCAAGAGAAGAGATGTCTAAATTGAAAGCATCTACAGACGACGAATTAAATGTGGGTCAAATGATTGGGTTTGTCTTTGAAAGGTTAGAAAGATTGTGAAAAAGGAGAAAATATTGGGTAGCGGCATTTTCTCCGTTTTTGTCAATATTTTCAAAAGCTTTCTTTTTTACGGTCGTTGAAACCCGGGATTGTGTGGTGAAGAATTAAACCACATTTTCTTTTAAAACGGTAGAGTCTGAAACTACTAATTGTCTATGAAGGTGTGTTAGAGATGCATGACCGCGTGAAATGAAGTTTTCCACATCAATTTCAAAATCCTATACCATAAAATGGAGACTTCTATAGAACTGAAGTGGAATGAGGATCATAGATGCAATGTAGAAATTTGTATAAAATGTATGTAGTGTTGTTATATGTAGTTGCATGCTTTGGCATATTGTAATTAGATGTAGTCTTGAGACGTATAGTTTAATGATGCTCCTAATAATAATATGAGGGCCTCGCTCTGGCAAAGGGAGGTTAATGCATCTCCGCGATGCCATCACATTGTTATGGATCCATAAAATCCATTTTATATAACAACCAATAGAATCATAAGGTACACTGGTCTTTTAACATGCAGAAAATTGACCAACACCAAAAGGTTTTGACCCTAGTCAGCCCCCGCGGACTGCGCAGGCTGACATGAATCGATACTTTTTGCAAATGCATTAAACCCCCTTTTCACAGAGCACTGCTCATTCTGACTTGTCCTCATAAATCAGTAATTATATAAATTTTAATTATGAAATGCAAGTAGCGAACAATTTACGCCATTGCAACGGCGCTTTGATTTTCATTGATTTACATTACTAAAATTTTATTTTTATTATCAATATTTATGAATGTTAACAAAGCATTCAGCTGTAAATTTGTTTCAAAAGGTAATATGTCTCGCATTTAATCATCAACTTTTTACTAAACAAAAAAAAAAAAAAAAAAGATTTGTCCAAATTGTAAGTAATTGCAGATGGCAATTATTGTGCTAAAAGGATGGTTTTAATTTTGAAAGGGTTGCAAGATTTTCTTTTCTTTTTCTCACGATATTTTCAAGTTTTTTTTAACGCGAAAACAATGCCCTGCTCGGAAAGGGATTAACAGAGTGTGCGTGAAACAGGGAATATTATTGTTTGGTGTTCGACTTTGTAATGTACCAACGTATCGTTATTCTTTCTTTCTTTTTTTTTTTTTTTTTTTTTATAAATTACTAAATTAATGTTATTTTAATATATTTCATTTTAATTTTTTCAAAGTTCCCTACAAATTTAGCGTCAATTTATCTCCTAAAGCCATGTAACGTTTGTTATATCCAGGTATCTACGATAGACATTGTCACAGACTAGCACCAACTTCTTAAATATTTTGCTTGAATCAAAGAATAACCTTATATAGGCTTACGGCAAGATTTTTGTAAATCGAGTATATGTAGAACAAAGGAACAAATCAGCATTCCGAATTATCAGTGTGTGAAAAATATGGGAAAAATAACCGAAGCTATACTTAAGACGCGCTTTAAGGATAGATGAATAAGAGCCATGCTGTCGCAAAAGAGGGTTTAATGCATCTCCGTGATGCATTATATCAAACAAGTCGTCACATAATGACGGATCCATAAAATCCATTTTGTACTACAACCGACAGAATCATGAGAAAGATTGGTACTTTGACATGCAGAAAATTGACCAAAAGCAAAAAGTATCGATCCATGTCAGCCTGCGGAGGCTGACATGGATCGATACTTTTTGCAGATGCATTGAACCCCTTTTCACTGAGCATTGCTCATATATACTTAAGTCCTTCGACGTTATGCAGGTAAATGCATGTTATTGCACAGCAGTACAGCAATTGCTTGCGTTGGTAATTAGAATTACCGCTATACTGTCGTCCACAACATGCCTCTTCTGGTCAGTATTTCGAATAAGCCGATATATTCGAATTATGTCATGCTTGTTCAATATAGTTTTTATTCTTCTTTATCTTTATTACAGAAGTCTCCCAACCAGCTGTAAACGGACAAGGTGTGTCTATTCTAAGTCCGAACCAAGTTCCAGGTGGACCTAACCAGCCACCAATGGTAACCACTGCGTTAGAAAATAAACTGTTTGATGTCAGTAAAATCAAACCTCCAAGAGTTCAAGTGATGACGGGTTCTAATATGTTAGACATAGTGTCGCCTGTTTCAGGTCCTCTGGGTGGAAATGTACGGGACGCAGTCTCGCTAGAATCGCGGGGAAGTTCCGTCGACGTGTCTCCCACAGTTGTTCTTAGTGCGCTTGATAAAAACAAGTCACGTATTCGTATACAGCCGTTTTCCAACTCACTTCTGTCGCAAGGCTCAAGAAATGTTATAAATTTGGAAGCCACTGGCTCAGGTCTAGGTGCTATCAATGGTCTGCCAAGTACTCCAAGGTTCCCTAATCCTACTCAGAACATAGATACTAGTCCAAATTTACAGCCTGTTAATGTAGCCAATATACAGGTGGTCGATAGCGGAGTAAAAAAGACGCAGTCATTGGCCACCGATCTGAACATTCTTTTTGATTCAACAAAATTGTCAAAACCGAACAACCAAGCAAGTGTTATCGTGGTTTCCCCAACAAATAATGCAGCTATTACAGTAGATGGAGCAGGGTTCACAGCACAAGGGAGTTTTGATGTCATGCAAACAGGTGGACCAATCAATGTGGGATCACTACCACCAAGTAAAATCAACATTGATATGCAGTTTATGCCAAATGATACCAGTGGCTTAGGCTCCGAGATTACATCAATACAAACTGACGGGTCTTTTTTAGGATATCCTTCAGGCGGCGACAACCGTCTTTTAAAAGTTTCACAATCAGCTGATAACAAGTTTCATGACCAAGCATCTCTACTCAGTATGATCTCTCAACAAATTTCAGACAGACAAGAACCGCTGCCACCGATATTTCCGACCGTCGTGGAGCCTAAATTTGCTTCTGATAGAATGCCATTCACCGGTCCTGCTTCTGCATGGGATAGAAAACCCACACTGCCTCTCCAAGTCGATCTGTACATTCCCTTACCAACAGAGCCATCATTGCCGGAAGGACCGCGTGTGGAAATAGGAACCCCACCACCACCTCCATTACAAATATCAAGGAGACCAATGGTGTCCAACGCGGTTGGAGATGCAGCAGTGGAAACAAGTGTTATCTTGAACGAACCAACTACTGGCTTTGCTGGACCTGATCTCTCCATATTTAATGTTGTTGTACCTGATACCAGAACTAATGAAAAGATAGTTGCACAAGATAATCGGCCAGTGTATATTCCAGTAACTGAGCTGCCTCCGATATTTCCGGCACAAACAAACAATCAAGTTGTGCCTACCCCGTCACCAACCATTGAAATAATAGCTATTTCCAACATCCAGTCAACTATTAGGACAACAACACCTCCACCGCTTACAACTACTGGACCACAAACAAACACTGCAAGAATCCAAACATTGCGAAACAACCAAGGTAGTATAACAAACACTGCAAGAGCCCGAACATTACAAAACAACCAAGATAGTATTACAAACACCGCAATAGTCCAAACATTACAAAATACCCCAGATGGCAAGGCAAACATTGTCAGAGTGCAAACATTACAGAACATTCCAGAAACTACAACAAAGAGTGTCAGTGTACCCAGCTCTTCTCCTAAAAGTGTAGGACACACGGGACACACGGACGCTGTACAATACGATATGTCTCCCTTTCTTGCCAACGGAAACTGGGCAATCTTTGATCCGACTTCTCTACCGCCTAATGTGAACTTTACCGATCTTGGGCCTGTTATCGATATAGCTATAGATCCAAATGAAATCAGTTTTACCAGCGGACAGGATATTGGTTTCTCCAACATGTTCGGTCATTCAGCTGCAAATCCAGCTACGAAGAAATCGGCAAATAATAAGACAGGTGTAGATGGTAAAAGTGGTGCAGTAGAAAATTCACCTAAACGGCAAACCGGAAAAGAAGGGAGAAAAAATAAAAGAAGAAATAAGAAACGAAACAAAAAGACTCAACAGATATCAAGAAATATTGGCAAAGGACTCGGTCGAACAGTTGATGTTTCTACCACAGTGACTCCTATTGTCACAGATCCCAGAATCTATACTTCACCAAATGATCAAGTTCGGTTATCTGACACTATGTTTACATCACAAAATGATCAAGTTCGGTTATCACAGATGATCTCGGCCGCTCAAGATCCAACCTTGCGCCCGGGTATTGGACTCCAGCAGATTTCAGATCCAGGTCTCGGGCAGTTAAATCAAGTATCGGTCGATTTACCTCCTCCACCACCATTTTAATGTGCTCATTCAGATAAAAAAAAAGATTGGTTGTGTCTATTGATGGGTGAAGTCTCGCCGTGTTGACCACATATTTTGGTATCTTCAGAACAGAACGAATGCACTTCGAAGAACTACCTTGCCAGCCGAAAACTTCATTTGTCTGCTCTGGGGAAACTGGTTATTAAGTTTGAAATGACATTTTTTTTTTTCGGACTGTGTCGATCAAGATCGGACTGCCTAGAATGTGCAGTCTGATGAAAGATCTGCACTTCCAATATCTTGCTAGTTATTCTATCTAAACCCGCCTTAATTCTTTCTCAAATGATGAGATCATTGCTTGATAGGATAAAAGAACGTTGTGGGAAATGGAGAAAATATTGGTAACCAGCATTTTCTCCTATTCTCATACTGTTTTCTACTCAATTACAGGTAAGTTTCCTCATTTCAGCCACCTTTGATTTGTCGTCTGCAAATGCTTTGAATTTGGACAAGTCTAAAATTTTGTCGAGTGGTAAAGAGATGACGACATTTGTATCTGTTATTAATGGCTGTAAACGTCTTTTTCTTTTTATCAGCTTCTGCATTTTTTACCTTGCAACTGTCAACTAAATAGGGCTGAAATTATATTCCCTTTTTATTGGACATCCTATCCTGAGTGAAAGATTTTTTTCATTCATTTTATTTTTTCGGCGTAGATCTAGCTGACTTCGCCATCTTTTGACCTACTTTTTGATATTTATACATCACCGAATGAATAAATACTAATTTACGATTGGTCAAAAATGTGGACATGTTTATTAGGCGGACTCCTGTCGGATTGTTTGCGGGCACACCTCTTACGCCGTTTATCTGTTTTTCTTTTTAAGGATCTTTCTTGTTTTAATTTCATTTAATAGACAAAACATTCTTCTTTCTTCTTTTATCAATAAAAAGAGAAAGAAAGGAGAACGGTATACCTCAACGGATCAACTTGTCCACTTATTTAATATCTTTTTTGAACCGGGGGCATACTGTTATTTATATTGACTGCTGAAAGTGACATGCTCCTGAGAAATCGTCTTTGCCATTTGTTTTAATGTACACAAATGTAAATAATGAATTTGAGGTTATTTTTACTGTGTTTTGCCTTATTTATCTTTATAAGAATAGTTTTCATCCCTTAACCCTTTCACAAACGTCAAAATTTTAGACTAGTCCAAATTGAAAGCATTTGCAGACGACAAATTAGATATGGCACAAATGATGGGATATGTCTCACACAGGGTAGAAAACATTTCCGAAAAAGGAGAAAATATTGGTAACCAGCATTTTCCCCTTTTCCCACGATGTTTTCTAAACCCTTTCTCTTCGGGGTCGGTAAATCTCGGGACTGTTTGGTATAGGATTAAGCCCTATCGGCGTCATGAAAATAGAGGCTTTCGCGCACGATCAAGATCAGACTGCACAAAAGATGCAATTTTTAGCCTGCACATAACGTGAAGTCTGATCTTTAACCTATACCGCCTGCTTGTATAGTCAAGCGTATTGGCTAAAAATATTCTGTGTTTCCTTGAATCGTTTTTCCAGCGGCTGAACTCTTTACCAAACGATAGAATTTTAGACTTGTCCATATTGAAAGCATTTGCAGACGACGAATAAGATATGGCTCAAATGATTGAATTTGTGTCTGAAAGAATAGAAAACATTGTGGGAAAAGGAAAAAAATGCTGGTTACTAACATTTCCTCCTTTTCAAATAATGTTTTCGTAAGTTTTTTTTTTTTTTCCTCGGGGTCGTTAAAACCAGAAATTGTGTGGTAAAATATTAATTTGAAATAATTAAAGGTCCCCTAGTTTGTAGCCTCTTTTTCCATTCACTCTTCATGTTTTAGACCAAATTTAGTCACTGATCAGCACAGTCTACTAGTACATCAAGATTGGTTTACTCAGAACGTGCAGCTGATAGTTGATTTCAATTCTTTACCAAATTTTTAGACCCGACCAAACTGAAATCATTTGCAGACGACAAAGTCAGTGTAGCTCAAAAGATAATTCCTATCTTTAAAATGGCAGAAACATTGTGGAAACAGGAGAAAATGCTGGTTACCAGCATTTTCTCCTTTTTCCATAATGTTTTCAAAAGAATTCTCCAGCGCCGATGAAAAACGGTACTGTTTGGTAAACAGTTAATAGACTCACTGCACCACCGAAGACGCAATGTTTAACTCGGTCTATTATGCCTATTTAACGGGAATGTGTAGCGAGATATTGGAAGTGTTGATCTTACACGAGATTGCACGTTCTGTGCAGTCTGATCTTGGTCTACACTCTCCGCAAAAAGGTCCTTGAGTAGCGTTAAGCAGTACATGTATACGGGTTTTAAAAAAAAATGTTGGCCTTTATTCTAGCCAAAGGATTCGGGGTCTGCCGTTAAATTTAAGCTCGACCAAGGCCAGATTCGAAACTGGCGACACCTTTCTAACTCTCTACCAGACGCACTCGTCACAACTCGGCCGATTCCGTACCTACATCTAACCTTGTCTGTATTAGGGAGGCTTCCATTTTGAACTACCAATCACATGATCTTAAACATGGCGGCGCCCCTGTAGATCGCTTAGCAACGACATGAACAACCACTGTGAAGTTATTCACTTCTATCGATCTGTCGATGAAAGCTCCAAACGGAATTGATAAACCACGCTAAAAATTGAATGTACAAACTGTTTGCCGACTGAAATACTCTTAGAAAGATAACGACAAAAAATTTCCTTATGCGTTCTTTCTAAAGAGGAGCCTTACAATTTCAATAACGGTAAAGCGGTGTGCTTCCGGAGATGTGCGAAATGTACCGTGTAGGTGCATATCAAGCTACGTGATACAGCCGAGGGATTTGATCACCCGAGGTATGCCGAATATACCAGACGATTACTTTCTTGGTTGGTTGGTTGATTGATTGTATTAGGGTGTTTAACGCCGTTTTCAACATTATTTCAGTTACATCGCGGCGGTCAGTGCACCTATCGCTGCTTTCCTAGAGTTTCTTTTACCAGTACTTCGCACAATATTTTTTCCACGCACAGTATTCTTTCCAAGCCACTGGCTGCTTTACCATCGTCGATACAATGATTAACTTTTGAATTTATCCATATACTGAAAGTATTTGCAGACGAAACATTCACTAACGCTGAATGATGGGATTTATCGTTTAACTCTTTACCACACAATTCCTAGTTTTAACGACCCTGAGAAAGAGGCCTTTTTGAAAACATTGTGGGAAAAGGAGAAAATGCTGGTAACCAGCATTTTCTCCTTTTTCCCACAATGTTTTCTATCCTTCCCAACACGAATTTCAATTTTTGAGTCACATTTATTTTGTCGTCTGAAAAAGCTTTCAATTTGGACTGGTCTCAAATTTTGTTGTTTGGTAAAGAGTTAAAAGAGGATTTTGTAAAAAGAAGAAAATACTGGTAAACAACATTTTCTCATCTTTCCACTTTTTCAAACGGCCTTCTCTCTAAAGGTCGGAAAACATAATCCCGCGTTTTAACGACCCTGAGGAAAAAGCCTTTTGAAAACATTGTGGGAAAAAGAGAAAATACTGGTAACCAACATTTTCTCCTTTTTCCACATTGTCTTCTATCCTATTATGGACAAATCTTAAGATTTGAACAAGAATTACGATTTCATATGCCTATCCTTTCAATTTGGACCAGTCTAAAATTTTGTCGTTTGGTAAAGGGTTAAGAGATGATAGCTGTTAATCGAGCCAAGGATGTACAGGGTGTCGCAAAAGTTGACCTCGACAACAGCTTGATTTTAACTAGCATCTGTTTGAACCAGAAACTGTTCGATCAGCCGTTTTTTTTTTTTTTCATTCGGAGCGAGTACTGGTGTAGTTTCCAGGAAGCAGAATCGAGAGATTAGTACAAGTTGCAAGAACTTGTTTCTCAATCGGTGTAAAATAAATACGTTTAAACTGAGCTATATGAGAGTACAACAAATACTATTTAGGATATGAAAATATAATATTTCAGCACCCGGCCCCATGGGCCTATTATGCCACCTTAGTAATACGAAAACATTACATAGAAAATGAATAACAATAGTTTTTCGTACTTAAAAATTACCTGGATCAGACTTGACAGACTGTCCAGTCTTATCTTGAACTTAGGCCTATGTCGTCTGCAAAACACCAAATGATGCCTTTAAACTTTATGGCTGCAAAGGATTTACTCAATGAAAATTACAAATGCACACTCTACAAACAGTGTCAATGGGTGACAAAGGCGGTGATTTTTAAAAAAAAAAGGGAGGGGGGGGGGAACCTGCACGGGACCTCGCTGGAAATATTTAGAAAAATTTACACTTGTAAAACACATCTTGTATTAATCCATTTTTCTTTCTGTCAACACGAGTCAAGGCCTATGTGAATTATGAAAAGGGGGGAAGGGGTGCTGGAGAGAAATACAATACAAGTACATTTATATCTAATTGCAGAACTCGAACAGGTTATAGGCAGTAAGTCTGTGAAGCAGTCAGAAATCATTTGTGACAATATTCTTCCCTTGATTATGATTTCAGTGTATGACTTTTCCTACAGATCACAGATGTCCCCTTTTATTTGTAAAGTCTCATTTTTCCTGATAAGTAGGTAACGTTTCAATCAGCCACTTGGGAAAAAAAGTAATTGGTAAGCCTATGAAACTTTTGTCAACAAAATGTACCCAATTAAAACAGTTTCCATACTCAATAAGAATCAGGTGACCGTCTAAGATTAAACTGGTACCCATTGTATCTCCCGTAACCCTCCCATATAGTTGACACGAAGATCGGTAACAGGCTGTCAGTTTACTCTTAGATCTGGCCATGGCCAGTTACGTTTAGTAATTGAAATGATTTTAAAATCCTCCCTCTTTCTTTTTAATATCGTTTTTAAAACTACATTAGCCTTTACCAAGCACAATATTTTGACTCTTAGGAAAGATGCTTTTGAAAACATAGACAATCCCATTATTTGAGCTACATAAATATGAGTTATGCTCTAACAAAAGAGGGTGTAATGCGTCTCCGTGGTGCATTATACCAAGCAAGTCATCTCATATAATTTACGGATCCACAAAAATTCATTTAATCTAACAATCGACTAACGATCAATGGAGGTAGAATGGTCCTTAGACATGCAGAAAATTTACCAATAGTCGAAAGTTTCGACCCATGTAAGCCTGCTCGGACTGCCCAGGCTGACATGAGCCGATACTTTTTACAGATGCATTAAGCCTCCCTTTTCACAGAGCATTGCTCATATAGGATTAGCCTACTTGGTCGCATGCCAAGTTTTAAATGGACATGTCTACAATTTTATTGCCAAGTAAAGTGGAACATGGGTATTAATTAAGCAAAAATAATGTGTTGTGTCCCATGGCAAACATTTCTCTGGAAAATTCGTCGTCTTTCAAAATGTATGACGAATTTTCAAGGGGACTATTTCTCCGGGGAAGGTTATTCTCGACACCGCTTATCCCTAAAGAGCGAAAACTTTTGGTGCGAAATGACCAACAATGGCTGCCTCCATGGCTTACAACATGGCGGTAATTTTCAACAAGATTCGTTGTTTATGCAGCTTGGTTGTGTTGTTTGGATTTATTTCGTCAGTAAAATGTGCAAGATTGAGCGATCCTAAAATTTTGCTACCGTATCACAGCTCTGTGATCACGAATTTTACTTTAACCATCAACCTTACAAAAGAGGAGACTCGTAGTCCAACGTGTTACACATGGTAAGTCGTTGGTGGGGTATTGGATTAAGTAAATTCCTGGGGAGATATAGACTATAGTGCTAGTGCGGCCAGTAAGGGATTCGAACCCGGGACCCCTCGCTTAGTAACCGAGTACTCTAACTCTGATCTACCGGTAACCCAGTCTGCTGGACATCCACGCTACGGATTATCACTGTACAGTAGTGATAACTGGCTGGAGACGGAGAGATTTTACAGACTTACGAAGATTACATTTTTTTTTTAATTCATAATACCTGTAAGTTATTGTAGATGACACAGACAGCACTGTAATAGATTACTCTCACAACCATAGATTTTGAAATCACATGAGGAGCAATATAGGAGCAGACAACAAAACTGGAGTCTTGAATATTGAAAACAGTTGCTTGCACAACAGTTTTTCAATCCATTACAGCAAGGCAACAGCCAAGAACCATTAGGCAGTGGGGGGAGGGGGCTGAAACAGCTTTGCCAAGACATTTGGAGGGTTTTCATTTAAAGCCGATTGCCGATCAAAAACATCAGTTGAAATCGGCCTTTAATCGGTTGTTTTTGCTGGATCTTTGAAAAATCAATCGCGTTGTTTATATCGAAAATATTTCACGCGTTGGTAACTGTACTGCGACACCGGTTCAATTTTACCGCGAAACCAGAAACAATTGGTTTATGAATGTTATGTGGTCATTCATTGGATACTTGCATCCAATTATCCAATCGTAGGCGACGATACATTTCTCCGATCTCCATTTGGTAATCATGGACGCCAAAGCCTAGGCGGCCCCCTTGATCCTCGACCTGTTGTTTTTGTCAATCAATCGGTTGCTTCATTTCAAAATGAAAACCCTGCATTTGGTCAGCAGGTTTCCGTTGATGCCTTCAAGGCTGTACTAATCACACACCATTTCTTCGTACTTCATCTTGTAACTCTTTACCAAATGACAAAATTTTGGACACGACCAAATGGAACAATTTGCAGACAAATTAAATGTAGCTCAAATGATGATTTCTGTCTTTGATAGGGTAGAAAACACTGTGGGAAAAGGCGAAAATGCTGGTTATAAGCATTTCTCTTTTTCCTACAATGTTTTTCAAAAGCCTTCTTCCTCAGGGTCATTAAAACCCTGGATTGTGTGGTGAAGCATTAACCGTGGCATCACTGAAAATTTGCCTACCCTTTTTGATCTGTTAACTTTTATTTGTTGAGCAACCCCTGGCGTATTCCATCAGTTTGTTGATTGTGGCCAGCATTAGGAAGGGAAAAAGGACAGTCAATGAGTGAAAACAGAACTATTTTAATTCTTTAGTGTATATACCAAAAACAAAATGAAGAGGAACAAGTGTTTTATATCAAGCATTTGCTACTTTTCTCATAGAGATATTTAAAAATGCTATTTAGCTGAGTATGTAACTCAGTGTTCCTACTCACACTCTATTTTTGGGAGTGCATGCGCTCCCTGGAATACGAGTTTGGGAGTGCAAGAGAAATTCTACAAGTGCACTTAATATTGACAATTATAGAGCATCTATGGAGGACAGTAAGGGTCTGCTGTATTGAAAATTTGTTTTGATGAGTCTTACTCTGCAGTCAGCTGCTCTTGAAAACAATATGGGTAATTTAAAAAAGAAGACGCTTGTTATAATTTCCTTACTCACGGGACCAGTTTCAGAGGGACAACTTATAGCCTGACGGCCAGTAGAATTTTCCATTTCACTGTCAATTTCAGACACTAATTACGTTTCACTTGTTGTTTTATAGAGATATTTATGTAAATTTACTGTTCAAAGTCACTGATAAAACTGAATAGACAGTTTGAAATGCCTATGATCGGACGATGTCAAACCAGATTTTGTTGTGTCATGGGTTTTCGCGTTTCTTGCAGCAATCTTTTTTTCATGCCTGTTAAGTTTTGGAGTAGTATTTCCGCATGATCTGACATGAAATGTCATTAAGAATAGCACCTAACTTCAAAACCTTTGATTTTACACTAGAAAAGCGGATTGATACCAAGTTTGATTAGCGGTAATAAACAGTGACTATCACACTTGTTAACTTGTCCCAAATGGCGCCACTGGTGATCGACAACGTGATCCATGAAAACTGTGCGTGCATGCACGTTTCACTCCATATTTTTGTGCGTGATTATCCAATTCAGTGCGTGAATCATGCACATATGTGCGTGAATGGGAACCCTGTAACTATGTTTCAACGATTGTAAGGTGGAACACTGAAAGCATTGTGGGAAAAGGAGGAAATTCTGGTAACCAAATGTTCTATTCTCCAAAATATTTTCTATCCTTTTTAACTCTGTATCAAACAAGCAAGAGTTCTAACATTCTTGATTCAGAAGGCTTTTGAAAAAATTCTAGGAAACGGAAATAATATTGTTTTTTTTTTTTCTCATTTTCCCAAAATTTTTTCGTCCTTTCTAAGATAAACCCTATAATTTGAACCACATTTAAATTGTCATCTGCAGATCCTTTCAATTTTGATGAGTCAAAAATTTTGCTGTTTTGTAAAGACACATTCCAAGACTTGAGCAAAGGTTTTTATCTTCAGATGCTTTCAATATGTACAAATCTAACATCCTGTCATCTAGTAAAAAGTTAGTGTGATTGTTTGAATACCTTGTAGGAGAAGCAGTCGTCTGGATGTAGCAACACTACAATTAATCAACTCAACAGACAATGAATGTGCGTTATCCGCAGAGATATCAGCAGTATCAAAGTCTCCAAATAGAAAGACATCTATCGTCATGGCTGAAAATAAAGGTAAATTTTTTTTCTTTTGGTCTTTAATGCTATTTGTAATATTTGATTTATACCAAAGCTAGCAGTGGACCTGTCCATACTTTCATGGTGTTTCTTCACCAATACTTTTCATGAAATTCTTTTCAAGCCACTGGTTGTTTCCTCAACATTGTCAAAACAATGTTCAGTGCCGAGAGAGGAATGAATCGTGTCGCAAGGACTATTATCAGTACTGAAAGGGCATTTTACCGTGCTTGGATACAGACCGTCTCAAATTATGATAGGAATTACAACAGGGTTCATTCCTCTCTCAGTGCTTGACACTGTTTCAACAATTTTATATGGGAAGGCAGCCATTGGCTTGGCTTAGAAAGAATATCGTGCAAAGTACTGGTAAAAGAAACTCCAGAAAAGCATGGATAGGTGTGCTTGCCACCACAATATAAATGAAATAATCTTAAAATCTGCGATAACACTGAAAAAACTAAATCAAAGCTTTCAAAGGACCTGTAGAAGTACCTGGATATGTGTACTTGCTGCTGTGATAAACATGTAATAGAAATACCGGTAACAGAAAATTTTATTTACTCTTTACCAAACAATCCAGTGTTTAAATAAACTGGCACAAAAAGGCTTTTAAAAACATCAGGGGAAAGGAGAAAATGCTGTTTATCAGCATTTTCTCCTTTTCCATTAATATTCTCGAAAGCCCTCTTTTGAGGGTCATTAAGATTGTGCCGTAAAGCGTTAATACTGATTAAGAACTTGTGCTGATTTAATTCTTTACCAAACAGCAAAATTTTTATACTCATCCAAAATGAAAGCATTTGAAGATGACATGATTTTGACCCAAATGATAGGATTTGCCTGTGAAAGGGTTGAAAAAAAAATTGTGGGAAAAAAAGAAGAAAATGCTGGTCACCTGGTTTCCCCACAATGTTTTCAAAAGCCTTTTTCTTCAGGGACGTTAAAACGGAATTGTTTGGTAAAGGGATAAGCTTCAGTTTTAAACTATATTTAACCCTTTAGCAGCAAGGAGAATGTTTCTAATTCGAGGTTGTTTTTGGGGAAAAAAAAATTCACATGATTATCAGGCAGTGTGGGTCTGAGATCATATTCCTACCTTATGCAGTCTGATCTTGTCTGATTTAGCAACTTAAGTTTGGCTCTTTTTAGGTTAACCCTTTACCACACATCCTCAACTTTTAACAACCCTGAGGATGAATGCTTTTGAAAAAATTACTGTTTTCTGGTAACCAGCATTTTCTCCTTTTCCCACAATGTTTTCTTCCCTATGATAGACAGATTTCATTAATTGAGTTAATCAATTTGTCATCTGCAAATGCTTTGAATTTGGGTGAATTTAAATTTTTTTTGTCTGGTAAAGGGTTAAGTGATGTAACTGATTTTATTACAGTGACGGGAGAAATTTTGAAATGTATCGTGATCGTTGACACACTTCATCGCATTGAGATCGAAACAACCACGCGACTGTTGTATCTTGAAGATTCCCCAGAAGAACTGATGGTGAGGGGATACGATGTGGAAGGTAGGATTAACTCTTTACCACACAATCCTGACTTTTAACGACCCTGAGGAAGAAGGCTTTTGAAAACATTGTGGGAAAAGGAGAAAATGCTGGTAGCATTTTCTCCTTTTCTCACAATGTTTTCTGCCCTTCCCAAAACAAATTTCAATTTTTCAGTCACATTTATTTTGTCATCTGCAAATGCTTTCGATTTGGAATGGCCTAAAATTTTGCTGTGTGGTAAAGAGTTAAAGTGACTCTAAAGGCCAAGTAGTGCCCAAAAATAAACATTGTGGGTGTTAAAATGGATGTAAAATTCATTTCATACCACTTAGAAGTAAGGAAATTATTGTGAAGATGCCAATCTGTTATTGTATGGTTGGTCCAAGTTTTAGTCCATGGCATAAAAAATGAATTGTAAAATTAGGTTAACCCTTTACCACACAATTCCGAGTTTTAACAACCCTGAGAAAGAAGCCTTTTGAAAACGTTGTGGGAAAAGGAGAAAATGCTGGTAACCAGCATTTCCTCTTTTTCCCACAATGTTTTCTACCCCTCCCAAAACAAGTTTTAATTTTTCATTCACACTTATTTTGTTGTCTGCAAACGCTTTCAATTTGGACCAGTCTAAAATTTTGTTGTTTAGTAAAGAGTTAAAAGTTGCCAAATCACTCTATAAATTATTTTGTTTACTTTTTACATAGTTTTAAAATTCATGGTATGATTCAAATTTATATCCATTTTAAGACCCACATATTGCTTCCTTTTGGCAGCTACTGGGCCTTTAATAACATAGATTTTGTTTCAGAAATATTGTTAAAGGTCTGTACAAAAACTGATTATTTCTACTGTATAAAATAACTTTTGTTTCTACGTAGATGAAAAAAGATTGGAAGGAGGCTTGTAAAGTTCTTGATTTTGATATGTTTACAAAAAAGTTGTCCAAAGATTGATAGTCTATATTCTGTCATAAAGATTGCCTTCTGTTCAGCTAAAGATACTGGCAGAAAAAACATGGTTATCAGCATTTTGTCCTTTTCCCATAATGTTTTCAAAAGCCTTTTACTTCAGGGTTGTTAAAACCTGGGTTGGTTTGGTAAAACGTTAAACACAAAGTTGTTTGGCAAAGGTTTAAATTGCTTGTTGGATACCCTTATTTACCAGCATGTTTTTGAAATTGTGTGCAAATTATGTTACAAGGTTATTGGCATAACTCTTTACCACACAATCCCAAGTTTTAATGACCCCCAGAGGGAATGCCTTTGAAAACATTGTGAGAAAAGTAGAAAATGCTGGTAACCAGCATTTTCTCCTTTTTTTCACATTGTTTTCTGCCCTTTCAGAGATAAAGTCAATCATTTGAGTCATGTTTCATTTGTCATATGCAAATGCTTTCAATATTGGAGAGAGTCCTAAAATTTGTCATTTGGTAAAGGGTTACTGAATCAATTTTACCAATGATAAAACACTAGCAGGTGTTTCTTCAATTTTTCCCCCACAGGCAATGTTTTCTCCAGTCTGCGAGGTTTAGAGTTTAAATGGAGTCTTCATGCAGATACTACAGCAGATCAAGACTCTGTGATTGATGCCAACAGCATTCTGAGGTACTGAACTCGTTACCAAACATCAGTGTTTTATATTGGACCAAATTGAGTCGGTAGAGTAAATACATATGAGCAATTCTCTAGCAAAAGAAGGCTTAATGCATCTCTGTGATGCATGATACCAATCCAGCCATATCACATAATTATGGATCCATAATAGCCACTTTTTTTTAACCCATTACCACACAATCCGACTTTTAACGACCCTAAAGGTACAGTCTTTTGAAAACATTGTGGGAAAAGGAGAAAATGCTGGTAACCAGCATTTTCTCCTTTTTCCCCACAATGTTTTGTACCTTTCCCATAATAAATTTCAAATTTTCAGTCACATTTATTTTGTCGTCTACCACTGCTTTCAATTTGGACCAGTCTAAAATTTTGTCGTTTGGTAAAGAGTTAAAGTGACAGAATCATAGGGTAGACTGGTTCTTGGATATACAAAAAATTGACCAGTAGTGAAAAGTTTCGGGCCTGCGCAGGCTGACCTGGATCAATAGGTTTTGCAGATGCATTTAGCCTCCTTTTGACCGAGTATGGCTCATATGAGCCTGGGCAGTCAGCGCAGGCTGACCTGAGTCAAATCTTTTTGTTACTGGACAATTTTCTGCATCTCAAAGGACAATATACTTCAAGATTCAGTCGGTTGTTATACAAAATGGATTTTATTGATATATAATTATGTGACCACTTGCATAGTATCATGCATCACAAATTTTAATGGCCCAGAGGTAAAAGGCATTTTAAAACATTGTGGGAAAAGGAGAAAATGCTGGTAAGCAGCTTTGAATTTCGACCTGTGTAAAATTTTGTAGTTTGGTAAAGAGTTAAAACTATTCTAACAAACAAACAAATCTGAAATATTCTTGTATAGAGTCAACAAACACAGAACTGTTTGGCTCCCAAGAGTCAATATTGAGTAAATCAGTGAATTGGAGTATTATATTTTCAAATATACAGGATAATCAAGTTCAGTGATTCATATTACACTACACCATATCACATTGACAAACTGGAAGAGCAAGGTAAACAAGGAGACATAATTCTGGCTGAAGGGGTAAGGACAGGCAGTGCCATAGTTTGGGCCAAATTGAAGGACAGTGCGTATGAGGTAAGTTTGTTTTGTTTGTTTGGGACTTAGCACCATTTTCAACATTAATGTCAGTCATGTCACTGCAGCCAGTGCACCTATCCATGTATTCTTTGAGGTATTTTAGACTAGCCCAAAAAGAACATGTTCAGACAACATTAGATGTGGATCAAATGATGAGATTGGTCTCTACAAGTGTAGAGAACATTGTGGGAAAAGGAGGAAATATGGGTTACCAATATTGAATGTTGAAACAATGTTGAAAGTGAAGTAAAGTACCATTCAGTCAACCAGCATATTCATGCTAAAATAGTTGATTAGATCAGCATGCTTATGCTGATATAGTTCAGTTGATCAACATACTCGTGCTGAAATAGGTCAGTCGATCAATACACTCATGCTGAAATTGTTCGGTCGATCAATACACTCGTGTTGAAATATTTTAGTTGATCAACATATTCATGCTGAAATAGGTCAGTCGATCAATACACTCTTGCTGAAATAGGTCAGTCAATCTACACATTCATGCTGAAATAGTTCAGTTGATCAACACACTTATGCTGAAATAGCTCTGTCAACCAACATACTCATGCTGAAACAGTTCAGTCGATCAACACACTCACGCTGAAATAGTTCAGTCAACCAGCATACTCATGCTGAAACAGTTCAGTAGATCAACCTACTCATGCTGAAATAGTTCAGTCAACCGACATCCTCATGCTGAAACAGTTCAGCCAATCAACACACTCATGCTGAGATAGTTCAGTCGATCAACAAATCCATTCTGAAACAGGTGTAAGAGAAATTTTTGAACCACTGTTTGCATTTGACCTTTCTTTCTGGACTTTGGATATCTGTATTTTAATGTATAACTTATTCAATCTGTTACTGCTCTATATCTAGGTTGTATCACATAGCAGTGTCCGTCTAATGGTGATTGCCAATCTGATTGTTAGTCCCCCAGAAGCCTATGTGTTAAAGTTTGCTACAGTCAAGTATAAAGTGGAACAGTTACGACAAAATGCTGTTGTGGGTAAGTTAACCTTTTACCACACAATCCCAAGTTTTAACGACCGTGAGGAAGAAGGCTTTTGAAAACATTGTGGGAAAAGGAGAAAATGCTGGTAACCAGCATTTTCTCCTTTTCCCGCAGTATTTTCTACACCTATCAAAGACAAAAATCAGCATTTTAACTACGTTTTAATTGTCATCTGCAATTGCTTTCTGTTTTGTAGAGTCCAAAATTTTTTTGTTTGGTAAAGAGTTAAAAGACATTTTATAGCATGCTTAACCCTTTACCACACAATCCCAAATTTTAACGACTTTGTGGCAGACAGCTTTTGGAAACATTTTGGGAAAAGGAAAAAATGTTACCAGCATTTTCTCCTTTTCCTACAATGTTTTCTACCCTGTCAAAATGCTGTGGTTCATTTGAATTATTTACAAATTTGACGTCTGCAGATGCTTTTAATTTTGGAGAGTCTAGAACTTGTCGGTTGCTTGCTTGGTAAAGAGTTAAAACAATTTAAGACTCTTTTGTGGGCACTATTGTTCAGTTTGTTTCTTTTGTGTTTTACACAGTTTTCAACATTTCAGTGATATCACAGCTTCCAGTTTTCCTTAATTCTTTTTTTTTTTTTTAATTTTCCTATCGCATTCTTCATAATTATCATTCATTTGCCACTACATCTCTTTAACTCTTTACAGAACAACAAAATTTTAGACAGATTCAAATTCAAAGCAGTTGCAAACAACTTCATAAATGTGACAGAAATAATGGGATTTGTCTGTGAATGGTTAGAAAATATTGTGGGAAAAAGAGAAAAAAATGTTTTAAAATTTTTCTTTCTCAGGGTTGTTGAAACTCGGGATTGTGTGGTAATGGGTTGAATGACCCTGGGTGTCAATGCCTCTCAGAACAATTGTCATTCATTCCTGAAGATGACTTTTTCATTTTAACAACAGGTCACTCTAAACATTTCAGCAAAGTAACAAATTGCTCTATACAAGTAATTTCTCTTTTTTGCAACCATGCTTACAGACTTAACTCTTTACCAAACGACAGTATTTTGAAATTGACCAAATTGAAAGCATTTGCAGACAACAAATTAAATGTTGCTAAAATGATGATTTCTCCTTTTTGATCAGGTAGAAAACATTGTGGGAAAAGGATAAAATGCTGGTTATCGGCATTTTCTCCTTTTCCCACTATGTTTTCAAAAGCCTTGTCTTTTAGGGTCATTAAAATTTGGGATTGTGTGGTAAAGAGTTAATTAATTCTGTATATTACCTTGATTAATATTTATGAACCAGAAACGCTGTGGTCTCATGCTGGCATACAAGAAAATGTTAAATTTGTCCCAATAGAAAAGCATTAGTTTTTGCAGATGACAAATTAGATGTTGCTTCTATGATTAGACATGTTTTTGGTATGGTACCAAGCATTGTAAAGGAGAAAATGCCAGTTTCCAGCTCCCATTTTCTTTTTTTTTTTTAACAATGTTTTAAAGGCCTTTCTACCATGGGTCTTTTAAACTTGGAATTGTTTGGTAAAGGGTTAACCCTTCATGACTTTTAGTGACCCTGAGGAAGAAGGCTTTTGAAAGTATTGTAGAAAAAGAAGAAAATGCTGGTGACCAGTATTTACTTCTTTTCCCACAATGCTTTCTACCATTTGAAAGGCAAATTTTATTTTTTGAGTAACATTTAATTTGTCGTGTGTAATTTGGAGCAGACTAAAAATTGTGTCATATTGTAAAGATTTAACCCTTTCCCAAACAAGCCCTGGTTTTCACATGTCTGCAGTACAAGTCTTTTGAAAACACAGTGGGAAAAGGAGAAATTGCTCGTAACGAGCAATTTCTCCTTTTCCCACAGTGTTTTCTACCCTTTTTGAGACCTTCCTGCCAATTTCATCAAATTCAAAATGGTCGTCTGCAAACTCTTTCAATTTGGACCAGTCCTAAATTTGTCGTTTGGGAAAGGGTTAAGTCACAAAACTTCTTTGTATCCTACCAATGTTTGTATTATCTCTGTTTTCAGAAATTAAGATGCCATCAGAACAGTTTTATTTAGAGGTCGTAGACACAACGATTAGTTTTCTGGAAGCTAAAACATCTGTAGCCACTGCTTTAGAATTGGGTGAAACTGAAGTTAAACTAATTGACAGAAGTATCCTTGTTGTCATGACAGATTCTGTCATGATGTGGAGAGATGCCTTGCTTATTTAATACCTAATATTTGAAGAAGATTTTTGTTACCAAATTTACATCAGAGCTAAAAGTAAAGGGGGTAGTCAGGGTTTTCAGCAGAAATATATTGAGTCATGCTCTGTGAAAATAGGGTTTAATGCATCTGCAAACAGTATCAACCCATTACAGCCTGTGCAGGCTGACCTGTGTTGAATCTGTTTGCTATTTTTAAATATACTGCATGTTCAAGGATCATTCTACCTCATAATTGAGTCATTTGCTTGACAAAATGTATTTTATGGATCCTGTGATGACGTGCTTGCTATTATGGATCATGGAGGTGCATCACCCCCCCCCCTTTTTTTTTTTTTTTTTTGCCAGCGTGCCACTCATTTTCTGAGATCTTTTCTAAAACCAAGGTTGTGGGCTTTAGTAGAATAGTTTCACTGAGATAATTCTACTGTTTTATCATTCAAACCTTAATTACCTCTAGATATCAAATCATCTGACACACTAGGGCAACCTTCAGCCATTTTGCATGTTGTGAGTGCCAGTTATCTTGGTATGTTGTAGGGATATTGTCTTTTAGTAAACCTTTTAACCAAATAACAAACTATAGACTCTTCCAAACAGAAAGAATCTGCAGATAGTGTATTTTCAAATTGATACAAATGAGTTTAACCCTTTCCAACACGACAAAATTGTAGACTTGTTTGAATTGAAAGCAGTTTCATGTGACAAATTAAACTCGGGCTCAAAAAATGGGAGTTGTCTTTTAAGGGTTAACAAACTAAGTGGGACAAGAAGAAAATGCTGGTTACCAGCATTTTCTTCTTGTCCCACAAAGTTTTCAAAAGCCCCCTTGATCAGGGTTATCAAAACTTGGGATTGTATGGTAAAGGGTTAAGATCTTCCGGTAGGGCAGAAAGCATTGTGGAAAGTCGAGATAAATGCTGGTTAGCAGCTTTTTTTCTTCTTTTTCTTATCATTGTCATTACTGTAAAAATTTACTTCAAACTTGGAGTAGTTGTGAACTATCAAACAGGGAACCCATACAACAAGGGCAGGTAACCATAAAATAATTTTTGACACAGTTATATCCCCTTTTTCAACTTAGAATATTTACTGAATATCAATCTTATATCAAAAAGCAACTGCAGCCAAGTGTTGGCACCAGCATAAGATGCTCTTGTCTTTGATAAAAGCACTGGTAAAATATTTTTTCAGGCATATGGAAATGCATCAAGAGAGAAAGTTTTGTAAGTTTTACTTGTGATTTTCTATATTTGTTTTGTTTCAGCATTTG
Organism: Tridacna gigas; assembly: GCA_945859785.2. Taxonomy (NCBI): domain Eukaryota; kingdom Metazoa; phylum Mollusca; class Bivalvia; order Cardiida; family Cardiidae; genus Tridacna; species Tridacna gigas. The sequence goes on along the minus strand of OX244038.2, from coordinate 35,600,554 downwards.
TGGTTCTCCCAGACAGAAAGTGGATCCTGGAGACAGGGCGAGTGTACGAGGTTATTGTAGAGGTGTACGATAAAAACAGTCACAAGATATACCCATCAGATGTAAGTGGACTGGAGCCATGCTCTGGCAAAAGTGGGCTTAATCCTTTACCAGATGACAAAATTTTAGCCTTGTCCAAATTGAAAGCATTTGCAGATGACAGTTTCAATGTGGCTCAAATGGTGCAATTTTCTTTGATATGGTAGAAAACATTGTGGGAAAAGGAGAAAATGCTGGTTACCAGCATTTTCTCCTTTTCCCACAATGTTTTCAAAAGGCTTCTTTCCCAGGGGCGTCAAAAGGTGTCATTGTGCGGTAAAGGGTTAATACATCTCAGTGATGCACTACAACAAGCAGTCATGACATAATTATGGATCCCCTAAAATCCATTTTGTTTAACAACCTAGCGAATCATGAGGTAGACTGGTCCTTTGAAATACAGAAAATTTAAAGATAGCAAAAAGTTTTGGCCCATGTCAGTATGCGCGAACTGCGCAGGCTGACGTGGGTTGATACTTTTTGCAGATGCATTTAGCCCCCTTTTCACAGAGCATGGCTCATTTTTATGTGAGCCATGCTCTTTGAAAAGGGGATTAATGCATCTGCAAAAAGTATCGACCCATATCGGTCCGTGCATACTGACCTCGGTTGAAAATTTTTGCTATTGGTCAATTTTGTGCATGTCAAAGGACAAGTCTACCTCATGATTACATTTTCTGGATCCAAAATTATGTGATGACTTGTTAGGTATAATTCATCACAGAGGTGAATCAAACCCCCTTTAGCTAGATCATGGCTTATTTATTATACCCCCGCAAACAAAGTTTGTGGGGGATATACTGGAATCAGCCTGTCGGTCGGTCATGCGGTCGGTCGGGCGGTCGGTCTGTCCGCAAAATCTTGTCCGGACAACTCCTCCTACAGTTTCTGTCTGATTCACTTTAAACTTGGCAGAAGTGTTCATTAGGAGCTGTAGATGTGCAAGACACACATTTTGTAAAAATTCCATCAAGAATTACTGAGTTATTGCCCCTGATTTGACTTAAAAATGCTTGTCCGGACAACTCCTCCTACAGTTTCTGTCTGATTCACTTTAAACTTGGCAGAAGTGTTCATTAGGAGCTGTAGATGTGCAAGACACACATTTTGTATAAATTCCATCAAGAATTACTGAGTTATTGCCCCTGATTTGACTTAAAAATGCTTGTCCGGACAACTCCTCCTACAGTTTCTGTCTGATTCACTTTAAACTTGGCATAAGTGTTCATCAGGAGTTGTAGATGTGCAAGACGCAACTTTCGTGAAAATTCTATGAAGAATTAATGAGTTATTGCCCCTGATTCACATTTAAAATGCTTGTCCGGACAACTCCTCCTACTATTTCAGTCCGATTCGCTTTATACTTGGCAGAAGTGTCCATTTGGAGTTGTAGATGTGCAAGACGCAAATTTTGTGAAAATTCCATCAAGAATTACTGAGTTATTGCCCCTGATTTGACTTAAAAACGCTTGTCCAGACAACTCCTCCTACAGTTTCTGTCTAATTCACTTTAAACTTGGCAGAAGTGTTCATTAGGAGCTGTAGATGTGCAAGACACACATTTTGTGAAAATTCCATCAAGAATTACAGAGTTATTGCCCCTGATTTGACTTAAAAATGCTTGTCCGGACAACTCCTCCTACAGTTTCTGTCTGATTCACTTTAAACTTCGCATAAGTGTTCATTAGGAGCTGTAGATGTGCAAGACACACATTTTGTATAAATTCCATCAAGAATTACTGAGTTATTGCCCCTGATTTGACTTAACAATGCTTGTCCGGACAACTCCTCCTACAGTTTCTGTCTGATTCACTTTAAACTTGGCAGAAGTGTTCATTAGGAGCTGTAGATGTGCAAGACACACATTTTGTAAACAATGCTTGTCCGGACAACTCCTCCTACAGTTTCTGTCTGATTCACTTTAAACTTGGCAGAAGTGTTCATTAGGAGCTGTAGATGTGCAAGACACACATTTTGTAAAAATTCCATCAAGAATTACTGAGTTATTGCCCCTGATTTGACTTAAAAATGCTTGTCCGGACAACTCCTCCTACAGTTTCTGTCTGATTCACTTTAAGGAGGTCTTTTCTGTCATATGTATAGTTGGCCAACATTATGCGAAAAGGCACCTTTGGACATTTGCAACAAGCGTGGATCCAGACCAGCCGCTGTGTCTCAGACATATTGTCAGATCATGGTCTACACTTTTTTACACTCATTTAGTTTTGTGTCCAATTAAATTGATACTTTGCATAAATATTCACCAGGAGCAGTAGAGGTTCAAGATGCATTTTTCTCAAATGTTTGTCAAATTAATTACCCCTGAATTTACTCAAAACTTCTTGTCCAGAGAACTATTCCTTCAGTTTAAGTCTTATTCACTTGATATTTGTCATGATATTCACCAGGAGCAGTAGATGTGCAAAGCACAAATTTCATGGGTGTTGGCCTAATGATTACAGAGTTATTGCCCCTAAATTGACATTGCAGAGTTATTGCCCCTGTGACATGAAATATAGGGGCGGGGGTATTTATCACCTTTAGTGATAGTTATTCTAGTTATATCAAAAACTGATGTTAACTGTATTGATGTTTTGTCTTTTATTGGCCTAGGGCTGTAAATGCAGGAAAACATGGAACAACAATGATGACGCTGACAACAACCACCACCACCATGCTACATTAAATTTATCCCCTATGAGGTTATCAGCTTTGTGACCAAGATAATGTCCTGCAGACTAATTCTTTTGTTTTAAAGCTGTCTAATTTTCCCAAACATCGTGGCACATAGAAATTGCACATAACAAGCAAATTTTTTTTTCCCCCCACAATATTCTTACATACATAAAATCTTTGTAGCAAGTTTCTGTTTTTATTAAATCTCTATTTTATCCCTTCACCACGCAATTCAGACTTTTCAATAAACATAAGGAAGAAGGCTTTTGAAAAGTAGAAAATGCTGGTAACCACGCTGTTTTCTACCCTATCAAAGAGAGATTAGCAATTTTTAATTTGTCGTTAGCAAATTCTTTCAATTTGGTCCAGTCCAAACTTCAGTCGTTTGGTAAAGAGTTATAAGTAATATTAACCTTGGCCACTGATGTCATTATTTCTATAAATCTGTTTACAGAATGTGATAATTAATACCTTGTTCTCTGGTACCTATTTCCAAGTCAAATTCTCATCCAAGAATGGTACATACCACGTAGTGAAGACATTACAGAAAGGGGACACAGACATCGAGGGAGGACTATCAACCATTATTAAACAGGTACAGTAAAACCTCTGGCTGCTAATTGCAACTCAATATAAGTGATGCTGGGGCAAAAGGGAGTTTAATGCATTTTTGATGCATAATACCAATCATCACATATTTATGGATCCAGTTTGTCTAATGACTAACTAAATCCTGAGGTAGAATAGTTGTTGGACACACAGAAAATTGACCAATAACAAAAAGTTTTGACCTATGTCAGCCTGTGTGAACTGGGCAGGCTGACATGGGTTGATACTTTTTGTAGATGCATGTAACCTCCTTTCCACAGAGTTCTCTTATGCTTTTGCTGGTTGTGTAGATCAAGATGAGACTACACAGAATGAGATTTCAAATCAAAATACATTGTAAATTTGAACTTAATATTTGGTTTTGCACAGTAGTAGTTTTCCCATTTAAGGCTGACAAGCCAAAAATTACTCATGCTTTTTCTTATACACAATTAAATAGTATCAGCTTTACTGTGCATCCATTTACCCTTTGAAAATGCTCCATTTCCCACAACAAAACTCAAATTTATATGAACTTAAAAGACATATTTTAGTTATTGGCGAAATAGGTGATTAAAAAAATCCATCCAGAATGAATACTTGTATCTTGGTATTTTGTGTGAGTACCCTTTACCACACAATTCCAAATTTTAAGAACCCTGACAGAGAAGGCTTTTGAAAACATTGTGGGAAAAGGAGAAAATGCTGGTAACCAGCATTTTCTCCATTCCCCACAATGTTTTCCACCCTGTTGAAGAATTTTGGTTCATTTTGTATCACATTCGAATCTGTCATCTAAAGATGCTTTCAACTTAGAAGAGTCAAGAATTTGCTGTGTGGTAAAGGGTTAATTAAAGTAGAATACTGAAAATGTTCTTTTTTTTTTTTTTTTAATGGATATATCCAACTTTCTTTTTTTTCCTCTCTGTGACTTAACAGGATGGGACTGAACACCACGTATCTCCAGCTGTAAAACAGAGTCAGTATGTGGAGATATTTGATCCTATCACAGTACAGCCAGAGTTACTGTTCTTTCCATGGGACACTGTGAAACAGGTCTCTCACCGGTATCAACTTATTGTAAGTGCCTTTTTCATGAATACTTTAAACGAAATGCTTTTTACTTTTTTTCCTCCGAAATGTTACTAAATTTCCCTATATACAAGTTACCGAAAGATATGAATTACATATGAGCCATGCTCTGTGAAAAGGGGGCTTAATGCATTTGTGAAAAGTATCGCCCATGTCAGCCTGCGCAGTCCGCACAGGCTGACATGGGCTGAAACTTTCCGCTATCTTTAAAATTTCTGCAATTCAAGTGATAATTCTACCTTATAAATCAGTCAGTTGTTTGACAAAATAGATTTTACAGATCAATAATTAGGTGATGTCTTGCTTGGTATAATGCATTACAGAGATGCATTAAGTCCCCTCTTGCCAGAGCACAGCTTATATATTTCATTGACAAACATATCTATACATATTGTTGTGTCAGGCAAAGTTTAACCCATATTGCAGAACTCTGCTAGATCAGTCAGTTTCACCATTTTACAGGAATAGTTTTATGAGAACAAGGTACATATTCACCAACCATTCTATATCACATTGTTAGTCGAATTATAAAATTTGGAAAGTTAGACAATTTCCGATTGGCCAAACTCAATGTGTTCCATAACAATTCAGAGAATGCTTTGAAATTAGAATTAGATAGTAATTTTGAATGACTGTTGTTTATTTTTCCATTTTAATCTTCTGCTGTTATGATTTGATCTCAAGTTGGCCATTTAGGTGCGACTTTATTGATTTTATTGTGGTTTTACACAACAGGCAGCAGGAGGAAGCGGAGAGTATGTATGGAACTCCGACAATACAGGCACTGTGAATGTAAACAAATACGGTGAAATAACAACCTCATACAGAGGTGGTGCAATTGTTACAGCTGCCGACAGGAGAAACCAGCTTCATAAGGGAGTGGCAGAGGTATTGTGTTTTTCTTTTCTGTAAGGAAAATACAGGTAATAGGAATTCATGAAATGCAACTTAATATATCCTACGTAAAATTTACTAAATTGAAGAAGAATGCAGAGTAAACACTTTATGGGATAACTACTGAAATCCTGATGATAAAATATCGAGGGTACCGTAAAAAATTGTTTTACAATTCTACAAATGCGTGTCCTATTATAATGAAACTTTGGCTTCTTGTTGCAAAATGTTGTGTCTAGCCAGAGCCAAATATTGAATCAGATAATTAAACTCTTATCATTTTGGCATATAAAATGTTCACCCTGTGTTTCCTTTTTTGTGTACCATACAGGGTGTCCCGGAAGTTGTGCACCAGCTAGGAAACCACCTTTTTATTTCAAAAACACCTTTTTCTATCATAATCGTAGTAAAAACCAATTCAACTCTTTCTTGTGTTGTTAGTTCATTAGCCATGATTAAATCTGAAAGAGAGAGGAAAAAAAATAAATAAATGAAGTCAGTATTAAATCTGAAACACAGAAGCAAAAATGAAAATCAGGATGGTGTGTGCTTTCCAGGACACCCTGTATATTGAAATACACTTGTACTAAGCATACACTGGTCTGTAGCAAGCACATTTTGAGTGTCCCATAGCTGCTTGTTAAGTAGAGGTCAGACTCTAAATATATGCAAGCTAACTGAACATTAATGTGTTGCTCTGAATTGCTCTTGTTAACTTTACCATCCAATCCAGCTGATCATTGTTTTGATAATGGTTATGTGGGAAAAGGACAATGGCTGTTGAAGAATATTGTATGAAGTACTGGTGATAGAAACTCCTGGAAAGCATGGATAGGTGCACTGACTGCTGTGATATAACTGAAACAATGTTGAAAAGGATATTAAACACCAAACAATGAATCTACTATGCAATCCAGAGTTTTAGCTATGGTAACAAAGAAGACTTTTGAAAACATGGTGGGAAAAGGAGAAATCGCTGTTTTTGTCTGAAAACAGTTGTCAAGATGGACAAGTTCTAAATTTTTGGCATCAAGTAAGGATTAATCTTTTATATGAGCCATGCTCTGTGAAAATAGGGCAGAATGCATCTGCAGAAGTTATCAGCCCATGTCAGCCTGCGCAGTCCGCGCAAGCTGACATGTGTTGAAAATTTTTGCCATTTGTAAATTTTCTGCATGTCTAAGGAGCATTCTACCCTCAGATTCAGTTTATTGAATGGATTTTCCAGACTAAATGGATTTTATGAATCCATAATTGTATGATGACATGGTTAGTAGAATGTAGCATGGAGATGCATTGAACCCCATTTTGTCAGAGCATGGCTTATATTTATTGTATTATTAATTTTAATTTAAAAATATTTTATTTGATATATTTACATGTATTATATAAAGTACAACATAGCAATGTAAAAAGGATTGGAACGAAAACATAAAAGCTTGTATGGTTCCGCTTTTTAAAACAGTCACGTCATATATCTACTACTTTAAATAAAATCAAAATCAAATAAATATAGTTCTAATTTTAAACTGACAGTGAAAAAATCAGAGATGGACAGCAAAAACAAAAAATGAAGAAAGGATTAATATTTAGTAATTGATAAAATTATTAATTCTGTTATTATTTTCATCTCACAAGAGAAGAAGAATGTTTTATTTCTAGATTCATGTGCTGCCCCCGTCAGACATGGAGTTCCGACCCGATGAAGTTGAGGTACAGGTGGGAGAGATTTTGGCACTTCCACTTGATGTGATGGCTAGATACAATGGCAGAAAGTTCTCCTTCAATGACTGTCGACACCTGCCATTGAATATATCTTTCCTGGATTCGACGGTGGCTGAATATATAGATGGTAAGCTTTTTTCTGGATGGTTGTTTTCTTGATGACTGAAACCTTTCTGTTCTCTCTACTAAACATTGGTCTGTCATTTGCTTTGAAAATATTGTTTGTATAATTTGCTGTTAACCAGCATTAGAGCTACCATTATTTTGTTGTCTCCTTATGCTTTCAGTTTAGACAATCCTAAAATTTTGTTGTCTAGTAAAGAGTTAAGTCTTTACAACACAATCTTGTTTTTTTTTAATGCTTTCAAGGAGAAGGCTTTTGAAAACTTTGTGGGAAAAGGAGAAAATGCTGGTCACCAGCATTTTCTCCTTTTCCCACAGTGTTTTCTACCCTTTCAGAAACAAATTTTACTTCTTGAGTCACATTTAATTTGTTGTCTGCAAATGCTTTTGATTTGGACAAGTCTTAATTTTTTCATTTAGTAAAGAGTTACGTAGTGAAAGATAAAGAATAGTTGAAAAGCCATAAAGTTGTCTTTGAGCAATTTCTTTAGTTCCAAAGGATTTTCTTCCCTTAATAGATATTTCTGCACTGAAAGCTGGTGGCTGTAGGACTCTAAAGGTCAAGGCCCTTCAGCAAGGTCATACCAAGGTCACTGCTTCATATGATCATGGAGGAGTCAAACTGGAGTCCACCATTACCATAGCTACCTATGATAAACTGGTTGTAAGTATCTTGGAATTTTTCTATCGCAGACCCTTGTATACAATACGACACTAAGAAAAAAAGCTTCAACTCTTTACCAAACACTAAAGTTTTAGACAAATTGAAATCGAAAGCATTTTCAGACAACAAAATAGATGTAACTCAAGAAATTTGTTTTGGGAAAGGTAGGAAACATTGTGGGAAAAGGAGAAAATGCTGGTAACCAGCATTTTATCCTTTTCCCCACAGTGTTTTCAAAAGCCTTGGATGTTTCTCAAATGGAATTTGTCTTCGAAAGGAAAGCAAACATTGTAGGAAAAGAGGTACACAAAAGGTTAGTTACACAGTAAACTGTAGATGCAATGCATAATAAAAAAAAAACATTGTAAACAAAATCATTTGCTTTCATTGGTTATGTCAGTGTCTTTGGGCAAGGCACTGCAGAGTCAGAGCCAAAGCCTTACACTTATGATACCTGAAAATAATTGGGGCATATAAGCTGTTGTTGTAAAATGACTGAAATATTGTTGACAGAGAAACACCATTCAAACAATAAGTAGACTTGAATCTAACATTTTAGCCAATAGACCCAGAGAAGGAAGCCATTGTCACCATTGGATCTTCTAAAGAAGTTATTTTTGCTGGGGGACCACAACCTTGGGTTTTAGACTCCTCAAAATACTTCAGAACAAGTAAGTGACCCTTATTTCTGTACTTAACCCTTTACTGCACAATGCCGCCTTTTGACGCCCCTGGGAAAGAAGCCTTTTGAAAACATTGTGGGAAAAGGAGAAAATGCTGGTTACCAGCATTTTCTCCTTTTACCACAATGTTTTCTACCCTACCAAAGAAAAGTTGCACCATTTGAGCCACAGTGAAATTGTCGTCTGCAGATGCTTTCAATTTGGACAAGGCTAAAATTTTGTCGTCTGGTAAACGGTTAATGAGAATCAATTTAGACTCTTCCATGTTTGCAGAATACAAAAGAGCCATGAACTGTGAAAAGTGGGTTTAATGCATCTGCAAAAACCGTAGACCGTATCAGACTGCATGCATGCAGTCCATGCAGACTGACATGAATCGAAACTTGTTGCCATTTGTAAATTTTCTGCATGTCTGAGGCCCATTTTACCTCATGATTCTGTCAGTTGTTTGAAAACATGGGCTATATTGAACCATGATGATGTAATGTTTGGTATACTGCATCATGGAGATGCATTAAAGCCCCTTTTGCCAGGGTGTCATTCATATTTTTCTGTGTTGCTTGAAGGCTTTGAAAATTTGAAAGAGGAAAGTTAAAAAGCATGCACCACTTTCTCCATTTCAAACAGTGTTTTCAGAAGCCTTGTACATGGTTGCAAATACATGGGATTGTTTGTTAGAGAGTTAAAGAAACTTGTCACTTGAGTTTGGCTTAGATATCTTGGGATAAGAAGAGGTTTTCCAATAACCAAAACTGCTGCACATTTTCATAGCAATAAGTTTGTTGTGGTTTTTCCACAGTTTGAGTAGTTTTTTTTTCAACCCTTTACCACTCAATCCCAAGTTTTAATAACTCTAAAAAAGCAGTCAACTGAAAAACCTTGTGGGAAATGGAGAAAAGCTGGTAACCAACATTTTTTCCCTTTTCCAACAAGGTATATACCAGCCCAAAACAAATATCAGTATTGAGTAACATTATTTTTGTTGTCTGCAAATGCTCTTTCCTGAGCCCAGGTAGCTCAGTCAGTATCGCACGGGACTTGAGAACACAAGGTTGCTGGTTTGATCCCCGGCTCGGCCAATTTCTTTCCAAGATTTGATGATGGTCATTGTGATTGGATTTATTCCTCTTTCACTGTTGACCATTGCTTCGATAATGCTTCTGTGGGAAAGTAGCCAGTGGGTTTGAAAGAATATTGTGTAGAGTACTGGCGAAAGAAACTCGAGGAAAGCATGGATAGGTGCAATGGCAGCTGCAATATAATTGAAATAATGTCAAAAATGGTGTTAAATACCATACAGTCAGTCAATCTGCAGGTGCACTGACTGTTATGATATAACTGAAATAGTGTTGAAGATGTCTTTAAAAAATTACGAAGAAACAAATCATTTGCATTGTAAATATTATTTTGTGTAAAGAAACACATATGACTGTTTTCTTATAGCCCATAATGATGTAACAACAGGTATGGGAGCTAGTGGTATTCATTCACTACATATGAACTTTTTTCCCCAACATTCAAGTTATAAGCCTAAACATAAGGGAGACAGTACAGACAGAGAAATAAGTACAGACTGAGAAATACCTACATTGTAAAATCTTTAGCTTGGCTGCTTTCGAAGAAAAGTTCAAGGTGTTGATGTAGCCCTGCGTCGTCTGCATCTTGGTTTTGCAAAAACTTTGACATTTTCTAATACTGACATTTTATAATATGTCATTATTGAAGATATTTACTTCAAACTCGGACAAGTTGTTTACTATTAAGAGGGGAACTCGTACAACAAGGGCAGTTAACCATCAAAGTAATTTAGCCCCTTTTCGACTTAGAAATTTCACTGAAAATCAAGCAATTGCAGCGGAGCGTTGGCACCGGCATGGGGTGCTCTTGTTTTGCATATTTTGAACGATGTTGTATGTATACACAATGAGGTTTTGAAAAAGAATAGGATTATCTGGGTTGATATTGGAATTGTTGAAAATTTCCTTGTTGGGAAAAAGGTTAACACATAAATAAGAAATCAGAGCTTTGACTGGCTTCAGCTTATGATGTAATATGCAACCTTTCCTAGTGTTCCTGTTCATGTCACTGATGGAAAGCTACTCAAAAAAATTTAGAGATTCATCCAAATGCTATTTAGCCTTGCGTATTTGCATTGCTGTGGGAGTTTATATATATATGCTACAGATATTTAGGCCTCGAACACATCTTAATATTATCTGTATCTTGAAATATTTGCTTTAGCCTTCACCCTTTACCAAACAATCCGGACCTTGAGTAAGATGGCTTTTGAAAGCATTGTGGGAAAAGGAGAAAATGCTGGTAATCAGCATTTTCTCCTTTTCCCACAATGCTTTCTACCATTTCAAACTCTAAATTCATCATTTGAGCCTCTCTAAATTTGTTTTCTGCAAATGCTGCCAATTTAGACAAGTTTAAATTTATTTCATCTGGTAAGGGGTCAACCTGTTGCCATACAAGCTATTTTTAGACCTATTGTCAACCAGCACAGGTGACAGAAAGGAGAAAGAATGGAAGGCAAGGAAACTGTTTCAAATGAAAGGAAAGGAAAATGTATCAAATGGAATAAAAGATGTTTTTAGTCAAATGATGTAGAAATCATTGTAGAAAAAGGAGCATTTTCTTGTCTTGCTACTAGTGATTGCTCCTTTTCCCACATTGTTATATATATAACTTTCTATTGTTGAGGGTTAAACCCTTAACATTGCAACCCAAACTTGACAAAGTTGGTTCTTGATAACCTTATGGAAAAGGGAGAAAATATTGATAACCAGCATTTTCTCCTTTTCCCGCTGTGTTTTCTACTCTTTCACAGACAAATTCCATCATTTGAACTACACTAAAGTCATCCTCATATTTCAATCTGAATGAGTCTAGAATGTTGTCTTCTGGTTGAGGGTTAAAGTATGGTATTGTATAGCAAGGGGTTTGTTTTTGTCCCCTAGTTCATCTCTATTAATGCTCTTTAGATGTTTAGGCTTATGTATAATCAGAATTGTTTTGTTTGTGAAAATTTTTGGTGCTTTATATTTGTAAACCTTCACCTTACATTCCCATTTTTTACACCCCTGGGGGAGAAAAAGTGTCGAAAATACGGGAAAAAGAACAATTAATGCTGGTTACCAGTATTTTCTATTTTTCTCATGTTTTCTATCCTTCTAAAGGCAAAATTCCTATTTTTTAGCCACAATTATTTTGTCACCTGCAAAAGCTTTCAGTTTTGGCAAGTCTGAAATTTTGTAATTTGGTGAAGTTTTAAATACCAAAAACATAAACAAATCCAATAATGCATGGCAAATAAAGAGTCTTTTTACATCAACTTAAGGTGCCTGTGTGGACAGTATCGATTGAGATCAGGCCATCAAACATGTAATCTGATCCTTGATTTTCCTGATTGATCTTTTACCTGTACCTTCTGATGCTTTGATATCCTGGTGTAGAAGACAGCCTTGATACTACAAGTGTTTGGCTTCTTATGCTGATAAACTCATTACCACACAATCCCTAGTTTTAACAACCTTGGAAGATTAGACTTTTGAAAACATTGTGGGAAAAGGAGAAATTGCTGGTTACCAGCATTTTCTCCTTTTCCAACAATGTTTTCTACCTCATCAAAGACAAATTCCATCAATTGAGCTACATTTAAATTCTCATCAGTAAATGCTTTTAATTTGGACAAATATTTATTTTGCTTGTTTGGTAAAGAGTTTACTCTTTTTTTTTTATACAGATGAAAACGTGGTAGGAAATGGAGAAAATGCTAGTTACCGACATTTTTTCCTTTTCACAATGTTTTTAAAAGGTCTAAAATTTTATACCGCTGTCCACTGTTTTGATGACGGTTATGTGGGAAAGCAGCCAGTGGCTTGGAAAGAATATTGTGCATAGCACTGGTAGAAGAAGCTCCAGGAAAGAATGAATCGGTTCACTGGCCACCACGATATTACTGAAATTATGTTGAAAACGGCATTAAACAACACACAATCAATCAATCAGTCACTAAATTTTGTTGTCAGATAAAGAGTTACAAATTTGTAGACTTACAACATCTAGTTTGCCTGCCAAGGTAGTTACCTATATTTCCTAGTTTTGTTTACTAATGGTTTTTGTTTGCATTTTTTTGTGATATATACAAAGTTTCTATGAAATCAACTTTTATTCAGTAAATAGTCAAATTCGTGTTGTATATATCATGTAAATGTGACTTCTATAATTAGATGTAATATTGCATGAAAAGTATGATGTAAGATTAAAATTTTCATAAATTATTAGTTTCTGCATAGCATCGTTTGTGACAAAAAAGTATAAATTTGTTCAGAAATGGGGATTAAAAAAGCAAAAATTGATATGCAGTTTTCCGAGTTGAAGACATATGAAACAGAAATTACTAAGATGAATTGTTTTTGATTATCTGGAGAAGATAAAGGAAATATAATTTTGTAACCCTTTACCACACCATCCAACTTTTCACCAGCCCCAGGTATAAGGCTTCAGAAATCATTGTGGGAAAAGGAGAAAATCCTGGTCACCCGTATTTTCTCCTATTCCTACTATTTTTTCTGTTCCATGAAGGACAAATCCCTTCACTTGAGCTGCTCTAAATTTGATGCCAGCAAATACTTCAATTTTGACAAGGTCCAAAAATTATTGTGTGGTAAAGAGTTGTATTTAGTCATTGCCACATGACTAAAATGTAGACTTGTCCAAATTGAAAGCATTTGCAGACAACAATTCAAATGTGGCTCAAATGGTGAAATTTGATAGGCTAGAAAACATTGAGGGAAAAGGAGAAAAGACTCCAACAGTGTTTTCTCCTTTTCCCACGTTTTCAAAAGGGTTCTTCCTCAGGGTCGTTAAAACTAGGGTTGTGTGGTAAATGATCTACCTGTATGCGTTTCATAATTAATACTGTACCACACAATCCTGAGTTTAATGACCCTGTGGAAGAAGACATTTGAAAACATTGTTAGAAAAGGAGAAAATGCTGGTAACCAGCATTTTCTTCTTTTCCCAAAATTTTTTCAATTCTTTCAACATTCCAACATTTGAGCCACATTTAGTGTCATCTTCAAATGCTTCCAGTTGGGACAAGTCAGAAATATTGTTGTTTGGTTAAAGAGTTAAATTTAAAAACGCATTTTCCTGAGGTAAAGATGTGATAATATCTTTTCAGTATAGCTACTGTAAATATACACTAACTTTGAGAAAATATATCTGAGGAATTTTGTGTGTTAAATTATATTTAGAAATGCATTCTTATGAGTTAAACATATATCAAAACCTTTTCTTCACGATTTATTTCAGTGAATCCGGATCACACCAAAAATGTCATCATTGACCCTGTGAGCTCAAAAGGAACACAAAGTAAGGGGACTTTATCATTTGTTTTTATCGCATAACCTCCTTTGTTTCTAGTGTAATACAGCCATAACTAATTTTCTTATCTTACATAGGTTTGAGGTAAGCATTTTGTGATGTCATTTGTCACATTATTTTATACTACTTTCGGAAAAGTAAGTCAGATTCTACTCTTGGAAATGACTGTAAGCGTAAATGGTTTTGGATATTCTTACCTTTAATTCTTGAGATATTGTTATTTGATAAGCAGAACCTGACATTTGTTGACTTTTGAGATAAAATTTCTTTGAAGTCATCTACAAACATGTTACTAAGCTTGCAAGAACCTCTTGTAATAACTTTTTTCTAGACTCATTTAAAAAAAAATTGTATCAAATGCCAACTTATGTCAATTAATGTATATCTCATTACATGTACAGTTTATTTCAAACTTAAAAAAAAAATAAAATTCAGAACAAGACAAAAGACAAATTGCAATGAATTTAAAGTCTGTTTTGCAGAACTTGCAGTTTCTTACATTTTCTCAGCCTAGAACTGGTAAGGAAACTTGAATTAATTATAAGAACTGTTGCTAAGCGCTTACAATACCAGGTAGTTAAATTGGATTTTTTTTTTTTGTTTAGAATTGATCTTAATGTTAGCTTCTTTATAAGGTGATTTTTTCTGTTTCAGAAAGACAACATTCATTTATTGTATCGTGCAAAAAATTTGGAGAGCAGGTAAATTTTTCTATTGTAATTTTGACAATAATCTATTATTGCTGTCAGTGGCTTTATGGTTATGGCATCTACCTACAAAGTAGGAAGTAAAAGGTTTGAAATGTGGTGGCAAATGGGGGCCATCTGATATGGTAGGTTGGGCAGTTGCCAGCAAGTTAACTTTTAACCACATAGCCAGGATTGTATTGCCTCTTGGGGAAAGCACATTTGAAAACATTGTGGGAAAAGGAGAAAATGCTGGTTACCAGCATTTTCTCCTTTTCCGTAATATTTTTTAACCTTAAAGAGAAATGCCATTAGTTGATTCACATTTAATTTTCCTCTGCATATGCTTTCAATTTGGACCAGTCTAGAATTTTGTCACTTGGTAAGGAGTTTAATAATGGTTGATGCTTGTTACCTGCCTGATGCCATCATGTGAAAAGGCTAGGACTTGTAAAGGTGAATTTTCATGAATACTGGTAAAGGATTTCTCATCAGTCAGATGCTGGGTTGCCATTTCAAAAGGAGTTATACTAAAATGAATAAACACTTTATTTTACTGTTACTTTCATAAACAGTTTAAATATCATTGTTCATCTCGATCCTTTGATGACCTTGACCTTATAATTAACCCCTTCTCTTCATGCACATTTTATGAGACCCACAATACAGATTAGGTGCAATGAAACAGGTTTTCGAAATGAATATCTCCGTTATCGGGATCTAGGATGACCTGAATTTCATTGACCTCGACCTGATGATCAATGCTTTTATTTTTATAGACCTTGACCTTGAAGGTGGGCAATGAGAAAACGGCTAAAAATCCCAATCCTGTTGTTGAAGAGACCTCAATAAGGTAGAACCCTTTACTTTCCTACCCTTTACCAAGCAATCTGGTGCTTTAATGATCTAGAGGAAAAGGGCTTTTGAAAACATCATAGGAAAAGGAGGAAGTGCTGGTGACCATCATTTTCTCCCCTTTTCCTACAATGTTTTCTCCCCTTCCTTAGAAAATTCCATTTGAGCAACATTCAGTTTGCTTTCTTCAAAAGGTTTCAACTTGGACATTGGACAAAAATTGTTTTGTTTACTAAGGACTTTACTATTTTTTCTTAACCCTTTAACACACAATCACAAATTTTAACAGCCCTGAATAAAAAACCTTTTGAAAACATTGTGGGAAAAGGAGAAAATGCTGGTAACCAGCATTTTCTCCTTTTCCCATAATGTTTTCTACCTTATCAGAGGCAAATTTCCTCATTTTTTTCACATTTGAATTGTCATATGAAAAATGCTTTCAATTTGGACAAGTCCAAAATTTTGTTGTATGGTAAAGAGTTAATCTTTTATTGTTACTGAACACACCAATTTAATCTGAATCCAGCCACAAATTGTCTGATTGGCTAAAAAAGTATGTGACTTTATGTATCAGCCAATCAAATGACTGATCTTGAAATTCAACACTGAGATGAATGATGGACTCAAATCACATTCTATTTATCACTTCACTACCTGTAGACAATTGTTGTGTTGGCAATAGACCATTAATAGAAACATTCTAGCAAAAGGGAAAAGGTGACAGAAACCAGCTTTTTCTACTGCAGGTTTCTTTTTCCTTTTTAGATATATGTCATAGTAGCAACAGTTTTAATTTCACTGTAATTAATCTATCGTACCCATATGAGCCATGCTCTAGCAAAAGAAGGTTTATCTCCATGATGCATTGTATCCAGCAAATTACATCCATTTGGTCTAACAATCAACTGAATCATGTGGTAGACTGGTCTTTGGACATGCAGAAAGTTTACCAAAAGCAAAAGGTTTTGACCAAGGTAAACCTGCGCAGACTGCATAGGCTGATCTGGGTCGATACTTTTCACAGATGCGTTAAACCCCCTTTTCACAGAGCATTGCTCAAATATTTATCAAATCTTTTTCCTGTATCAAGTTCATTTTTTTTTTTTTTTTATTACCAAAATTTCTTAATTCAGAACCAAGAAAGGGTATAAGAAAAACCAAAATTGTGGAGTTTTGAGACTGAAACCAACAGCGAATCTTACTGTGTGAATAAAATTAAGTTGATTGTGATTTCTGTTTATTTCTGTGTTTATTTTCACAGTTTTGTCTGTGCAGAACCAGTGGAGATTCACCTACAGCCACAAATTGAGTATCCCAGGGATCTGCCTCCATGTCCAGTTGCTAGAGAACCAAACCAGGCTGTAAGAATTCTATCATCAATAATTTATCAATGTACAGTCTATTTTGCCTATGATAACAGTTGTTTGTGGCAAGCCAGCTTATTTCTTAACAGAAAGTATGATAACTTTTGAAAAGAATATGCCATATCAAATATTGTGACCAATTTGCAACAGAGCAAAATTAACTGTTTACCGCACAAGCCATTATTTTAATGATCCTGAGGAAGTCTCAATTGAAAACATCAGAGAAGGAAAAAGTGCTGGTAACTAGCATTTTCTTCTTTTCCCACAAAGTTTTCTGCTCTATCATAGAACATCAGCCTATTTGTATCAAGTTTAAAATTGTCATGTGCAGATGCTTTCAGATTCAGTGTTTTACCTATCCTATGCATTCTTTTTATGCATTCTTTTTAACACTTTATAAACGGTTAATTTTAGACTGTTCCAAACTGAATTCATCTTCAGACAACAAATCTGACAGTGGTACAAATAAATTGAAGCTCTTCGGCAGAGTAGAAAACATTGTGGGTAAAGTAGAAAATGCTGGTTACTAGCATTTTCTACTTTACCCACAATGTTTTCAAAAGGCCTCCACTTCGGGATCATTAAAACTTGCGAATGTTTGGTTAAGGGTTAAAATGAAGGCACTGATGGCACCCCTTATGATGTCTTCTGCAAGTGCTTTCAATTTAGACATGTAACAAATTCTGTTGTCTGGTAAAGTTTAGTAAACAATCTTATGTTTCAACTGGACTGTACATAAACCCTTTTCAAATCATTGTAGAAAAGACAAAGGTACTTGGTACAAATGATTTTTGGTTTTACTATAGTATTCTGTACCTTATCAGAAAATTGCCGAGCCTCTGTACTGCATTGGGTAGTGCACATGACTTGAGAACAGGGGTTGGATGGTTTGAATCCCCAGCTCAGCTAATTGCTTTCCTAAGATTGATGATAGTCACTGCAACAGGATTCATTCCTCTCTCACCACTGATCATTGTTTTGACGTTGGTTATGTCGGAAAGCAGCCAGTGGCTTGATAAGAGTATTGTGTGAATTACTGATAAACAGGAACTCCAGAAAAAAAAATGGATAAATGCTCTGACCACTGTGATATAACTGAAAAATGTTGAAAATGATGTTAAACAACAAACAACCAAACAAACGTATCAGAGAACTTCAGCATTTGTTCTGATGTTGAACTTGTCTAAAGCTACTTTCACTTGGAAAGAATGTAATATTTGTTGATAAAGAGTATTTTCTGTTTTAGAAATAAAGTGAATCATTCAAAAATAGTTAGTAAAAAATACCAATTTGTGATAAACAGGAATAACATACTATTTCAGATACCAGTCCATTGCAAGAAAGATCTTGATTTGGTGATTAGTGTAACTGACAAAAATGGAAGAAAATTCGACAACATTTCTTCCCTGGAATTTGAATGGACAGTGTCTGACACTAATTTGGCTGACATTGATAACACAAATGAGTTACAGAGTGATGTTACAGTCTTGCCTAGTGGACGAAAGCTTGTTTCAAGTAAGTACTGTTATATACCAGCAAAATTACAGACAGAAATTTTGTAATTTAACAATTTATTTGCAAAGAAAATACGAGTACAAATACAGAAAAATTAAACTTACAAAGTATAGAAATCTTCACCTAGCTCCAGATAAGAGGGAGTGATTGTATTCTAAATCCATTATTTCTCTTACAAACCCTATGTTGTGGGTACTCATTAGAATCGTGTCGATGAGACGATTCTATCAAGTACCCATAACATAGGGTTTAGTGGAGAACAATAAATATTTTCAGTTTTGAAATCAAAATCACTCCCACTATCTGGAGCTCTGTTCACCAGACAAAAGTTCTCCGTTCTAAGTTGAACTCCACTCCCAATCATTTAATCAGATCAGTGAAAAATCCCTAGTATAACGAAGTAGCTGCAAACAATGAATGTAATCTATTACTATTGAATCTGAAAGATCTGCGGCTGTATATGTATGAGCCATGCTCTGGCAAAAGGAGGTTTAATGCATCTGCAAAAAGTATCAACCCAGGTCAGCCTGCACAGTCTATTCAGGCTGATCTGGGTTGATACTTTTTGCAGATGCATTAAACCCTCTTTTCCTAGAGCATGGCTCCTACTAAAAATGTAAGTCCAGAATATTCTACTGAAGTCTACTAAAGTCTAGACAGATCTAAAAAGATTAAAAAGACCATTGCATAGAGATTTTTTTTTTTTTTTTCAGTAGATTTTACAGCACTAATAACAAATTTCTACATTATATCCATACAAAGGGTGTATTCTAAAGAAGTTCAAGTAGGCCACATAATCACAACAGGTCAAAATTGAGTTTCAGCTTGGCTAATATTTTAACCAAAATTTCAAATTTAGCCATGTCTCCAAACTGATTGCCTTTGCAGATGACGAATGTATCTCTAAAAATAGCTTTAGAAAAAAAATGGGAAAAAGTGATATTATCTATCAAATAATAAGTGGGGGGGGCACTCCTGCTTGAAGTTGAGGATTTTTCTGTATATATAAATCAGCTACTAGATATGAAGATGATAAGAAGCTTTGCCATTGTTTAACAGGAATGAATTTGAATCTTTTATGACCCAAAGAAGAAGGCTTTTGAAAACATTTTTGGAAAAGGAGAAAAGGCTGGTAACCATCCTTTTTTCCATTTCCAACAATTTATTTTCTACCCTTTCTTATAGAAATCCCATCATTATTGCCATATTTAATTTGTTCTCTGCAAAAGCTTTCTATTTGCAAAAGCTTTCAATTTTATACCAACTGTCATTTTTTGTTCACAGATTACATCACACTTCATCCACATGGTATAGCTGATACTGTGATTGTCTCTGTGGCTGTCCGTAAATACAGACGAAATTATCTACAACTATTGGACTCTCCTGTATCAGTAAGTGAACCAAACTTATTGTGGAATTTTTTTGAGGAAAGGAACCAAATGTATCACCTGGACCAGTATTCACCAACCATTCAAGCTGCATTCTTGGTCTTCTTATAAATTTAGTTGGAAACACAATTTCTGATTGGATGAACCGTTTGGTTTGGCCAATCAGAAATTGCATTACGTTGGAATTCAAACAATTTTTGAGATTAATTATAAGAATGATTGTTGAATATGGGCCCTATTTCAGGGTAAATCTGTTTTTCCATACCACTGCAGCTGAAAGTTTTGCAAAACGTTGATACCAGGTTAACCCTTTACCAAACGGTAATTTTTCAGACTTGTCATAATTGAAAGCATTTACAGACGACAATTTCATGTGGCTTTAATGATGGAATTAGTCTTTGATTATGTAGAAAACATGGTGGAGAAAGGAGGAAATGCTAGTTACCAGCATTTTCTCCTTTTCCCACAATTTGTCCAATCACTCCTCCCATAGGGTCGTTAAAACTCGGGATTGTGCGGTAAAGGGTTAAATGTTTTTGATGCATATTTTGATTCATATTGGTGATATAAATTGCCCCATTCAGAGCCATGCAGTTGATCATGATTTAAACTATTTCAGGAAAAGATCTTTCCCAAGATCAGTAAATCTGTAGAACTACGACTCGTAGAGGAAGCAGTTATCTCCCCTGGTATTGTATCTGTATTCAATCATCCGTCAAACAAGATGAATGTAGCTGTAGAAAAAGGGTCGGGATATTTCCATATTGTTGAAGAAAAGACTGACATTTTGGAGTTGAAATATGCAGAGAAAAAGAAGCAGATACAGGTTTTCTTTTTATTTCTAGCACAAAGCTACTTTGGAAGAAAACATTGTGGTATTGTCATAGCCCTGGAGTGGTTGTCTTTTGTATCGTTGGGGGGGTCTTCCAAAAACTTTGACAATCTATAACATCTCTTTTATTTCTGAAGATATTTACTTCAGACTCGGACTAGGTGTTAACTGTCAAAAGGGGGACTCACACAACAAGGGCAGGTAGCCATCAAAATATTTTTGACACAGTTATGCCCCTTTTTAGACCTAAGATTTTCTCTGACAATCAGACAAGTGAAGCTCAGCATTGGCACCAGCATGCGGTGCTCTTGTTATCAGTTTGTAGTGAGTTTAAAGGGATTTTGAAATTCAGTTGGCACATAGTTTGCCCGATTTTTTGATTGATATTTTGATGTTGTTTTTTTAGAGCTCAATAATCCTACAAATGTTCATGTGTATATTTTTATGCATACAATAACCCATTTTTGATTATGCTATAAGCTAAATAAGTTCAATGCTTATCTGTAACCTTTCACCAAACAGTGCGATGTTGTAACAATCCTAAGAAGCTAAGTCTTGTATAAACATTGTTGAAAAAGCATTATCTCTTTTTTTTCCAATTTGTTTTCCAATTTTTTCCGCAATTTCTTTTACCTTTTCAGAGACAAATTATAGAAACATTTGAGCCATGTCGAGTGGTGAAGACTTTTAAGGGGTTGGGAGTCACTTTCTGTCACAGACACTCAGTCACTTTGTTTTCTTTCCTATAAAATATACAGAATCATACGTGCAACTTTCTACAATGCTAACCTAGTGGGTCATTTAGTTAGAAATACTTATGGCTTCAAATCTCAGCTCAGTCAAACTGGTTTTCAGGATTGATGGTTAAATTTGTTCTTGGCAAGTGCTTTCAGTGTGGAGGATTGATAAAATTTTGTTATTTGGTAAAAATGCTGTGGGTTCAGATCTCTCAAACTGTTTGGGTTTTATTTTCATTGTATTTTGTTCTGTAGGTCATTCCCCTGCAAGATGGTCAGTTGGTGGTCACTGTCTATGATCTCTGTGTGGCTAGTCAGCAGCCGGCTACTTTGACTGTAACAGTTTCTGGTGTTGGCAGTGTTCAGCTTTATGTTATGGATAAGGTAAAAGTCTTAACCCTCTACCAACCAATCAACTGCTTTAATAACCGTGATGAAAGAGGCTGTTGAAAACATTGTGGGAAAAGGAGAAAATGCTGGTAACCATTGTTTTTCTCCTTTTTCAACAATGTTTTCTTACCTATCAAAGACAAATTCCATATTTCAGGCCTCCTTTGATTTGTCAAGGTTGAAATTGTAAAAAAATAACTCAAAACCTACTGTAGACATCTGTTTGGATCTCTACAGAACACTGTTGAAAGACATTGTGGCAGAAGGAGACGTTACTTGTAATAATAATGGGCAATGTCTCATATTATCATATTGTCTACACTAGCCTCCAGACTGCACAGAGTTTGCAGTCTTATCTTGGATTTACATAGCCCGGTATGTTGAATGATTTCCTGGCTAGAAGAACATTGAAATCCCAAGTAGCTGCAATTTTTTCTTTTAACTCTTTGCCACACAATCCTGAGTTTTAGCAACCCTGAAAAAAAAAACACCTTGAAAACATTGCAGGAAAAGGAGAAAATGCTGGTAACCAGTATTTTCTCCTTTTCCCACAATGTTTTCTACCATATCCAAGACAGAAATCATCACTTTAGCCAAAGTTAATTTGTCGTCTGCACATGCTTTCAATTTATTCTGGTCCAAAATGTTGGCATTTGGTAAAGAGTTAATCCTTTACCAGATGACAAAATTTTAAACTTGTCAATATTTATGGCATTTGCAGACGACAAATTAAATACTGCTCAAATGGTGAAATTCTGTCCATGGGAGGATAGATAACATATAGGGAAAAGGAGAAAGTGCTTGTCACCAGCATTCCCTTGTTTTCCCACAATGTTTTCAAAAGCCTTTATCCTTAGAGTTGTTAAAAATCAGGACCGTGTGGTAAATGGTTAATTTATTTAGCAGTTCAAGGGTTAAAATTCAAACATGAGACCTGAGAGAGCTGAATGAACTGAACGACAAGTTTGGACAAGTATCAAATATACTGCAATTTCAAGGTTGTTGGTGCCATAATATGTTACATAGTAGCAGACAGTGTAGATCAAAATGAGGCTGCACAGAATGTGCAGCCACATCTTGATCCATACTGTCTAGTTGTGCTCAGCAGTTTAAGGTTTAATTTAATACTGTTAAATGTTTCTGTTAACAGGTGGAAGTTGGCAAAGACATTAAAGCCAGAGTGCAGGTGTTGGACGTATCTGGGCAAAAACTGTATGCAAGCTTTTTCACGTTAATGGGCCTGAAACTGGAACCAGCCTCCAGCCTAATTACATTAAAGTAAGTTTGTTTTATACTTAACCCTTTATTACACCGTCCCGAGTTTTAAAGGCTCTGAAGAAAAAGGCTACATTATGGGTGAGGAAGAATATGCTGGTAAACAGAACTTTTCTTCTTTTCCCACGTTTTCTACCCTACCAAAGACAGAATTCATCATTTGAGCTACATTTATGTGGTTGTCTGCAAATGCTTTCAATTTGGTTGAGTCTGAACTTTTGTCGTTTGGTAAAGACTTAATGCCATTTTAACAGTAATGCAGTCATACCACAGCAGCCAGTGCAACTATCCATGGTTCTTTGATGTTCCACTAAGTCATTTTTAAGAGAGGGAACAGTACTCTCATAAATTTACAGATAAAGGCAATATTGTTGAGACTGGGTGACAAATGCACTCAAGGCTTATTCTTAAATCAGGAACCGATAAAGTCCAACCTATGTGCATTACGATAGGACATTTATTCTAATTCAGTGGAACAATGTCTCGATATACATGCCATTTTAAAATGTTGAACAACTGCTAAGCACAGTACTCTTTCCAAACCACTGAAGCAGAGCCCTGATAGTGCAACTGGTAGCATATAGGACTTGAGAACAGGGGTTAGCCGGTTTGAATCCCAAACTTGGCCAATTTCTTGCCAAGGATTGATGATAGCCATTGTGGCAGGATTCATTCTTCTCTTTACCACTGATCATTCTTTCAACAATGATTATGTGGGAAAGCAACCAGTGCCTTGGGAAGAATATTTTCAGTTTTGAAGCTGTACAAATTTGTTGTTTGGTAAAAAGTTAACCGTTTACCAGACGACAAGATTTTAGCCATGTCCAAATTGAAAGCATTTGCAGACATCAATTTCAATGTGGCTCAAATGGTGTAACTTTTCTTTGATAGGGTAGAAAACATTGTGGGAAAACGGAGAAAATGCTGGTTACCAGCATTTTCTCCTTTTCCCACAATGTTTTCAAAAGGCTTCTTTCCCAGGGGCATCAAAAGGCAGCATTGTGCGGTAAAGGGTTAACTGATATCTGGAAGGGAAATAGTTTATGGAAAAAATTAAATACAAAACAGATTTATCGTAAAAACAAATAATTTTATTTACAGATGAAGAGTAATTCTTTTGAATAAAAATGATGTAAAGATCTACTCATAATAGCATGGTGAACACACTTTTAAAACAGTTTAAAAAAAAACAGTAGCAGAGGTCCTGATACAAGGGTGCTATCAGTCTCTAAAAATAATATTTCTTCATTAAAAAAAAAAACATTGTTGTAGGTTCTCATTTAAATTGTCTCAATGAGATGATTCAAATGAGTATCCACAATTCAGGTTATATTGAAAAATGAAAAAACCTGAACCCAAATATGCCTGTTCCTCTAATCTTGCTGTTTCTGACTAATTACCACCTGGATGAAAATTGCCTCTTTCTTTTTATGCTAACAACTTCATTCATTGGTCTTGTGTTTTTATTTCGATTACGCTTATTTGCAAACCACTTCTTTACTTGCTCCGTTGTAATTTCACCTGCTGCAGCAAGCGCCTCGACTGCCGTGTGACTTGGGTAAGGATGTTCGTAATTTCTGGTGTACCATTCTTCCATCATGCTGACAGCTTTTCTGGATAGTAGTGGGCGTGGCCTAAACCCTTGAATGACAGAAACACTTTCTTGTTTGGCTTTAGACAGTAACTGAAGGCTCTTCTCCACTCTTTCCATGATCATGTGTAAAAGGTTGTCATAGTGTTGGTTGAGATGGTTCCGGTATGATGTTGGAAATCTTTCATCATGAATTTCTCGGAACCTTTCAGTTTCAACCTCAGCTGACTGTTGGCGATAAAAGCTTGAGAGGTCGCGAACTTCATCTGGGTATTTTGATTGAAGGGAACTAAATCTGGATTGAAGGCTACGTTCACGGGCATACACATCGGAATTTTGTCTTTGACAGAGGGTGTCAAACAACGCCTTTGGACAGTCATCTGCAGCAGGGTTGGACAAGTCTGAGAGCAGGGTACACTTTAAATCTTCGTAAAATGGATTGTTCGAAAGTGGAGTGTTTTCATTGGGTGATCCTAGTAAAGAACTGAGAGAGGTATCCAGTGCTCTACTTTCTGTTATTGGACTTAACATTTGATGATGACAAGCCTCTGAGAAAGATCGAGTCCGAAACAATGTTGGAGTCTTGTAATGTTTGCCTCCCTGACATGGATTTTGAAGTCTTGATGTGCCTAATTGTGTTTGAGGTTGGTGCACAGAAGTTCCTGAGAATGATCGCCTTCGAATAAATGTACTATTCGATTGTTTTTGGTTTGTGTAGTTATTGAATGATTCTGTGAAGGGGAGAGCTAATAAGTCTGTTTGGGTTCTGAAATCATTTTGGTGGCTGGAGGAGATAGGTTGGACATCACTTAATCTGCGCTTCTTAGTTTTTGGTTCAGGAATTTCATGATCTGAGTCTGCCTTAATGTCCTTCGCAGGGTCATCTGGATCGACAAAATGCATGGAATCTTCTAAATCTGAGTCATGTAGAAGGTTGGTGGGTGGGGATGATTTACTTTCATCTGAAATTTGAGATAAAATGGAGAACATTGTATCAGTAGTTTTGTTATTCTTGATGTGGCTCAAGTGATGAGATTAGTCTTCACTGGTTACTGGCATTTTCTCCTTTTCTACAATGTTTTCAAAAGCCTTCACATTCTTTGTCGTTAAAACTTGTGATTGTGTAGGAAAGGGTCAAAGGATAAAAACATGACAGGAAAAAAGGAGAAAAATGAAAGGTAACATTTTATCCTGTTCCCATAAGATTTTCAGAATCCTTATTTCTTATATTGATAAGGATATTGAATTTTTCAGAATACAATTAACTCTTTACCACACAATCCCCAGTTTTTACAACCCTAAAGAAGTAAATGTTGTGGGAAAAGGAGAAAATGCTGGTAAAAAGAATTTTCTCCTTTTCCTACAATATTTTCTACCCTATGTGAGTAAAAATTTCAACTTTCCAGTAACATTTCATTTGTTGTCTGCAAATGCTTTCAATTTGGACCAATCTAAAATTTGGTCGTGTGGTAGAGTTAATAATCAAGCAGATACAAACTTTTGCATCATTTTGCAATAGACTTTATTGAAAGTGAATCGATAATAGGAGCAGTAACTAATGCTAGTTATAAGCAGTTGCTTTTGTTTTCACACTTTTTTGATACCATTGATATTGTGATATTGTGAAACAAACATGCTGAAGATGGCTTTGAAAACAGTCTTGTAAAATGTGTATACTCAACTTTAACATAAATTATGTACCACATGTTAACCCTTTACCACACAGTTCCATGTTTTAACGATGCTGAAGAAAAAGCCTCTTGGAAAAAAACATTGTGGGAAAAGGAGAAAAGGCTTGTAACCACCATGCCTTTCCCGTGTTTTCTATCCTTCAGAAGACAAGTCTCAAATATTGAACAACATGTAGTTTGTCCTCACGAAATGCTTTCAATTTTGTCGAGTCCAAAATCTTATCTTTGGTGTAGAATTAAATCCTTCTGGGCACTTTGAAATTGATTTAGTAGGGAAATTTTCCTTTATTCTTCAGTATTTTCAAAAGTGGTCTTCTGTAAGAAAAAAGGTCAAATGCAGGACGTAGTAAGTTAACTTTTTAGTAGATGCCAAAATTTTGAACTTATCCATATTGAAAACAGTTGCAGACGACAATTGAAATATAGCTCAAACGATGGTATTTGTCTTTAAATGAGAAGAAAACATAGTGGGAAAGGAGAAAATGTTGGTTGGAGGAAATGCTTGTTACCAGAATTTTCTTCTTTTCCCACAATGTTTTCTACCCTTTGAATGACAAATTCCATGTTTCAAGTTACAGTTACATTAAATTAGTCGTCTGCAAATGCTTTGAAGGTTAAAATTTTGTCGTTTAATAAAGAGTTAATACACACATGTACTTCACCTTATGACCATGGTGAAATTACCTTGGGAAAAGTTTCCTTTTTCCATGATGTTTTCAAGAGTGCTCTTCTGTAAGAAATAAAAATCATTTATAGGACGTAGTTAGTTCACTTTTTTCCAGATGCCAGAATATTGAAAACAGTTGCAGATGACAATAATTGAAATATGGCTCAAATGCTGGTGTTTGTCTTTAAATGCTGAGAAAACATTGTGGGAAAAGGAAAAAAATCAAGGAGAAAATTTTGGTTACCAGCATTTTTTTTTTTATTTCTCCTTTTTCCTTGATGTTTTTAAAGGCTTGTTTCCTCAGGATCTTAAAAACATGAGATTGTTAGGTAAAGAGTTAAATTTTGACAAAATTTTGTCTTTCAAATAGTGCTCTCACTGTAAACTGACTGCTCTGATATTATTGAAATAATGTGAAAACAGCATTAACCCTTTGTTACACAATCCCGCATTTTAATGACCCCAAAGAAAAGGACTTTTGAAAACATTGTGGGAAAAGGAGAAATTGCTGGTAACCAGCAATTTTCTCCTTTTCCCACAATGTTTTCTACCATTTGAAAGACAAAGTTCATCATTCAATCCATATTTCTTGAATGGTCTGCAAATGCTTTCAATTTGCACAAGTCTAAAATTGTGTAAATGGTTAAAGACAGCATACAAATTATGTTATGATATGAAAAAAAACAATATTCCTAAAAAAGAAAAAAACAAATCTTACTCTTTTTGTTTACTTCTGAGGTATTCTTGTCCGTCTGACTTATATTCGTATTACCGTTTGCCTCAAATAGTGAATTCAGAAAGTCATCATGGTTTGTGATCTCGGATTCAAAACTTAGATTTACTGGAACGTCATTTTTAAAATCCAATGCGGGCATGGCTGTGTTCAAGGAAGATTTACTGTCAGTGGAGTTCTGTGTAAGTTTTAACTGCCTTGGGTACTTGCACTCAAAGTTTTGGCTCTCATTTGGGTGTCCAAGACATTGGGTATCTGAGGCATGTCCGTTAAAATTTTCACTGTGGGTTTCTTTAAAATAGAATGAAAAATTTAAATCCTCTTCACTTTCTGGAAGACTGTGATGTTTGCTCACAATGTTTTGTGTCTCTTTAGTGTCACTATAACATAAAGTATCTAAAATATCATCTTTATGTGCATGAAAATTTTCCTCCTGGTCCTCCTTAAAATAAAATGTAAAGTTTAAATCCTGTCCAATTGACCCTGTGTCACAATATTCACTGGTTTTATCTGTGTCATTGTTACAGTCACCTGGCTCTTCATCAGCCATGTCACCTGATCTCGCATCTTCACCAATTGTTGCCGCTATAATATCTGATAAAGATATTTTCCCAGATTTAAGACATGGAATTTTCAAACTTTCTTCTTCAGCTCCTTTCTTATACAATCTGTTGTTCAAATGCATTGTATCTTTAATGGTTTCCATTGCTGCAATAATTAAAAATAAATTTTGCATGTTTCCACTTTCCAGTGATGAATATAAACTCCTATGCTATTACAACTTCTTGAAAGAAGGCTTTTAATCCTTTACCACACAATCCTGAGTTTAACCCTTTCCCAAACGACAAATTTTGGACTGGTCCAAATTGAAAGAGTTTGCAGAGGACAATTTTAAATTTGATGAAAATGGCAGAAAGTTATCAAACAGGGTAGAAAACACTGTGGGAAAAGGAGAGATTGCTCGTTACGAGCAATTTCTCCTTTTCCCACAGTATTTTCAAAAGACTTGTACTGCAGACATGTGAAAACCAGGGCTTGTTTGGGAAAGGGTTAAACGACCCGGAGGAAGAAGCTTTTTGAAAACATTTTTGGAAAAAGAGAAAATGCTGGTTACCATTTTCTCCTTTTCTCTGGATGTTTTCTACCCTGACAAAACCAAATTTTAATTTTTGGGTCACATTTATTTTGTCATCTGCAAATGTTTTCAATTGGGAGTGATCTAGAATTTTGTTGTTTGGCAAAGAGTTAAAATATTGTTGAGAAAAAGGAGAAAACGTAGATCTAACACTCATTTTTTCCTTTGCCTACAATGATTTTTTACCCTTTTAAAAACAAATGCAATAACATGAGTCACATTTGATTGATGTCTGCAAGTACTTTCAGTATAGGCAAGTCTGAAGAAGTTCAACAAAGTTGCAGCAACAAACATTTAATATTTCTTTTTAAAACATGGATATTCTACATAATCCTGGGAACTCTCCACCATTGATTTTGCTTTGCAATTTTTGTGGAGATAATCCAAGAAATCTACGGACTGAATGTTGACAAGGTGAATATGCAGGACTTGTGTATTCACCATTTCAACATTCATTCCTAACATTTCTTGCATTATTCCCCAAAGTTGCTAAATAAAATCCTTGGTGTGGGAGTTCCCAGGATTATGTTGAATATTCTACATAAATCATAATTGAAGGTTGTATGCTTGTCAGAACATTGAAGCGAAAGGAGAAATGGCTCATAATGAACAGTTTCACCTTTTGCCACAATGTTTTCTAAATTTGCTCGCAGCAAGCCGGAAAAAGTTGTCCACAGTTGATAATTTTGTTAACACAAATATCCCTTTCTTTGAATGTCATGCATAATTTTCACTTCCACTTACCGTGTACATGATTGTGTCTTCCTATACAGACCAATATTGTGTATGAAACAGGCTTATCAAAACACAATAGTTCACATGTAAAACACTCTTCACTCTGTGTTTTCATCAAAAGCAGTCATGTGTGTTGCAATTCCCTATATTTCATGAGCATATTTATACCCCCCAACCTATGAAGTGGATTGATTGATTGATTGATTGTATGGTGTTTAACACCGTTTTCAACATTATTTCAGTTATATCACGGTGGCCAGTGCACCTATCCATGCTTTTCTGGAGTTTCTTTTACCAGTACTCAGCACAATATTCTTTCCAAGCCACTGGCTGCTTTCCCACATAACCATTGTTGAAACAATGGTCAGCGGTGAGAGAGGAATGAATCCTGTCACGATGACTATCATCGATCCTCGGAAAGAAATTGGCCAAGCCAGGGATTGAACCAGTGACCTCCTGTTCTCAAGTCCTGTACGCTACCGAATGGCTTGGCCCTATGAAGTGGAAGGGGGTATACTGATTTCTCCTGATGTCTGTCTGTCTGTCCATCTGTCCATCAATCCGTCTGTCTTGTTTTCTTTTCCGTGCTCTAACTCAAAAGCAGTTTAACCTAGGACCCTGAAACTTTATACAAGTGTTTCTCTTGAGCCAAAGAGGTGCCCTATATTTTTTGGTCACATGGGTCAAAGGTCAAGGTCACAGGTAAACTTTGTTTGAAAGTCCTTTCAATGCTCTAACTCAATAGCATTTGACTTAGGACCCTGAAACTTTATACAAGTGTTGTTCATGAGCCAAGGAGGTGCCCTATTGTTCTTGGGTCACAGATTGTGATGCTTCATTGACAAGGTGCTAGTGGGAAGTA
The DNA here is from genome assembly GCA_945859785.2 of Tridacna gigas. Classification (NCBI taxonomy): domain Eukaryota; kingdom Metazoa; phylum Mollusca; class Bivalvia; order Cardiida; family Cardiidae; genus Tridacna; species Tridacna gigas. The sequence goes on along the minus strand of OX244038.2, from coordinate 35,570,181 downwards.
TTTGTCTGTTTTGTGACAGTTTTAGTTTAAATGAAAACCCCGTACCACACAGTCACAAATTTGAATGACCCTGAGGAAGAAGGCTTTAGAAAAGATTGTTGGTAAAAGGGAAAATGCTTGTAAATAGCATTGTCTTGTTTTCCTACAGTATTTTGTAGGATTTGACTCTATACCAAATGACAAAATCTTAGACTTGTCTGCATTGAAAGCTTTTGCAGACAACAAAATAAACATGAATCAAAAATTGGAATTTGTATGTAGAAAGGTAGAAAACATTGTGCAAAAACAAGAAAATTCTGGTTACCAGCATTTTCTCCTTATCCCATAAATGTTTTCAAAAGCCTCCTTCTTCCCCAGGATTGTAAATGTAGGGATTGTGTGGTAAAGGGTTAAAAAACAAGACTTATTTTTTTAGGCACAATTAACTTTTTCATTTGCAAATGTATTTAGTTTAGGCCTTTTCATTTTCATGGACAAACTCCATCATTTGGGCTGTGTTTGTATCTGCAAAATAATACTTTTAAAAGGATATACATGTATTTTTATAACTTAAACAAACTTCAAAAACATTTTATCACCGTATTAAGAAAGATTTTATGTGGCAAGCCATCAGTAAAGTAGAAAGCCATAAATAAGAATAAAGTGTTTTTCAATGGTATTCCCTTTATGGGCTACATATCCTCTATTGAAGCTATTTTTAGATTTGGTACCAGAGTTTTGCAAAGACTTTTGGGAGTGTCACATGATCAGTAACACTTCAGTTAGGAGGATTTGCATCCATATCAGCATGATGATGTCACATCCGACAAGATAAAAATAGACAGAGTTACCAATTGCGAAACGACCACCCCATCATTTAGAAGCCTAACATTGCACCTTTTCACTGATTTTACATGCATAATTTCTATACTGTTGCAGGGAAAAATATAAGTGGTTGTGTCTACTGCTGTTTTACAGGAAATTTTGATTTTTGGCATGAAAACTAAGTAGCCTTCTTTCAACATGGACAATTAAATATTCTAACATGACGCGTGAAATAGGCTCTATAAACAGAGTGCAACGGATGCGTGGTAAAATCAGCAAAATTCTGTATAAAGTGACGCCATGCCATGGTTTATTTAAGGGAATTAATCCTGACCAAGAGTTGGTCATGTTAGAATCAAAATAATCTATTATGGTTTATATTTCAATAAACCACAGTTGTGATTTATGAGGCGCAATGAATAAACCAATCGGGCTATCACCCTTGTGATTTATTTATTATGCCTCATAACTCACAGCAGTGGTTTATTGACGATAACCATGATAAAAAGAAGATTATTTCTTAATTTTGTCATCTGGTCTAGTGTTATTGACGAATACATGTACATAGAACATATTGTAGTAAAAGGAGAAAATTAATTACACATTTCACATGTACCTCAATGGTTTTCAAATGAGTGCTGTGACATTGTGTAAAAGACAATGTAAGAAAAGAATTGATCATGATAATAGTTTCCTTTCCCCCTCCTCCCTCTTCTCTCGCTCTCACTCTCTTCCTCTCCCCCCCCACCCCCACAGATACACAGGAATGCAATTTTCACTGAACTAAGGAACTGTTTAGGATAAGAAATATTGCGAGATAATGAGAAACTACTCATAACCAGCATTTTCTTGGTTTCCTTCAATTTTGTCTAAAGCTCTGATTCTTCAGGGTTGTTAAAATACATGACAGTTTGATAAAAGGTTAACCCTTTATCACACAATCCTGAGTTTTAACGACCCTGCAAAAGAAGGCTTTGGAAAACATTTTTGGAAAAGATGAAAATGCTGGTAACCAGCATTTTCTTTCTTTCCAACAATGTTTTCTAGTCAAGACAGAAATTATCATTTCAGCCTCCTGTAATTTATCATCTGCAAATGCTTTCAATTTAGTCCAGTCACTTGATAAAGGTTTAATTTCTTCATTTCAGACCTGATGGAGCCCCAGCCCCGGATGATTATACGGCAATGTACACTGTCCACGGAGCTTTGATCGGTCATACATCATTGAAGGCCAAAACATCATTACCTGATGGTCGGGTAATTAGCAGTGATGCCAAACCTATTGAAGTCTTCCCGCCTTTAGAGCTGATTCCCAGAAACATTACGCTTATAACAGGGGCTTACTTTCAGGTATAGTGATAGCAGGAAGGTTTGGTTTAACCTTATACCAAACAATCTCCTATTTTAATGACCATTAAGAAGATAGCTTTTGAAAACATGGTGAGAAGCAGAGAAAATGCTCCTATTCCCACATTGCTTTCTACCTTTTCAAATTCAAATACCTACAGGTTGTATCATTTGAGCCATATTTAATTTGCTGTCTGCAAATGCTTTATACAGTTTTAACAACCCTTTGGAAGAAGGCTTTTGAAAACATTTTTGGAAAAGGAGAAATTGCTGGTTACCACCATTTTATCCATTTCCCAAAATGTTTAATGTTTTCAACTTTTTCAACAACAAATTCAACATTTGAACCAATTTTAAATTACCCTCTGCAAATGCTTTCAATTTGGACAAGTCTAAAATTTTGTCATCTGGTAAAGAGTTGAACTTTTCCTTTTTTTTTCCCCCATCAGTGTGAAAATTCTACAGCTTAATCACTCAGTGATTGCTTCCTGGGCCCATATTCACCAACTCATCTTAGTTTCATTCATAGTCTTATTCTTGATTTAGGGAGCACAACTTTTGATTGGCTAAACCAAAAGGTTTAGCCAATCAAAGTTGTGTTACTTTCAAATTCAGAAAATTTTTGAGAAAAAGACTTAGAATGTTCTTAAGAATAGTTGGTGAATACGGACCCTAGACATCTAACAAATTCTCATGCTGAGAGGATGGTAGTTCCAAATGTTGACTGGCTCATCACAAGAATGGAACCCTGAACTTCTTACTTGAGCGACTGATGCGCTATCAAAATACTACTGTCACCTATAGTCTGATAATTGAGTATACCTTTTTCCATAATGTTTTTTTGTAACTATGGATTTAATTGCTTTTGCACACAGTTAGGTCACGATCAGATCGCACAGAATGTGCAGTCCGATCCTGGATATACAGTGTCTGCTACTTAGCCAGATATTCTGACAAAACACCACTGAAATTGCAACATATGTATCTTTTGTGCAGACTGAGAATGTCCATGGCCATTTATCCCTTACCACAAAATCCCCTATTTTAACAAACCTAGGGAAGAGGGCTTTTAAAAACATAGTGGAAAAAGAAGTAATAAGCATTTTCTCCTTTTTCCACAATGTTTTCTACCCTTTGCAGGACAAATCTGAACATTGTGTCACATTTGAATTTTTGATATGTAAATGCTTTCAGTTGAGACATGTCTAAAATTGTTTTGTTTTGTAAAGAGGTACATGTGTATGTATTTAGCATTACAAGGGTTTTAACCTAGTATTGTCTGGTAGAGAGTACTTATATTGAATTCTTCTTTTGACAGGTGCTTAGTAGAGGTGGCCCTAGACCACAGTGTACAGTCGTGTTCCGTATCCATGACAACAACATTGCCCTTGTGTCTAGTAGTGGGCTCCTGAATGCCAAGGCCCTTGGGACCACAAGGGTCATAGGTCAAGCTGTGGGTCAGCATCCAGAAACTGGGGAAACTGTCATATATTCTCAGGTTTGGATATTAGCTTTTGGTCGGTGCTTAATCCTTTGCCACTCAATCCGGAGTTTTAACAACCTTGTGGAAGGTTTTTGAAAACACTGTGGGAAAAGGGGAAAATTCTGGTAATCAGAATTTTCTCATTTTCCCACAATATTTTTTACCCTTTCAACAACAAATACTGTATAACCACTTTTTTCTGCAGTGACTTTATTTCTGCTTTATCTGCGGGGACATGCAGGAGCACAGATTTAAAAGACGTGAAAATTCAGTCCAAATAAAAAGAATTTTTCTATCGTCGTCGTCGTTGTTGTTGTTTTTTGGGGGTTCATGTGTAAATTACATGTGTATTATCAAACTCGGCATATTATTATTGTCTTTTTACCGTTACTTATCCTCTCTATACCTAATAGCTTTCAGAGTTATAGATTCTGTCATAGAATGCCACATTTTAAGCTCAATTGACCTGATGATTGGTCAGAAATTGAATTATGCACGTTGAGTGAATTTTTCAAAAGAAATACTGCTGAATAAATTTTCTCCCTTCCCACAATGTTTTCAAAATACTAGAGCTCTCCTGCATACATTTTAAAGCGAGTTTAAATGTTAACTGTACAGTTAATTTACAGTTTGGTAGGTGCGACCTATTATTCGCGCTTTACGATATTTGCATGCCGTTATGACATCACCTAAGGGTAGAAAACAAAAGGTTATACTATTGTTAATTTCACACGTCGAACCATTTAAACCCTTTCCACCTAATATTATTTCCAAGCTGAAATCTTCCTTTGAAAATTGGTATTTGGAACAGATTGTGGCCCAGATTAAGAAAAATGGGTCCGATGAGGTACCAATTGAACCAGTACACTTATCCATAACTGTTTTGAAAGAGCTTGTCTCAAAATGGCTGGTCAAAATGCACCAAGAAGTTTCGAATTAAAATGAGTTAATAACTAACGGATTCAGATCGGCAGGGATCTTCTGGGTTTGATACAGAAATAAATATGGCATTGCAATGAATAAAATAGTTATTAGTTTACATTCAAAAAATGTGTGTGTGTGTGTGTTTTTTTAACTACATGAATATCGTCCTTTTAATTGAAGACGATAACAACCGAAATACACGTATAGAGTATACCTGTCCAAAAAGGAAGCTGTTACCGTAAACTGGTAGCCTGTTATCGATCTTCGTGTCAACGTCTATCGGACGGTTATTGGAGATACAACGAGTACCAGTTTACTGCTACCGGTACGTCATCAAAATAAAGCGCAATAATAGAATCCATTTTTTTTATCAGACTCACTGGCGCAGAAAAAAGGTACGCAGATTTTTAAATCCCTTGTTTTTTTGAAAATCCGTAGAATTTGGACCCCGCAGAAAAAAGTACTTATACGGTACCATTCTTTGAACCACATTCAATTTTTTATCTGTAAATGCTTTGTGTTTGAATTAGGATAAAGTTGTCGTTCAGTAAAAAATTGACATTAGTTTTTAACACTATTTCAGTCATATGGCATGTGTTACTGGATTTTCTTCCAGCAGATCTCTGCAAAACACTATTTCAAAGCAACTGGCTGCTTTCAAACATAAAACATTGTCAAGACAGTGGTCACTGGTGAGAGAGGAATCCTCTTTTCCCACAATGTTTTCCAGAACTGTCTTGTTCAGGCTTATTGTTAAGACACGTGGTTGTTTGGTAGTGGGTAAAACTCCACTGTGTGCACAATGATATCCTGAATCAATCATAACTGTTTTTGTTTCCAGGACGAGGTAACGGTAAATGTGGTGAGACTCGTGGGTATAAGGATACATGCCCCTTTGACACGCCTACAGACAGGTACAACTGTAAGTGTTCATACTCTTGTCAATATAGTATTTAGGGTTTTCTGTCGTGTAGGACAACATTGTACCAGGTAAAAATTTTGCTGCAGGTGTGTTTTTAGACATGTTGTACTACTGGTAGATTTTAGAATTCACACAGCATGAACAAGATGCTCAACAGTTTATCGATACAATTTTTTAAAAGTTTTTCTCACTTGTACGTCAACATTTTACCAGGGAGAAATTACACTGTTACTTTGACAAAGTTTGTTGCTCGTATGTTTTTATTCATGAGGTGAGACTGGTGGTTTAGAATTCATGCATCATTGACTAGGTGTTTATAGATTTATCTATGCAATTTTGTTCAAGTTTTTCTCATATGTATAAGTGCCAGGGAGAAATTATTGTGACTTTACCGGAATTGTTGCTTCATTACATAATGATATACATGGTTGTAACCTGTTCCATAAATATTACAGATGCCAGTGTATGCTGTTGGTTTAACAGAGCATGAAACACCGTTTACTTTCGGTAGTGCAGCACCTCCTTTGTCGTTTAAATGGTCTGTTAACAAGAAAGATGTGGCAAAATTGCAATCAGTATTCCAGCAGGTAAGAATAATTATTATTGCCAGCTTGATAGAGTTACCTCTCTTTGAGCTTTGAGCATATTTGGTAAGAAAATGTAAAAGGCTCACGAAATAGCGAGATATAAGTAGGTCAGATTCAGTGCCCAAAAGATTAATTAACCTATATCGAAAATAACAAATAAGAAACAAAAGCCTGAATGTACTTATTAGACACTGCAGCACAATGAAATTTGCCTTCTTTGGTATAGATAGTTGCATTTGATTGTATTTTGTGTATGTTGCTAATGATATTTGTTCAAGTGTTGTGCTGATAGTAGGTCTAAACATGCCTTCTGCACTGGTGAGAAAAAAAAGGTTCTTGTGTGGTCAAAGAGCTTAGTGTAGAAAGTTTAATTTAAAATGGAAATTGTTACTATTTGATACTTTGATTTTTCATTTTTCCAAATCTAGAGTGGCATTCAACCCCAGCCAGAGGGCAATTTTGCTGTACAGTTTGTTGCCATGGAAACAGGTCATGTGTCGGTGAAGTTAGAGGTCACACCAAAGAAAGGTCATGAACAGATATTTGACGACAAAAAGCTGGTGGATGAGCTTCAAATACAGGTTAGATCAGTACTCCAGGTAAGAGGGAGTGATAGTATTGTAAATCCATTATTTCTCTTCCAAACCCTATATTGTGGGTACTCATTTGAATCGTCTCCATGAGACGATTCTAATGAGTACCTATAACATAGGATTTAGTGGAGAATAATTAATATTTTCAATTTTGAAATCGAAATCACTCCCTCTGTCCGGAGCTCTGAGTAAGATGATATTCCTGGATTGATAGGTCCAGGATGAACTTTTTACAAATGAACCATGCTCTGGCAAAAGGGGGCTTAATGCATGATACCTGTAAAGCACAGTTGTGAAAGGCACGTTATGGGTTACTAATGTTTTCCTTGAAATACTGTCATCTAACTAAAACATGGAAAAACAGGAAATTTACAAAAAAAAAACTTACAAAAGATTTCAAGAAGAAATTGTCAAAAGAATCTAAACATCTCTTTTTTAGGCCCTAATCAAACCATCCTGTGGTTTAATGATCCTGGGGTAGAAAAGCCCGTGGAAAACAAAATCAGAAAAGAAGAAAATGCTGGTAATCAGCATTTTCTTCTTTTCCCACAATGTTTTCTACTTGTTCAAAGACAAATTCCATTATTTTAGGTACCTTTAATTTGTTGTCTTCAAATGCTTTCAGTTTGGATCTGTCTTAAACTTTTATCATCGAGAAAAGAGTTAAAAAACATTATGTGTTTATTTCCAGGTATTTACAGAGTTAGCCATGGTTAGTCCGAAAGTTTGTGATGGTGAGTTGTTGATGACTCCAAACACAGAGGCTGTATTGAAAACAAACAGGGACGGAGGTGCCAAAATGACATACAAGATCATGTTAACGGAAAACAAATCCGACATTGTTAGAGTAGAAGATGGAGTGTTGATATCAGGATCATACACAGGTCAGGCAGCACTGCACATCACTGCCCAGGAAGAGTTTGGAATTAGTCAGACACTTGTGCTGCTTGTCAAGGTGGGGGAAGATTTTTTTTTTTTTAATTTTTGCAATAATTTGTAGTAATTTGAAAACAAGGTTGAACAAGAAGTGAATATAAATGAGCCATGCTTTGTGAAAAAGCGGCTGAATTGATTTTCATCTTGTATCAACCCAGGTCAGCCTGCAAAGTCTGCACAGGCTGACCTGGGCTGAAACATTGTACTATTTCTCAGTTTTTTCCCATGTAAAAGGACCATTCTGATTTACTCAGTTGTTACAAAAAAATGAATTTTATGGATCCATAATTATATGATCAGACCTCCAGATAAAAGGGAGTGATAGTATTCTAAGTCAATTTTTTCTCTCCCAAATCCTATGTTATGGGTACTCATTAGAATTGTCTCGATGAGACGATTCTAATGAGTACCCATAACATAGGGTTTAGTGGAGAGTGATTAGTATTTTCAATTTTGAAATCAAAATCACTCCCTCTATCTGGAGCTCTGCATGATGACTTGCTTGGCATCATGGTGATGTATTTAACCCCCTTTTGCCAGAGCTTGCCTCAAATTGTTTTCTATGTAGAATGTAAAAAAGAGTCATGTCAGTTTGAACATTTTGTCTTCTGTATCAAAACCCTTGGTAGGGACCTTAACTCTTTACCAAAAGACAAAATATTAGAATATTCCAAATAGGAAGTGTTTGCAGATAAGAAATTAAGTATGTCTCAAAAACTGAAAAGTGTTTCGGAAGGGAATATATCAAGATATTAACTAAGCCATGTTCTAGCAAAACAAGGTTTAATGTATCTCTGATGCATTATACCAAAGAAGTCATCACATGATTATGGATCCATAAAAGCCATTTTGTTTAACAACTGACTGAATCATGAAATATAATGGTCCTTGGACATGCAGAAAATATACAAGCAGTAAAAAGGTTTGACCTATGTCATGTGCAGGCTGACGTGGGTTGATGCTTTCTGCAGATGCATTAAAGACACTTTTCACAGAACATGATTTATATTATGAATTTATATATTTGAGTGCAACAATTTCCTTGATGTTCTGTGTTTCAAAGATTTATCAGCCAAAGCTTCATTTCAGATGAAAACTTACAACCTTGGCTAAAAATCCAGAAAACCAGAGGTATTGTTATAGCCCTCTTGTCATCATCCTTGTCTCTGTCGTTCAGAAACATTTATATTTTTTCTGAGATATCTGTAGTATTACCTAAGATATTTACTTCTAAACCAGTTTTCAAACATTAAAAGGAAAACCTGCACAACAAGGATAGGTGAACCTTGAAATGTTTTTGACTAGATAATGCCCTTTTTTCTTACTTCAGCAATTGCAGCCTTGCATTTGGCACCCAATGTTTCCTGTATTATTTTATGTGTTGGCTTCTTTTGCAACAGGTTAAGTCAGTGTCCTATTTGATGGTGAACTCAAACACTGCATTAAGGACCTCTGGTGGACAGCTCAGCACTATACCAAAGGGGATAACTCTACACTTCACCGTTACCTACCATGATGATGTTGGAGAAGAATTCTATGCTACAAACATTGACATGAAGTACAGATGCAGTCGGTGAGGAGATTATACAGCTTAACCCTTTACTGCACAATGATGCCTTTTGACACCCCAGGGAAAGCCTTTTGAAAACATTGTGGGAAAAGGAGAAAATGCTGGTAACCAGCATTTTCTCCTTTTCCCACAATGTTTTCTACCTGATCAAAGAAAAATTGCACCATCTGAGCCACATTGAAATTGTCGTCTGCAAATGCTTTCAATTTGGAAAAAGCTAAAATTTTGTCGTCTGGTAAAGGGTTAACTGTGGAGTTTTTGTTTGTTTCTTTATATGGTGTTTAAGACCATTTTCAACATTATTAACATGGCTGTTTTTGAAGAAAATGTCAAGGTGTTGTTGTTCTGGTGTCGTCTGCATCTTTGTTGTCCTGCAAATACTTCGACATTTTCAAAAACTGACATTTTGAAATATCTCGTGTCATTACTGAAGATATTTACTTCAAACTTGTAGGAGTTTTTCAGTGTCAAAAGGTGAAACCATACAACAAGGGCAGGTACCCATCAAAGTATTTTGACAGAGTTATGCCCATTTTCTGACTTAAAATTTTTTAGGGCTCAGCAAAAGCTCTTTCTGGTTCGTTGAAACTGGATTATATGTTAGACTGTTAAAAACAAGTTTTATGTCTTGAGTAACATTTACTTTGTCATCTACAAGTGCTTTCAATTTAGACAAATCTAAAATTTTGTTGACAGGTATAGAGGTAAGAGTTGTCACCTCTTGAATTTAGACTTTAAGCTCGGCTGTTCTCCAAGAAACCTACCCGAAAACTTTTACATCTTGAAATATCTCTGTCATTACTGAAGATATTTGGTTCAAACTTAGACAAGATGTTAAAAAAAGCGTGGGGGAACAACAAGGGCAGATAACCATCAAAGTATTTTTGCCACAGCTATGCCCATTTTTCGACTTAGAATTTTCATTGAAAGTCAAGCAACAGCAGCTGAGTGTTTGCACCTGCATGGGGTGCTCTTGTTTTGTTTGTAGAGCACATCTTATTCTATTTAAAAGGGCTTGGCATGGTCCAGGTTCTGCCTTACCTGAATCTTATTTTTTAAACTTTTACTTTGTAGATATGATCTGGTGCAAGCATCAAATGGATTAGAAAACAATACATTGGTACTGAAGACGGCTGCTACGGGTCATACTATACTGAAGGTGACTATAACATTTGCTACAGTCATCTATTTAGTACTCTGTGCAACACTTCAGGGCCCTTCATTAACATTTAAGCCATGCTTTGGTAAAAGGAGGCTAAATGCATCTAACCCAGTAAAGAATGCATCTGTGACTTGTAATTGTGTTATGACTGATACAATATTGGAAGTAGCATAAAAAACAAATTATAGAAACCAACCGCACAGATTATCCATATTTGACCAAAAAGTTTCCTAAATCATGTGCTGTAGATTTTTTCCTGTAGGTAATTAACTCTTTACAAAAGGCAAATATTGGACTGGGTCAAATTGAAAGTATTTGCAGACGACAAATTAGATGCTGCTTAAATGGTGATTTCTGTGTTTAGTAAGGTAGAAAACATCGTGGGAAAAGGAGAAAATGCTGGTTACCAGCATTTTCTCATTTTTCCACAATGCTTTCAGAAGCTTTCTACTCCCACAATGCTTTCAAAAGCTTTCTACTCCAGGGTTGTTAAAGCTCAGGATTGTGTGGTAAAAAGTTAATGACATAAGTTTCAATTTACAACCGATAAAAATTTCAGTGTATAATGTTTTGCTGGCAGGTATGGGATGGTAGCCGGCCATGGTTGACAGACTTTATCAGTATTCCTGTTGGTTATGCTGTGGAGCCAGCACAGCCAAGAGTAAACCTGGGTGGTATTATTTGCTTCAGTACCCCAGTCACATCTGATCAAGGTGAGGGTATAAGAGACAATGTGGGGGGGGGGGGGCTCAGACTGTCACATCAGAGGCTCTGGTTTTGTATGACTAATTATGACCTGCTTGGTATAATGTATCACAGAGATGCATTGACTCTTTACCGAACAACAAAATCTTAGCCTTGTCCAAATTGAAAGCATTTACAGACAGAAAATTAAATGCTTCTCAAAACATGAAATTTGTCTTTTATAGAGTAGGAAACATGGGAAAGGGAGAAAATGCTGGTTACCAATGTTTTCAAAAGCCCTCTTCCCAAGGGTCGTTAAAAGTGGGGATTTTGTGGTAAAGGGTTAAACTGGCATTTACTGGAGCACCACTCATATATAGAAGCATGCATCATGAAAGGTGCTTACAGATACTGTGAATATTGTTTGTAGAGAAAATGCTGATAAATATGCAGTGAGAAATAAGCATGTCATACCCTTATGTGAGTGGACTATTAAGTACCCTGAATATATTTTTCCACATGTCATGACATGTTCATAATCTCTGTGTATCAGAAGTGTCGACATAGATCCTTTTGACTTTAAAGAATAAGAAATGGGTATTCTGCAGATCTTCAGAATTGGATGTGGAAAGACATATGGGATCTGACATGAGTTGGTATTTGAGATAGAATTTATTAAACAAGTCTAGTAAACATTTTATTAAGTGAGCCTTTTCAGATTAGTTTGACATGATTTTACCTCAAAAGTCATGAATGTCAGATTCTTTATATCACATTACTGTATATCAAGTATCTTAGTTTCTGGTGTATTAAACATAGACCTACATGTACATGTGTATTGAAATTTACATGAAACATTTTTGTTTCCTTGACAGGTATATTGTGGATGTAAAATAGTTCCAAAGAAACATGCATATAATGATTTTGTTTTTAATCTAAAGATGATATAAAAATTGGCAGCTTTGTCACGATCATCAATTTTGACAGTTAATTTTACAAGGAAATTTGGGTCGGCAATGTCTTAAAAATAAGGCATATGATTACAGAACATTGACCAAATACAGCACTGTTTGCTTGTCTCAATCTTGTGTAAGATAGGAAAAATTTGTTATGGCTGTATTACACTAAAAATTAGGTTAGTTATGTGAATTGTGATATGTTATGATCTGTTCACACGTAGGACTGGTAGGGACTTGGAAGGGAAGTAACTCTTTATCAGTGGACTCTATGCTGGGACTAACATCGGCTAGATCAATAGGTTTTGGGACGGTAACATTCACTGTGACAGATGATATATCAACAGAAAATGAGGTATTTATGAAGTTTTAGCTTGGCTGTTTTTGAAGAAAACACTGAGGTATTGTCATAGCCCTGTTTGTCAGTGTTTCATGCCAAACTTCGACACTTTATAATATCTCTGTCATTACTTAAGATATTTACTTCAAACTTGGACTAGTTGTTAAGTATCAAAAGGAGAAATGCCCTTTTTTCAACTATTTTCACTGAAAAACAAGCAACTGCAGCCTAGCATTTGCACTCGCATGCCATACTCTTGTTTTGACTTTGTAACCCTTAACCACACAATCCCAAGTTTCGACAAGCCTTAGAAAGAAGCCTTTTGAAAAAATTGTGGGATAAGGAGAAAATGCTGGTAACCAGCATTTCACCTTTTACCACAGTGTTTTATACCCTGTCAAACACAAATTTTAACATTTGAGCCACAGTTAAATTGTCGTCTGCAAGTGCTTTCAATTTGGACAAGTCTACATCTTTGTCGTCTCGTAAAGACTTAATGAAATACCACTGACCCAGCATAGAAAAACGAGTGGTTGCAAGCTTTTTTAACACTTTACAAGATGACATTTTGTGTAGACTTGTCTAAACAGAAAGCATTAGTAGAGAGCAAATTAAACATGACTCAAAAGATGGGATGTGGCTTTTAACCCTTTACCACATGACAAATGTTGGTTCAAATTGAAAGCATTTGCAGATGACAAATGTGGCTTAAGTGATCAGATGTGTCTCTAATCTGAAATCGTTGTGGGAAAAGGAGAAAATGCTGGTTACAATAGGTGCACTTGTTGCTGCGATATGGCTGAAATAATGTCGAAAATGGTGTTAAACACAATACACTCAACCAATCAATTTAACATATAAGGTAAGTCATCCGGTGGTTGTGATATTGAACCCCAGCATGGCCAAACTATTTTCAGCTTGGCAGTTTTCCGAGAAAACCTATGCAACAAGGGCAAGAGACTATCAACATTTTTGACACAGTTATGCCCCTTTTTGACTTAGAATTTTCACTGAAAATCAAGCAGCAGCAGCAGAGCGTTGGCATCTGCATGCATTGCTCTTGTTAATGATTGATGATAGTATTTGGGAGAGTAATCATTCTTCTTTACAACTGGACGTTGTCTCAACAATATTTATGTGGGAAAGCAGCAAGTGGCTTGCAGAGAGCCTTGTGCTCACTATTGGTCGAAAAAAATCAGGAATGCATGAATAGGTGTACTGGTCCCATGTTATAATGGACAAAATGTTGAAAATTGCTTTAACCTTTTCCCAACAATCCTATGTTGTTTGACTCTGAGAGGATGAAGGCCTTTTGAAAACATTGTGGGAAATGGAGAAGATGCTGGTAATGAGCATTTTCTCCTTTTACCACAATATTTCTTACTCTTTTTACAGACAAACTGTTATCAGTTCAGCCACTTTTTATTTGTCATCTGCATATGCTTTCAATTTGGACTAGATTAAAATTTTGTTGTGTGGTAAAGAGTTAAACACCAAGCAAGTTAACAAATATTGTTCACATAGCATAAAAAACCAAAAAAAAAACCAAAATCCTGCTATTTTACAGGTATTTGTAGAGGCAATAGACAGAGTGGACATAGAGACTACTTCAGAATTCATCACCACAGTTACAGATGTAAACAAAGCCTACAATTTCTTAGTCAACATTGGCAGTCAGCCTATCATCCAAGGTTTGTGACACAGGATGCCTTCTTTGACTCTTTACCTAACGACAAAATTTTGGACTGTTCCAAATTTCAAAGCGTTTGCAGAAGACAAAAAGATCATAACTTAAAATTTAAATGGTGTTTTTGGCAGGGAGGAAAACATTGCAGGAAAAGGGGAAAATACTTGTTACCAGCATTTTCTCCTTTTCCCACTATGTTTGCAAAAGTCTTATTTCCCAGGATCCTTGAAACTTGGGATTTTGTGGTAAAGAGTTTACCACACAGTCCTGACCCTGAGAAAGAAGCCGTTTGAAAACATTGTGGAACAAAGAGAAATGCTGGTAACCAGCCCAATCTACACAGTTCGATAAGGACCTGTTGTGCAGCATTTGTGTCTGAAATTGGATACCAATACAAGTAGTACCCCCTTTTGCAGTTGAGCAAAGCAGAAGATGCATTAGGAAACCAGTCAGATTCGGCACTGATATTTTTCGGTCAGATAGTTCGAAAATAGATTTCGATTTAAGCGCATCCGAAGATGCAGCTAAAGAATAAGTGAGTAAAATATGAGTCAAAAATGCAAAAAACATGTTCTGGAGAAAACACTGCATACTGCGTTAGCCTGAAACTGGAATTGTCTTGTAATGATGTCAGTGTAGATGACTTATGTACTGTTATTTCCTGTTTCTCTCTTTACAATAGGTCAAGAATGTGCCAGTGTCAAAGCAACAGAGGAGTATCAGCCAATCAAAATACCTTTTACATGTAGTCTGAAGCTGGAATCCTTTAGTAATGACATCAGTGTATATGACTTATTTTCTGTTTTTCTCTTTACAATAGGTCAAGAATGTGCCAGTATCGTAGCAACAGAAGAGTATCAGCCAATCAAAATACCTTTTACGTGTAGCCTGAAGCTGGAATCCTCTAGTAATGACATCAGTGTAGATGAACTGTTCACAGCTACTCCAGTTTTCTTATCTAAAACAGGTAATTTAATTACATTAGGATTTTAGGAGTCCTGTGTGGCTCTGTGGAAAGTGTAGGACTCGTGACCTGGAGGCCCGGGGTTCGAACCTCACTGGATCCATTGGGTTTTTCATGGGAGTATCCTTGGGCAAGACACTTCAGAGCCCTAGCATAGTACTGGTGAAACCCAGGAAATACATGAATGGTTATTAATTGAGAGCAGCAACTTATGTGCCATTCCTTGAATGGCAGCCCAACACAGGTTTGTCTGTAGTATTAGTTTGGCTATTTTCAAAGAAAACGTCAAGGTGTTGTCAGTCCGGATGTCATCTGAGTCGTTGTCTTCGTCATGCAAAATCTTTAATATTTTATAATATCTATGTCATTACTGAAGGTATTTATTTCAAACTCAGAGTAGTTGTTAACTATCAAAAGGGGAACCGATTCTACAGGGGCAGGTAACTCAAAATATTTTTGACATAATTATGCCCCTTTTTCAATTTGGAATTTTTACCAAAAACAACTGCAGCAGAGCATTGGCACCAGCATGCAGTGCTCTTGTTGTACATAAGATTAACTCTTTACCAAACAACAAAATATTAGACTTGTCCAAACTGAAAGTATTTGCAGATGACATTATGACGTGATTCAAAGGGTAGAAAACATTGTAGGAAAAGGAGGTTACCAGCAAAAGCTGTGTTTCTCAGGGTTGTTAAAACTCAGGATTGTTTGGTAAAAGGTGAAGTAGGAAGGTATTTAGAGAAAATAAACTATTTAACCCTTTACCTAATAATCCCATGTTTTAATGACCATGAGGATGAAAGCTTTTGGCAAACATTGTAGGACATTAAGAAATTGCTTATAACAAGCAATTATTCCCACAATGTTTTCTACCCTATCAGAGAATTTCAGCTCATTTGCACCAATTTCACATTTTTCATCTGCAGATGCTTTCAATTTTGAAGTGTTCAAAATTGTTGTTTAGGAAAGGGTTCACCATGAAATATATATCAGTGAACTTAAAATACCTAAATGTTGGTTTTCCAGGGCGATACGCCTGTAAAATTGTTCCTGTGGCCGGAAGTATTACTCAGCAGATCAGCATTATAGAAGTTAGGCTCCGCCTCTCTGTGACAGTCCAACCAATAAAAGGACAGACTCAGATTGAGGCAACGCCTCTAATTCTACCATTCCTTCCTCCATTTTTTACCCATAATTCTGAGATACATCTGTCAACTTTGACCCCACTGTCAAGTGTGAGGATTTCCACCATTCCAGAATTATCAGAGACTATACAGGTAATTTTGTGTAACTCTACCAAAGGACAAAATTCTCGTATTTGTCCTAAATGAAAGCCATTGAAGATGACAAATAAGATTTGACTCATATTATTTGTCTTTGAATGAGTAGAAAAGGCTTGCCTAATATCATTTTCTTAGACTTTTTTAATAAAATTTTATCTCAAAGGCCAACTCATGTAAGATCCTATATATCAGCAAGGCTTCAGTTTACATTCACTATTTATGTATAGGTCAGTAATATATACATTGTTTGACAAATAAATGTGATGCATTATACCAAGCAAGTCATCACAGAACTGTGGATCAAAAAAATTCATTTTGTCAAACAACCCTAGGAATCAAGAGATAGAATGGTTGTTTGGCATGCAGAAAATTTCTGTGTGGTAAAAAGTTTTGACTCATGACTGTGTAGACTGCAAGGCTGACATGGATCAATATTCTTTTGCAGATGGATTGAATCCTCTTCTCACAATGCAGAAGTCATATATATCTATCACTTGATGATCTTTGAATTTTTTTCTGCAGGCTGTTGTAAGTGATCCATCTATTTTAGAAGCTCTGCAACCAGAGAGTGATGCCCAGTCCAAGTCTATTATCATCTATCCAATCAGGTTGCTGGAAACAGTCACTCTCTGGGAAAGAGAACAGCTTGATGTTTGGGTGAATTTGATATGTCAAAAGACAGGTCAGAAGGTCAAAATACCTGTTTTCATACGATTGATTGGACAAAAACCTGATTTGTCAGGTAAGTTGTTTCAGCTCTTTACCAGAAGACAAATATTTTAAACTTGTCCAAATTGAAAGCATTTGCAGATGACAATTGAAATGTAACTCAAGTGATTCTTATTCAAAATGGTGAAAAATTGTGTAGAAAAAGGATGAAATGCTGTTCATTGGCTTTTTCTCCTTTTCTCACAATATTTTCAAAGCCTTCTTCAGATTAGTGGTTGTCGGGTAACTCTTGCTACCACGCAATCCCTAGATCTTAATGACCCTGAAAAGGGGGCTATTGAAAACTTCAATGGAAAAGAAGAAAATACAGGTGACCATCATTTTTGCCATTTCCCACAATGTTTTCTACCCTATCTAAGACATTTGAGCCAGATTTAAGTTGCTGCCTACAATTGCTTTCAGTTTGGTTCAGTCCAACATTTTGTCGTTTGGTAAAGAGTTAAGGGCAATTAACTCTTTACCAAACGACAGAATTTTAGACTGATCCAAATTGAAATCATTTGCAGAAGACAAAATAAATGCGAGTGAAATATTAAAATTTGTTTTGGGAAGGGTAGAAAACATTGTAGGAAAAGGAGGAAATGCTGGTCACCAGCATTTTCTCCTTTTCCCACAATAGTTTCAAAAGCCCTCTTCCTCAGGAATGTTGAAATTTGGCAATGTCTTGTAAAGGATTAATTGCTTATTACAGTCAGTTTATTGCCCAGCCCAGTGGCTCAGTTAGCACTGTGCAAGACTTGAAATCCAGGGTTCACTTTGTCCATTCCACAGCTTGGCCATTTTCTATTCATGGATCAATGACAAATGATTTCATTTATCTCTCACTGCAGAACATTTTTTCAAATGTTTATACAGAGAAGCAGCCAGTTGCCTGGAAAGGATGTTGTGCAGATTACATGGATAGGTGTACTGGCATGTGCAGTGCAACTGAATTGATGTTTGAAACCAAGTGAAAAAAAAAAACAAATGTACAAAAAATTATTACATTCTTTGTAAAGTGCTTTTTAGCTTGGCTGTTTTTTTTTTTAGCCCTGTTGTTGTCTGCGTCATCATGCAAAAACTTTGGTATTTCACAGTTAAATATCTCTGTCATTACTGGAGGTATGTACTTCATATATGGACTGATTGTTGACTGTCAAAAGGGGAACCCATACATCAAGGACAGATAATCATAAAAGTATTTTGACAGTTATGCCCCCTTTTTCAACTTGAAATTTTCACTGAAAATCAATTTATTTCTATAAGCAACTGCAGCACAGTGTTGGCACCAGTATGTGGATCTTTTGTTCAAAACAAAGACAGTGGTCATCGTTTTGAAATCACTTTTATCAACATTAAATTTTATTCATTTCATTTAATCAGGTTACAGGTTTGGTAGAAATGCTGGATGGGCAGAACTCTTTAGAAGTATCATCAATAACTACAGATACTGGTTCCTACTACTACTTATCATCATTGTCACAGCTTTCTGTGTATTGTGGGGTAAGTATTTACCTACCATGAAACAAACAAAGCCAGGTAAACTTGTCAGCAACATACATGACTTGTAATCTAGGAATTATTAATAATAACTAAACTCTTTGCCAGACGACAAAATTTAAACCTTGTCCTAATTTAAAGCATTTGCAGATGGCAAATTGAATGTTACTCAAAACATAAAATTTCTTGCGTAGAGTAGAAAACATTGTGGGAAAAGGAGAAAATGCTGGTCACCAGCATTTTTCTCCTTTTCCCACAATGTTTTCAAAAGACATCTTTCTGAGGGATGTTAATATTTGGGATTGCGTGGTCAGAGGTACAGAAATCGGGAAAAATTGTTGGATCAGACCAATTCATAACACAGAAAACCAAATTATCATAAAAAACCTCTTAAAAAATCTGTCCAAAAAATCAAGATATAGCCAGTCAGAAATAAACTAAGAAACCTTTAATCTTTGCTGCAGGCATTTTTTAACGTAAGGTCAAGTATCAAAACGTTAATTAGCCACTGGTCAAGCCAGTTATCGCCATATCACTTTGACAGAAAACACAGGTTGTAGTGAAACAGGGTATAGTGAAACCATGCAGTGTTGCCTCACACGAGATTAATCCCTACTCACAATCTAGAGTAATTAACCAGTTGTCTGCTTAGCACAAACACAACTCGCACCACACTATCTCTCCTATCAGTGGTAAACTTCAGTACTATTAAATTTATTTTTTTGCTTTAAAAAATTACATATTTACGACATATATAACAATGTACTAATGTAACAATTTGCTATCAGTGGTTAACATGGCTTCTTTGCACGCCAGGGAGTTGCCTAAGAAATTTGCCTCGTTTCGCTTTTACTGTCGGTGAGCTCATCCATAAAGTATGTAGACATGAACTAATTTATGTAGAAACCAAGTGATTTTATGTCATTCTTTGCAAGGAAATGAACCAATCAGGTGAAATTCTAGTGGACAAAGACACATGTTTACTTAGGCCAGGTTGTTCTTGAAACAGAAGTAAAATAGTAAACCACAGACTGACACTCTAAGACGCTTTGCAGCAAATTTTTGATAACAGTGAAAGCGGTGGACAGGAATCATTTGATGATAATGAAGAAGAAAATATTCTTGAGGAAATTTTAATCAATCACTTGTCATAACTCGCCCGGATCACCCAAGGTTTGCCGAATGCACCATCAATCTGCCTGACCAATTGACATTACAACATTTCTGTAGCCCTGTGTGTGGTAAAGGGTTAATTCTTTCATTGTCATCTGAATAAAACAGACTTTTCTAAATTTAAGTGGATTTTCACTCCAGTTGAAGATAATCTTGGTCATAGTTTAGTATTGGGTAGCACACGATGTAAAGCAAAGATCAAGGTCTGTATTCACAAACTATTCTTAAGAATATTCTCAGTCTTATTCTGAATTTGAAAGTAACACAACTTTTGTTTGGCTAAACCATTTGGTTTAGCCAGTCAGTAGTTGTGTTACTGTCAAATTTAGAAAATCTTAAGAGAATAAGACCAAGAACATTCTTCAATAGTTGATGAATACGGACCAAGGTAGCAGACGTGTAGTGCAGATCCAAAAGTCTTGTATGTTTCACATGGCAATCATAGATTTATGTCTCTTTTATCAGGCTATCACTTGATATATGGACCCCGCTACAGGGAGAATCTCAGGGCAAACACAAGTGGATATGGTGGGTACATGATGACCCCAGGGGGAGCAGCCCCACCCCCAGGTTTCTCTCCAGGTAAGTAAAAATTTTGTATCATTACAGCAGCCCAGGGGTTATCAAAGTCTAGAAATTTTTATTCTTTATAAATCCTATTTTGTTGTTACACATTGGAATCATATGAAGAAAATTCAAATAACTACCCACAACATAGGTTTTTAGTGAAGTATTAAGTCTTTACTCATATGACCTCAGATGACAAATCTTTGTACTTTTGCAGTTTGATAGCATTTGCAGATGACCAGTTTTAAAAGCGGCATGGTCTGTAGGACTGTTCTTTAAAAGGTTAGATAACATTGTGTGTAAAGGAAAAAGAATTGTTGGTTACCAGCACTTTCTCCTCCCACATTGTTTTCAAAAACCTTTTTTCCTAAAGTCAGTCATAGTGGCCTTTTAACATCTTTTTGCTGTGAGTTACACACTTTGGTAGAAAATTGATAAACACCACAAAGTATACTTTTCCATGCAAGCATAAAGAAACTGGACATAACATGCTGTGAAAAGTTGATCATTTAGCATTCAAATAACAGATGGGTCTCTTTACGATTAGTAACTGCATGAGATCAAATATGAAATGGTCCATATTTGAATACAGTCCCATGTAATTAACCCTATACCACACAATCCCGCAACCATGGAAAGACCTTTTGAAAAGCTTTCAATTTTAGCAAGCCTAAAGTTTTATCATTTGGTAAAGGGTTAAAGTTGTATAGTTAGGGGTTGAAGAGATGATACAATTTGTTCAGTAAGGGGTTAACCCTTTACCACACAACAAAATTTTACACTTGTCCAAATTGAAAGCATTTGCAGACGACAAATTAGATGCGGCTCATATGGTGAGATTTGTCTATAAAAGGACAGAAAACATTGTGGGAAAAGGAGAAAATGCTGGTTACCAGCATTTTCTCCTTTTCCCACAATGTTTTCAAAAGGCCTCTTTCTCAGGGTCGTTAAAACTCGGGATTGTGTGGTAAAGGGCTAATATGTTTTCCTGTTTGTTTCAGGTGCACCAATGTCCCCTCCCCCTTATGACCCCTATGGTCAACTACAGTCCCCTAAAACACCCATGTTGTGGTCCACGGGACACACTCTGATTGACAGTTCACCTATACGACGACGCTCCCCAGTTCAAAGCCCATTGCAAAGAATTAGTCCATGACCATAAGGGAACAATGTAGTGTTTGTTTATGGAATTATCAGTCTAGGCCCATATTCACCAACCATTCCATAGTAGCATTGTTGTATTCAAATCTTAGAAAGTTACATAGTTTCTGATTGGCTAGACCAAATGGTTAAGTCATATAAGGTTAAGCCGATCAGGAAAAGCATTCCTTTGAAATTTCTTTGACAGTTCTTGAGAATCAGAGTTATAATACAAATTAAATGTTACAGAATGGTTGGTGAAAACGGAGCTTGTTACTAATGTCAGAGATGCATTCCTTTGCCATGGAGATTATCAGGTACTGTCTATGCAGCCACCTCTTTTAAGCCTTCCCCAAATGACGAATTTTAGACCCAAATTGAAAGCACCTGCAGACGACAAATTTAAAAGTGGTACAAATGAACATAGGTGTTTTGACAGGGTAGAAAACATCATGGGAAAAGGAGAAAAAGCTGGTTACCAGCATTTTCTCCTTTTCCTACAATGTTTTCAAAAGGCCTTTTCCTCAGGCTGAAAACATGGGATTAAAGTGTTAAGCAAGCAACATGTATTAATAAACTCCTAACCAGGCGACCATATTTTGGACTTGTCCAAAATGAAAGTGTTTGCAGACGACAAATTAAATGTGGCTCAAACATTGGAAGTTGTTGTTAAAAGAGTAGAAAACATTGTGGAAAATGGAGAAAATGCTGGTTAAATAGCCGTCATCAAACACATATCCCACTGTTTGAGTCACATTTAAAGTGTCGTCTGCAAATGCTTTCAATTTCGAGATGTCTAAAATTTTGGTTTTTGGTAAAGAGTAAATGTGGCTCAAATAAGTGGGATTTATCTTTGAAAGGGTAGAAACTTTGGAAACATAGTAGCCAGCATTGTCTCTTTTTCCCACAATGTTATGAGAAACCGTCTTCTTCAGGGTTTTAAAAACAGGGAATCTTTTGGAAAAGATTAACATGATCATGGACTAGTCGAATGTGTTCATGAATCCATAATACCATTATTATACATGATGAGTTTTGATTATGTTGATAATAGCTAATTATGCTGTTGATTTAACCTTTCACTAGACAGCAAAAATATGGACATGTCCAAACTGAAAGCAGATGCAGACAACAAATTAAATGTGGCTCAGACAGTGAGATTTGTGTTTGATGATGGTTATGTTGTTGATTTAACTTTGGTGCCAAACAACAGTGAGTTTTAAAGACCCTGAAGAAGATTGGTGAAAACATTGTGGGAAAAGGAGAAAATGCTGGTAACCAGCATTTTCTCCTTTTCCCACAATATTTTCTACCATTCCAAGGATAAATTTAAGTTTTTTAGTCACATTTTATGTTGTGGTCTGCAAAGGCTTTCATTTTGTCATCTGATGAATAGTTAAATGAAGTGTCATGAATTTGTTATCACCTTTACCTTCATTGAATAATATTGTATGTCTCTACTTATGTTCCCATATTTGTTTGTGAATTCATCATTACATGTAGGTTCAAATCACTGATATCATCATTTTTTGTAAGCCCAAAGGGATTATTGTATTACGCCCCTGGCTGTCTGTCCGTCAGTAGCCTTTCTGTCAGCAATTTTGTGTCTGCTCAATATCTCTTGAACATCTTGTTTGATTTGAAAATATTTCATGCATTTACACTTTGATGAGATGACATACAGGGCAGAGGTTTCAAATGCCAGGCTGCAAGGTAAAGGTCACAGGGGTGGGGGTCAAAGGTCACATGCTCTTGCAAGCTTCCTTCAGGTGTATATTAATCAGCTTTGCGGAGTTTCTGTCAAATATTTGATAAAACTGCATGGGTCATCAATTCGCTGCCAAATGAACAACTTGCTTGCTTCCATGAGAATAAGTACAGTTTTACCACAGTTGCGGGAACTTTTGGTCATAGTTAAGAATGAATTAGAGACGATAGAGATCAAAGATTAGACTGCAAGTTCTCTGTGGTTGGCTTCTCCTGTCAGTTGTGGAACCTTTTGGTAAAAGTTTAACCCTTTACCAGATGACAAAATTTAAGCCTTGTCCAAATTGAAAGCATTTGCAGATGACAATTTCAGTGTGGCTCAAATGGTGCAATTTTTTGTCTGATAGGGTAGGAAACACTGTGGGTAAAGGAGAAAATGCTGGTTACCAGTATTTTCTCCTTTTCCCATAATGTTTTCAAGAGGCTTCTTTCCCAGGATCATTTAAAGGCATCATAGTGTGGTAAAGGGTTAAGAATGATTTATCAGACAATAAAGATCCAAGATCAGACTGCAAGTTCTGTGGTCAGATCCTCACTACACTTGTGGGACCTTTTGGTCATTGTTTCAGAATGAAGTAGCAGATCATGGATCTAAGATCAGACTGCATGTTCTCTCTCTGGTCTGATCCTCACTGCAGTTGTTGAAACTTTTGGTCATAGTTTAGACTGAAGTAGCCGACAATAGAGATTGAAGATCAAACTGCATAATTTCTGTTTAGTTGGATCCTGACCTATGTTGTCCATAGAAACAAAACAAGTCAACAGTGGCAGTGAAAAAAATAAACCTTTACCACATAATTACGACTTTTGAAGACTCGGAGGTAGCTTTGAAAACATTATGGGAAAAGGAGAAAATGCTGGTAACCAGTATTTTCTCCATTTCCTATAATGTATTCTAGCCTTTCTAAGCCAAATTCTATCATTTCAACCCCTCTAATTTGATGTCTGCATATGCTTTTAGTATGGATGAGTCTTAAATTTGGTTGTGTGGTCAAGAGTTATTGGAGTTGTTGGTACATGTATTGTTCATGAGCTCAGATTTATGTCCACATGTTATGATTTTGTATTTGTATAATGTATGAATATGTGGCTTGATGGGTGGTTGGTTTGATAAGTGGTTGGGTGGATGAGTGCTTGGATGGATGGAGGGAGGGAGGGAGTTGAAATAATTGTGCCTTTAAATTTTGTTCCATGAAGACAAGCAGGTTGTAAAATCTCATGTGTGTTACAAAGAAAATGTATTTTCTAATTTTAAAATAGACCATTTTTTCATTTCAGTTTCGCTATTTTAGCAGAAAATGTTGAAATGATGTCACAGGCATGTCATCATCATTCCAAAACTTAGCCCTTTAAACTGTGGATCGCATGGTAATGGGTTACCTGTCAGCACCAAATATGCAAACTTGACCTCTTTTGACAGCTGAAAATACAATCATCTGAAACACAAACAGATTTTGTTCATATAGGCATGAAGATCCAAGATCTGTGTTAATGTGCAGTCTGATCTGGACTCCTGCCATCACAATATCTCAAGTTTTTGCCTTTGGTGCTGATAGGGTTAACTCTTTACTAAACAACAAAATTTTAGACTTGTCCAGTTTGAAAGCATTTGTAGACGACAAAATAAATGTGACTGACACACTGAAATTTCTTTTTCTTTTAGAAAACATTGTGAGAAAAGGAGAAAATGCTGGTTACTACCATTTTATTCTTTTCCCACTTTGTTGTCAGGGTTGTTAAAAGTCAGGATTGTGTGGTAAAGGGTTAAATGAATGAAATTAATATTTCCATTCAGTGTAACAAAAAAAAACATCTCATTTATTTTAAATTTCAAGACCAAATTTCTCACAAAATATTTGATAGTGTAGATCAAAGATTAGACTGCTTGTACTCTTCAGTCTGATCTTGATGCACATTCACCGCTAAAGGTGCACTTTAAGATCTACCCTGTGTAGTATCACTTTACTAGATAAAAAAAATATATGAGCCATGCGCTCTGGAAAGGGGGTTTAATGCATCTGCAAAACTATTGACTCCAGTAGGCCTGTGCAGTTGGCACAGGCTGACCGGGGTCAAAATTTCTTGCTATTGGTCAATTTTTTGCATGTCAAATGAACAGTCTACCTCAGGATTCATTACAGAGATGCATTAAACTCCCTGTTGCCAGAGCATAGCTTATATAGACTTTTCCAGTTTGAAAGATTCGCAGATGACAATTTCAGATTTTGCAGACAACCAAGTCAGATTTTGCAGATGAAAAATTCAGATTTTGCAGATTGAGATATAACTCAATTTGCTGAAACAAATTTGCAGCTGAGGAAAAAAGAAAGTCTTTGTACAATACATGGATCCGTGGAAATCAATATTTGACCAATCAGGTCATCGCATTTATTTGGCCCGATGTCCAGCCTTGCTGTCTGCTATTTCGGCTCACAAACAAGCAACTGTTAATGTTGGAGAAGTGCGATATTATGCGTGTTTACAGCGCTTAAATTATAGGAAAAAGTTTAAAAGGTGTGCTTTGCGATCGTGTACGGCTTACGTGAGATATACGAAGAGATGACAAGTTTGCATTATGATTATGATTGACAATGGGACATGAGCAAAGAGTTTCGATCAACACTATATTGCGCAATGGATTAATTAATGTTAGTTTTTTTTTTTCCTCTGAAACTCTGTGAAAAAAAACATAAACTGTTTTACAGTGGAAAACAAAGGTAAAATATATGAAATACTAATAAAAAAGTACATTCACTAAAATATCTAAACCTTGTTTAATAACCTCCACACATCCAAAAAGGGGCACATGTCATCAATGTTTCAATTTGACGTTAACATTAACCCTTGGTGCGTGAAGAATGCTGAATGTGTAGATACAGATCAGAGTGCAAAAAAAAAAAAAATGCAGTTTATTCTTGGATTCAAACCATCTGCTACTTAAAAGTCCATTTACATGTATTCTTTTACTGAAGGTACATGTAGATTTCATTTATGAAACAGACTAAGTTCTGTTTTGTACAGTTTAGGAAGTTCAGCTCAAAAGGCAGCTTATGTTAATTAAATCAGCTTTTGACTTGGCCATATTTAAGTGCATTAGCACATCTGCCATTTCAAAGGGTATGTCGGTAAACTGCTAACTGATAGGATGTGTGTGTGATTGCCCCTGTAATCCACTCGACCACCCGTTGTCTTCTGTATAGGCCTATTGCAAGATAAAACAAACTACCGCCAATGATATTAATAAGTTTGTTAATTGACAGCACACTTGACACATTTTAAAATCATCAGGCAACCATTTTCCCTTAACTTGAAATTTAAACATTTCTTAGACTTCCACCTCTCTGTTGAATCAGACAATCTGTGAATACCTCAAAATAGTTGTAATTTAGTGTAATTTATTATCGAATATGATGTTGAGACAACCTAACAAACTTTACAAAAATTTTAATAATCTTTAATTCTATTATTTTTAAGCAAAACTGAGGTTTATGAGGTGTTTCATTCTTTCTCGTAGAAGTTCAAAACTTTGCTGGCACAGGTATTACATTGTCCGTAGCCCCTGAAATTCACACTTTTTGTACAAATCCTTGTGTAAAGAAGTTAAAGTATCCATATATTTCTCACCAAGAATCCATCATCGACAGAAATATATGAAAAAAAATATTTTTCTGGAATTTAATCGTTAGAAACAGCCATGATAGCAAGATTTAAATAGCCTTTCTCCTATACTGTATATGTATTTACTGCGTTTGTCTGTGAGCCCTTAGTTACGGTAACCAAGGAAGTCAGTTTATCTCATCGCCATGGATCCATGTATAGTGATAAGCAGCATAATATTCAATTTAACCCTTTACCAAA
Organism: Tridacna gigas; assembly: GCA_945859785.2. Taxonomy (NCBI): domain Eukaryota; kingdom Metazoa; phylum Mollusca; class Bivalvia; order Cardiida; family Cardiidae; genus Tridacna; species Tridacna gigas. The sequence continues at coordinate 35,543,223 of OX244038.2, read as the reverse complement.
CGAAAAAATTTTAGACTAGACCAAATTCAAAACAGTCTGTTTATGAAATGGTAGAAAACATTGTGGGAACAGGAGAAAATGCTGGTTACCAGTATTTTCTCCTTTTCCCACAGTGTTTTCAAAAGCCTTCTTCCTTAGGGTTGTTAAAATTTAGGATTGTTTGATAAAGTGTTATACATGATTACATGGGAAAACAATGTGACAAAAAGACTGACAGCTCACCACAGGCAATTTCTCCTTTTGTTACATTCATTTTTAAATTTTGCTGCAAGGCTGAATTTGTTGTCTTGAGAGATGTTTTGTTTTAACCCTATACCACACAATCCAGTGGAGGTGCCTTTTTTCAGATTTCTGACTTTTATACATGTAGTTGAAAAATGGTCTCCCCTTAATTCATCTTCGATGCGCTAGATGTTTTAGGTGCAGATGAGTTATCTTCCCCTGAAGTTAGGTATGCTTGTAGGTTTGAATATCCAAGCATTTTGCACACATATTAGGTCACCTTTAGTCACAGATCTAGTTCTTATAAATTTGTCTCAGATATATTTTTTTTCCATTGTAACCCTAAAAGCTCCTTTCAGTACTTTAACCTTAACCACACATTCCCAAATTTTAACGACCCTGAGAAAGAAAGCTTTTGAAAACATTATGGAGAAGGGAGAAAATGCTGGTAACCATCATTTTCTCCTTTTCCAACTTTGTTTCCTACCCTGCTAAAAACAAATTTTATTTTTGTTGTCTGCAAATGGATTGAATTTAGATTAGTAAAAAATTTCATCATTTGGTAAAGAGTTAATTGCCCTTGTGGCCAGTGAAGATCAAAGATCAGACTGCACAAAACTAATCAGTCCAATCTTTGATCTACACTGTCCACTTTGCTGAGACACTCTGGACAACCTTGAAATTGCTCATAATATGGTCTTATTCCTTTAATGAAACTACCCATGGGGTTTATATGGGGCCTTAAGCTTTAACCCTTTCCCAAACGATGAATTTTTAGACTGGTCCAAATTGAAAAGGTTTGCAGACGACAATTTTAAATTTGATGAAAATGACAGAAAGTTCTCCAAAAGGGTAGAAAACACTGTGGGAAAAGGAGAAATTGCTCGTTACGAGCAATTTCTCCTTTTTCCCACAGTGTTTTCAAAAGACTTGTAATGCAGACACGTGAAAACCAGGGCTTGTTTGGGAAAGGGTTAATTTGTATTTTTAGCTTGGCTGTTTTTTTGAGAAAACGTCAAGGTACTGTCACAGCCCTGGCAGCATTATTGTCTGCATCTTACAAAAACTTTTGACATTTTATAATATCTCTGTTGTTACAGAAGATATTTACTTCAAACTTGGACAAGTTGTTATTAAAAAGGGAACCTATACAACAAGGGTAGTAAACTGTCCATGTTATTTTGACAGTTATGCCCCCTTTTCTAGAGCTGGGACGAGTACTCGAGTACCCGGGTATCGGGTAGGGTACCGCTGGTACCTGGATACTAAATCATTACCCGAGTACCCAATAATTATATAGTGACTAATTAAGTAAAGCTATAATTTTGAAGTTCTGCATTTTGCAGGCGTTGCATGATCATGACAGTCTGGAGCTTACTTTTAAATATGATCATTATTATTTAAGGTCTTTAAGACAATATGAAACAATTCAAATGACAAAATTTATTCAGCGACTACAGGAATGAACTGCTGCTAACTTGTAACTAATTCTAATCACCGCAAGTAATAACATCGGGTACCTGAGTACCCGTGGGTAATACGGCCATGGGTACCCGGGTACAAAATTTCTACCCGTCCCAGCTCTACCCTTTTCCATATGAAATTTTCACTGAAAATCAAGCAACCACAGCTGAAAATTGGCACCCTCATGCGGTGCTCTTGTTTTTCTTTATTGCACCTTTTAAAAAAAGAAATTTTAGTTTGTAAGAAGACTACATGTATAAGGGTTTTACTTGATTGAACAATACAATTTGCTTTACTGTCGTATTTGAATGTAACTTACTGTATCTTTTTTGTGTGTGTTTCTGTTGTACTTTGTGTTTTTCTATCAAATGAAAATGAATTTGAAAAGAAAGAAATTTTGTACAATACATGAATGATGTCATTTTTAGTTTCCTTTGTTAACATTAATTTTGAATCACCTAAAGCCTCAATTGACCTTTCTGCCGATTTTGATTGACAGGTCATATCAGCCATTCAAAACACAGTATAGCGTGACATATAAACAAAGGGGTCAGACAAATTACAGCCTTTACTATAGACAGACAATGTTTTTTTTTTTCGTTTTATTTAAACCAAAGAAGATTGGATTATTGAATAATTATTTCAAAATGGATTAAAGTTGCAGATAAGAATTGTGTGGTAAGATGGTTATGTAATATACGCTGAACAGAACACTAAATTTATCCATTCCAAAAACCTATATCCATGTAAATGTCGAAGGTAGAATTAACCTTGATTCAGAAAAACCAGTCTCTCTACCAAAGAACAGAAAAGCGTTTTTTTTTTTTAAATCTTTCGGGAAAGAAAGAGCAAAGTTTATCGTTAAACTACCTATTGCAATCTAACCCAACGAACAGCTTTCAAACTCTAAGCATTACTCGTAGACAGTCGTAATCGTTGTATGAAATGAGCAACAGGAAAAAGTATATTTTATTGACAGCCACTTGTCATCCTGTTTTATAAATAAGATGACATTGTGAACGTCAGATGTTCTTTGATTCTTGTTTAATTCTTGTTTTAATACTTTAGGGAGCATTCATATTTTATTCCTGTTTCATTAAGACAATTACATGTGACTGTCAATTGCACTCTGGCCTGGTTCGACTGATTGTTTGTTTTCCCCACGATTGTCGCAAAACTGATAAATGCATGTCCATTCAAAATCAGTATAATCCTTACTATCACCTCAAAGAACAAAAAATACCCCCCAATTCAAAAGTTTTTAAAACATACATCTAGAATTACAACAAATCACTTTCTTAATTGATTGCTTACAATGAAACCTATTGATTTTTACTCATACAGGTGTTAGAGGTGTTAAGTAAAGCTTTACCTGACAACATAACACTTGATTCGTCTAATATGGAAAACAAAAATTTGCTATTACTATAAATGTGGCTAAAATAAAAACAATTCATGCATTGCAATTTAAAGACCAATGTACACTTAGTATTTAGAATTTACCTTTTCTTTTCTAAGTAACAGCAAGACATGGATCGCAAACAAACACGGTTATATGGCTATGAGTTGTTCTGGGTCCAATCTTTCCTGGTGCGAATCGTAAAGTATCAAATACGGGTACCAGTCAGTGTATGACTCTAATCACATGATTTCAAAATGGCGGACGGGTTTGCATGTATTTCTGAATTTCTGAACGGATTTTGTTAGGAGCTAAACTCATGCATGCTGCCAATATTTGATTAGCACCCGTATCATTTATTCATTCATTATTTCATGAAAAATTGTCTTCGAGATTTTGAGTGCTATTGGTACAGGCTATGATCGGTTTTGGTACAAATCTCCTTTCACTTTCGTTTAAGTTACACATTTTAGATATCTTGTTGAAGTCACAGGTGATAGCTTGTAAATGTAAGTAGGGCTACTTGCTAATGGCGACGTCAAGGAGTGACCAGATTCTGGTGGAGACAACAAACTTTAAAGATCTCAGCCTACCATTGACTAGAACTTCCAGGCTACGGGTAAATCATTGAAATTGTTCATTTTATTGTTACCGAGTTTTATTTGATAGGTCTACGGTCAGATCTGGTCAGTAGGCCTTCCTTTCTAAATGAGACACTCCACAACATCCCCATCACAATTTGTTTGTTTAACCATTTTACCAGACAACAACATGGAAAGCCTGCGGAGATGACAGTTGTGGCTTAATGGTTAGATAAGTTTCTTGAGGAGTAGAAAATATTTAACAGAACATAGGAAATGGCTGGTTACCAATGCCATGCACATGTTTTGCATTAAAAGGCCAATTGTCTGAATGACTGGAAACTTTCTGACTCCTGGGATTCAGGAATCAGGACCTTGTCTCATGATTAATACTCATCAGTTATCACTACTAAAATCAATTTAGAAAGAGATTTTAGTTTACTAAGTTCATTAACCTTTTAGGTCTGTACAGTATGAAAACAAATTTAAGTAGCTCAAATGGTAGGATTTGTCCTTGATAAGGTAGAAAATATTTTGGGAAATCAGGGCTTTAGTTACACCAGTAAACCCGGGTTTTGACTCACAAAATTCTCTAAATACCCTTTTTTGACACACTGAAAATTCCGAAATTGACCCCCCAAAAAATTTTCAGAGATGCATCAAAAAATTTATATAACAACAATCGTATCAAAAGATAATCATTTTAAATGCGTGAAAATCACCAGAATGGTGTTAAACATCAATTAAACTGCTGCATATAATCAGCAAAGTGTGACCGGAAGGTGCTAATTGACTTGTTACCTACAGGGCTTTAGCTAGACCCGTAAACCCGGGTTTTGACGCACAAAAATCTCCAAAAACCCTTTTTTGACGCACAGAAAATTCCGATCAAGGGGTCATTTTGACCCTCCAAACTTTTCTCTCAGATGTATCAAAAAATTTATATAACAACAATCATATCAAATGATAATCATTTTAAAGGCGTGAAAATCACCAGAATGGTGTTAAACATCAATTAAACTACTGCATATAATCAGCAAAGTGTGACCAGAAGGTGTTAATTGACTTGTTACTTATGATACGCATAGGTTGACAGCTGGCACTAACCTTGTTAAAAGTGATAGACAGGACAATAAATTCAATTTTGGATTATCCTTTTAAAGTTAAGTATTGATGTATGGATATTGTAAAGCATCTTCACTCGCTGATGTCCACCATTTTGCTGAACATTTGTACCCAATAATGATCGTACTTTTAATTTTATTAAAAACAGTAAGTTAATGAAAGTAACCTATGAAATTTATATCTGCATCGCATTTCACACAAAAAGATACCTTAAACTGTTCTTACGAATAAAAATAACTTGAATTATTCAGGCCCAAGAAAATTGTAATACTTTACATGTTTCTGGATGGTACTAGAAATTGGATAAATAAATCTTATCTTTATTTCAGCAGTGTTTTAAAAAGGAATTCTCAGAGAAATTTATTAACCATAATTTTCTTCTTGATTGCTTAGGTCGACAAGGTTTTAATCTTAGCCCTCTTGAACATATTGTGTGAGGGGGGGGAGGGGGGTCCTCTTTGAAATGTAAAATTTTACAAATCAGTTGTTAATTTCACATATTTATTGCAATATTAATGATAAGCCCAACAACAACAACAATAAATTGTTGACTATAGACTCTTAAATTTTCCATTTTGACTCTTGAATTTTTTGGTTTTACTCTTGAAAAATTAGATATGACCCCTAAAATTTCAGGGTCAAGGGATCATTGACTCCTGATTTTCAGAGGCTAGCTAAAGCCCTGGAAATGGACACCTGGAGAAAATACTGGCTACCAGCATTTTCTCCTTGTCTTGCATTGTTTTCAAAAGCTTTATTCTTCAGGGTCCTTAAATCTCCAAATTGTCTGGAAAAAGGTAAACCCTTAACCACATGATCCTGAGTTTAAGGATCCTGAGGAAAAAGGCTTTTGAAAATATTAAAGGAAAAGGAGAAAATGCTGGTCGCCAGCATTTTCACCTTTGCTCATAATATTTTCTTCCCTTTTAGAGACAAATCCCATTATTTTAGCCACATTTAATGTAATCTACAAATTCTTTCAAATTGGACTAGTATATAATTTTGTTGTCTGATAACATTTAAGCCTGCCTAGTGATGTGTTTAAAGCCCCAATAGTGGCCAGAAGTAAGCAATGTGGGCGTAAAAATGCATTTGAACTTAAAATAACACCTTGTAAATGTAAATTAATGTGGAGATGACAATCTATTATTGTACTGTCGATCCAAGTGTCAGTCAATGGCAGAAAAGTGAATCTCAAAAACAGATAAAAAGTAAAAAGAGTGACCTGACAAGTTTTGACTATTTCTTAAAATTCATTTTTGTGGCATTTGTCGAAATTATTAATTCAACACAATGACTTCCTTGACAAATGCCACACCAGCCCTCTCAATGCTTTCATTCTGCCAGGGACGAATGTTTGAACCAATGGTACAATAATAGATTGTCATCTTCACAATAATTTCCAAACTTTAAACAGTATGAATTAAATTCAAATCATTAAACACCTGCACTGTTTACCTTTGCTTGTTATTAGGGCTTTACCTTTAACAAGAGGAAGAAATTGTAGACTTGTCCAACTGAAAGCATTAATTTTGAAGATGACTGAGTTGGCTCAGGTAATGGTTGGCCATCAATAGAAGAGAAAATATGGGAAAACAAGAAGAGAGCATCTTTAGGACCCACTAACTTTTTTACAGCCTTCTTTCCCTATTGCGTGAAAATATAGATTGTATGGTAACAGGTTAGAAAGAAAATTAGGAAGCTTTGGGTATGAAAAGGGTGTCTTCCTTTTATGATGTTAGAACCGGTAGTTTGGATACAGTACAAACCTGAACTCTTCACCATACCACATTCTGGACTTGTCCATTTTGAAAGCATTTGTAGAAATCAAATGTGGGTCTAATGAGAAAGAAGACTTTTAAAAACATTGTGGGAAAAGGAGAAATGTTGACAACCAGCATTTTCTCCTTTTCCAACAATGTTTTCTACCCTTTTGAAGCAAAACTACTTTGTCCAACATTTAGTTTGTCATCTGCAAATGCTTTCAATTTGGACCAGTCCAAAACTTTGTTGTTTGGTATAGAGTTAAATGGATAGGCAACACTGTAGGAAAAAGGAGGAAATACTGATGTCACGGAGAGAGGTTAGATATATATGTACTTCAAACCTGCCTTGCTGTAGAGCCAGTTTTTACAGCGATGCGGTTTTCTGTAGTTCTCTCCGTGAAAGTTTAAGCAACATGGTTATAGTTAGTACCTGGATGGGTGACCAGGTCATTGCATGTTACGTTTAGTGGCAGAGGTGAGATTATGTCAACTGCCACATTGGAGTTGCCTTACCCTCTTATGCCTCTCATACCCCCTGGTTTATTTGTGTATAAGTCTCGGACTCAAGACTTCTTGTAGGGGAGGGAAATGTCAGGGAGAGATGTTAGATATATAAGCACTTCAAACCTGCCTTTCTGTTGAGCCAGCTTTTACAGCAATGAGGTTTGGTGTAGTTCTCTCCATGAAAGTTAAGCAACATAGTTGTAGTTAGTACTTGGATTGGTGACCAGGTCATTGCATGTCACACTGGTAACCATCATTTTCCCCTTTTTCCACAGTGTTTTCAAAGGTCTTTTTTTTTCAGGGTTGTTAAATCATGGGATTGTGTGGTAAAGGGTTAAACAAGGTCTAATTCATTTTCCTGAATCTCTTTTGCAGTATACCAGCCTGTCTGTCTCAGAAAAAGTTATTGCATTTGGCTCAAACACTGGAGGAATCTATATCTTTTCAAAATCAGATTGTAAATTGCTACAAGTTGCTTTCGCTGATAAGGTAAGTTCATTTTAATTCTTTATCAAATGACTAAACTATAGACTCAACCAAGTTGAAAGCATTTGCAGATGACAAAATATATGTGGCTCAAATGATGATTTCTGTCTGTGATAGGGTAAAATACATGGTAGCAAAAGGAGAAAATGCTGGTTACCAGCATTTTCTCATTTTCCCACAAAGTTTTCTAAGGGCTTCTTACTTAGGGTCGTTAAAACAGGATTGTATGGTGAAGGGTTAATGAATCTCTGTCACAAAATTTCCCATTGCCACTTTCAATTTCTTGTTTGGTCAAGGTTTTGTTATCTTTTAGGTCAAGAATATTGATGATTTGAGATATCAGCAGTCTTATCTCCCATCGGACTGGATTTTTTTTGTCTTCACAGAATGCATGATATAAATATCAAATTTCAATGACAATGCAGTAAGAGCTTTAACTCTTTACCAAACGACAAAATTTTGGACTTGTCCAAATTGGAAGCATTTGCAGACGACGAAATAAATGTTGCTCAAAAATTAAAATTTGTTTTGGGTAGGGTAGAAAACATTGTGGGAAAAGGAGAAAATGCTGGTTACCAGCATTTTCTCCTTTTCCCACAATTTTTTCAAAACATTCCTTTCTCAGGGTCTTTAAAAGTCGGGATTGTGTGGTAAAGAGTTAACTCTTTACCAAACAGTGCCAGACTTTAACAGCCCTGCAAAAGAAGCCATTAGAAAATATCGCTGGAAAAGGAGAAAATGCTGGTTACCAGGATTTTCTCCTTTTCCAGTGATGTTTTCAAACATGCGTAGAAAAATCAAGTCATCTGAGTTACATAATTATAAGTTGTTGTCTACAAATGCCTTCAGTTTGGACAAGTCTGCTGTTTAGTAAAGAGTTAAATAAATCCAATGGATATTCTAAGTCAACAAAAAATCCTCAAATAATGCATAGTCAGGGTTAGAATAGAACAGCGTAGGTTCAAGATCAGACAGCATAAATTATGGAGTTTGATCTTAATCCCTCGCATTATAAGCGTTGTGGTGTCAGTGGTTGTGAGGTAGAGCGTCGGCTTTGTAACGATAAGGTCTCGGGTTTGATTCACAGGAGGTGGTGTATACTTTAGGACTGTTCATTGGCCCACATATTTGGGGCAAGTACTGGTGTAGTTTCTAGGAAGCAGAATCGAGAGAGATTAGTATAAGTTACAAGAACCTGTTTCTCAATCTGTGTGAAATAAATACTTTTAAACAAATTAAACTAAGCATTAAAAGAATTTTACAATAGATTTATACATGCAATTGAAATCACTTATTTATCCCTTTACCACATAATCCTGAGTTTTAATGACCCTAAAGAAGAAGCCTTTTGAAAACATTATGGGAAAAGGAGAAAATACCTGTAACCAGTATTTTCTCCTTTTGCCACAATGTTTGCTACCCTTCCAAAGACAAATGTCATGAGCTACATTTGAATTGTCGTCTGCAAATGCTTTCAATTTAGACAAGTCTGTATTTTGCTTGTGTGGTAAAAGGTTATGATTTGTGCTCTGTAAATTTTAACTCAAGGGAAGCAGTGTGTTTTCAGAATATCTTTCGTACCATTTTGCTATACTGTTTTTGCCCTTGTTTGCTCTGAACTAATTCTGTTTTGTAGGAGACAGCGGCTGTTAGTCAATTATTGATAAGCCCCAATGAAAAATTTGTAGCTTTTACAGTCAGGTAGGTCAAGCTTCATTCTTCATACTCTGGTAAAACAAACAGTATAATCTTTAACTCTTTACTGCACAACAAAATTTTAAGCCCTCTGAAATTGAAAGCCTTTGCGGATGACAGTTACTGATAAGCCTCAATGAAAAATTTACTCTCAGGTAGGCCAAGTTTTATTCTCTGTACTCCTCTGGTAAAGCAGATAGTATAATAATGAACTCTGTATCATACAACAAAATTTTAAACCCTCCAAAGTTGAAAGGAAATGACAAATAGAATGTGCCTTAAATGATGGGACTGGTCTTTCAATCAGAAGAAAATACGTGGGAAAAACAGAAAATACTGGTTATCACGGAGATGCATTGAATCCCCCTTTTGCCAGAGCATGCCTTGGTTTTATTTATGCTAAAATTTCTCTTATTCAGCACCGGTAAAGTCCATGTCATAGACTTAAAGCTTGAAACAAGAGGAAAGTCTGAGACCTTAAGATCTGTGACTGATCTAGGAGGTGCCATTGTAACCTGTCTAAAATGGGATACTTCAAGTGGTAAATTGTACATTGGTGATGACCTGGGAAAGGTGTCCATGGTCCCTGTACATACAAGCAAGGTAGGTTTCTTACAATTTTACTTTGTGAAGATTAGGGTCAGTGCTTACAAAACTTTTTTTGTGCTCAACTCTGTTGAGCATTAAATTTCGAACTTGTTTAACCCTTTACCACACAATCCCGACTTTTAACGACCTTGTAGAAAGAAGGCTTTTGAAAACATTGTGGAAAAACGATAAAATGCTGGTTAACAGCAGTTTCTCCTTTTCCCACAACGTTTTCCAAAGTCTTCATTCCCTGAGTCATGAAAACCCAGGATTGTGTGGTAAAGGGTTAACTAGACTATTGAAAAACCAAAAATCTCATGCCTTTCATCATACTGCCACTTAACTCTTTACCAAATGACAAAATTTTGGAATGGACAAAATTGAAAGCATTTGCAGAGGACAAACTAAATGTTGCAAAAATGATGATTTTTTATTTTGACAGAGACGAAAACATTGTGGGAAATGGAGAAAATGCTGGTTACCAGCATTTTCTCCTTTTCCCACAATGTTTTCAAAAGCCTTTTCTTTCAAGGTTGTTAAAAGTTGGGATTGTTTGGTAAAGGGTGAACTCTTTACCTCATGGCAAAAGTGTAAACTTGACCAAATTGAACGTGTTTGCAGACGACAATTTAAATATGGCTCAATTGATGGAGTTTGTCTTTGATAGGGTAGAAATCATTATGGGAGAAGGAAAATATTCCAGCTACTAGCATTTTCTCCTTTTCCTACAGTGTTTTCAAAAGCCTTCTTCCACTGGGTCATAAAAACTTGGGATTTTGTGATAAAGGGTTAATGTGAAAACAGTCAAATTTATTTAGTTAAGCCTTTGCCTGACAATCCCAAGTTTTAATGACCCCAGTGCAGAAGGCTTTTAAAAACACTGCATGAAAAGAAAAAAATGCTGGTAACCAGCATTTTTGCCTTTTACCACAATGTTTTCTATCCTTTCACTGACAGATTGCAGCATGTGAGCCACATTTAATTTGTTATCTGCAAATGCTTTCTGTTTGGACAAGTCCAAAATTTTGCTGTGTGGTAAAGATTTTACAGACAACAAAATCATCTGAGACTCATCCAAAGTGGAAGCTTTTGAAGGCCCCAAATTCAGGGAGGCTCAAATGATGGAATTTATCTTTGAAAGAGTGGAAAAAGCTGAGAATACTGCTTACCAGGAGTGAAAAGGAGAAAATACCAGCATTTTCGCCTGTTCCCACAACAATGTCTTCAAAAGGCTTTTTTCATCTGGGTTGTTAAAATTTGGGATTAAAGAGATTGTGGGTTGCTTTTTTGCAGGCCAAAAATTTGTTTAGTATACCAATGGAAGTGATACTTAAGTTGGACTCGGCAGTTGTACAGATGGATAAAGCAGATGATAAGCTTCTGGTCTCTACGATGACACGCTGTTATCTCTGTGACACAGTCAAGTATGTTGTTATTCCTTCACCAAACAAACTGATGCTTTTACAACCATGAAGAGGAAGGCCCTTGAGAACATTGTGGGAATTTAAAAAAAAAGCAGTTCCTTTAATGAGATATCTGAGAAAGCCATATGGGATAGCATTTTATTTGTTTATTTGAATGGAATTACATGTATATTATGCTTTCAACAGTATTTTGGTTATGTTGCAGCATCAGTTTAGTTACTAATGACTCTGCTAGATTTCACCACTACTTCAAAGTGACTTTGTCATGCCTTGCTAAAGGACACTCATATGTGATTGGGAGGAAACAAGAGACTTTCTCCCAAGACACCATAATGTGTCTATGAAAACATTTCGGCCAGAGTCCGATAGCTAAATAAATACAGCACTAGTTACCCAAGACTCTTGAGTACAAGTTCCTGCTCAGCCTAATTCTTTTCTTCCTGCTCAACCAAACTTCTTTCTTCCTACTCAGCCAAATTCTTTTCTTCCTGCTTGGCCAAACTCCTTTCAAGGACTTACGGTATCCATTAACTTTTTACCAGATGACAAAATTTTAGACTTGTCCAAATTAAAAGCATTTTGCAAACAATAAAATAAATGTGTACCTCAAATTTGTTTCTGGAAGGGTAAAGAGATTTTCTTCTTTTTCCACAATGTATTTAAAAATTCTTTTTCTGAGGGTCCTTAAAACTTGGGATTGTGTGTTGAAGGGTTAAGACAGAATTCCTTCCTCTTTCACTGTTGAACATTTTATCGACAGTATTTCCAGTGGTTTTGTAAAGAGTGTTGTTTTATGTACAGACTAAAGAAACCATAGGAGTACATGAATAGGTGCACTGGCTCATGTTACCAGCATTTTCTCCTTATCCCACAAAGTTCTTAACCCGTTCAAAGACAAATCACATCAAAATTATCATCTGCAAATTCTCTCAATTTTGATATGTCTGAAATTTTGTGATCTGGTAAAGATATATTGTTGGTCTAAATTTAGGCTTGACAAGGATGGGTTAACTATGGGCATTTGAACCTATGATTTATTGTTTTATTTTCTTGTCTACAGGCAGCAATACACACAGATAGGGAAAAAACCTAGGTAAGTTTGACTAAAAAGTAACAGATTTCAAACAAAGTGGGTGTTTAAGGATTAGCAATTTAGTTCACAGTTTCATACAAACAATCCTCTCTGATTAAAAATTATAATTGATTCTTAAACGTAACTCTAACAGTCAGTGCAAGTCACACACACACACACTCACACACACACAAAAATACCCAACAAATATTGCAATTTAACTCTTTACCACACAAGCCTAAGTTTTAATGATTTTGAAAAGGAAGGCTTGTGTAATTATTATTGGAAAAGGAGAAAATGCTTGAAATTCTTGAAACCAGGATTTTCTCCTTTTCCCACAATGTTTCCTACCCCATGAAAGACAGAAATTATCATTTGAGCTACATTTAAGTTTGGTAACCAATCTGCAAATGCCTTCATTTTAGTCTATTTCAAAATTTTGTCATTTGGTAAAGGATTAAAGGCTGTTTTTCTCAGAATAGTGTATACAGGAACTCAGCAGTCTGATCTTAGTCTACCCCAAGCAAAAGAGACCAAAGCTGTGTTCAGGGCTTTCAGTGTTTATGAACAGATGGGTGATTGATGATATTCTTTTCAACAGGATTCATCCCTCGCTTACTGCTGTATATTGAATAGGATATGTACATAATGTTGATGTATATCAAAAATGTCTAACAAGGTTGGGAGAATTGATAATTGTTGAGCCTTGGCAAGACAATTATTGTTTCTCACAACCAGGTTAGATATTTTTGATATACGACAATACCATGTACATAATTATTATATTTATCTCTCAACGTCTTATTTTTCACTCATCATGAAAAAGATGCCAAAAACATGTGTTGTTTCTGGCAAAACCGATCTATCCATTTAGTTGGATATGGATAAGCTGTAATAATGACGTCATGAATGATGTTGATTACATCATAAAACATGACATTTGACGGAGAAAAATTCATTCATGTTCTATAAATATCCATGTTATATCAAAAATAAATATGGTATAAGTGTTATTGCACGGATATTTGGTTAGTTGAAAGATGATTTTTTTTTCTTCACAGAGATGGGCAGTATGGAGCGTGTTTCCTATCTCAAGGCTCATCGACATCTATGATATACTGTGCAAGGCCAGGATCCAGGATATGGGAGGTAAAATATAGAGTTACTCACAGATGAAAAAGTATCATGAATACAAAGGGGAAATTGTTTTAGTTACCTTTTTACGATGTTAACAATGTTTTCAAAAGCCTTTTTCTATAGAGTTGTTAAAAACAGGATTGTCTTGTGAAAGTGTTGAAGCAACTTTGAACTAGAGGGCTTGTCAATAAGTCAATCAAGGACGACTGTTTAACCCTTTGCCATGCAATCCTTAGTTTTAAAGATTCTCATAAAGCTTTTGAAAACATTGTGGGAAAAGAAAAAACCTGGTAAACAACATTTTCTCCTTTTCCCACTATGTTTCTAAGGTTTTAATGACAATTTCGCCATTTGAACAACAATTAATTTCTTGCCTGCAAAATTTTGACTGATTGTGAAAACAGTGCTTTACCCATATAATACAAAGTGTCTACATTTAAGCCCAAATTATGTAAAGCATGCTACATTTAAACCTAAATGATACATTGTACAAATTTTGTATTACGTTTAAGTCCAAGTAATATACAGTGTAACAATTAAAATCAAATAATACAAAGTGTGCTAGATTTAATCCAAAATAACAGTGTGTTGGATTTAAACTGCAGTATTACAAAGTGGGTTGTTTTAAACCCAAATAATAAACAAGTCAGTCAAATTTAAACCCAAACAATACAATGTGTGTTAGATTTAAACCCAAATACTATTAAAGAAAAGGGGGTTATATTTTAACCTTTTCCCAAACAAAAAATTTTATACTCTTTTAAATTGAGAGCATCTGCAGATGACAAACCTAAAAGTGATACAAAAGAACTGAAGTTCTTTGACAGTATAGAAAACATTGTGGAAAAAGGAGAAAATGCTGGTAAGCAGCAATTTTGTCTTCACCCAAAATGTTTTCAAAAGGCTGCTGCCTCAGGATTTTGAAACAAGGGATTGTTTTGGGTAAAGGGTTAAACCAACTAACACAAAATGTTACATTTCAACAGGTAGATATGGAGGGAGCAGTTCTGAATACACATCAGTTCAAACAGCTGTTATCTGCACCTCCCTTGCCAGTGCTAGATATGAGCAGGTTCAGCCATTCATTTCCTTATTTACTTCACAGACCTATCATGTTTACAATAATAGAAAAAAGAATCTGTGAGCCATGCTCTAGCAAGAGAGGGTATAATTCATCTCCATCATGTATTATACCATGCGAGTCGTCCTAATGATGGATCCATAAAACCAGTTTTGTTGAACAACTGACTGAATCATGAGGTGGACTGGTCGTTGGACATGCAGAAAATTGACCCATGGCAGAAAGTTTCAACCAAGGCTGACATGGGTTGATACTTTTTGCAGATGCATTAAGCCCACAGGCTGACCTTGCTCGAAACTTTTTCCTAGTGATCAGTTTTCTGCATGTCCTAGGACCAGTTTACCTCATGATTTAGTCAGTTGTAATGCAGAGAGATGCATTAAGTCCCCTTTTTCCCCAGAGCAAGCCTCAAATAAAGATCACTAAAAGGAATATGTTGTTATCCAATACCATGAAATTACAAATGCTTGAACCCCTAAAAAGGAAAGCTTGGGAAAATATTGTTGAAAAAGCAGCAGCTGCTTGTTACAAGCAATTGCTCCTTGTCTGTGACAAGCAATTGTTTTTTTTCCCCCACAATGTTTTCTTTAAGCCTTTACCAAATGACCCCAAGAAAGAGTCCATTTGAAAACATTGTGACATTGGAAAGGAGCCAGTGGTATGGGAAGAATATTGTGCAAAGTAAACATGGATAGTTGCTCTGGCTGCTGTGATATAATGGAACAGTGATGAAAACAATGTTAAACAACAAATGAAGTGTGGCTTAAATAATGGGATTTATCTTTGAAGGAGTTAAAATAGGGTTAGGGTTTAGGGTCTAAGTGATGTTTTCAAAAGATTTATTCTTTACCGTTGTAAGATCAAGGAAAGGGTCAATCAAATAAAAAAAATCTATCTCGGTTTATTTGTCAATTGAGCATAGAAATATCTTTAATTTTATAAATCTGATATATTGTGACATTTTTAAGACTTTTAGGATCTTATTTTGTAAGAAATTTACCTCTGATTTTAGTCAGTTTACCTTTTATTTTGTAGAAAATTTACTCTTATTTTTTAGGAAATTTACATCTTATTGTGTAGGCATTTTATCTATTATTTTGTAGGAAATTTACCTCACATTTTTAGGCAATTTACCTCTTATTTTGTAGGAAATGGATCTCTTAATTTGTAGGAAATTTACCTCTTATTTTACAGGAAATTTACCTCTTATTTTGTAGGAAATTTACCATTCCTGATGAGAACTTGGTATATTCTGGTCAGTCCATAGCTTTTCCAAAGCTAAAAATCATCAGGTAAATATTGAGTCAAACTCTAGGCCATACCACATTGTTGAAATGTGTGAAATCTGTAATAAATTCACTCAATATCCACTTACGCAAGGATAGAGGTTTAACTCATTCCCAGACGACAAAATTTAGGCTCTTCCGAAGTGAAAGCACTTGCAGAAGAGAAATAATCGTGGCCCATATATGCTGATACACTTTTTTAAAGGGTAGAAAACATTGTAGAAAATTTTGCAGGAAATGGAGAAAATGCTAGTTTTCAGCATTTTTCTCCTTTTCCCAAATTGTTTTCAAAAGCTGTCTTCTCAAGGTCGCTACAGTTTGGTATTGTGTTCCAAATTTGAAGCATTCATGGATAACCTATTAAATTTGCCTCAAATGATAGGATTTGTCTGTGGAAAGAGAGAATTTTTTTTTCTTCTCCCAAAATGCTGTCAAAGGCCCTTTTCCTTAGGATTGTAGAAATGTCATCAGTTGGTCAAGGTATTTAACCCTTTACCAGATAGCAAGATTTGAGACTTGTCCAGTTTGAGAGCATTTGCAGGCAACAAATTCATGGTTACTCTTAAGTATGAAATTTGTGTTTCAAAAAGAAGAAAACAATGGGAAAAAGGGAGAAAAATTGTGGTTGCCAGCATTTTCTCCTTTTCCTGCTTTGTTCTCACAAGCTTTCCTCCCCAGGGTTGTTAAAACATGGGACTGTTTGGTTAAGGGTTAACTCTTTACAACATGAGAAAAATTTATACTGTACAAACTGACAGTATTTGCAGACGACAAATTAAATTTGGCTCAATGATGGAATTCGTCTTTGATGGGGTCAAAAACATGGGAAAAGGAGAAAATTTTCTTCTATTTCTTCAATGTTTTTCAAAAGGCTTACTCCTCAGGGTTGTTAAAAATTAGGATTGTGTGGTAAAGGGTTAATGTTTTGTCTGTCTTTCAGTGGGACATACCTTCTGACATGGAACTCAACTAACATCTACATTCTGGATCCAGTCAATGTCCAGCTGAAACTGTGGACCAATCAGTTTAGTGGTAAGTGTAGTCAACAGATCACAAAACTATTTTATTCATTCATTGTCAGGTGTTTAATGCCGTTTTCAACATTATTTCAGTTGCGTCGCGTCAGTCATACTGCCTATCCATGCTTTCCTGGAGTTTCTGTGACCAGTATTTTGCACGATATTCTTCCCAAGCTACTTGCTGCTTTCAAACATAACCATCGTTGAAACAACGATCAGTAGTGAGAGAGGAATGAATTCTGTTGCAATGACTATCATCAATCTTTGAAAAGAAATTGGCCAGGCTGGGGATTCGAACCAGCAATCCCCTATTCTCAAGTCCTGTATGCTACCGACTGCTCTGCTGGGGCTCGGCCAATCTGAAAACAAGCAATGTAATAAAAGACCGGTAAAATACTAAAGCTTTGATATACCATTTAACATATTACTGAACAATCCCAAGTTTTAACCACCCAGTGGAAGATGGCAATGTAACAAAAGACCGGTAAAATACAAAAGCTTTGACATACCATTTAACATGTTATTGAACAATCCCAAGTTTTAACCACCCAGTGGAAGATGGCTTTTGAAAACATTTAAAGGAAAGGAGAAAATGCTGGTAAGCAACATTTTCTCCTTTTCCCACAATGCTTTTACCCTATCAGAGAACTACAGCTCATTTGTAGAAATAATACAAATGTTGTCTGCATTTACATTCCATTTGGAGCAGTCAAAATTTTTTGTTTGGGAAAGGGTTCACAACATATATACTATTCAGGCTTCTGGCCCATGTATTTTGACAAAATTAACCATTCACCAGATGACAAAATTTTAGACTTCTCCATAATTATAACCATCTTAACCCTTTTCCACACAATCAGGGGTTCTAATGAGCCTAAAGAAGCAGCCTTTTGAAAACTTTGTGGGAAAAGGAGAAAATGTTGGTAATCTCTGCTGCATGATACCAAGCAAGTCATCATATGATTATTGATCCATAAATTCCATTCTGCCTAACAACTTATTGAATCATTAGGCAGAATGGTCCTTAGAGGTGCATATAATAAACCCATAGCAGAAACTTTCGACCTATGTCAGCCTGCATGGACTGCGAAGGCTGACATGGGTCAATGCTTTTTGCAGATGTATTAAACCCCCTTTTCACAGAGCATGGCTCAATTTTACATGTCCTTTTTCTCTGCAGGTATAACAGACATATGTTGTGTGAGAGACGAGGTCTATGTATTTTTACAGTCAATGCAGGTCCTCTCTTTTTCTCTAATGCCAGTTTCAAAAGCTATCCAAATCTGTATGGTGGATGCAAAGATAGAGACTGTAGCTAGAATGTGTTGTTTCTATGGTAACATTTTACACAGGAAACATTTGAGAAAACACTTGGGCATATCAGATCTGTATAATATTTACAATGCTTTAGTTGTCAATGAATTCCATGAACTAAGTACCAATGTTTTATTATGTATTAAAGACATTGAAAACAAGGTTGCTATAGAAACTGATTCAGAAAATTCCAGCTCAAACAGGAGTAGGTCAAGTAGCATACACAGTGCTGGTGCAGAAACTGTGATACAGACTGAGGAGACTGGTCAGTCTAATGCTCAATATTCCAAGAGTGTACCTAGAAAAGATAGATCCGTCAATCATTCTGTGTTAAAGATACATATCCATGATCAAGATCTAGAAACAGATGGAACAGTTTTGGGTTCACTCGAAACAAGCTTACAGGTAACACCTGTATCAAGGCAGCATAATGAACTTGTACATGAACTTGATGGTGCTGATGTTATGCCTGACAATCTAACAGATAATTGGGATTCTAGTCATGTTAATACTGTGACAGAAAATAATACAAACCCATTGCATAATGCAGATAATGACAGTGTAAAATTTAAGACAGATTTGAAAGACAAGTATGTAAGTGAAGAGGAGGAAAACAAAAATGAACCAGTTGTAGACAGTGTCAGTGATGTTACTGAGGATGAACAAGTCAAGCCTATGTTGAATGAAGAGGATGGTGAAAGAGGGGAACCAGATGGTAATTCCTACCATGATGAATATAATGAAGTGGCACCACTTCAGGATGGGAACCAAGGGCTTGGTGGAACACCCAATGAGAACCAAGTGCTTGATGGAACATCCAATCATTTAACATCAACAAGTGACAGAAATATGTCTTGTGAATCTAGTAAATATGGTGTTCTTTCTCCCTCTGAAGCACTCCAAATAAATGATGTTGATCTTGCAAGAGAAAAGATTGCTGAAGACATCCCATTCACAAACAAAAATAACTTGATAGAACCCACAAACAACATAGCTGAAGCCAAAAATTTACAAAGTTCAGATTTCTCTAGTCTTACAATGGACAAAGCCAAAAAGTCACAGATTCCCTCATCAGAAATGATCAAAGATACCAATAATGATGATAATGATACCAACAACGATATACAGGATGAGGAAGATGTTTTTATTGTTGAGAACAGGAAATCTTTTGGGCCAAGACGATCCTCTCTAACAAGTATATCTAGTTACTCCAGCGCAGAAGTGACATTAGATCAATTAGGTAAGAAACAAGTGTTTTACTTTAACTGCTTGCAAAACCATCCGGCGTTTTAATTACTGAGAGGTCTTTTGGAAAAACTGTTGGAAAAGGAGAAAATGTGGTAACCAGCATTTTCTCCTTTTCCCACAATGTTTTCTAAGCTATCAAAGACAAGCTCTATTATTTGAGTCAGATTTAATTTGTCATCTGCAAATGCTATCAATCTTGACAATTCTAATATTTTGTGGTCTGGTAAAGAGTTAATAACCCTAGGGAACAGGGATTGTAAAAAGATTGTGCAAAAGGGAGAAAATGCTAACCCTTTCCCACAATGTTTTCTACTCTGTCAAAGATAAATCATGCCATCTGAGCCAGGTTTAATTTGTCATCTGCAAATGCTTTCAACTTTGACAAGCCTAAAATTGTGTTGCCTTGTAAAGAATTAGGGTCATTTGATCTCTCAGGAAACTCAGAGATTTTTGTTCATTTTCTTTTTTTTTTTTTTTTTTCCTTGCTTGTGTAGATCAAGATCAGACTGCACAGAATACACTGCCTAATCTTGGATTTATATTGTAACTATTCTTTTAGATATTCTGACCTAAACTGCCTAAAAATTGCAATATTGAGGACACTATCCCTGCATGAAAAGGTCTGACTTCCTTTATTTGTCAGTGTTGAAGGGAATTTATTGTATTCATGACAAAAACAACAAGACAAAAAAGTTTTGGAGCTAATAGTGCAATCCTGATAACCTATGAGGCCATTTCAATCATATGAGCCTTGATGTGGCAATAGGGGCCATAACCCTAGACCTCACAATCTCTACTTTTAAAGACCCAAGTGAACAAAGCTTTTGAAAACATTGTGGGAAAAGAAGAAAATGCAGGTTACCAGCATTTTCTCCTCTTCCCACAGTGTTTTGTACCAAATGAGAGAAACATTCTCACAGTTTATTGACACTGATCATTTTGTCTGCAGATGCTTTCAATTTGGACGAGTCTAAGATACTGTCATTTGGTAAAGAAGTAATGCATTTCCATGATTCATTACCAAGCAACTCGTCATGTCATTATAGATCCTTATAATCCATTTTTACTAACAAGCAACTGAATTATTAGGTCACCTGGGTCCGTATTCACCAACCATTCTTAAGACTATTCTTAGTCTTATTCTCCAAGATTTTCTACATTTGAAAGTAACACAACTCCTGATTGGCTAAACCAAATGGTTTAGCCAATCAGGAGAAAATGCCGGTAATCAACTGTAGAAAATTCTGGAGAACAAGACAAAGAACGTTCTTAAGAATGGTTGGTGAATACGGACCCTGGTCTTTTGAGCTACAGAAAAATGATCAGTAACAAAAGGTTTTAGTCCAGGTCAGTCTGCATGGACTTTGCAGGCTGACCTGGGTCAGTACTTTTTGCCTATGCTTTAAACCCCCTCATATTTATATCTTTTGCTTGAGCATGGCTGGAATAAACCTTTTCTTGGTCCCAAAATATTTTTTACCCTTCCAAAGATTAATTCCATTGTTTGTGCCATATTCAAATTGTGTTCAAATGCTTTCAATTTGGATGTCTAAAACTTTATTGTCTGATAAAGAGTTAACTCTTCGCCAAACAACGACATTTTGGACTAGCCCAAATTGGAAGCCTTTGCAGACAACATTAATGTGACTCAAATGCTGTAATTTGATTTTGAAGGGATAGAAAATATTGCCGGAAAACGGAGACAGATTAGATGTAGCTAAAATGATGGAATTTGAAAACATTGTCTCTGAAAGAGTAGAAAACATTGTGAGAAAAGGAGAAAATACTGGTTACCAACATTTTCTCCTTTTCCCACAATGTTTTCATAAACCGTCTTTTTCAGGGTTCTTAAAATGGGGATTGTGTGGTAAAGGGTTAAGAAAATGAGATGCTATCAGATGTAGGAATGGTTTTCCTGCTTCAACAACAAAGTAATGATGATTCTTTCGATATTAGATTTACCTTTAGGTTTGAATGCCTATTGTCATGATAAATGTATTCAGTGTGTTTTATATACATAACAGTTGGTATGAGACCAGAAACAGGGGACCAGATAGCCATACAAGTGAAGAGAAGAGCTTCCAAAAGGAAGAAGAAAAGGAAATCCACTTCTGATATCATAGGAGGTAGAATTAAAAACAATTTTGATTGAATGAATAAAATAGAGCTCTAGTTTTATGCTCTTAACCCTGTACTACACAGTCCTGAGTTTTAACTACCCTTGAAAGGAAATCCCTTGAAAGCATACTGGGAAAAGGAGAAAATTCCAGTAACCAGTATTTTCTCCTTTTCTCACAATGTTTTCTACTCTTTCAGAGACAATGTTTTCAAATTCCATCATTTTAGCTTCATCTAATCTGTCATCTGCAAATGCTTTTGAATTGGACCAGTTTAAATTTTGTTGTTTGGTAAAGAGTTAAATGTTCACGTAAAACTTTCCCAGTGACCAACTAACACTGAGCTTTAGACAAATAATTGTTTTGTAAAGTTGTTCTTGGAGGCAGGTAATCTCTAAATCCTTTGCCACACATGACCGTAAGAAAGAAAGCTCTTGAAAGCATTGTGAGAAAAGAAAAAAATGATCACTTGCTTTTTCACAATGTTTTCTACCCTTCCAAAGACAAGTCCCATCATTTTAATAAAGTTCTATGTTTTGTCTGGAAATGCTTTCAGTATGGACAAATCTGAAATTTTGTAGTTTGGTAGAGAGTTTATGCAAGTTTATTTGATTGTATTTGTGTTGAATTAGGACTTTAACTCTTTACCATACAATCCCAACTTTTAACGGCCCTGAGAAAGAAGCCTTTTGAAAAAACATTGTGGAAAAAGGAGAAAATGCTGGTAACCAGCATTTTCTCCTTTTACCACAATGTTTTCTACATTCCCCAATACAAATTTCAATTTTTCAGTCAAACTGATTTTGTTGTCTGCAAATGCTTTCAATTTAGACTGGTCTCAAATTTTGTCATTTGGTAAAAAGTTAAAATGGCGACATCTGAAAGCAAGAATGTGATTTACTCAGAATCTCCTGAAACTTTTCTTTATAAGCAAACAACTTTGTGAAATATACTTTACCACACAACACAATTTTATACTTGTCCACATTGAAAGCATTTACTGAGGACAAATTAGGTATGGCTCATGTGGTAAGACTTGTCTGTGAAAGGACAGAAAACATTGTGGGAAAAGGAGGAAATGCTGGTTACTTTTCAAAAGGCCTCTTTCTCAGGGTCGTTAGAACTCTGGATTATGTGGTAAAGGGTGAAACATTAACAGTCAGGCTTTGATAAATTAATTAAAGAAAAAACATTGTGGTAAGTAGGGAGTGAGGTTTTGAAAGAGCAAAGGCAGAATATTAATCCATAACCAAACAACCTTGTTTAAAGATACCTCCATATAGCCAGAAAGAAAAAACACTGTTGAAATTTGATAGACTGTAAAACGGTTCAGAATTAGTCTGCTGTGTAAGGGTAGATATTTTAACGATAAATGTAGTGTAAGAAATAAATATGTATGTCCGAAATCTTCGATTAAAAACCAGAAACATCGGAACAGTGATTTCTTTGATGGCATCCAGAAAATAAAATGTATTTTCTATTTGTTTTAATCGATGCAACCTTGCAACTATCAAGAGCAACATTTGGCATAAAGATACAAGAATGATTATAGTCTGATAAAGTAAAGATGAAATGGGTAAAAACTGGCTCAAAATGAGTATAGATGTATCTCAAAATGCCCATGGGCATAAAAAAGTCTGTTAGGAACATTGTGCACAATGATCTCTACCATTTTCAAAGACAATAACCCATCATTTGTGCCATGTTGATTTTGACGTCTGCAAATGTTTTTTTTTTTTAATTTAGACAAGTCTAAAGTTTAGTTGTTTTGTAAAGAGCTAAAGTGACTTCATTGTCCTGTTTCAGAGAACATGGGCTCCCCTTCATCTATTGGTTCTGTGAAAAGCTTGTCAGAGGAAAGCAACATTCCAAAAATAGAAGTCAATGGGGAGTTAGACACAATCTCACAGTCCAGTGACAGAAAAGTAGCAGATGAAACTGATGGTAGTTTTAAAGAAACAATTGACGAGGTAAGATGACAATGGTGACTTTATTTCTTTTACCTTTGTTTTTTTTTCCTTTTCTCTGCATGTTTTCAAAAGCCTTCTTTCTGGTGGTTTTAAACTACAGGATTGTTTGCTACAGGTTTAACTCTTTATCAAACAATCCTGAGTTTTAATGACCCTTTGAAAGAGCCTTTGAAAATAACCAGTATTTTCTCCTTTTCCCTCAATGTTATCTACCCTTTCTATAAGTCTCATTATTTGTACCACACTGGATTTGTAGTATGCAAATGATTTCAATATGGAGAAAATTTAAATTTTGACATCTGGTAAAGAGTTAATACTGCTTTAAACAGTATTTTATTTAACTCTTTGGCACACAACAAAAACATGGTTTTGTCCAAATTGAAAGCATTTCCAGATGACAATTTAAATGTGGTTTATATGATGGAGTTTGTCTTTAGATAGGGTAGAAAACATTATGGTAAAAGGAGAAAATTCTGGTTACCAGCATTTTCTCCTTTTCCCACAATTTTTTCAACAGTCTGTTTCCTTAGAGTTATTAAAAGTCCTGATTGTGTGGTAAAGGGTAAAATAAAGTCATGGTGGCTAGTTCATCTATTCATGGCTTTTTAGAGCTTCCTCAACAAGTTATATAAATACTATGCTTGCCAATCGGCTGGCTGCTTCCTGATACAATCAATTTCTTTCACATTTTACCGGACAACCACCAAAGTCTTACCTTTACTGAATTGAAAGTATTTTTTTGCAGATGACAAATCCATTGTAACCCAAAAACATATATATTTCTTTGAAAGGGTAGAAAACATTGAGGAAAAAGTGCAGGTAATGAGCATTTTCTACTTTTTCCATAATGTTTTCAAAAGGTCTCTTTCTCAAGGTCGTTAAAACCCGGTATTGTTTTGTAAATGGTTGAATCTTGATATTTGGAAAAGAAGAAGAGTTAAGGTTTTTTTTTACCCGAAAATTTACTTTCCATTTATGCAGCTGTCTCAAATGATGTTTGAAAACATTATAGCAAGCCCCCCCCCCCCAAAAAAAAAAGAAATGCCCAGAATTAGCAATGTCTTCATTTTCAGACAATGGTTTCTTGACCCAAGTTCATATAAATTCTTTTCTGTGACTGCAGAGAATAACAAAATTTAAACTTAAATAATTTATATGAAATCATAATTATCAGTGAATAATTGGAGAAAAGAAAGACAACAACCTTTTTTTAATTATTATTTTTGTGACAAGGAAAAGCTGGTAACCATAGAAACAACAATGGAAGACTTGAATGGTAGTGGAGAGTTTCAGCAGAGTTCAGACTTTGGTGTCAGTGGGGAGTTTTCAGCCTCAGAGAGTACTTTTCTGCAATCATGGGAAAAATCCAAAGAAGAGGTCTCTGCCTCCCCAACTTCAGCCCCTAAAGCTGCCTTCTTAAAATTTAAAGACAAGTAAGCACCATCGTTTTCAAATATTTCATGTATTCATTTGGCAGCTAGGATTTTGTCGGTATGGAGCCAGAAATTTGTGATTTTTTTGCAGTCTCTAATTTACATATCACAAAGTGAATTGTAAGTTAACTATAAATTCAAGTTTCAGTACACTTTATATTTTACTTCTTTTTTCATACAACAACAGGATGCAGTCCCAAGTTACAACAAAGACCAAGAAACTGATACAAAACATAAAAGACAAAAATCTGTTAACCAAGGCAAAGGAATTAGCAGAAACTTTGTCACAGGTATGCCCTACACCTGTCACACTTTAGAATACAAACAGAATTTCCTGCAGACGACCTTTTTTCCATCAGAAAAGATTTGAAAAAGATTGTGCCCACAATGTTTTCACTTGTATTAACACTTTACCAAAAGGCAAAAATATACACTGACTTGTCCAAATTGAAAGCAACTGCTGACAATTTAAATGTGGCTCAAATGATTGAATTCTTTTTGACAAGGTAGAAAACATTGTGGAAAAAGGAGAAAATGACGGTTACCAGCATTTTCTCCTGTTCCCACTCAAAAGGCCTCTTTCTCCTGTTCATTAAAAGATGAGATTCTGTGGTAAATGGTTAATGTCTGAATTTTTGTCCTCTGATAAACAATGATACCAAATGAAAACAGATGTACTCAACTAAATTTAAAGCATTTGCAGACAACAAATTTAATGTAGCATAGGTGATGATTCCTGTAATTGAAAAGGTAAAAACATTGTGGGAAAAGGTTACCAGCATTTTCTCCTTTTCCAACAATGTTTTCTAAAGCTTTTTTCCTCACAGGGATTGTGTGGTAGAGGAATAAAAACAACTGTAGCCCAAGATAAGATTGCAGAGAATGATCAGTCTTGTAGCTGACTCTCTGATATTTTATTTTTACCTTCTTTTTGCCTGAAAGGGGTAATTTTATTTACTTGGCACTTCTTAAATTGAGCCTTAAACCCTGAACACAGAAGTAATTCCAGTAAAAAGTAAAAAAAAAAAGAAAAGGCCAAATTTTGTGATTTCAAAATTCATTGTACCTGAAAAATCTCGCCCTGATTTGACGGTCCAAGATCTGACGTGCAGTCTGATCTCATCATCTTGATCTGTACTGTCTACATTTACCTTTTATCACACAATCCCACTTTTAACAACCTTGAGGAAGACGGCTTTTAAAAACATTGTGGGAAAAGGAGAAAATGCTGGTAACCAGCATTTTCTCCTTTCCCACAATGATTTCTTACCTTTCATAATTCATGATGATTTAATCACACATTTAATTTTTCATCTGTAAACGCTTTTGGTTTGGACCAGTCCAACATTATTTTCATTAAGAGTTAACTCTTTACCAGATGACAAAATTCTGAAATAAACCAAATTGAAAGTATTTGCAGATAAATTTCTAAATTGATGACTTCTGTTTTTGATGGGGTGGAAAACATGGGGAAAGGAGAAAATGCTGGTTTCCCGTAGTGTTTTCCAAAGCTGTATTTCCCTGGGTTGTTAAAGCACAGAGTTGTTTGGTAAAGGGTTAAGTGATATGTGGCAATATAAGAGTTTATTTAAAAAATGGTTCATAAATTTCAGGGTTCAGATGTCTCGATGCTCTCCGGAGGTTTCTTTGATACAGACCAGTTTGAGAGTTTTGACAATCAGACGGGCGTCCAAAGCGCTGAAACTGACATAAAACACAAACCTGACGGTGCTTTTGAAGAGGACTACAGATCAGAATCTTCACGTGTAGATATTTCTGAGCTGCAAGAGGCTACAACAAAAGTGAAAGCCTGTTTTGAAGATGCAACAGTGAAAGATTTAGACACAATTCATACCCTGTTAAGGGACTGGATGTTAGTTTTAAACCAAACATTCCACAAATTTCATATCAGGAAATATGCGCCTTCAGTGGAAAATAAAGAAATTTCCAAGAAAGGCGAAAATCCATTGCGAAACTCTGTTGAATTAGAGGATCAGAGCAAAGCAGATAAATCAGAACAAATTACAAGTATAGAGGCTGGTACTCAAGATATGGCTTCCAATAATTTTGAAAAAATTCTGAGAGACCAAGATTTTTGCTACATAGAAGATCCTCTGAATTTACCAGTGGAGCTTTTTAAATGTGTTTCTCAATTAGTCCAAACTTGTTACGAAATTGGTTGTCTAGGTGATATTCTTACATATCAAAAACTGTGGTTAAAGACAAAAGTATCATGTAGTAATGAACAAATATCTGATGATATCGAAGAAATAGATGTACAAGAAACCGCAAAAAGAGAGTGTGCTCAAAATAATATTTGTGAAACAGAACTCATTGCAAACTCACCAAACACTATTACGGAAGATTTGAAGGAGAGGAACATTCACGCTGTTGAAAGAAATGTTGTGGCAAGTGAATTATTATCATCGTTTGTTAAGGAATCAGAAACTAGTATTGGTGGAGTTCAAAATTCAGATGACAGTGTGGAAAATGGATTAAATCAGGGGACTGATACTATGGCTTGTGCATCTATCAACTTTTTCATCAGACTTTACTTTCCATATCTACAACTTGATAAACTGAAGAAAGAAAACTTGCAATACCCAGAGTGGTCTGGGCTAGTCACATGTTTACAGGGTAAGATTGGTTTAGCTACATATGCTTCTTAACTTTTTACCAAAGAGTTCCAAGATTTAAAGACCCTGGGGGAAAAAGGCTTTTAAAAACAATGTGGAAAAAGGAGAAAATGCTGGTACCAGCATGTACTCCTTTTCACACAATGTTTTCTACCCTTTCATAGGCAAAATTCAGTTTTTGAGTCATGTTTAATTTGTCGTCTGCAAATGGTTTCAATTTTGACTAGTCTAAAATTTGCTGTTTAGTAAAGAATTAAATACAGTGTAGAGCTGAAAGTTGTAAAACATCACTCAATAAATGAGCCATGCTCTGTGAAAAGGGTGTTTAATGCATTTGCAAACAGTATCGACCCAGGTCAGCCTGTGCATTTCTCACAGGCTGACCTTTATCAAAACTTTTTACTTTTGGTAAATTTTCTGCATTTCCAAGGACCATTCTACTTCCTTATTTAGTCTTTTGTTAGACTTGATGGATGATAATTATGTGATGATGTGATATGTGATGATTTGCTTGGTATAATGTATCACAGAGATGCATTAACCCTTTACCACACAATGAAATTTTAGACTTGTCCAGATTGAAAGTACTTGCAGACAACATATCAAATATGGCCAAAATAATGTAGGTTGTAAGTGATAGTTCAGAAAATATTATGGGAAAAGGAGAAAA
Source organism: Tridacna gigas (assembly GCA_945859785.2). NCBI lineage: Eukaryota > Metazoa > Mollusca > Bivalvia > Cardiida > Cardiidae > Tridacna > Tridacna gigas. Next base: position 35,514,986 of record OX244038.2, on the reverse strand, counting down.
TGCTGGTTTTCCTCTTATGTTTTGAAAGGCTTCAACTTCAGGGTCTTTAAGTCCCTTTTGCCCAAGCATGGCTCAAATCTACCTTTACAGTTACCGCCCAGACCAAGTTTACAATTGGTACATTATGTTTTCTAATGCAGGCTGTGCAATCGTAGATGGGGAGAGACTTGGTGTGAACAATGAATCAATCATATCACATTTACTAGAGAGTCGGCATCAGAAAAATGGCAGCTTTGCACTGCTCGGACATATTTCCAGGTAAATCTGAACTTTTACAAATGCAATCAGTTCAAAGAAAGGTATTTTTAGCTCGGCTGTTTTCGAAAACCGCATCAAGGTATTGTTATAGCCCTGTGTTGTCTGCACTGTCATCTGTGTCACTGCGGTGCAAAAACTTTGACGTATGATATCTCTGTTGTTACTGAAGATATTTACTTCAAACTCGGACTAGATGTTGATTATCAAAAGGGAAACCCATACCAGCATGGCAGGCAAAATATTTTTGACACAGTTATACTGTTTTTTTTCACGTGGAATTTTCACTGAAAGTCACCATATTTCTAAAAGCAACTGCAGCCAAGCATTTTAATCCACATGTGGTGCTCTTGTTTATAACCAGTGCAAGACTTAGTGTTAACAATGAATGAATCATATCACATCCTATGGGGAAGGAAATCAGACAAATGGCAGTTTTGCACTAGTTGGACATATATCGAGGTCAAAATTACCTTTACTGTTAAACACTATCACCCGTACAAGATGATTTATCCCTTCACCACACAATCTCAAATTGTAACAACCCAGAGCAAAAAAGCTTGTGTTGAGACTTAATATGCTTTAACCCTTTACCACATGAGAAGATTTTAGACTAGACCAATTTGAAAGCATTTGCAGATGACAAATTCAACTTTGATACAAATGAGCTTAAGCTCTCTGATAGAGCAGAAAACTTTGTGGGAAAAGGGGAAAATGCTGGTTACCAGAATTTTCTCCTTTTCCCACAATGTTTTCAAAAGGCTTCTTTCACAGGGTTGTTAAAACTCAAGATTGTGTGGTAAAGGGTTAACTAAAGGGTAATCAGCATTTTCTCCATTCCTCCAAAGACAAATTTCATGTTGTGAGTCACGTTTAATCTGTTGTATGTAAATGCTTTCGATTTTGACAAGTCTAAAATTTTGTTTGAGAAATTGTGGGCAAAAAGGGCTTCAAATTTCCATTGGGTATTTCAGGAAATTTCTCTTTTCACAATATCTTAACCTTTACCACATAATTTCAAGTTTCAACAACTTTCAGGAAAAAGCCTTTTAAAAACATTATGGGAAAAGAAGAAAGTGCTGGTAATTATAAAAAGAGTAATACAAAATGATAAAGAGTTAATTAGACATGAAGCTCTGAGAAACGAACAGTTCCATGTTTTAATGAATCAAATAAAGCTTTTGGAAACAATATGGGAAAAGGAGAAAATGGTGGTAATCAGCATTTTTTACTTTTCTCAAAGTGTTTTCTATGCTTTCAAAGACAAATATCATTACTTGAGACACCCTATAATTTGTCGTCTGCAAATTCTTTCAATTTGGACTAGTCTTAAATTGTGTCATATGGTAAGGAGTTCAACTAAAGTAAAAGGACAGGAAACCTTTTTTCTATTGCAGGCTTGTCTTATCAGAAAGCTGTAATGCTGTTGACGCTGCTGTTAAATGTTACCCTCACATACAACCCATAGATATGCTCAATCTGTGTCACTTTCACAAGGTTCCCATGGCAACAGTCTTCAAACAATACATGTTAAAAGTGAGGAATCATCTTCACACAATCCACAAGTAAGATTTATACACCCCATTCCATAACACCTTAACCTTTCTTGGGTTCTGCATTGCTTAGTCGTGAAAGTGCAGAACTAGTCTCATAGAGGCCATGGCATTTTTTATCCTTTTCCTATGCTGTTTCCTCTCTTTCAAAGACTAATCTTATTATTTGAACAATGTGATAATTATTTTTCATATGCAAATGTCTTGAGATTGAACAAGACCTAGTCTAGAATTATGTGGTATGGTAAAGGGTTAAACCCATTTCCTCATAATCCCAAGTTTTAATGACCTTTGGAAATTAGACTATTTCAAAAACACCGGTTACCAGCATTTTCTCCTCTTCTTACTATGTTTTACTACCTTACAGAAACAAATCCAATGATTTGAGCCTTATTTAATTGAACCATGTTCTGTGAAAAGTGGGCTTAATGCATCTGCGAAAAGTATTGACCTAGGTCAGCCTACGCAGTCCACGCAGGCTGACCTGGGCCGAAACTTTTCGCCATTCATCAATTTTCTATGTGTCAAAGGACCATTCTATCTCATACATGTAATTAAGTTGGATATTAAAAAAGTGGCTATTATCCAGAATTATTTGATAGCTTGCTTGGTATCATGCATCACGGAGATGCATTAAGCCCCATTTTGCCAGAGCATGGCTCATGTCTGCAAATGCTTTCAATTTGGACCTGTCTGAAAGATTTTCATGTAATAAAGAGCTAAAACATATTTTCATCTGTATACACATATTTATCTAACAGACCGGACATAGAAGAGTGCCTTTTCAGTCAGCCCGATGTGAGACACAAATGGTTAGAAGTACTGCTGGAGGAAGATTCTAACATGGACAAGATAAAAGACTCTAATGGCAATCCCAGGTAGCTTTTGTCATTGTTGTACTATTGTACTACTTGATCATTTAGAACAATACACCAGTTTGACAGTCTCTGTAGTTGAATGTAATAGAGAGAGAGAGGGGGGGGGTAGAGAGAGGGAGACTTTGACTCTCTACATGTCAAAATCATCGGAAGAAGGGGAGGGGGAAACAGAAAGAGAGAGGGAGAGAGATGAGGTGAGACTCAGACTATATCTAAAGGTGTCAGTATGGAAATATTATGAATTAGGAAGTAAGAGAAAGTTTGATTTTTGTAATGCTACAGAAAACAATGTTGGAAAAGGAATGACTGCCTCTAACATAACAAGCAGTTGCCTCTGTTTCCTCAGTGGTTTCTAAAGGTGTCAACTGCAGAGGTATTAGAACTTGTATGCATACAATAACCCCTTACCACACAATCCCGAGTTTAGACCCTAACTAAAGAAGGCTTTTAAGGACACTGGGAAAAGGAGAAAATGCTGAGAATCAGCATTTTCTCCCTTTCCCATATTGTTAGTACTATTTCAAAGACAGAAAGCATCTTTTAAGCTACATTAGATTGTTTCTGCAAATGCTTTCAGTTTGGACGAGTCTAAAATTTTGTTGTGGGTAAAAGAGTTTAACCCTTTACCAAACAATCCAGGGTTTTAACAACCCTGAGAAAGAAGCCTTTTGAAAACATTATGGGAAAAGGAGAAAATGCTGGTAACCAGCATTTTCTCCTTTTCCCACAATGTTTTCTGCCTGTCCCATAACAAATTTCAATTTTAAGTCAGATTTAATTTGTCGTTTGCAAAAGCTTTCAGTTTGGACTAGTCTAAAATTTTGTCGTTGGGTAAAGAGTTAAGGACTAATATTGAGCCATGCTCTATGAAAAGGGAGGTTAATGCATCTGCAAAAAGCTATCAACCCAGGTCGGCCTGCGCAGTCCTGGGGGAATCTTTTCTGCTTTTGGTTAATTTTCTGTATGTCAAACAACCATTGTACCTCATGATTCTCTCGATCGTTAGACAAAATGGACTTTATGGACCCTTTACTATGTAATGACTTGCTTTTAATATGGAGATGCATTAAGCCCCCTTTTGCCAGAGCATGGCTCTGTTATTTTTCTTCTGCAGACCCATGAGCCATAAACTCAGCTGGAAGAATGGTTATCTCATAGAACAAGTATTATGTAAACTTAGGTCATACCAGTCTATGAACATAGGTCCACTGTTATCTCTGTTTCATGAATATGGGTATGTATACTGTTTGTTATAATTTCCATTGCTCTTTCATGATTGCCAAGCCCCAGTAGCACTGATCATTGTTTCCATGATGGTTATGAGGGAAAGAAGCCACAGGCTTAGGAATAATATTGTGCAAATTGCTGGTACAAGAAACTCCAGGAAAGCATGGATAGGTGCACTGGCTTCCACAATAATACCAAAATAATGTTGAAAATGACATTAAAGACTATGTGTACAATCAGTCAATCAATCAATCAATCAATCAATCTCTCATAATTGTAATCGATTTTGCAATGTAATTTTAATGGTGTCACCTACAATCATTTGAGACAGCATAAATTGTATAGAAATCAAAATGTGGACTTCGTTAATAGGAAATTATCAGAACACAAAACCTGAGCTATCATCTGTAAAAAGGAAATGCTGTCTGATTTAGAACTTTCAAATTTTCTTTGCAGACATAAATATAAGAACAAAAAAACTCAAACATTTTTAGCTCCACTGTTTTTGAAAAAAATGCCCAGGTATTGTTGTAGCCCGTTTGTTATCGTCCATGTCTGACCATCCATGTCTGTGTCGCCTTCTTGCAAAAACTTTGACATTTTGTAATATCTCTGTCATTACTGGGACTAGTTGTTATCTATTAAAAGGAGAACCCATACAACAGGGGCCGATAACTATAGAAATTTTTTTGACACTGTCATGCCCATATTTCCACTTTGATTTTCACCAAAAGCAACTCCGGCAGAGTGTTGGGACCCACATACAGTGCTCTTGTTTAAGTCAGTAGGAGACTGTGAAATAATGAGGTATATTAATCCTTTACCACACAGTCCCTACTTTTAACAACTCTGAGAAAGAAATCTTTTAAAAACATGGGGGAAAAAAGAGAAAATACTGGTAACCAGCATTTTTTCTCTTTCCAACAATGTTTTCTGCCTTTGCCAAAACAAATTTCAATTTTTTGAGCCACACTTATTTTGTTGTCTGCAAATGCTTTCAGTTTGGACAAGTCTAAAACTTTGTTGTTTGGTAAAGAGTCAAACATGCTTTGGTTCAATTATAAATTCAGTTAGATATGTACACTGCAGAATGTTTTCATCTTTTAGATACTGGAATGGCGTTCTGCAGTTAATGAAGTATCTAAAACAAGTTCAAGGACACTTGAAGGTCATTCTACATCTCAGGGACCTTGACCTCTTGTCACTACATCATCCTCAAGGTAAGGGGACAGTTTTGTGATTTGGTACACTCAACTCATTATCTCTTAATGATGTCCCAGTCAAATATTAATTATCGAAATGAAGCAAACTGCACTTATATATGAGCCATGCTCTGTGAAAGGGGCTTTAACCCTTTACTACACAATCCCGACTTTTAACGACCCTGAGGGAGAGGCCTTTTGAAAACATTGTGGGAAAAGGAGAAAATGCTGGTAACCAGCATTTTCTCCTTTTCCCACAATGTTTTCTACCCTTTCAATAACATTTTTTATGTTTTAAGAGACATTTGATTTGATGCCAGCATAACCCAAGGAGATGCCCTATTGTTTTTGGGTCACATGGGTCAAAGGTCAAGGTCACAGGTGAACTGTGTTTTCTCTGTGACAAGGTGCTGGGGGGGGGGGGGGGGGGGGGGGCTATTTTTGTCCACTTTGCAACAGATCTAATTTGAAAAATGTATTTTACATGTCAGGATGAAAAATGTTTCTAAATGTACATGTATATCTGTCTTGAGCCTTTACCACTTTATTACCACACAATCCCGAGTTTTAATGAGCTTGAGGAAGATTGCCTTTAAAAACATTGTTAGAAAAGGAGATATGCTGGTAACCAGCATTTTCTCCTTTCCCACAATGTTTTCTGTCCATTCAAAGATGAATCCAGCCATTTGAGCCACTCTAACTGTATTGTTTGCAAATGCTATGGATTTGGGCAAGTCGAAAATTTTGTTGTCTGCTAAAGAGTTAACATTATATACTCGGCTGTGAATAACATCAGAAAGCCTAATCTTTATTACATACATTTTAAACTGGACAGGTTATTTGCCAAGTGACCAGCAAGAATGGGAATACCTTCTGACAACATTCAAGGAGATGATTGGTGCTTGTAACCAGGAACCAGAGTTAAACACTTCTGATTGGTCTATGACAGTCACATGGAATTCCCTTGCAATTCTATTGGTTAGAAATGTGGGTCCAGATTTGGCTTTGTCCCTGCTTCAGAAATGTGGACTTGAAGAAGGGGAGCTCAGTGCAGAGTTTTACCAGACATGTTTGCTGTCTAGTGTCACTCAAAAGCATAAGAGGTATTAATTATATCTATTTATTTTTAGCTCTGCTGTTTTCGAAGAAAATGTCGAGTTATTGTTGTAGCCCTGGCATTGTCTTGTGTCATCAACCCTCTCCGAGTCGGCATACTAAAACTTTGACATTTTAAAATATCTCTGTTATTACTGGAGATATTTACCTCAAACTTGGACAAGTTGTCAACTATCAAGAGGGAAACCTATACAACAAGGGCAGATAACCATCAAAGTATTTCTGACACAGTTATGCCCTTTTTTTTTTTACTTAGAATTTTCACTGAAAATCAAACAAGCCTAGTGTTGGAACCTGCATTCAGTGCTCTTGATACTTCTCAACTCTTTACTACAATGTGACTGAGTTTTAACAACCTTTAGGGAAAAGGCTTAATAAAAAAACGTGTTTGGTAATCCTTTTAAAGACGAATTTCTAAGTTTAAGCCACATTTTAGTTGCTATCTGCTCTTGCTTTGAATTTTAGACAAGTCTAATTTTTTTCAGTGTGATGAATAGTTATATAAGAAAAAAACATTATAATCAATTTCAAAATGATGCAGTGTTATGATTTCTGAATCTAACTATTGATTTATTTAACATGTATTTAGATAATCATTGAATTATCTAGAAGTGTTTTAAAGATGTTAGTGAATGCTTAAAATGCTAAATTGTTCTCGGGGTCCCAAACTGTTGACATAAGGGCTTCCCCAAATTAGAAGCCCAGTTGGGTCATTGTTACTACTAGATAATATATGGCTGTTTGTGTTACATAGCAATTCTATATCCAACTTCCTATATTATCTCATTACTTCTTGAAACAAATTTACAGCAGATCAGTTTCTTACCGAAATTGATCAGCTGGTTACTGGTGGATAGATATTTAGCACATATACATAACTACTTCAGTTGTTTAATTTCATTCATACTTTTCCAGGTTGATACTACACTCTGTGTTGGAGAAAGTGGACATGTATTTGTGGTCGCAAAGACCAGTTGCTTTTACACCGCAGGTTAGTCAGTTTGATTGATTGATGTGTAACCCTTAACCCTTTACCAAACTATATGTGTTTAGACAACTCTGAGGAAGAAGACTTGACAATATTATGAGAAAAGGAGAACATCATTTTCTTCTTTTCCCACAATTTTTTCTCTCCAGAGAGCTTCAGCTCATTTGTATCAAGTTTGAAATTTTTGCCTGCAGGGCTTTTCACTCTTTGAAAGAGGAATAAGATTGGGGTTAAAGCATCAAACACAAGATTAAGTTACTTTCACAGAAAGTGTAGATCAAAGTCAGATTGCACATAATGTGCAGTTATATGCTATTTTGCCAGATATCCTGACAGAAACAGCCTTGAAATTGCAGTAAATGTTACTGCAACTTTTGTGTATGTTCATTAAAGATCCACTAAACCCCACCCCCCCTTACACACGCACACACAATGTGGTGGGAGATACTGAGGTTTTTATCTCTCTGTCCTCAGACAAACTTTTTGTCCTCTGTTTGTATAGTTTTCAACCATTTTAGCTGAAACTTAAATTATCGTTTCTTTACTCTTGCTGTGGCCCTTTTGATTTTTAGGTTGGCAGTTTTCAAAGAAAATGTGGAGGTACTGTCATAGCCCTGGAGTCATCATATGGGTTGTTTTGTCATCGTCATGCAAAAACTTGGACATTTTATAATATCTCTGTTATTACTGAAGATAGTTACTTCAAACTCAGACTATTTGTTTAATTATAAAAAGAGGAATCCATACAACAGGGGCACGTAACTATCAAAATATTTTTGACACAGTTATGCCCTTTTTTGACACAGAATTTTTACATAAAGCAACTGTAGCAGAAGGCTGGCACCTGCATATGTTCTTCTTGTTTTTCCCTGATCCAGTGACAAAGCAATCTGTTTGGGGAGTATTGTTAGCTTTTGACAGTTCTTCTTTCATTCCTTAGCACTTGAGAGGCTACATTTGTTTTCAACAGTATTTCAAGCATGTCATGGCAGTCTGCTGTAACTTTGAAAGAGTTTTATCTTATAGATTTGACTATACACGTAGCCAGTACAGATTAAAGATCAGGTTGCACATTACATATTGCGTGATATTAATACATGATATCTGCAAAAGCCCCTATTTTTAGGGACCAATGTGGCCCTCTTGTTGATATGATGCAATAGACAAAATAGGCCTAAGTACACTGATGCAAATTTCCTGGTAACTATAGCAACATCAGGTAGTGTTGAGCAGAGCAAACACACTATTTGACACTAATGCCTTAAGTCTTTACCAAACATCCGGAGTTGTATCAATCCGGAGGAAATAGCCTTTTGAAAACCTTGTGGGAAAAGGAGAAAAAAATTCTGGTAACCAGCATTTTCTCCTTTTCCTACCAGGTTTTCCACACTTTCACAGACAGTTACCTTAACCCTTTCCGAAACAAGCCCTGGTTTTCATTGTCTGCAGTACAAGTCTTTTGAAAACACTGTGGGAAAAGGAGAAATTGCTCGTAACGAGCAATTTCTCCTTTTCCCACAGTGTTTTCTACCCTTTTTGAGAACTTTCTGCCATTTTCATCAAATTTAAAATTGTTGTCTGCAAACTCTTTCAATTTGGACCAGTCTAAAATTTGTCGTTTGGGAAAGGGTTAATTTCAGCTATATTTAATGTGGTGTCTGTAAATAGTTCCAATTTGGACAAGTCTAAAATCTTATCATTTGGTAAAAAGTCAAACTGTTTTTAGGTGCACTATCTATTAACTAATGAAGACAGGCTTAAATCAGAATCAGAAAGTGAGAGTGCAAGGAGAAGAGAAGAAACTGTCAGTTCACTTGTGAGTACATTTATTGATGTTTAAAGAATTTTTGTGGTAGTTTATAGTTTGTCTTACAAATTTTTAGAATAAAATCCATGTTTTTTTGTAAAGAAATGATTTTGGTACTGTATAGTTTCTCTGGCCTATTTTCATATAAAAGTCTTTGCTTTAATGTATGTGTTTGTTTTGTTAATTTTCTTTTCTTTAGAATGCTCATGTATTTGATAGATGGATGATTTGGATTGTGAAGAAATAGCCATTGTGCGTAACTCCATTACATTTACACCTGAGGATTTGTTTTAGTTTATTCATTCTGTGATTAGAAAGAAATGTCTGAATTTCTTCTTTGCTTTGAATGACCACATACTAGAATACAAGTGATAATTAATGCTATGTTACAGACTGTCGCTCTCAAAGAAGATAAATCTTTACAGAATAGCCCCCTTGCTGAGGATCCGGAATGTCATTGGGGAGTGAAGACCAAGTTTAATAAGTAAGATACATATTTGAGCTGTGCTCTGTAAAAATGGGGTTTAATGCATTTGCATAAAGTTTCAACCCAGGTAAGCCTGCGCAGTTGGCAGTTGCTATTGGTCAGTTTTCTGCATGAAAAAGGAACAGTCTGCCTCATGATTCAGTCGTCTGTTAGACAAAAAAGGATTTTATGGATCCATAATTATGTGATGTCTTGCTTTGTAAAACAATCCTAGAGATGCATCAACCTCCATATATCCAGAGCACCATTCATGTTCTATTATTCATGATTGAAGTTGCTTTGTTGGACAGTTTGGGTCAACAAGGGTGTAACCTGGATTTCAAACTTTAACACACACCAAATCAAGGCAAATATTTCAACCCATAGTAAGAAACAAATAAATGAAATTTTATTAGGACCAGAAAAAACAATGAAATTTTAACAAAATGGGATGGCGGTGGAAATCCAAGATCAGATTACATGTTCTGTGTAATGTGATCTTGATCTACACCATCCTCAAAAATCATTCGATCTTGATTGACATTGTCAAAAATAAAGCATCTGTTTTGCTTAATGCCCCAAGGATAGATGATAGAAATAACATTTTGGGTGAAAGTGGCCGAAGGAATCTTTGATTTAATCCCATTTTTAGCTCCACAGGCCATGGCCCTGTGTCTGTAGTGCGTGACACACAGAAACGATCTTGCCATAGGGACCGTTTAACAAACAATTTGTAAGTTTTTGCATAAGAATTTACATAGCTTCATAACTATGTTCAGATTTACGAAATTTGTTACTCCATTGTACTATACTTTTGTTACCTTGTGAATTTGCGCAAGTAAAGATTTTCATAACTCTTCAATTGAAGGCAGAAACAGTTGTTCCCATGCACTTATTACCTAGGTAAAAACTGTAAAAATCTTCTGGGTATAAACCGTATGGCCTAGGGCTACCCGAATTGGCATGAAACTTTATCTGATAGACCCCTACTAAGATTCTTCAAAGTACAGCCTTGGGGCCAAAATTGGCCTCACACTGGGGGTCACAACATAGCGTTGTATAGTGAGAACTTTAGAAATCTTCTTTTAATCCATACTTAGCAAATTTAGTAATTAGCTCCACCTAATGGACCTCCTCAAATTATAGCTCTGGGGTCAAAATTGGCCCTGCCCTGAGGGTCACAAGTTTTACATGGGCTTTTATACTGAAAACTTCAAAACTCTTCTTCCTAACTGTAAGGCCTAGGGCTACCAAATTTGACATATAGCTTCATGTAGTGGATCTCTTCTGAATTTGTTCAGAATTCAGCCGTTGAATTGAAATAAGCCGTGCCTCTCATGTTTTGATGAGAAAACTTTAAAAATGTTGTTGTTTATAACTATACAGCCTAGACCTGTATTATTTGGTATGTGGTTGTATCTTGTTGACCTCTACCATGACTCAAGTAAATAGTAAATATAGGTCATAATTATAGTTTAAAAAACATTGTTATAGGTCAAAAATAGACTTGCCCTAGTGTTAGAGAAAACTTTGTAAGTCTTCCTGTTTGAAGACATTTGGCCTAGAATTGTAATGTTTGGTGTGTATGGTTTGTACTTATAATCCAGTGGAGCAATACAGGGCCATCATAGCCATCTTATTTTCAACATTACACAATTGCATAGTGTTCCTTGTAGGAACTTGGTCAGAATATTTGTCTTGATAAAATCTCGGATAATTACAAAATTGGGTCACATCAGGTCAAAGAAAAAGCTTGTGTGCACCCTAGAGGCCACATTATCAGCCTGATACTCATAAAACTTGGTCAGAATGTTTGTTTGGTAAAATCAGGGACAAGTTTGAAATTGAGTCACAATGGGTAAAAAGTAGGCCACAAGGGAAAATCTTGGAAAAAACTTGTCTGCACTCTAGAGGCAACATTTTCAGCGTCATACTCATGAAACTTGGTCAGAATGTTTGTCTGGAGATAGTCTTGGACAAGTTTGAAATTGGGTAACATCAGGTCAAAAGTAGGTGACAGGGCCAAATCTTAGAAAAACCTTGTGTACACTCTCAAGGCCACATTTTCAACCTTATACTCATGAAACTTGGTCAGAATGTCTGTCTTACTAAAATCTTGGACACACAGAAGATTGGGTCATGTTGAGTCAAAAGTAGGTCACAAGACCAAATCTTAGAATAACCTTGTGTGTACTCTAGAGGCCACATTTTCAGCCTGATACTCATGACACTTGGTCAGAATGTTTGTCTGCATGAAATCTCGGAAAAGAATGATTTCAAGGCTCATCAGGTCAAAAAGTAGGTCACGGGGCCAAATCTTAGAAAAACCCTGTGTGACTCTAGAGGCCACTTTTTGAGTCAGATTCAAATTCAAAAATAGGCTAAATTGGTCAGAAAGTAGATATCACTTACACTCATGCATTTTACGTCATCAGGACCAAGATCTTTTCAGCCTTATCAATCATAGATGGCTGCACCCAGGTGAGCGCTTTAGGGCCAATGACCCTCTTGTTCTGTTTTCAGATACTGTGGCTGCTGCTCAATCCCTTTGAAGGAGGTAGTTTCACATTCAGAACCTGGAGTACTACTCTTCAGATGTGGTTAGTATACAGCAATATTTCGTTAACTCTTTACCGCACAATGACGCCTTTAGACGCCCCTGGGAAAGAAACCTTTTGAAAACATTGTGGGAAAAGGAGAAAATGCTGGTAACCAGCATTTTCTCCTTTTCCCACAATGTTTTCTACCCTATCAAAGAAAAATTGCACCATTTGAGCCACATTGAAATTGTCGTCTGCAAATGCTTTCAATTTGGACAAGGCTAAAATTTTGTCGTCTGGTAAAGGGTTAACTCTTTACCAAACAACAACATTTTGGACTAATTCAAAGTGAAAGCATTTGCAGACGACAAATAAAATGTAGCTCAAATGATGAAATTTGTTCTTTATAGGATAGAAAAACAATTTTCTTCCTTTCTTTATTATTTCAGGGCATGGTTTTCACAAACAGTGTCTACCAGACAGAGAGTGCATCCTATGTGATGAGGACTCCGACCATTGACGTTTCTTATTTGAAAACCTATGAACCAAACAAAATTTTCCATTATTCAAAATTGAAAGCATTTTGCAGACGACAAAATAATTGTGGCTAAAATTGGGATTTTTGTTTCTTAGAAAGGGCAGAAAACATTGTGGGCAAAGGAGAAAATTCTAGTTACCAGCATTTTATCCTTTTCCCACAAAGTTTTCAAAAGTCCTTTCCCTTTGGATCGTTAAAACACGGAATTGTGTGGCAAATGGTTAAACAGCATTGTATTACCGGTATGTATAACAGTGATCAGCTTACCTGTGATTCATAAGCAGCATTCCTAAGCAGTGTATAGCAAATATTTAGCTTGACTGTTTTTGAAGATGACATCGAGGTATTGCCATAGCCTCATTGTCATGGAAAAGAAAAACCGTTGGACATTTTCTCATATCTCTGTGACAACAGAATTTATTTACTTAACACCAGAGAAAAATATGTTCACTATCAAAAGGGGAATCCATGCCAGAAAGGTAGTTAACTCTTACCAAATTTTAGACAGTTATGTCCCTTTTTAAGTGATGAATTTTTATGCTGAAAAAGCACCTAAAGCCAAGCCTTGACACTGGAATACAGTGCTCTTGTTTATTTGTCTATTACGTATGAGGCATGCTTTGTGAAAAAGGGGTTTGATGCATTTGCAAAAAGTACTGCAGTCCGAGCAGTCGAAACTTTGCTATTGGTCAGTTTTCTGCATGTCCAAAGACATTCTACCTCATGATTCAGTTGGCTGTGAGAAATGGATTTTAGGGATCAATAATTATATGATGGCTTGTTTGGTATAATGCAGCGTAGATGTGCATTAAACCCCCTTTTCCCAGAGCATGGCTCGTGTATGACGGCAGATTGATAAGTAGTGAGCCTTGTATTGAAGGATTCAAGCAGGGATGTCCTTTTTCAGCCCGACTATTCCAGGACTCTTTAAGGCTGTGTACCCATTGGTCAGTTTTTGTCAAAGTGATAGCATTCTACAGTAAACAAGGCAAGGCAAGTGAAATCGCTTAAAAATGAAGTCTGTCATTTTCATGGCTGCCATTGTGGCGTAGAGTTGACTGAGCTTTTGCCTGATCCGACTCCAGGAGACTTTTATGTATTTCCTAACTTGAAAAAGCACATTTCCGGTACCCACTTTCAGCCACATGATGATGTCATACATGCAGTGGTGGACTTTCTGAATGGTCAAGAAAAGGACTTACCACTTAAGGCCCTTAACCCTTTCCCAAACAAGCCCAGGTTTTCACGTGTCTGCAGTACACGTCTTTTGAAAACACTGTGGGAAAAGGAGAAATTGCTCGTAATGAGCAATTTCTCATTTTCCCACAGTGTTTTCCACCCTTTTTGAGACCTTCCTGCTATTTTCATCAAATTTAAAATTGTCGTCTGCAAACTCTTTCAATCTGGACCAGTCCAAAATTTGTCGTTTGGGAAAGGGTTAAACATCCCTGACAAAAGTGCTGTACTGAAGGGGATTATGTTAACTCTTTACCACACAATCCCGAATTTTAACGACTCTAGGAATGTAAGCTTTTGAAAACATTGTGGGAAAAGGAGAAGATGCTGGTTACCAGCATTTTCTCCTTTTCCCACAATGTTTTCAAACCTTTGCAAATGCCATCATTTAAACTGCACTGAATCTGTCATCTGCAAAGGCTTTCAATTTTGACAAGTCTAACATTTTGTCGTTTGGTAAAGAGTTAGACATGTCTATATTGAAAACATTTGCAGACACTAAACTAAAATTGGCTCAAATGATGGGAGCTTCCTTTGAAAAGGTAGAAAACAATGCATTAATAGGAAAGGAAGAAAATGCTGTTGCCTGCAATTTTCTCAGTTTCCCAAGATGTTTTTAAAAGCTTCATTCCTCAGCATCATTAAAATACAGAATGGTCTGGTAAAGTTTTCAAGGCACTTATCAAAGTGCATACATGTAATATATATTTTCATAAAACAATAATGCATTTTTTGTGTGTACTGTATTTTCCTTGGTGCAATATATTTTTCTTTAAAGAAAATCATTACAAAGAAAGTGCAATGAAGATAGTTATTAGCGAAAAGTAGACACTGCTCAGTGAATGATTTTCATTTATTCTATACCCATCTGTTTAACCCTGTGTCAGACAAAATATCAGACTGACCCAAATTGAAAGCATATGCAGACAACAATATTAAGGTGGCCAAAATGGTGAAATTTGTCCTTGATAGGCTAGAAAACATTGTGGGAAAAGGTAAAAAAGCTGGTTACCTGCCTTTTTTTCCATTTCCCACAATGTTTTCAGAAGCCTTCTTTCTCAGGGTGATTGATAGTTGGGATTGTGTGGTAAAGGTTTAACCATTTGTCTAACAACCCCATGTTTTAATAACTGAAGAAAATGTACTTTCAAAAATATTGAGGCAAAAGGAGAAAATGCTGTCAATCAATGTCATTTATCATATCAGAAAAGTTTTAAACCTCGGCATATTTCTTTCAATTTCAAAATTGTCATCTGCAGATGCTTTCAATCTCAAAGGGTCAAACATTGGTTGTTTTCTCAAGGGTCAAAAAACAAAGTTGCTTCAAAAGAAAATCCATGGCAACACTGCCTATATTTTTTTTTTTTAGCCTCAGAAATCATTTGTGAAGTTGTGTACATGAATTTGTTGAAAATTAAACCAATTTATTACAATTGTTTTTCATTCCTTTACACCCTTTTTTCAGACAATTTTTTTTTTTTTTTTTTTCTAGATTCCATTTTTTTTTTCCAAAAGTTAGAATGTTAAACAAATATCAGAATAGGAGAGGTTACTTCTATGTTTTTGTAGTTTTGCTCATTAATAGGCCATAAAATTTCGTGGCATTTGTCGCAGATAATGCCACTATGAGTTCAATACGGTATTTTGAAAATCATGCAACGTAGTTTGTTCAAAACCGATGGAAGTAAACCCAAAACTCAATTTTTCTAAAACAAATAAATGTTTCGATAGCACTCAGATATATAATATACAACGGCGTATTAAAATAAACTGGATTAGGCCATCGATTATGGGAATGCGTCTTTTTTTTTTATTAAAAATATCTATACCCACCATGGCTTCTGTTGGCGCAATGATACAGACAATCCTTTTCTCCTGACCGTGTTCGTCCCAAAACCAGTTCATCCAGGGCTTGTTCGTCCCTTTGCTTGTTTGTCCGGGCTTGTTCGTCCCGTATAATTGCTTGTTTATTTTTGAAATCATTAATTCCACTCAATGGCTCTCTTGACAAGTGCCACACCAGTGCTTTCAACGTTTGATTTTCAATACATGAATCATGGGCTAAATCCTTACATACTTGTAACAGAAAATTTGAACAAGTAAGAACCGTGGAATAATAAAGTAGACAATTGTTCATATGATTTTTATTAAGATTAAAAACACGTGCCTAAATCGAACCAAAACTGATTCAGACCAAAACTACATATACGAATTGTATCTTAACCCATTACTCCATAAATACTTTTTTAAACACAGCCTTAGCAGAAGACTTTCGAAAACACTGTGGCAAAAGAAGAAACTGTTCATAATGAGCAATTTCTCCCTTTGAGACAATGTTCCTCATCTTAAATTCAAACTTTCATTTGTCAAAATTTACAACTGTCGTCCACTTGTACGTTCAATTTTGACCTGTCTCAGTATTTAGTACGTGGTAATTGGTTAATACGAGAAGTATTTCGAGATATCTTTAGTTGCATTCCTGCATGCGCATTTACTTTCCTGCTCTTCAGTGGAAAACCAGTTATGACATTACATAAACTGGGTTATTCCCCACTGGAAACTTTCATGGTTATACTCTGTACCAGCAGTTTCATCTTGTCCCACAATGTTTTCTAAAGCCTTTTTACCTCAGTGTACTTAACCCTTATCCTGCTAAATAAGTGAAATGAAACTTTCAAGCCAAAATTTTGCTATTTCAAAGGTATTTTGAGGGGGGATATCTCCTGATCGGACAGTGTAAATTCCAGATAAATCTGCATGTTCTGTGCAGTCTGATCTTGATCTACACTGTCTTCAATAGGCCTTTGTGTCGCGCTCAGCAGCCTACGGGTTAGAACAAGTCATGGTTTGGTAATAGGTCAATCAAAACATGAACAGTGGCTTACACTTGCACTGTGACGTGTGGAAAGAGTGTTTTCACCAGATTAGAGGCAAGAAGAATCCTGTGGAAGAAGTACGTTACACTTGGCCCTGAAGCAGATTAACAGGTACTGTAATAAAAAAGGAAAAAGGTATTTTTCGGGATATATTGCTATGAAATGCCTCTATTCGCTGACCTGCTTCCTTGCCACAAGTTTAGTTTAAAGAGCGACCGTTTTCGCACAAAAGGCAGCTAGTGGCTCTTTTAAACACCAGGGGCGCATGGATAGGTGAGCTAGCCAGCGTTAACATCTGAAATACTGTTGAAATAACATCCAATACTTTTCGTTGTGCTATATAAGCCATGTTTCGTCGGGCTGATATTACTCCAGGAACACATGAACAAGTGATTGTCACCTTAATATAAGTGAAAAATGGTTGGAAGCGGCGTAAAAAAAAAACTCAAATTCACACAAAGACCCATTTACTTTTGAATGAAACCTACATAATAGCACTGGGGGCCAAGCCAGTCGGTGATGAGCCAGGCTTGTACCCCGGGAGGTTGCGAGTTCGAATCCTACCTAGGCGGAAGTTCATTTCGGAGTTCTGACGAAAGAGGATTCAGTGACCACTTACCGTTGAATATGGTTTCGGTTATGATGGAATCCGAGATCATCCAGAGGCTTGAAAAGCTTTTGGTGTAAAGTATTAATACAAAAACGAGGAAGAAGCATGTACATAGGTGCACTGTCCGTCGTGACATGACTGAAATAGTGTTCAGGACTGCGTCAAATAACATACGGACTATAATAGGGACTTTAATTACAGCCACACTAGTATTTCTTATGGGTACATTTTGCCATGCAGCGCATGTGAAAGTTTTCGCTAAAAATTTCTTGACTTCGAGCGGATTTATCGCGCCACCACTAAAGGGGATCAAAACTTTGACGCGTTATTTTTGCTACTTGGAACCTTTTTTCGTGCTTCAAAACCTTTCCATGAAATCCGTAACAATTCCAAGTATCTCTACACAGCTTTAAAAAATGAAAATTGTTTGTTGTGTGAGTACAATCTTCAAAATTTCAACAGGGTACCTTTTATGCTGCTGCGAAAGTTTTCATTCAACATGGCTGGATATTGGCAGAAACTTTTGCACCACCACAAAAGGGGCCATTTTTTGTCATGGACCTAGTCATCGTTCCCTTTGGGTCTACTTTGTCGCAATGAAAGAGTTGGCTCGGGACTGGGATCAAAGTAAAGGTCTCTGGCAGGTGATTTTTATTCTTGTGTCTTCTCTCTCCCCCGCCCCCCCCCCCCCATGTTCTTTTTTTTTTTTGTAATTTCTGGTATTTACAACAGGATTCTTTCTCTCCCTCCCCCCCCCCCCCCTTTCCCAATAGGAAAACTGTAGTTGATACTCCTACGCTATGATGTGGATACTTTTCGGTGAGTTTACTGGTGTTTTATTTCTGAAGGATTTATGTTTTAGACATGTCAATATACATGCGCTACATGCACTTTGTCTTAAAATTTGACCCTTTTCCATACACCATTTTAGACTTGTCCAAATGGAAAGCATCTGTATAGGACGGATTAAATTGCTCAAATGCAAGGATTTATATCGAAAATGGTAGAAAGCATTGTGGACATGGAAAAACTTTTGGTTACCAGCATTTTCTCCATTTCCCACAACGTTTTCAAAAACCCATTTCCGCAAGGTCTCTATAAAACGGGATTCTTTGGTAAAAGCTTATACCATACCATACTTTATAATACACTTCATACTTTATTTTTTTCCGTCATCTACGATATACAACCCATATGTTAGGATCTTTTTAGTTTGATCTCTTTTCATTTGCAGACGACCTTCAAAATGTGGACTTGTATTTGAAAGGGAAGCAAATGGACGCGGCAAATGGAGAAAATACTGGTTTCAAGAATTTTCTCCTTTTCCCACAAAAATTTCGTTTGGCTTCTTTCTCAGCGTCGTTAAAATAGATTTGTTTGGTTAAGAGGTTAACTTATTACCACGCATTCTTTAAAAAACTTTTGTAACGAAAAGGAGGGACAATGACGGGTAAGGAAGACGTGTTTATTTTTTTCCTAATACGGAATACATGTACGTACATCGCAGGAAAAAGGAATGGTGAAATGTTTCAAGAATTTGCCCTTTTCCCTTCATGTTTTTGAAATTTGCCCACAGCATGAGACGTTTAATTCCTTTACGTACTGATAGTGAAGCAAAAGGGGATATTGCTCATAAAGCAAGACTGAAATTTACAGTGTTTTCACATGCACACAAGTATAGTTTTCACAGATGTTTTCATAGTCGTCTAAGTAAAGTCAGACACTATGACGTTTTACTAAACAACAAAACTTCTGAATTGTCAAAATTCAAAGCACTGGCAGACGACACCTTAAATGTGGCTCAAACAGTGAGATTTCTCTTTGAAAGACTAGAAAATTTTGTGGGAAAAGGAGAAAATGCTGGTTACGTGCATTTTGTCCTATTCCCACACGTTTTCAAAAGCCTTCTTCCTCGAGGTTGCGAATGTGTGTTTGTATGGTGTTTAATGCCGTTTTCAACATCTAAACATGTAGACTGCTTCAGCCAGTGCACCTATGCATGCTTTCCTGGAGTTCCTTTTGCCAGTGCTTTGCACAATATTTTCCCAAACCACTGGCTGCTTTCCCACACGACTATCGTCGAAACAATGACAGGAGTTGAGACAAATGAATCCTGTAACAAAAACTTTTATCCATACTTGGAAAGAAATTCGCTGGCTTGGGATTTGAACCAGCAACCCCCCCCCCCCCATTTCAAGCCCTGTTTGTTAACGACTGAGCTACCGAGTTTCGCTCAGGGTGGGTAAAACAAGGGATTGTTTAGTTAAGGGCAAATTAACATATAAAACACTTTATTTATTAATTGATGTTTCTAGTTTTTTATTAGGTTGATTGAATGAATGGTGTTTTACGCCAGTTTCAACGTTATTTCAGTCATATCACGGTGACAACTCAAATAATCACGTATTTCCTGGGTTAAATCAGAACTAGGCTGGGGCTCTGAAGTGTCTTGCCAAAGACACTCCCATGAACACTCCCATGAAAAGCCCAGTGAATCCAGTGGCGCTTGAATCCGGGGCCTTTAGGTCATGAGTACTACATTTTACCACTGAGGCACGAAGGACCCATAGTTTTTAATTAGGACCAAGCTATTGCAAAGTCACTACAGTTTCAGTCTACATGTTAAGATTTCCGTCTGCCTGGATAAATATGTAATTTGTTGACTTTACTCTTTACAACACAATCCCGCATTTTGATTAAACCTGAAGGAGAAGGTTTTTTGAAATCATTTTGGGAAAAGGAGAAATTGCTGGCAACCAGCATTTTCTCCTTTTTCCAAAATGTTTCCCACCCTCTCCGATACACATATCAACATTAAATTCATGCCAATTTTCATGTATCATCTGAAAATGCTTTCAAATTGGACCAGTCTAAAATTTTGTTGTGTGGTAAGAGTTAAATCCACTTTACCAGGCCTTTAACTCTTTACCACACGACTTTTAGTCCATATTGAAAGCGTTTGCAGACGACAAATCAAATGTGGCTAAACTGATTAAACTGCAAAAGGAGAGAAAACATTGTGGGAAAAGGAGACAATGCTGGTTACCAGCATTTTCTCCTCCTCCCTCAATGTTTTCAAAGCTGTCTTTGTCAGGCTTGTTAATTTAAGTCAGGATTGCATGCAAAAGAGTTGCATTGAAACACCTGGATAAAGCGGCTGTAAACGTTGCTTGTAGCTGATTAACACATTGGTTTACACATTATTATCTTTAAATTTTGTGAAAATGACAAACGGGTGAAACATTTGAGGAAAGGAAAATGCTTCTTTAATTCTTTACCAAACGACAAAATTGTAGACAAGTCCAAATTAAAAGCATTTGCAGACGACAAATTAAATGTGGCTCAAAAATTGAAATTCGTTATGGGACGGGTAGAAAACATTGTGGGAAAAGGAGAAAATGCTGGTCACCAGCATTTTCTCCTTTTCCCACAATGTTTTCAAAAGACTTCCTTTTTAGGGTCATCAAAAGCCGGATTCAAAAGACTTCCTTCTAGGGTCGTTAAAAGTCGGGTATAGAGTTAAACGTTTACAAAATGACAACATTTAAGTCTTGTCCAAGCCGCAAGTTTTTGCAGATGACAAGTTATATGAGGCTAAAATTTAGAGTAATTATGACTCAAAAATTGGAATTTGTTTTTGGAAAGGTAGAAAACATCGTGGGAAGAGGATACCAGCATTTTCTCCTTTTCCCATAATGTTTTCAAAAGCTTTCTTTCTAAAGGTCATTTAAAGTACTACTACCCTCCCTCAGTCAGTTTCTTCTCATTTAAAGTAGGGATTGTGTGGTAAAGGACCCTGAGAAAAAGGTTTTTAAAACATTGCGGGCAAGGAAGAAAACGCTGGCAATCAGCATTTCCTCAAAATGTTTTCTACCCCTTCTCAGACAAATTTTATCATTTCACCCACCTCTACTTTGTCATACGCAAACCCTTTCAATTTGGATGTGTCCACAGTTTTGTCTTCTGGCAACAAGCCAACTAGAAAACAACTCACAAGTAAAAATGCCATATATAATTTTCTGTCTAGTGGGTTGTTGTAAAACTTTATTTCATAATTTTCAAAGCTACATGTAATACAGCTGCTTCTGAATTAATATAAAATTTGGCTTAACCCTTTACCATACTGTGACATTTTAGACTTGTCTAAATTGATAGCATTTGCAGGTAACAAATGAAGCGTCTATGGGAAAAGGAGAAAATGCTGGTAACCAAAAAAAAAATTTCCAAAGTTGTGCAACATTTTGTTTGTTGTCTGCAAATGCTTTTAATTTGGACCAGTCTAAAATTTTGTTTTATAGTAAAGAGACTGTATACAATATGTCTGATCTTGGATTTACAAGGTTCAAAACGTTGCAAGATTTTGCATTAAAAATGCCTTGACATTGGAACATTTTGGTCCTTTGCATCAACTTACTGCATGAATATCTATCTACTTAATCTAGAGACCTGATAACAGTGTATGATAATCACATAAATGAATACCATAAACTCTTCACAAAATGACTAAATGTTAGACATTTCCAAACTGAAAGCATTTGCAAATGACAGTTCAAACAGGGCTGGTATTATGATAACATTGTTGGAAAAGGAGAAAATGATAGTTATGAGCATTTTCTCCCTATTCCACAATGTTTTCAGAAGATTTCTTTTGGGGGTCATTAAAACTCAGGATTGTGTCATGAAGTGTCAGTGTTTCAGAAAGTCAGCATTTTTGATGCAGAAAATCAAAGGCTGACACAACAAAATAAATACAGTGAGCTTTCCTTGACAAAACTTAAAATGGAACTAAAAGGCAACATAAAAGATTGATTCAACTAATATATCTTACAAAATCCTGAAGTTTATAACTGCATAATCATATCGAATCAACTTTCTGCTACTGAATTATTGGTTGTGGTTTACATCATATCAGTCTAAAAGGCAGCCTTATTCTGTGTGACATCCCTCTGGTCTCGCCTATATTACTATAACAAATCTATACTTTAAAACTTTTTGTCCACATTTTAGGCCCTGCTCGATCAGGGTCACTGACTTGCTGGAGTAATCAGGATGACACACAACACATTTTAGATGAGGTCATTGTTTTTAACTTTTACCTTTAATACCACACTGTCATACAAAACTTTGAGCATTATGTGACATCTACAAAGGGGAAAAACATGAGGCAAAAACAATTAAAAGATTAACTCTTCACCATACAATCCCAACTTTTAACGACCTTGAGAAAGAAGCCTTTTGAAAACATTGTGGGGAAAGGAGAAAATGCTAGTAACCAGTATTTTCTCCTTTTCCCACAATGTTTTCTACCCTTTCCAAAACAAATTTCAATTTTTCAGTCAAATTAATATTAGTCCACAAATGCTTTCAATTTGGACAAGTCTAAACTTTTGTTGTTTGGTAAAGAGTTAAAGACCATGACTCTTAAAATTTCTGAATGACCCCCAAAATTCCAAACAAGGAGTCACAGATGACCCCTAAAATTCATGAGCTGGAAGAAACACTAAAGGGTTGATTATTTAGCCACAAAATGCAGACAAAAAAAAAAAGTTCCTTATTCTGTTTCAAAATGTGAGCATACAATGTGCAGCATAAAATGTTTGTTCAGGCAGGGTAGATCAAAATCAGATTGTACAGGTCATGCAAGTCTGATCACTGGTCACCACTGTCTGAGATATTTAGGGATATTCTTGCCAGAGAAGGAGGATTGAAAACATTGTGGGAAATGAAAAAATGCTGGTTATAAGCGTTTTCTCTTTCTCCTAAAATGTTTCCAAATGCCTTCTTCCTCAGGGTTGTTAAAACTTGGGATTCTTTTGTGATGGGTTAAGCGCTATCTTTGTAATTGTAAATGAAAAAAAACTCTCCCAAACACTTTTTAATGAAACAGCACAACTATAATCTTCAATTTATTTAATCCTAAGGAAAAACTTAGGTTGACTTTGTAGACAATGTAAATCAAGATCAGACTGCCTTTTTATATAATAAGGACCAAGATCAGATGGCAGAGAACATGCTGTCTGATCTTGGGTTCACATTGTCCACTATTCTGTGAAATACTCTTTAAAAGAAAAAAAAAAAACAGCATAAATATGCCATGCCTTACTCTGTCTTGTAAGTCTAATCTTGATTTACATGGACTGTTAAAGCACTATCATATTGCCATTTGGATGCAAGGAGTTAATAACTTGCATGAAGACAAAGTTTAAGACTTGTCTAAATTCAGAGCATTCAAGACTAAAATGATAGAACTAGTGTGAAAGGCTAGAAAACATTATCATCTACAGATGCTGTCAATTTGGAAGGGTCTAAAATTAGGTGGGAAAGAGTTCAAGCTTAAATTCCATTCAGATCAATATCCATGGGCATAAAAAAATTGTGCATGGCATACTTTCAGGTCCATACTAGTAATCATGCAATCCTATCAAATTCCTTCCTGTTACAAACATGAGCCATGCTCTGGCGAAAAGTGGCTTAATGCATCTCTGTAATCCATGATACCAATCAAGCCATCACATAAGATTCATATCAGCCACTTTTTTTAACAACCAACTTAATCAAGGGGTAGACTGGTCCTTGGACAAACAGAAAATTGACCAATAGCAAAAAGTTTCTGCCCAGGTTAGCCTGCAGTCTGCACAGGCTGACCTGGGTCGATACTTTTCGCAGATGAATTAAGCCATTTCACAGAGCATGGCTCATATACGTTTCTGATGTTACAAACGTTGTGTCCAACTGTAGATTCCATACACACACCACACCAAGGGTCTGTTAATAACGACTGTACACTAATCAAAACTTTGGAAATAGTCAACGCAAGACTCCAGCCATAGTGAATTGAATCAAGTCCCACATCGTCATGCAGACTAATATTTGGATGAAAGATTTTGGTGATGAACTGTACTTTTGGTGGCTTCATAGGATAGCTGCAAAATACAGATCATAGTATGAGATTAGTTGACTCGCATCCTCCCGAAACAAATTTGCATCATGTGTCCTTGACTTGCTGTTTTAATCTTTAATACTGTCTTCAACATTATCTAAGGTATACCGTAGCTGTGAGTGCACCTTCCAGTGTTTCCCCAGAGTTTCTGTTATAAGTGGATTGCACAACATTCTTTCCAAGCCACTTGCCATTATGCCACATTAACTCCATCAAACCAATACATGATTTTGAGAACATCCTTGTAAAATACGGATAATCAACAAGAGCTAGGTCTTGTTTCAAGCAAATGCCTCTTTTACCATAACACCTCCCAAAGTTGTCAACAGCAAGGAATGTTCAAAGTTGTATTTGTGCTGTAAAGGGTAAAAGTTTTGGCCGCATGGAATCTTCTGTGAGAGCCTCAATATAAAATACAGTTACATGACTGTTCCTATGTTTAAAGGCTACAAAGGTATTACCTATCAGGAATTTGAAGATATAAAAGAAACAATCCTCCTTCATATGGGCTTCCTTGTGGCCCAGTTACGGAAGCTTACCAGTGACAACAGTGTCTGTCAAGAGGTTCTGCCCGAATTCCTTCAGATGAGTCCATCTTTAATGTTTTCAATTCACTTCTTAATCTTCTGTGGCACCAAGCATTTTCTTCAATAGGTGGTGTGCTTTAAATTTGGTAACACCAAAAAAATCAGCCTGAAATATGGTCATACCTGTATTACACAAGCAGCTAACATTTGAGTAATTTAAAAGTGCTTTACTCTTTGCAAGACGACAAAATTCTGGACTTGTCCAAATTGAAAGTACTTACAGATGACAATTTCGGTGTAGTTCAAATGATGGAATATGTCTTTGATAGGGTAGAAACATTGTGAAAAAGGACAAACTGCTAGTTATCAGCATTTTCTCCTTTTTCCACAGTGGTTTCGAAAGGCTTCTTCCTCTGGGTGGTTAAAAGTTGAGATTGTGTGGTAAAAGGGTTAACTCTTTACCAGAAGACAAAATTTTAGACTTGAACCATTGGTAAAGAGTAAAAATTTCCTCATAAAGAAACTTAATAAAAATGCCAAGTTAAAAAGAAATAAGTAGTAGTAGTAGCAGCACATCTTGTTGATGTGTTAATGAAATCTTGCCTCAAAAGCTTATGAATGTCAGATTCTTTTTCACATAACTGCATCTGAAGTTATCCCTTTACCGCACAATGCCGCCTTTTCACGCCCCTGAGAAAGAAGCTTTTTGAAAACACTGTGGGAAAAGGAGAAAATGCTGGTAACCACCATTTTCTCTTTTTCCCACAATGTTTTCTACCCTATTAAAGGAAAATTGCACCATCTGAGCCAAACTGAAATTGTTGTCTGCAAATGCTTTCAATTTGGACTGGTCTAAAATTTTGTCATCTGGTAAAGAGTTAACAAAATGACTACAGAGCTTTGACGAATGATGACACTACATGTATCTGAAAATTGCCCAGAAAATGGATGGCGCCGGTGCGTCATGCCTATACTGGACTGTCACCGTATTCATTATCAATTGCGATGCGGCGACGAGTAGCAAGGCACCACGGTGAGCACAGAAGCTCTGGACGTGAGTTGGAGTGGAGTCGCCGTGGGTGCAGATCTTGGTGGTAGTAGAATATATTCATTGAATGTTTGCTTATCTCAAACATGTGGAAGGTAAGCTTGTTACAAGTACTTTCTCCTTTTCTCACAATATTTTCAATATTTTCTCACAATATTTTCAAAAGCATTCTTCATTAGGGTCATTAGAACATGAGACTGTTTAGGAAAGGCTAAATGTTTTAACTATGTGTACCTACTATACCTTATCAAAATACTGTAAAATGTTAAATCCAATTGTTAAAATATACTTACAGTTTTGTATATGTAATTTTCCAATCTTTAAGTTTACAATGAGGATTAAACAATGGCCGTCGCAACTTTATAAATTCTTTCCACTGGATTTCAGTTGTCTCTCCTTATAGAAGTTGCTGCCATCTTGGGCAAACCATGCCAGCAGTCCACAAGGAAATACCACCCAGGTATTTAAACACCACAAGTAAAACTGAAAAAAATACAAACGAGTCATGCTCCATGAAAGGCATGTTTACTGCATCCGCATAAAAGTATCAACTCAGGTCAGCCTGCGCATTCTGACCTGGGTCGATACTTTTTGGTATTGATGAATTTTCTGCATGTCAAAGGACCCCTCTGTGTTAAGGTTAACACATGTATGATTATAACGATTTTGTTGGTATAATGCATCACAAAGATGAATTAAACCTCCTTTTGCAAGAGTGAAGCTCAAATGCAATGTACGAACACTTTCATGCAAACTATTCATACCAACATCATAGTTAAGCATACCTACCCATTAAATTGTGTTTGTTTGGTCTTTAATGCTGCTTTAAAAGTTAATTCAGTAACATCATGGCAGCTAGTGCACCTGTCCATGCCTTCTTTGAATTTCTTTTACCAGTATTTCACATTCTTAGCCACTAGCTGCTTTTCCAAATGAGCATCATTGAAATAAAACTCAGCAGCAAGAGAGAAGTGAATACTGTCAAAATGACTATCATTAATCACCAGAAAGAGTTTGTCTAAGCCAGGAATTGCACAAGAGACCCTAAGGTTTCAAAACCCAGGGTTCATCCTAGAAATCAAATCTATAGGGTCGACTGGCCCCCACATCAGAAAAAGTAGGGGCCATTATAGAAATTTATGGGACCAAGGGAAAACTACCTTAACTAATGGATTTTTATTTTATCCTTGCAACAAAATGTAATTCTATTTCTTCCATTGATGCCCTAATGACCTTTTCCCTCTGAATGCCTCATGCATGTGTGCATGTGAAAAATTGTGTAAGCTTTAGTCAGCATATCTGTCTTTTGTGCTTAGAGCACAAAATACTGCATATTTTGTGTTTAGTTAGAACTGTTTACTGACAACAAGGAAATAATCTCTAGTATACTGGCTGAATAATAAATAAATTTCTACCTGTCACTGGTTTTGCACCCAACAACGTCTTGTTTGTAACTAGAAGAATTTGGTTGTCAGTGTTATCTTGGTTATTTGGGCTCAAAAATTTAAAAAAATATTGGCTGAGAAATCTGCTGTATGATGGAAGCAATATGTAGTTTTTTTAGGTTTTCAAGTACATATGCCTTTTTTGACTGGACAATATGACACACCCACAGATATAACCAACAAGGGCCCTTGTGACAATTCAACAGTAACATATCGGCTGCACTTGATTCTTCAGTAAGTGTGAACTTAGGAACAAATTTTCAACATCAAACTAACACCTTACAAAAAGCTTGCGCAGGCTTCGCCCTGAGGTAAGACTGATGATAGGCCTAAAATGACACCTGGGCTGCAAAGGCGTGCTCTAGACAAATGAATCCTGTAACAAAAACTTTTATCCATACTTGGAAAGAAATTCGCTGGCTTGGGATTTGAACCAGCAACCCCCCCCCATTTCAAGCCCTGTTTGTTAACGACTGAGCTACCGAGTTTCGCTCAGGGTGGGTAAAACAAGGGATTGTTTAGTTAAGGGCAAATTAACATATAAAACACTTTACTTATTAATTGATGTTTCTAGTTTTTTATTAGGTTGATTGAATGAATGGTGTTTTACGCCAGTTTCAATGTTATTTCAGTCATATCACGGTGACAACTCAAATAATCACGTATTTCCTGGGTTAAATCAGAACTAGGCTGGGGCTCTGAAGTGTCTTGCCAAAGACACTCCCATGAACACTCCCATGAAAAGCCCAGTGAATCCAGTGGCGCTTGAATCCGGGGCCTTTAGGTCATGAGTACTACATTTTACCACTGAGGCACGAAGGACCCATAGTTTTTAATTAGGACCAAGCTATTGCAAAGTCACTACAGTTTCAGTCTACATGTTAAGATTTCCGTCTGCCTGGATAAATATGTAATTTGTTGACTTTACTCTTTACAACACAATCCCGCATTTTGATTAAACCTGAAGGAGAAGGTTTTTTGAAATCATTTTGGGAAAAGGAGAAATTGCTGGCAACCAGCATTTTCTCCTTTTTCCAAAATGTTTCCCACCCTCTCCGATACACATATCAACATTAAATTCATGCCAATTTTCATGTATCATCTGAAAATGCTTTCAAATTGGACCAGTCTAAAATTTTGTTGTGTGGTAAGAGTTAAATCCACTTTACCAGGCCTTTAACTCTTTACCACACTTCAGTAAGTGTGAACTTAGGAACAAATTTTCAACATCAAACTAACACCTTACAAAAAGCTTGCGCAGGCTTCGCCCTGAGGTAAGACTGATGATAGGCCTAAAATGACACCTGGGCTGCAAAGGCGTGCTCTAGAATGAGCCATGAAACCCTGTATGCTATTGACACAGGTGAAGCTTGTGAAAGTACAAGAGCTCACATAATATTGCATTCTGACTGCTGAATTGTTTACTTTTGGCCACAAGTGTGCCTCTAAGGTATTGGGTTTCAAACTAAGCACTCCTAGTTTGATCCTCTTGACCACACTGGATGAATGGGAACTGCACAAGAGACCACAGGATTTCAAACCCAGTATGCTACTGACTAAGCCATCAAAAGTCTGTGAAAGTACAAGAGTTCACACAATTTTGCATTTTGACTGCTGAACAGTTTACTTTATGGCCACTAATGTTCCTCTAAGGTATTGGATTCAAAAGTAGGCACCTCTAGTTTGATCCTCTTGACCACACTAAATATAAGGGAGTGTCCTCAGGCAAGGCAGTGAAAAGACTGAGTCATGTAACAGTAAAATCCAGGAAACAAAATAAGTGAGTGGTTATGGTGATATAACATAACTACTTTTGAAAATGGCATAAAATTGATTAAATGGTGTTTTACGCCGCTTTCAATATTATTTCAGTAATATCATGGTGACAGCTCACATATTCATGCATTCCCTGGGTTTCACCAGTACTAGGCTAGAGCTCTGAATTGTCTTGCCCAAAGACACTCCTACGAAATGCCCAAATGGATCCAGTAAGGCTCCAACCCCAGGCCCTCCAGGTTACAAGTACTACTCTTTACCACTGGGCCACAAAGGGCCCTGAAAATGGCATAAAAAGCATCAAACAAATCAATCTATACTCAAACAGAAACAATCAATACAGCCAAGCATTTTGATACCTTCTGGAGGCAGAGAATTAACAAGCCCTCTGGTACATTGTCTCTTTCTCTTGGCACTGTCAACATGGTTATTCTCTCAGCAAGTTTGTCCATTTTGTGTGAATGCTGAGCACCTTGTATCTATTTTCAGCTCATACTGACAGGTCTCTCACAAAAATCCTGGGCGAATTCAGGCTCTTCATTTCACTGTCCCGAAAGTCAGCTTTCTGTAAAAGAGACTGGAGCTGTCAGAAAAAAAAAAGTTGTGTCTTGCACATCAACAGTCTCTTGTTAACCCTTTACCAAACAATGACCCTGATAAAGAAGGCTTTTGAAAACATAGTGGGAAAAGGAGAAAATGCAGGTAACCAGCATTTTCTCCTTTTTCCAACAATGTTTTCTTCCCATTTACCCTTTCCCAAACAAGCCATGGTTTTCATGTGTCTGCAGTACAAGTCTTTTGAAAACACTGTGGGAAAAGGAGAAATTGCTCGTAACGAGCAATTTCTCCTTTTCCCACAATGTTTTTTTTACCCTTTTTGATAACTTTCTGCCATTTTCATCAAATTTAAAATTGTTGTTTACAAACTCTTTCAATTTGGACCAGTCCAAAATTTGTCGTTTGGGAAAGGGTTAAAGGATTAAAAGTTGTACATGTACCATGTTTCAATACATAGTCTGCCCAATTTAACTCCTTGCCAACTGACAAAGTTTTGGGCTTGTCCAAAATGAAAGCATTTGCAGATGACAAAATAACTGTTACTCAAAAATAGAAATTTGTTTTGGGAAGAGTAGAAAACATGATTCTGGTTACCAGCATTAATTTTTCTTCTTTTCCAACATTGTTTTCAAAGGCCTTTTTCCTCAGGATTTTTAACATTCTGTATTGTGTGGTAAAGGGTTTACTCTTTACCAAACGAAAAAATTTTGGATTGGGCCAAACTGAAAGCATTCGCACACAAAATAAGGGCGAAATTTCACCAAAGAAGCCAAAATAGCGGTGAAACAAAAAGCAAGTTGTACATTTTCACATACAGACTACATGATAAAATGAGCCAAACTATGCTAAGGAAATGTCAGTTATTTAATATCAGCATTGTCCTGTGCTGTTTTGCCTATGAGCGGTTATAGCTCAAGGGTCATTTTGGCCATGGGTTGATTTAGTTCGAGTTGTCTCTGCCTAATTCTGAGATGTACCGATTCATCACAGTAAGGATAGGTTGTTTTGCCCGAAAATGACCATACTTGATCATTAAATGTATATTTGCTTTTTATCACCTACAGACTTTAAACTGATTATAGCCACCAATGTCATCTCAAAACCAACTTTGCAAATTATATTTCTGGTATTATTGGAACTTTTAACATTTTACCACTCAATAACTGACTTTAAATGAACCTGAGAAAAGAAGCTTTTGGAAACATTGTGGGAAAAGGAGAAATTACTAGTAACCACCAGAATTTTCTTCTTTTCAAACTATGTTTTCTACCCTTTCAGACACAAATTCCACCAGTTCAAACTGACCTAGTACTTGTAACAATCACTAGTGCAACGGGAACAAGACAGTTCCCCGACAAGACAGTTTGAAGGATTGTATGGACTTGTGTCGGGTAACTGTCTTGATACCAGTGCAACAGGAGCACCACATGTGGGTGCTGATGCGATGCTTGGCTGCATTTGCTTTCAAATAGTGAAAATTTTAAGTAAAAAAGGAGCAAAACTGTGTCAAAAATATTTTGATGGTTACTGCCTCTCTTTTAAGGGTTCACCTTTTAGTCAGAGTTTGAAGTAAATAATTATCTTCAGTAATAACAGAGATATCGTGAGATGTCAAAGTTTGTGCATGACGATGTCAACAAAGATGCAGACGAGCCAGAGCTGCACCTCATTGTTTTCGAAAAAAAGCAGAGCTAAAAATAGATGTGCCATTATACAGTATTGGGTAAATCATATCAGAATTGCATTCAGACAACAAATACCGGTAAGTTATAGTCTGACATCTGTCTACAGATGCCCACTGGAAAAGTGGTAATTGCAAGCATTCTTAAAACATTTAAAAATGGCTGATATGGACATAAGCCAAAAACTAGATATAATTATCATGTTTTACAATTGTTCTGGATCGGGAAAAGCCTAATCTCAACAGCATAAAGTTTTGGCCACTGCATTTTGTGTTTGAAGTTGTTTGTTGATAACATAATGGACATGTATCACTCTACAAAGTTACCATGGCATGAGATTATGTCTTATGATGACAATGGCCATTTGTTTTTCCCAATTGTAGATTCAAGTTATAATTTATTGAACTGGGGGTGAATCTTCTCCGGAAAATCTATTTTCTTTCCTTTGGGCCGAACCTTGTTGAGGTCGAAGTCATAGCTCTTAAAGGACTGCAGGGTTTTCCTTGACGCACGATTTTGTGCGTTTTGACGCATTTTTAAGGAAAATGACCCATATTTTTTTCAATAGTGCGTCACTGTGGACGCACAAAAACTATAAAGGTTACTTACGATCGTCTTGATTACCGACAATGTTATATATCGCAAGTCACTCGGCCGATTCCGTACCTACATCTTTGATCACCGGATCACCCGAGGTATGCCGAATGATCGGAAGTACATAAGCATTCGGCATACCTCGGGTGATCTGGTGATTAGATGTTGGTACGGAATCGGCCGAGTTGTGACGAGTGGTACATAAGAAGGCTTGAGAAGAAAATGAGACGAAACACTAGACTTTGTATCGATTTTACGAGAATACCGTCAGTCTTTAGACCCGTCTTAACTAAACCAGTCGATCTCTAATGAAAACAATATGGCTCAGTCAAAATTGGCGTCATTCTTGCCGTCTGCAAGGAAAAGAGACCTTGAACAACGATCGGATGATGATCGCCTGGTTCGAGTACGGAGAAAAACATTTCAAGGCCCCGAGGTTTACTGAAAATTGGCTAAAGACAAATGCTTAATTATTTGTCGAAAACGGCGGCGTATCAAAACACGGGAATCGGACGTTTGATTGGTGAAAATAGTTTGTTGTAGGATGGATACTCTCTATTTAAAAAAAAAAAAAACACACACACACACACACAAAAAATAGAGGTTATAAAATCCGCCCGACAACAAGCTATTTGTATCAAGTAAACGGTTGATTCCTTTGACAAAAAAAAACGCAATAACCAGTTTACCACAGCTAGTGGCTGCACAAATGTGCGTCACCAAAACACTGTGGTCACATTGATGCCCTTGAAAGATTGAAATTAGCGTAAATAAAAGACAGGTTGTCTGCAGCTAGAGCATTTTTGCCTGTTAAGATCAGGCTTTTAATAAAGCATACTCAAGATACTCTATGAAAAAGATGTCACCTAGACTGAAAGCCTCTCTATAGAGAGAAGCCCATACATCTTAGGATTTAATTCTCTATTATCGTGGTACTAAAACATTCCACCGTGTGTAGAAAAATTAATATCTTGCTTGATATTTTTCTGTTGCAAAAAAAAAACATGCAATGATACCTCATGTATATTTCTACGATAACTGAATTTCCGTTTGTCAGTTAACGATTCTAACTCAAGGCAAAGCAGGGGACAGCATTGCCAACTTTTCAAAAGGCTTTCTTCCGGTATTATCGTGGCACTGAAATGAGGCCCTGGAAGATTTACATGCTCACTCTATTTATGTTCAAAACTTTGGTAAATGAAAATTAAGTTATTTTCAAAGTGTTGAGATGATTTTATCAAGAATTTTGAGCAACATATATAAATAAATTCTTCCTGTCATTTTGAAAGCGAGGTTTTACTTTGCGCACCTATAAAAATGGAGGGAAAAACGACGTCTACAGATCTTTGATTAAATTAGCATCAAATACCCCATTTTGGACCTCTTTTGTGAACAAAAAAGTGAATATATATTCTAGAGTGTTCTTTCATTTCAATAGATCAGTGAACTTGAGTAAAAAATGTAGTGCTTTGAGAAAATTTTTAT
The DNA here is from genome assembly GCA_945859785.2 of Tridacna gigas. Classification (NCBI taxonomy): domain Eukaryota; kingdom Metazoa; phylum Mollusca; class Bivalvia; order Cardiida; family Cardiidae; genus Tridacna; species Tridacna gigas. The sequence goes on along the minus strand of OX244038.2, from coordinate 35,481,639 downwards.
AATTAGCGAGTCTTATAATTTGCCAGGGCCTCTTATTTTCATTTCCATATTTGGAAAGCGGTGACGTCATCATTTATCATCATTTAACGGTCCTCTTGAATTTACTTTCCCGTTTGATAAACTTCAGTGACAGGAAAACAAATTTTACAGAACTGTAATACTGATACTGTTTTTGATACGCTGATAAGATCATCAAATTCATGTAGGGGATAGAGTGATTTTGCAAAGAGCCAAGTTTTCTTACTATTGGGATGAAAACTCGATTTTACCTACAATTTTCGGAAAATTTGCCGCAGTAAGTTTGCAAAGTGTGTTGCCTGTATCTGACCTACAAATGCTAACTTGAGGACATCCTCAAGGAGGCGCATTTCAGCCTCACTTTCGGAAATTGTAAATACCACGATATTGAAGAACCCACGATAATACCGGAAACGACTATTCATCATTCAGTAATTCATAAATAGGTTATATAAAGCTTTGGGATGAATAAGAAACACAAAAACACACAATGTTTCATACATAGTAGTCTTTAATGTTTAACCTAATTACATTTTTTTGTGACCCCCTCAAAGTCCAGAATGACCCCCATTATTTATGACTATGGGGTCACAATGACCCCCTGTTTTTGTTGCCAAGGGAAAACCCTGGGACTGTATGATTTGCAAAAATAAATTTTGACATGCTTTCATATTTATCTATGTAAATTACTTTTTATGCTTTTATAAATTAATCTATTATGTGGTCTCTTAACGCAAAAGATTACACAACATGGTTTACGATGGAATACTTCATTCATGGTGTGCGAATGGTCATGAATACGTTCGGGGGCGAGCCAACGTTGCAAAAGAGGAAAACCGTAAATAAATTATTAAGAAAAAAAACCAAACACAAACCTTTCTTACCTCTGTTATTCGTGCAAAGTAAGATATTTTTGCTTTCTTGTGCTGCAGCAACTTCTAGTCTCCAAGCTACACCGTCGGCATATTCTAACAGTAAAAAGGGAGGGTAAATTCACCAGATCAGACAGATTCGGTTCCGTTTCGTATTTACATCTTTCTTTTTTTTTTTCAGAAATATTGTGATGTAACATGAAACTTTTCGCATAAAGTTTTGATGTGGTGCCTATTTCCAGTTATTTCGAGGTGCTTGCAATTCCTAATTTTGAATATCAAAATTATGTAAAATCCAACGACAGGTTTAAGACGAAAGACTTCCAATGGCCACCGATATGCTAGTAGCACCATTTCAAGTCTGTGCATGTGCACAAATTGTTCGAAAGTCTTTGTAACAAATCGGTACATAGGTTACACTGACAGCTGTTATCTATATCTTTCGTATCAACCGTCTATATATCTGGGTAAACTTTCACTGTGGATGAATAATTCGTACTGAGGTTGGACCCAGCCAATCAAATCGATGCTTGCATTTTAAGCCAATCAGAAACCGAAATTGCATATATTCATACACGATGTTAAAAGTGGTTGCGGCTTTTGTGCAAAATTCTTAAAAGCGGTATTGCTAAGGACTAGGCGCCTGAGGGCCCCTAGCCCCAAAACTGGTGTGTTGACGGAGTAATTATGAAACTATATTTCAATCTGCAAACCGGAACTTGGAACAGAAAGCAGTATAAGGCTGGAGGTACGCTTACGTTACCCCATACATCAGTATGATAATAATGAGAACCTGGTTGCTATGCAACCTGGCGACTAAAAAAAAAGGGGGGGGATGTTGTTGCAACTGGGCTTGAACTCACTAAGACAACACAAGTAGGTATGGTGAACAAATTGTGAAAAAAATTGAAATACAATATCTCAAAACCAATCGTGTGGAATCCAGCCAAATTTAATAGGGTTTGAGTACTCATTGTATTAAACAATCCCTGCAAGTTTCAAAGAAATGTAACTAATAATGTGGACTGTGTTGAGTAAACAATACTAAGTCATCAAATGGCTGCTTTTCCCAAACTGTTTGCTAGAATTTCTTTATTTTCAATAGAATTCAATCCCTTGATGATACAAATAATCTTTGCAAGTTCCAAAAGAATTGGATTTAAAATGTGGACTTAAGTGCTTAAACAAGAAATGTAAATTTTCAACTTTAAATAGCTCCTTTTGTCATACTGATTGTCAAATGTTTTTTTCAAAATCAATAGGGATCAAGCTATTGATAATATAAAGTAACGGTGCAATTTTCATGAAAATTTGACCACAAATGCGGAGATGTTGAAGCGTGAACAAGAAATGTAAATTTTCAAATTTAAATGGCTACTTTTCCCATACTGACTGTCGAATTTCTGTCAAAATCAATGGGGTCCAAGCTTTTGATGATACAAAGCAACTGTCGAAGTTTCATGAAAATCCAATTACAACTGCTGACTTTATCACGTAAACAAGAAATGTAAAACTTGAACTTTTTATGGCTACTTTTCCCATACTGATTGTTATTTTTTTATCAAAATCATTAGGGTTCAAGCTATTGATGAGATAAACAAACTGTGCAAGTTTCACAAAAATCTGACCACAACTGCAGACTTAATGGCGTAAACAAGAAATTGAAATGTTGAACTTTAAATGGCTACTTTTCCCACACTGATTGTCAGATTTTTTTCAAAATCAATAGGGTTCAAGCTATTGATGAGATAAACAAACTATGCAAGTTTCACAAAAATCTGACCACAAATGTAGATTAAAACACATAAACAAGAAAAGGAAATTTTGAACTTCAAGCGGCTACTTTTCCCATAATGATTATCAGATTTTTTTCAAAATCAGTACAGTTAAAGCTATTGATGAGATAAACAATCTGTGCAAGTTTCTTGAAAATTTGACCACAACTGCTGACTTTATCGTGTAAGCAAGAAATTTTAATGTTGAATATCAAATGGCTCCTTTTCCCATACTGATTGTCAGAATTTTTTCAAAATCAATAGGTTTCAAGCTATTGATGAGATAAACAAAGCGTGCAAGTTTCACGAAAATCCGACAACAAAAAAGTTACAACTGCAGACTTTATTGCATAAACAAGAAATTGACATTTTGAGCTTTTAAATGGCTACTTTTCCCACACTGATTGTCAGATTTTTTTTTTTCAAAATCAATAGGGTTCAAGCTATTGATGAGATAAACAAACTGCAAGTTTCACGAAAATCCCACAAATGCAGATTTAATTTACAAGAAGACTAGCAGACAGACTGACAGACAGATGGACAGACAAACAGAAACCATGCCATGACATTAGCTCTGCTGGCTTACAACCAGTAGAGCTAAAAAGCATTGTGGGAAAAGAAGCATTTCCTTGCAACATGAAATTGCTTCATGTCCTACTAAGTTTTCAAAACATGTCTTGTGCAGGGACAAAAAAAAAATACAACCGAGCCATGCCCTCTGAAAAGGGGGTTTAAAACTCTATACCAAGCAACAAAAGTTTTGACTCAACCAAATTGAAAGCATTCACATACGACAAAAATGTAGTTAAAACTAGAATAACTATCACTAAAGGTGATAAATACCCCCGCCCCTATATTTCATGTCACAGGGGCAATAACTCTGCAATGTCAATTTAGGGGCAATAACTCCGTAATCATTAGGCCAACACTCATGAAATTTGTGCTTTGCACATCTACTGCTCCTGGTGAATATCATGACAAATATCAAGTGAATAAGACTTAAACTGAAGGAATAGTTCTCTGGAAAAGAAGTTTTGAGTAAATTCAGGGGTAATTAATTTGACAAACATTTGAGAAAAATGCATCTTGAACCTCTACTGCTCCTGGTGAATATTTATGCAAAGTATCAATTTAATTGGACACAAAACTAAATGAGTGTAAAAAAGTACAGACCATGATCTGATAATATGTCTGAGACACAGCGGCTGGTCTGGATCCAAACTTGTTGCAAATGTCCAAAGGTGCCTTTTCGCATAATGTTGGCCAACTATACATATGACAGAAAAGACCTCCTTAAAGTGAATCAGACAGACACTGTAGGAGGACTTGTCCGGACAAGCATTTATAAGTCAAATCAGGGGCAATAACTCAGTAATTCTTGATGGAATTTTTACAAAATGTGTGTCTTGCACATCTACAACTCCAAATGGACACTTCTGCCAAGTATAAAGCGAATCGGACTGAAATTGTAGGAGGAGTTGTCCGGACAAGCATTTTAAATGTGAATCAGGGGCAATAACTCATTAATTCTTCATAGAATTTTCACGAAAGTTGCGTCTTGCACATCTACAGCTCCTAATGAACACTTATGCAAAGTTTAAAGTGAATCAGACAGAAACTGTAGGAGGAGTTGTCCGGACAAGCATTTTTAAGTCAAATCAGGGGCAATAACTCAGTAATTCTTGATGGAATTTTTACAAAATGTGTGTCTTGCACATCTACAGCTCCTAATGAACACTTCTGCCAAGTTTAAAGTGAATCAGACAGAAACTGTAGGAGGAGTTGTCCGGACAAGCATTTTTAAGTCAAATCAGGGGCAATAACTCAGTAATTCTTGATGGAATTTTTACAAAATGTGTGTCTTGCACATCTACAGCTCCTAATGAACACTTCTGCCAAGTTTAAAGTGAATCAGACAGAAACTGTAGGAGGAGTTGTCCGGACAAGCATTTTTAAGTCAAATCAGGGGCAATAACTCAGTAATTCTTGATGGAATTTTTACAAAATGTGTGTCTTGCACATCTACAGCTCCTAATGAACACTTCTGCCAAGTTTAACGTGAATCAGACAGAAACTGTAGGAGGAGTTGTCCGGACAAGATTTTGCAGACAGACCGACCGCATGACCGACCGACCGACCAACCGACCGACCGACAGGCTGATTCCAGTATACCCCCCACAAACTTCGTTTGCGGGGGTATAATGATTTCTGTCTTTGATACAGTAGAAAACATTGTGGGAAAAGGAGAAAATGCTGGTTACCAGCATTTTCTCCTTTTTCCACATGTTTTCCGAAGGCTTCTTTCTCAAAGTCGTTAAAAGGGTTAATGCATCTTCAAAAACTATTGACACAGGCCAGCCTGCAGTCTGGGCAGGCCAACGTCGGTCGGAACTTTTTGCTTATGGTAAATTTTCTGCCTGTCCAAGGACCATGGTACCTAAAATTCAGTCGGATGTTAGACACAATGGATTGTATGGATCCATAATCATGTCATTGATGATTTGCAAGCCTTAACCATTTCCCGTACAATGCCACCTTTTGACGCCCCTGGGAATGAAGCCTTTTGAAAGCATTGTGGGAAAAGGAGAAAATGCTGGTAACCAGCATTTTCTCCTTTTCCCACAATGTTTTCTACCCTATTAATGAAAAAATGCACCATTTTAGCCCTATTGAAATTGTCGTCTGCAAATGCTTTCAATTCTGACAGGTCTAAAATCTTGTCGTCTGGTAAAGGGTTAATGGATCACAGTGATGTAGTAACCCCTTTGGCCAGAGCATGGCTGACTTGTACGTAAGTAGGTTTTTTTCAATCCTATTATTGAGAACTAAAATAGAAAACAACAACATTTTTCTTTTGTGTATTGCTTTAATTCACCAATTCTAATGTTCACTACAGAAAAAAAAGGTTGTAAAACTAACATACAAAAGGAATTATCAACACTACACTTGTACACAAAAAGCGGTCACAAAAATGTAAAAAAATATAACCAGCAAAAACAAAAAAATATTTTTGACAACACATCATGATCAATAATACAATTAGGCAAAATGGTCATTTTTTTTTTTCATCAGAGAATCTGCTGTTCTCCTTCTGCAAGTCAGATTTTTACAACTAAGGATAAATCTGACTACAATAAGGGAATGGAATAAAAGTCAAAAAGAGTTTATAGTCCTATAAAAAAGTCTTGTACAGAAACCTTCGAAGACAAACTCTTAACAGATTAATTGGTTAAAAATTATTCAAAAACAAAATTTTAAAAAAAAAAATGGTAAAAAAATTCAAGAAAAATATCTTAACTATGGTTTAAAAAGATCATGAACAGGCACTATTATCCTTGAACCTATTCATGTACGTTTTACAAAACTGTAGTAAATAAATTTTGCAAACACTGTGGAAAAAGCTAAAAAAAACTGTCCATTTCTTCCTGTCGGTATTACATGTCTATATCAACACTTACTTCATCAAAGTTTATATCAATTTTTTTTGTTTTCATCAGGGGAAAACATAAAATATACATAAGTATGAAGTAAAAAGTTAACTCTTCACCAGACAAATTTTACACTTGTTCACACCAATAGAATCATAAAAATATAGGATTATTTGTTAACCCTGTACCAGACAATCCCAACTTTTAATGACCCTGAGAAAGAAGGCTTTTGAAAACATTGCGGGAAAAGGAGAAAATGTTGGTAACCAAATTTTTCTCCTTTTCCCGCAATGTTTTCTACCCTTCCTAGAACTAATTTCAGTATTTGAGTCAAATTTATTTTGTCATCCGCAAATGATCTGAATTCGGCAAAGCTTTAAATTTTGCGGTTGGTAAAAAGTAAAATGGTTATGATGTGACATTTTTCAAGAGATCTTTTAACCCTTTACCACACAATCCTGAGGAAAAAGCCTTCTGAAAACATTGTGGGAAAAGGAGAAAATGCTGGTAACCAGCATTTTCTCCTTTTCCCACAATGTTTTCTATCCTACTATCCTATTAGAGACAAATTCCATCATTTGAGCCACATTTAATTGTCATCTGCAAATGCTTTCAATATGGATCAGTCTAAAGTTTAGTTGTCTGGTAAAAGGTTAATAAAACAAACTCAATCTTTGATATGTATGGTATTTCACCCATTACCATTCAATCCTGACTCTTAACAACTCTGGGAGATTAGACTTTTGAAAACATTGCAGGAAAAGAAGAAAATGTTGGTAACCAGCATTTTCTCCTTTTCCAACACTGTTTTCTAAGCTTCTAGAAACAAATGCATAGATTTGTGCCACATTTAATTTGTTGTCTGTAAATGCTTTCAATTTGGACCTGCCTACAGTTTTGTCACTTGGTGAAGAGTTAACCCTTTCCCAAAAGACACATGTTAGACTCTTCAACACTGAAAGCATCTGAAGACAATTCCAAATCAATACTTATGGACTGAAGGACTCAAACAGGGTAGAAAACACTGTTGTAAAATGAGGAAATGCTGGTTACCAGCATGAATTCACCAGCGCTTTCAAAATCCTTCTTCCTCAGAGTCTTCAAACATGTATTTGTTTGGTAATAGGTTAAAATGGGATAAAATGCCTGTGGAATACCCTTAAAATATAGATAATATAAAATAACTGTATATACCTTTAAATGAATACAGTACAAAACTATGACAGTTTAAAAGAGCAAAAATGTAAGTGTAAAACTTGGATTTATCTGTAAAAAAAAATGAACACAACTTTAAAGTTAAAAAAAAATAAATGAACACAAAAAAGCTGTACTGAACACAACTTAAAAAGGAGATTATCAAGTATAAACAAATACATGTAAACATTTTTTAAAAAATGGCACTTTCAATGATAAGTGAATGGCAATGCCATGACAAAAATGCCAGAGTGATACACAGTCTTGGATAAAATTCTGCCCATACCAAGTACATGTATTTATAGCTACTTCTAGAGGTTGCTTTAGTAGCATAGTATATCTGTGCACTGAAATGACAAACCAAGCACTCTTTTCCCACAATGTTTTCATGCAGAACTGTTCTTCCTCAGGGTCATTAACACAGGACTGTAAGACAAAAAGCTAATTTCCTTTACTACACAACTTGACAGTGAGTAATTCTGATTTTCAAAATAGGCTAAAAAAATCTAAGATATACAACTACAGCAAAACTGAAGTTTTACACTAAACTCAATCTATTTTGCTAACATGGCCATATTTGGAAATGTCTACATATTGTTGAGGAGTTCTGAAAACATTGTGGCAAGTGGGGAAGTTGCAATTTATGAGCTGCTTCTTCAGTTGCCACAATGTTCTGTATCTCACAGTCTGATTTTTAGCCTGCTAAACCCTTTACCAGACAACAAAATTTTAGACTTGTCCAAATTGACAGAATTTGCAGACTTGTGGCTAAAATAATGGGATTTGCCAATAACAGTCCAGAAAACCAGTGGGAAAAGCAGAAAAAGCTGGTAACCAGTATTTCTCCTTTTCCCACAATGTTTTAAACTGCCTATTTCCCCACAGCCATCAAAAAACACCAGTTTGGTAAAGTGTCAATTGTCCACATTTTGATCTTTTCATCAGCCACAATGAATCAGGAAGAGTCCAAACAGACCATAAAATTTGACCACACACAAAAAAAAATAGACTTGTACAAACCCAAAGCATTAGCAGATGCCAAATTAAATTTGGCTCAAATTGTTGAAGTTGTCTTAGACAGGGTTGAAAAAAAGTGTAGGAAAAGGAGAAAATGCTGGTAACCAGCATTTTCTCCTTTTTCCACAATGTTTTCAAAAGACTTCTTTCTCAAGGGTGTTAAAAGTCGACTTTGTGTGGTAAAGGTTTAACAGTTCAACTGTGGGTATTTGGTCCCTACATATAATCACAACCATAGAACTTGACAACTTTTCTCAGTCACACATATACAGTAGGAACTGGGAGCTGCTTACACAATATTTTGTACCTTTTTAAATTGTACAGAATAGTAACAAATAAATTTGTAATATCTGTAGGCAAAGCTGCAGCAGACAAGTTCAATCCTCTACTGAACAATCCTTTGTTTGAACAATCCTGAGTATGAAGGTTTCTAAAAACATTGTGGGAAAATGAGAAAATGCTGTTGACCAATATTTTCTCCTTTTCCCACAGTGTTTTCTATCCTTTCGAAGAAACATTCTGTCATTTGAGTAAAATTTAAAACATGCAAATACTTTTAATTTAGTTAGCTATAAAATTTTGTTGTTTGGTAAAGAGTAAAATAATACATGTATTTTCATTTAGAGTAAGGACAATTCAAAAATGTCTTTTTTTTTTTAAATATATACACATGAGAAAACACTATGACAAAGGAAAACTTGCTCATCATAAGCAATTTCTTCTTTTGCCACAGTATGTATAAGAAATGAATATAAAGTTGGTTTTTCAAACTAAAGATAAACTGTTGATAATTACAATACTGTAGTTCTTAATCCTGTCCCAAACAACAAACTTTTGGACATGTCCAAATTAAAAGTATTTGCAGGCAACAAATTAACCCTTTACCAAACAATGCCACCTTTTAACAACCTTGGAAAAGAAGTCTTTTGAAAACATTGTGGGAAAAGGAGAAAATGCTGGTAACCAGCATTTTCTCCTTTTCCCACAATGTTTTCCACCGTATCAAAAAAAAAAACATTGCACCATTTGAGCCACATTGAAATTGTCGCCTGCAAATGCTCCCAATTTGGACAATGCAAAATTTTGTTGTCTGGGAAAGGGTTAAATATTGCTCAAACTGTGGGATTTGTTTTTGAAAGGGTAGAACACACTGTGGGAAAAGGAAAAAATTCTGGTTATCAGCATTTTCTCCTTTTCTCACAATGTCTTCTAAAGCCTTCACCTTAAGGCTAGTTTGAATTTGGAACTGTTTGTTAAAGAATTTACAGAGAAGTAACTGTAAGAGATTCACTCATGCATAAATTCAAACATGCCGACTTATTCAAGCACAAAATCACATGGTCTAAATCATGGTCCACAATGATTATAAAATTACAAAACAACGAATGTATATTCTACTAAAACATTGGAATCTAACAAATAAAACACAATCAATGCATATCAACAGATACTTCAAAAAGCTAAAGTCACATCTTGTAAAGATTTTAATTTAAAATAAACATTTTTCAATCTAACAGCAGATTAAGGGTATAACATATCACCACACCGGCTATTTTTAGTAACCCCCACAAGCTATTTTTAGACAAGTAGTATAAAGTGACAAAAAGAGGAAATAACCCTTTCAAAGGAAAATACCTTTTTTGAATGCCATTGGAAATAATGTAGGAAAAAAGGCAAATGTTCTCTTTTCCATTAATGTTTTCAAGTTATTAATTGCAGAGTTGTAAAAAAGTTATGCATGTGTTTGTATGGTAATAAGTTACACCCCGCCTACATAAAATGCAAAAATTAAAAATCTTAGCGCTGCCTTCAAGTGTCTGATAAAATGGTCCTTTTCATTAGGCCAAACCACAAAAGTGTCCATGTTAGGGCTTAACATGGTAAGGTAATTATTAAATCATTAGATTTAAAACATGTAAAAACACTTTGTGGACAACTCATATCAACAGTTTTTTGTCACATGTAATTGCACAAAAAATCAGAGCATAAATTTCCACAGAAACTATCGAATTTCAGCGAATTTCATTCGGTGGGTCATATTAAGTACAGTTTACAACTGAATAACATTTGTTTCAGACTAATGACAAAAACAAATCATGAAAACTAAGTCTTAGACTTGTGCATATGAAAGTATAGGTAGGCAATACTAAATGTGGCTTTAACACAGAGATTTTGTGTTTTGATCAAGTAGAAAACAGTGATGGAAAAGAAGCAATTACTAGTGACAATTAGCAGCTGCTTTTCCCCCAGTATCTTTAACAGTTGTCATATACAGGGATGTTAAAAGATATGCTTGTATCATAAAGGGTTAAACAGTGCCATGAAATAAAACAAAAAAAATCTGTTGATCAATAAAACGTTATAAACAATCATTTTGACGAAATTGTTCTATATACAATATACATTTTGTTTAGATAGAACACATAATAGGATTTGACCAGCGCACTGTAGATTAAAATCAAATACTCAAAATTTGTGAAAAAATTGTAAAATTATACTATATGATAAACAAACTCATAATTGTCTTCTCACTTTGGAAATGATTGTTACTCTACTATTATTATCTAAATCAGATGATACCATAAAAGTTTGGCATATAAGAGTCATTTTGTGTCACACAAAAGAAACTTTTCATGATGAATGGTTCTATAACTATCTGTTAACAAGTATCTTTGCAGTATCTCTCACCCATTGTAAAGCATAGTTATAAATAATTACCACCCTTTTTCACAAATTCTAAATATTACACATTTATCTTACTCTAATACTCTTCTTAAAAGTAATAGAATCTGTTATACATTATCTAAAATGAACATTTTAATCTAAACACAAATATATTGTACCCTTAACACGAGACAGATTTGTCCAATCAATTGAGATCAGAACAGTATGGAATCCAATGAAAGGGGAATAACTCATGATCAAAATTTCATTTGATTGTTATATCTATCATTAATGAGGACTAGTTTAAAAGATGAAGGAATGCGAAAATGAGCTGGAGTTTGGTTCTACACACAAGATATATAACAAATGATAGCACATTGGATGTAATACGAGCACTAGATACATATCAACATCAAAGATGATGAGAAAACAGGGATTCTTTGTTTACCACAAGAGTGAGCTGTCCTCTGGCAAACAGGGATTAAATACATGGTATGAATCCATTTTGTCTAAAACCTGGCTGAATCATGAGTTAAAGTGGCCCTTTGACTTGAAAAAACAGATAACAATAGCTAAATGTTTTAACTCATGTCAGCCAGTGCAAACTGCACAGGCTGACATGGGTCAATTCTCTTTGCCAAAATGATAAACATTTTCTCATATGGATCCATCCAACCCTTTTAATCTTTACCAAAAGATAAATTGGACAATTGAATGACTAGATTTTGCTGTGACAGAGTAGAAAACATTGCTGGAAAAGGAGCAAATGCCATTTACCAGCATTTTCTCCTTGTCTATATAATCTTTTCAGGAGCCTTTTTCCTCAGGGTTTCTAAGAACACCTGATTGTCTGCTACATGCATAAAATCATATAGGCTGATTTTTAAAGTTCTTACATGTTGGTAACCAGTATATTCTCCTATTCCCTGATATTTTCAAAAGCCATCTTCCTCGAGGTCATTTAAAGTCTAGATCTTTTGGTAAAAGGCCAAATAAAAGGTGAAGATGCTATTTTAAGCTATCTGCTGCCAGTGCAATAAATATTGATGTGTATGCAGTAACTCACAGAATACTTACTCAACAAACATTCTTGACTTAATTCCATTCTAAATTCTGAATTCATTCTTAATTGGATTTTAAGAAAATTGGATAAGGATAACTAGCCTTGGAATTCATGATAACTATTTAGAATGGTTGAGTAATAATATCTATTCCCCCCCCCCTTTCCAACACAAACAAACAAAAATCAAAGGGCTGAAGGGCACAACATATCAATACAGCACTCTTACACCATACAATAGAATGCTGCAAATACTGAAAAAGTAAACATACTCAATGCATAAATTAAATACAAATATTACATAGATTGATATGACAAAAGATTGAACAAAATGATATGCAAGATACAAAGTGTGAAAGGTTTTTTATTTTTGCACCAAAATTTCATTTAACAAAGTGTATATTGCTGCCCTCCTTTTTTCATCTTAATAATGTATCCAGGCACAGTACTGATTAGTCAATGACATTAACCCTTAAAGTGCCAAATAAAGCCTAAAGGACACTTTCAATCTAGAAATAAGACCCAACTGATTGCAATATCAAGGCTACTCTCATCTAGAATGGCTCAGCAGAGTGGACGATGTAGATCAAAGATCAGACTACACATTTTGTGCAGTCTGATCTGTGATCTACACTGGCTGCAAAGGCAAGTACAGTACAGGCACTTTAAGGGTTAAATTTGCTACCATAACTCCATTATAAAACAGTAAAGTTTCCAGACAAATCCCATCTAGTGAGCCACATTTCATTTCTCGTCTTCAAATGCCTTCAATAGGGATGAATTATTTGCCTGTTACAAAGCAACTTTACATGTCAAAAGGCCTTTTTTAGCCTTTTTATTATGCTGCAAAAAAGTGACAAAAATTGCTGCTTAAGTTTACGAGACATACATAAAAAGATCTTTTCCTTGGGTTTTACATACAAAATGGCTTCAAATGGCTTCCAGGAAATATCCTTTCCATGGGTTTTACTTACAAAACTGCTTATAGTAAATAGATCTTTTCAATAACTTTAACTTGCATTATTATTTAAACAAGAAATATATCTTTTCCATGGGTCTTTTATTTACAAATCTGCTTACAGTAAATAGATCTTTTCAATGGGTCTTACAAAACTGTTTACGGTGTAATATATCATAGATGATTTAACTCAAACAATCCAAGTTTTAACCAACACAAAGATCAAGTTTTGAAAACATTGTAAGAAAATAAGAAAATGCTAGTAACCAGCATTTTCTCCTTTCCCAATTATTTTTTTCTACTGTTTAAAAGGTGAATTTGAGTTTTTTAATTGAAATTAATATGGTTTCACCAAATGCTTTCAACTTAGACAAGTTCAAAATTTTGCTGTCGGGTAAACAGTTAATAATGTATGCTAATCAATAACTGATACATTATTTAAATACATAAACTACTTTGAATCTTTTTTTACATAATTGCTTAAAGATTTGGCAAAGACATTCAAAATAAAAATTGTAAATTAGATTTGCAACTTAGACCATACTCAAGATCTGCGAGTTTTCACATATTATAGATCATATGGAGAATATACAATTTAACATATGTTCAATTAACAGCAACTGTTGATGTTTTACGGTATTATTTACCATTTCTTGGCTTGTCAGATAGCTCTCAGAACTTAAGATGCTTTCTGGACAATGATGATTGAGATCAGACTGCATAGAATATGAAGTCTTACTTTAAATCTACATTGTCAGGTATTAGATCTACATTGTCAGGTATTCTGTAAGATATCCTGAAATTATAAATTTGGGTTTTTCCACTAACTGAAATTTCCATTTTATCTATAAATAGCACTTTAAGGGTTTATCATTAAATAGATGTTGGTACATATATATATATGAGCTTTGCTTGGTGGAAAGGGGACTTAAAGCATCTACAAAAAGTATTGACCCATATCAGCCTGCAAAGTCCGTCAAAACTATTTGCTTTTGGTCAATTTTCCGCATGTCTAGGGACCATTCTACCTCAAGATCTTTGTTTGTTGTTTGACAAAATAGATTTTACGGGTCCATAATACGATTACTCACTTGGTAATCACGGAGATGCATTAAACCCTCTTTTCCCAGTGCATGGCACATATAATCTTGCTGCTAACATTGTACCAAGTTGAGCATACAGTATATAATGGTGCATTTCAATAACAGAGGCCATAGTTACCAACAATCACAAGTAAGACTTTAAGTCTAAATTCCTGGACAGCCATCTCTGGTAAATCTCTCCAGGACAACAAAATTCAAGACTTCTCCCTACAAAACACACTTGCCGACCACAAGTTAGATATTACTCAATTGAAGGAATTTGTCCTATCAGGCTCAGAAACATAATGGGAAAAAATGAGAAAATGCTGGTTACCAGTAATTTCTCCTTTTTCTCATGATGTTCTCAAAAGTCATTTTTTCTGAGGGTTGTAATAATACGGGATTGTCTGGTTGAAGGATCCGCAGCCTCCAGTGATAGAGATTTTGATTCATAAAGCACCAATAATGACCAGCAAATTGAGAAGAAAAATGGCACAGTGATCACATAATTTGTAACGCCATTAGAGTATAATTCTATCAGCAGTTCTCTAAATATACATTTGAGCCATGCTCTGGCAAAAAGGGGTTTAATGCATCTCCATGATGCATTGGACTAAGCAATTCATCACATAATAATGCATCCATAAAACCCATTTTGTCCAAGAACGTAACATAGAATGGTCATTGGACATGCAGGAAATTTACCAAGAGCAAAGACCATGGACAAAGCTCAGCCTGTGCAGACTGACCTGGTCAATACTTTTTGCACATTAAACCACCTTGTCACAGAGCATGGCTCATCTTTTAAGTCATGCTATGTGAAAAAGAGGTATAAAGCACCTGCAAAAAGTAGGCAAGCCCATCCATTCCATGCAGGCTGACCAGAATCAAAATTATTGATCAATTTTCTGCGTGTCAAAAGGCAATTCTATCGCATTATTCATCCATTTAACCGTTTACCACACAATCCCGAGTTTTAACGACCCTGAGAAAGAGGCCTTTTGAAAACATTGAGGGAAAAGGAGAAAATGCTGGTAACCAGCATTTTCTCCTTTTCCCACAATATTTTCTACCCTTCCCACATAAAAGTTCAAATTTTTATTCACATCTAATTTGTCGTCTGCAAATACTTTTGAATTTGGACCAGTCTAAAATTTTGTCATGTGGTAAAGAGTTATTAGATAGAATGGGTCCGTATTATGCACCAAATTGCTTGGTATAATGCATGACAGAGATACATGATACTACCTTTTCCAAGAACTCTGCTCTTTGAAAATAAGTTCATGGTGAAACACACACACAAAAGGCTTCTTTCTCAGGGTCGTTAAAGTCGGGATTGTGTGGTAAAGAGTTAACTCTTTACCACACAATCCCGACTTTTAATGATCCTGAAAGAAAAGGCTTTTGAAAACATTGTGGGAAAAGGAGAAAATGCTGGTAACCAGCATTTTCTCCTTTTCCCACAATGTTTTCCATCCTATCAAAAAAAGAAAACATCAGTTTAGCAACACTTAATTTGTCATCTGCAAATGCTTTCAAATTTGGTTCAGTCTAAAGTTTTGTCGTTTAGTAAACAGTTAACTCTTCAGCAAACAAAACAATTCTAGACTAGTCAAAATTGAAAGCATTTGCAGATGACAAAATAAATCTGACTGAAAAATTGAAATGTAATTTGGAAAGGGCAGAAAACATTGGGGGGAAAAAGAGAAAATACATTTTCTCCTTTTCCCATAATGTTTCCAAAAGCTTTCTTTCTCAGGATCATTAAAACAAATTTCGATTTTTGAGTCACATTTATTTTGTTGTGTGTAAATGCTTTCAATTTCGACCAGTCTAAAATTCAGTTGTTAGGTAAGGAGTTAAATCACTATTGTAAAAATCTTAATACCAGTTAATATTCATGCTTGTAAAAAGTATCTGACGAAATAGACCACTCTAGCAGAACTGAAAATATTATCCTTTTAACTCTCTACCAAATGACAAAAATGTAGACTAGTCCAAATCGAAAGCATTTGCAGACCACAATATAAATGTAGCTCAAAACATAACATTTGTCTCTAAGGGGTAGAAAACATTGTGTGAAAAGAAGAAAATGCTGATTACCAGCATTGTCTTCTCTTCCCACAATGTTTTCAAAAGGCTTCTTTCTCGGGGTTGTTAAAAACTGGGACTGTACCGTAAAGGGTTAAACTCAAATGTTACACAAATTATGACATTTCTCACTTTCATAGGTAGAAATAATTGCGAGAAAAGGAAAAAAAAATGTTGTTGGTTTACCAGCATTTTCTCCTTTTCCCACGATGTTTTCAAAAGCTTAAAAATAATCATTTAATAAAGGTTTGTGAAAAATTGTAAGCACATAATAGTTACAAGGTCTTTTCTGAAAATGTTTTGATAAGTTGACAACAGCTGATCATAACAAAAGACTCCACATGTCAGAATTAGTTTGTTTTTTTTGACATTTTCTACTGCAATTCTTCAAATGTTTTAAAAGCTTTTTTCTTCAGGCAATAAAAAAAAAAAAGAGCCATGCTCTGTGAAAAGGGGGCTTAATGCATCTGCGAAAACTAATGCATCTGCAAAAACTATCATTCCAGGTCAGCCTGTGTAGTCCACGCTGTTTGACCGGGGCCGGAACTTTTTGCCAATGGTCAATTTTCTGTATGTCCAAGGACCACTTTACCTCATGATTAGGTTGGTTGCTAAAAAAAGTGGCTACTACAGTTTGCAACCATAAGTTTGTGATAGTTTGATTGGTATAATACATCACAGAGATGCATTAAACCCCATTTTGCCAGAGCACAGCTCAAATTAACCCTTTACCAAACAATCCTGTGTTTTTACATCCCTGGGGAAGAGGCCTTTTGAAAACATTGTGGGCAAAGGAGAAAATGTTGGTAACCAGCACTTTCTCTTTTTCCCACAACGTTTTTAGTCTGTCAAAAAATCTTATGCTCATTTAGACCACTTTTAAATTTGTCATCTGCAGATGCTTTAAATTTAAAAGGGGTTAAAATTTGTCATTTGGGCAAGGGTTAAAATTCCATGCAAAGACAGTTCTATATAAGACACCTCAAGTGCCTATCATTACTTCACAAAAAAAATGCAATGCTTTGTTTAAATATACATGTACATTGTAATTTACAATTGTTCAAGACTTTAAATATATGATTAATTATCAATCTTAACATATAATACAGCAAACAGAACATGGACAAAAGCCTCTTGTGTATTCACAAAATATCAATTGTTCATCATGCAAAGTGTAAGGAAGAGTTGTAAGTTTGTAAACATGAAAGTTATTTGCACACACACAAAAAACCTTTTGGCATACATGCACTCACTTCAAAAAGTTTGTTCACTGTACAATAAAAACACTTATAATTTATAGAATCTTTGGTTAAACAAACAGTTGTTGGGATGACAACAGCACCATTATATGTGCGTCTGAAATTGTTGGTTCAAATTACAGATTTCTGACAATAGCACATTTGTTTAAAACATGGCTGCCAAATTAAAGGCACCAGTCTGTTTGCTCGCATAGTTCACCATCTCCGATATTCCATTGGATCTGTCGTACATATATCTATAACACAGAGTTCTTGAACAGTTTGAGCAGTTGAATGAAAAGTATGACAAACAGCAGAGTTCCTAGTATTTCATCATGTCCTACTCAGTGAAGTATTCTATCTATGTGTGTCCTTTCCCAAGTTTGCAAAGACTCCTCAAAAATCCCTCCACCAGTTCCCGTTCTATATCTCATCTCTTTGTTGCAAACCTTTTTTCTTTTAACCTTTTAGACTGCTAAGCGTGACTTAAGGACCTTTTGCAGACAGTGTAGATCAAGATCAGACTTCACAGAACTGCAATCTGATCTTAGATCTACACTGTGTGATAAAGCGGTATTTTTACCCTAAAAAATACCTTTGAAATAGCATAATTGGGTTTTTACTATCAGCTTAAAAGTTTCCATTCACATATATAGCAGGATAAGGGTTAATACCTGCACAAAGTCTAGTCTAACCACATCATGTTTCTTTTCTCTTCTCCTCAATCATAGAACATCACACAAACTTTGTGTGTTTTGAGAGTCTAACCACAGAATGTCATGATCTGGAATGTTCAATATTTCCACATACTGGAATGTTCCATTTTTTGTTTTTCAACACATAACCGTGGAATGTTTTATTTAGCACTCTAAATGGTGTATACTGACAATATATTCACCAAACATTAACATTGATGCTGCCACTTTGGGGGAAAAAATAGTTACAATAGACAACAAGTCACAAAAATCTGTATTTTGTCCCAAAACTTCCAGGGAAAAAAAAAAGAAGTTTAACAGATTTGATGAAAAATGAAGGTCTTAGACCCAAACAAATGCAAGTTACAAAAGATAATATTTCACCTACAGTTTCACTGTAGATGAACACAAAATGAAAATTACATAAAAAATACTTTCAATTGGCTCACCAATATAGGCATTGTAGAATGAGAAGTCAGACACATTGAATAAAGAATCATGGAAGTGTTTCTTTGGAAAGCTGTTTAATTCCGACTAGTCAAGTCTCTTTTCTAACAGTTTGCAGCAATCTCTGGTTTGCAGTATTATCTAGTCTTATTCTTTAGTAAACATTCTAACCATTTTGTTTCTTTGATAAATAAATAACAAATTACTAATGAAATGATTTTAAGCTTTTTTGCCACGTGTCTATGAATGATGCTACCTTTAAGTCTTTACCAGACCACAAAATCACAGACTTGTCCAAATTAAAAGCATTTGCAGATGACAAATTCAATGCAGCTGAAATGGTGGAATTTGTCTTTAAATGGATAGAAAACAATTTGTGAAATGGTGAAAATGCCAGTTACCAGCATTTCCTCTTTTTTTTCCACAATGTTTTCCTGGCTGTCATAAAAATATAGGGTTCTTTTGTGAATGTTTCCAATAATGAAACAAAATTCTGGTAAAGACATTTTGTTTCACCAATCTCAATCGAACTGGCAGGATTGTACTTTTATAATATTAATATTTATATTTTAGATGAAATGAAAGCTAAAAAAGTAAAGAGAACATGAGATGTAAATATACATACATCTCTGGCAGGATTTTTTGCTTAACCCTCTACCACACAATGACCCTGAGAAAGAAGCATTTTGAAAACATTGTGGGGAAAAGGAGAAAATGCTGGTAGACCAGCATTTTCTCCTTTACCCACAATGTTTTCTACCGTATCAAAGACAACTTCCATCCTTTAAGCCACATTTAAATTGTTGTCTGCAAATGATTTCAATTCAGACAAGTCTACATTTTTGTTGTGTGGCAAAGAGTTAAAAGTTTAAAGAAATGAATTGTTGTGACCAATGCAAAATGAGGATGTGTGGAAAGGGTGGGAAAAAATTCTAGGCTATTCTCTCATGATGATTAAACTGAGACAAGATTCAAATATTGCACCTTCATGGTTACATAGAAATAGTTCTACTCCAATTTCAAAATAACTGTCTGATCCATAAACTAGTAATTTACACTTCCCTACAGATTCTAGAATGTTTAACCTTTTACCACATAAATCCCGAGATAAAACCATCCCAAGAAAGAGGCCTTTTGAAAACAATGTGAGAATAGAAGAAAATGCTGGTAAACAGCATTTTCTCCTTTTCAAACAATGTTTTCTACCCTTCCAAAAGCAAATTTCAATTTTTGAGTCACATTTATTTTGTCGTCTGCAAATGCTTTCAATTTGGACAAGTCCAAAATTTTGTTGTCTGGTAAAGGGTTAATACAATAAGTTACTTATTTCTAAATCAATATCTGATCACCATTTGGAACCAAAAAAAGCAAAAATGTCTGCTGCCAAATGTTTTTTGCTGCTACATTTGAAGAAAATTCACACAAACAGAAGACCACATACACTTTACAGCGCATGTCAAACATCAGCTCATAAGGGACAAGTTACTCCGCATCTTCATCATGAACGTTACTCTCAATAACATCTCTTAACAAATCATCCACCGAATCGCCCTCCGCATTAATGCCCTTTTCCTCAAAGTTCAGATTTGGGACTAGGATGGTCAACATGCGGACCACATTCATTCTCAACATCTTCAGCTTGCGAAGATGAAGACAATTCAGACAGCTTGTCGGATCCTCGACTTTTTTCAGGATCTTTTCTCGCTCCGACATCGCAAGATCCAAAGCCTCATCACTGCCTTTTTTTGAAAGGTCAATGGCACCATTTTCATCTTGGATTTTGTTGTCATGGATTTCCTGTAAAGGATTGTGGGATTTATGATATTGATGAAGATGCTGGGTACCGTTTGGTGGAATCTGCTGCTCTTGTTGAATATGTTGCTGCCTCATATGTGGGTTCAGTCCATTATACTGTGGAGAAATTGGACCATGCCCATTAACTGGGAAAGGAGGGCTTGGTTTACCACAGGGGAATGGCTTTCCATAAAATGGATAATTCATCAAACCAAGTTTTGCTAACTCTAATGATTTCTGGGCCATATCCATGCCTTCAGGAAGCAAATGGGACATTGGAAGAAATGGTAGTCGATGCTGCAGCTGCTGCGGGGACATCTGGGTCTGCTGGGGCCCATGTGGAGAAGCCTGCTGGGCCTGGGACCTTTGCTGATTTGGGGACAACACAGGAGAATGGGGGACAGATGGCTGATGGTTGCCATGAATGTTGTTTCCTGGTTGATAAGCATGTGGAGAATGTTGAAGCGGAACATTCTGTTGCTGGGGAGAATGCTGTGGATGAAGACCATTAGGGTTGCTTGGCAACTGTGGCATACTTGGAGGAATCATAGGTGATGCTGGCATCTTGAAAACAGGAGAATCTCCAGATATGGGATGAGTTGCTAAGTAACCAAGACCCCTGGGTGAGCGTGTACGTTTCTCTTTGATATAGTAAGACATGATTCCGTCGTGTTTGTTAATGATATGCGACTTGAGACTGTGACTTTGGCTGTACTGTACTCCACAAGCACCACAAATATATGGCCTCTCTCCTGAAAATGAATTAAGCCAATGTTAGGGCTCCCAAACCTTAACCCCTCACCAAACAACAAAAATTTTGGACTGGACCAAATTAAAAGCATTTGCAAAATACAATTTAAACGTAGCTCATATGATGATTTCCATCTTTGATAGGGAAGAAAACATAGTTGGAAAATGAGAAAATGCTTATTACCAGCATTTTCTCTTTTTCCCACAATATTTTCAAAAGTCTTTTCTTTTAGGGTCAATAAAACACCGGATTGTATGGTAAATGGTTAACCAAAATAACCCAATGTTCGAACCAAACACATTCTCTTTTGTGATAAATGTTTTAAAAAGCCCTTTTCTTTCAGATTGTTAACCCTTTACAGCACAATGCCTCTTTTTGATGACCTGGGGAAAGAAGCCTTTGGAAAACATTGTGGGAAAAGGAGAAAATGCTGGTAACCAGCATTTTCTCCTTTTCCCACAATGTTTTCTTACCTATCAAAGAAAGATTGCACCATTTGAGCCACACTGAAATTGTTATCTGCAAATGTTTTGAAATTGGACAAGGCTAAAATTTTGTCGTCTGGTAAAGAGTTAACTCATGAAATTGTTTGGTAAAGGGTTAAAAAATTTCATGCCTTCAAAATCTAAAAACATTTTTTTCATTTTATGATAAGTAAAAAAAGTACTTTTGAAAATATTTCACATAAAGACTTTTTCTTGATATCTGATTTAACTGCAATTTTTCCTCAAGATGCATCAAAAATATTTTTTATGCATATATAATCATTTCGATAGTGAGTGACTAAACTATCTTTGATGATTCCTTATATCTTTTCCTAAATCATATTGTGTGTTTGTTTGTCTGTTTGCTTGTTTGTTTGTTAGAGAGAGAGAGAGAGAGAGAGAGAGTAAAAATGAGGGGGAGAGGGTGGGGAGAGAATGATGGGGAGAGGGGAGACAGAATGAGTGGGAGGGAGAACATATAAAAATAGACAAACCACAAACCTGTGTGAATACGTAGATGAACATACAAGTTACTCTGATGTTTAGTTGTGTACGGACAGTGTGTACACTTGAAATACATTTCTCCCCCATTTTCCCCTGGCTTTTTACGAACAGGACTCTTTCCATGGTGGGTGTTCTCTATGTGGTTTTCCAGGTTTTTTTGTCTTCGAAATGTTCTCTCACAAAATTGACATTTCAAATAGTCCTTCTCCAGTTCTGGACCTGCATACCTATTCTCAAATGGACTCAAGATATTTTGGAACTGAAGGTCTGGAGGACTAGCTTGGAAGGGAAACATTGGAAAGTTGCCAAAGGCGCCATGGAGCCATTGACTGCCATTCATTTTTGGTGGTGTACTTTGGTTAGCTGTTTTAAACACTGGTTCCCCATTAGGGCCAATAGTTTCTGATACAGATGAAGAAGCAGGAAGTGGAATTCCCTTGTGGTTCTCATCACGATCTTTGGTGTCAACATCGTCTGTTTTCAATTCACATGTTTCATTAATGCCATTTTCTGTTTTGAGTTTGTCAATTATGTTGTTGTTCTCATTGAGACCATTCAAATCATATTTCTTTGCGAAAGTCTCTTGATTGCCTATATTATCTGACCCTGGTTTTCCACCCTTGATATCTGGAGTTTGAGTTGCCAAAACAGGCATTTTAACATGAACATCACCATCTACTTCATCTACATCATCTTCGGGTATCATTTTCTCATCATCACTCTCCTCACTATAGTAATCAGTTTCCACTTCTTTCATCCTCCGTACAATATCTTCGATTTTTGGCTTTCGTTTCCTCCTCTCTCCACTGATGCTTACACTTGGACTACCTGTGCTGGCACCATCTATATCAGTATCTGACATTGTTTTAGGACTTAGAGTTGGTGGGCTTTTGTCAAGACCCATTTTAAATGCTGCAAACAGAGATTGTGATCCTTTCACACCAAACAGATCTGTCTCCTTGTTATCCCTAAAGGAATCTTGTGAAAGTCCATCATCAGAGTTAAGAATGTCTTTGGATTGTTTGTCTGTGTAATTTACACCATTCACATTGGCATGAAAGTCAGTTTTCTCCTCTGTCTGCATGTCAGATGGACTAACAGGAAAATTTGAGACTGGTGGAGTTTCAATGTAATCACTTTTATCTGCTGACTGTATGTCACTAGTATGTAACCTTGGCCTCTTTGCCAAGGGTTCTTGGTTTGGAGTCATAGCCCCTTCTGGTGGCAATGAAATTGACTGCTTTCGAGATTTCTTTAGATCAAGAGTCTGTGTGTTTGATTTGTCAACATTATCAGGATGGGGGTCCGGAGTCATTGGCCCAAAGTTTAGTGCCTGTGTTTCTACAACCATGTTTTCTGTGTAACTTAGACTTCTGTTAAAGTTAAAGTTCTGATTTGGGTCAGGTCTATTTGTACCGTTGTGCACTGCGCGCGAGAGAGAGTTGGCCGAGGAATTACGAGGTAAAGATGTTGCAGGTCCAAAACATGTAGGAGATTGTATATCCATCATTTTGACAACATGGTGAGTAAAAGTCTCTCCTACAAGTCTGTTTTATCTGAAAATAAAGTAAAAATAAATGAGCCATGCTCTGACAATACGGGGGTTTGATCCTTTACCAAACAATGCCGAGTTTTAACCCTCTACCACACAATGCCACCTTTTAATGCCCCTGGGAAAGAAGCCTTTTGAGAACATTGTGGGAAAAGGAAAAAATGCTGGTAACCAGCATTTTCTCCTTTTCCCACAATGTTTTCCACTCTATCAAAGAAAAGTTGCACCATTTGAGCCACACTGATATTGTCATCTGCAAATGCTTTCAATATGAACAAGGCTAAAGTTTTGTCATCTGGTAAAGGGTTAATGAACCTGAAGAAGACAGATTTTGAAAACATTGTTGAAAAAGGAGAGAAATGCTAGTAAAAAGCATTTCCTCCTTGTCCAACAATTTTTAACTACCCTACCAAGAAAAAAATTCAGATTTTGAGTCATATTATTTTGTTGTCTGCAAATGCTTTCAATTTGGTAAGTCTAGCATTTTCTTGTTTGGACAAAGGTAAATACATCTCCGTGATGCACTATATCAAGCAAGTCATCACACAATTATGGATCCATAAAATCCTCTGTCTAACAATCGGCACAATCCCAAGGTAGAATGGTCCTTTTGACATGGAGAAAATTTACAAAAAGCGAAAAGTTTTGACACAAGTCAGCCTGCGCAGATCGCACAGGCCAACCTGGGTCAATACTTTTTGCAGATGTAAACTCCCTTTTCACAGGGCATGGCTCAATTCTGTTACTCCTACGGCAACAAAACTGTTATTTCATTGTGCCCAAACTATTTACAAACTAAACAAGGACATTTCAAAGTACATAAATTGACTAAAAGACCTTCATTACAAAATAGCCAAAGTATGTGTGCACTGACTATCTCTTTACTCTTTAACTTTCTTTCAACTATATTTCTAGTTAGTATTCTTTGTATCTTATATACTGTTCTAATGTAAACGACTGTAATATGATATTGAAAATAACCTTTTTATAGTATGTAGAAACTGGAAATAAAGTTGAAAAAAAAAAGGGGGGATGTTCTTATGTGTCAACCAAAACATATTTTCTGATCAATCTTCTGCAAAAAAAACTAGAATAACTATCACTAAAGGTGATAAATACCCCCGCCCTATATTTCATGTCACAGGGGCAATAACTCTGCAATGTCAATTTAGGGGCAATAACTCCGTAATCATTAGGCCAACACTCATGAAATTTGTGCTTTGCACATCTACTGCTCCTGGTGAATATCATGACAAATATCAAGTGAATAAGACTTAAACTGAAGGAATAGTTCTCTGGACAAGAAGTTTTGAGTAAATTCAGGGGTAATTAATTTGGCAAACATTTGAGAAAAATGCATCTTGAACCTCTACTGCTCCTGGTGAATATTTATGCAAAGTATCAATTTAATTGGACACAAAACTAAATGAGTGTAAAAAAGTGCAGACCATGATCTGATAATATGTATGAGACACAGCGGCTGGTCTGGATCCAAACTTGTTGCAAATGTCCAAAGGTGCCTTTTCGCATAATGTTGGCCAACTATACATATGACAGAAAAGACCTCCTTAAAGTGAATCAGACAGACACTGTAGGAGGAGTTGTCCGGACAAGCATTTTTAAGTCAAATCAGGGGCAATAACTCAGTAATTCTTGATGGAATTTTTACAAAATGTGTGTCTTGCACATCTACAGCTCCTAATGAACACTTCTGCCAAGTTTAAAGTGAATCAGACAGAAACTGTAGGAGGAGTTGTCTGGACAAGCATTTTTAAGTCAAATCAGGGGCAATAACTCAGTAATTCTTGATGGAATTTTTACAAAATGTGTGTCTTGCACATCTACAGCTCCTAATGAACACTTATGCCAAGTTTAAAGTGAATCAGACAGAAACTGTAGGAGGAGTTGTCCGGACAAGCATTTTTAAGTCAAATCAGGGGCAATAACTCAGTAATTCTTGATGGAATTTTTACAAAATGTGTGTCTTGCACATCTACAGCTCCTAATGAACACTTCTGCCAAGTTTAAAGTGAATCAGACAGAAACTGTAGGAGGAGTTGTCCGGACAAGCATTTTTAAGTCAAATCAGGGGCAATAACTCAGTAATTCTTGATGGAATTTTTACAAAATGTGTGTCTTGCACATCTACAGCTCCTGATGAACACTTCTGCCAAGTTTAAAGTGAATCAGACAGAAACTGTAGGAGGAGTTGCCCGGACAAGCATTTTTAAGTCAAATCAGGGGCAATAACTCAGTAATTCTTGATGGAATTTTTACAAAATGTGTGTCTTGCACATCTACAGCTCCTAATGAACACTTCTGCCAAGTTTAAAGTGAATCAGACAGAAACTGTAGGAGGAGTTGTCCAGACAAGCATTTTTAAGTCAAATCAGGGGCAATAACTCAGTAATTCTTGATGGAATTTTTACAAAATGTGTGTCTTGCACATCTACAGCTCCTAATGAACACTTCTGCCAAGTTTAGAGTGAATCAGACAGAAACTGTAGGAGGAGTTGTCTGGACAAGATTTTGCAGACAGACCGACCGCCCGACCGACCGCATGACCGACCGACCGACCGGCTGATTCCAGTATACCCCCCACAAACTTCGTTTGCGGGGGTATAAAAATTTCAGAGGGGAAAAAAAACTATACAAGGACAATCATAAACACTTTCAGTGCCAAATATTTAAATTCGAACCCTCTTGAGGGCTGAATTTACATTCCACTGAAACCCAGAAAGATCTTATATTATATGCTTGAACAAACAAGCAGACAGTATATAGATCAAAGATCAGACTGCACGTTCTGTGCAGTCTGATCTTGATCTATGCCGTCTGCAAAAAGCCATGTTTTTGCCTATGGTGCCAAAAGGGTTAATTTTGCAAGAAAGAAAAGATCTGTTTTCAATGATAGAGTAAACAATGCATGTAAAAGGGCAATAATTACTTGTCTGAGCAATTGCTTCTTTTCCTACCATGTATTCAAAACCCTTCAACAACCAATAAATGAGATATATGTCATATTTGAAGTGTTTTTTTTTTCCAGTTTCCATGAATACAATGTATACAAAGAAAATGAAGAGGTACAATAAATTGTTACAAAAATATTGAGGTCCAAGCAACAAAGGTCCTCTAGCCCCCATCCCCTCTTTCTCCTCCCACAAAATAGGGGGAAAAAAATCAACTTTAGGTTATGAATCGTCGGCACATGTTTATCGATTCAAAATTATCAGTAAATATTGAAACACATCAAAGTTCACAAACTAAAAATTATCTCCCTTTATGTTTTGAATTCCAATTATTCCACAAGTAAAACTGCTTAGTCTCCAGACCTCAACATATCCCAGACCATAAATGAGATGATTTTGTATTAAGATCTACTATATATAGTAAGAAAATTTAACATAAGGTTAACTGCTTGATCCCTTTACCGAACAAGACTGACTTTTATTGACTGGTGAAGAAAGCTTTTGAAAACAATGTGGGAAAAGAAGAAAATGCTGGTAACCAGCATTTTCTTCTTTCCCCACAATGTTTTCTACCTTTTGAAAGGCAAATCCCAAACATTTCAGCAATATCTAATCTGTCGTCTGCAAATGCTTTTCAGTATGGGCCAGTCTAAAATTTTGTCAACAACAAAAGAGTAATATGTCAAAAAGGATTTTCAACAACTGGATCTGACATTATTGAATTTGAATCTATTCCCTTACATTTGGAGAGAATAACTGCTTCTTTTTCCCAAGTGCTTTCGCATTCACCCACAAAATGTTTCCGTCTTTTTCTCCTATAATATAGCAACACTTCTTATCCAAATAATGCATTTATTTTTGTTAACCTATTACAGAATCGGGGAAGTTAATGTATACACAAAAAGGTATAAGTTTAAAAAAAAAATACAAAGGATTTTTTAATTTGTTTTATTCTTAGAGAAAACATTGTGGGAGCAGCCATCAAACTTTTCTTCACCATAATTCCACAAGTTGTCGTGAGTCACCAGCACTTTCTCCTTTTCCTATGATGTTTTCTACCCAATCTAGGACAGATTTTGTCATTTGAGCCACCTTTACTTTGTCGTCTGCAACTGTTTTCAATTATGACAAGTCTAAAATTTGTTGTGTGTTAAAGAGTTAACTCTTTACCACACAATCCCGACTTTTAATGACCCTGTGAAAGAAGCCTTTTGAAAACATTGAAAATTTCAATTTTTCAGTATCATTTATTTTGTCTTCTGTAAATGCTTTCACATTGGACCAGTCTAAAATTTTGTCGTATGGTAAAGAGTTAAAATAAAGGACAGACTGGTTGAGACTTAGTAAATGTGTTTCTCAATGCACTTACATAGTCAGCATGTCTGAGAACATTCGCTGCCAATGCTATTAAAAAGCTAAAACGACAAAATTAGAGAAAAGTTTGACGGCATTCTGGCAGATATAAAACCTCAAAAATGCTCATTTAGTTGACATTCCCTGGCATCAGCTTAAATCTTTTGCAACACAATCCTTTATTTTTATAATCCTGAAGAAAGATATAAATATCGCAGGAGCATGAGAAAATGCTGGTAACCAGCTTTTCTGCTTTTCCCACTAAGTTTTCTTCCTTTCCAATGAGAGATCCCACCAATGAACTCTAAAATTCTACACTAGACCAACTTCAAAGAATTTGCTGAAGACAAATCAAATGTTGCTCTATCAAAGATTATTTAAAACATAGTGGGAAAAGGAGAAAAAACTAGTTACTAGCATCTTCTTTTTTTCCAATAATCTTTTCTAAAGACTTGTTCTTCAGGGTTGTTAAAACCCCAGATTGTTTAGTAAAGAGTTACCATGTCTGCAAATGCTTTTAATATGGACGAACTGAAGATAATTCTGTCGTCTAGTGAAGACTTAATGCTAATTTACTAAAAGTCTTTGATTTCATTAAAAAAAACAACAAAGAATTATGGGCATTCTGAACATGGCAAAAAAGTTTCCAAACATTTCTTTATCAAATTACATTGATGGAAATTTAACAGTTGAACCCAACTTTTGCCAAGTCAACATTTTTATATTTTAAATTTTAAAGTCACACTAAACTCAGAATGCTTTTCAGCCTCCATCACCTTTCACAAAAGGGTTAATTATTTATTAAAATTTATTTGACTAAGATGAAGATTTAAGCATTTAAAAAAAAAAATGTTCCATTCTACATTGAGTTCTATTTGTACAGATAGTGGCCATAAATTTTTCATCCAATTCCCATTGACTTACATGTATCTTCAGTGCGCAAGAAAGTTAATTACGCTGCTTCTGAGCATTCTATCATAAAACTTAACTTTTTATCAAACGACAAAATTTTTTACCCAACCAAATTGAAAGCATTTGCAGTCGACAAATTAAAGGTGACTCAAATGACGATTTCTATTTTTGATATGGTAGAAAACATTGCGGGAAAAGGAGAAAATGCTGGTTACAGCATTTTCTCCTTTTCCCACAAAGTTTTCAAAAGCCTTCTTCTCCTGGGTCGTTAAAAGCAGGGATTGTGCGATAAAGGGTTAATAGGAAAAAAACCAACAGACATATATTTTCCATCAAGAGATATATCCCAAACAATTGCAACTCCAATGATTTTTTCATTCAGAATGTCTCAGCCAAAGCAGGGAATGTAGATTAAAGATCAGACTGCACATTTTAACCCTTTCCCAAATGTCAAATTTTGGACTGGTCCAAACTGAAAGCGTTTGCAGACAACAATTTTAAATTTGATGAAAATGGCAGAAAGGTCTCAAAAAGGGTAGAAAACACTGTGGGAAAAGGAGAAATTGCTCATTACGAGCAATTTCTCCTTTTCCCACAGTGTTTTCAAAAGACTTGTACTGCAGACACGTGAAAACCAGGGCTTGTTTGGGAAAGGGTTAAGCAGTCAGATCTTGATCTACAGTGGCCATAACAGCAACTTAAGTTGTGAAAAGTTATTTAATCCTTTTACGAAACTTCAAAATTTTAGACTTCTCCAAACTGATACCATTTGCAGATGACAAGTTAAATGCTACTCAAAATATGAAATTCGTCTGTCAAAGGGCAGAAAACATAGTGGGAAAAGGAGAAAATGATGGTTATCAGCATTCTCTCCGTTTCCTTCAATGTTTTCAAAAGGCTTCTTCCCAACGGAAGTTAAAAAACAGGGAACTGTTTGTTAAGGGTTAACTCTTTACCAAACAACAAAATTTTAGACTAGTCCAAATTGAAAGCATTTGCAGACGACCAAATAAATGTGACCCAAAAATTGAAATTTGTTATTGTAATGGTAGAAAACATTGTGAGAAAAGGAGAAAATGCTGGTTACCAGCATTTTCTCCTTTCCCCACAATGTTTTCAGAAGGCTTCTTTTACAGGGTTGTTAAAAGTCGGGATTGTGTGGTAAACGGTTAAGGGATTCACGTCAAGATCAAACTGCAAAGAATGTGCAGGTCCATATTCAAACTATCTCTCCTTCCTCAAGATTATCTTGTTTAGGCTTAACCCTTTACCACACAATGATGAGTTTTAAAAGCCCTTAAAAGGAAGCTTTTTGTAAACATTGCAGAAAAAGGAGAAAATGCTGGTAATCAGTATTTTCTCATTACCCACAATGTTTGCTACCTTATCAAAGACAAATTCCATCTTTTGAGCTATGTCTGCAAATGCTTCCAATTTGGACAATACTATATTTTGCTCGACATGTGATAAAGTGTTAATCCTTAACATTAAATTTTTCAAAAGGAAAAAGTACTTTGGGGACTGAAGAGATACATTTTTGGAAAAAAAAAATAAATAATTTAATTAAAAATTAAAATTCTAAAA
Source organism: Tridacna gigas (assembly GCA_945859785.2). NCBI lineage: Eukaryota > Metazoa > Mollusca > Bivalvia > Cardiida > Cardiidae > Tridacna > Tridacna gigas. Next base: position 35,451,196 of record OX244038.2, on the reverse strand, counting down.
TGCAATAAAGCTTATCACAACAGTGAGTTACAGCTAAATTGACATTTTATGCATCATAAAAGTTTCTGGGACTGAAAAATTGCCTTCAACACAATGTTGAACCAATACACTTCTGTAACAAGTGCAGAAAAATATCTCAACAAATAGGTCGAGATATGAACGCAAAAGAAACTGATTGAATTTTAAAAAGGTTTTGTGTGAATGACTGTATCGTTTCAACTCTTTTCTGACAACAAGAATGAAAATTGAGACTTAAATGAATAATTTCCCATTTAAAAGATTATAAGGCGTGAAACAATTGCAGATTTTTTTTCCTCCTCGTTGCCCTCATTCCATTAGGTTTTCAATTTCAAACTGGATTTTAATTCTGTCATGCATCAACACTCTATGAAATTTGCACACACGCACCCCCCCCCCCACACACACACACTCATGGCTACAGATTATCTCTTATTACCTCATATTAAATCTTTACAATAACCCTTACATACAGAGTGAATTAGTCCTTTATAAAAAATCCAGTGTCATAGAGATCCTGAAAAAGAAGGCCTTTGCAAACTGATGGGCGAAAAAGGAAAAAACACTGGTAACCAGCCTTTTTTTCTCCATTACATTATAGTTTTCTACCCATAGACAGTTCCATCATTTTGAGTCACAAGTACTCTGTCATCTGCAAATGCTTTCAATTTTCACAAAAGTCTAAAATTTGGTTTCCTGATCATGGATTAAGGATGACTGTAGACCAAGACCATACCCATAAAACTTGCACTAAATTTTTGGTCTATCTCATTTATATTAAAAGCACATTACCAGTGGACATAGTTGTTGAAATTGTAAGCATTTGCAGATGATAAATTCAGTATGACTTTAAACAGACTTATTTTGTAAAGTTAGAAAGCATTGTGAGAAAAGGAGAAAATGCTGGTAGGCAGCATTTTCTCCTTTTCCCACAATGTTTTCAAAAGCTTCCTGTCTCAGGGTCATGAAAACTTGATACTGTGTGGAAAAGGATTAAAGATAAAATTTTCATCCACTGTGAAGAATTCATGAGTTTCTACTCCCACACAACTGGCTTTATTACCGTAAAAGGAGACTATAATCTAAATTTTCTACAACATTTAAAGCCATGAAAGTGAAAGTGCAAAAACAAATGGATAGAAATGTCTGCTTCATTTCCCAAAATGTTTTCTGCCTTTCCAAGAACATATCCCATCATCTGTGCAGTACATGTACAGTAATTACTTTGTCATCTTTAAATGCATTTAACCCTTTCCCACACAAGCCCTGGTTTTCACATGTCTGCAGTACAAGTTTTTTGAAAACACTTTGGGAAAAGGAGAAATTGCTCGTAACGAGCAATTTCTCCTTTTCCCACAGTGTTTTCTACCCTTTTTGACAACTTTCTGCCATTTTCATCGAATTTAAAATTGTCGTCTGCAAACTCTTTGAATTTGGACCAGTCCAAAATTTGTCGTTTGGGAAAGGGTTAACCCTTAACCCTTTACCAAACAACAAAATTTTAGACTGGTCCAAATTGAAAGCATTTGCAGATGACAATATAAATGTGACTGAAAAATTGAAACTTGTTTTGGGAAGGGTAGAAAACATCGTGGGAAAAGGAGAAAATGCTGGTGACCAGCATTTTCTCCTTTTCCCACAATGTTTTCAAAAGGCTTTCTTCACATGGTCGTTAAAAGTCGGGATTGTATGGTAAAGAGTTAATCAAACAATCCCGAGTTGAAAACAGAGAAAAAGAAGAAAAGCAAGCAGCATTTTTATTTTCCCTTAATTTTTTCTACCCTTTTCAGGGTAAATCTTGACATTGAGTCACTTTAAATTGTTGTCTGCCAATGCTTCCAATTTCGATATGTCTAAAACTTTGTCATTTGGTTAAGAGGTAATGCGGGCAAGTCCAAGAGGTTTTCAGCTGGTAAAGGTAACTTTTACTAAACAATTCTGAGTTCTGACAGTTACCCTTAACAAGAAGATTCATTAACACATAAGCTGCTGAATAAATGAAAAGCAAATTTCTATTTAATACTAAAAGCCCGAACATTGCGGTTTCAAAATTGATTTCTCTGGAAAGAAAATACCGTATCGGACAGTGTAGATCAAAGATCAGACTGCACGTTCTGTGCAGTCTGATCTTGATCTACACTGTCCGCAAAAGGTCAGTGGGTCGCGATCAGCAGCTTAAGGGTTAATACATTAAGGAAAAGGGAGAAAATACTAGTAACCAGCATTTTCTCTTTTTCCCCACGATGTTTTCTTACCTTTCAAAGACAAATTCACAATTTGAACTACAATCATTGTGCCGTCTGAAAGAGCTTTGGATTTAGACTAGTCTAAAATTGTTGTTTGGTACACTTTACCAGACGACAAGATTTTAGCCTTGTCCAATTTGAAAGCATTTGCAGACGACAAAATAAATGTTACTCCAAAATTGGAATTTGTTTTAGGAAGGGTAGAAAACACTGTGGGAAAAGGAGGAAATGCTGGTTACCAGCATTTTCTCCTTTTCTCACAATGTTTCCAAAGCTTTCTTTTTCAGGGTCCTTAAAAGTCGGGATTGTGTGGTAAAGGGTTAAACAATAAATCATGATTGAGAAAGTTGTCAACAAAACAACACACAGCCTAAATTTTGCACAATCCCATAATAACTCTTCTCTGTACAATTCTAAATTTTAGACTTGTCCATATTGAAAGCATTAGCAGATGACAAAAAAATGAATGTGGCTAAAATGACGATTTTTTTTCTTCACAAGCGTAGAAAACATTGTAAGGAAAAAATGCTGGTTACCAGAATTTTTTCCCTTTTCCAGCAATGTTTTGAAATGCTCTCTTCCTCAGTTTTAAAAACATCGAGACTGTTTGGGAAAGGGATGACAAAATGAAAAATCGGAGTTTCTCCCTGGATCTGGTAATGCAGTGTAATCATCATGAGTGCTATATTTTCTTGCACGATGAACATGCAATTAGGTGTCAAAGAAAATTAATTTCCATGGAAATAACAAATCCTGCCTTTCCAAGCAAAACGCAATGCCTTGAGTTACGGAAAATTCGACAAAAAAAAAAAACCAACATGTGTGTGTTACAGTGATGACTGCGAAATATTTTACGATTCGATTCGTTCTACGGTGTGGTTTCATCTTATAGAAACTATCATTCCAATACAACTTTTTATGCCCCAGCAAGATTTATAGATCATTCTAAAAAACTAATCTTACTATCATCATCAAAACACCACGACTACAGTTCAGCAAGAGGAAATATTGCTTACTTTACCCTTTCCCAAATGACGAATTTTAGACTTGTCCAAATTGAGATCATCTGCAAACTAAAAATTTGAAAGTGGTACAAATGAAGTTCTTTCGACATAGGATAGAAACATTGTGGGAAAAGGAGGAAATGCTAATTTCCAGCATTCCACCTCTTCCTCAGGGTCATGAAAAAACAGGGTTGTTCTGTAAAGGGTTAGCCCTTTACCACACAATCTCGAGTTTTAAAAATCCTGAAGAAGAGGGCTTTTGAAAGCATTTTGGGAAAAGAAGAAAACTGCATTTTCTCCTCTTTCCACAATGTTTTCTACACTATGCAAACCAAAAATCATCATTTGAGTTTGGCTCAATTTGTCATCCGCACAGATGCTTTCATCTTGGTAGAGTAGAAAATTTTGTTGTTTGGTATGGAGTTAATACTTTTGAGCTTCACTATGCTGGGGCTCTGAAATTCCTTGCCCAAGGATAACCTCATTTAAAGAAACCAATTTTTTTAAAATACTACTTTCCAGTTCATATTTATGACGTAGAATAAAAACATCTTTTACTGGAATGAAAAGTGTCTTTTTAACCCTTTACCGCACAATGACGCCTTTTGACGCCCTGGGAAAGAAGCCTTTTGAAAACATTGTGGGAAAAGGAGAAAATGCTGGTAACCAGCATTTTCTCCTTTTCCCACAATGTTTTATACCCTATCCAAGAAAAATTGCACCATTTTAGCCAAATTGAAATTGTCGTCTGCAAATGCTTTCAATTTGGAGAAGGCTAAAAATTTGTTGTCTGGTAAAGGGTTAAGGATATGAAAAACATTGTGGACAAAGCCAATATTTTTACTCATCCCCTCAATATTTTTACGAAGACTGTCTTCAACAGGCAACAATGGAATCTCTCGTACATGATCTGTACCAGATGAACCAATGTGTTTTACTCTTTACCACACAAATTTTTTTGTTACCAGCAAGGTAAATGCTGGTAATCAGCATTTTCTCCTTTTCCCACAATGTTTTCATAAGCTCTCTGTCATAGGGTCATTAAAACTCAGTATGTGTGGTTAAGAATTAAAACCCTGTAAGCCATTTGAAAAAAAAAAAATGTGGGAAAAAGAGCAAATGATTATAATCAGCATTTACTATGTTTCAAACATCATTAAAAACAAATGCCATCAATATTGAACCACATTATTTTGTCACCTGAAAATGCTTTCAATATTTCCAAGCTCCAAATTTTGTTCACTTGTTATCATAATGGAGATACCAATTCAGGACAGAAGTTTCTAGTTCAACGACTGTAACACGAACCTGTAATAGCTTAGTGTAAAAGTGAAGCTATTTTTTTTTCTTTCAAGTTATTTGGAATTAATTTTTGTTACAATGGATGCACAAATAATTAAATCAAGAACCTTTGATTAATCATAATAATGATCTGATCTCTTTTTTCCTGTTTTCCTCATATTATCTTTCATGTTTTCTCCTGCATTATTTTAACCCTTTACCGAACAATCTTAAGGTTTAACTAACTTTAACCCTTTACCACATAATCCCAACTTTTAACGACCCTGAGAAAGAAAGCTTTTGAAAACATTGTAGAAAAAGGAGAAAATGCTGGCTACCAGCATTTTCTCCTTTTCTGACAATGTTTTCTACCCTTCCAAACACAAATTTCATTTTTTGAATCACAGTCATTTTGTCGTCTGCAAATGCTTTCAATGTGAACAAGTCTGAAATTCATTGTTTGGTAAAGAGTTAATAAAGCTTTAAAAACATTGTGGGAAAACGAGAAAATGCTAGTATACAGCGATTTCTCCTTTCTTCACAATGCCTTTTTCTCTTTCAGAGATATTTTCCACTATTTGAGCCACAATCTATTTGTTGTCTGCAAATGCTTTGAATCTGAGCAGTCCAAAACTTTGCCATTTTGTTACAGTTACAACTTACCCTTTTACCACAGAATAAAACTTTAGATTCAATCATATTAACCCTGTACCATGCACAATGCCACTTTTTTAAGGACCCTGGGAAAGAGGCCTTTTGAAGACATTGTGGGACAAGGAGAAAATGCTGGTAACCAGTATTTTCTCCCTTTTCCCACAATGCTTTGTACCCTGTTAAAGAACTTTAGTTCATTTGTATCACTTTGGGTTTTTTTTTTGGCTGCAGAAGCTCTCAATTTGGGAGGGTCTAGAATTACTTGTTTGGTACAGGGTTAAAATCATTTTTAGTCGAAAACAAAATGTATCTCAAAACAATGAAATTTGTCAATGAAAAGGCTAAAAACAGTGTGAGCTTTTTTCTATTGATCACAAAAATCAACAGAAGGTTTACATATAGAGCATAAGTTTAGATTATATTACATTGTGGACAGTGTAAATTCAGATCAGACTGCATTAAGCATGGTTCTTTACCTCTGTGACTGAAATGCCACTTTTCATGTATTCAGATTAACTCTTTGCCAAATGACAAAATTTTAGACTGGTCCAAATTGAAAGCATTTGCAGACAACAAAATAAATATGACTTAAAAATTGAAATATGCTTTTGGACGGGTAGAAAACATTGTGGGAAAAAAAAGAAAATGCTGGTACCAGCATTTTCTCCTTTTCCCACAATGTTCAAAAGGCTTTTTTCTAAGGGTCATTAAAAGTCGGGACTGTGCGGTAAAGGGTTAACTTGCTTTGATTAGACAGTTTCTATTACATGGAGGGATTTTCAAGACATAGAAATGTAATGAAACATTGTGGCAAAGATGAAAAAAACTTTAATAGAACAATCTCTTCATTTATCAGCATGTTTGAATGGTTATCAGAATAAAATCTTTTTTTTTTTCAAGAACCTTTAAGGGTGTATGTCTTTACTAAACAACCAAGTTTATTGACAACCTTGACAAAAAAAGCCTTTGAAAACATTGTGAGAAAAGGACAGCCTTCTTTATTTTGTCATCTGCATAATATCTGATCCTGTCATTTTGGACAAGTCTATAATTTTGATAGTCTGTAAAGAGCTTCATGAAATTGAAACTATACAGAAAGTAACTCAGCTCAATAAAGAGTGTTCCAAAGGGAGATAAACAGCTAGTAAGACCATCAATCAATTAATACATAGTTACCTCCCTTTAATCAATGGTTAAGACTCGTCTTGTGCCACTCGAACTATTTGCAATAATTATAAACATATCTCTTTCATACTGAAGAAACAAAACTCAAATGGGACAAAAAATAAAAACAAAATTGGTTGAGAAAAGTTACTGGTTTGGGCTCGGTTACTTTTCAATCACTATTACAAGTTCTAATCTGGCAATGTTTTCAACATCTACTGCGTACAAAAGATGGACACCATTATATTTAATTCTCTCCAAAAAAATATTAGAGCCATGCTCTTGCAAAAAGGGGCTTAATGCAACTCTGTGATGCATCATACCAGGCAAGTTATCTCATAATTATGGATCCATAATAGCCATTTTGTCTAACAACTGACTGTATCATAAAATCATAAGGTACATTGGTCCTTTGGCACACAGGAAATTGACCAATAGTATAAAGGACTGCGCAGGCTGACCAGGGTGGATACTTTTTGCAGATGCATTAAGCCCCTTTTCACAGACCATGGCTCATTTGTATTTCTTTAGACCTTACCAAAGAAAGGAAGTGATGGAGCAGCTGCACAACCCTTTACCAAATAATCCCAGGTTTTAGTGACCCTGAGGAAAACATTGTCGGAAAAGGAGAAAATGCTAGTAAACATCCTTTTCTCCTTTTCCCACAATGTTTTCTGCCTTATCAAAGAAAATTTTCACACTTTGATTCACACTTGATATGTCATCCGCAAATGCATGAGGTTTTGGAAAAGTCTAAAATTTTGTGTTGTGGTTAGGGGTTGTACAGATCTCTGTACCAAACAACAAAGTTTTAGGCCAGTCCAAATTGAAAGCATTTGCAGATGACAAATGGGACTCAAGAATTGAAATTTGTTTTTGGAATGGTAGAAAATATTGTGCATTTTCTCTTTTTTTTTTTCATTGTCTTCAAAAATCTTCCTCTCTAGGGTTCTTGAATCTCAAGATTTTTAGGTAAAGTGTTAAAACATACAAAAGCTTCTTTTATCAAAATCATTCAATATGCTAGTAAGAAAAATGGAAAAAATGAATCTGCTAACACAATTTTACTAAAATTATGTACCAATATTTGGTTTGTTCAAAACTAACATATGGTAATGGCAGGTAATTCATTCCCAGTACATCTTTCTCAACCCTGCTGCATCTTATATGCACCCTCTTGAAAAAAAAATCTCGAATACTCGGAATTTACAATTTCAGCTCTTCAAGATTACGTAAAAATCGATAGAAGTTCTCAGCAAAATGTCCCACGTCCAATTACGTTACTCTGCCTTTAGAGAAACATGCTCAAGCTGCATTTCTGCCAGATCATGCAAATTTCCCTCGTAAATTTCAATACAAAATAGCTGTGACACATTCCTTACTATAATTAGCAGTGTTTCTTCGATGAATGTTACATGAACTGTGCTTCCTTACGGGCATGAAAAATTCGCTCGAAATGAGCGCACAAGATGTAAAATGCATCTTGTTTCTAATAATTGCAGCTACTTCCCCGGATCTTTTATTCCGCTTTCATGGGATGTATAACCCTTTCCATATTACATTCCCATCTTGAATAATTTATAGTCGACTTTCGAAAACAGTGTGACAAATTGATACAGCATAAAATTAGTACTACAGAACAATCTATTAATTTTTTCTAGTGTTCTCTTCTTTTTCTCCTATAGAAGCAACTTCTTTTTATCAGTTTTAAAAGAATATTTTAAAATTCTTATCTTGAAAGACATCTTTGCACCTAAAAGTATACCAAAATGAATCTTTACAGTCCTACCATAGGTCATCCCTAAAAGCATTGCGGGAAAAGGAGAAATTGCTTCTTACAAGCAATTTCTCCCTTTCCCACACATCATTTAAAAAAATGAAATTTTCCTTTCCTTTAAATTTTTCTCCTTTTTCTCACTATAAGCAGTTACTGGCAAATGTAAAAAAAAAAATCAGCATGGCAAGGGGTTAAAAAATATCTTAAAACTGTGCAAGTGATAAGGAGTTAAAACTTAATTATGCCCTCAAATCGTGAAATAACTCCATAGCCCCAGGGAGACAGATTTCTGCAAGTTATCATGATTTACTCCAAGGCAAAAAGTGACTTTACACCAAATGACAGTTAAATCTTCATGACAAATGTCATCCAAATTTCTTTTTTTTTTAATGAACTAACGATTTGAGATACAGTTCGAGTATTTTTGCTTCATTTTAGTCAATGGTTAATTCTAATAACCCTTTAGCAAACAATTGCCGGTTTTATGGACCCCTGGGGAGAAGCCTTTTTAAAACATTGTGGGAAAAGGAGAAAATACTGGAAATCTCCTTTTCCCACAATGTTTTCTATGCCACATTTAATTTGTCATCTGCAAATACTTTCAATTTAAACAAGTCCAAGATTTTGTTGTTTGGTAAGGAGTAAAATGCTGACAGAAATGTTCAATAGACAACTTTGTAATATATAGTTGTAGATAACACGAATAATATTTAATATGTACATCATTGCATCATCTGAAAACACTGCTGAAAAAGGAGGAATTGCTCATTATGAGCAAATTCTCTTTGTGTCACAATGTTTACAGAGTTTGTCCTCTGCATGTACATTTCACAAAAATTTCAGAAATGAATGAATGAATGAATGAACAAATGGCCCATTAATAACTTTGGTCATTGTTTTGCAAACACTGAAAAAACCTCCAATCTAATCTATATACAACAAGATTTTCTAGTGTTTGAAAATTTTCTAAAAAGAGAAGTGCTACACATGAACAAATTACCTCCCAGCATGGCTAAAGTTAGATGGATGAATTTTGAGGAGTTTACTTCACTCTTTACAAGATGACAAAATTTTAGCTTTGTCCCAATTGAAAACATTTTCAGACAATTTTAGTGTGACTAAAATAGTGCAACTGTTCTCTAATATGTTAGGAAACATTGTGGCGAAAGGAGAAAATGCTGATTATCAGCATTTTCTCTTTTTCCCACGATGTTTTCAATAGGCTTCTTTCCCAGGGTCGTTGAAAGGTGGCATTCAAATGACAAGATCTTAAACATGTCCAAATCCAAAGCCAAAGAAGACCAAATAAATATTACCCCCCCCCCCCCCTTGTTTGCAAAAGCTTTCTACTTGGGGTAATGACTGCCGTCTCGTAAAGGGTTAACCTTCTAGCAGACATCAAAATTTTAGCCCTGTCCAAATTAAAAGCATTTTCAGATTTTCGGACAACTTATAGTTTAAACATGAAATTTGTTATTCAAAGGCTAGAAAATATTATGGAAAAAGGAGAAACTGCTCATTACCAGCATTTTCTCCTTTAACAACAATGTTTCTCTTTCAGGGTTGTTAACCCTTTGCCACACAATGACCATCAGGAAGAACGCTTTTGAAAACATTTTCTGAAAAGGAGGAATTGCTAATATCCAGCACTTTCTCCTTTTCCCACAATGTTTTCTACCCTTCGAAAAACAAATTTCACTTTTTGAGTCACATTTGTCATCTGCAAATGCTTTCAGTATGGATAAATCTAACATTCGGTAACGAGTTAAAAGTCAGGATTGTGTGTTAAATGGTAAACAGGCTATCTTCTATCTTCAAGTTTTACTGTATGGATCTGAGAAAAAAGTGTGTTGAATTTGCATGCCTATTTCTTTGCATTTTTCCTTTTCTGTAACAGTTCATTCATTAAGCTAATTCCTGGGGGAGGAACTTTGAGAAAATATTGAAGTTTCGCTGCATTTGAAATTTAAATTAGAAACAGAAGTTTTCATGTTACAGTGTCAGCTTGAGCTAGGTGTCATCACAAAGTGCAACTCTGCAGGAAACTAACACGAGAACTCCATTGAATCTCTGCATCACAAAAAAAAAAAGAGAATCTTCCAATCACACACACACACAAAAAAAGACTATGAAAAATTATAATTTGATAGCCTAGAATTTTATGAGGCAACTCCAATTTACATAGGCCCCTCTCATTTTAGCTCTTTACCAAACGACAAAATTCTGGACTCAACTGAAATGAAGGCATTTGCAGACAACAAAGTAAATGTATCTCAAAAGATGACTTCTATCTTTGACAGTGAAGAAAACATTGTGGGAAAGGGAGAAAATGCTGGTTACCAATAATCTTACGACTTGCCCAACTTGAAAGAATTTACAGACGAAAAAAACAGATTTGGCTCTAAGACAGTGATTTGGAAGGGAAGAAAACATTGTGGGAAAAGGCCGGTTACCGGCATTTCCTCCTTTTCCCACGGTATTTTCAGAAGACTTCTTTCTTTTGTTGTTAAAAGCCGGAATTGCATGGTAAAGGGTTAAAGCTTTACCAGATGGCAAAACTTTAGACTAGCCCAAAAGCAAAGCATCTGCATATGACATGTGGCTGAAATGATGGAACCTGTCTTTGAAAGAGTAGAAAAACTTTGTGGAAAAAGGATAAAATGTTGATTACCAGCATTTTTCTCTTTTTCCAACAATGTTTTCACACAGATTCTTCTGCAACATTGAAAATACATGGGATCTTAATCTACACTGTCCGCAAAGGCAACTATAGTAGTAAAAGGTGCTTTAACTGTTTACCACATGACAAAATTTTAGACTTGTCCAAAATAAAAGCATTTGCAGATGATAAAATAAATGTAACTTAAAAATTGAAAAACACTGTGGGAAGAACAGCAAATGATGGTTACCAGCATTTTCTCCTTTTCCCACAATGCTTTCAATAGGCCTCTTTTTTGGGAGTCATCAGGATTGTGTGGTTAAGGGTCAAGAGTGGTTTGTGAATACAGGCTGTGGAGCATGCAACAACTGATATATAAGAAATATATCAGATAGTCTCTGTAAGCTACAACTTAGTTGTTTCCCTTAGACCAAAAGCTGATAAATATCATAGCATCCCTGAGGTTGGAATTCTTCATGTTTCAAAGTGAATTATCCTCAATGTCATATGTCTAAACCTGAGTCTCTACCAGGGTAGAAAACAATGTAGGAAAAGTAGAAAATGCTGGTTACCAGCATATAATATTTTCAACAGGCATCTTCTTCATGATAGTGAAAAATGTAGGATTGTGTGATATACCAGACAACAAAATTTTAGACATGTCCATATTGAAAGCATTCGCAGATTACAAACAAGATGTGGCTAAAATGATGATTTATCTTTGAGAGGGTAGAAAACATCACAGCATTTTCTTCTTTAGCCAGAATGCTTTCCACATCCTTTTTCTTTGGAGTTAGATAAACACAAGACTCAAGTCGCAGTTATTTTCTGAAGCAGAATCCAAAGACAAATAAAAATAACTATTAAGCAATGGATTTTTTTTCTCTTTAAAAAAATTAGTCAATGATAATTACAATATCAGTCAATATAGTCATTATTTTTAAAAAATTGTAGACCATAAGATCCTGAGTTTGATACCTGTCTCGTGGGTGCCAACTTTGGTATTGCTTTGGCCCAAACATTTGGCACGAGTACTGGTGTAGCATCCAGAAAGCAGAATCGAGAGAAATTAGTATAAGTTGCAAGGACTTGTTTCTCAATCGATGCAAAATAAATATGTTTAAACTAAACTAAAATTATAGAATATAACAATAGAGTCAGTCTAACCCTTTATTAAAGAAGCCTGTTTTAACGATTATGACAAAGACAGCTGTTGAAAAAATTGTGGAAAAAGAAAAAAATGCAGATAAGCAGCATTTTCTTCTTTTCCTACAATGTTTTCTTCCCTTTCAAGAACACCTTCCATCATTTGAGTAGCTATCTATATGTTACCTGCAAAATTAAGTCTTTTGATTTGGATAAGCCAAAAACTATTTTACCTAGTAAAAGTGTTAATTAGAAATTTGGTCAACTCTAAAGTTCCTTTTTTTTTTTTAAACAGTTTACTCTTCTCAGAATTACAATACGCACAAGCTGTTTTACCTACTGACCAGAACAAGTCCACATTGAATGTTTTTGCAGACATTTTTCTTTGAGAGGGAAGAAACCATTGTCGGGGAAAAGAGAAACTACTGTTTCCTTTCCCAGCCATTGCTTGATCCTTGTATAGTAAAAACATTGGATTGGCTGACAGAACTCAACATTTTTACTAAAAAGTGATATTTTTGATCAAGGTCTTATTTTTCCAGCAATTAACCCTTAACTTGCTTGATAAGTGAATTTAAAATTTCAATCTGATAGTAAAAATCCGATGTTGGTATTTTAAAGGTATGTTTTTGAGGAAAATATCTCCTGGGTCTGTATTCACCAACCATTCGTAAGAACATTCTTTGTCTTATTCTGAAGAATTTTTTAAATCTGAAAGTAACACAACTTCTGATTGGCTAAACCATTTGGTTTAGCCAACCCAAAAAAAGTTTTGGTACTTTCAGATTTAGAAAATCTTGGAGATTAGACTAAGAATGTTCCTAAGAATGGCTGGTGAATACAGACCCTGATAGGACAGTGTAGATCCGAGATCAGACTGCAAATTCTGTGCAGTCTGTTCTTGATCCACACTGTCCACAAAGGGTCATTAAGTTGCACTTAGCAGTCTAAAGGTTAATTCCAAGAAACTATCTGCCTCATGATCCATCTCTCTCTCTATTGCTCTATCTCTATCTGTCTGTCTCTCTCTCAAACAGTTTGAAATCAGAAATACTATAACGAATGGCTTCCTCAATATGATCAAGTTGTTAAAACAATGAAAGAATAACATAACAATAATCTCATTTTTTACAGACATTGCTGTAACTCAAAGACAAACAACCATTCTCAAATATCCCATATTTCAAACCATGGAAAACAAATTAATTCTCTGTCAAAAAATTAATTCATCTACTAATCTCATAAATTTACCATTTTTCACATCCAGGCAAAAGATCCGTCATATCCCCTATTTTTTATCACCCTTTGTCTAATGATATAACTAACTCTTTCATTACAATTCCAATAACCAAACACCGATACTCCGGTTTTTTTTTTTTTTCTTTCTTTCCCAGTTCCCAATAAATTGATGACAATTCTCAATACACCATTCTATCCCATATGTCCCCATCTACATAAATCCCCGATACATTTAACCAGACATGCCAAGTTTAGACGGAAAAACCCCTCAATCCCTTTAACAGACCCCTTTAAAAAAATACCCTAACAGATGGTCCACTATATCAAGCCTAGCCAATGTAAGAGGCCTTAACAAGATTGTCTTGTATACAACTCTTTGCCAAATGACAAAGTTCTGGACTGGACCACACTGAAAGCATTTTGCTGACAACAAATTGAATGTATTTCAAATGGTAATTTATGTATTTGATAAGGTAGAAAACATTGTGGAGAAAAAGGAGAAAATGCTGGTTACCAGCATTTTCTCCTTTTCCCATAATGTTTTCAAAAGCTGTCTTCCTGAGGGTTGTTAGAACTCAGAATTAACTCTTTACCAAATGACAAAATTCTGACTTTGTCCATTTTGAAAACATTTGCAGACAAGAAAATGAAATGTGGCTCAAGTAATATAATTTGTCTTTGAACAGGTAGAAAACATTGGAATTGGTAACATCATTTTTCCATTTTCCAACAATCTTTTCAAGAGCCTTATTCATTAGGGTCATTAAAACCTGTGATTGATTGGTTTGGGGTTAGTCCTTACTTTGGTATACGAACAAAGGACATTCTAATTCAGTCCTACAGATGCAGATATTGAAGCTTGGAGGCTGGTTTTTTGTCAGAATATGAGCAAATGAAGCCAACATCAGACTTCACATTCTGTGCAGTCTGATCTTGATCTATACTGTCTGCATTAGCAATTAAATCTGAGATCAGCCCTGCAAGGGCTAAATTCCTTGGTAAACAATCAAAATGGACATTTTCCAGTTAGTAAAAAGATCCAAATATCTCAAATTTAGGTCTGTTTTTATCAAAATATCTTACAAAATAACAAAAGAGTGTGTTAACAGGCTAACCACATGTTTTGTACAGTCTGATCTTGATTTACACTGTCTGCACAAGTTGGTATAGAATACTTCAGAATGTTAAGAGTTAACCCTTTACCGCATAATCCAACCTTTAAATGACCTTGCAGAAGACAGCTTTTGAAAACTGTGGGAAAAGAAGAATATGCTGGTAATCAGCATTTTCTCCTTCTCCCACATTATGTTTTCTTTTCTTTGAAAGACAAATTTCAAGCTTTAAGCCACATTCAACATCTGCAAATGTTTCAAATTTGGACAGGGCCAAAATTTTGTCATTTTGCAGATGACATCTCGAATGTCACTAAAAAGTTCAAATTTGCATTTGCAAAATAAGAGAAAACATTGTTGGAAAAGGGGAAAATGCTGGTTACCAGCATTTTCTCCTTTTCTAACAATGTTTCAAAAAGCCTCTTTCCCAGGGTCGTGAAAACTCAGGATTGTGAAGTACATGGTTAATTGGATGAAATATCCCTCCCTACTTTATGACATACTGAATTCAAAATATCATAAATGGATGTCATGAGAATTGATTAGTATCATATTTCAGATCTGGACGGGCAGAATAAATATTATTTTGGATCTGGAAGGGGAAAAAAACACCAAAGTCTTCGGTATCTATCATGATAAACGACAAAAACACACTTAGCTTTTATAACTACTTTTCACCAAATGACAATATTTTAGCCAAATCCAAATTGAAAGCATTCATAGGTGACAAAATAAAAGTGACTCAAAAATTGAAATTTGTTTTGGGAACAGTAGAACACATTGTGGGAAAAGGAGAAAATACTGGTTACCTGTATTTTCTCATTTTCACATTATGTTTTCAAAATTCCTTTTTCTCAGGGCTGTTAAAAGTTGGGGTTGTGTGGTAAAGGGTTAAATCTTTACCAAACAACAAAATATTAGCATTGTCCAAATTGAAAGCATTTGCAGACGACAAAATAAATGTTGCTAAAAAAACATAGTTTGTCTTTCAGAGGGCAGAAGACATTGTTGGTAAAGGACAAAATGATAGTTACCAGCATTTTCTCCCTTTCCCTCAATGTTTTCAAAATCTTTCTTTCTAAGGGTAGTTAAACTCAGGATTGTGTGGTAAAGGGTTAAAACAAAGTTGTTACAAATTTGTATAATATCGGACATTACCTTCATATTAATATAATTAGACTTGAGCCAAGCTCTGTGAAAAGGGGCTTAATGCATCTGCGAAAAGTGTTGACTCAGGTCAGTCTGTGCTGCAAGTCCCCAGTCAAAAGGGAGAAATCAAGTTTTCATGTCTATCATGACAAACAACAATACACTTAGCTTTTTTGGTTACTGCAACCAAATGAGCTAAAAACAAATGTAACTGACTTGGATACTTTCGACGGATATAGTTCTTGGTTTATTCATACATTATTTCAATGCTTCTTGCATCATCTACCAGCAAATGTGATTCTGAGTGTGTCTAGCACCATTTTAACATTATTTCAGTTATATTGCAGTGGCCAGTGGAGGTCCTATCCAAGCTTTCCTTAGTATAATAGTTTCTTTTACCAGTGAATAGCACATTATTCTTCCCAAACCAGTGGCTGCTTTTCTACATAACTATCGTTGAAACACTCATCAGTGGTGAAAGAGGAATGAATTCTATAGAAATGACTATCATCAGACCTTGGAAAGAAATTTCCCGAGCTCTGGATTCGAACCAATGACTCTCTGGTTTCCCCTCCTGTGTGCTACTGGGCCTGGCTGTGACTCCAAGACATTTTGTCATAGTAACACAGATACTGTGAATCCAATATCAGCATGTTCTGTACAGTCTTATCTTGATCTATAACTTAAGTCACAAGTGGCAGCCATAAGGTGAACCCTTTACCTTACAAAACCATCAGCATGGGCTAATTACCCTGTACAAAAAAAGCTGAAAATACTGTGGGAAAAGGAAAAAAAATGCTGTTAACCTTTTACCGCACAATGCTGTCTTTTAACGCCCCTGGGAAAGAAGCCTTTTGAAAACATTCAGGAAAATGGAGAAAATGCTGGTAACCAGCATTTTCTCAATTTCCCACAATATTTTCTACCTTACCAAAAAAAATTGCGCCATTTAAGCCACACTGAAATTGTCGTCTGCAAATATTTTCAATTTGGACAAGGCTAAAACTTTGTCATCTGGTAAAGGTTTAACCAGTATTTTCTCCTTTTCCCACTATATGTATTTCCCTTAAACCCTTTACAAGATAACAAAATCACAGACTTGTTTGAATTTAAAGCACCTGCAGACGACAAATTAAAGTTGACTCAAATAAAGGGCTTTGTTTATGAAAGGATACAAAACATTGCGGAAAAAGGAGAAAATGCTGGTCAACAGCCCTCCTTATTAGTGCCATTTATACTTAGTGGAATTGTGTGGTAAAGTGTGGTAACACAAATGCTATAAAAAATTATGGGCCTGATTTGAATTCTCATCTGCATGTGCTTTCAATTTGGGTAAAACTAAATTTTTATCATCTGGTACAGAATTAAAGCAACAATGAATCAGAATTTGAAAATTTCAGAATTTGAAATTCCAGGTCAGTGTGTCAAAAAACTCATGTCAAATCTGTACAAGTTGAAATAAGCTGTGTCAAGTTACCATGGCAATATTTCCGTATCATTTACATGGAAGAGAAATTCCGGAGCAATATCAGCAATATTCTAATAAACTTTTTTCGAAACCTGCTCCCTGACCCCAGCCTCATGGTCGGCTCAAACTATTGATTTTCATTGGCTCTCTTTGTTACAGACTACATTGTTTTGACGGACGTGTGATTCAATGTTTTGTCTGTAAGATTATCTCCAGTCATACGCTGGTCTGACGAATAAAAATTGACGTTTCTGTTATTAATTATTCACAGTTTACCAATCATACAATCACAGTTGTGTTTCTGCATGAAATCCTTCCTTTTTTGTCCAGCAATAAGTATCCGCACAAAACATAATCAACCTGCGATGAGTAACCCTTTGATCATGTGTATTGATTTATACTAAATATAGCGAAAAAAAAAAACATCGCAATAGAACAATAAAAAAACATGGGTGGAAACCCATCAATTGTAAATAATACCAATGTACTGACTAACACTCTGTAATAATCAATAGCTTTTCTTTTATCTATTTATTTTCTTTATCGAACCTCGCATCTCATGAAATTTTCCAGCTTTTACAAAAGTGATTACACTTAATCCTTCACCACACAATCCAAACTTTTAACTACCCTGAGACTGAAAGCTTTTGAAAACATTGTGGGAAAAGGAGAAAATGCTGGTAACCAGCATTTTCTCCTTTTTCCACAATGTTTTCAACTCTTCCTAAAACAAATTTAAATTTTTGAGTCTCATCTATCTTATGTCTCTAAATCCTTTCAGGATGGACAAGTAAAAATTTTCACTGTGTTGAAAAGAGTTAATGAAAAAACTTTGTGACAAAATATAAGACATTGTTACAAAGAGATAAATTACTCATCATGAGCAATTCAACAGCCAAACTGGCAAAATCTGTCTAAAAATTTATTGTGACAGAAGTACCCTTCCAGCAATTTTTTTAGCCCTTTATCAAACAATTCTGAATTTTAGAGACCCTGAAGAATAAGCTTTTAAAAGACATCATGGGAAAAAGAAGAAAATGCTGGTTGATAACAATGTTCTCCTATTCCCTACAATGCTGTTACTTGCTTTTTTTTTTAAAAAAAAGGCAAGTTCCAGTATTTGAATCAAATTTATTTTCCCTTCTGAAGATGTTTTCAATCTGAACAAGTTTAACTCTTTACCAAACACCAAATTTTTAGACTTGTCCACATTCAATCTGCAGTCAACAAATTAAACTGAATTAACCATCAAAATATTTTTGACAAAGTTATGCCCCTTTTTCAAATTAGCATTTCACTGAAAATCAGAAATCTATTTCTGAATGCAACTGTGTCAAAAATATTTTGAAGGTTACCTGCCCTTGTTGTATGTGTTCTTTTTTGATAGTTAACGACTAGTCAGAGTTGGAAATAAATATCTTCAGGAATGACAGAGACATTATAAAATGTAAAAGTTTTTGCATGACAACAACAAGGCAGACAACATTTTGAGGGCTACGACAATACCTCAAGGTTTTCTCCAAAAACAGTCAAGCTAATAAAATCTGAACTTTACCTGAAAAAACACTGAAACTGTATCATTCAAAACTTAACTGAGGTCATTACAACACAAAATGTGAAACTGAAATAACCAATTTTTCATGTGTCTTTTGGCTTCCTTCTTTTTTCCAATTTCTTAGGTTCGGGTTTGATCCTGCATAATATATTTGAGAACTCAATATACATGTTAACCAATGTCTGATTTTATCTTGATTCACTATCATTGACATTGAAGTATTTAATTATGACAGTTTTTCAACGTAAGTAAAAAGGTTTTGTAAATCATCATTGTACATAATTATATCTCATTAAAAAAAAAAAAAATGATGCTAAAAATCTGTAAAAATTGCTTAAAGATTTTACCACCAAAAAAACACTGCCATCTTTGTTATCAACAGGTGAATAATTATTCATGTGAATGTTTTCATTGTAATACACATTTTTCAAAATATTCAACCAATCAGTAAATGAAATAGTTATTAAAAGAGTCTTTTTTTCCTCTCCGATTTTATTTCAATGGAATTGGAAGAAGTTAACTCTTTCCCACACAAAATTTCTTAGACTATTCCAAATTGAAAGCATTCACACGCAATAAATAAAATATTTTTCATATGTGGAAATTTGTCTCAGAGAAAGGGTAGAAAACATTGTGGGAAAAGGAGAAAATGCTGGTAACCAGCATTTTCTCCTTTTCCCACAATGTTTTCAAAAGGCTTCTTCTTCTGGGTAGCTAAAGGTCGAGATTGTGTGGTTAGGGGTTACATGACTGGTTCAAACTGGGATAGTTGAATCAACAGAGTAGAAAACATTGTGAAAAAAGGAGAAATTGTGGTTACCATACTCTCTCTCCTTGTCTCACAACATTTTCAATAACCTTTTCGGTCACAGTCTTAAAAATTCAAAATTGTGTGGCAAAGGAACTTTAACCCTTAACCACACAATCTCAAGTTTTAATGACCTTGAATAACAGGCCTTTTGAAAACAATGTGGGAAAAGGAGAAAATGCTGGCAACTGAGCTTTTTCTCCATTTCCCACAATGTTTTCTACCCGTCCCAGAACAAATTGTTATTTTTGAGTATCAGTTATTTTGTCGTCTGCAAATGCTTTGAATTTGGACTAATATAAAATTTTGATGTTAGAAAGAGTTAACATTGTGGGTTCACCCTTTACCACACAATCCCAATTTTTAATGACCCTGAGAAAGAAGCCTTTTGAAAACATTGTGGGAAAAGGAGAAAATGCTGGTAACCAGCATTTTCTCCTTTGCCCACAATGTTTTCTACCCTTCCCAAAACAAACTTCAATTTTTCAGTGGCATTTATTTTGTCGTCTGCAAATGCTTTCAATATGGACTAATCTAAAATCTTGTCGTTTGGTAAAGTGTTAAGAAAAAATGCTGATTAACCCTTTACCAAACGACAAAATTTGAGATTCGTCCAAATTGAAAGCAATTGCAGATGACAAAATAAATGTGACTTGAAAATTGAAATTCATCTCAGGAAAGTTAGAAAACAATGTGGGAAACGGGAGAAAATGCTGGTTACCAGCATTTTCTCCTTTTCCCAAAATGCTTCCAAAAGGCTTCTTTCTCAAGGTCGTTAAAAGCTGGGATTGTATGGTAAAGGGTTAACATTACACTGTTTTCTGCCATTTCTTAGACAAACTGCATCATTTCGGTCTCCCTTGATTTGTTGTCCTCATCTATTTTGAATTTGGTTGAGGCAATTTTGTTGTCTGGTGAAGGGTTAACATTTGCAAGAAAGAATAATGTGCATGATTCTCTGTTTCAAGCAAAATTCGCTGTAAAAAGACAAGAGAGCTTGCAATAATGGGTAAAAAATTCACAAAATAATTGGAATTTATGAGCTTTCATTTCAAGCTGAGCAATTCTCCAAATATCTCAGAGTGATATTTTTAAACCTTTCAAAAGGCAAAGTTTAGCATAAAAATGCGGAAATGCATACGGATGATTTAAAGATCATGCGATCTAATTACCGACCCAACTTCTGACATTCACGCATGCACTCGTGCTAGTGCACTGAACACATTTAACAGCATGTTTATTTTCTAACTTTCATCCAGAAAATTGCATTAAATTTTTCAAACACCTTCCACAGTAAGGTGGGTGCATTGTAAAATGAAATTTCAGCAAATTTCACCCTTACAATGACAAGATTAATCTCTACCTCAATATCCTGTGTTTCAACAACCCTGAGGAAAAAGGATTTGAAATCATTGTTGTGAAAAGGAGAAAATGCTGGTTACTTGTATTTTCTCTTTTTTCTTTAATGTTTTCAACTTCTTCAACAACAAAATTCATAATTTGAGATGAATATAGTTTGTTCTCTTGCACTGCTTTCAATTTGGAGGAGCTTAAAGTTTTGTCCCTTAACAATGTTTCAAGGAATTCTAATTAACTTTATTAATCAAAAATTAATTTGTAAACATTATACAACTTACTTGCATTCCAAGACCAGAATAGTCTATAACAGAACAGCTAAATAAATTCACACACTACTGCAGAAAAATCAAAATAAATCAACTCCGTATAAACAACAACTTCTACACACAGAAGTACAAACTTTTCAAAACCACAATTTGACTAATTTTACATCTTTGTAATGAAGAGCCAAAATCTTGAAATCTCCCGACCTCTGTACAGATGGTAGGGGACAGGTTAATGTCTTACATGTACCAATCAAAATTGCCAGTACCCATGTAAAACTGACCATTCAAAAACATTCAGCATGATGACCAGAGATACAGAACGCTTCATTTGACCTCTGAACTGTCAGGTACTCTGATGGTCTAAGTAACAATTAAATCTTCCAAAATTACCTCACAGGCAATTTCTTGAAGAGCCCTGTATTAACCCTTTACCACACAATCCCGCGTTATAACAACCTTGATTAATAAGGCTTTTGAAAAAAATGTGCGAAAAGAAGAAAATGTTGGTAACCAACATTTTCTCCTTTTCCAACAATGTTTTCTACCCTTTCACAGACAAATCCAATATGTTATCTGCACATGCTTTAGATGTGGACCACTTTAACATTTTGTTGCTTGGTAAAGAGGGGTGTAAGATTGCAGATTAGGATGGATAGAAAATGCACTCCATTTCTAGGGGGGCCTTCAAAGAAATCATTATTGTTCTTTCCAGTTTCAATTGAAGACAAATCCCTTGAGTTTCTCTATCCCTTCCACCATATATGTTGGTAAATTATCTAGGTTCACATAGCTGACTAAATTCTGAGCCATTCTACACACTTTCAAGTTTTAGTGTTTTTCGTCTCTGGCTGTAAGGATCTATCTTTAAAACAAAACCTGTCAGGTTAAGGGACTGAACGAATTTCATCCAATCTATTATCTGGGATAAGACAGAGATTCTTATGTTACTTCTCTCCAGAGATAAATAAACCAATCAATGATATCTAAATATTTTGCTGTCTTAATAAATCAATTTGAGGCAAACATTAACTCTATAAATAGTTAATCTGAGAATGAAATGACCCTTTACCAAGCAATCCAATGTTCTAGAAAGCTTTTCAAAAACACTGTGGAAAAAAAAAGGAGAAAATGCTTGCATCTAGCATTTTCTCCTTTTTCCAGAATGTTTTCTACTCTCTCAGACAGAAATCCCATTAAATCCTATTAACTCTTTACCAAAAGACAAAATTTTGGACTGACCCAAATTTAAAGCATTTGCAGATGACAAATTACATGTTGCTAAAATGATGATTTCTGTCATTGATAGGTTAGAAAACAATGTGGGAAAAGGAGAAAATGCTGGTTACCAGCATTTTCTCCTTTTCCTACAATGTTTTCGAAAGGCTGCCCTGTCGGGGTCATTGAAAGTCAGGATTGTGTAGTAAAGAGTTAAATGCTGTTGTCTTCAAATGCTTTCAATTTAGATAAGCAGAAAACTCGGTATTTTGGTAAAGAGTTACCTCTTAGAGAACCATGCACATCTTTCGTTAGAACTGCACACTGTAGATCCAAGATCAGACGGCACTAAAATCTGAAATCTGATCTTGCATCTACAAAGCTAAGTGAGTGTCTGTCCTGATCAACCCTCAAATCACAATAAAATATTTTATTCTTTTTATACTGACTGAAAATGTGAAATTGATTTATTTAGCCTGTTCACTCTTTTCTATGCAACAAAATTTAACACCAAGCCAAATTTAGAACATTTGCCCTCGACAAAATCAATGTGGCTCATTAAATAATGGAATATGTGATTAAAAGACGCAAAAATCATTGTGGAAAAAGGGAGAAAATGCTGATTACCAGCATTTTCTCTTTTTTTCCACAATGTTTCAAATAGGTTCTTCCCTCAGGGTTATAAAGGTGCAGAATCTTTTGGATGGGACTAAACCTTTACCACACAATCCCGAGAAGTATGGAAAAAGACCTTCGGAAAACATTGTGGGGAAAAAAAGAAAATGCTGGTAACCAACATTTTCTTCCTTTCCCACAATGTTTTCTACCCTCTGAAAGACAAATTTTATATTTTGAGTAACATTTTATATGTCGTCTGCAAATGCTTTCAATCTGGACTGGTCTAAAATTTTGTTGTTTGGTAAATAGTTAAGGGATGATTCAAGAATGAATTAGTATTATCTGGCATGCAATATTGAATTACTTACTATGTAAACAACCAGGAAAGCTGATGTAACCTTTCTTATTGTGTAGATGGATTTTTGCTCATTGGCACCTAGTGACTCCTGTAAACATTTCCAGGTATATTGATAACCCTTAGTTCGCCAAACAAAATGTGCCATGCTCTGTGAAAAGGTGGTTTAACTCTTTAATGCAAGAGAAAAACAAGAGCTGACTGCATGTGGGTGCCAAGGCTTGGCTGCGGATGCTTGATTTTCAGTGAAAATTCTCGGTCGCAAAAGGGGCATAACTCTGTAAAAAATACTTTGGTGGCTACCTGCTCTTGCTGTACAGGTTCCCCTTTTGATAATTAACAACTTCTCCAAGTTTGAAGCAAATATCTTCAGTAATAACAAAGACATCATAAAATGTCAAAGTTTTTACACAACCATGCAGATGATGAAGATGATGCCAGGGCTACAACAAAACCTTGATGTTTTTTTCGAAAACATTGAAGCTAATAAAAACTTGTCCAAATTCAAAGCATTTACAGATGACAAAATAAATATTGCCATAAAATTGAAATTTGTTTTTGAAAAGGTGGAAAACATTGTGGGAAAAGAAGAAAATACTGGTTATCCTTCTCCCACAATGTTTTCAAAAGTCTTCTTCTTAGGGTTGTTAAAACTTGAGATTGTGTAGTAAAGGGTAGTGGTGGGCCGATGATCGACTATAGTCGAAAGTCAGTTGGTTTTGGCTTCCGATTCCGATAATCGATTGAGAAATCCCGGAATCGATTGTAGTCGGTTGCTAAGCTGGCTTGGTGCCAAAACTTGATTTCCGGTTTTTAGCGCTTGGTTTTGAGACTATTATTAATCACAATCTTTAATTTTAAACATAGTGAATAATAAACACGAAAATCGGCTGAAAAATGAGAAACAAATCTTTGTCCGAATGTCTTAACAAAAGTTGACAACTCGGCAAGCCTCCCTGAGCCCGGGTTTTGATATTTGGAAATGTGAAATGACCCGTCTTTGGCATTGAAAGATTATCTGCCTAAATGTCAACCTGAGGCATGAAATTATCGTCTAGAACTTCAAATAACCTAGCTTGCGTGCATCCGGTAGAAATATGGGTTAAACAGGATCAGTATAAAATGCGAAGGACACCCGGATGATAATGAAGCTGGCGAGTCTATTTTGACAGAGAAACGAAGATGTTATTCCTCTTATCTAGTGTAAAGTGACAGCTTTTTAAGTTACTTGCTATTTAAACATAATAAATGATGTCAAATCATGTAGTAATACTTCTCCAGAAACTAAATGTCCTGAAAAAATAGATCGCCAAAAAAGCGCGAAAACCCATGACACTACAATGAGCAGCGTGGCATCGTCCGATCAGAGAGACTTCAAATCATCCTCTTATCTTTGATAAGGAATTTTAAAAGTGAATTTACACAAATTTCTGAATAAAGCAATAAGTGGAAGTTAAAATTCTGTTCATGAGTGGGGAAAAAATGTTGTTTTATGAAATGAAAATATATGGGGGGGGGGGGGGGGGGGGGACGGAGAGGGGAAGAGAGAAAGAGGGTCGTCTGCAAATGTTTGAACTATTAGGGTATTATTAGGTATATGTCTGATTCTTTTTTGACTCGTTTGCAAATTATAAGGAACAAAATGAATGATATTAATTAAAGCAGAAAACTTAATTGTAATGTATTTAAACTGATTCAAGTGCAGAATACAACATATTCATAAATTTAATACATGAAGACTACCATGTTTACAATATTGTCAAAGTATTTTAAGCAAAATGACATTTTCCGTTAAATGGAGTCAAAACCGATTGTACTATCGATAGCTAGTTGGTTTGCTCTTCCGATTACAAAGCGATAATCGATTGGGATTTTAAACCGATTGCCCAACACTAGTAAAGGGTAAATGCATCTGCAAAAAGTATCGACCCATCTCAGCCTGTGCAGGCTGACCTGGGGCGAAACCTTTAGCAATTTATAAATTTTCTTTATGTCAATGACCATGCTCCCTCATGATTCAATCGGTTGTTAGACAAAATGGATTTTTTCGATTCATAATGATGTGATGTCTTGCTTGGTACCACACATCACAGAGAGGCATTAAACCCCCTTTTGCCAGAATGCAGCTCAAACAACAGATGCAGATATTGCAATTTCAAGGCTGTGATTGTCAGCATAGATTCGAGATCAAACTGCACATTCTGTGCAACCTAATCTTGATAACATGGACCCTTATCTTGATCTTCACTGTTCTGAGATATCTCTTTATTGGACAACAAAATTTTAGATGAGTTTTCTTTGAAACCATTTGCAGACTTCGAAGTAAAATGTGTCTCAAATGAAAAGATTTTCTTTTGTAAGGGTAGAAAACTATGAGAAAAAGAGAAAAAGCTGAGTGTATTTTCTGCATTCGAAAGAGGTCCAATTTATATATTTGGCATTGAAATTGACCAGTCAAATGCATAATCTGTCAAAACACACCTCTGTTAACTATGCAAAAACCATCAAAGACACTATACTCTGAGCAACACAAAACCTTTCTTCCTCCTGGAGACTGAATTACAATGCACCTAATGAGACTGTTTCAACAAGCAGTCCAGTCAACCTTCAAAATTTTTCAATTTTTGTGACTTCATAAATCAGAAAACGCCTCTAGAAATTATTTCAAACCTTAACTAATATTGGTCAACACTTCAAAATATTGAAATTACAGTACATATACATATTCAGTTAGTTATAATTATACATAATGATTTCCACCAAATCAAAGGTGCACAACTTAAAATTGAGAATCAAGGCAAACTGAAACCTGTATAGGGGTAAGAAAATAGGGGACACCAGGGGCTCAGGAAGTACAAGTAGCAATTATAAGGGATGTTGTCTGTCGAGAGAACATAAGGGTTAGTTTCCCTGACCCCAGATGAATGAAATGTATCAAAGTTCAAAAGGTCTCATCTCATCAAATAGGGAGCTAGATTCAGTGTCTAACTATTATCTATGCACAAAAGGGACTTTTGCAAACCCGGGGCTAACTACCCTGTAATCAAATGAGAAAACTTACAACACTGCTCTTTCAATTCACCCCATTCACAGTGCACTCTGGGATATATCAGCCCTTTAAATTTTTGGCGGGAGTTTGTCTGTCAGGACAATTTTATTACAAAATTTGGCATACGAAATATTTCATTGTTTTACCTACACACAAGATTAAAATTTTTGCATTCTGATAATACTGTATATCAATTCTTGATTTATAATAATAAGTTTATAATTCAGTGCTAATAAACCCTTAACCATACAATCTCAAGTTTTAACTACTTTGAAGATGAAGACTTCTGAAACATTTTGTGAAAAGGAAAAAAAATATGGTAACCAGCAATGTCTCATTTTCTCACAATATTTTCTACCCTTTAAAAGGTAATAAATTCCACCATTACAGCTATATTTGATTTGTTGGTAGAGGTTAAACTTTTACCAATACCGAAAAAAGAGGAGAAACATTTAACTGAAGAATATTTCCAATCACAAATATACTTGATTTTAATAGATCCACAAATGCTATACTTTGCACACGCTTCTTATTTGGTCATTTGGGAAAATATTTTTGTTTGAAATAGTTAAATATTGACCCTTAACCAAACAATTCCATAATTTCACTAAATATACCCAAGAAGAAAAACTTTTGATCCATTGTAGGTAAAAGGAAAAAATACTCAAGTTACCAGTATTTTCTCAATTTAAAAAAAAAATTATCCTTCCAATGACAAAAGAGCATAATTTCAGCCACATTTATTTTGCTGTCTGCTTATGCTATCAATATGGACATGTCTGAAGTAATATCTGGCTGGTAATGAGTTCACTCTTTACCAAACAACAATATTTTAAAATCATCCAACTTCAAAGCTGTTGCAGACAATTAATTAAATGAAATTTAAGTTGATGAAATTTAAATCTGAAAGGATAGGAAACATTGTGGGAAAAGGAGAAAATGCTGATTACCAGCATTTTCTCCTTTTCCCTCAATGCTTCTTTCTCAGGGGCATTAAAACATACAATTGTTTGGTAAAGGGCTAACCTAAGAGAGGTCTGTGGTCACTGTGATATCATTCTATCAACAGGTTTCCTTTCAGGTTTATCTAAAGCCAGCCTCCACTGGGTTCTTTGTAATAATGATATAGACATTTGACCCCTTCCAGTAGGGGTCATGGGTCCCATCATGATGTAACTTTGCTAAATGACCTTATCTTTCATACTCTCTGGGTCCTTCTGGCCTTTACCTCTTTACCAGACAACAAAATTCCATGTTGATTATCAAAAACAATTGCATACAATAAGCACTTACCGGTATGTGGCTAAACTGATGACATTTTTGCCTTTGAAAGGGTAGAAAATAAGGGGTAAAAAGTTTCTGCATAGATTAACAGGTCTTTTCTAGATCAGATAGGTTATAATGAAAGTATTTCCAAACCAATGCATGCTGTTGAAACAACTCAAGCAAGCATAGAATGATATCTGGTAACTTTTACTGCCATTGAAATCATGTGTTTCGTAGACTACAAAGCAATCTTAGAATAAATTTAGAAAACATGATAAAAATAAAATTTTGACATGAAAACAAACAGCACTCTTCAGTTTATCACCTTTTTTTTTCCAAACCAGCCCGCTGAAGATATACTGATAGAGATTTCTAAATACCATGTTATATAGTGCTAAATTTACGAATTTTATGATTATACTATATATGCATGATTATATTCCCCAAGATTCAAGGGGCAAACTAAACTCAAAGGTAAGGATTCCTGATGATAGGTCATGTTTTTTCTGGACAGATAAGGGTCATTTAAAAAGTTAAACAGGGAACATGCTAGGTTGACCCCAACCAAAGGGTCACAGAGTTACATAAAACATAGACATAATTGCTTCTAAAGTCAAAAGGCCAGACTTCCCAGTGTCAGCAACTATAAATTGGATAGTGACCTCAACATCAATTTGAATATTCAATTCATTCCTTCCAAAACAGTGGCATTTTAACCTTTAGACTGGTAAATAAATCCAACAGAAAATTTCAATCTAGCAATAAGACCCAAATAATTATTATTTCAAGTTACCTCTTGCCCAAAATGTCTCAGCAAAGTGGCCAGTATAGATCAAGATCAGACTGCACATTCAGTGCAGTCTGATCTTGATCTACACTGACCACAAAGGCAACTATACTTGTGAATTAGGCACTTTAAGGGTTTAAACTCTCTACCAAATAATCCTGTGTTTTCAAACCATGAGAAATAAATCTTGAAAACAGAGTGTGAAAAGAAGAAAAGCATTCTGTACTAATCAAAATGAGCTGCACCAAAGTTATAGAACGAACGGGTGGACGAACAGACAAACAGACAGTTTATTCAATATATGAAAACAACATACATAGTACAAGAATGATTAAGAGCAGCAATAACATTATAAGAAATCTCATTAAAATGAAATAAAGATAATAAGGTTTGTTAGCACTGTTAAATTTATTTTTTTTGGAATACTCTATTCTTTCATTAAATTTTGCAATAGGTCCATTTTCTGAATCCTATCTGTGAGACCTTCCATATCTAAACTTACAAAGGGTGTTTCTGAATTTTAGGATTTCAGAAAACTAAGATATTTGAAAAGAAAAACAGTTCATAAAATATTTTTTCAAAAGGATGTCAGTTTCCCACAAACAGCCTAAGCCAATCAAAAGCCAAGTTGAGGCCACATGACTGAATACTAGCCAATAGTATGACACCAATTTTGTGACCAGTGTCCAGATGTAAAACTGACAATTGACAAGCAAAGTAGATGCTGTTTTATCCCTTTACCACACAATCCCAAGTTTGAACGACCCTGAAAGGGAAGGTTCTGAAAAAAATATGAGAAAAGGATTTTTCTCCTTTGCCCACCATTCCACCCTATCAAAGATAGAAGTCGTTTTTTTTAACGACATAATAATATGTTATCTGCAAATGCTTTGAGTTCTGTCAGGTCCAAAATTTTGTTGTTTGGTAAAGAGTTATCATACAACATGGATGACACTCGATTACAAACCCATCATCTGACCAGCGTCCATCTAGAGGGGCGGTCACCAAGCCTGACAAACCACTTATTATCAAAAGAAAACATGTAACCTGGTTTTAAAGATCGCCGGACATAGGCTTTTCATAGGCATTGTTATGGTCATTTTGGACAAAAGTGATTTCATTTATATTGCCCTGTATTCTGTTTCGAACAGGGTCCATTGTACTAGAATACCATGAGAATTAGCATAATAAATTTTAATTTTCATGCGAAAGTTTGAAAGAATTGGAAATTAACCAACATAAAATATACATTTCACCACTGGTTTAGACATGATTAGCGTAAAATGGCGCAATATGTGGACCTCTGACCCTGTAATTTAACAGCATCCAACACTGGCCATGAAAGGTCCATAGTTTTACGACTTGAAGGGACCCTTCAGATCCAGTGGTCTTCTATGACCAGTGAATTGACCATTGCCCTTTCATTTAAATTTTTTCATCATTTTTCACAATTTAAATGCATTTTCACTTTTCTAAGCCTTGAATAGACTTGTATCATATCAAATTCTGTTTAGACCTTTTGATTGCTAACCAGCATAAAAAGTGAACAAATCAATTTAATAGTACAATGACTCTGTCTTAACAACCAGAATTACCCTCTTTGTGATACATTTTAACCCATTTTCTTCATGCAAACATAGCACACATATTAAAATTATGGCATTTATTGTCAGTCTAACAATCAGTTGACTCTTTACCCCCTCCCCCCCCCCCCCCAAAAAAAAATGGACTTGACCAAATTGAAAGCTTCTGCAAGCGACAAATTAAATGCAGATGAAATGATGATTTCTATCTTTGATAGGGTAAAAAACATTGTGGGACAAGGAGAAAATGCTGGTTACCAGCATTTTCTCCTTTTCCCACAATGTTTTCAAATAGCTTCCTCCTCAGGGTCGTTAACACATGGAACTGTGTGGAGCTAAAGAGACAGTTAAAGCGTAGGTGGTCAAGGTTCCAGCAGCTGCGGCAGAACATTACATATTCAAATTAGAATTTATGATGGCAATATCAAGTCTAGTTGTAAAATTCATTGCTCTGACAGTGACTGGAACATGGACCAACCGCACTTCAACAGATCTTCAGATTTAAGACAATCAACAAACTTTTCATTGGTATAAATGAAATTTACCCGTTTTATGCACAGAATTGTTTATATTTCGCTGCAATCGGGCCTGTAAACACCACGCTTTTTGTGCCATCACTCAAATCCAGTAGTATGTGAAGTTGCTTTTTGTATTTACCCCCAACCCTTTACCACATTATCCCAAGTTTTAAGTTCATAAGACTCTTTAGTTTCCTCAGGGTTGTTGAAACTCAGGATTTTGTGGTAAAGGGTTAACAACCTACTGAATTAAAGACTGGTCCTTTGAAATGCAGAAAATTCAAAGATAGCAAAAAGTTTCGGCCCATTGCCAGCCTGCGCGGACTGCACAAGCTGACATGTGTCAATACTTTTTGCAGATACATTAAGCCCCCATTTCACAGAGCATGGCTCATATGGAAAAGAAGCTAACACGCAGTTGGGATTTCTGTAATACATCAGTAAGATGGGTCCCAATTTTAATTCTGAACTCTGTGACAGAACAACCAAATTTCAGACGCATTCATACTGATAGAATTGCAGATGACAAATCAACCCTAGCTCAAATGATGGTATCTGTCTTTGGTAGGGAAGAAAACAGTGCAGGAAAGGCTTCTTTTGTTAGGTTCTTTTAAGGATGGGAGAGTATGGGCTAATCCAATAGGAATTGTGTAACATTACAACTTCTTTTTAGTAAGACAAATCTACCTCTTATTAACCCCTAGGCTGTTAAGCGCAACTCACAGGCCTTTTGCAGACAGTGTAGATCAAGATCAGACTGCACAGAAAGTGCAGTCTGATCTTGGATCTATGCTGTCTGATAAGGAGATAATTTTCTCCAAAACGTAAGTTTGAAGCAGCATTATTCAGGTTTTTACTATCCACTTGAAAGTTTCATTTAACTTACTTACTAGGATATGGGTTAACTCTTTATCAGAATGATAACAACATTTCAGAAAGCATTTTGAAGATGACAAATGTAATTCATTTAATAGAATTTGTCTTTGAAAGGGTAGAAAACATTGTGGGGAAAGCAAAAAATGCTGGTTTCTCTCTCCCCAGCTATCTTTTCAAAAGCCTTTTACCTCAGGGTTGTTAAAACATGGGATTTATTTGGTAAATGGTTCACCAAATCTGAAGCAAACATATATAATCCCTGCTAAAATCAATCTAACTGCCCATCTTTGTTTCAATTATTTTACTAATATTATAAAAACATACAGAATAAATACTTCCCCCCTTTTCAGAATCCCCAATGGAAATAGAATAAAACAATTTTCCAATAAACATATCTAATAGAAAAGAGCTTGTTTACACAAAAGCTCAATTAAGGTCCATTTACATTGTTCCTTAACAACAGAATTCTGACGTACCAAGGTAAACAATGACTTCATCATCGAGATTTCTTTCTATAACTCTACTTAATGGAACTCTACTTATTACCATTGCTGTGTGATGAAATAACAGATGCCCTTTTTGGAAAACGGAAATCAGTCTTTGTCACTGAAATCCATCCTTAAATGTCCCACTATTGCTTAAAGAATGCTTATTTTAATTGTTGATTTAAATTAAAAAAAAAAAAAAAACCTAAACCTTCAGATGATGCCAACTAATTATTACCTAATCTGTCAATTTTGTACTCTTCTGAACTGATGCAATCTACAGAAAATACATAAAATGTAGTCTACAAAAAATGAGATAGACAAAACTGTCATTCTGTTTTCAAGACTTTCTTTTGCTCGAAATAATAATAATTTATAATTGAGCCATGCTCTGGTAAAAAGGGGGCTTAATGCATCTCCATGATGCATGATACCTATCAAGCATTACATAATTATTGATCCATAATAGCCATTTTTCTTCAACAACTGACTTAATCATGAGGTAGACTGGTCCTTGGACATACAGACAATTGACCAATAGTGAAAAGTTTTGCCCCAGGTCAGCCTGCTCTGACTGTGCAGGCTTACCTATGCTGATGCTTTTTGCATATGTATTAATTCCCTTTTCATAGAGCATGGCTCATATATATCACAATATTTGTTTTATTTTGTACATGAGTATCTATCAGCTGTCCCAGATGTGAAGCGTTTCACCCATCACTAAACAGGCTTTCTACAGACATGACTCATCACTAACCAGTGAAAAAGGAGCAATATTCTAATGTATGTAAGGAAAGCTTCTTTTTATTGTAAATGATTCTGAAAATCTATTGGGAAACAGAGCAACTGCTTGTCACAAGCAATTTTCTGAAATGTCCATGTTTTCCATACCCTCCTTTAGTGACAGAGGAAAAAAGTCTCCTTTATACCGTAGTGTTTAGAACCTTCAACATGGAACCATGTGCTGTTAGATCCCTGTGTAAAGAATGCTATAAAAACCAATATCAATTGTAAGAAAAGAAGAAAATGCTGGTTACCAGCCTTTTCTCCTTTTCTTACACTATGTTTAAACTTTCCTGGACAAATCCCAACATACACTCAACCTGTAATTTGTCATCTGCAATGCTTTCAATATTGACACATCTAAAGTGCTGCCATCTGGTACAGAGTAAAGAACTGCTCTAACAGAATTGGAAACAAAATTGGTTAGATCTATCTGTGGTAAGCTTGATAGCTTTAACAGCATTGATTTTCTATAATTGATAAACATACATCAATTACAGCTGACAGTTTACCAACTCCTCAATTCCAAATGTGAAATTACTACCTATGTTAGAGATAGATCTACACTTGTTTTCAGCCAGTTT
Source organism: Tridacna gigas (assembly GCA_945859785.2). NCBI lineage: Eukaryota > Metazoa > Mollusca > Bivalvia > Cardiida > Cardiidae > Tridacna > Tridacna gigas. The sequence goes on along the minus strand of OX244038.2, from coordinate 35,418,172 downwards.
TTAAACCATGTCATCTTTATTGTATCAGACTATAATCATTCTGGTATGTTCATGTCGAATGTCACCTCTGGTGGTTGCAAAGGTTGCATAAATTATGACCGATAGAAAATGCATTTCATTTTCTGGAGGCCATCAAAGAAATCACTGTTGTGGCATTTCATGTTTCAAATTGAAGATTTACGATATTATGTATTTATCCCTTACACCATATATATAGGTAATTCATATATGTTTACGCAGCTGACTTAATTTGGAACCATTCTACAGTCTCTTAGATTTTTAGTGTTTTTTCCTCTCTGGCTGTAAGGATGTATATTTAAGGTGAACAGGTACTCTGATATCCAAAAAGTCAAATTTCAAATCATTTGATTGGTTGAATAAATAAGTAACAATTTAGAAAAGAGCATTTTTTACTGACCAAAATAACAAACCAACTACAATAATGCTTGTTGCACACAGTTTTGACCTCTGATTATTTTAAACATCTGAAGAGTAGAACAAGAAAATCTTGCAAGAAAAAAAATTATAAAATTTGATGAATTCTGTCGACACAACTGTTTTTCTCAACAGTTCTTTAGCACATGCATCTTTCTGACAGAAAGCCAGGGTAAACATGTAACATATCAAGATCTGAAAAATAACCATTCCAAAATACAGGTAACCAAATTCATTGGTACCATATGCAGTAACATTCAGAATTAATTTTATCATCGGCGAGATAAAAAAGGTTAAGGAAATCAGTATTTGATGACGCTCAGAATATTTCCTAATGTCTGTCGATAAACAAACATAGGCCATCTGTCATTCTGCGTCCTACCCCATCTACCTGTTTCAATAAATATGTAATTAATAAGCAAATGGGACGGGTAGAAAATCAATATTGGCAAATAAAACTGATATCATGATACTTGAAAATCTTGGAGTGGAGCCTGGCCCAGATTGCCATTAACTCTTTACCACACAATCCAGAGTTTTAACAACCCTACAACAAAAAGCTTTGAAAACTGTCGTGGGAAAAAGAGAAAATGCTGTCATTTATAGATGACATAACAATATGAATATAGCAAATGTCCCCCTGAGATGTTAAACTCTTTACCAAATGAAAATATTTTAGACTTGTCCAAATCTAAAGCAGCTGCAAACAACAGATAAGATATAACTCAAACAATGGAAAAAGGTTGAAAACACTGAGGGAAAAGGAGAAAACACTAGTTACCAGTATTCTTTTTCCAACAGTATTTGCAAAGGGCTTCTTCTTTGGCGCTGCAAACTCGGATTGTGTGGTAAAGGGTTAACAATGCAGAGAAGGACTGCTTTCAAAAACATTGTTCACTGGTAATGTACTCTACCAAATGACAAAATTTTAGACTAGTTAAAATTAATATTGACAAATTACCTATTGCTCGAATGGTGAGATTTGACCTTGATAGGAGAGAAAATAATGTGGGGAAAAAGGAGAAAATGTTGGTTACTACCACTTTCTGCTTTTCCCACAATGTTTTCAAAATGCTTCTTCTTCAGTGTTGTTTAAACACAGGATTTTATGGTAAAGGGTTAATCCTATCACAAACTCTTGCAAAAAGTTCAGCCAAAGTTGGATTCAAACTCACTACCACTGGATTAATAGTCCTGTACATTACCAATTGAGCTATTTTGCTAGGCAGAGGTTGAACTTGCAAGCTCATTTTATAAATAAAGAATTCTACAGTTCAACTTCTGTATCCGATAATGTGGTTTTTTTGAGGGGTTACTTCTTCACACATATTTCCTGAACTCATTTTACTTATGTTTTAACTTGAAAAAGTTTTGTGCTTAACCCTTTCCCAAACGAAAAATTTGGACTAGTCCAAATTGAAAGAGTTTGCAGACAACAATTTTAAATTTGATGAAAAATGGCAGAAAGGTCTCAAAATGGGTAGAAAACACTGTGGGAAAAGGAGAAATTGCTCATTACGAGCAATTTCTCCTTTTTCCACATTGTTTTCAAAAGACTTGTACTGCAGACATGTGAAATCATTGTGTACAGTTAAACTGTTATTCTATTAACCCTTTACCAAACAATCCCAAGTTTTAATGATACTGGGGAAGGATCCCTTTGTAAACATTGCGGGAAAAGGAGAAAATGCTGGTGACTATCATTTTCTCCTTTTCCCATATTGTTTTCTGCCTTCTGGAATCATGTTTCATCAGTTCAGCCACATTTAATATATGGTCTGCAACACCTTTAAATTTGGATGGATGTAAAATTTTTCTGTTTTGTAAGGAGAGTTAGTTAACTACATTACTATTGGATATTGACTAATTGACTGCATGGTCTTTAACACCGTTTTCAACATTATTTCAGTGATATTGCGGCGGCCAGAGCACCTGTCCATGCTTTCCTCGAGTTTCTTTTACCAGCGCTACCATGACTCAATGACCTTTTGCAGACAGTGTGTGTGGTCTGATCTTGGATCTACACTGTCCGATAAGAGGATAGATTTTCTCCAAAATGTAACTGTGAAATAGCAATATTCAGGTGTTTACCATCAGCTTGAAAGTTTCATTTAACATTTCTTAGCAGGTTCAGGGTTAAACTTAAACTGGATTATAGTTAACTAATATCACACATAGCCCTGGCAGTTCAGTCGATGAGAACAGGAGGTCGCCGGTTTGATCCCCAACAAATTTCTTTCCGAGGATTGATGATAGTCCTTGCGACAGAATTCATTTCTCTCTCACGTTTTGACGATGGTTATGTGAGAAAGGAGCCAGTGGCTTGGAAAGAATATTGTGTGGAGTACTAGTAAAAGAAACTCCAGGAAAGCATGGAGATGTGCACTGGCCACCGCTACATAACTGAAATAATGTTGAAAACAGGGTTAATAAACACCATACAATCAATCAATCAACCAATCAATCGATCAATCAATCAAATGTGCCAGTCTGTCAGTACTTTCAGTCCTTTGATTTATTTTATCACATAACCTCCCTAATGTTTTCAGTGTAATATACCCAAATACAAATTTTCTTATATTATACAATCATGTTTGATATCACAATTATAGTGTGACATCATTTTTGACATATTTCATGGAAGTGAATTGTTTTTTTTTTCTGGATATTATCATGCAGATCTATTGATGGTTTTGCATCTTCTGGTCTATAATTTATGTAATATTGTTATGTGATAAAAAGAACCTGACATTCCTTGGCTTTTGAGATAAAATCTTATTAAACTCGTCAAGAAAAAATGTTATTGGGCTCTCCAAAGGCTAATAACATTTTTCGTTGATTTGTTTAATACAATTTAGGTGAGCTTTAATAATATTTTTTCTTGAGGAGTTTAATAAATTTTACCTCAAATCCCAAATCATTTTTAGACTGGTCCAAATTGAAAGCATTTGCAGACGACAATATAAATGAGTCATGCTCTGTGAAAAGGGGGCTTAATGCATCTGCTAACAGTATTGACCCAGCTCAGCATGCGCAGTCTACGCAGGCTGACCTAAGCCAAAACTTTTCGCTGTTCGTCAATTTTCTGAATATTCCAGGACCATTCTTCCCCAAAATTCAGTCAGTCTTTAGACTAAGTGAATTTTATGGATCCATAATTATGTGATTACTTGCTTGATATGATGCACCATGCAGACGCATTTAGGCCCCTTTTGCCAAAGCATGGCTCAAGTGTAATTGAAAAATTGCAATTTGTTTTTGGAAGGGTACAACACATTGTGGGAAAAGGAGAAAATGCTGGTTACCAGCATTTTCTCCTTTCTCCACAATGTTTCCAAAAGGCCTCTTTCCTAGGGTCGTTAAAAGTCGGGACTGTGTAGTAGAGGGTTGAAAGGGTCATCAATCTCATATCTACAGGCCCATTGATTTTCCTCCTCATTTCAACACGTTAATTCCATTTTGATGACATAAAATAATGAAATACAATAAAACAGTAGAATAGATATATGGTAATAACCTTCTACCCTTTACAAAACAATCCTGTATTATCACTACCCAAAAGAAGAAGGCTTTCGAAAACATCATGGTGATTAACAAGTCTTTTCTCGTTTCCTGAAATGTATTCTACACTCCATGGGACAAATCCCATCTTTTGAGACATTTTTAATTTGTTGTCTGCAATTACTTTCAATTTGACCTAGTCTAAAATTATGTTGTCTGGTGAAGGTTTTAATAGCCACTGATTGTGGATTGGGCTTGTCGGTCCATTATGAATATAAAGTCTTATTGATTAGTATTAAAACCTACAGACCTATATCTCCATGAATTAATCCTTTTCCATGACCCTTTATCACGCACGTCCGAGTTTTAATGGCCCTGACAGAAAAGGCTTTTGAAAACATTGTGGGAAAAGGAGAAAATGCTGGTAACCAGCATTTTCTCCTTTTCCCACAATGTTTTACCTTTCAGACAATTTCCATTATTTCAGCCACATGTAATTTGTTGTCTGCAATTGCTTTCAATTTGGACCAGTCTAAAATTTTGTTGTTTGGTATAGGGTGACAACAAAAAATTTACTTACCCAAACTGGAAACATGTGCAGACAAAAAATTATATATGCCTAAAATATTGTGGCTGAAATAAATATGGCTAAAATAATGGGATATGTCTATGAAAGGATAGAAAGTTAAACATTGTGGAAAAAAGAAGAAAATGCTGGTTACATTTCCTCACAAGGTTTTCATAAGCATTCTTCCTCAGGGTCATTACAAATCTGTATTGTTTGACAAAGAGTTAAGAGAAACCACAAAAAACAGTGAACATGTTGCAATTTCAGGATTATTTTGGTCAGAACGGGCTACAAGAATGTAACCCAGTGTAGATAAAAGATCGGACTGCATGTTCTCTGCAGTCTGATCTTGATCTATGCTATCTGCCAAAGCATTACAAGTTCTGCCTAAGAGCTCTAAGTGTTAAAGGTCTACAGACCTTTATCTCTCCCTAATGTGTATGGTAATAGGTTTGAATGAGCTATTTGCAGAGATTCTCTTATTATATTTGTATCTCAATAACCTTTTACCACATAATTTTGACTTTTAACAACCCAGAGGAAGAAGACTTTTGAAAACATTATGGGGAAAAAGAATGATGGTAACCAGCATTTTGTTGTTTGGTAAAGAGATAATCATCACTTGCAATATCAAAGATGTAAATCAACTTGCTGCCAACACTGTAACTTTTATTTCACATATATTATAATATTAACCCTTTATCACACAACTATATTTTAGACATCTCCACACCCAAAGCATTATGCAGACGCCAAATTAAATGTAGCTAAAACTGTGGAAGTTGTCTTTGATTGGGTAGAAAACATTGTGGGAAAAGGAGAACATGCTGGTGACCAGCATTTTCTCCTTTTCCCAAAATGTTTTCAAAAGTCTTCTTTCTCAAGGTCGTTAAAAGTCGGCATTGTGTGGTAAAGAGTTAAGCAAATACTCAACAGCAGATTTTCTTATCTCTTTACAGAACAACAAAATTTTGGGTTAGACTAACGTGAAAGCATTTGCCTATGACATAATATTATGTAGCTCAAAAGATGATCCCTGTCTTTGATAAGGTAGAAAACATTTTGGGAAAAATAGAAAATGCTGATTACCAGCATTTTCTCCGTTCCCCTCAAAGTTTCCAAAAGTGTTCTTCTTCAGGGTTGTTAAAAGTCATGATTGTGTTGTAAAGCGTTAATAAAGTATCTACGTAATGTTACGTTGACTCAGAAACTGCATTTGTAACTCTTTACCAAGCAGCACAATTTTAGACTTCTCCGATTTGAAAAAAATTGCACATGTCAGATCAAAATGTAGCCAAAATGAAAGGATGTCGTCTTTCAAAAGGGAGGAAACAGTTTGGGAAATGGAGAAAATGCTCAATGAGCAGCATTTTCTCCTATTTTCACATTTTTTTCAATCTCTTCATAGACAAAATCCTTCATTTGAACTATATTAACCCTACTGCTAAGGACTCGAGGACCTTTAGATGGACAGTGTAGGTCAAGATCAGACTGCACAAAATATTTTCTTTTCCAAAATACATGTAATTTGAAATTGCAACATTTGGGTTTTTACTATTGTCTTGAAGGTATCAGTTAACTCTTTACCACACAATCCCGACTTTTAACGACCCTGAGGAAGAAGACTTTTGAAAACGTGGGAAAAGGAGAAAATGCTGGTAACCAGCATTTTCTCCTTTTCCCACAATGTTTTCTACCCTTTCCAAAACAAACTTCTATTCTTAAGTTGCATTTATTTTGTCGGCTGCAAGTGCTTTCAATTTGGACTGGTCTAAAAATTTGTCGTGTGGTAAAGAGTTAACTTATTCAGCAGGATAAGGGTTTATTTTGTTGTAAGCAAATGCTTTCAATTTGGCCACTTTGAAATTTCTGTGTTTCGAAAAGGGTAAACACTGAGGACACATTGAATGGATCAGCAGAAATTTTGGAGCCATGCAGAATGGTGACAGTCCCACTATCTATCATGGGTTCTATCAACCTTCTATAAAGGCTTGATAATATTCCTAATTACATACATACAGTTGACCAATTTCCATGACAATGGACAATGATACTATATGTTTCAAGGACAAAAGGCTGACCTCTAACCATTGAGATGTGCACTTCCTGTTAATTCATTCAACCATTATTGTTCGAAAATGACCGTAAATAATAATAATAAAAAAAATACAGGACTGTGGGAAATTCTGGGTAGACCTTTGTTTAAAACTGTACGAAACGACAAAATTTTAGACTGGTTCAAATTGAAAGCACTTGCAAACAACAAATTGAAACATGACTGCAAATCTAAAATTTGCCCTTGGAATGGTAGAAAACAAATGTGGAAAAGGGAGAAAATGCCAATTATCAGCATTTTCTCCTTTTCCCACAATATTTTCACAAGCATTTTTCTTCAGAGTCATTAAAACTCAGAACTGTGTCGTAAAGGATTTATTCTTACCAAATGGCAAAATTTTCCACTTGTCCCAACTGAAAGCATCTGCAGGCATTCAAATAAATGTGACTGAAAAATAGAAATTTGTTGTTGAAATGGTAGAAAACATTATGGAAAAAGGAGAAATGCTGGAAGCATTTTCTCCTTTGCGCACAATGTCTGAAAAAGTCTTCTCTAGTGTCGGTAAAACTCAGGATTGTGTGGTATATGATTATAATCCATTACTGTACATGCTTTTTAATCCTTTACCAGATAATCCTAGATTTTAAAGATCTCTACAAAAACGACTTTTGAAAAGGAAAAGAGAGAGGAGGAGAAAATGTTTGTATTGGTTTAAAATAATGGTATTTTCTCCTACTCTCATGATGTTTTCAAGGACAACTCCAATTTCTTGAAACTCAATCAGTTTGTCTTCCGCAAATGCTTTTAGAATTGACATGTCTAAAATATGTCTCCTATTAAGAGTTAGAGCTACAACTAACAACTGAAAGTGATTCAAAAGGAGAAACATTTGAAAGATAGTATCACTTTTTTTTAAGAAACAAAATACATTGTGGCAGAGGGTGCAAATGTTTAGAACAAAAAAATCACTCTTTATCCCACAATGTTTTCAAAGCTATCTTCTGCCAGGGCGTTAACTCTTTACCACACGGGAAAAAATTCAACTTGTCTAAAATGAAAGCATTTGCAAGCGACAATTTAAATGTGGCTCAAATGATGAACTTTGTCTTTGATAGGGTAGAAAACATTGTGGGAAAAGAAGAAAATGCTGGTTACCAGCATTTTCTTCTTTTCCCATGATGTTTTCAAAGGCCTTCCTCATCAAGGTCTTTAAAACTCCAGATTGTGTTGGAAAGGGTTAAAAGTCATATTTTGTATGGTAGCTGGTTAATTGTATACAACATTCAACAACGACAATTCACCTGTCGGACAGAGTCTACACCCGCCTCCTTGTAATTGATACGAGACACTCGATGATTTCAATACATATATTCAAATGTTTCATTGGGCCGTCTGTGATTGGCATTCATCCTGACACAAATTTCTGTGATATTTGTAACCCTGGTGACAGATCTCTTGTCTAGTTGTTGTCTTATTGTTCTTCTTTTACTTGGTTTTTATCCCATAACTCTTTACCAAACGGCAAAATTTTAAACAAGTCCGAATTGATAGCACTTGCAGATGAAAAATCAAATGTTGCTTTAATGGTGTTATCTGTATTTGATAGGGTAGAAAACATTGTCAGAAAAGGAGAAAATGCTGTTTATCAGCATCTTCTCCTTTTCCCACAATGTTTTCAAAAGGCTTCTTCTTCAGGGTTGTGAAAACTTCAGATTAAGTAGTAAAGAATGAACTCTTTACCAAAAAACAAAATTTTAGACTAGTCCAAATTAAAAGTTTTAATTTTGCAGATGACAAATTTAATGTGCATCAAATAATGGTATTTTTCTCTATGATATGGAAGAAAAGATGGTAGGAAAAGGAGAAAACGCTGGTTATTAGCATCTTCTCCTTTTCCCACGATGTTTTCAAAAGGCTGTTTTCTCTTTTTTCCATGTTTTCAAAAGCAAAACAAAAGTATTTCTTAGGGTCTTTAAAACCCCGGACTGTGTGGTAAGGGGTTATAGCTCTTTCTCTCACATGACAAAATTTTGGACATATCCAAATTGATGGCACTTGCAGTGACAAACTAAATGTGACTGAAATGATTGGATTTGCTTTTGATAGTGGAGAAAACATTGTGGGAAAGGAAAAAAATGCTGGCTACAAGCATTTTCTCTTTTTTTTTTCCACCATGTTTTCTGTTGACTTCTTCAGGGTTGCTAAGTGTTGAGATTGTGTGGTAGAGGGTTGTCTCTTTACTATGGGAAGACATCTTTTGGCTTTTCCAAAGTGAAATCATTTGCAGAAAACAGATTAAATATGGTTCAAATTACCAACTGAAAGAGTAGAAAATATCGTGGGAAAAGGAGAAAATGTTGATTACTCTCCTTTTCCCACAATGGTTTCAAAAACCCTCTCCCTTTGCAGACATGGAAACATGCGATTATTTGTGCAAAGTAAAACTTCGATATACTAAGATAGATCAGACAAACTCAAATGAATTAAAAAAAAAAAATACCATCATCTCAGACAGAGTGCATTAATTTTCAGATTAAAACCCCTGACAGTTGAAGTACCTAGCTCATAGAATGTCGTCAATTTCTAGCACGTCTTAATGTCTAATGTCGTTTGACATCTCATACAAAGTAACCTAAGGGCGTAAAATAATCCAGCAAAATCTATTACCATCTTATCTCCAGTAAAGAAGCAAAAAGGAAATAACGTTGTCTAACCATTTTTAGATTTGTTGGTTGTGACAAATCGGATATAATCTAGGTTTACCAGGCTGAAATATTGAGATAGATGTTCCTGTTTTGATTCATTTTTGAGCCTGCATTAGCATAACCTAGCAAACAACAAGTCATGAATAGAAGATCATTTAACTCTTAGTAACACCTGCCAAATAAAAATTGGTGAAGATTACATAACTCTTTACCAAACGATAAAATTTTCGACTAGACCAAATTGAAAGCATCTGCAGACGCCAAAATTAAATGTAGCTCAAATGATGATTTCTGTCTCTAATTGGGTTGAAAACATTGAGGGAAAAGAAGAAACTTCTGGTTTCCAGCATTTTCTCCTTTTCCTACAATGTTTTAAAAAAGCTTCTTCCTCAAGGTCGTTAAAAGTCAGGATCGTGTGACAAAGGGTTATCCTGCCAAATAAAAGTTTGTGAAGATTACATAAATATATTTTGCTAAATTTATGGGCACTGGGCTGGGCTTATGACTGAAACTTAACTGTTAGAGAACCAGAGAGTGTAGAGCAAGATCACACAGCAAAATTTTAGGTTGGTCCAATTTGAAGGTGTTTGCAGACAATAAATTAAATGCGGCTCAAATAATGAAATTTTTCTATGAAATGCTTGAAAACATCGAGGGAAAAGGAGAGAATGCTAGTTACTTAAAGACCCAATAGCAGCCAAAAGTAAACAAAGCAGATGTTAAAATTCATTTAATAACATTTAAAGGTATGGAAGTTTGTGTGAAGATGACAATGTGCTATTGTGTTGTAAGTAGAAATGTTACTGGTACTCCCTGGCAGAAAAAAAAAATTCTAAAATCAGGTAAAACGTAAACAAAACATATAGAGACCTGGCAACTTTTAACCTAGTTTTAAAACTCATTTTTCTGCCAGCGACTAACAATCGCACCTATCATACAATAACAGATTGTCATTTTCACAATAATTTCCATACTTTTAAATTTTGAATTTAACTCTTTACTACACAATTCCGACTTTTAACGACCCTCAGGAAGAAAGCTTTTGAAAACACTGTGGGTAAAGGAGAAAATGCTGATAACCAGCATTTTCTCCTTTTCCCACAATGTTTTCTACTCTATCAAAGAGAGAAATCACCATTTTAGCAACATGTAATTTGTCGTCTGCAAACCCTTTCAATTTGGACAAGTCTAAAATTTTGTCGTTTGGTAAAGAGTTAAATGCATGTTAACATCCACAGTGTATATTTTGCAACTATTGTGCCTTTTATATCAGATAACACCCACAATGTATATTTTGCAGCTATTGTGCCTTTTATATCAGAGTCGGAGATGGTCGTATAAAATGCTTCTAGATCAGAAATCGTATGAAATTGTAAGAGTCCTTTGTCTCCATTGGGACAATATACATCTGTTAGGATTCATGACTGATTAATTTGATATCTATTAATGTCTTTATTGAAACCCCAGGTTGCCGGCCATCCAATAGCCTTGGTGCCATAGTGTCATCTGTTAGTCTATTCTCCCTACCTTTTATCATTACATTTCAAAAGATACTATCACATTTTTCAGCACTTCAAAGCTTCTATGTTTACCATTTTTCACATTAAATAATCTGCAATATTTAAACCTTTACCAAGCAATCCCAAGTTTTAATGACTCTGAAAAAGAAGGCTTTTTCAAAAGAAGCCTTTAGAAAACACTGTGGGAAAAGGAGAAAATGCTGGTTACTACTCCTTTTCCCACATTGTTTTTTACCTTGGCAGAGGAAAAATCAAACTGTTGCTCAAATAAACTGGACTTTTATTGGTAAAAGGCAAAAATAAACATTGTTGGAAAAGGAGTAAATGCTGACACTAATCTACAATTATATTTCGCAGATCACAATGATCTACACCTGTAATTTGCTAATCACTGATTTAGGCCTATATTTTAATGATCATTGATCTACACCCATATTTTGCTGATCATTGATTTGCACCTATATTTTAATGATCATTGATCTACACCTATATTTTAGTGATCACTGATCTGCAACTGTATTTTAATGATCATTGATCTACACCTATATTTTGCTGATCAATGATCTACACCTATATTTCAATGATCATCGAGTCTACACCTATATTTCAATGATCATTGATTTACACCTATAATTTAACCCTTTACCACACAATCCCATGTTTTAACAGCCCTGAAAGAGGCCATTTGAAAACATTGTGGGAAAAGGAGAAAATGCTGGTAACCAGCATTTTCTCCTTTTCCTGCAATGTTTTCTATCTTTTTCAAAACAAATTTCAATTTTTAAGTCACATTTATTTTGTCATCTGCAAAATGCTTTCAATTTGGACTAGTCTAAAGTTTTGTCGTTTGGTAAAGAGTTAATGATCATTTATCTACACCTGTACTTTAATGATCACTGATCTACACTTAAATTGTAATGATCATTGATCTACACCTATTTTTTGCTAATCAATGATCTACTCCTATATTTCAATGATCATTTATCTACACCTATATTTTGCTGATTATTGATCTACATCTATATTTAATGACCATTGATCTACACCTACATTTTGCTGATCAATGATCTACACCTATATTTCAATGCTCACTGATCTACACCTATATTTGGCTGATAATTGATTTACACCTATATTTAAATGATCATTGATCTACACCAATATTTTACTGATCATTGACTTGCATCTATATTTTGCTGATCATTGATCTACACTTATATTTTAATGATCATATTATCTACACCTATATTTAACGAATATTGATCTACACCTATATTGTAATGATCATTGATCTGCACCTATATTTTGCTGATATAGCCCACATCATTAACCTGATCCTGGTCAACAACATTCATGTAAATTAAAACTCTATTTTTTTACCCTTGGCATGGCATAGTGCTGCCTTCGGCATAATTATGTCACATATGGTCTCGGAAATAGTTCGTACGGTATGCACGAATTAAATTGCCTACAAGTGTTTATAAGTACCTAACTGAAAAGTAAAGTCTTCCGTAACTTCAGTGTTAACACGAACCAGACTTCCTGAATAAAAGTTGAAATTCTATTTATATGCCTACCTATATATTCAGCATAAAGGTCAGGATTAGGTTAAATGAAGTAGGCTATAATTGATTAACACCTTGATATCTTGCTGACCACTGATCTATACTTACATGTTGCTGATTATGAATCTACACTTATGCCTTGCTAATTATTGATCTACACCGTCATTTTGCTGATTATTGATCTACACCTTTATCTTGTTGATTATGGATCTACACTTTTAGTTTGCTGATCCTTGATCTACATCTACATTTTGCTGATTTTGAATCTACACTTAAAATATTTTGCTGATCATTGATCTACACCTATATTTTGTTGATTATTGATCTACACTTATATTTTGCTGATTATGGATCTACACTTTTAGTTTGCTGATTATTGATATACACTTGTATTTTGCTGATTATAAATCTTCACTCGAAATATTTTGCTGATCGTCGATATACACTTTTAGTTTGTTGATCATGGATCTACATCTATATTTTGCTGATGATAGATTCACACTTATATTTCGCTCATTATGGATCTACACTTTTAGTACACTAATCATTGATCTATACCTATAGAATTTTGCTAAATCCCTTGCCTAAAACAAGACAGGAAAAACAATACTTGTGTGCCATTCCTCTGAATTAGAATTTTTAGATACCTTACGTTAATTTGCCAAGTATAGGTAGTTTTAACCAGGGTTCGACATTAAGGCACGTCCAAACCACATTGTCTAGTAAACCATCGGTTCGGGCTAGTTTAGACTGCGTCGAGCTAGCCCGAATGGTCTAGTGCAAAAAAAATCGAGAAATTTGTATTATTTTCATCCATTAATCGCATAATTAACCGATGGCGATCATTAAATCGGCCGTTCACCGAAAAAGATCTCTAGCATACATAATAAGATGGTTAAATCGCCGAGAGTGTATTGAAAACATTTTTTTTTTTCAACAGGAAAACTGTCACTTGTCGCGCAGGCACGGTATTCCATTGTTATGGGAAAAACCAACTATCGATGGCTAGATCTATTTTTAGACTGGTAGCCTGTTACTGTTCATCGTTATCGGATGGTAACGTTACAAAAGGGGTACAAGTTTGATATATTTTTAGTCCAGATTAAAAGTCATAAAATTTATCTTGATGTTTATGTTTTTCTTCTTCATTACCACACACTTTTACCGAGATCGTCTTATGTCTAGGAGGATTTAACAAATATATAGAGTAAAAATATAGTTTCCTTTTTGACGACAACCGAAAATGAGTCTTCCAGCTGTTTACATAGACAACGAAGCAGACGACGCACGAAGATGTCAAACCTATATAAGTTTGGATTCACATCTGATCGAGGCGGAGCTGAAGCTCAAAATGAAAATCCAAAAAGAAAAAATAAAGCTGAATCAAAACAAAACTATGAAAAAAATTAAAGGAAAAGGTCATTTTCTACCAAATGGAAGCATGAATTTTCTTGGCTGCACTTTAAACTTGTTCTTCATTTTTCAAAAATGGTCCAGTAGGAATCTCAAGTGGTCTAGTAAAAACTGTAAGTTACTAGTTCACTGGTCTGGTTGAAAAAAATTTTAACGTCGAACCCTGTTAACAACAATATTACTATCAGTTTTATATTCCACAAGGCAGCCGTTAACTGATGTAACCACACACCTATACATGTGTGATGTTTTTTTCCATTTCAATTATTTGGTGCTTTAGAAGATAGGAAAGAAAATAGAAAATTAATCACAGAGTTGACAGTTTTGTATCCTGGATTAATTATATATTGCCTTCAGCATTCCCAGAAACATTGAAAAAAAATATGGTTTTATGAAACATATATTTTCTATCAGAGGAAACAAGGTGTAAAATATTGCTATTTCATGGCACTTTTAACAAAAACAATGTTAACCCTTTCCCAACAACCCTGAATTTTAATGACCCTGGGAAAGAAACCTTTTGAAAACATTGTGAGAAAAGGAGAAAATGCTGTTAACAAGCATTTTCTCCCTTTTCCACAATGTTTTCTACCCTTCCAAAGACAAATCCTTCCCATCATTTGAACCACACTTGTCATCTGCAATTACTTTCCATTTGAAGTTGTCCAAAATTTTGTCGTTTGGAAAAGGGTTAAGAAATATTACACAGTATGGATCAAGGATCAGTTCTACAGTTTTGCTTACACCATCTTGAAAAACTGCATCGGGTTTTAACAATTGGAAATATTCATTTCCTTTAATTTTTTGGTTACTTGCTTATTATGAATGCTTTTTGACTCTAAACCAACCTTTTCCCTATTACAAATTTTAAACTCGTTAAAACTGAAAACCTGATTGAAGACAACAATTTCAAACTTGATACATAGGGCTGAAGATCTCTGATATGGTAGAAACTTTGTGGGAAAATGAGAAAATGTTGCAGGGGTGTGGAAATACTATGCCCGACTTGTCCGACTCGGGAAAATTCAGCGTCGGACAAGTGAATTTTTTCAGACTAGTTGTCCGCGGACAAGTAGAAAATATGAGGAAAATTTTGAAACAAAAGTCTGTTGTATATACATATCCAGTGAAATACGTATGCTCTCACCTCGTACAAAATGACATTTCGAATGATTAACAGTGTCTTGAGATGATCCCTGATTTCTGGAAACCCAAAATACACATTTGGTCTACCTCAGCTTTCACCACATTAGACAAACTCAGTAAAATATGCGGCTGTTGTTGCACGTCGATTTTTTTGAAAATGTGTAAACACCTTCAAGATCATCATTATGCATTAAAATAATTTTATTGGTATAATTTTAGCACTGATTCAGAGATCTTTGATGACAATGTTGCACACATGAAAATTTTAGCCTTTAATCCGATTTAAACAGCTTCGGTGCGAAATGGGCCCTGATTTAACACCTCTGCCGGAAGCTGTCTCAATATTCAAAAGTTTTCCGATTCAGCGATCAGTTGGTGCGTAATATCGGAGAAAATGTTTGTTTTTTTTCAAATTTTCGATGCAAACGAAGTGGGAAGTCTGAGACTCCGAACCATTTCGCGGCTCCAAACGTAAAGCGGACAGTGACAAGAAATATGACAAAAACATTTTTTTCAACCAGGCGTGCTTGAAAGAATTCCCGTGGATGAATGCAGACGATCGTAACAAGATTTTTTAACATTGGTCGAGAGTATCCCCATGTTGCAGACATGTCACTTTATGTGTACCTTTTAATTAAAATCGTTTTGTTTTGGACAAGTGAGCCACACTGGCGGACAAGTAGATTTTTGTAACTTACTTGTCCGTGGACAAGTAGAAATTTCTAGGATTTCCAGACCCCTGTGTTGGCTACAAGGATTTTCTTCCTTTCTCCCTCAATGTTTTCAAATGTCTTCTCCCTCAGTGACATTAACCCTTTTCCAAATGCAAAATTTTAGACTCCTCTGAATCCAAACCTTCAGCAGATGGCAAATTCAAACTTTGTACAAATGAGCCTTGACATGGTAAAAAAAGCATTGTGGGAAAAGGAAAAACCACTGGTCACCAGCATTTCCTCCTTTTGCCACAATGTTTTCAAAAGCCTTCAGGGTCATTAAAATTGGGGACTGTGTGGTAAAGAATTAAAAACCTGGACTGTTTAGTAAAAGGTTACAATCTATCATTACATTTAACTGAATTTTTTACATGAAAAACAAAAATAAACAATCTTTTATTGGTCATCAACAATGACACTTGTTCAGCATAACATATTGTACACTAACAAATTATAAATGATTCAAAGCAGTAAAGAGCAGATGGACAAAATTCGAATTTAAAGAATTCACATTCATTATTGCAAAAAGTAAAACTGCTCATCTCCAATTGACACAAAGCTTTCAAGATACTTATTTACCTACTTACAAATAATTTTGATTTTAAGAAACAAATAATTTTGATTTTAAGAAATAAAGTGAATTATAGAAATATCAATTTTAACCCTTCCACATACAACCCTATTTTCAAAGACCCAAAGTTTTAAAAACATTGGTAGAAAAGGAGAAAATGCCGGTATCAAGCATTTTCTTTTTTCATGGTGTTTCTTACCCTTTTAAATACCAACACAATCATTTGAGGCACATCTGATTTTTCATCTGCACACATTTCCAAATAGATGAGTCTAAAACTATGTTGTTTGGTAAAGGATTAACTCTACCAAATGACCTAATTATAGAAATTTCAAAATTGAAAGCATTCGCACACAACAAAAATAAGTTACTCAAAAATTGAAAATTGTTTCTGGAATGGTAGAAAACATCTTGGGAAAAGGAGAAAATGCTGGTTACTAGCATTTTCTCCTTTACTCACAATGTTTTCAAAACCTTTCTTCTTTAGGGTCTTTAAAACTCAGGATAGTGTGGTACAGGGTTAAAAACAAAGAGTGTGTACATACTGAAATCATACTGGGTTAGTTCTGAAAGCTGTCTTTACAACTTTTCCTACAAAATCAGCGTACAGCCGTCCAAAGTCCTCAGTATCACATAAAGTTCAGCCAATCAATGGAACAAAGGCACAATCGGAACAATTAATCTGCCAAAGGAATCTGTCTCTACATATGTCGTAGATATAACTGTCATCTTCGAATCAAAGATTAATATGTCATGTATGTTAAAGTAGTGATTAATTTATCGTGATGTGAACAGTTTCCCAGAATTCAGCAGTGCTGTATATTGCTAGTTCAAAGTCAGTTCTTCCATTCATACACTTAATACGATTTCACAGCTGTTTTTTTTTTGTTCTCATAATTCTGAACAAAATTTTTCTGGCAAATCTCTCATCTCAGTTAAAAAAATACAGTACAATTTACAATTGAAACAACCTGAATTTTCTTTTTTTTTTAAGTTTTCTTGTATTTCTGAGATTAACTTGAATGATAAACAGTGTCAGTAATTCAATAAAATCACTTCTAATCTTCTAATCTAGAAACAATTACACTCAATAGATGTCTTGACTAGTTTATAATATGTCTATAAATTGTCAATTTAATTGCGTAATTCCCAAATGTAAAGGAAAAAAAAAATCTGAACCTTCCCTCTTCTTTTTCAAATCACAGATTCTAAATTGTTCTGTCAATAAAAGAGAAATAACAATAACAAAATCCAAAGAGGAAAATAAAAAAGCCCAACTCTAATCATTCACTGTCCCAAACCTTATGGACTTCTGACTATTGGTTAATATGTACTGCCTCAATGCTCTACCAGCTCAATAGATGAACTAGGGTATTATTTACATACATATGGCCATGTTAACAATATCGTCAAAACCCGGCAGGTGGCATCATAGAGTCTCCAATATAAATTGTCATAAAACAAACCAAAGTCAAGCCCCACATATCTGCTCTCGACCAATCACAGATAAGTTTGCATGCGACAAAGCCCTTTTATCAGCTGAACGATAAGTATTGATTAAGTTTGTGAAGACATCTATCAACGATCACAGGCACTGAAGCACGACCAAAATTGTTTTTACTTTAAATATAGGCTTTTACTACACCTACTTACGATTATCTACCATTTTAAATGCAATTATAACTGTATCTACACCTTTGTAATGGCCCTCTTTGTGATGATCAATGCTTTCTTTGACTTTATAAGACCTTTTATAAATATTGATTTAACCCTTACAGTACTTAACTCTTTACTAAACGACAAAACTTTAGACTGGTCCAAATTGAAAGTATTTGCAGAAGACAAATTAAATGTAACCCAAATGATGAAAATTTTGCTTGAAAGGGTAGAACAGATTGTTTTGGAAAAAGAGAAAATGCTGTTTACCATAATTTTCTCCTTTTCCCAAAATCTTTTCAAAAGCCTTCTTTCTAACTTGTCCTTGAAAATTCTTGAGTGCATGGTAAATGGTTACTAAAATGAAATGAATACTCTGAGTAAGTACTAAAGATGCATACATTGCTATTTCAAAGCTGTTTTCGTCAGAATATCTGATATAATAGAAGCAGACAGGGTTGATCTAAGATCAGACTGTACAGTATATGCAGTCTGATCTTGATCTACTCCATCAATATTGGCAATTAAATCCCAGTTCAGCTTTACAAGGGTTTACCACTAAGTGAATCAACACCTGCCCCTTAAGTAAAGCAAAAATTCTCTCCCCTTCCTCGTGAAAGGACAAAAGATATGAAACTGGCCTGAGGCAAGTAAAGTGTGTCACTGACTTTATCTTGATGAATAAAGCTGCACCCGGGCTTAACCCGGGCTTAACCCGCCAATACTTAACTCTTTACCTGGCAACTAAATTTTAGAGGGGTCCATTTTGAAAAGCACTGTCAGACAACAAAAGAAATGCCGCTGAAATGCAAGGGCAGAAAGTATTGTGGGAAAAGGAGAAAGCAGAAAATGCTGGTTATCAGCATTTCCTTCTTGCAACAGTGTTTTAAGTAGTTTTCTGAGCCATCTGCATCCTCAGTACTTAATCACAATTTTGTTGATAGTATGGGTCAAGATCAGACTGCACAGAATATGCATTTTGATCTTGAATCTACAATGAAAGTAATCTTTTAACATATTCTGTCCAGAAAACGCCTAGTACATAGCAAATTAAAGGGTCTTTTAATGCAGATCAAAAATTAACTCTTTACCAAACAACAAATTTTTGCTTGTCCAAATTCACAGCATTTGCTGATGAAAAATTAAATGCCATTCAAAACATGAAATTTGTCTTTGACAGGGTAGAAAACATTGTGAGAAAAAGAAAAAAGGCTGGTTACCAGCATTTTCTCCTTTACCCACAGTCTTTTCAAAGTTTTCTTTCTTAGGGTTGTAGAAACTTGGGATAGTGTGATAAAAGGTTAAACCATTAAACAAAAATCCTGTCTTTAAACTTGGGTAATAACAGAATCTTTCAAAAGAATGAGGGGAAAGGAGAAAGAGCTTTTCATGAGCATTTCTCCTCTTTCTCCAATATTTTCTATTTTGCCATAGAACTTCAAATCAGTTGTTAAAATTTCATATCTTAATCTTTTGCACATGCTTCCAATTTAGGAAGGGCCTACAATTTGTTGTGCTGGTGACGGTTAATTCATTTGATCCTTTACCACAAATCCAAAGATTCAATTACACTGACAGAGAAGCCTTTTGAAAACATCGTGGAAAATGGAGAAGATGCTGATAACCACCATTTTCTTCTTTTCACTCAATGTTTTCTATTCTTTCATTGAATCCCATCATTTGAGACACATTTAATTTGTCCTCTGCAAATGCTATAAATTTGGAGAAGTCATCTAGTAATGAGTAAGCATACTAAGGGTCAACCTGTTATTAAGTGATTATTGAAATGAGAAAACTGATCTAAAACACTAAATCTGTTTAGCAAATGAACGATTGTTATCAAAATAAAACAACAAATTATCACAGTATCTTTGTGCCAAATGTCAGTTAGGTCAAAAAAACCTACAGATAAGTCAAATAAATTTGTCAAAATCAGCCAATGAAAATTCAACTCTTCTTTCAACCTTTTGTCATTATAAGCTTGTCATTTACTCAATTTTTGATCCCTGCAGTTTTGGACTGCTATTTCAGAACTTCTAAGAAGCAATTTTCCGTTTTACTTCGTGTACATTGCTGCTTTTGCCACGCAATAGTAATTTTACAACAGGAAAATGATGATGATGATGCAACAAGAGGAGCACTGTCACAAATGCAACATTAACTCAGTGCTTTTGCAAATATTGTTGAGACAAAAGGAGAAATTGCTTGTGAAAAGCAATGTTTCTTGCTCTATCCAAAACAGTTTTCTTTAGGCTACATTTGTCATCTGCAGATGCTTTCAGTTTGGTCTGGTTCAAAATTTTGTCATCTGGTAAAGAGTTGAATTTAAAATCATCCCAGTACTAGCCCTGTGCCAAATCCTGTAAGCTTCCGAGACCTGGACAAAATTAACCCTTTACCAGACAATAAAATTTTAGTCTTGTCCAAACTGAAAGCATTTGCAGACAACAATTTCAATGTGGTTTTAATGGTGCAATTTTCTCTTGATAGGGTAGACAACATTGTTGAAAAAGGAGAAAATGCTGGTTACCAGCATTTTCTCCTTTTCCCCAATATTTTCAAAAGGCTTCTTTCCTAGGGTCATTAAAAGGCATCATTCTGCTGTAAAGGGTTAACTCTCTAATTCTAGTTGTGCACATACTGAAAGAATTAAATTTTGCAGACAACAAATTATGCATGGCCTAAATGTTAGAATATTTCTAATTAACCCTTTACCATACAATCCCAACTTGTAATAACCCTGAGAAAGAAGCCTTTTCCCATAATGTTTTCTACCAATCCCAAAACAAAATTCGATTTCTCGGTCACATTTATAATGTTGACTGCAAATGCTTTCAATTTGGACAATTTTAAAATGTTGTCTTTTGATAAAGAGTTAGGGTTTGAAAAGCAGCATGTATTTTCTCTCTTTCCAACAATGTTTTCTGAAGTCTTCATTCTCTAAGGGTCCTACACAGAGTTTTATTTAGAAAATAGCTAACTCCTTTTGAGCCACATACAGTATAAAACTGACGTCATCTGATGGCTGACTATACAATCAACTACAATGCAGAAAGAGCTTGACTAAACATGTGGATGATAGATCCAAGATCAGACTGCACATTCTGCATCCCCTGGCCCTCAAAAAGGAAAGAGCACCTACATCATTATAACAGTGCAAAAGGCAAGAGTACAGTAACTAAGTGTATCATTCTCCAATGGGTTATGCCATATTCATACAAGTGTAAAGATAAAATTGTACACAAAAAGAGGTATAGGTTTTTTTTTCCTGGTTCACAAGTTACAGCACATGTCTCCTTTAATATATTACTTCATTAAATTTTGATGGGTAGAAAACATTGTGGGAAAAAGAGAAAATGCTGGTAACCAGCATTTTTTCCTTTTCCCACAATGTTTTCTTTCATTTTGAAGACAATTTTAGTATTGGAGCTACATATATATGTCATCTGTCATCTGCAAATGCTTTCAATTTGGGCAAGTAAAAGTTTATGGTTTGAAAAAGAGTTAACTCCTTACCACATGAAAAAAATTTATACTTGTCTAACCTGAAAGCATTTGCAGACGACAATTTGGCTCAAATGATGGAATTGGTTTTTTGACAGGGTAGAAAATATTTTATAAAAAAGGAGAAAATGCTGGTTACCAGCATTTTCTCCTTTTCCATGGTGTTTTCAGGAGGCCTCTCCCATAGGGCCGTTTAACCCTTTACCACACAATCCCTAGTTTTAAAGACCCTGAGAAAGAAGCCTTTTGAAAACATTGTGGGAAAAGGAGAAAATGCTGGTAACCAGCATTTTCTCCTTTTCCCACAATGTTTTCTCCCTTTCCCAAAACAAGTTTTTATTTTTCATTCACATTTATTTTGTTGTCTGCAAACGCTTTCAATTTGGACCAGTCTAACATTTTGTTGTGTGGTAAAGAGTTAAACTCGGGATCCTGTGGTAAACTGTCAACTCTAACACATGACAAAATTTAGACTGGTCCAAACTGAAAGCATTTGCAGACAACAAATTAAATGTTGCACAAATCATGAACTTTTTCTTTGAAACGGTAGAAAACATTGTGAGGAAAGGAGAAAATGCTGGTTACTAGCATTTTCTCCTTTTCCACAGTGTTTTCAAAAGGCCTCTTCCTCAGGGTGGTTAAAACATCGGGTTTGTATAGTAAAGTGTTAAACGGTAAATGTCAGTAAAATCCAGGATTTTTTAATTAAGCTTAAACCTCAATCAGACTGCAGCAATTAGACAGCAGTGTAATCATGCAGAAAATGCATGTACAATTTTCCTATCAATATATTTCAAGACAAATGAACTCAATGAGTCACGGCTTTCATTACTAAAACCAGTATACACAGCTCAATCCTTTTCTTTTATCAAGACTGTTTTCTAAAGCCCCAGATGCCGGCTACCTTGAAGAAAGAATATTACCTAAATTGACACTCTACCAAACAATCTCAAGTTTTACAGACCCTGGACAAGAAAGGCTTTTGAAAACATTGAGAGGAAAAGAAGAAAATGTTGGTGACCATCATTTTCTTCTTTTTCTTCCATGTTTTCCACTCCTCCAATTTTTGAGAACTTTCAGATTTTGAGTCATATTTGATTGGAAGTCTGCAATTCTTTTCAATTTAAAAATTTTTATAATTTTGTTGACTTGTACAAAGAGGTAAGAAATATCACAAGTTGACAATTTGCTTTGAAATCTTTCCAAGAACCATCATTTTAAGATATTCAAGGTTTCTTATACCGTTTGCTAGTGTACTGTTCTTGAAACAAAAAACATGATCTGTAGAAAAGGGTCAAGTCTCAATGCCAAACGTCTGTATTTACTCAGCGTCCCATTGTTTCCCTGCAAAAACTTCACTCGCAAAGCTTCATGGGATACATTAACCATATATGGAAATAGCTACTCTACTTCTAGTACGATTATAGACCTATCATGACGCTGGCTGAACAAGGCGTGAAATCAATGGGTGTTTAAATTGCAACAAATCAGGCTCTACGCTCCAAACAACTGAGCCACAATCGTAAACTTGACGTTAAAATTGATAATCACGTATCTAACAATATATGAATATTGGATAATGGGTGACTGAAACACACTGTTAAGTCTTTCAAACACAGAGCAGATTTTTTCCGCAGTACATTCGCAGAACAATGGCTTAGATATCAGGACAAAAATACATTAGCATTTAAATCAGTAACTATAGCAATACAAAGGAATAACAAAATAGCCCCTTCTGATGCTATCTCATTAATATTTACACATGAAAGGGGCCAACTCGGGGCTTATCTTGAGGACTAATTTTTTTTGTTATGAATTATCTGATTTTTAAAGACATGGAAATATACATCTTGGAACTTCTCGTTCCTCCCCATTATTTATAGCCTGAAATTTGAATATCAATTTTCTTTTTATTTCTTCATTTCCGAACCTTTAACTTAATAAACAATAATTTCACCTCTTTACCAGATGACAAAATTTTAGACTGGTCCAGGTCGAAAAAATTTGAAGATGATAAAAAGAAAGTGCCTCAAATGATGAAATTTATCCCAGAAAGGACAGAAAACATTGTGGGAAAAGGAGAAAATGCTGGTTACCATGGTTTTCTTTTTACCAACAATATTGTCAAAAATCCTTTTCCTTGGGGGCCATTAAAACTTGGGATTGTGTGGTAAAGGGTTATCACAATTAAAAAAAAAACACTGCAAGAAATGGAAAAATTGCTAAAACTCAGCTGCAATCTTTATTCTTGACTCTCTCCCTTTCCAAGTTTGACTGAGAAAAGCCGTTTTTGAAAACATTATGATAGCAATTCCTTATTTTTCCTCCAATGTTTTGTATTTTTTGAAGACTGATTGATTGATTGTATTGTATTTAACTCTTTACAAAAAGATAAAATGTTCAAAGGATGGAAATTCTTTGATACAGGAGAAAACATTGTGGGAAAAAGAGAAAATGCTGGTAACAAACAAATTTTTCTTTTCCCACAATTTTTTCAAAAAGCTTTTTCCTCAGGGTCATTAAAGACTCATTATTGTATGGTAAAGGATTAACTTCTTTTTCAACATTGTTTCAGTTATATCAGGGCAGACAGTGCAACTATTCATGCTTTCTTCGAGCTTCTTTTTTCTATCATCTTGCACAATATTCTTCCTCACAACCATTGGCTGCTTTACCACATAATCATCTTTGAATCAACCATCACCTTGGCAGTGGCGAGAAAGGAATTAATGCTTTAGAAAGATACTATCATTTGAGTCACATTTACATGTCATCTATTCACCCTTTACCACACAATCACGGGTTTTAACGACTCTGAGGAAGAAGCTTTTGGAAAACATTGTGAAAAAAAGAGAAAATGCTGGTAACCAGCATTTTCTTCTTTTCTCACAATGTTTTCTAACCTACCATAGACAAGTTCCACATTTGAGTCACATATAGACTGTCGTCTGCAAATGCTTTAAATTTGGAAAAGTCTATATTTTTGTTGTTTGGTAAAGAGTTAACCCTTTACCACACAATCTTGAGTTTTAACAACCCTGAAGAAGAAGCCTATTGAAAACATTGTAGGAAAAGGAGAAAATGCTGGTAACCAGCATTTTCTCCTTTTCCCACAATGTTTTCTACCCTATCAAAGGCGAGTTCTATAAATTCAGTCACTTTCAAATTGTTGTCTGCAAATGCTTTCAATTTGGACAAGTCTACATATTTGTCGTTTGGTAAAGAGTTAAAATGCCTTCAATATTGATATGTCTACTCCTTGTTGTCTGGAACATTTAAAAAGGCAGACTTATCTGAATGACTAAACTTTAATTAACCCTTTACCACACAATCCCGACTTTTAACGACCCCAAGAAAGAAGCCTTTTGAAAACATTGTGGGAAAAGGAGAAAATGCTGGTGACCAGCATTTTCTCCTTTTCCCACAATGTTTTCTAACCTTCCAAAAACAATTTTCATCTTTTCAGTCAAATTTAATTTGTCGTCTGCAAATGCTTTCAATTTGGACCAGTCTGAAATTTTGTCGTTTGGTAAAGAGTTAAATATAAAAATTTTCGCTCATGAAAAGTTTTTCTCATCCTTATATCTCTTTTACCAAGCAACAAAAAAATAGACTCTTCCAAATTGAAAGCACTTGCAGAAGACAGATCAAACATGGCTTAAGAAATGGTATTTGTCCTTGAAAGGTTTTGAAAACATAGTGGAAAAAGGATAAAATGCTGGTTACCAGCATTTTCCCCTTGACACATTGTTTTCAAAAGCCTTCTTTTGCAGTGTTATTAGTAAACAAAATTCAACTTGCCCTTCATTTACTTTCGTAACGGTTATCGGCTATAATATTAATAGCGTACAGAGATAACCGAACATGCACCAAGGGCATGTCCAATTTTGTCTCATACTATCAAAACTCCTGATTCTTTGTTAATAAGAACAAGACATTCTTTACAATAAAAAATTAATGTTTCATATTTTCCCATCAAAGAAATATGACTTTCAAAAGTCATTGGTACAGATTACAATTTCTCAACAACCTAAAAACAACAACCATTGAAATCTTGAAGCAGGAAATGAAATTCCTTTCTTTGCAAATTTTGGCCACTTTCCACAATAATTAAACTCTTTTTCCCCAGCCCTTTACCACACGATCACCAGTTTTAAGGACCATCAGAAAGAAGACTTTTAAAAACATTGTGGGAAAAGGAGATAACGATTTTTTCTCTTACATGGAAATATTATGATTCTAGTCAAAAAAATAACTTGTTCTTTATCTATTTCAATTTGTTTGTATGTTAGGTATTTAGCACCATTTTCAACATTACTTCAAATATAATATCATGGTAAGGCACTTCTTTTTAAGTTGTTGTTTCTTAAAGAGTTAAGTATTTTTCCCTTCCCCTGCAGCATAGTGACATTGCATTCTGTATGTTTATGTATATCTATGTTTATGATTATGAACGATGTAAGTTTTTGTCATTAAAATATTTTGCTCGTTCGTTTTTTCTTACACCACCCAAACAGTACTTCTTTTAACTCTTTATCAAATTATCCTGAATTTTAATGACCCTGAAGAAAAAGCCTGGTAACCAGCATTTTCTCCTTTTCCCACAAGATTTTTCTAGACTTTCACAGACATTTACCATCATTTCAGATAAATTTAAAATTATGTTGTTTGCATATGCATAATTTGGACAAGTCTAAAACTTTATCGTTTGGTACAGAGCTCAGGTAAACAGAAGTAATCTTTTTAGGTAGCATTTTCTTCTTTTCCTATAATATCTGCAAAAAAGTGACTCTCAAAGTCATTAAAACAGGCTATTTTTAGTAAGACAGCTGAAAAGTAATGGTTGAAAAATAATAACATCAAAACTACTTTAATTATTTTCCAAATGACAAAATTTTGGACTGGAACAAATTGAAAGCATTTTATGCAGACGACAAATCAAACTACTGTATTCTTAAATGGTGCTTTCTGTATTTGATCGCATAGAAAACATTGTGGGAAAAGTAGAAAATACTGGTAAACAAAATTATCTCCTTATCCCACAATATTTTTAAAAGCCTCTTTTCTCATGGTCATTCAAAAATTGTGGATTGTGTGGTAATGTCAGTTAACTTTTCCCAGACAACAAAATTTTATTCTTATCCAATTTCAGGGGCACTTGCAGATGACAAATTCAATGTGATAGAAAACATTGTGGAACAAGGAGAAAATGCTGGTTACCATCATTTTCTCTTTATCCCATAATGTTTTCAAAAGCCTCTTTATTCAGGCTCATTAAAACTCCTGAGTGTGTGGTACGGAGTTAACTCCTTACCTGACAATTAAGTTTTACACTCACCCTATCTCAGGGCCCTTGCTGAAGACATATTTAACATGATTCAAATATTGGGATCTGTCCCAGACAGGGTAGAAAACATTGTGGGAAAATTCTGGTTATCAGTATTTTCTCCTTTTTCCCAAAATGTCTTTAAAAGCTTTCTTTCTCAGAATTGTTAAAACACTGGATTGTACAGTAAAGGATTAAGCACTTGTATTCTCCAAAATTCTAAATATGGTT
Organism: Tridacna gigas; assembly: GCA_945859785.2. Classification (NCBI taxonomy): domain Eukaryota; kingdom Metazoa; phylum Mollusca; class Bivalvia; order Cardiida; family Cardiidae; genus Tridacna; species Tridacna gigas. The sequence goes on along the minus strand of OX244038.2, from coordinate 35,391,262 downwards.
CTTACTCCATATTTGACCACCAACTATCATACTAATGAATATCCTGGGTTTCGCTAGCACTAGACGTGGACTTAAGTGTTTTGCCGAAAGAAACTCCCACAAAAAATGAGGATTAGAACAGTGGTGGGTTCAAATGCTGTTTTCTGTTGCAGAATAAGTTTTATTGTTTGTTGTCAAATTACATGACTGTTTGTATGTTGTACTGTGAGGTTTTGATTTTTATTTCAGAAAGCCTTAAAGACTTGTCCAAGTCTAAAACTTATACATGTAATTATTTTTTAAAAATGAGTTTCTCAAAAGCAATTTACCAATTTGTCACTTTGTTTAAATAGATTTCTGTTTCTGAAAATTGGCAGATTGGAATTACTGGCATATTTTGCGGGTAAATTGCCAAATTTCAAATATACAGCTTTAAAAGGTAGTAAAATGCATGCATTTACACTTTTGTATAAGTTGTAGAGAGAATAATTAATGAATATCAAACTATGTGGAATGTCCAGCCTGATCTGAATCTAGACTGACCTGCATTCTGCAAAATATTGTTATCAAAAAGGAGAAAATGGTGGTAAGTAGCATTTTCTCTCTGTTTGCACCATTGTTTTCTCTCCTAAGACAAATGCCAATAGTTTAACTGTTTACCACATAATCCCAAGGTTTAACGACTCTGAGAAAGAAGACTTTTGAAAACATTGTGGGAAAAGGAGAAAATGCTGGTAACCAGCATTTTCTCCTTTTCCCACAATGTTTTCTATCCTATCAAAGACAAATTCCATCATTTGAACAACATTTAAACTGTCATCTGCATATGCTTTCAATTTGGACAAGTCTACATTTTTGTTGTGTGGTAAAGAGTTAAGCCACTTTTATCATCTGCAACTGCAGCTTTAACAAAAGGACAAGCCTAAATTTAACTGCCTAGTACAGACATACCTCTTAACCACAGGACAAAAATGTAGACATGTCCAAATTGACAGCATTTACAGGTGACAATTTATATGTGCCTTAAATGATGGAATTTGTCTTCGATAGGTTGAAAACATTGTGGGAAAAAAAGAGAAAACGCTGGCAGCCATCATTTTCTCCATTTCCCCACAATATTTTCAGATAGGAAAGACATCTATAAAAGTAAAAAAAAAATTCCTGTGGAACAGAAAAAACACTAGAATACATGTAATTCTGTGATGGCAATGCAATTTGACATTGACAAAGTCAAAAGCTCTGGGTTTGTCCTCGTTTAGGTACCCAAGAAAACAAAATTTACCTGAAGGTGAATATCTATCACTATAAACCGTAAACTAAAAAAAGAAAAATCTGCACATGAATTGCAGATTGCAGAGCATGCATGCAAGCATTTCTGCAGAACTTTGCATTCTTCCCTAGATAATGCAAAACAAATAAGTAGTGCGCATGCGCATTTTATCTACGCTTACTTTCTAGGCCTGGAATCTGAAAACATGATACTATCTGCCATTTCAAACTTTCTGTTGCCCAATAATGATATAAATGATGGAAAACAAATTCAAGCTTAGTCGAAAATTTATGAGAGATCACTGTTTGAGAAGCTATTGTTTAATTTTTATACAAGAAATTTTACTTGGAGATAAGAAAGGAAAAATACATAATGTACATGTACCTCTCTTACAGTCATAATTATGTTAAATGTGTACCATAAATCTGAAAGTTTTAACAGAAAATACACTGATGCTAGGTAGAGAAATAGATAAAATTGGTATTAGATGAAAAATCACTTTTTTTTTTCCAAAATTACAAGAAAGAATGAAATTTACCAGCATTATATATATCATAAACATAGATTTTCCTTGCAAATTCTCTTCATTTCCTGCTTTGTTAAAAAATCCTATGTTTTGGCAACCTTTTAACTCTTTACCACACAATCCAGACTTTTAATGACCCTGAGAAAGAAGCCTTTTGAAAACATTGTGGGAAAAAGAGAAAATGCTGGTAACCAACATTTTCTCCTTTTCCCACAATATTTTCAACCCTTCTCAAAACAAATTTTGATTTTTCAGTCACATTTATGTTGTCGTCTGCAAATGTTTTCAGTTTGGACCAGTGTAAAATTTTGTCGTTTGGTAAAGGCTTAAGAAAAGACTTTTGAGGTAATTGTGAGAAAATGTTGATAACCAGCACTTTTTCATTTTTCTGTGTTTTCTGCCTGCCCATGAACAAATTTCATCGTTAAAAAACATTTAGTTTGTCATCTGCAAGACTTCAATTCTACTATTTTGTTGTTTAGTAACCATGTTACCATATTAAAAAAGCCCGAAATTTCATTACTGTCTGCTTGTTTACTTTTTCTGTTTTCCATTACTCATTCTGGTTTATTTATCATATGAAAAAAGTATTTCTATGGTTCATAAAATTTGTCTCAGAAGGTTTTTTTTTTCTAACCTCAAAATATAAAAGAAATTTTGTTGGAACTGTATTTTTGAAAAGACTGAATGACACTTCTACTAATTATATAAGTGATTTTCTTTGTTTGAAAAATATTGTTGCTATTGTTGTTTAATTTTGAACAAGATAAATGATAATCAAAAGTACTTTGCTGAAAATACCTCTATACCAAGAAGGAATACCTGGATATTTCAATCCGCCATGTTTGCATCACTCCCATTATACAAGCACACATTGCATATACACTTGTTTAGATATTTCCATACAGTACCCTGTTTCACGATGTTTCCAGCTCTCTATTTCATAAACTCTAGCATTAATAAGAATTATGATAAAGAATACATGCACGTTCCTGTAGCCCTAAAAACTCCACAAAAATGCTCTGTGTCAAACTGGCGCACTGTGTCAATGTACAGCTGCACCACAATATTCTTATACATTATTTTGTACATAACAGTTATCCAGAAGTTGCCATTATAAACAAAACTTTCTTAGGGCATTAAAAAATTATCAGTTATCCAAGGTTTGTATCACAAAGGAAAGATTTCTGGCTACATGATATAATAATGTTCATTGACAGCGTTTAGAAGTCATGATTCAGTCTTATATGACTACAGCTGCGCCTAAATATCACTCATGAATTGAATGCTCAGTCTCCATAATTCTCCATTCTAGATCTAATGAAAGAGGAGTGTTAATCATTATTTCTTTCGGTAGTAAAGGTTTTAACAGAAAGATCATTAGAAACTGTACGCGTTTGATTCTGCAGCGCACAGAAATAGATGCGCAGTAACCTGCGCGCCGAGCCACATATGCCTACGCAGTTACCTGGCTATTTAAAAATGCAAAATGCATGTAGCACACATGGCCTTCACAGTGACATTATATACAGGTAAAGTACAGATCTGATCGTAATTTAACCCATTCATTTGGCACGAGAGGTTGTTACTCAATGGATTCAAAGATGAAAGGTGTGAAAAAGTTCATTTTCACGATAATGAACGCTTACGCATAATTTTCGAGTAACCAGAGAAACAGTAATTTTGACGGAACAATAGAATTATACTTAGGCCGTCATTTGTTCCAATGAATGCAACTTTGACACTGTCTTTAAAGCATTCATTACACCAAAAGAAACACTGAAGATGTGGGTAGATACCATTGCAATTGTGCTAACATTTCACAGGAGTGAGTCTGGTATTTGTGACATCCAACAGGCAGACTGTGACAAAAACTGTGCAAAAGATCACATTTCTTTGACATATAAACTTAAGAATGCCTATCAGTCTCTTTTACATGTTCTGTGGATTAAGATTAGATTGCAGGGAGCATGTAACCCCTACATGATGAAATATTTAACTTTCTACCACACAGTAATATTTATGCCAGGTCCAAATTGGAAGCATTTGCAGACAACAAACCAAATTTTGCTCAAACGATCGGATTTGTTTCTGAAAAGTAAGAAAACATTGTGGGAAAAGGAGAAAATGCTGGTTACATTTTCGTTTTCCAACAATGTTTTCGAAAGTCGAAGTTTTTCAGGGTTGTTGAAAATCAGGATTATGTGGTAACCCTTTACCACACAATCCCTTGTTTTAACAATCAAGAGAAAGAGACCACTTGAAACCATTGTGGAAAAAGGAGAAAATGCAGGTAATCGGCATTTTTTCCTTTTCCCACAATGTTTTTTTCCCTAACACAGAAAATTCCATCATTTGAGTCACAACTGACTTGTTGTCTACAAATGCATTCAATTTGGACAAGTCTAAAATTTTTTTATTTGGTAAATAGTTAAACAAAAATAACCAAAGTCTGTGATATTTGGGTCCTTTATATTGACTAAAATGTCAATTTTACCAGTGAGGCACTGTAAAGGGTCAACATTTACCTGGCAATGAAATTTTAGATTAGTCCATGTTGAAAAAAGAAATGAAAAAATAAACTTTACCAAAATGTGGATCAAAAGATAATATTTGTCTTGGCAATGATAGAAAATATTGTTGGAAAATGAGCATTTCTCCTTTTTCCCCCCACAGGTTTTTCTACCTTTGCAAAGACAATCCTATTCATTTGAGCTACATTCAACACGCAGTTTGCAAATGCCCCCTTGCAAAGACAATCCTATTCATTTGAGCTACATTCAACATATGGTTTGCAAATGCCCTTAACCCTTTACCACACAATCCCAAGTTTTCACGACCTTGAAGGAAAGGTCTTTTGAAAACATTGTGGGAAAAGAAGAAAATGCTGGTTACCAGCATTTTCTTCTTTTCCCACAATGTTTTCTCCCTATCAAAGACAAATACCATCATCTGAGCCACACTTTGATTGTCATCTGCAAAATGCTTTCAGTTTGGACCAGTCTACATTTTTGTTGTGTGGTAAGAAGTTAAATAGACCATGTACAGAGTTTCATAAGCATCCTTCTTCATACCTCCTTACCAGACAACAAAATTGTAGACAGGTCCAAAGTGAGAGTATTCACAGACAGCAAATCAAAATTGGATTAAACAATGAAATTTGCCTATAACCCCTTCCCAAACAAGCCCTGGTTTTCATGTGTCTGCAGTACAAGTGTTTTGAAAACACTGTGGGAAAAGGAGAAATTGCTCGTAACGAGCAATTTCTCCTTTTCCCACAGTGTTTTCTACCCTTTTTCAGACCTTTCTGCCATTTTCATCAAATTTAAAATTGTCGTCTGCAAACTCTTTCACTTTGGACCAGTCCAAAATTTGTCATTTGGGAAAGGGTTAAAAGAATAGGAAACATTGTGCGGAAAGGAGAAAATGCTGGTTACAAGCATTTTCTCCTTTTCCCGCAATGTTTTCAAACGCCTTCTCTGTCAGGGACGTTAAAACTCAGGATTGTGTGATAAAGGGGTTAAGAGTTATAAAAAACATGAGATTGTATGATAAAGAGTTAAGTTCTCAGAAATCCTCAAGAAATGTGTTGACAAAGATCAATCTCAAATAATTACAGAATTACAAACCTGTACAAAGATACCAATGAAAGAAAAGTAAACTCTTAAAACAGGTGGTCTGTCTTTCCAGTGGTCTCTTCACCTTTTACCACACAATCCCAAGTTTTAACGACCCTAAACTGGAAGGCTTTGGAAAACATTATGTGAAACGGAGACTATGCAGGTAACCAGCATTTTCTCTTTTTCCCACAGTGTTTTCTACCCTGTTGAAGACTAATTCCATCATTTGAGCCACTTTTAAAGTGTCATGTGCAAATGCTTTCAATCAGGACAAGTCTACATTTTTGTCATGTGGTACAGGGTTAATTTGGATGCTCTTTACAGTGGTTTCTTAAAGCAGCGAACTGCTTAGTACAGAATGGTCTCTAGTAAAACTGGCCTTAAGGCTGTATGTCATTTATCATCTAAAATTAACCATTCTTTCTTCATACCTACAAGTGAAATAAGCAGCTTCATTGGGGAGAATGATAGCCCTTGGGCTACTAAGAGCAACTAAAGGGCATTTGCAGATAGTCTAGAACAAGACCAGACTATACATTACATGCAGACTGATCTCGGATCTTCACTGTCCGATGTGGTGATATTTTTCTTGCAATCTGAAGTTTGAAGCCGAAATATCTGGGGCTTAAACATTGGCTAGAATATTTATTCTATTCATTTTACCGAACAATCTCCGAATTTTGATGCCCTGGAAGGAGAGTGGTTCTGAAAACATTGTTGAAAAAGGAGAAATACTGATATCCAGCATTTTCTCCTTTTTCAACAATGTTTTCATCCTTTCACAGACAAATTTCATCATTTTTTTTTTCCTGTAATTTGGTTGTCTGCAAATGCTTTCAACTTAAAAAAGTTTAAAATATTGTCATTTGGTAAAGAAAACAAAACAAAAATAATAGACTGTCAAGATAATAATGCATTTGGCCAATCCATGATTAACACATTTTCTACAAAATCATTTTTTATAAAATCGAGCTGTGAAAAATTCTTGCATAATCCTCTAATTACGAAAACAGGCAGCATTATTCTTGTTCTAAAACATTTTTTAAAATCAAACTGTTGTTTTGCACTCCCAAGAACACCAGTGACAAGTATTGTGTGTCTGTGATAATTGTAGATATAGATTAACCTATACATGATATCTAGTATGATCTTGGACATACACACAATATCTAGTCTGATCTTTACCACACATCCTGTTTTAACGAACCTCAGAGAAGAAAGCTTTTAAAAACAAGAATGTAGTATACTGAGAATTAATTCTGGTAACCACAGTGTTTTCAGCCCTATCAAAGACAGAAATCAACATTTGAGCCACCTTCAATGTGTTGTCTACAAATGCTTTCAGTTTGATTAAGTCTGAATTTTTGTCATCTGGTAAAGAGTTAAGTTGTATGACTATGGAGTAATTATTTGTCACCAGAAAGAAAAAACTTGAATCACTTTATTTACTCATATGTATGACAAATAAATGATGTTACTATATGATCCTTGACTTGGAGCAGAATAATTCTGAATCATCTTGTAACATGGTATTTATTGATTGTATGGTGTTTAACGCCTTTTTCAACATTACTTTAGTTACATTAAAGCGGCCAGTGCACCTATCTGTGCTTTTACTTGTACTCTGCACAATATTCTTTCTAAGCCACTGGCTACTTTCCCACATAAAAATCGTTGAAACAATGGTCAGCAGTGAGAGAGGAATGAATCATGTAGCAATGACTATCATCAATCCTCCGAAAGAAATTGGCCACGCTGGGGATCAAACCTGGGAACTCCTGTTTGCCTGAGCTATAAGGGCTCAGCTATAACATTGTAACAAATGTATTTGAAAACATTAAAACAAGTAGGAATGTTGCTTAATGCAGGCTTACTTTTGATGCAGACTTACTTTTGATGCAGGCTTACTTGGATAACTCCCTTTTTTTTCCCCCACAAATCTAGACTACTTACTCCAAAAATGTTAGACTCGTCCATACAGGAATCATTTGCCCTTTTTTCCACAATGTTTCCTATCCTTTTATAGTAAAACTTTATAACTTATGTCACATTTCATTTGCTGTCTGCAAATTCTTTCAATATGGACAAGTATAAAATTTTGTCATCTGGTAAAGAGTTAGAGCACCAAAAGAAGGGACCTTTGAGAAAAAAGCTTACATCATCACTGCTTTAACAAATAATTTTCCTTCTACAAAATTCATACAAACTTGTATTCAAAGATCATCCCTTGGAAGTATGAAAAGTGGTCTCTAATGGAAGGCGATCTTTTAATACAAGATCAATTAGGTTAATTTATCTCTTTGACAGATTAAATTTTAGACTTTCCAAATTTAAAAGCATTTTGTTGAAAAAAAATTTTACTGTGAATAAAATGATAGGATTTGTTTCTGAAAGAGTAGGAAATGTGGAGAAAGAAAAAATTCCTGTTAGTACATTTTCTCCTTTTCCAATGGTGTTTTAAACACCCACTTCAAGACCATTAGAACACAGATTGTTTGTTCACAGTTTAACCCTTTACCTCATAATCCCTAGTTTTGACAGCTCCAAGAAAAAAGACTTTTTGAAAAACCTTATGGGAAAAGGAGAAAATGCCGTTGAACAGCATTTTCTCCTTTCCACAATATTTTCTACCCAATCAAAGACAAATTTCATCATTCGAGCCACATTTAAATTGTCATCCGCCAATATTTTGATTCTGACAAGTCTAAACTTTTGCTGTCTGTTAAAGAGGAATGCAGACTCATAATAGTGGTCTCTTAAAGCAGTGGGTCTCTTAATGGGGGTGATTTTTAATACAGATTAAATTGTATATCTAAAATTTTAGTAATGAACTTGAAGGCTCTGTAACCCAATATGAGATAATCTTTATGAAAAGCAATCAGCAGAAGAAACAGCTGTATCAATATAGCCAATACCATTATCTATCAGAAATAACTTGTCTCTAAGTCCCAACGAAAAAAATCAATGATTTGTAAGCAGCTAAAACCTGATTCATAAACAGGTGTATGATAGAGTCTTAACCCTTTACCAGACAACAATGTTTTAGGCTAGTTCAAATAAAAAGCATTTGCAGACAACAAACCAAATTAGGAAATTTTTGTTTGAAAGTATAAGAAAACACAATGTTTTCAAAAGTTCTTTTTTTTGGGGGTTGTTAAGACTCAGGATTATGTGGTAAAGGGCTAACCCTAACCCAGACAAAAAAGTTTTAGGCCTGTCCAAAATGGAAGTATGTGCAGAAGACAGTCAACTCTTTAGTGCACGACAAACCGTTAGACTAGTCCACATCAAAAGCATTTACAGACCACAAAATAAATGTGACTCCAAAATTAAAATAGTTTTAGGCTAGGTCGAAAAAGTTGTCCTACCATGTTTTCAAAAGCTTTCTTTATTTATGTTCAAAGTTGTGATCGTGTGGTAAAGGGTAAAGGATCACTAAAATCAAGGCACTTTTGTCCTAGATAGGTTTGAAAACATTGTGGAAAAAGGAAAAAACGCTCTCAGATGTAAATCCAATTTTTTTGAGCAATATTGAATTTATTGTCATCATCTAGTTTAGGGCTCTGGTATTTGTACTGGTCAACCATGACAAATGTTACTCATAAGATCCAATCAAATTGTATTTCTCAGAACAAATGACAGACTGACTGTAATACAAGCATTTTTCTATCATCTCTCTTGACTCATCTACTTACTCATTGCTTATCTAATTATCCTTTACAAAGCAAGAATTTTTTCGTTCTCCAAAATTCAACCCTTTACCAAACCTAACAAAGAAGGTTGATGAACAGCATTTCATCCTTTTTTCAATGATGTTTTCTACCTTTTTGAAGACAAAATCTCATTATTGAGCCTCATTTAATTTGTCATCAGCATAGGCTTACACATATTCAACCAGTCTACAACATTGTTGTCTAGTATAGAATTACTGTATTGTCTCTTTCTAATGCCCCTGGGGATGTTGCATTTTCCGACTGGCGGAGGGAGGGGGTTAAAAGAGGTAAAATGACACGGAATTTTCAAAGGACGATGATAACATTACCTACGGGTTATATCTTGGGCCAACCAATAAAGGACATTACGGTAATAGGTCAAGAAGGTATGTACATGTATATTAATTACTCATGGAGTTCAAAGAAATTACAAACTTTACTTCAAAGCGCAGGATCAAACCCACAATCTATGACACCAAAGACTGGCACCCCAAGTAATTATATGTATTACAAACAATACATGTATATTACATGGGTGCATTGCCAGGAATGTAGCAAAGATGAAGCCCAATTTATTCGCAATTTTCCCCTCTCTTTTTCTTTCTTTTGTCAATTTTCCTATGGCAAAATACATGTTGGCATTAAAGCCGCAAGCACTACTGTCAATTTTTCAGATGATGTAAATCAAGATCATACTCCATTTTGCAGACAATGTAGACCAAGTTCAGACTGCAAAGAATGTGCAGTCTGATCTTTGATCTACATTGTCCACTATTTAGATTTTATTTTCTGGCCAATTTAGCATTTTGAAATAGAGAAGATTTGGTCTTTTTTCCCAATCACTGAGAAAGCACATTTTGTTTATTTGATGCTTTGATGGTTAATGTTGAAGCATTGGCTTCCTGGCATCCACCTGGCAACGCAGCCTGTTATAGATCTCAAGAAACTTGTATCTCTTGTACATCAGTAATGATTCCCAAGATGAAGGTCTCATGAAAATAGTTAAACAAAGGAAGTAATCAAGTCACAATTAAATTCACTAACCCACTGATGCAAGTTTAAAACAGCTGGGTGTAGAAAAAGTTCCACTAATTTCATGACAATTCTTCACTAACAGTTTTTCAAACTGAATGTCACGTATCCTTTATTCATTACCACACAACAAAATTGTAGACTTATCTAATTTGAAAGTATTTGCTGAGGACATATTAAATGTGACTCAAATCAAGACAGTTGTCTTTGATAGGGTAGAAAACATTGTGGAAAAAGGAGAAAATGCTGATAACCAGCATTTTCTCCTTTTCCCACTATGTTTTCAAAAGTCATTTTCCTACTGGTCATTAAAACTCTTAAGACCGCATGATAAAATTTTGATTATTGATCTGGGCATTCTCAGGCTTGAAAAACAGACTCAGTTCAATATAGTCAAGGCTGTATTATGTCAAGAGTCTGCTGAGATAGATGTAACACCAGACCACATGTTCTGTACTGTCTGATTGTGATCTACACCTTCAAAAGAAGCATCTGACATTGTGTCTGGATGGCTAAATATTCTGAGCTATATACTTTCTACATCTTGTCAATAGCATCTTCCCAAAACAAAAGCCAATTAATAAAGTGGATAGGTGAATGGTTAACTCTTAACCACACAACAATTTTGAAAGCATTTGTTCCTCCTTCCTAAGGGTTGCTATAAGTCAGAATTGTGTGCTACAGGGTTAAAACTTCAAATTTTAACTAGAAAATGTTGTGGCTAATTAACATATTGCTCCCTCAGAGAAATTTTTTATCTGTCACAGTGTTTTCAAATTCAATTACTTCAAGTCTGTTAAAGTTGGTCTTTTTAAAGAGATGGGATGTACTTTGCTCCAACTTTGCCATCATGTAAAGTATAGACAAATATGCAGAAAGAAAAACTGCAAAATTTTGAGATTTTGAGAAACAAAATCATCATATGCAAGTTTTTTTTGGAACTAATTTTCATCCATTAAGTTACCTGTCAAAGAAGGGAATGGTCTAATTAACCCTCAAAAGTAACTCTGATTCGACAACAAGTGATATATCTAAAATTATTGTAGTTTAATTTTATTCTACTTTCAATTATTTCTGTAGTTCTAGATAAAGCCTTGAGAAAACAACACTACCATTGGAAACAGATTTTAGATTTTTCAATTATAAAAGATTAATGAAGACGAGATTGCGTATTTTCTGTTTGGATTACTTGCCTTGCACATAACATGGCAATTTTCCGTCAAATTCTAACTGGCTAAATATAACTTAATAGCATTGTTCTCCGTCTTGCTTTATACTGCCTGCCTTTGAACAAAATTGCATTTATTTCTTGATTTTTTTGCCAATTAAAATGTTAAATTGAAACTAATGAGAGGGGCATACAAATTTGTAGTGCTGCAGTAAAACCATCATTCTCTGCTCTGCTAAACTCTTTGCCAAACAACAAATTTCAGTTGAAGGCATTTGTATATGACATGTAAAATGTGGTTCAAATTAGAGGATTTGTCTTTGACAGGGTAGAAAACATTGTGGGTAAAGGAAAAAATGCTGGATACCAACATTTTCACCTTTTTCCATAACATTTCCAAAAGCCTTCTTCTCAGCGTTGAACCACTGGACTAATTAAATGAAAAAATATCAAAAATGTGCTTGAACATGAAGCAATCAAAGCCAAAAAGTCCAAATACAGATTTACAAGTATGGATTAAGCCCGCAACTTGCATCACAAGATTACAAATAAACAGTATACTTGCATAACTTTTCTGATACAATACATTACAAATCATGATAAAAAGTTTACATAAATGATGCCACAAATGGCCCTAAACACCAAACAAAGCTGAAAAATCCAAAGATGGTACAGATCTGGAAGACTGGATAAAGCCTGCAACTTGCATCACAAGGTGACGGATAAACGGTGTAATGCATAACTTTTTCCTGTACAATACATTACAAATCATGATGAATATTTAATGCTGGAGTTTGATAAATGACGTATTGCTGTGTAGAGCAATAAATGTGTGCATACAGAAAATTCTAATTGATGGGAAGAGCTGAAGCTTTACCCTGTCATATTGAACTAACGTTTCAAAATGGAGAGAAGATTTCAAAATGACAGACGTGCCTCAAAAAAATACTTCCCGTTTTTTGCAGCCCCGATAGAAAAGTCTTTAGAAACATTGTAGGAAAAGGGGAAAATGCTGGTAAACAGCATTTTCCCCTTTTCCCACCATGTTTTTAAAAGCCCTTTTCAAGGACAAAATCCCAACAATTGTGTTAAGTCTTATTCTGTAATATTGAGCTAACTCTTGCAAATGAAGAGGATATTGCAAAATTGATAGATGTTTGCGAGGCAGTAGTGCCTTTTCCACCAAACAATTCCATGTTTCTACAATCTTGCTAAAAAGGTTTTGGAAAACATTGTGAGTAAAGGAGAAAATGCTGGCAACCTTTCCTACCTTTGCAAAGACAAACCCCATCAATTGTGCTAATTCTTGTTCTATAAAGAGGATAATGCAAAGTGAACAGAATGATGTCTGCGAGACATTGATGCCTTTACCAAACAATTCAAATTTATTTTTGCAACCTTGATGAATAAAGGCTTTTGAAGACACTGAATGAAAAGGAGAAAATGCTGGTAACAAGCTTTTTCTCTTTTCCCATTAAATTCTATATCCATTCAGCAACAAAATCCCAACAATTGTGCTAAGTCCTGGTCTGTAATAATGGGCCAACATTTCTAAACAGTGTGAATATTGCAAAATGGATACAAAGATGTTTGCATGACAGCCTTTTGCCCTTTCCATTTGGGTTTGTATGTAGGACTGTTTCTGTATTTTCTAATCTGTATTTTCACTGACAGAACTTAGTGATAGCTCACTAAGGCTTAAAGTGATTTAAAAAAAAATTACCTCTTTCTAGTGTCACAACAGCTTGATATGTCGAAAGTAAGGTTTCTTGATGCCTGAAAGACAGGTAAAAATTCAAATCATTTTTGCAACCACCTGTATTGAGCAACAAACTACTGTATGAGGCTATTTGCTTTGGTCCTACATACCGTCTTCAGTTACATTAATGGAACTTGTTTTAACAGACCACCTTCTGTAAGAGACCACTTGTCAGACTTATATTGGTCAGTCTCTGAATACAGGTTTTACTGTATTAATTAATTAATTTTACTGTATTAATTAATTAATTAATTAAATTTATTTAAAAGTAAAAATCCCAAATTTTAATGACCCTGAGGAAGAAGCCTTTTGAAACCATTATGGGAAGCGGAGAAAATGCTGGTAACCAATATGTTCTCCCTTTTCCTACATTGTTTGATGCATACACTTTCAAACATCAACACCACCGTTTGAGCTACATAAAATTTGTCACCTGGGAATGGTTTCAATTTGAACAACTCTACATTTTTGTCATCTGGTAAAGAGTTGTTTTTTTTTCATCTTTCAAGAAAGAATTAAACTGTCTATAATATGTCTGATAAAAAAAAAACCCACTGCATGTGGGTGCCAATGCTCAGCTGCAGTTGCATGATTTTCAGTGAAAATTCAAAGATTAAAAAAAGGGGGGCATAACTGTGTCAAAATTACTCCAATGGTTATCTGCCCTTGTTGTATAGGTTCCTTTTGTTTGATAGTGAACAATTTGTCCAAGTTTGAAGTAAAGATCTTCTGTAATGACAGAGAGATTATAAAATATCAAAGTTTTTGTGCAACGACGACACAGATGACGACACAGGGAACAATGCCAAGGCTATGACAATACCTCAACATTTTCTTTGAAAACAGCTGAGCTATAAATGATATAAGCTTTCCTTTCAAAGCAGGATAAGGGTCCTGGGAGAGACTTTGACTAGGCAATGAATTTTTATTTCCAATCAACTGTCAGAGGCCCTTATCTAAACTCATTATTTCTAGGTCCAAGATTATCTACTTGACCCGAGGTCACTCTGCTCCAGCCTCTCTCTCTCCTTTACTATGTAAATATCAGGTCATTATTTATGGAAGGTGTTATGTCATTTTTTACATCTGCATGAAAATGCATCATTAAACTGGGGGAAAATTAGGGGTCACCCCTGTCACATTAGGGGTCACTGGGATGATATAAATTTGTTTAAATTGATTTGCCTGTCAAGTTCTGTAGATTTCCTCTCAGAAACAGGTAGTTACACTTATTCACAGTGGATCTTTTTAACCCTAAACCCCTTACCAAATAATGGCGCTTTTAAACAACTCTGGGAAAGAGGCATTTTGAAAACATTGTAGGAAAAGGAGAAAATACTGGTAACCAGCATATTCTCCTTTTCCCACAATGTTTTCTGCCCTATCAAAGAAAAATTGTACCATTTGAGCCACATTGAAAATGTCATCTGCAAATGCTTTCAATTTGGACAAGGCTAAAATTTTGTAATGTGGTAAACGGTTTACCCCTTACCAAAAAATAAAATTTTGGACTTTAACAAATTGAATGCATTTGCAGGAAGATGAATGTAGCTCCAAAGATGATTTTTGTCTTTGATTGGGTAGAAAACATTGGTGGTAACTAGAATTTTCTCCTTTTCCCACAATGTTTTAGACCTTATTGAAGACAGAAACAATCATTTGAGTGAATTTTATCTTGCAATCTGCAAATGCTTTGAATTTGGTCGAGTCCAGAATCTTATCATGTGGTAAAGGGTTAAAAGTAATTATCCAAGAAAAAAAACTAACCATAGCAAAGGAGGTTCAAAATCACAATACTTTCTCTGCAATCCCATCTTGATCTACCCGGTCTGCCAAACTGCAATGAGGCCTGGTTACCAGTTTTACTCTTTAGCAAATCACAAAATTTTCGAATTGTCCACACCAAAACCATTTTCAGACCGCAAATTAAATATAACTCAAGTGATGGGATTCAGCTATCAAGGGGTACAAAACATTGTGGGAAAAGGAGAAAATGCTGGTTACCATTATTATGCTCCTTTTTCCATAATGTTTTCAAAAGCCTTTTCTTATAAAGTGCTTAAAACACTGTAGTGTTTAGTAAGAGGTAAATAAAATGGAAAACCTTGTTTAACTCTGCTATGTTACTTGCACAAATTTGTTATAGTGAAAGCATGTGAAAACAATTTTATGTGACTTGCATGATGGAATTTGTCTCAGAAAGCAAAGAATACATTGTGAGATATGGATAAAATGCTGGTTACATGCACTATTCCACAATGGCTTGAAAGTTTTCTCAAGCATCTGATAAATCAGTTAAAGGTAACCAGCATTTTCTCCTCTTCCCATAATGTTTTCTGAAGGCCTTCTTCCTCAGGGTCATTGAAAAACTGGACAGCATGATAAAGAGGAAAAAGAAAATTCTGCTGTATCAAAAAAAAAAATTGTGTAAATAACATGAAATTATATATAGCTTATTTGCATAGAACTTTCATTTATAAGCTGCAAATAGCTTATTTGAAAAAAAAAAAAGATTTGTCAGATGCAAGATGCTTGAATATTTCTAAAAATAGAGATTAAATTGTATTGGCGTATAAACAACCAATAAAATTGAGAAAGAACATGGTTTAAAAATTCATAAATTGGTTTAAAGCATGAACCACTTGACCATGTCAGGGGTAATAATTACTGCAAACTTAATCTTGCTTCGTTGACGGACAGAATGACAGGCCTATTCTCTCTAGTTCACATAAGACGTTTTACAACATTCATGCCATTGTTACGTCCATTACGAACTCACAAAAGGTTCACAAAGTTAGTGTCACAAATCCGTAAAAATCGTCAAAGGGATTGCACTGCCAGGTCATTTCAATTGTCCGAGATGCAGCTTGGATCACAACCTGACCTCAACTTGACGTCTTATACTAGTAGACAACGCTAAGCTATTGAGTAATGGTAAAGACAGTCCAAAAGAATCTTCAGTCTCACAAAGGTAAAGGTCAGAAATCGGACAAATTTTCACAGGAAAACTTGTAAGCATTGTCTACCCGCAGCTATTTTTGACTTCACTGCATTCATGACCTGTAGCGTGGATAAACAAGTTAAATTTACAGGACTTAAGTCATGTCAGTCATGAACATAGGATTTAATTATTGCATCCAATAAAAAGACACCAGTGGATGTCCCCACATCTGCAGGGAGAGACATCCCAACAATACAGCCTGGTCAGGTCAGAGGACAATTATGTAATAATGTCCTGATCTCAAAATAAAAAACACATGATCCCATCTTAGTAAGTCAGTAAGCCCCAAATTTATGACACCTGTAAAGCCTACCTTTGACCTTTTCTCACATAGACTGGCATGATCTTAACCCTTTACCAACTAACAAAATTTGGACTGGACCAAAATGAAAGCATTTGCAGCCACCATATTAAATGTAGCCAAAACAATGATTTCTGTCTTTGATAGGTTGGAAACACTAAGGGAAATGGAGAAAATGCTGGTTGCCAGCATTTTCCCCTTTTTCCACAATGTTTTCAAAGGCCTTAGTCAAGGTCATTAAAACTCAGGTTTGTGTGGTAAAGGGTAAAGACTTTGGTTCATTGATTGACTGACTGTATGGTGTTTAATGTCTTTTTCAGCATCATTTCAGTAATAGTGCAGCGGTCAGGGCACCTATCCATGCTTTCATGGAGTTTCTTTTACCAGTACTTTGCACAATATTCTCCCCAAGCCACTGGCTGCCTTCCCACATAACACTCGTCGAAACAATGATCAGCGGTGAGAAAGGAATAAATCCTGTCCCAAAGATTATCTTGAATCCTTGGCAAGAAGTTGGCCTAGCTATGGTTTTGAACCAGCGACCCCCTCGAGTCCTGTATGCTATCGACTGTGCTACAGGGCCTCGAAGACCTTTGGTCAGGTTCACCAACCATTACAAAGTAACAGAACAGAACACAGTCAATCAGAACTACTGCTGTTGTTTAAACATGGAATTGTTTGGTAACCGGCTAAAAGACTAATGTTTTCTCATGTCAACTGTACTTAACTTGCATTAACCCTCTACCATACAATCCCTCGTTTTAGCCACCCGAAGACATTAGGCTTTTGAAAACATTGTAGGAAAAGCAGAAAATGCTGGTCACCAGCGTAAGGTAAAGAATTAATTTCCCAATCAAGTTTTTCAACAGAGAAAACAAAATTCACTATTGTTGAGACTTTCTGTGTAATTCACTGTAATATCTAAATTAATAACTCTTGACCAAATGGCCAAATTTTGGACTTGTTCATTTGAAAACATTTATATATGACAAATTCAAGGTTTTTTTCAAATGATGTGATTTGCCTTTGAAAAGGGTAGAAAACATTGTGGGAAATGCTTCTCACTTTCCAATAATAATTTCAAAAGCTTTCTTTCTACGGGTTGTAAAAGTTGAGATTGTGTGGTTAAGGTTTAAGGGAGATATCAAGGGGAGATAACTTTATTTCTTTCAGACAGACATCCAAACAAGAAATATCTTTACAAAAAAAAAACAGCTGGTGTAAATTTGCCAGCAAACAGGCTGGGATTTGTCCTGAAACCCTTTAACTCTTTACCACATAGTCATGAGTTTAACGAAGAAAAAGCCTTCTGAAAACATCGTGGGAAAAGGAGAAAATGCTGGTAACCAGCATTTTCTCCTTTTCCGACAATGCTTTCTACCCGTTCTAAAATTATTTTCAATTTTTCAGTCACATCTATTTTGTCTGCAAATGCTCTGAATTTGGACAAGTCTAAAATTTTGTTGTTTGGTATAGTAAAAACACAATCCTTAATTTTAATGACTTTGAGGAAGAAGACTTTTGAAAACAAAATGGGGAAAAGGAGAAAATGCTGGTTACCAGCATTTTCTCCTTTTCCCGTAATGTTTTTTAATCTTTCAAAAGCAAATCTCACCATTTGAGTTATGTTTAGTTTCTCCTCCACAAAATGCTTTCAATTTGGAAGAGTCTAAAATTTTGGCATGTGGTAGAGGGTTAAATGGATAGAAAACATGGTGAGAAAAAAGTGAAAATGTTAGCTGTTCTTTTCCCACTATGATTTCAGAAGCATTCTTCCTCATGGTCATCAAAACACAGAACTGTATGGCAAGGGTTAAATACAACAACAGCAAGACAGAAGACAGAGTTTGTGATACAAAAAAATACCAATGTCCATGCAACAGACAGACAGACAGACAGACAGGTAGGTAGGAAGGCAGGCAGGCAGGCAGGAGGCAGGCAGACAGACAGACAGAGACAGACACACACACATACAGACAGACACACAAACAGACAGACTTGCTTTAGTTCACCCTCCTTTCCAATTTATTCAGTACAGACTATAAATAGCAGCACTTGCATGAAAATGGGTTTACTATATCAAAGGTGTGAAGTCTGGATATTTGGATGAAGGGGAGGGGGATAAACTACGATGACATCAAAGATGACAATAGGTGACCACATCTTAACCGCAGAAGTCGACAGATCTACCCAGTGGGCCGAACTAGTAGTCAAAAGTCATTCCACTGAACTTAACTTGGGTGTTAATTATGCCCCAGTGGTTTTTATGGTTTACCCAGACATTATCCTTATCTTGACCCCTTTTTAACCCCTTAGAGCACTGACCACAACCAAGGTAGCTTTTGCAGGCAGAGTAGATTCATATCAGACTGCACATTCCATGAAGTCTGATTTTCGATTAACACTGTCCATAAGTGTTGAAAACTTTCTGACCAAAAGTCTCAAGAATACAATATTACCACTATTCCTAACTGAACAAGGTCGATTTCAATAATTGAGTGCTCCATGTATGGACTGATACCTGTACTAGACAAACCTGTGCACAACATTTCGTCAAAAGGGTATTTCATCGAAATCAATGTATGTTTTAAAATACCTGTTGCTACATTCCTAGATTTATTTCATGAAAAGCGCTGTCTAGAGGAAGATTTGAGCCAAAATTTGTCTGGGTTAGGGTAAGGGTCAGGGCTAGAGATTGTTTTCGATGAACCTGGACTTCCACGACAATGTCCCGGATCCCAGACAAACATGGGTTTTTTTATGCTACTGCAGTTGATAACTTATCATAGTTTTCTGATCTTTTACCAATGACTTTCTAGTGAGAATATTCTTATAAGATCTGCCTAATTTAAAAACAATATGAAATTTTATGACTTATATCCTTCAAGGCAATTGTCAGAGGTCCTGCCATGGCTGGATCACTTTGTAAGTTGAATATAGTTTTGGCTTTTTTCGTTTTCCCTTCTACAGCAAAAAAAGGTCTCAAATTGCTTTAGAATATTGCTTCTAGAGATGTCTTAAATTAAAAAAGTTTCTTTGGGGAGTTATCCGGAACCCCCCCCCCCCCACCAAACAAACTGTCCTTTCTTGTGCTCTACCCCATCATGCCTTTAGCACTCTGGTAATGACAGGGGCACAGCATGGCTGTAGCACCAATGATGGCCTTGTCAATCCCAAGTTTTAACAATCCTTATGAAAGAGCATAGGGAAACAATTTGGGAAAAGGAGAAAAATGCTGGTGACCAGCATTTTCTGACTATGTTTTCTACCCTTTCCATGGCAAATTCTGTTGTACGAGTCATATCTAAGTTGTTGTCAGTAAACTGTTTTCAATTTGTACATGTCTAAAATATTGGTAAAGAGTTACACTCAACATAATTATCTGGAAAGGTATAAAATGTATTTCTAAACAGTAAGGGAAACAAAACATATCATTTCCACATGATGAGATGAGCCCCGGTAGTGCAGCTGGAAGTGTACAGGACTTGAGAACAGAGGATCCCTGGTTCATATCCCCAGCTTGGCCAAATCTTCCCGAGGATTGATGATAGCAGTCATTGGGACAAGCTTCATTCCTTTCCCATCACTGATCATTGTATTGGTGATGGTTATGTTGAGAAGCAGCCAATAGCTTGGTAAGAAAATTGTGCAAAATGCTGATAAAAGAAACTCCAGAAAAGCATGGATAGGACAATGCACTGGCCACAACAATGATATTGAAAATAGCGTTAAAAACACCATACCATCAATCAATCATTCTTCATGACACTTCTTTGGTAAACAGTTAAAAAAGCTTTAGATAGGAACAAGCCTAAATGAAATGTTGTCCTCTTGCAAGACGTATGGTAGACATTGACAAGGGGGCCATGATGACACAGTAGTGGGAGAGAATGCGAGTTATCTATTTCAAATAATCATTGCAAAGTGAGGGAAAAAAATCAGTGCAATACAACGCATTGTGAAATCAATACTGCATCTTCAGTGCCGAACAAAAAATTCACAGAATTGTTCATTTTTGGGAATACATGATGCAAGTACAGCACTGGAAGTTAGAAGCAGTGCCAATGTACCATGTTCCACAGAAGACCATGACATGTATAATGACCTACTTTCGCTTAACCTTTCACCAAACAATCCCATGTTTTTATTCCAAGGTAGACAGCTTTTGAAAAGATTGTGGAAAATGGAGAAAATGCTTCTGTACTACCTTTCGTTTTTTTTTCTCACAATGTTTTCTACCTAATAAAAGCCAAATACCTTGATTTAAAAGCCATAAATATGGCTCAAACCATAGCAACCATCTTTGTAAAAAACATTGTGAGAAAGGAGAAAATGCTGGTAGCCAGCATTTTCTCCAATTCCCACAATGTTTTCAAAACTAAGCTTCCTTCAGATCATTAAAACAAGAAATTGTTTGATGAAGGATTAACTCTTTAGATAACAATTCACTACAATGTTTTCAATGGCGCTTCGGATTTCTAATGGCACATCTACTTATGAAGGAGAACAATATTATTGAGCCATGTTATTTTGAAATATATCCATAAATGTAGAAGTTATGGCTGGACACATCTAGATGCATGCCCACAACCCTGCACACATTCACTAGTGCAACACTCACAAAAACAGAGCTGAAGTTGTGGTGACAAAGGCTTGCTTAGTAGAGGCAAAAAAAGAAGGCAGGTGTTCAAATGCATTTAAATTTAAACTATACCATTTAAAAGTATGAAAAATATTGTGAAGATGACAATCTGTTATTGTGTACTCCATCAAAGTGTTAGTCGCTAACATAAAAATGAATTTTAAATTCAGGCAAAAAGTAAACAAAAGATAGAGTGACCTGGCAACTTTTAACCTAGTTTTGAAATTAATTACTCTTCCATGGACTAACACTTGGACAGACTGTAATAATAACAATACTTTACAGACTTTCAAACAACATTTAAAATCAAATGTATTTGAACATCCACTTTGTTGACTTTTGGCAGTTATTGCTACTTCAAGTAATATATGCTGTAATCTGTATGAGATCATGAATTCATTCCTAGAAAGTTAAATGTACAAAGCCAGCACTGTAGAGAAGGGGGAATCTGAACAATGAACAAAGTTTAATGTGTTTTAGATTGACAGATACTGTTCTCGGAAAGAAGACACAAGTCTAAATTTTCATTTCCATAATCATTGCATAACTAGCCTTGTCAAAATACTGAAAATGGCACCACAGTAATGTTCACAAGTGAGATGATATTAACCCTTTACCATACAATCCCAAGTTTCAACCACCTTGACGAGGAGGGCTTTTGAAAACATTGTAGGAAAAGGAGAAAATGCTGGTAACCAGCATCTTCTCCTTTCCAACATTGTTTACTACTCTATCAAAGGCAGATTTTAATCATCACTTTAGCTACATCCAATTTGTTGTCTGCAAATGCTTTCAATATGGGTGTGTACAAAATTTTGTCCTTGGTTAACTGATAACGCTGACTGACCATAAATCCTTTTGTGGCAGTTAACTTGGATTTACTTGCTTATGCCTGGGCAGCATAGATCAAGATCAGACAATACAGAATGCGCTGTATGATTTTGAATCTATACAGCCAGCTTCATTGCCAGACATTGTGCCAAAATGGGCTTTGATATTGCAGTATCTTCATCTTTAGAACTGACTGAGAATGTCTATTTCACTAAAACCCATTGCACAATTGTCTTGCGACCAGTTTCTGACTGCCTGCAACACTTTTTAGTAGCGTTGCAAGAGTAGTCGCATGATGTCTTACAAGTTGTCGCAGTCATTCCAGAGTTGCAACTGTTGCAATGGATCACATTAGAACATGTTCAACATTCTGGCGTTACTGCATGCCATTGAAATACTCCAACTTGGTCACACTGAAAGCCATAAGAGTGTTCCTTATTGTTGCAAACCATTGCACAACAAGACGCATAAGCTTGTGTGTGAATTCATATTGATTTGATTGCTTAGACACTGGTAACCAGCATTTCCTCCTTTTCCTGAAATGTTTTCTAAACCTTCCAAAGGCAAAATTCAGTTTGTAAGCCACATTTTATATGTAGTCTGCAAATGCTTTCAATTTGAATAGTGCAACACTTGTACATTTTAGGAACCCTTAGCTACCAGTCTTGCATTTGCATGTGTTTAGATTGAAACTAATCATTAGACTATTGTTAACCCTTTACCACACAATTCTGACTGAAAATGACCCTGAGAAAGAATGCCTTTGAAAACATTGTGGGAAAAGGAGAAAATGCTGGTAACCAGCATTTTCTCCTTTTCCAACAATGTTTTCTACCTTTCCCAAAACAAATTTAAAATTTTCAGTCACATTTATTAAGTCATCTGCAAATGCTTTCAATTTGGACTAGTCTAAAATTTTGCCGTGTGGTCAAGATTTAAACAATCTGCATCACAGTGTACAACTACTCTTTTAGGACTTTAGGAGACTCTTTGCAACTTTTGTAAAGATACATTCAATCTGCCAGTAACTGGAATGATCTCCAGACCTTTCTGAAGAAAGTATGTGTTTGTTACTTTTTTCTGACATTTCCTTCATTCTTCAGAATTTAGTGTTGATATGGCGAGATCCATATTTAGATGTAGGACTGAATAATGAGAATCTGCTTTAACTCTCAACCAAATGACAAAATTAATCCTTTCCCAAACAAGCCCTGGTTTTCATATGTCTGCAGTACATGTCTTTTGAAAACACAGTGTTTTCTACCCATTTTGAGACCTTTCTGCCATTTTCATCAAATTTAAAATTGTCGTCTGCAAACTCTTTCAATTTGGACTAGTCAAAAATTTTGTCGTTTGGGAAAGGGTTAAAGACTTGTCCAACTTGAAAGCATTTTGCAGACAACAAAATAGCACTGCTAAAATTATTGATTTTTTTTTTTGTTTGAAAACAGAAAAAACTGTGGCAAGAGGAGAAAATGCTGGTTACTGGCATTTGCTCCTGTTCCCACAATGTTTTCAAAGGGTTTACTTGTTAGGGTCATTTAAACTCTGGATTGTATGGTACAGAGTTGACCCTAAAAATGTCAAGGACAAAAATTAATTTCATTCCTCTTGCAATTACTGTAGGTCAAGATCAGACTACACCAAATTTGTATTCTGATCTTGGATCTTGACTTTCAGATATTTAACCTTTGAATGTTGCAATATTTAGGCATATTTTCTTGACCAAAAAGGATTTTGAAAATATTGTGGGAAAAGGAGAAAATACTGGTAACAAGCCTTTAATATTTGAGCCAAACCTAATAGTCATCTGCAAGCCCTTTCAACTCAGATGAATCTAAAATTTTCCCACAGGTAATGGGTTGACCCTTCAACACACAATCCCAAATTTTAACAACCCGGAAAGAGAAAACTTTTAAAAACATTGTGAGAAAAGGAGAAAATGCTGGTAACCAGCCTTTTCTCCTTTTCCCACTATGTTTTTCAATACTATCAAATACAGAAATCACCATTTATCTACAATTAATTTGTTGCTTGCAAATGCTTTTATTTTGGCCCCATCCCAAATTTTGTCATATTGTATAGAGCCAAATAGGATGAACAACAATGAAAGTCAATTTATTCAGGAATTACATCAAGGTATACCATGGTGGGATGGTGTAAGCTGAAACATAATTATCCAGAAAGATCGTGTGTGCATGCCTTATTTGAGCAGTGTGCAATTTTGTTCTGATGCACGATCAATAACATGCATTGTACATGAGTTTCTTAAGAGTTTGGAGGCCATTAATTAAACGGAGGAATTTTAAGGATTTTCTATCAGAAATATGTCGGGCACAAACTTGAAACAATAAGTTAACAGTGTTTGTGTGTTGCATGATGAATCATTATACTAAGAATGTTCTAATAAACTAACTCAGGAAAAAAATATCGATGTAAATATATTTCAAAAAAAGTCTGAAATTGGTACATTTGAAAAATACTCAAGGAAAAAAAGAATTCAAATGAAACACAAAAACTCATGATTAAATACAATTAAAATTTAGTTACTCAGGTCTATAGCACGAGGTTTCGTATATCCGCATTTTGTTTTAACTCTTTACCAAACCACACAAATCGGAAGCATTTGCAGACAAAAAATTAAATGTGACTAAAAAACTGAAATTTATTTTGGGACGGGTAGAAAAGTTTTGGGAAAAAGGAGAAAATGCTGGTAACATTTTCTCCTTTTCCCACCATGTTTTCAAAAGCTTTCTTTCTTAGGGTCATCAAAGTCGGGATCATGTGGTAAAGGCTTAACCCTTTTAACACAAAATCCCATTTTTAACAACCATGACAAAGTTGACTTTCAAATTTACAATGCGGGAAAAGGAGAAAATGCTGGTAACTAGCATTTCCTCCTTTTCCCACAATGTTTTCTTAGAACCTTTCAAAGGCAACATTCAGTTTTTGAACCACATTTTATTTGTAATCTGCAATTGCTTCCAATTTGGACTGGTCTAAAATTTTGTCGTTTGGTAAAGAGTTAAATGGCCTCATGTAGATACTTTTTGACACAGCTGAGGCTGATGACTTGAAAACAACTTGACAAGACTTTTGATAAATACGAACAGAAAATAACTCCAATATTAAATATCAACATTAAGTTGTCTGTGCCTCTTGATACATCCAGTATTTTGGCAACAAAAAACACAGAACAAGAGGGCCATGATGGCCCTGGAGTTGTTCACCTGAGCCTTTTGACCAAGCACAACCAATTTCCGTCTTGTGAGATATATGTATTACCAAACAATAAAATTTTAAACTCATCAGCCTGAACCTTCTGCATAAAACAAATAATATGTGGATCAAGCTGTGGAAATGGTCTCTCAAAGGGGTAGAAAACATTGTGAAAAAGGGAAAAAATGCTGGATACTAGCATTTTCCCATTTTCAAACAGTGTTTTCAAAAAGATTCTTTCTGAGAGTCATTCGTACACTAGGTTTTTCTGAGATTTGACCTAGTGACCAAGTTTTTCAGCCAACATGACACATTTTCAAACTGGTCCAAGATATCATCAGGACAAACATTCTTACCAAATTTCAAGAGTATTGGACTGAAAATGTGGCCTCTACAGCATACACAAGGTTTTTCTAAGACCTGACCTAGGGACCTAGATTTTGACCCAACATGACCCATTTTCAAACTCATCCAAGATATTACCAAGGCAAACATTCTGAGCAACTTTAAAAGCATATTGAACAAAAAATGTGGCCACAACAGTGTACACATGGTTTTTCTAAGATTTGACCAGGTGACCTAGCTTTTGACCCAACATGACCCATTTTCAAATTCGACTGAGATATCATTGAGACAAACATTCTGACCAATTTTCAAGAGTATCAGACAGAAAATGTGGCTTCTGGAGCTTACACAAGGTTTTTCTAAGATTTGACCTAGTGACCTAGTTTTTCACCCGACATGACCTATTTTCAAACTAGTCAGAGATATTATCAAGGCAAACATTCTGACCAACTTTCAAGAGTACTGGACAGAAAATATGGCCTCTAGAGCATACACAACATTTTTCTTAGATTTGACCTGGTGACCTAGTTTTTGACCCAACATGGCACATTTTCGTACTATTTCAAGATATAATCAAGACAAACATTCTGGTCATTTTTCAAGAGTATTGGACTGAAAATGTGGCCTCTATAGTGTACAAAAGGTTTTTCTAAGATTTGACCTAGTGACCTAATTTATGACCCCACACAACCCAATTTCAAACTTGTCAGAGATTTTATCAAGACAAACATTCTGACCAAGTTTCATGAGGATTGGACTGAAAATGTGGCCTCTAGAGTGTACACAAGGTTTTTCTAGGATTTGACCTAGTGACCTAGTTTTTGACCCCACATGACCCAATTTGGAACTCGTCTGAGATTTTATCAAGACAAACATTCTGACCAAGTTTCACAAGTATCTGACTGAAACTGTGGCCTTTAGAGCGTACACAAGGTTTTTCCAAGATTTGACCTAGTGACGTAGTTTTTGACTCCACATGACCCAATTTGGAACTCGTCTGAGATTTTATCAAGACAAACATTCTAAACAAGTTTCACAAGTATCTGACTGAAAATGTGGCCTCTAGAGCATACACAAGGTTTTACTAAGATTTGACCTAGTGACCTAGTTTTTGACCCCAAATGACCCAATTTCGAACTTGTCAGAGATTTTATCAAGACAAACATTCTGAACAAGTTTCATGAGGATCGGACTGAAAATGTGGCCTCTAGAGCGTACACAAGGTTTTTCTAAAATTTGACCTAGTGACCTAGTTTTTGACCCCCACATGACCCAATTTCAAACTTGTCCAAGATTTTATCAAGACAAACATTCTGACCAAATTTCACAAGTATCTGACCGAAAATGTGGCCTCTAGAGCGTACACAATGTTTTTCTAAGATTTGACCTAGTGACCTAGTTTTTGACCCCACATGACCCAATTTCGAACTCGTCCGAGATTTTATCAAGACAAACATTCTGACCAAATTTCATGAGGATCGGACTGAAAATGTGGCCTCTAGAGCATACACAAGGTTTTTCTAAGATTTGATCTAGTGACCTAGTTTTTGACCCCACATGACCCAATTTCAAACTCGTCCGAGATTTTAAGACAAACATTCTGACCAAATTTCATGAGGATCGGACTGAAAATGTGGCCTCTAGAGCGTACACAAGGTTTTTCGAAGATTTGACCTAGTGACCTAGTTTTTGACCCCCACATGACCCAATTTCAAATTCGTCCGAGATTTTATCAAGACAAACATTCTGACCAAATTTCACAAGTATCTAACCGAAAATGTGGCCTCTAGAGCGTACACAAGGTTTTTCTAAGATTTGACCTAGTTTTTGACCTCACATGACCCAATTTCAAACTCGTCCGAGATTTTATCAAGACAAACATTCTGACCAAGTTTCATGAGGATTGGACTGAAAATGTGGCCTCTAGAGCGTACACAAGGTAAAAAGTTGACGACGGATGACGAACGACGGACGACGCACACCGCACGACGGACGACGGACACAGCACAATCACAATAGCTCACCGTGAGCACTTCGTGCTCAGGTGAGCTAAAAAATATACATATTCACTGCAGAACAGAAGAACAGTTTGCTTCTTTAAGTAATGAATCGACTGACAGATAGATAAATATGTGGAATGCTACTCGAATATGCACATAAAGAAAGCTTCAGAATGAAGAACTTTTTTTAATTCTTTTTTAAACTCATTTAATAAACTGATGGAAGCCATCACAAACTATCAAAACTATGGATTGTTGAATTTGTTATCTTCACTTGTTATCGATTTCAAACACTGCAACCAATGTGCTATTATCGAAGCAGTCACTAGTAATAAGTAGCCTCAGGTTGAAGCAAATATCTTCAGTGATAACACAGCTATTAGAGAATGTCCCAAGTTTTTGAATGACAATCTGGCTATGACAATACCTATATGTACAGCTGAGCTAACAAGCACACTGCATGCGAGTGCCAATGCTCAGCTGCAGTTGCTTTTCATCGTAACCAGCCAGAACGGTTTATTTTAAGCTATGCATTTGTTGCAAACTTTCATGTTCGTAAGAACACACACAGTACCTCAATGTTTTCTTTGAAAACATTGGAGCTTAACAAATGTCACAAGCTAAAGCAGGAAATGGGAAATACGAGAATGAGAAGAGTTTGCAGAAACATCAGGAAAAGTAGATATAAAGATGAAAATGAATAAAGCAATGGCGCCTTGAAGTGCCCTTTAAGATCCAAATAAATGCTCCTTAATTGCCAGGTTTTTCAATGATTAATTACTTTTGCATGATGACCTTACTCCAAAGTGCTTCAAGAAACTCACAGAATCCCCTTCATTGCCTATTGATCCCAATGTTGCACAATTGCCCATTTTCTTTAACCCTTTATTATACAATATCGAGTTTTAACGATCCTAGGGAAGAAGACTTTTACAAAAACATTTATGGGAAAAAGAGAAAATGCTGATAACCAGCATTTTCTCCTTCTTCCATTATGTTTCCACCTTTCCAAAGACAAATTTAAGTTTTTGAGTCACATGTCTGCACATACTTTCAGTTTGGAAAAGTGTAATATTTTGTTGTCTGGTAAAGAGTTAAATCCACACCCTTGTGGTAACCAGCATTTTCTCCTTTTCCAACAATATTTCTACCCAATCGAGGTAAGTTCCATCAATGAGCCACCTTAGATTTTATGTCTTCAAATCCTTTGAATTTTGATATGTCTAAGATTTTGTCGTGTGGCAAAGAGTTAAAACATCCAAAGAAAAGGACTTTGCTTGTCCAAAAGCAGTTGTTATTTCCTCTCCCCTACCATGTACTGCATACCATTAAAAATGACATTTGTCATACCTTCAAATGATTCTTACAGGTTTTACTGGAAAAATATTAGTATTAAAATTAGGTGTGTACTTGATCTGCATACAAAATCTTTATTTGTTCCAAAACTTTGGGAGAGCTTTCCAGAGTATGTGTAACCTTCAGACCTACTGCAGCATCTCAGAAAGCTGTATTTCTACAGAAATGGCATAACTGGGAATTAAATTAAAGTTTATGCACAATGCACATTGTTTCAAATTCCTCCTGGTAACCCCATGTGTAACAATAATGCTGCCATGCTTTGCATCTGCCAATAACTTTGTATCAGCATGGAAAAGTTCCTTGTTATTTTTTTGTCAAGATCAATGGATAATCTATAAGCTACAGAAATTTGCAGCACAATTCTCACTGCATTTCTGTAACCTCTTGCTTGCCTTATAGATGTAAACTTCTTGCAATCTGTATTAGAGGTGGGGTGATAATTGTCGATGTATCAATGAATCATGATACTGCATAAATATACGATTGTATAATCGTAATATGATCAAGGTGTATCGAAACAGAACAATACTTGTAAGTCATTATTCTTGAACATCTATGATGGCAGGTTTGGTGTCTTCTGAACTATTCAAGTGAGAAGAGTTTTTTTGAAAGAAAAAAGTTGGACAAATATTAAGCTGCATCACTAAAATGTTTTACAATTTATAATATGCATGATATACTGTCCAAATATAAGAAAATTATGTAAGATATTATTATGCTAGAAATGAAATTGTACCAATGATAAACAAAATTATGAACAACTGCCCTCTTCACAGAAAAAGGCCTATTAACAAAGCATGTATAAGTTATCATCATTATGTGCAGTAAAAGTGGGGGGAAAAAGTAGACAAATAAAATGATAATTTTGAAAGCTGTTTATCTATTAACCCTTTACCAAAAAATCCCATAATTTAACAACCCTGAGTAGGAGGGCTTTTGAAAATATTGTGAGAATAGGAGATCCATAATTTCAGCTACATTTAACTATATTGTCATCTGCTGATGTTTTGAATTAGGACAAGTCTACATTTTTGTTGTGTGGTAAAGAGTTAACCCTTTACCATGCAATCCTGTGTTTTAACGACTCTAAGGAAAAAGGTTTTTGAAAACATTATGGGAAAAGGAGAAAATACTGGTAACTAGCATTTTCTCCTTTTCCCACAATGTTTGATACCCTATCAAGGACAAATTTTGTCATCTGAGCCACCTATAATTTTCACCAGCAAATGCTTTCAATCTGAAAGAGTCTAAAATTTTGTTGTTTGGTAAACAATTAATACATCTGCAAAAAGTACCCATCCATGTCAGCCTGTGCAGTCCAAGTAGGCTGACATGGATCAAAAGGTTTTGCTATTTGTAAATTTTCCGCCTGTCAAAGGACCATAATGTACCTCATGATAGTCAGTTGTTAGACAAAATAGATTTAATGGATCCGTAATTGTGATAACTTGCTTGGTATCATGCATCATAGAGATGTACTAAACCCCTTTTTGCCAGAACATGGCTCATACATATTAACCTAGATGGGAGTTAACCTAGATTGTATAACAATAGGTGCACTGTAACTTGAAAAGAAATAAAATATCCCAGAATTAGCAAAGGATAAAACGTTTGCACAAATTCAGTCTTCCTGTTTTCCATTTGCAGTGGCTCCAAGCGAGAAATAAAGAAACACTTAAGTTTTTTTTTTCATGTTTTTTCAATTAAAGAATACAAGAATAATGATTGCATTCCCCTTCTCCAAGTTCTTGCATGTTTCTGCAAAGAGGGCCATAAATTTAAATTTCAAATTGGGTTAAAAGTTTAGAATTTATGAGGGAATTTAGTTTGCTAGATTCATTACTTTTCCCTGTGATATTGATCGGTGAAATTGAGAATTCTTATAATCATGCAGGCAGTCTTCATGCAGTTGCAGATCTTATAACGTCAATCATGTTTCAAGAAACAATACTATACCCTTTACGAAACAATCCCATGTTCTAACACTTTAACTCTTTACCAAACGACAAAATTTTGGACGTGTCCAATCTGAAAGCATTTGCAGACGACAAATTGAAAGGAGCTCAAATGATGATTTCTGTCTTTGTTAGGGTAGAAAACATTGTGGGAAAAGGAGAAAATGCTAGTAACCAGCATTTTCTCCTTTTCCCACAATGTTTTCAAAAGGCCTCTTTTCTATGGGTCGTTAAAACTCGGGACTGTGTGGGACAGGGTTAAGATAAAAGCCTGGGTTTTAATGACCTCAAGGAAAGTTTTTCAGAACATTGTAGGAAAAGGAGAAAATGCTGGTAACCATCATTTTAGAAAACATTGTGGAAAAGGGGGAAAATGATGGTAACCAGCATTTTCTCCTTTTCCCACAATATTTTCAAAAGGCCTCTTTTCTCTGGGTCGTTAAAACTCGGGATTGTGTGGGAAAGGGTTAAGATAAAAGCCTGGGTTTTAATGACCCCAGGAAAGTTTTTCAGAACATTGTAGGAAAAGGAGACAATGCTGGTAACCATCATTTTCTCCTTTTCAAACAATGTTTTCTACCCTTTCCAAGACAAACCTCACTATTTGCATCACCTTTGTCATCTGTAAATGCTTAGGATTTGAATAAGTGCAAAATTTTGTACTTTGGTAAAGAATTGACCCTTTACCAAACAACAAAATTTTGGTAGACTCAAAATTAAAAGTATTTGCAGACCACAACATAAATGAGACTCCAAAAGTGAAATTTGTTGTAGAAAGGACAGAAGACATTGTGGGAAAATGCTGGTTTATACCAGTTTTCTCAATTTCCCACAGTGTTTTCAAAAGCCTTTATCCTCAGGGTAGTTAAAAGTCAGAACTGTGTGGTAAAGGGTTAATGACCATTAGGAAGAACAGATAATCTTATACAACATCTGACAATTGGTTCATCTAGGTTACGACTGCATAGTGTCATATTTTAACAAACCCTCAGGAAGAGGGCTTTTGAAAATATTGTAAGAAAACAAGAAAATATTTTCTACCCTAGCATCACTTGGGCGCAATTGGTCATCACTGTCTCCAAAATGCAGATGATTCCATTAGTAGAATATCCTTCATAGGGTAAAGATAATTGAGCCGTGCCCTGGGAAAAGGAGTCTTAATGTATCTCCGTGATGCATGATACCAAGCAAGTTATCACATGATCATGGATCCATAAAATACATTTTGTGTAACAACTAAATGAATCATGGGAAAGACTGGTCCTTTGACATGCAGAAAATTGACCAATACCAAACAAGAGGGCCATGATGGCCCTGGAGTCGCTCACCCGAGCCTTTTGACCAAGCACAACCTATTTCCAACGTCTTGTGAGATATATGTATTACCAAACAATAAAATTTTAAACTCATCAGTCTGAACCTTCTGCATAAAACAAACAATATGTGGATCAAGCTGTGGGACTGGTCTCTCAAAGGGGTAGAAAACATTGTGAAAAAGGGAAAAAATGCTGGATACCAGCATTTTCTCATTTTCAAAGAGTGTTTTCAAAAGGCTTCTTTCTGAGAGTCATTCAAACACTAGGTTTTTCTAAGATTTCACCTAGTGACCTAGTTTTTCAGCCAACATAACACATTTTCAAACTGGTCCAAGATATCATTAGGACAAACATTCTTACCAAATTTCAAGAGTATTGGACTGAAAATGTGGCCTCTACAGCGTACACAAGGTTTTTCTAAGATCTGACCTAGTGACCTAGATTTTGACCCAACGTTACCCATTTTCAAACTCATCCAAGTTATTACCAAGGCAAACATTCTGAGCAACTTTAAAAGAGTATTGAACAAAAAATGTGGCCACAACAGTGTACACATGGTTTTTCTAAAATTTGACCAGGTGACCTAGTTTTTGACCCTACATGACCCATTTTCAAAGGCTACTGAGATATCATCGAGACAAACATTCTGACCAACTTTCAAGAGTATTAGACAGAAAATGTGGCTTCTGGAGCTTACACAAGGTTTTTCTAACATTTGACCTAGTGACCTAGTTTTTCACCCAACATGACCCATTTTCAAACTAGTCAGAGATATTATCAAGGCAAACATTCTGACCAACTTTCAAGAGTACTGGACAGAAAATATGGCCGCTAGAGCATACACAACGTTTTTCTTAGATCTGACCTGGTGACCTAGTTTTTGACCCAACATGGCACATTTTCGTACTATTTCAAGATATAATCAAGACAAACATTCTCACCATTTTTCAAGAGTATTGGACTGAAAATGTGGCCTCTATAGTGTACAACAGGTTTTTCTAAGATTTGACCTAGTGACCTAGTTTTTAACCCCACACGACCCAATTTCAAACTTGTCCGAGATTCTATCAAGACAAACATTCTGACCAAGTTTCACAAGTATCTGACTGAAAATGTGGCCTCTACAGCACACACAAGGTTTTTCTAAGATTTGACCTAGTGACCTAGTTTTTGACCCCACATGACCCAATTTCGAACTCGTCAGAGATTTTATCAAGACAAACATTCTGACCAAATTTCACAAGTATCTCACTGAAAATGTGGCATCTAGAGCGTACACAAGGTTTTTCTAAGATTTGACCTAGTGACCTAGTTTTTGACCCCACATGACCCAATTTTGAACTCGTCCGAGATTTTATCAAGACAAACATTCTGACCAAGTTTCATGAGGATCGGACTGAAAATGTGGCCTCTAGAGCATACACAAGGTTTTTCTAAGATTTGACCTAGTGACCTAGTTTTTGACCCCACATGACCCAATTTCAAACTCGTCCGAGATTTTATCAAGACAAAGATTCTGACCAAGTTTCATGAGGATCGGACTGAAAATGTGGCCTCTAGAGCATACACAACATTTTTCTTAGATTTGACCTAGTGACCTAGTTTTTGACCCACATGACCCAATTTTGAACTCGTCCGAGATTTTATTGAGACAAACATTCTGACCAAGTTTCATGAGGATCGGACTGAAAATGTGGCCTCTAGAGCGTACACAAGGTTTTTCTAAGATTTGACCTAGTGACCTAGTTTTTGACCCCACATGACCCAATTTCGAACTCGTCGGAGATTTTATCAAGACAAACATTCTGACCAAATTTCACAAGTATCTCACTGAAAATGTGGCATCTAGAGCGTACACAAGGTTTTTCTAAGATTTGACCTAGTGACCTAGTTTTTGACCCCACATGACCCAATTTTGAACTTGTCCGAGATTTTATCAAGACAAACATTCTGACCAAGTTTCATGAGGATCGGACTGAAAATGTGGCCTCTAGAGCGTACACAAGGTTTTTCTAAGATTTGACCTAGTGACCTAGTTTTTGACCCCACATGACCCAATTTCAAACTCGTCCGAGATTTTATCAAGACAAAGATTCTGACCAAGTTTCATGAGGATCGGACTGAAAATGTGGCCTCTAGAGCATACACAACATTTTTCTTAGATTTGACCTAGTGACCTAGTTTTTGACCCACATGACCCAATTTTGAACTCGTCCGAGATTTTATTGAGACAAACATTCTGACCAAGTTTCATGAGGATCGGACTGTAAATGTGGCCTCTAGAGCGTACACAAGGTTTTTCTAAGATTTGACCTAGTGACCTAGTTTTTGACCCCACATGACCCAATTTTGAACTCGTTCGAGATTTTATCAAGACAAACATTCTGACTAAATTTCACAAGTATCTGACTGAAAATGTGGCATCTACAGCACACACAAGGTTTTTCTAAGATTTGACCTAGTGACCTAGTTTTTGACCCCACATGACCCAATTTCAAACTTGTCCAAGATTTTATCAAGACAAACATTCTGACCAAGTTTCATGAGGATCGGACTGAAAATGTGGCCTCTAGAGCGTACACAAGGTTTTTCTAAGATTTGACCTAGTGACCTAGTTTTTTACCCCACGACCCAATTTTTGAACTCGTCCGAGATTTCATCCAGACAAACATTCGGAATAAGTTTCATGAGGATTGGACTGAAAATGTGGCCTCTAGAGCGTACACAAGGTTTTTCTAAGATTTGACCTAGTGACCTAGTTTTTGACCCCACATGACCCAATTTCGAACTCGTCCGAGATTTTATCGAGACAAACATTCTGACCAAGTTTCATGAGGATTGGACTGAAAATGTGGCCTCTAGAGCGTACACAAGGTAAAAAGTTGATGACGGACGACGGACGATGGACGACGCACGAATCACACCGCACGATGGACGACGGACGACAGACACAGCACGATCACAATAGCTCACCATGAGCACTTTGTGCTCAGGTGAGCTAAAAGTTTTGACCCATGTCAGCCTGTGCAGACTGGGCAGGCTGAGACAGGTCTATACTTTTAGGAAATGCATTAAGCCCCCTTTTAACAGAGAATGGCTCAATTATGTTTGTTGTATGTTGTTTTTAACCCTTAGAGCACTTAAGAAACCCAACAGACATCTTAAACCTAGAAATAAGACCCTAAATGAATGCAATATCCAGGTACATTTTGTCTAGAATGCCTCAGCAAGGCAGACAGTGTAGATAAAAATCAGACTGCATGTTTTATGCAGTCTGATCTTGATCTACACTAGCCCCAAAAGCAAGTTAGAGTTACTAAGGGTTAACATTAATTTAGTTGTATCATGCTACCTTTTTCATGTGTTCTTAGAGATCATATTCTTCCAGTACCCTACAATAACCATTTCACATCAAGTGATTGACGGCTTTCTTACAGAAATGATTTTGGCACAGTGTTCATATATGTGGTCAGAAGGGAATGCATCATTTCACAACAACTATCACAAATCCCTCTTAACCTTTTACCAAATGACAAAATTTTGACAAGCAACTGCTATCTTTTTCAAGCATTTTTGTCAAAACCTGTCTACCATTAGAACTGTAGAGCATATTTCTAGTGATGTTCAAAATCTGTCATTCTGGGTTTTTGACATGTACCAGTGCAATTGCAATGCTTCAATAAGACCTTTGGGTCACATGAATCTTCATCACTAAAAGCTATGTTGGGGGTACTCATTAGAATTGTCTTGGGGAGAAAATTCTAATGAGTACCCTCAATATAGGTTTAAGTAAACAAATAAGGTTAACAAAGCTCTTTTAGGTCCAAGATATTCACATTATCTGTACCCTGGTACAGAGCAAGAGGGGGGGAGTCATAAATAACACCCATGATTCAATTTGTAGTGCAGAAGATGCAGTGAAGAATTTCAACCTTCAGATATGCCATCAGTGCATGCAATACCTTATTTTCAGGAGAATAATAAAATTCGGATAACAGTTTATTCAATTATTCTCCAAATATGGCTTACAATGCAATCCATAATATGATTTTTTGTTTACAAGTTCCATGAATTTATGCCTCTCTGAATGGTTGATCCCTTGATTCAATTTCCCCCTTACCAGATGACCAAATTTTAGACTTGTCCAAATTGAAGGCAGTTGCAGACGCCAAATTTTATGTGGCTCAAGTAATCAAATTTGTCTTTGATAGTGCAGAAAACATTGTGGGAATAGGAGAAAATGCTGGTTACCAGCATTTTCTCCTTTTCTCACAATGTTTTCAAAAACCTTTTTTATCAGAGTCCTTAAAAGTTGGGATTGTGTGGATAAGGGTTAATGATACATCCTTACAGCCAGAGAAAAAAAATGCTGTTAAAATTTGATAGACAAGAATGGTTCAGAATTTAGAAAGCTGTGTAAACATAGATAAATTATCAATATATACTGTGTAAGGAATTAATACATTATTATCACATATCTTCAATTTAAATCTGGAAACCCACTACTTAATTTCTTTGATGGCCTCCAGAAAATGTAATGCATTTTCTATCAGTCGTAATCTATGCTACCGTCAAACCACACAAATTAACAAATCTTAACTCTTTACCAAACCACTATAATTCAGACTAGTCCAAATTGAAAATGTTTTCTGCAGACAAATTAACCATTCCTAAAGTAATAGTCTTTCTCTTTGAAAGCATAGAAAACACTGTGGCCATTGGCCCTAAAGTGCTCACCTGAGTAAGGTCATTTAAGACTGATAATGTTGTAGAGCTCCTGGTTGTGATGATGTAAAATAAATGAGTATTTTGACCAATTATCATGAGTTTTATACTGAGAATGTGGTCTTTAAAGTACATACAAAGTTTTCTTAAAATATATCACAGTGACTGACCTTTTAACCCTACATGACCCAATATAAAACTTGTTTAAAATATCATGCAGACAAACATTCTGACAAATTTTCATGAGTATCGGACCAAAAATGTGGCCTCTAGAGTACACACAAGGTTTTTCTATGGTTTGTTCCTGTGGCCTACTTTTTAATCCAACATGATCCAATTTCACACTTGTCCAAGATATTTTATTAACACAAACATTCTGAGCAACTTTCATAAGTATCAGACTGAAAATGTGACCTTTAGAGTGCACACATGGTTTTTCTAAGATTTGTCCCAGTGACCTACTTTTTTTACTAGACATGACCCACTCTCAAACTTATCACCAGTATTGAACTAATATAATGTGTGGCAGAAAGATTTTAAAACCATTTCGGTAAAAAGGAGAAACGCATTTCCCCCTTTTTCCAAAATGTTCTCTACCATTTCAAAAACAGAAATCCTCTTTTTGATCTAAACCAACTTTGTTGCCTTGCTTTTGTTTTATGGTTTTAATTAAGACAAGTCTAAAATTTTGTAATCTGGTAAACAGTTAAATAAAAAGAGGAAGGAAAATGAGGCAGCCCTGGAAAACTATAAAGTTCAAGAAAGGAAAGTCAAAATTAACATTAACCCTTATCCTGCCGAATAAGTGAAATGGGCTTTCAAGCTGATAGTAACCCCCCACCCCCCCCCCAACAAAATTTTGCTGCTTCAAAAAGGTACTTTGTGGGAGAAAATACCTCCTTATCAGACAGTGTAGATTCTAGATCAGAGGGCTCAGAGTGATCTACAATGTCTTAAAAGGTCCTTGAGTCGTGCTTTGCAACTTAAAAAGACTAACTTTAATCATACTGATGTGCAGTATTTATAGACCAACTAGCAGGGAACTCAGGATTTTACATGATGTAAACATCATGATAATCTGTGAAAACTGTATTATGCAGATACCATCAATTTAAAGCTTAAATTCATTCTGTTTTATAGAAATAGAGACATATCTCAATTTCTATGATTCCATTACGCATGATCATTCATTTCAACCCGTAAAAGGCCCAAGTTACAAAACAATCCTGAGATTTAACGACCCTGAAGGAGGCTTTTGAAAACATTGTGGGAAAAGTAGAAAATGCTTGTAACCATCATTTTCTCCTTTTCACATAATGTTTTTAACTTATCAAAGGCAGAAATCATCGTTTAAGCTTGTTGAAATGTTGTCTGCAAATGTTTTCAATTTGGACCAGTCTAAAATTTTTGTTGTTTTGTGGGTTAAAAACTTTTCCCTCACAATGACACAAAGGGAAGTCCACAATTTCTGAGAAAACTGTAAACCCTTCATAGATGTGTTTGCCTGTCTGTTTGGCATTTAACAGTTTTCACCATTGTTTCAGTAATATCATGGCTACCTGTGCACCTATCCATGCTTTCTTGGAATCCATTTCACAGGTACTTTTCAAAACAGTCTTCCCATGCCGTTGGATGCTTCTCCAGATCAGCAACATTGCTCAGAGGACCATGTGAGCTAGATGCATATGTTGTAGAAAAGAAAACAACAGCCAAGCAAGTCACTCTGTCAATATAACTAAATACATGTAAGTAACTATTGGTTCCTTTTCTTTAGCTGTTAATGGAATATTATTTTTTAGTATACCTCCACTCAGTAGTGGTGTATGAGCCAAAAATTATTATGCATTCATCGACACATAAAACATAAAATGCAAATGCGATAATTGTGGTCTTTGTTTACCAACACCAGGGTCCGTATTCACCAACCATTCTTAAGAATATTCTTGGTCTTGTTCTCCAAAATTTTCCAAATTTGAAAGTAACACACCTTCTGATTGGCTAAACCATTTGGTTTAGCCAATCAGAGGCTGTGTTACTTTCAAAAATGGAAAATCTTGAAGAATAAGTCTAAGAACGTTCTTAAGAATGGTTGGTGAATACGGACCCAGACTAATTGAAAATATAGACAGGTCATAATTTGTGTTCACTATTGGCTGTAAGAATTGACCTAGCAGGGGTGGGTATCCTTTGACATGACCAGCTTATTTTTCGTTTTAGTGGCCTCAAGCCAGTTCCAAATTGTTTGTCGTAAATCTTATGTAAACACATGCATCGAATCCAATCCAATACTGTATTTATCAATTTATAGCTGAATACCACTATTAACAATGACATACCAAATTACCTATTTTTACCTCAATGTAAAATGCAGTGAACTTTAACATAGCTACGCCCTGTGAGGTAAATTTTTATGGCCTATAAGAAGTGATTCAAGTTTGATCAATTGATCCTGTTGGGTTGCAGAATCATCACATTCAGTTTATATGTACCTATGTTATGCATACAAGACATTGCCAATATCAACAGATCATGAAACACCAACGAAATTACAGGAAAAATTGATTTAATTGAAATTATCATTGCATCTCAAGCAAGACTTTCAGTCAAGCAATCTAACTGCAGCTCTGAAATTGGTCCACAGAGACCAGATTCTATGTAGATTTATTGGATGGACTGTCAATTTTAACCCTCTACCTAGCAATTACAATCCCGTTTATAGGACTCTGAGGAAAAAGCCTTTTTAAAGCATTCTGGGAAAAGGAGAAAATGCTGATTACCAGCATTTTCTCCTTTTTCCCCCACAATGTTTCCTACCCATTGAAATACATCCTATCATTTCAGCCATGTTTTGCCATCTGAAAATGCTTTTAGTATGTACCAGTCTAAAAGTTTGTTGTGGTAAAATGATAAGGGATGATATGCAGCACATCAAGATATCTGGCTCCAAACTTGGAATTGGAATTTTAAAGATATATGTACCCAGGCATATCAGATCTGTATTTCCCAAGTACATGGACACTCCTTTTAAAATTTTTTTATCAAAATGTTTATCTGTCAGAAAATGCATGAACCATTTTTCTTTTGTTAATCCTAAACCTGCTTAAATATTAAATGAAACTTTCCAACCTATTGTAAAAATTCCAAATATTGCAATTTCGAAGTTACTTTTCCATGGAAAAATATCTCTCTTTCGGACAGTGTAGATCCAAGATCAGAATGCATCTTTTGGGCAGTCTGATCTTGATCTACACTGGCTGCAAAAGGGCCTTGAGTCACACTTAGAAGCCTAAGAGTTGAAGTAAAATACATAACCCCAAACCTTCATGTCTTCAAGCTTTCAGTAACTTTAAAACAATCCAATTGATAATGACAAGCTGTGCCAATCCAAGGACTCTCTAAGACTGGACATAATAACCAAGGTCTCTATATCATCACTATGGGTCAGGCCAACAACATTCCAAATACAGTCAAAGATAAATCAACTGTGGCTCCAAAATTGAAATTTGATTTGGGAAGGGTAGAAAACATTGTGGGAAAAGGAGGAAATGCTGGTTCCAGCATTTTCTCCTTTTCCCTCAATGTTTTCAAAAAGCTTTTTCTTCATGGTCATTAAAAGTCGAATTGTGTGGTAAAGGGTTAAAGGGACAAAACTTCACTTGTGCACATTATGATGGGACATTCTTTTTATTCAATGGGACAACAAAACCTCACCTGCGTCCAGTATGATGTGACGTTCTTTTTATCAGAGTGACAACAAAACCTCACCAATGTGTCCAGTATGATGGGACATTCTTTTTATCAGAGTGACAACAAAACCTCACCTGTGTCCAATATGATGTCACATTCTTTTTATTCAGAGTGACAACAAAACCTCACCAATGTGTCCAGTATGATGGGACATTCTTTTTATTCAGAATGACAACAAAGCCTCATCTTTGTGCAGTACAATGGGACATTCTCTTTATCAGAGAGGCAACAAAGCCTCACCTGTGTCCAATATGATGTCACATTCTTTTTATTCAGAGTGACAACAAAACCTCACCAATGTGTCCAGTATGATGGGACATTCTTTTTATTCAGAATGACAACAAAGCCTCATCTTTGTGCAGTACGATGGGACATTCTCTTTATCAGAGACGCAACAAAGCCTCACCTGTGTCCAATATGATGTCACATTCTTTTTATTCAGAGTGACAACAAAACCTCACCAATGTGTCCAGTATGATGGGACATTCTTTTTATTCAGAATGACAACAAAGCCTCATCTTTGTGCAGTACGATGGGACATTCTCTTTATCAGAGTGGCAACAAAGCCTCAATTTTGTGCAGTTCGATGGAGCATTCTTTTTATTCAGTGGGTTTATGACTGATTGATTGAGTTTAATGCCATTTTAATAACTTCGGTCATCTCACTGTGGTCAGTGCACCTTCACATGTGTTTCCTGGCTTTCTCACACTAGTACTGACACAACTTTATTTCCAAGTTACCGACTACATTTCTCACATGCATCAGAAGTGAGAGACAAAAAAAAGCCTCAACCAGGTATTGAACTCGCAACCACCATGTCACGAGTCAGATACCCTAACCACTGAGCTACCTGGGCGGGCCTATTTAGTGGGATATCAAAGCCTCACCTTTGTGCAGTATGATGGGACATTCTTTTTATTCAGTGGGACAATGTCCCAGAATTTCTGCCTTGGCAGAAAATTTTTGCAATTGCAGTTGATAGTCATAGAAAGAAATCAACAGAAAAAAACAAATACAGCAATGGAGAATCAGTATATAATAAAAAGCCTGGACTGAGATCAAACTACATCGGCTTAAAATGTTGTCTTTTCCGAGATGATGACATGCATTTACAAATGAATTGGTTCTGATCTCCTCTTTCATTGCTGAATTATGGAACAGTACATATGAGCCATGCTCTAGGAAAAAGGGATTTCATGCATTGGCAAATAGTATCAAGTCCACACAGGCTTACCTGGGTTGAAGCTTTTTGCGATTGGTCAATTTTCTGCATGTCAAAGGACCATTGTATCTCATGATTCAGCTGGCTGTTAGACAAAATGGATTTTATGGATCCATGATTATGTGATGAGTTGATTGGTATAATTCATCACAGATGCATTAAAGTCTCTTTTGCCAGAGCATGGTGGCTCACTTCAATTCATTCATTTTGTCATATACAAGCATTTATCACTCTAATCTATTGGCAATGCAGTATATATCTATGCAATATCTAATGAAGAACAGTAAAACAGTCTCAGTATGATGACAGCTTCCAATAGTTTTCAGTTTTATTGCCCTCTGTTTTTCAGCTCTTTACTTGACAAAAATATTTTAGACTTGTCTAAATTGAAAGCATTTTTCAGACAACCTTTCAAGTGTGGCTCAAAAGATTGGATTTGAAAGATTAGAAAACACTGTCGAAAAAACAGAAAAGGAATAAATGCAGGTTACTGGCATTTTCTCCTTTTCCTGTAATGTTTTCAACTGACTTTTTTCTCCCATTTGCAGACAACATTTCAAATATGGCTCATACATTTGAATTTGTCTTTGAAAGGTTGGAAAACAGTGAGGAAAAAGAAAAAGACGCAGGTTACTGGTATTTTCTGCTTTTCCAGAATGTTTTCAAAAACCTTCTGTCAGGGTCATTGGGGTCTATGTGTTAAAGAGTTAAAAATCTTTGATATGATACAACATGCTGGTGCAGACATGCTACTGACTCTATCGGGCTTTACATGGGAGAGTCCATGGGCAAGACACTTCAAAGCCTCAGCCTTGCACTGGTGAAACCCAGGACATACATGAATATGTGAACTGTTGATGTGCTATGACTGAAATAATGTTGAAAGCAGCATAAAACACTATTCAATTGATTGAGCACTGACTTTTTCAAGTTTTTCTTATCCATTATCAGCAAGTACAATAGCTCTCTAGTTCCCTTAACCCTTTACCACACAACAAAATTTCAGATCAGTCCTAATTGAAAGCATTTGCAGACGACAAAATAAGTCTGACTCAAAAATTGAAATTTGTGTTGGGAAGGGTAGAAAACATGGTGGGAAAAGGAGAAAATGCTGGTTACCAGCATTTTCTCCTTTTCCCACAACGTTTTCAAAAGGCTTTTTGTGCAGGGTCGTTAAAACCCGTGATTGTGAGGTAAAGAGGTAACCATATCACCCTAAGTTTTTACCAACAGATTAATTGAAAACTTTTTGGGAAAAGGAGAAAATGCTGATAACCAGCATTTTCTCCATTACCAACTATGTTTTCTACCCTATCGGAAGTCTTCACAAATTTATACCAATTTTGTCATTTGCAGATGCTCTCAACTTGGAATAAAGAAAAAAATAAATGTTTGGTAAAATATTAACTCTTAATCAACCAACAAAGTTTGAGACTGGTCCAAATTAAAAGGATTTGGGGATGACAAAATATAAGTCATTCAAAAAGTGATATTTGCCTCTGGAAGGGAAGAAAACATTGTATAAAAAGGAGAAAATACTGGTTACCAACATTTGCTCCTTTTCCCATGATGTTTTCAAAGGCAATTTCCCTACAGGTTGCCTAAAATCGGGATTGTGTGGTGAAGGGTTAATCCAGTTAGCTTGACTGACACATTACTGGCAGCTAAGAGAGGTTTTACTGTATTATGTTCAGTAACATACCCTGACATGAAAGTCTGAAGTTTGTGGTCGAAAGCGGGACACTGGAAAACAATTCAATGGTACCAACTACTATTGAGGTGCTACGTCTCATCTACTGAACAACATCGCAGGTTTCTCTAGCAATCTGAAAACGAAATTTATAAATATCAGTAATTCACTCGAATCTTTTTTCTGGATATAAGCTTTTCAAGACTGTCATCACAAGTTTCTGCATCAAACTTTCACTAACCAGCCAACAAGTTTCAGACTTTCCTAAAGTGACAGCATTGGCAGATGATGGAAGTCGTCTTTGAAAGGGTACACATTACATGAAAAGAAGAAAATGCTGGTTAATGCAATGTTTTCCAAAGATTTCATCTTCTGTATCATAAGAAAATCAGGATTGTTCATTAAAAGGGATAAAAAGTCTGAATTGTATATTAGCCTGCCAGGTTCATAATCACAAGGTTTGAATCAAGTATTCGTTTATAGCAACAGCATTTTGTAATTCATAGAACTGATGAAAACTGAAATTCAACCTCTAGACTATATGGACCCAAACAGATCAGTATCATAACACAAATCGAGACAATACAAGTGACAATGAATAATAATACAATCCAAGAGAATATATAACACAAGGTCAGCCTATCAAAGGAAGTATCATAGCAGAACATGATTACTGGCAAATCCAAGCGTCTTATAACAGGCCTTGTGCACCTATTCAAGCCTATATCTAAACAGACCATGAGGGCGAATCAAAGCCTCTTTTGTAAGACTATGTGGGACAATGCAAGCAACTACTGTAAACAACCATGAGTGCCAATCTAAGCCACTTTTGTAACAGACAATGTGAGCCAGACAAAGCAATTAAAGCCATTATTGTTATAGACCATGTGGGCTAATATATGCCATTGTTATAACAGACGGTGTGGGCCAATCCAAGCCATAAGCAATCTAAGCCATTGTTATTACAAATCATGTGGGTCAATCCAAGGCAATATTGTAACAGACAATGTGGGCCAAACTATTAGCAACTAAGTAATCTTAACCACAGTTGTTAAAGACCATGTGGGACAATCTATGCAAATAGTGTAACAGACCATATTGGCAAAACTAAGCAATCTAAGCCATTGTTGTTATAGATCATGTAGGCCAATTTATACCAATATCATAATAGACAATGGGGCCAATCGACCAAGCCACTACGCAATCTAAGTCACTATTGTTACATACCATTTGGGCCAATTCAAACCACTGTTGTGAAAGACCATTCTATTTGATGATTTCATTTGACAAAAAAAAAATGTACTGCAGAAACAGGAAAAAAAAAAACAAAATCAAAG
Organism: Tridacna gigas; assembly: GCA_945859785.2. Lineage (NCBI taxonomy): Eukaryota > Metazoa > Mollusca > Bivalvia > Cardiida > Cardiidae > Tridacna > Tridacna gigas. Next base: position 35,346,504 of record OX244038.2, on the reverse strand, counting down.
ATGTTAATAAATTTTACAATTTTGACCAACACATGCGTTTTACTATCTGACTATTGCGTAATAGATCTTCTTTCAAGATCTCATTTGCCATGAGGAATAAATACAATTATCTTTACTCTAGCTCATCAAACTTTCATGGATATAGTAGCCTACTTTCAAAATACGTACAAACATGTCGCCTTACTCCAAACACTAGTTAATGTTTAATTAGTCTAATAATTAATTCCTCTGTATGCTCAAGAATTGATGCTTGTTTTTCTGACTGATTTTCTACATAGTACAGCATTCTACAGATTAACAATTCATTACCAATGCGTTGATAAAGCAAGAGTAAGTTCTTTCAAGTGCACTGTAATCTTAACTTACATCAGTCTGTAATAGCAAACATCTCTCTTTACCCATTTCCAAACAATCACATCTTTTAACAACCTTGACAAAAATGGCTTTTAAAGACATGTAGAGAAAGGAGCAAAATGATTGTAAAAATATTTTTTTCCTTTACTTATTACATGAAATGTTGTCAATCCTTTCAATGGCAAATCCTATCATTCCAGCCACATTTAGTTTGTTGTCAGAAGATGCTTTGAATTTGGGCAAGTAGGAAATTTTCTTGTTTTGTAGAGTTAATTCACAGTCATTGACAAAAAATAAAGACTCAGGGAAAACTTTCAACTTTCCCCAATTGAGGCCACTGTTAATTCATTTAGATTTATCTAATTTTGAAAACATTTTCGAAAAAGAACCCACCTCAAAATGAGATGGAAGTAAATTCATGACAGAAACACGACATGGTTTTTGGGTTGTATTTGTATGTACATATAGCTTTGGGCTGTGCCATGAAATTGCCTAAAAGGGCTGTATTTTCAATTCAACATTTTATTGCTTTAAACAATTATAATGTTTATAGCAAATATAATGAACTGAGAGAACAGAGAACATGGATTTACAGGAAGAGCTTGAGGTAAGTGGAAATAAAAAAATAATATATATATGTAGGAGTAGCAGAAATAAACAACTGGAAAAAAAAAACCTGTTAAGTACAGCCTAAATTCTTAATGAATTTGCATAATAAAGAAATATAAAGGGCTGTAACCCTATTTACTAAACCATTTCATGTCTTTATGACCCAGACGAAGAAAGCTTTTGAAAACCTAGTAGGAGGGAAAGAAAACATTGGTAACCAGCATTTTCTCCTTTTCCCACCATATTTTTTATGCTTTCAAAGACAAAACCCACCATTTGAGCTACATTTGATTTGTTGTTGGCAATTTAGAAAAGCATAAAACTTTGTTGTCCAGTAGAGATTAAACCCCGAGACTGCCAACATTTTTTTGACTCTTTAACAAAATTTTAAACTGGTCCAAAATGAACTTTGCGTAATAAATGTGACAAACAAAAAACCCTGAAATCTGCATTTGGAAAGGTAGAAAACATTGTGGGGAAAGGAAATAATGCACTTTTTTCCTTTTCTCACAATTTTTTCAGAGTTTTTTTTCTCAAGGTCATTAAACTTGGCCTTATGTGGTAAAGGGTTAAAGCAAAGAAGAAATAGCTTGATATAACAAATTTAAGGCTGCTTTGGTTACAATACAAGATGGTGCAAAGCCAAGATCAGAATTCATAATCTGTACAGTCTGATCTTAATCTACACTGTATGCAAAAGTACCTTTTATAACCAACTGCTATCCTAAATTACTCTGTATAAAGCTGATGAAGCAATAATTTTATATCCTTTACAAGATGATAAAATTTCAACCTTTCCTAACTTTGAATGCATTTGCAGACAACAATCAGAATGTGGTTCAAATGATGTTTTTGTTTTCTGAGAGGGTAAATACATTGTGGGAAAAGGAGAAAATGCTGGTTACCAGTATTTCCTCCTTTTCCCACAATGTTTTCAAAAGCCCGCTTTCTCATGGTCCAAATCAAGTCTCGATGTTGTTTGTTGGTAAAGTGTTAACCGCAGGATTCCAATTTTTCCCCTGAATATAAGCGCCAGACAGAATTAAAGAGGTATATTCAATAAAACATATCCTTGTAATAATGCTATTAACACCGTCTAGACAATCTAGGTAAATATCATATCTCAATTCTGCAAGTTTTGTCATGAAAAAGTCTCCAGATATAACTGTCTCTGACACTTCCATTACATTGAAATTCTCAACTCCCTATCCTTTCCCACATGGACAGTTTTGTTTGTATTGGAGTCTAACGCCATTTTCACATCTTAGGTCATACATATCACAGTGGTTACTGTGCATCTAAGCATTTGTTTCCTTGCTTTCTTACGCCAGTGCTGACACACTTTCTTTCCAGTCCACTGACTACTTTTCTCATAGGCATCAGAGGTGAGAGGCGAAAAATCACAAGAAAGTAAATTTGCCTCAACCAGTTACTGACTTGTCAACCTGCAACCACCTAGGCTAGACAACAAAATTAAATGTGGCTCAAATGATGGGACAAGTCTAAGAAAATGGTAAAATGAATCGTAGAAAAAGGAGAAAATGCTAGTTACTAGCATTTTCTCCTTTTCCCATGTTCTCAAAATCCATCTCTGTCAGGGTTGTTAAAACTTGGAATTGTGGTGTTAAGGGTTAAAAGGGTAACTGAAAAATAGTCCAACTTAACATAAAGTCCTCTTCATCAGAGATAAATTCTATTTTTATCAAACTTAGCAATCATGCATCAATTAATTAATATGTAAATCTTTCAAACCATGACCACTTAATAATTTTTTTTTTCGAGTGCTGGAATCATCGCATGCATTATTTGTGAAAAAAAAAATTGACGAAGTTTATGACAAAGGAAACTGCTATTCAAAACAACTAAATTCAAATTTTCCCAGCACATACACTTAACCCTTTCCCAAACAAGCCCTGGTTTTCACATGTCTGCAGTAGAAGTCTTTTGAAAACACTGTGGGAAAAGGGGAAATTGCTCGTAACGAGCAATTTCTCCTTTTCCCACAGTGTTCTCTACCCTTTTTGAGACCTTTCTGCCATTTTCATCAAATTTAAAATTGTCGTCTGCAAACTCTTTCAATTTGGACCAGTCCAAAATTTGTCGTTTGCGAAAGGGTTAATCCATAAAGTGCTGGAGCCACCTAATCCATAAGTGCTAGAACCAACTTAAAGTTGATTTTGCGGACAGTGTAGATCAAAATCAGACTGCCCAGAAAGTGTGGTCGGATCTTGGATCTAAACTGTCCGCTAAGCTGTCGCCAAAAAAGCCTTCAAATAACAATCTGTAAGATGTTTTTCCAAATTAAAAAAGTCCATTTCATTAACCCATTACCACACTGAATCCCGACTGTTAACGACCCTGAGAAAGAAGCCTTTTAAAAACATTATGGGTAAAGGAGAGGATGCTCGTAACCAGCATTTTCTCCTTTTCCCACAATGTTTTCTATCCTTTCTAATACATAAATCACTATGTAAGCTACACTTAATTTGTCGTCTGCAAATGCTTTCAAGTTGGTCCAGTCTAAAATATTGTCGTTTTGTAAAGGGTTAATTCAGCGCTCTAAGGGTTAAGAAATTCTAACAACATTGACACATAAATTAACCCTTAAGCTACTAAGTGCGACTCACTGACTTTTTGCAGTGTAGATCAAGATCAGACTGCACAGAATGTGCTGTCTGATCTTGGATCTACACTGTCCGATAAAGAGATTTTTTTTCCCAATATATAAGTTTGAAATAGCATCATTTGGGTTTTTACTAAAGGTTTGAACATTTCATTTCACTTATTTAGCAGGAGAAAGGTTACAGGGGGGTTAATCTAAGGAATAGTTCTTTCAGAACCTTGTGAGATACATTAGAGAAAATTCTTGCAGACTGCCCTAAAAACGAATAGATAGAGGATAGATCCATTATGTGAACAAACAGATTTAGGTCTTCAAATGTACTAAAAGCTAGTTATCAAAGGGTCACAGATTCAAATTCTGATACACTCTTCAACTATATTTATGGCAAGCATTGCAACAAGTCATATATTTTTCTCTCAACTTTCAAAAGAATTTGAAAAAGTTGCCAAAAATTCAACTACTGAGAAGAAACTAGCTTCATACCACAAACCTTTGTCAAGAAACCTCTTTCTTTCACGATCTTATAAAAATGTTTTCCAAATGTTTTTTCTGAATAATTAAAGCTGTTTCATGTGTCTTTAATTTATGCAAATCTATGAGTCATATATACACGTACATACTTCTTTAAAACTTGAATTTCTTAATGACTCTTTACCAAATGACAAAATTCTAGACTTCAAAATTGAAAGCATTTGCCATCAAAATAAATGTGGCTGAAAAATTGAAATTTGTTTTGTTTACCAGTATTTTCTTCTTTTCTACAATGTTTTCAAAAGCTTCCTTTTCAAGGGTCATTAAAAATTGGGTTAAACACTTTACCAAATAATCCTGAGTTTAAATGACCCTGAGAAAGAGGGCTTTGAAAACACTGAGGGAAAAAAAAAAGGAAATGTAAGTTGCCAGCATTTTCTGATTTTCATTGTTCCTTCCCATAATGTTTTCTTCCCTTCAAAAGACATATTCCATTATATAAGCCATTCGTGAATTGTTATCTGCAAGTGTTTTTTAATTTGGACACATCTAAAATTTTGTCCAAACTGAAAACAACTGCAGACCATCGAGTGAACATGAACAAAAAACTAAAATTTGTCTTTTGAAGGGAGGAAAAAATTGTAGGAAATGAAGAAAAATACTGGTAGCCATTGTTCTCCTTTTCCAACAGTGTTTTCAACCGAATCAAGAACAATTTCATCATCTGAGTCATATTTGATTGCTGTCAATTGGGTCTACATTTGTGACGTCTGTTGAAAGAACACTCTCTTTGACATATCAAAACTGAAAATATTTGTAGGCTACAGAATGAGCCGAATGTGAACCAAAATCTGAAATTTGTCTTTCAAAGGGAAGACAACATTGTGGAAAAACGAAAAAATGCTGGTCACCAGCATTTTCTCCTTTTCCCACCATGTTTTCAAAAACACCAGATTGGCCAATTTCTTTCCAAGAATTGATGACACTCATTGCCATAGGATTAAGTCCTCTCTCACTACTGATCAATTTGTTTTGACAATGGAAATATGTGGGAAATCATCCAGAGGCTTGGGAATTATTTTATACAAAATATTGGTAGCAAAACTTCATGAACGCATGGATAGGTGCACTGGCCACTGCTATATAACTAAAATAATGTTGAAAACAGCATTTAATACCATACAATCAATCAATGGTTTGCTGATTGAGTATTGTGACTTGACCTATTCATATTGCAATATAAGGTAATGCTCTCTACCACTTGACCAAAACCTGGACTCCTCCATATTAAATGCATTTGCAGACAACCAATCAAGAGTGACAATATTGATGAAATTTGTCTTTGATAATGCAGAAAACATAGTGGTAAAAGGAGAAAATATTGGTTAATCCTTTACCAGATAACAAAATTTTGGGCTCGACCAAAATAAAGCATTTCCAGAAGACAAATGTAGCTATAATGATGATTTCTGTCTTTGATTGGGTAGAAAAACATTCTGGGAAAAAAAGAAAATGCTGGTTACCAACATTTTCTCCTTTTCCCAAAACGTTTTTAAAAGCCCTCTCTGTCAGGGTCATTACAACCCTGTACCACGTGACAAAAATTTAAGTCTTGTCCACATTGGAAAGATTTGCTGATGGCAAATGTGACTGGAATGATAAGATTTGTCTTTCAAGGGCACAAAATGTTGCAGGAAAAGGAGAAAATACTTTTTATTAACATTTTCTTTTTTTTTTATCATTTTTTTTTTCAAAATCCTTATTCCACAGGTTTTAATAGCCCTGGACTGTTTTGGAAACGGGGTCCTTAAACTCTTCTCAAAGATTTTGAAAAAGGAAGTAAAACTTAAACTCTTCTCCATGAATTTGAAAAGGAAGTAAAATAGGGAATTCCCATTAACCTTTTACTACACAATCCTGAGTTTTAGCAATCTTGGGCAAGACAGTTTTTGAAAACATTGTAGAAAAAGGAGAGAATCGCCAGCATTCCCTCTTTTTTCCCACAATGTTTTCTACTCTTTCTGGTGAATATCATTCTCTCTACCATATCTGTCATCGGCAAATGCTTTCAATCTGGACTGTCTAAAATTTTGTTGTTTGGTAAAGAGTTAATCCTTAAGCACATAACAAAATTTTAGACTAGTTCAATTTCAAAGCATTTGCAGCTGACAAATGTATTTCCAATGACGACGAGAGGGTAGAAAAGGAAAAAATGCTGGTTACTTGCATTTTCTACCTTTCAACATTTTCAAACGGCTTTGTCTTCTAGTTGGTTGAAACAAATTGTAGTACAGGTTTAATTTAAGGAGTGCCCCCCCCCCCTTTTTTTGACTTCTTACAGATCTTCTCAAGAGCTCTCCTTCTAACAAGTGACAATAGCCATTTTCTAAATTTAGGAATTACTGTATTAGCTATTAGCTAATTCTCTATCAAAAAATGTGTCGTAACCCTAGTTAGCTCAGCCATTTTAGAAGAAAACCTTGAGGTATTGTCCAAGCCCTGTCACCTGTGTTGTTGTCCTCTGTGTTCTTGTCATCTGTGTTGTTGTCTTGGAAAGTCTTTGACATTTTATAATTTCTCTGTCATTACCGCAGATATTTACTTCAAACTCAAACTAGTTATTAACTACCAAAAGGGTAATCCATACTACAGGGGCCAGTAACCGGTAAAATATTTTTGACACAGTGATGCCCCTTTTTTTGCCATATACTTTTCACTGAAAGGCAACTGCAGCCAAGAGTTGGCACCCACATGCAGTGGTCTTGTTATTTATATATTGTCTCAATTCAAATTATTTACCATATGTGGGTAACACTGGTATAACAATACAGTATTGGCCTCACATCAAACCTGGTTCAAGGTTTGAATTACGTAATGTCAGTAGGATCAACCTTCGGAACTAGTTCGGGCTTCCAGGAAGCAATCATTGAGAGTAATTAATCCTTTACCACACAATCCCAATATTTAATGACCCTGATGAAGAAGGCTTTTGAAAACCTTGTGGGAAAAGGAAAAATTGCAGGTAAGCAGCATTTTCCCCTTTTCCCAAAATGTTTTCTGCTGTATCAGGGATGGAACCTGTCTTTCTTAGGGTTGTTAAAACTTGGTATTGTGTGGAAAAAGGGTTAAATTAAAATTAAACTTGTTATTTATTGTTTAATTCAGGAAACTCATGAATTTATAACTTATTTCAATTGAACAACTTGTAGAGTTTCATCAGAAATAATGGCTGTCTGACAAATACTTGTATAAAATGACTTGTCATATAGTTTTCTGTCCCCTTGTTTTACCAAAATAGAAACATTTGTTTTCAAAATTCAGTCTAAAGTGCACAGAATAGTTCAATGTATTAATCCTTATACTGCTAAATAAGTGAAATGAAACTTTCAAACCTATGGTAAAACCCCAAATTTTGTCATTTCAAAGGTATTTTTTGTCTTGTAAGAAAGCTTTTGAAAACATTGTGGGAAAAGGAGAAAATGCTGGACTTTACTATTTTCTCTTTTACCAACAATGCTTTCCATTCATCAAAAACAAAAATCTTATCATTTCAGTCACATTTATTTGCTGTTAGCAAGTACATTTGGACAAGTCTATTTTTTTTTTTCTTTTTATTTGGAAAAGGCTTTTAATTACCGCATGTATACAAGTTTCTTTTGTCTTGCCACAAATGTCTTTTGAAGCAGCAAAAGGAGTTGCTCATAGTACATTAACTAATTCAACCATCATTCATGCCATTTATCAGACCCATGCTCTGTGAAAAGGGGGCTTAATGCAAAGGCGAAAAGTATCGACCTGCGAAATCCATGCAGGCTGACCTGAGCCGAAACTTCGCTACTGGTCAATTTACTTCATGTCCAAGGACCAGTGTACTTCATGATTAAGTCGATCATAAAAAAGGGTGGCTTTTATGGATCCATAATTATGTGATGACTTGCCTGTTATACTGCTTTACGAAGATGCATGAAATCCCCTTTTACCAGAGCATGGCTCATCTTTATTTTACAACAATGTTTTCAACGCCAGCTACTGCGAATATGGTTCAAGAGGTTTATAACTTAAATATGAATGAAAAGATTGGGACAAATTGAAAAACTGCTCAATCAAGAAAACCACACAATCCCAAGTTTTATAGACACTGACATAAAAGGCTTTTGAAAATTTTGTGGGAAAAGGAGAAAATGCTGGTGTTCAACACTTTCTTCTTTTCTCACAACATTCTCCCATTTTTCACTGACATATCTCATTATTTTTGTGACATTCATTTCGTCGTCTGCAATTGCTTTCAGTTTTGAAGACATTTTGTCCATTGGTCAACCCTTTACCAGACAAGAACATTTTAGACATGTCTAAATTGAAAGCATTTGCAAACAACTCAGATGTGGCCCAAATGATAAGGTTTGTCTCTAACAGAAACCAAAATATGGTGGGAAAAGGAGAAAATGCTGGTTACCAGTATTTCCTCCTTTTCCCACCATGTTTTCTACAGCCTTTCTCATTTGGGTTGTTAAAACTTGGAATTATGTGATAAAGGGCTAAGAAACATTACTCATTAGGAGCAATCTGTTCATTTGTCACCAATTATAAATATTTCAAAAGATGTTGGCTTTGTGTTATATACAGGCACAGTAAGACAAATGTGGAACAAGCGAAGAAATACAATTACTTTGAAAAAAAATAACATCTAAAGATGTTGATCTACAAACATAAATATACATTTCCCAAGCACCTTACCTAAGCTCCCTATTTATCCTTTATAAATCAACCCCCCTAATTTTACACCTGAGTCAGGGAGTCATCACAGCCCCAAACAAAAGCATAAGAGCACATGGCCCCGCTATTTTTCACCATATACATACACACACCTGATAATTTTTATGTAGATTTTACACATTTTACCTACTTTTGTCCCGATAGTGGTAAATGACTCCAACTGTAAACATTTTACTCACACGGAGCAGTTGATTGTAGATCGCAACTTCTGCACGTTACACAATTAAGTTTCACTCTATAAACTTCAGCGACAACTCCATTTGCCATATGACGCAAGTTTACAATGAAAAAAAAACTACTTTTGAAAAAGAGCAGCTGATGTATCCTGTGCATTATTGATTATATATTTAAAGTTGTAAGAAATTTTCAATACATCTCAATACTGTTCTGTAATCATCACATGCAGATTGATGTTACAGCTTAAAAACTAGACAACAAAATTTTAACTCTTTACCAAACCAAGCGGGTAGAAAACATTGTGGAAAAAAGAGAAAAGCATTGTCTCCTTTTCCCACAATGTTTTACAAGGCTTCTTTCCAGGGACTGTGTGGTAAAGGGTTAAGGTTAGATACGGTAGAAAACAATGTGGAAAAAGGGGCAATGCTTTTTCTGCAACAGCTCTCAATTTCTAACAAGTTTTAAGTTTTGTAGTCTGGTCAGAGTTACCTGATAATGTTCTGTAGACCTCTCACTTTGTTTAGCAATGAACTAATGTAACCTTTGAAAATATTATGACAAAATGACATGACAAGTTTCCAACAAGGAATCTCTCTTTTGGCCGCTATGTTTTCAAATGTATTAAACCTGTATTAATGTTAACTGTCCATACTTCAACCCTTTATCAAACAATCTGGAGTAAAGATTTAAAGGATTAAGGCTTTGAAACATTGTGGGAAAAGAAGAAAATGCTGGTAAGCAGCATTTTTGTCTTTTCCTACAATGTTTTCTACCCTTGCTGAGACAAATCATATCATTTGTGCCAAATTTGTCATTTGCAAAGGCTTTCAATTTGGGCCAGTCTAAGATTTTGTTCTTTGGCAGAGTTAAGGATGCTGTTTGCAGCATGTTCAATATGGCAGATTTGAAGTTAACCCTTCACCAAACAATCCATAGTCTAAAAGTCCTTGACAATGAACGCTTTTGAGAAAATTGAGGGAGAAGGAGAAAATGCTAACCCTAAACATCAATGTTTTCTACTCTTAACAAAACAAACTTCTTTTTTTTGAGAAAAACTTTGCTTGATATCTGCAAATGTTTTCAATTTTCAGGTCTAAAATATTGTCATGAAGAAAAAAGTTAACCTTTTAGCCAATACAGGCTTTTGTAGATATTCTGAGAAAAAGATGCTATCGAGCATTTTCTCCCTTTCTCACAATGCTTTCCATCCTTACAAACAAATTGCATCACTGAGCCACATTTCTTTTGTCATTTGCAAATTCTGTAACTTGGAGAAGTCAAAACTTGTCATCTCATAAAGAGATCAGGATGCCATTTGCTGCAATTTCATTTCAGGAGATCATTTGATAAATGTTTACTACACATAAAACAAGAGGGCCATGATGGCCCTGGATCGCTCACCTGAGTCAATAGGTGAAGTTTCACTCCAGGGTCATAATTGAAAGTACTACATGCCAAATAAATATGATGTCAGGCCCAATTTCAAACTCATCCAATATTTTATCAAGACAAACATTCTGACCAATTTTGAAGTCAACTGAGCAAGACACGTGGCCTCAAGAGTGACCACAAGGTATTTCTTTAATTTGACCTAGTGACCTCGATTATGACTCAGGTGACCCAATTTTAAACTCATCCTAGATTTTTTCAAGAGATTTTATGAAGACAAGCATTCTGAACAATCTTCAAGTCAACTGAGCAAAAAATATGGCCTCTAGAGTGCCCACAAGGTATTTCTTTAATTTGACCTAGTGACCTAGTTTATTATCCCAGTTGACCCAAATTCGGATTCATCTGAGATGTTATCAAGACAAACATTCTGATCAATTTTCAAGTCAATTAAGCAAGAAATGTAGCCTCTAGAGTGCCCTCAAAGTATTTCTTTAATATGACCTAGTGACCTAGTTTATGACCCCATGTGACCCAATTTTGAACTCATCCTAGATTTCATCAAGACAAACATTTTGCACACAAGGTATTTCTTTAATTTGACCTAGTGACCTAATTTAAGACCCCAAATGACCCAAATTCAAACTCATGTGAGATTTTATCAAGACAAACATTCTGACCCAATTTCAGGTCATTTGAGCAATAAATGTGGCCTCTAGAGTGCCCACAAGGTATCACTTTAATTTGACCTAGTGACCTAGTTTATGACCCCAGGTGACCCAATTTCGAACTGACTGAACATGTTGTGCTCAGGTGGGCTGACAAACTTAGAACAGGTTCACTACATACCAAATAACAAAGCTCTATGCCTTCCAGGTTTAGAGAAGAAGAATTTTAAAGTTTTCCTTCTTTGTTCCTATGTTCAAACTTGTGACATCCCCCCGGCAGAGCCAGTTTTGACCCCAGGGGGATCATATGAACAAGCTTGGCAGAGGTCCACTAGGAGATGCTAGATGCCAAATATCAAAGCTCTATGCCTTCCAGTTTTAGAGAAGAAGAATTTTAAAGTTTTCCTTCTTTGTCCCTATGTTAGAACTTGTGACCCCCGGAGCAGGGCCAGTTTTGACCTCAGGGGCATCATATGAACAAACTTGGTAGAGGTCCACTAGGAGATGCTACATACCAAATATCAAAGCTCTACGCCTTCCAGTTTCAGAGAAGAAGAATTTTAAAGTTTTCCTTCTTTGTTCCTATGTTCAAACTTGTGACATCTGCCCCCCCCCCCGGCAGGGCCAGTTTTGACCCCAGGGGCATTGGTACAGGTCCACTAGGAGATGCTAGATGCCAAATATCAAAGCTCTACGCCTTCCAGTTTCAGAGATGAAGAGTGGGACCAGTTTTGACCTCAGGGGCATCATATGAACAAACTTGGTAGAGGTCCACTAGGAGATGCTAGATGCCAAATATCACAGCTCTACGCCTTCCAGTTTCAGAGAAGAAGAATTTTAAAGTTTTCCTTCTCTGTTCCTATGTTTAAACTTGTGACCCCCAGGGTGGGGCCAGTTTTGACCCCAGGGGCATCATATGAACAAACTTGGTAGAGGCCCACTAGGAGATGCTAGATGCCAAATATTAAAGCTCCATGCCTTCCAGTTTCAGAGAAGAAGAATTTTAAAGTTTTCCGTCTTTGTTCCTATGTTTGAACTTGTGACCCCCGGGGCATCATATGAACAAACTTGGTAGAGGTCCACTAGGAGATGCTACATACCAAATATCAAAGCTCTACGCCTTCTAGAATCAGAGAAGAAGATTTTCAAAGATTCTGCTATTTTTTTCCTTTCTGTTGCCATGGCAACCAGAGTTATGGGTGGAATTCAATCTCTTGAACAACATTGCTAGAGCTTCTTCCAAGGAACATCCCTGCCAAGTTTCATCAAGATTGGCCCAGCGGTTTAGGAGGAGAAGATGTTTAAAGGAATTGTGGACAGACGGACAGATGGACGCCGGACAACGACTGATCACAATACCTCACCTTAGCACTTCATGCTCAGGTGAGCTAAAAATTTAGACTGGTTGAGGCAAAAATATTTCCACACAGCAATCCTAATATGGCTGAAATGATTGAAATTGTCTTGGGGAGGGTAGAAAACATTGTGGAGAAAGGAGAAAATGCTGGTAACGCTCAGCTGTGGATCCTTGATTTTCATTGAAAATCCTAAGTTGAAAAAGGGGCATGACTCTGTCAAAAATATTTTAATGGTTACCTGCCCTTATTGTATAGATTCCCCTTTTAATAGTTAACAACTTCTCCAAGTTTGAAGCAAATGTCTTCAGTAATAACACAAGTATTATAAAATGTCCAAGTTTTCGCACAACGATGATGCCAGGGCTAGACAATAACTAGTGTGGAGCCAGCCCTAAACTTGATTGTTTCTCATGATAACGGTACTATGGGTGACAAAGCCTGGGTGACAAAAGCCCGCCAAAGCCCTAAAACATCCCTTGACAAAGTATCAAAGTACAATAACTACCCAGGTAATTTCTTCTGATAAGATATTAAGTAATTCATCTCTATTGATGTAAATCATTATGCTTATATAGGTGTACTTAATGACATCAAATATCTCCATAGCAACGTTTTTAGATGATCTTATCTGTTAAACAGTAAGCCTTTTTGTTCATATCCTTTTGTATCTTTGTAAATATTTATGAAGCATTTTTCAACTACATCAGTGATCAGTCTTCAATCAAATTAGTCTACCCACCAGCAAAAAGAAATTAACTGCCACTCACAGACAAATAACTGTACTTGATCTCAAAGTCAAGTTCCAATGTAAAATGAAGACCTTCTTTGGTCATAATTAAGCATCAGGTAGTGGACAACTTAGATCCAAGATCTGACTGCATGATCTTTGTACGGTGGCCGAGATCTATGCTAACCACAAAAGCCACTTAAAGGCCCACTAACTGCAAAATGTAAATAATTCAGGGGTCAAACTGCAGACACATTTAATTCATACCATTTACAAGTATGGACATCATTTTAAGTCTGATAATATGTTACAGTGCAACCTGTCAAAGTTCCCATTGTTGGCAGGAAAATGTACTGTAAAACTAGAATAAAAGTTGTTTTACAGTACATTTTTCTGCCAGCACCTGGAACTTGGATGAACTTTGATAAATTGCACTGTAACACATTATCAGATTCATAATAATATCCATACTTTTAGAGGATATGAGTTAAATGTGACTGAATTTTGAGCCCTGAATTATTTACATTTGGCAGCAAGTGGGCCACACTAAATGGGGATCTTACACATAATCATAAATCAAATTATATATAACAATATCTCCAAGGCAATCAAGGATAAAAACAAAGGAATACAGATAAAAGGACCAATCTGTTATTTGGTTACCTTTAGTCTTTTATCTAGCAAGGGAGATAATGTGATTTACAGGAACAGTCCCCATTGGAATCAAAGGAGTTTAACTTCAGAGAACATTATCATGCCGCATGCAATGCCTGACAACAACAACAGTCGGTTGCTGAAACAATTTTCAATGCATTATCTTCCACAAAGTGGCATTTTCCAAATACAAACCTATCTGAATTAGGCATTCTGGTCACAGAACTAGACTGCTTTTCAAAAGGCAATCAGTAGTCTGTGAAAAACTCTGCACAAATCCTTGTTTTCATTAAATCTTTATTTAGAAACTGTGTACAAAGGTTTGCTATAAACAATGGTAATTTTTTAAAGTTATTTTTCCCGTTTGAAATTATTACATTTTGAAGAAATTTAGAGCAAAAAACAGGCTTGATATCTCCATAAACATTACTATAAATACCCATTTTCTGCTTGCTACTTTTTAGCGGCAGAGTTATGTGCACTAGGGGTGAAACAATACGGTAAAAAGCGTATTGCAATATATTGCAATACGGCTAACCCGTATTGCAATACGTATTGCAATATGCTGTATATGCTGACATTTAGCATATCTGACCACTTGTAGTCACTGCTAGGGTAGCATATGCTCAAAAGGTGATAAAGAAAACTAGTACATGTGCTTGGAACTCTTCCATTCTTTCAAGATAATGAACTAAAAAGCAATTGTTTCGCATGAACAAATAAAAACAAACTGAAACTGACTAGTCTTTAACACTCGCTATCTTGACGTCTGCCATTTTTTTTCTTCAAGAGCGTACTTGTTTATATAAAAACCAGCGCTACTATACCGAACTTCGGGACATGGCTCAACAGAGTAGACAGTGCGATGCACTAACTTACTCAGTTGCTTACTGCACTAACACTAATACTTTGCCGCTTAACTACTGGAAAACGCAAAAATAAGTGTGAGCAAAGTTATAAGAAATGAATAACATACAAACTCCATTGATCCAAAAGCATTAAAGCTCGACGTTTATTTGGAGTTCGTGTCGTGAATTTTATGTGGTCATAGTTTTACCTAAACACCGGTGACACCGCCTGTGGAAAAAAATAAACAACTTTCGCTTTCGGAAATCTTTAGAACTGTAAGTTGAAAAACGATCGATTTCTGACAGAATTTTTGGGAAAACCGGACTTTCTGATGCAATTAAGAGAAGTTGACATATTGCAGAAATACCGATACGGTAAAATTCGAACCGGTTTCGGTTTTTTCTTTGAATAGACCGTGGTTAATCGGTTAATCGGTAAACCGTTTCACCACTAATGTGCACCACATAAATATTTATCATGACCAAGATAGTGATGCGTCACAGCAGACAGGTCAATCTTCGAAGGATATGACATGTGCAGACAACCCTTTCAATGTCTGTTTTTTTCACCAGATCAATCAATCTTTCCAATTTCAGAAGAGTGACTATTCCCTCTCCCAAACCCTCCCACCCACACTTTAATCCTTACCAAACAATCGCAAGTTTTTATGACCCTGAACACAAGGCTTTTGAAAACAGTGTAGGAAAAGGAGAAAATGCTGGTTATCAGCATTTTCTCCTTTTCCCACACTGTTTTCTGCACTTCCCTAAACAAATTTCATTTTTTGGATCACATTTATTTTGTTGCCTGCAATTGCTTTCAATTTGGGCTAGTCTAAAATTTGGTCAATTTGTACAGAGTTAAATGCTTTTATTGTTTGAACTCATAGCTTAATGAATGGAGTTATGACTGCTTTAGCCAAGAGTTCAGATCAGGTTTGACAGAACAATAAAGAATAACAGAAAATGTTGATCTATCACATCCCAAGATCTATCACAACCCAAGAAAGCTTTGGAAAACATCGTCAGAAAAGGAGAAAATGCTGGTAACATTTTATCTTTCTCCCCCCGCAATGTTTTTTTTACTCCATCACCTGAGTAACATTTGATTTATTGTCTGCAAATCCTTTCAATCAGGACTAGACTTAGATTTTGTCCTAAAAAATAACATGAGCTTCATTGTGAGTTAACTCTTTACCACAGAACAAAATTTTAGACTGGTTCAAATTGAAAGTATTTGCAGACAACAAATATAATGATACTCAAATGATTAGATTTATATCAGAAAGGCTTGAAAACATTGTGGGGAAAAATGAGAAAATGCTAGTTACCAGCATTTTCTCCTTTTTCCCCACAATGTTTTCAAAAGGCTTCTTCCTCAAAGTCTTTGAAACACGGGATTGTTTGGTAAAGGATTAAGCCAAAACCAGTCTATAAAAAGAAAATAAAAAAAAAAATTCTAAACGAAGAAATACACAGGCTTTTTGAAAAATAGAGAGAATCTTACCCATAAGAGAGCTGAATAAACCCAATGGACATTTTTCAGTCAAGAAATAAGGCTGAAATAGTTGCAGTATCATGGTTGTGTTCGTCAAGAAAGTCTCTGCTAAGCGGACAGTGAAGATAAAAGATCAGACTGCACATTTTGTGTAGTCTGACCTTTGATCTACACCGGCCACATCTTAGGCAACTATGGTTGTGAAAGGCGCTTTAAGGGTTAAAATAACAAGTCACGAACATAAAATGAACATAAAAGTGCAGTCATGAGATAAAAGTTTTGGTGATCCATGAGTCCCTTTCACAGCTGTAAGTTACTCCATCATATAGTGCAGATCAAGATCAGACAGAACTTAACTTGCCATCTGATCTCTTGGTCAACTATGTTCATATATTCTGGTAAAAAATGACTTGACATTGCTGTTTTGGTCTATTTACCCCAACAAAAAACGTCTATTATATTTCTTTGGCACTCTAATGGTCAACCTCTACCACATGACAAAATTTTAGACTTGAAAAAACTGAAAGTATATGCAGACACCAAATCAAATGTGGCTCTAATAATGGAATTTGTCCTTAAATGGGTAAAATCATTGCGGGAAAGGGAGAAAATGCTGGTACACAGCATTTTCTCCTTTTCCCACAATGTTTTTAAAAGCTGTCTTCCCCAGGATGGTTAAAACACAAGATTGTGTGGTAACAGGTTAAGACTCTCTTTCCATATTTGTACTCTTTCTGCATTTTTTGTGAGCTTCACTGCAATAAAATGCAGGCAAAAAATTACGGACAAAAATAACCAGCCAAACCAAAGTTCCAATATAATCTGGATTTTCATGGCAAAACTTTAATGAAAGTCACAAAAATCAGTGATAGTAATGAGAATCTTCCCATGTAAAAACTAACCGAAAATCCCGATATTTTCATGGGAAACTTTTTTAACTCTTCACCAAACGACAAAATTTTAGACTCCTACAAATTGAAAGCATTTGCAGACGACAAAATAAATGTGACTGAAAAAATGAAATTTGTATTGGAAGGGGTAGAAAACATTGTGGGAAAGAGCAGCATTTTCTCCTTTTCCCACAATGTTTTCAAAAGCCATTTTTCTGAAGGTCATTAAAAGTCGGAGCTGTCACAAAATCCCGAGTTGTAATGACCTTAAGCATGAGGGCTTTTGAAAACATTGTGATAAAAGGAAACAAGAGGGCCATGATGGCCCTGGATCACTCACCTGAGTCCATAGGTGAAATTTCACCCCAGGGTCATAATGACCCAATTTAAAACTCATCTGAGATATTATTAAGCCAAACATTCTGACCAAATGTCAGGTCAATTGAGCTGAAAATGTGGCCTCTGGAGTGTCCAAAATGTATTTCTTCAATTTGACCTAGCGACCTAGTTTATGACCCTATGTGACCATATTTCAAACTAATCCAAGATATCAAGACAAACTTGTTAACCAAGGTTCAGGTGCATTGGGCAAGAATTGCCACCTCTAGAGTACCTACAAGGTATCTATGTAATTTGACCTAGTGACTTAGATTATGACCCTGTGTGACTCAATCTCAAACCAATTCAAGATATCATCAAGTCAAACATGCTGACAAGTTTTCAGGTCAGTTGAGCAAAAATTGTGGCCTCTAGAACGCCCACAATACATTTCTTTAATTTGACCTAGCTTATGACCCTATGAGACCCAATTTCTGGTTGATCCAAGATATCATCAAGTCAAACATGTAAACCAATTTTAAGGTCAATTAAGCTAGAATTGTGGCCTCTAGAGTGCCCACAAGGTATTTCTTCAATGTGACCCAGTGACCTTGTTTATGACCCTATGTGACCCAATTTTGAAGTCATCCGAGATATCATCAAGACAAGCATGCTGACCAATTTTCAGATCAAGTGAGCAAGAATTGTAGCCGCTAGAGCGCCCACAAGGTATTTCTTTAAATTTGACCTAGTGACCTAGTTTATGACCCTATGTAACCCAATTTTGAACTCATCCAAGATTTTATGAAGACAAACATGCTGATCAATATTCAGGTCAATTGAGTACGATTTCTAGCCTCTAGAGCACCCACAAGGAATTTTTGTAAGTTGATCTAGCGAGACCTAGTTTATGACCCTAGGTGACCCAAATTCAAACTCATCCGAAATTTCATCAAGACAAACATTCTGACCAATTTTCAGGTCAATTGAGTTAGAAATGTGGCCTCTAGAGTATCCACAAGGTATTTCTTCAATTTTACCTAGTGACCTAGTTTATGACCCAAGGTATCCCAAATTCGAACTCATCCGAGATTTTATTAAGACAAAGATTCTGACCAATTTTCAGGACAATTGAGAAATGAATGTGGCTTCTAGACTGCCCACAAGGTATTTCTTTAATTTGACCTAGTGACCTAGATTATGTTCCCAGGTGACCCAATTTTGAACTCGTATTAGATGTGATCAAGACAAATATTCTGACCAATTTTCAGGTTAATTGAGGAAGAAATGTGGCCTCCAGAGAGTCAACAAGGTATTTCTTTTATTTGACCTGGTGACCTAGTTTATGACCCAGGTGACCCAATTTCTAACTGATCTGAGATTTAATAAAGACAAACATTCTGACCAATTTTTAAGTCAATTGGGCAAAAAATGTGGCCTCTAGAGTGCCAACAAGGTATTTCTTTAATTTGACCTAGTGACCTAGTTTATGACCCTAGGTGACCCAAATTCAAACTCATATGAGATTTCATCAAGACAAAGATTCTGACCAATTTTCAGGTCAACTGAGTAAGAAATGTGGCCTCTAGAGTGTACACAAGGTAAATGTTGACGACGGGCGACGCACGACGGAGGCCGGACATCGGACAACCACAAAAGCTCACCTTGAGCATGTTGTGCTCAGGTGAGCTAAACATGCTGGATACCACAAGTTTCTCCTTCTCTCACAATGTTTTCTACCCAATCAACGACAAAAATCATCATTTGAGCTATATTAATTTTGTCTGCAAATGCTATCAATTTCGTCAAGACCAAAATTTTGTCATTTGGGAATAAGTTAGATAACTGATCAGACTGCAAAAAGTGCAGTCTGATCTTTGATGTACACTGTCTGCTATGTTGAGCCATTCTGGACAGAAACCTTATCTTGAAATCCCGATTTGGGTCTTAACCCTTCAAGCACATTTTCTAACTAGAGTTGCCTTTGTGGCCAGTGTAGACAAAGATCAGGCTGTACATAACATGCAGCTGGATCTTTGATCTACACTGTCCACTTTTCTGAAACACAATAGACAAAAGCAACATTGAAATTACTATTATTCTGATTATGTTTCTAGGAATACATAGCGTTTTTACTGAATGTATTCGACACTCTAAGGGTTAACTCCATAAATGAAAATGTCTTATGTGGTTATACGGCCCTTTAAGGGTTAGACCCAGGGGGATAAAATGAACACTGTCATGAAAACCACATCCACATATTGAAATTGCAAGTCAATTTCATTGCAAGAACACCTCAAAATGACAGACGCTTTAAGTTCAAAGTCAAACAGCACATTTTTGCAGTTTGATCTTGGTCTTTACTATCTGCAAAATACATTTAAATTATGTGTTAAAATCCATTCCTAACCACACCAAAAATTTAAGACTTGACCGATTTGAAAACATTCATTTTACAATGACATTTTAAATATGGCAGAGATGATCAGATTTGCCTTTGAAAAAGATCAGAAACATTGTGGGAATAGGAGAAAATGATGGTTACCATTCCATCTGATCTTGATCTGAGCTGCCTGCATAAGCAAGTAAATCCGAGCACAGGGCTACAAAGGTTATCCCTTTGCCACAACATTCCAACTTTTAACCACCCTGAGAAAGGTTTTGAAAACTTTGAGGGAAAAGATTTTGTCATCTGCAAACGCTTTCAATATGGACAAGTTTAATTTTTGTTGTTTGGTAAAGGGTTAACATAAACCAGAGAAGTATAACTAATCGATCCTGTAGAAAACATGGTAACTACTTTGAAATTGAAAGAATTAGAATCAATGGTTTTTTATGTTCCTTTTTTTCAAGCTCACTGAAAGCCTATTTTCTCAACAGGACAAAACTTTTCAAAAATCTGCATGAAGGATAAGGTTCCTATCTGATAGGAAGGGATTAAATCCAAGAGTTTGTCCATAAAGCCAAGAATCACCATGTGGATAAGATTAGAAGTCACACCTCTGACATGATAGTTTTCAACTGTCCTTAAACAATGACATAATGAGATGATAACTATGACAACACTTCAACAACAATCTTTCGCTAGAACTTTTGGAAGCCAATGAATACCAACACCCCCCCCCCCCCCCTTCTTTCCCACAACCTGCTGCCTTGTCACTTAATCAGCAAAAAAATCAAAGGGCCATAACTCCCTAAATAGTCAACCAACCATAATAATCAAAGTACTGAAAGCACTGATAAGACTAGTGGAGGTGGAATAAGCTGCCTGGTAAAGATAAACTCGGTTGGTCTGTACATAACTGAACAAAAATGGTCCTATCAGGTTATTAAGTCTGATCTGGTCCAATCCAGTTATCAAGTCTGATCTGGTTTAGGCCCGGTTTTATCCCATTAGGTTCTTTTCGGTCAGCTCCGGTGACTTAACCCATTGCTCACAGCTGTTTTCTTGTCACAATTGGAAATGCCAATTAATTGATCATTAATTGAAAAAAAAAAGCAAATGAAGAACACATCAAGTGGATGATTTGGCATTTGAATACTTTCTAGAGTTCACTTCTAGATTAACTTTTCATTCTTTTTCTCTTTCATAGCTGTTGGACCAACTCGTGGCTAGGTGTAGACCAACAACAACTGAAAAACACAAGGATGAAAAGAGTTGCATTGGGATAAGTAAAGATGAGCCTGACTTGCATAGGTCACTGACTTATTTTGCATACAAGCAAATATCTTTTATCTTCTCTATTACATCTTGTTCAGTAGAAAACACTGTGGGAAATAAGAGAAATTGCCAGTTACCAGCATTTTCTCCTTTTCCTACATTGTTTTCAACAGACTTCTTCCTTCAGGTTGTCAAAACATATTTTGTAAAAAAGTTAACCCCAAAAAATATTCAACTGTTTATCAAACAGCATAACTTTAGACTTAGACATATTTGAAGCAGCTGCCGATGATACATGTGGCTCACATGATGTGAGTTGTCTTTGACGGGGTAGAAAACACTGGGTTTCAAGTCCTGTAAGTTACCAACTGAGCTATCAGGTTCTGCAAATTTCAAACTAACACAATCAATGTCTTATTTTTATAGCAGCAAAATATTGCCTGCCTAAATTATAGACAAAACAGAAGTAAGAATGTATAGAATTCAAGATCATTTGATTATCATCTGTAAACTCTTTCACCGCCAAATATATAAACCCGACTTCTTTCAACACTGAAAATACAAATCCACCGAAACTCAGAAAGATTTTTATCTTACAGGCTTGACTAAACAAGTGGATAGTATAGATCCAAGATCAAACTCCATGTTCTGTGCAGTCTGATCTTGATCTATACCATCCACAAAAGCCCCTGTGTTTGCCCATGGCTTTGAAAGGGTTACTTAGAGATCTGCTCAGCCTTTAGGGAAAAGTGATAATTCTAAAATTACAACCATCACAGCTATTTTCTATAACATTAGTTGCTTTTTTTTTTTTAAAATAGAGATCTCTTAAAATTCTAAAAGCATACTTAAAGGCATTTTTTTCAAAAGTTAAACCCTGTCCTCAACTCTTGAAATGTCTTTAATAAATAAAAAAAATCTTTTGACTAAGTAAATGATCATTGAAACATAATGACAAGGACTGTCCTAGTCAGAATACATTAGACAATGTAGATCCAAGATCAGACTAAACACTGAGTGCAGCCTGATCTTGATTAACACTGTATACAAAAAGCAAGTATATTCATACTTGGCACTGCAAGGGTACACCCTGTACCAAACAATCCTGTATTTCTACATCACCTCAACACAGGTAGGAAACTTCATATTCAGAGCCAATGGCTCCGATGAGAAAATGTTGTGTCGGTCTTCCGGTTCTGAAATTGTCAGCTCAAAAACAACTGAAAAACAGCTAAGCTTGTCATTCTTTGTTATTGTGTGTCCTTATGTCTTTGAAATTCCAAAAAAGGAGAATGTCATGCAATTCTCAAGTCTTTCAACGTGTTTTCTACACTACGAAAAGCCGTGGAATGTGTACAGTATTGTCTGAATCATTTGTGCTGTGGGTTGACCATAGCCGAAATAATACGTCAAGAACCTAGATTCAGTACATTATTGCAATTAAATTAGCAGATAAGAGAGAGGTTTGCTGTCCTAAAAGCTTAATTCGTATTTATAATTGCTGCTGGTAAAGAATTGAAAAGAAATAGCGAAAAAGTGGTAAAAACAAAGAAGGGCTCCGATTATGTGAACCGGCTCTGAATATGTAAGTCGGCACCGATTGATGAGGGCTTCCTTTTACAACTTTAGTTTTCTGTTAGAAATTACTTAATACATACGCTCTGTTTTCCCAGAAATACCCTTCAGTCCAAAATTTAATACATTTCTTCGATGGAACGTGACCGAATTTATGACAATACAAAGGATATTGTCACAACTGAAAAATACTGTCTAACATAAGTATATCTAGATTTTGAAAATACTTTTGTGTAGCTTTTGATTGACCGAATGGTCTGTATGTTACATTTGTAATGTTTTCATCGTAAGTGTAGCAAACGCATAAACTCATATAATGAAAAAATATTTGGCATCTTCGGATGTTCTTCAAATGGTTATTCAAAAGCTAAATAGACAATATAATGCAACTATCATAGCAGAAATATTGAATTAAAAAAATGAGTCTGCATAGAATATTTGATTATTTTGCCAAACTACACATGCATATTACAGAAGCCGTATTACTCTGGCAATAAGCACCGTTCCATTACAAGTAAGAGAAAAGAAGAAAATGATACACGCAATACATGTTTGAACGGTCTACAAACATACATTTGCTTTATGCAATTTATTACGCATTCATCCACATAATTGTTTACACTGGATAATGTAACATGAAAAGAGAGTAAGTGTAACAATACGTACCAAACTTAAGTTATAACTATTAATTAATTAATTAATTAAATAATTAATTAATTAATTCATGCATCTGTGCATTCATTCAAGCATCCGTGCATTCATTCAGTCATTAGTTCATTATCCATGTGTGTAGCTTTTGTTCTCTATCTCTTGTGTGGGTGGGCGTGGACGACTGCGTGAGTGGGTGGGTGAGTGATCACCTTCTATATAAGGGGAACAGGCTGATATGGCTAACTCTTTACCGAACGACAAAATTTCAGACTAGTCCAAATTGAAAGCATTTGCAGATGACAAAATAAATCTGACTCAAAGTTTGAAATTTGTGTCTAAAAGGGTAGAAAACATTGTGGGAAAAGGGCAAAGTGCTGGTTACCAGCATTTTCTCCTTTTCCCATAATGTTTTCAAAAGGTTCCTTTCTTAGGGTCATTAAAAGTCAGCATTGTGTGGTAATGAGTTAAACTTAAACTTAATGTCTTACACATAAACATTTCAGATAACAATCTTACGTTTAAGCATAAATTACAAAAAAGGACAACGTTGTCTTCTTCACAATCTCTGGTACCGGCGGTAAATTTGCAATTTGGACCTCAAATCAATCAATATTCTTTGCCCACCTGTCTTTCCAAAGAAGCTTAGGGTTAAGGGTCGCGTTTGTGAATGAGGAATTTAATACTGCAGCGTAATTGATCGTGTGTAAGCAAACTAATGACGTACACATTGTAAATGTGACACGACATAATTTTCCCAACCATTGCAGATTTGATTACTTTTTTCAAAATTCATATAGCATTGGTTGGAAAAATGGTGTCATGTAGCATTTGCAATGCGTATATCGTTAGTTTGCTTACACATCTGAGTTTGAGTTTGTTGTTCTTTTTTTTTTTGTAACTTATGCCTAAACATAAAATTGTTTTATCCGAAAAGTTTATGTGTAAGACATTACGTTTCAGTTTTACCACATCAGCCTGTTCCCATTATATATTATAAATAAAGTATATTGTATTATTGTATTGTATATTAGGTGATCACATCCACTCACTCACTCACACGCTTGCTAGCTCGCTCACCCCTGTCCACTTTCAAGGTAAGAGAGACAGAGAACAAAAGCTATACAAATGGGCAATGAACTTATGACTGAATGAATGCACGGACGCTTGAATTAATTAATTTATTAATTGTGATAAATTTGATTATTTCACTTACTCTCTTTTCATTTTACATTTATTATGTTGATGAATGCATTATAGACTGTATAATGCAAATTCATGTAGGTATGTAGATCATTCAAATGTGTTGCGTGTATTTTCTTCTCTTCTCCTGTAAAAGAATGGTTTTTAAACCCAGAGTAATTGGCTTCTGTAATTTATGCATGCATCCTTGGATGAAATTTTTGTTTCGCAAAAAAATCAAGTATTCTTTGCAGACTCATTTTTTTTTTAATTCAATATCACTGCTTCGTTAGGTACATTCCATTTTTTATTTAGCTTTTGAATGACTATTGGAAGACTACACAGCGTTTCGAAAATGCCAAATGTTTTTCATTATATGAGTGTATGTGTTGGCTGCACTTACGACGGAAGCATTTCAAATGTAATATATAGACCATTCGGTTAATCAAAAGCTACACAAAAGTATTTTCAAAATTAGATAGACTAATGTTAGACAGTTTTTTTTTTTTTTTCAATTGTGACAATATCAGTCCTTTGTATTGTCATAAATTCGGTCACGTTCCATCGAAAAAATATACTAAATTTTGGACTAAGGGTAATTCCGGGAAAACAGGGCTTATGAATTAAGTAATTTCTAAAAAAAACTAATTTTCTAAAAGGATGCCCTCATCAATCGGTGCCGACTTACATATTCAGAGCCGGTTCACATAATCGGAGCCCTTCTTTGTGTTTATCATTTTTACGCTATTATTTTTCAATTCTTTACCAGCAGCAGTTATAGCAGTTCAAAATACTAATTAAAGCCTTTAGGACAGCAAACATCTCTCTTATTTGCTAATTTAATTGAAATAACAACCTGAATCTAGGTTCTTGACGTATTATTTCGGCTACGGTCAACCCACGGCACAAATGATTCAGACAATACTGTACACATTCCACGGCTTTCAGCAGTGTAGAAAATATGTTGAAAGACTTGAGAATTGCATGACATTCTCCTTTTTTGGAATTTCAAAGACATAAGGACACACAATAACAAAGAATGACAAGCTTAGCTGTTTTTCAGTTGTTTTTGAGCCGACAATTTCGGAACCGGAAGACCAACACAACATTTTCTCATCGGAGCCATTGGCTCTGAATATGAAGTTTCCTACCCGTGCTCAGACAGCTTTTGAAAATATTTTAGGAATAGGAGAAAATGCTGGTTCGCATCACAATTCTCCTTTTCCCACAATGTTTCCGATCCTTTAAAAGAAAAATCCCATCATTTGAGTCTCATCTAATTTGACAT
This sequence comes from Tridacna gigas, assembly GCA_945859785.2. NCBI lineage: Eukaryota > Metazoa > Mollusca > Bivalvia > Cardiida > Cardiidae > Tridacna > Tridacna gigas. The sequence continues at coordinate 35,320,793 of OX244038.2, read as the reverse complement.
ATGCAATGCTTACAATGTCAGAGGGTCTTAAATTTTGTCATCTGATTAAGCCAGTAAACAACAGCACCAGTAAGTTAGGCATAATTATAATATCGGCACTCAATTCACGGTCATCCAAAAGCTTTCAGGCAGACATGCCCAACCTTTTTTCCCACGCTTTCTCAAAACAAAAGAAAAATTGAGAAAAAAAAGATGCTGGTACAAAACAGATAAAGAATTCACAACATAGACGCCTCTAACTCACAATGCGTCTATCACAACTATACTGTAGATGCTTTTGCTGCCAGTGTAGGTGACAAGAAACTTACAGTCTGATCTTTGATCTTCACTGTCCACTTTGATGAAACACTACAGACAAGAGCAACCATAAAATTACTATTAATTTGGTCTTATTTCTATAATTAAACATGTCTATTAGCTTAACCCTTTATCAAGTGAAACAAGAGGGCCATTGGCCCTCAACTGCTCACCTGAGTAAAGTCATCTACAGTTGATGAAGAGATCCTGGTTTTAATGATGAAAAAACACATGAGTGTAAGTGACCTACTTTTTGAACCAATGTGACCAAATTCAAAACTTGTCCAAAATATCATTAAAACAAACATTCTGACCAAGTTTCATGCGTATCAGACTGAAAATGTGGCCTGTAAGGTGCACACAAGGTTTTTCTAAAATTTGGTCTGGTGACCTACTTTTTAACCAGATGTGACCCACTTTGAAACTTGTCCAAGATATCATCAAGGCAAACTTTCTGACCAAGTTTCATGAGAATCAGGCTGAAAATAAAGGCCTCTAGAGTGCACATAAAGTTTATCTAAGATTTGACAATGTGACCTACTTTTTGCCCCGACATGACCTGCTTTCAAACTTGTCTGAGATATCATCAAGAAAAACATTCTGACCAATCTTTATCAGTATAAGACTGAAAATGTGGCCTCTATGGAGTTCCTAAGGTTTTCCTAACATTTGGCCCAGCAACCTACTTTTTCACTTGACATAACCCACTTACAAACTAGTCTGAGATATCATCAAGAAAGACAATCCGACCTAGATTCATGAGTATTTGACTACAAATGTGACCTCTAGCCTGCATGCAAGGTTTTTCTAAGATTGACCCCAATGACCTACCTTTTGACCGGACATGACCCAATTTCAAATTTGTCCCTGATATTATCAAGACAAACATTCTACCCAACTTTCATGAGTTCCAGACTGAAAATGTGGTCTCTGAGAGCACACAAGGTTTTTCTAAGATTTGGCCCAGTGACCTAATTTTGACCTGACATTACCCAATTTCGAACTGGTCCAAGATATTATCAAGACAAACGTTCTAACCAAGATTCATAAGTTTCAGGCTGAAATGTGGCCTCTAGAGTGCACATAAGGTTTTTCTAAGATTCAGCCCAGTGACCTACTTTTTGACCCAACATGACCCAATTTTGAATGTGTCAAAGATATTATCAAGACAAACATTCTGACCAAATTTCATAAGTTTCAGGCTGAAAATGTGACCTCCAGAGTGCACACAAGGTTTTTCTAAGATTTGGTCCAGTGACCTACTTTTTGACCTTGATATTGTTGGGTAAAGGGTTAAAACTTCACCAAACAAACCCAATTTTTAACAAGAGGGCCATGATGGCCCTGGATCGCTCACCTGAGTCAATAGGTGAAATTTCACCCCAGGGTCATATTGACCCAATTTAAAACTCATCTCAAATATTATTAAGCCAAACATTCTGACCAATTGTCAGGTCAATTGAGCTGAAAATGTAGCCTCTGAAGTGTCCAAAATGTATCTCTTCAATTTGACCCAGTGACCTAGTTTATGACCCTATGTGACCATATTTCAAACTCATCCGAGATATCAAAACAAACTTGTTGACCAAGGTTCAGGTGAATTGGGTAAGAATTGCTGCCTCTAGATTGCCCACGAGGTATTTCTGTAATTTGACCAAGTGACTTAGATTATGACCCTTTGTGACCCAATTTCAAACCCATTCAAGATGTCATCAAGTAAAACATACTGACAAATTTTCAGGTCAGTTGAGCAAAAATTGTGGCCTTTAAAGTGCCCACAATACATTTCTTTAATTTGACCTAGTGACCTAGTTTATTACCCTCTGAGACCCAATTCCTTACTGATCCGAGATATCATCAGGTCAAATATGTCGACCAATTTTCAGGTCAATTTAGTTAGAATTGTGGCCTCTAGAGTGCTAACAAGGTATTTCTTCAATGTGACCCAGTGACATTGTTTATGACTCTATGTGACCCAATTTTGAACTCATCCAAGATTTTATCAAGACCAACAGGCTGATCAATTTTCAGGTCAATTGAGTAAGAATTGTAGCCTCTAGAGCGCCCACAAGGAATTTCTGTAAGTTGACCTAGTGACTTAGTTTATGACCTAAGGTGACCCAAATTCAAACTCATCCGAAATTTCATCAAGAAAAACAATTTTAAGTCAAATGAGCAATAAATGTGGCCTCTTAAGTGCCCACAAGGTATTTCTTTAATTTGACCTTGTGACCTAGTTTATCACCCAAGGTATCCAAAATTCTGTGACCTAGTTTATCACCCAAGGTATCCAAAATTCAATCTCATCCGAGATTTTATTAAAACAAAGATTCTGACCAATTTTCAAGACAATTGGGCAATAAATGTGGCCTCTAGACTGCCCACAAGGTATTTCTTTAATTTGACCTAGTGACTTAGATTATGTCCATAGGTGACCCAATTTTGAAGTCATCATAGATTTCATCAAGACAAACATTCTGGCCAATGTTTTTTGGTCAATTGAGCAATAAATGTGGCCTTCAGAGTGCCTACAAGGTATTATTTTAATTTGACCTAGTGACCTAGTTTATGACCCAAAGGTGACCCAATTTCAAACTCATCCGAGATTTAATTAAGACAAACATTCTGACCAGTTGTCAAGTCAATTGAGCAAAAAATGTGGCCTCTAGAGTCCCCACAAGGTATTTCTTTAATTTGACCCAGTGACCTAGTTTATGACCCTAGGTGACCCCAATTTGTACTCATCCAAGATTTCATCAAGACAAACATTCTGACAAATTTTCAGGTCAGTTGAGCAAAAAATGTGGCCTCTAGAGTGCCCACAAGGTATTTCTTTAATTTGACCTAGTGACCTAGTTTATGACCCGAGGTGACCCCAATTTGTACTCATCCAAGATTTCATCAAGACAAACATTCTGACCAATTTTCAGGTCAATTGAGTGAAAAAATATGTCCTCAAGAGTGTTTAAAAGGTATTTCTTTAAGTTGACCTAGTGACCTAATTTGTAACCCTAGGTGACCTGATTTCAAAGTCATCCGAGATTTAATTACAACAAACATTCTGACCAATTTTCAAGTCAATTGAGCAAAAACTGTGGCCTCTGGAGTGCCCACAAGGTATTTCTTTAATTTGACCCAGTGACCTAGTTTATGACCCTAGGTGACCCAATTTCACATTCATCTGAGATTTCATCAAGACATACATTCTGACCAATTTTCAGGTCAATTGTGTAACAAATGAGGCCTCTAGAGTGTCCACAACGTATTTTTTTTTATTTGACCTAGTGACCTAGTTTAATACCCCAGGTAACCCAATTTCAAGTCGTCTGAGATTTAATTAAGACAAACATTCTGACCAATCTTTGAGTCAATTGAGCAAAAAATGTGGCCTCTAGAGTGCCCACAAGGTATTTCTTTAATTTGACCTAGTGACCTAGTTTATGACCCTTTCATGACACCACTTTACGTCATTACTGTATACGTTGTCTTTTAAGATTTGCCCTGATGACCCACTTTTTGACCCTATGTGATCTATTTTCAACCTGTACAAGATATCATAATGACAAACATTCTGATTAATTTTCTTGAGTATCAAACTGAAAATATGGCTTCTAAAGAGTTGCCCTGGTGACCTCATAAGTATCGGACTACATTTGTGGTCTCTACAGTATACAGAATGTTTTTCAAAGATTTGACCTAGTGACCTAGTTTTAGACCCAACATGGCCAAATTTCAAACATGTCCAAGATATCACCAAGACCAACATTCTGACCAGGTTTCATGAGTATTGGACTCAAAATATGGCCCCTAGAGCGTACACATGAATTTTCCATGATTTGACCTTGTGACCTAGATTTTGACCCAACATGACCTATTTTCAAACTCCTCTAAGATCTAATCAAGACAAATATTCAGATCAAGTTCCATGAGTATAGGACTGAAAATGTGGCCTCTAATACATACACAAGAATTTTCAAAGATTTGACCTAGTGACCTAGTTCTTGACCTTATGTCACCCAATTCAAAACTTGTCCAAGTAATCATCAAGACAAACATTCTGACCAAGTTTCATGAGTATCGGAAGGAAAATGTGGCCTCTAGAGTGCACACAAGGTTTTTCTACGATTTGACCTAATGACCTGGTTTTTTACCCCACATGACCCAATGTCAAACTCATCCGAGATTTTTCAAGACAAACATTCTGACCAAGTTTCATGAGTATCGGACTGAAAATGTGTCTTCTAGAGTGCACACAATGTTTTTCTAAGATTTTACCTGGTGACCTAGTTTTTGAACTGAGGTGACCCAGTTTCAAACTCTTCCAAGATATCATCAAGACAAAGATACTGACCAAGTTTCATTAGTATGGGACTGAAAATGTGGCCTCTGGGGTGCACACAAGGTATTTCTAAGATTTGACCTAGTGACCTAGTTTTTGATCCCACATGACCCATTTTCACACTTGTCCGAGAATTTATCAAGACAAACATTCTGACCAAGTTTCACAAGTATCTGACCGATAATGTGGCCTTTAGAGGGCACACAAAGTTTTTTCTTAGATTTGACCTGGTGACGTAGTTTTTGACCCCACATGACCCAATTTCAAACTTGTGCGAGATTTTATCAAGACAAACATTCTGACCAAGTTTCGTGAGGATTGGACTGAAAATGTGGCCTATAGAGCACACACAAGCTAAAAGTTGACGATGAACGATGGACAACGGACACAGCACAATCACAAAAGCTCCCCTTGAGTACTTCGTACTCAGGTGAGCTAACAACCCTGAGTATGAAAGCTTCTGACATTACTGGAAAAGGAGGAAATTCTGGTAACCAGCATTTTTCTTCTTATCCAATGATGTTTTCTGTATTTCAAAGACTAATCACTCTGAGCCACTTTAAAACAGTCATCTACAAATGCTTTCAAAATGGACAAAAAATGGAAGTTTTGTCCTGTGGTAAATAGATCTAGTTGCAAAATGTCCCATATTAACACAAATACCTGGGATGGCAATGATAAGGCCAATCCCTTCTATACATCTGTTCGCTCTATCTCCTCATAAACCACAAGTTTATTTTGGTATCCAAAAAGCCATCACAATTTCCTTCCTGTTTCAATCATCTGACTGAATTTTCAAAGCAAATGAAAAATGTTAAATAATTTTTATCATAACTAATACAAGCTTTAACCCTATGCCACACTATCCCAAATTCTAACAACCTTGAGAAAGAAGACTTTTAAAAACATTGTGAAAAAAACTACTATGCTAGGGTTCTGAAGTGTCTTGCCAAAGGACACTCCCACGAATATCCCAGTGGATCCAGTGAGGCTCCAGGTCACCAGTCCTACCACTTAGCCATGCAGGACCCTTAAGGCTTGTTAACATACAGAATTGATTGGTAAAGGGTTACAAGTAATTCACCTCCTACAATTGCAAAATGCAATCATTTTCATGCAACTTTTATAAGCTACTTCATGGTAGAAATACCACAAACAAAATTATTTCTATCGCCCAAGTTCATTTTTGACAGAATACAGAGAGTGACAATTTGCTGTGTGCCTGATCACAAGTAAAATTGGCTTTTTTCAAATCGGTAGTCTCCCTTTCGAATCAAAATGATTTTGAAATTTGCTAGACATCTCAAAATCTATAATAGCCAAAAGTAGAAACAGAAAGCAATGAAAGGATACTGCTTTCCTTGAATTGTATTACAATGTTTCTTGAAAACTTTTCCCAAAGAAGAAAAATATACACAGGGTTCTATTTAAAAGAATCAGGGGCAACAAAAAGTATCTTCTCAAAAAAGATAGATGGTACATGTGCTGGAATATGAATAATGAAACTCCTTGGTGATTTAATATGAAGAGAAAAAAATTGTAAAAAAATCTTGACATCTTGCGTCTTTTTCCCCATAGTTTTGTATAATTTTGAAAAGATTTCAATTACCAGTATATATATATTACAATAAATTATACTTTTAAAGCTTAAAGGTTAATACAAATCATTGTTTGGCAGTTGCTGCTATAAATCATTAGGTGTGACAAATGTGCATCCACATAAGCCAGCAGGGGTCCGACAAATAGATATGTCCACATTTATTACCAATCGGAAAATACATGTACTATTCATTCATTTGGCTATATCAATAGAAAGGAGTAGATCAAAATCCAGCCCATTCACCTATGCCTTAGAGCCAAGCAACACTTATTGAATCTCAACAGAATATTGGGGTTAGGATTTTACCCAGCAGTGACGGAAGTCAGTATCATAACTTTTTACCAAACGACAAAATTTTAGAATCATCCAAACTGAAAGCATTTGCAGATGACGAAATATCTGTGAATCAGAAAAAATAAAATTGTTTTCGGAAGGCTAGAAAACACTGTGGGAAAAGGAGAAAATGCTGGATAAAACAGGCTGTAACAGAAGTTCCTGAGATGAAAGTTAACGTTGACATTGTATGATAATGAGGCTGCAGAGAGAGCTAAACTTAGCATCAATAATATCCTGATACAGTGGTAATAAATCTTAACTTCTTTCTCAGGGACCTTAAAATTCAGAATTGTGTGGTAAAGGGTTAAAATTTTTTTATCAATCAACACTCACTGAAGCAACAAAAACCAAGCAGCACTTATTGGAGCAACAAAAATGAAGCAACACTCAATCTCTGAATCTCAACATCAGAGGGATTTTACCTAGCGACACAGTTCAGTACAATTACAGGCTGTGACAAGTTCCCAGGATGAAAGTCAACGTTGACATTGTATGATAATGAGGCTGTGGAGAGAGCTAAACTTAGCATCAATAATATCCTGATACATTGGCCATAAATCTTAACCCTTAACCACCCGACAAAATTTTAAATTTGTTCAAACCAAAAGCATTTGTAGACCACAAATCCAATACTACTTACGTTGTAGAAGTTAACTGTACCAGGGTAAAAAACATTATGGGAAAAGGAGAAAATGCTGGTAACCAGCATTTTCTCCTTTTCTCATAATGTTTTTAAAAGTCTTCTTTCTCAAGTTCTTAAAAAGTTTGGATTGTGTGGTAAAGAATAATAGACCTTGTAGGGCTCAATCAGCCTACATACATTTACAGTCTCCAAATGGAACATAAATAGCTGCAAGGTTGCTTTAGTTAGGGGTGTCTTACCAAAGTGGACAGTGTTGACCAAAGATCAGACTGCACATTTTGTGCAGTCTGATCTTGATCTACAGTGTCCGAAATGGTGGGGATAGTTTGTGAAAGGCGCTGTAAGGGTAAGAACAGCAGGTCTAATTATCTATTTTCTGACATGCTGTTGTGCTTACTAAACCCTTAGAGCATCAAACAGTGGGAATTCCTGTCTCCTGTATTATCCTTTACTTTAACCCTTTACCACACAATCTCGACTTTAAATGACCCTGGGGTAGAAGCCTTTTGAAAACATTGTGGAAAAAGGAGAAAATACTGGTAACCAGCATTTTCTCCCTTACCCATGACGTTTTCTACCACATTAGAGCCAGGTTTCATCAGTTGAGCCACATTTAATTTGTCCTATGCAATAGCTTTGGATTTGAAGGTGTCGTTTGGTGGAGTTGACTGAATTTTTCATTTTGTTCCATGGCGCCGTAAACCATTTGATTCAATTAAGTAGGAATTATGCTGCTGAACACCATTTGATTCAGTCAATCAGAATGATTGAGTTGACTGAATAGTGTTTTAAGCTGCTTTCAACATTTCAGTCATACCACAGCTATGGCTCACATTTTTCATGCATGTCCTAAGTTTCACCAATACTAGGCTAGGGCTGTGAAGTGTCTTGCCAAAGGACACTCCCAAAGAAAATGCAGCGCTTCCAGTGAGTTTTGAACCAGGGGACTTCAGGTTACAAGTCCTACACTTTACCACACTGCGCCATGCAGTAATCTTAAGTCAGTTAGAAATTATGATACTGTCTTAAGTTAGAACTAGACTAAAAATATGATTTAGAATAGCTGTTAATATGTAAGCTACTGATCTGATGATATTTATGTCACTTTCCTAAAAAACTTAGGAAGTTTGTATGTAATTTCAATGTACAGATATGCTGGACAGGTAAAAGATTTGTTGATTTAATACATATTTGATTGTACCAAACCTCGCTTCTAAGATACAGGGCTTGAAAGCTGGGGATTGCTAGTTTGGTTCTCAGGCTCGGTAGACTTTTTCCCAAGGATTGATAATAGTCATTGCAACTAGATTCATTCCCCTCTCATCACTGAATTCTATATCGAAGATGTCCATATAGGAAAGCAGCCAGTGGCTTGAAAAGAAGTAGTACTGGTGAAAGATATTCCATGAAAGCATGGATAGGTGTGCTGGCCACCACAGTAAAATGATGAAAATGGTCTATTTACCAGATGACAAATTTGGGACTTATTCAAGTTGAAGGTATTTGCAAATGAGACATTAAATAAGACCCAAAATGTTAAAATTTGTCTACAAAACATGTGGGTTATCAGCATTTTCTCCTTTTTCAACAATACTTTCGAAAGCCTTCTTTATCCGAGGTATTAAAAGTTGAAATGTATGGGAAAGGATTAAACACCAAACTAACAAAGAACACTCAATTGAATAGTAAAATATGTTTGTCTTGATGAAAATTTAGATTTTTTCCCTTTTGCCATGATGTTTTCAAAAGCCATCTATCCTAGGAGCATCTAATTATTTGGTTAAGCTTTTACCAAACAACCGCATGAAAGGAGGATTTGAAAATATTTCCCACAAAGTTATCTGCCCTTTCAAAGGCCCTTTCAAAGGCAAATTCCATAATTTAGGCCACGTTTAATTTGTCGACTGCTAATGCTTTCAATTTTGACAAGTCTCAGATTCTGTTGTCTAGTAAAAGCAGTTAGGGGTAAGCTATCATGGTTATTGGGGGACAAATTCTGATTATAATCTGAGACTTAAAACAGGGAAGGCTATCACAAGGATGCTTGAAAATTACATTGGGCTACAACAATTAAGAGATAAGCATAAAAATACTGATAACTATCAGTTGTTTCTAGGGATGACTCATTTTAACTCTTTACCAGTTGACAAAATATTGGACTGGTCCAATTTGAAAGCATTTGCAGACAATAAATGAAGGGATTTGTTTCAGAAGGTTAGAAAGCAATGTGGGAAAAGGAGGAAATGCTGGTTACCAGCATTTTCTCCTTTTCCCACGGTGTTTTTTCCTTTCTCATGGTTGTTAAAACTCAGGATTGTGTGGTAAATTGTCAACATTAAATGCATTTTTAGACGACGATTTCCAATAATTCAAATATGATTTGTCTTTGACAGGGTAGAAAGCATTGTTGAAAAAATGCTGGTGAGCAGCATTTTCTCCTTTTTCAACAATGTTTTCAACTCCGTTACGAATGTGTATCCCATCCTTTTGGCCTATCATTCAAAATGGACTAAAATTCAAAAAGTCTAAAATTTTGCTTTCTGGTGAGGAGACAAAGCTAACCCTTTACTCCACAATTCCCAGTTTTAATGAACCTGAAGAAGAGGCCTTCTAGAAACACTGTGGAAAAGGAAAAGATGCTGGTAAGCAGCTTTTTTCTCCTTTTCCCACAAAGTTTTCTACCATTTCAAAGACAAATTCCAAAATTTGAACCCGCATTTGATACAAACAAGTATGTCATCTGCAAATGCTTTGGATTTGATCAGCCTTAAAATCTTGTTGTGTGGAAAGGAGTTGATCGTCACTGATCTGCTGCAGACTGAAAATTTGCAGTTAGAAACTCTCTACAGTCCACTACAACCAGACCTCCAGATAAAAGGGAGTGATAGTATTCTAAATCCATTATTTCTCTTCCAAACCCTATGTTGTGGGTACTCATTAGAACTGTCTCAACGAGATGATTTTAATGAGTACCCACAACATAGGGTTTGGTGGAGAGTGATTAATATTTCAATTTTGAAATCAAAATCACTCCCTCTATCTGGAGCTCTAACAACTGTCACTCAGGGTGGCTTAACTCTTTACCAAAGGAAAGCATTTTAGCCCTGTCCAAATTGAAAGCATCTGCAGACGACAAAGTGAAACATTAAAAAGGTAGAAAACATCGTCGGCAAAGCAGAAAATGACTTTTCAAAAGGCTTCTCCATCAGGGTCCTTTAAAGTTGGAATTGTGTGGTAACGGATTAACTCTGTACCAAGCAACAACATTTCAGACTGAACCAAATTGAAAGCATTTTGCAGATGACATATATTGCTCAAATGCTAAAGTTTTTCTTTGAAAAGGCAAAAAACATTGTGCAAAAAGAACATCTCAAAAATGAAAAATATGCAGTACAACCATGAAATAAAAGGGGGAAAAATATTGAAATGTAAAGATGGTCACAAAGATATTTTGAGAAATGAAATTTTGACACATCTTTTAAACTTGTCTTGTCGTCATATAGCATCTCCAAACTGTGGCATTAAAATTTTAATTTGTATCCGTTTTATAACATGCAATGTACTTAACTTGAAGACAGGCAATAAAAAAGAAACTTGTAACAAATAAAACAATTGCACAATTTAAGCAATTTCATGACTTTTCGCATCAGTATTTCAAGAGCATTACATTGCAGACTGTTTTGGTCAAGTCTATAAAACACACACTGGCTTTAAAATTAAGTGCTTTTTGTCGTGACATACTTTCTCCAATATGTAATCTAAGGTAATCAACATGACATTTCCTATATTATGAAATCAATATTAGTTAATGCTATTTTTCACCATTCAAACTGTCTTATTGTAAACGGAAATTAAACTTTGATTCTTTATTTGTCTTTTACTATTTATTTTAGATTTACACGATTTGACTACCACAGTCCATTATTGACTGATAAAAGTTTGCTCTTTTATGGTTCACTTCTTAATATACATGTACAATGATCTATGGCTTTTCTCTTTACCAAACAATCCTGAGTTTTAACAACCTTCTGAAGGATAACATTGAAAACATTGTGGAAAGAGAAGAGGAAATGCTGGTAAATTTTACCATTTCAAACTAGGTTTTCAACCCTTTCAAAGGTTAACCTGCTAGGTAAGTGAAATGAAATGAAAATTTCAAGTCTATAGTAAAACCACATTTTTTTTCAATTCCAAGGTATTTTTGAGGGAAAAGAATCCCCTTATCAGTGTGTGTAGATCCAAAATCAGACTGCACATTTTGTGCAGTCTGATCTTGGATCTACACTGTCCACAAAAGGTCATCACAGCAGTCCAAGGGTTGAAATTGTAGACTTCAAGGTGCTTACAACCCCAGGGGCTTTTTCTGACAGTGTAGATCAAGATCAGCCAGCACAGAACATACAGTATAACCTAGGGTCAAGACTAACTGGTATATTTTTCAGAAAGCCTGATTTAACCCTTTACCAAACAACAAAATTTTAGACCTGCCCAAATTGAAAGCTTTAGCAGACAAGAAAATAATTGTGACAAAAAAAAGAAATTATTTCACCTTTGAAAGGGTAGAAAACATGGGAAATATGCTGGTTACCAGCACTTTCTCCTTTTCCCAAAATGTTTTTAAAAGGCCTTTTCCTTTGCGTCGTTAATACTCGGGATTGAGTGGTAAGGGATTAAACATCCTTTAATTTGCAATAACTGCTAGAATTGTTTAACTCTTTACCACACAATCATGGGTTTTAATGACCCTGAAGAAAAAACCTTTTGAAAACATTGTGGAAAAAGGAGAAAATGCTGGTTACCAGCATTTTCTCCTTTTCCCACAATGTTTTCTAACCTCCCAAAAACAATTTTCAATTTTTGAGTCACATTTATTATGTCGTCTGCAAATGCTTTCAATTTGGACCGGTCTAAAATTTTGTCATTTGGTAAAGAGTTAACAGATCAGTTGCATCAGTCTCTATTTTAACCCTTTACTAAACGTTTCTGTGTTTTCACTACCCTAAGGAAAGAGGCTTCTGAAAACAACAGGGGAACAGAAGAAAAGTTGGTACCCCGTAACTGGCTTTTGTGGACAGTTTAGGTCAAGATCAGACTAAACAGAACTGAGCCTAATAGAGCAGTTGGTAGAGTATACGACTTGAAATCAGGGAATCGGCAAATTTCTTTCCAAGGATTGATAAAAGTCATTTCGACAAGATTCATTCCTCTCTCACCACTTATCAGTGTTTCAATGATGCTTAAGGGGGACAGCAGCCAGTGGCTTGGTAAATAATTTGTGTGAAGAACTGGTAACAGAAACTCTAGGAAAGAATCAACTGTCGCAGCGATGTAACTGAAATAATGTTGCAAATGGTGTTAAAAACCATAAAAACAAAGACACAAACCATGTATTAGCTGTTGAAAATGTGCAGTTTCAGTATTCTATTCAATGGAGAAAGAAACAAGTCAAAAAATACAGGATATGACAAAAGTTGGCATTTGATATAAAATTTTGTTAAACGAGTCTGGGAAAATTGTTAGTAAGTAAGTCTCTAGTGCTTGGTTAATTATCAAAAGGTTCCCCTTTTAATAACTAACAACTTGTTAAAGGTTTGAAGCAAATAACTTCAGTAATAATAGAGATACTATAAAATGTCAAAGTTTTTTCACGATGCCGCAGATTGCTACGCCACCAGGCTAAGACAATACCTCGACATTCTCTTTGAAGGCAGCCGAGCCAATAATACAAATCTCAGCTTTACCACAATCATCAATTTCTCCATTAAGGTGACCATGAAATTTATGTTGGACATTGTTTTTTGGAAATAATAGGTAAGAAAACAATGTCTGAACATGTGACTTCACATAACCACCTTACATGAAATCACAGAACCTTAGTTCAAAGGTGCCTAAGATCCATTGAAAACAAGGCACATTATGTGAAAAAATACAAAACTTTACTAAATTGCATAGAAAGCAATAAATGCTATCAGTTTCATGGTATTCATGTAAAAAGCCCTGGAACAGAACAGAGTTCATATGATCATCAATCAAATAAATCCCCTCCCGTCTAAAAACAACAATATTCAATTAATATACTACATACCAATCAATCTGTATATCGGATATCGGTCCATTTACTCGCATCTACAGTCTGTTCTCTAAATTCAACTTAAGCCTTCAATCTCAGAATAATCTCCTACACTAAGAACATTTTCTGCCTGTCCACCTTCCATACAGCAGTTTGTCTCTTCTCCCTAAACAAATCACTTCATATTGAGTCTATTTTCAAAGTATATTTAGCCCATCAAATTGCATCCCAGTATTGAAATCTGTCAGCACGATATATTAACAATCTACCAGAATTATTGGAAAAACATGCCAATCTGTGGACTATGGTCCACTATTACGCATCTATATAACAATATGGTTGCTCCCCAATCAAGCTAACGACGGCACAAACTGCGGGACACACTTGGGAAAAATCTTTGATTCCAGTATTCATACCAAGTATGTAAACATAGGGTGTGATATGAATTAAAAGGAGCTTCAAATGAAGTATAACATCCTAGTTGCTATTCATGTTATTTACAATTTTACCATTCATAAAACAATTACCACACAATCTCGACTTTTAATGAGCCTGAGAAAGAAGCCTTTTGAAAATATTGTGGGAAAAGGAGAAAATGCTGGTAACCAGCATTTTCTCCTTTGCCCATAATGTTTTCTATTTTTCCCTAAAAGAATGTCCATGTCATTTATTTTGTTGTCTGCAAATGCTTTTAATTTGCACCTGTCGAAAAATTGATCTTCTGGTAAAGAGTTAAATGAGGTCCATTTCAACCCTTTACCCGTGGTCCTGACGTAAATGACCCCTAAAGGAGAAAACCTTTGGAAAACATTGCAGAAAAAGGAGAAAATGCTAACCAGGTGACCTGCATTTTCTTTTCACAATGTTTTTTACCCCCTACATAGAAAAATTCTATCATTTTAGCCACATTTACTGGTAATTTGCGATCTGCAAACATTTTCAATGCTGGTTTTGGCTGAAATTTTGTGTTGTTTCACCCTTTACCACACAATCCCAAGTTTTAATGACCCTAATGAATGGGGCTTTAGAAAACATTATGAGAAAAGGAGAAAATTCTTACAACCATTCGATTTGTTGTTTGGGAATGCTTTTCAATTTGGACAAGTCTATAATTTTCTAGTCTGGAAAAGGGTCAAAACTTGATGCCAATAAGAGAGCTGTTGCCATAGTATGAATGACATATTGTTGAATGTGGCGAATTGTGCAAATTGAAGGAAAAATAAGTAGTTATTTAACTCTTTACCAAACAATAAAAATTTTAGACTTGTCCAAACTGAAAGCATTTGCAGACTACAAAAATAAATGTTATTCAAGAATTGAAATTTGTTTTACGATGGGTAAAAATCATTGTGTGAATAGGAGAAAATGGTGTTTACCAGCATTTTCTCCTTTTTCCATGATGTTTTCAAAAGCCATCTTCATCAGGATTGATAAAACTTGGGATTTTGTGGTAAAGAGTCATTGGAAACACCTTAATCTAGATCTGTTTTATTTTGTTGCTTCTAATGACGAATTCTTACATGACCTGGCATAAATGAGGCCTGATCACTTATCCATTTGCAATAAACCTCGCTACATACTGAGAAAACCAGTGGTAAAAATATTATTATTGATTAACTCAGCTTTATATCCCTATATATATATCAAATGTCTCGGATACAAGACTTGATCAACATTGGTCACAAACAAGATAAATACTTCAAGTCTCAAAGATATGGAACCGGACTTTTTCCAGGACGAAACGAGAATAAACTCCCTTCTATCAATAGATTAATTAACACTTCTCTTCCAGACAACAAAAATTTACGACTTTTCCAAAGTCAGAGCATTTGCTGATGACTTTTTAGAAATAGCTAAAATGATCCGGCTTGTCTTAGAAAGGGTAGAAAAACCTTGTGGGAAATGGAGAAGATGCTGAGATCCAGCATTTTCTCCTTTTTCCACACTGTATTCAAAAAGCTTTCTTCCAACAGGTTATAAAATCACTGGGTTGTTTGGTAAAGGGTTAACTCTTTGCAAGATGACAAAATTTTAGACATGTCCGAACTGAAAGTACCTGCCCACTACAAATTAATGTAGCTCAAATGATGGGATTTATCTTTGAATGGGTAGAAAACACTGTAGAAAAAGGAGAAAATGCGAGTCACTAGCATTTTCTCCTTTTCCCACCATATTTTTAAGTCTTCTTCCGCAGGGTCATAAAATCAGGGGGCTATTTGGTAAAGTGTTAAAACCTCTATCCAACAAGTCTTTTCATGGTGTTTTCTATAAACAGTGGTAAAAACACATTGATTCAAATCATTTTTGACTTGAGACTGGACAAAAAAATCCTTGTTAAAGTACTCGACTGTCTGATGGATGTGCCAAGCTAGGTCACACAGTCAATAGCTTGCAAGACTTGAGACCAGGGGGGTTGCTGGTTTGAATCCCCAGCTCAACCAGTATCTCCTTGAGAATTGATGATTGTCATTGTGACAGGGTTCGTTCCTCTCTCATTGTTCATTGTTTCTATGATAGTTGCGTGGGAAAGCAGCCAGCTTGGGAAGAACATTGTAAAAGTACTGGTGAAAAAAAAAAAGAACTCCAGGGAAACATGGATAGGTGCAATTGCTGCCCCATTATAACTAATTTTGAAATAAATAATGTTGAAACGGTGTTAAACACCAAACAAACAAAGTAATGGATGTGTATACAACAAAATTTCAGAGTTACAACTCTTTACCACATGACAAAATTTTAGACTGGTTCAAATTGAAAGCATTTGAAGACAACAAACTATATGTTGAACAAATTGGGAAATTTTTGTTTGAAAGGGTAGAAAATATTGTGAAAAAAGGAGAAAATGCTGGTTATCAGCATTTTCTCCTTTTCCGACAACGTTTTAAAAAGTCCTTTTCATCGGGGTCGTTAAAACTCGGGATTGTGTGGTTAAGGGGTAATGCTGTTCATCCAGCCAGTGCATCTCATCCGCACTTCCTTTGATGTTTTTTATCATTACCTTCCAATATTTTTCAGCATTCCTGCCAAAGCAATTGTTACAACAAGCGAGTGGCAACAAAGCACAAACCAGATAACTGCAACCATAGTTCATAGAATTTTGTCAAAAAGTTGAAGAGATACTGGTCCATAATGGAAATATACATCAAGTATTAAATAAAAACAAGAGGGCCATTGGCCCTAAAAAGCTCACCTGAGTAAAGTTATCTACAGTTGAAGAGATCCTGGTTTTAATGATGTGAAACACATGAGTGTAATCAACCCACTTTTGGACCTTACATGGCAAAATTCATAAATTGTTCAAGATATCATCAAGATAAATATTTGACAAAGTTTCATGAGCATCAAGCTGAAAATGTGGCCTTTACTGTGCACACAAGGTTTATGTAGGATTTGGCCCAGTGACCTACTTTTTGACCCAATCTAACCTAATTTCAAACTTGTCCAAGATATCATCAAGACAAACATTCTGACCAAGTTTCAAAAGTATCAGGCTAAAAATGTGACCTCTACTGTGCACATAAGGTTTTTCTAAGATTTGGCCAAGTGACTTACTTTTTGACCTGATGTAACCCAATTTCAAAGCTGTTCAAGATATAATTAAGCCAAATAATCTGACCAAGTTCCATGAGTATCAGACTGAAATTGTGGCCTTTAGAGTGTACACAAGGTTTTTCTTTGATGTGGCTCAGTGACCTACTTTTTGACCTGACATGACCCAATTTCAATCACGTCGAAGATATCAACAAAACAAACAGTCAAAGTTTCATAATTAACTGGCTGAAAATGTAGCCTCTGGAGTGCAGACAAGGTTTTCTAAAATTTGGCCCAGTGACCTACTTTTTGACCCTACATGACCCAATTTCAAACTTGTCTTAGATATTATCGAGACAAAATAATATGACCTAGTTTCCTGAGTATCAGGCTAAAAATGTGGCCTCTAGAGTACACACATGGTTTTTCTAAGATTTGGCCCCAGTAACCTACTTTTTGACCCAACATGACCCAATTTCAAATACTACCAAGATATTATTAAGGCAAATAATCTGACTTAGTACCATAAGTACCAGGCTAAAATTGTGGCCTATAGAGTTTACAAAAGGTTTTTCTAAGATTTGGCCCAGTGACCTACTTTTTGACCCGACATGACCCAATTTCAAACCGTCCGAGATATTATTTAGACAAACATCCTAACCAAGTTTCAAGATCATCAGGCTGAAAATGTGGCCTCTAGAGTGCACACAAGGTTTTTCTGAGACTTAGCCCAGTGACCTACTTTTTGACCCAACATGACCCAATTTCAAACAAGTCTAAGATTTTATCCATACAAACATTCTGACCACGTTTCAAGAGCTTCAGGCTGAAAATGTGGCCTCTAGAGTGGACACAAGGTTTTTACACCTACTTTTTGACCCAACATGACCCAATTTTGAATTTGTCCAAGATTTATCAAGACAAACATTCTGACCACGTTTCAAGAGCATCGGGGTGAAATTTGGCTTCTAGAGTGCACACAAGGTTTTTCTAAGATTTAGCCCAGTGACCTATTTTTTACCCAACATGCCCCAATTTTGAACTTGTCTGAGATTTTATCAAGACAAACATTCTGACCAAGTTTCATAACTATCTGACAGAAAATGTAGCCTCTAGAGTGCACATAGGGTAAACGTTGACGACCCGGACGACACACAACGCACACAGCATGACCACAAAAGCTCACCTTGAGCTCAGGTGAGCTAAAAAAATATATATATCAGATATCATAAGGAACACAAGTATGTAGTTTCATCAAATTTCATCAAAGATTTTAGAAGATATCTGTCCGCATGGACGGACAATGCAAATATATATCCCCTTGTCTTCGGCAGGGGATATCAAGCACACGGTATGCATGTGTCAGCTTTCTGCTAAAGTTGCTCTCATCGAATATTTTAAGTCAAAAAGCATAGTTGTGTCCAAAATATTTTGATGGTTACCTGCCCCTGTTGTTTTGGTTCTCCTTTTCATATTTAACAACTAGTTTGAGTTTAAAGTTAAATTCTTCCATAATGATGAGATATAACATATCAAAGTTTCTTAAAATTCTGGGTTAAAAAAAGGGGGCATAACTGTGTCAAAAATAGTTTGATGGTTACCTGCCCTTGTATGGCTTTCCCTTTTGATAATTAACCCTTAAAGTGCCTTTCACGACTATGGTTGCATTTGCGGCCAGTGTAGATCAAGATCAGGCTGCACAAAACGTGCAGCCTGATCTTTGATCTACACTGTCCGCTTTGCTGAATCACTGTAGACAAACACAACCATGAAATTGCAATTATTTGGGTTGTATTTCTAGGATGAAAACGTCTGGCAGGTTTATTCGGCGCTCTAAGGGTTAACTAACAACTTGTCGAAGTTTGAAGTAAATATCTTCTGTAATGACAGAGATACTAGAGAATGTCAGAGTTTTTGCAAGATGTCACGTAGATGCAGCCAACAACAGGGCCATGACAATACCTCAACGTTTTCTTTAAAAAAAGCAATTTAAGCTAAACACTGAAAATTGTCTTTGAAAGGGTTGAAAACGTTGTTGGGAAAGCAGAAAATGCTGATGACCACCATTTCTTCTTTTTCAATCATGTTATAAAAGCTTTCTTCTTTAGGGTCGTTTAAAGTTGGAATTGTTTGGTAAACAGTTAATGCAGACAAAAAGATAAAGACATCCAACATTTCGATAGAAATGCCTTCAGCTTCAACTGATATATCTATCCCAGCAGACAAGCCCCAACACTTTGCCGAGCCTGTCTCATTGGCATTCATTAGCCCTTCACCTCACAACCCCAAGTTTAAAGAACCCTAAGTAAGAAGGCTTTTGAAAACATTGTGGGAAATGGAGAAAATGCTTGTAACCAGCATATTCTCCTTTTCCCACAATGTTTTCCAGCCTTTCAGAGACAAATCCCATCTTTTGAGGCACATATAATTTGTTGTCTGTAAACTCTTTTAATATGGATCAGTCTCAAAAATTGTCATTTGGTAAAGAATTACAGAAAGGTAATTATGCTTATGATATCACAATGTCAATAGAATGTTCAAGCATTGGGAAAGAGTGATTCCTGTTGCAATGACTTCCACAAAATCTCCTATTCCCAACATGTTCTCTAAAGCCTTCAACTTAGGCGCCATTAAAACATGGGATTGTTTGGTAAATGGTTAAGAGATACATTTAACTGAAGGTTAACACAACAAACAGTGTTTCATATCAAAGCATACAAAAACCTAAACACATACAAAAAATAAATGCTAAATCCTTGTACAGGACAATTGGTGAATGACTGAAAGCAGGGTCCCTTTGTTGAAATATCTAACTTTTTCTGTCTTACAAGAAGGGTATCTGGGACAACAGGGAAACCTGACACTCCATGGGTCCTTTCCTTCTTGTCACCAGATGAGATTTTAAACAAATCCATAGTGAAAAAAAATAATCCTGATGACAAATCAAAAAGTGCTCAAATGAAGGTAGTAATTCTTGAAAGGATAGAAATTATTGTGGGAAAAGGCAAAAAAGCTGCAGGTGTACAAGCATTTTTTCCATCTCGAACAGTGTTTTCAAAAATTCTCTCAGGTTGGTACAAACAGGGGAGCATTTGGCAATGAGTTAAAACATACTTTAATGAAACAGTAACTGTGCACCATATATTTTAGGCTTTACCATCAACTGATACAACTGTCAGTAGGAGAAACTTTTGGTACAAAAGGTGCAAATATAGAAAGCATTCTGGGAAAAGGAGAAAGTACGTGTGACAAGGATTGCTTCTCTTCCCCCAAAATAATTCAAAAGAAGCAAGCCGGCCTTCAAAAATTAAAATATAATGGTCATCAAAACAATCTTCTTCTATCATCATCATCATCATCCTATCATTATCATTATAACCAATATTATTATTATTGTCATCATCAAAATGTTTTTTATTGCGACACTGAAAAAAAAAAATGAAAAGAACTTTTTGTGATAAAAATTTGCATGTTACTGTCTTGAGATGAATATTTGCACGCCATTTACTAAATCTTTACCTTTATCCAAATGTCTCCATTATTACCTGTCCTTTTAACCCTTTACTGCACAATCTCGAGTTTTATCAACCCTGAGGTAGATGGCTTTGGAAAACATTGTGGTAAAAGGAGAAAATGCTGGTAACAAGTATTTTCTCCTTTTCAACAAAGTTTTCTGCCCTTTCACTCACAAATTCTATCATTCGAGCCACATTTATCGTCTGCAAATGCATCCAGTATGGACAAGCCCAACATTTCGTCATTTGATTAAGGGTTAAAAAGGGTTTTTGAACTGCAACATGAAAAATAAACCAGGAAGCAACAGAAAAAGGTAAGGGAGGAAAAAAATTCTGTGACAAGTGTTAAAATTTACTTAAAACCCCTTTTCCATTTCTATGGTGATTGTAAATCCTTTCATTGCCTGAATGGGGCTCTGTATTTATCCTATATCTATACAATGAATACCTTATTTCTTTAACTCTAAAAACGACAAAAATTTTGAGCAGTCCAGATTGAAAGCATTTGCAAACAACAAAACAAATGTTACTGAAAAGTTGAAATTCGATCTGGGATGGGCAGGAAACATTGTTAGAAAAGGAGAATATGCTGGTTACCAGCAATTTCTCCTTTTCCCACAATGTTTTCAGAAGGCTTCTTCCACAGGGTTGTTAAAATTTGTGATTGTTTGATAAAAGGGTTAAACATTTATGCCACACAATCCCAGTTTTAACAACCCTGAGAAAAAAGTCTTTTAAAAGCATTGTGGGAAAAGAAGAAAATGCTGGTAACCAGCATTTTCACCTTTTCCCACAATGTTTTCCACCCTTTCAGAGTCAGATTTCATCAAAATGAGTCACAACTAATTTGTCATCTGCAACAGCTTTGAATTTGGATGTGTGTAAAATTTTGTCATTTGGGGAAAGAGATAAACATTTATGCCCAATTTTCAAAAAAACTTCAAACAACTTTACTCTCTAATCCAATCAACTCAACAGCAGCTGTTACTAATACCATGCTGCCTTCTTTTCATATTTATATGGTGATGCAATTGTTAAAACTGCTTAACTCTTTAACTCTTTACCTGACAACAAAAATTTTGACTTATCCAAATCCAAAGCATTTACAGATGACAAGTTAACCCTTTACCACACAATCCCGAGTTTGAAGAAAGCTTTTAAGAACATTTTGAAAAAAAGGGAAAATGCTGGCAACCAGCATTTTCTCCTTTTCCAACATTGTTTTCTACCCTATCACAGACAGAAATCATCACTTAAGCAGCATTTATTTTGTTGTCTGCATATGCTTTAAATTTGGTCGAAGCCAAAATGTCTTTTGGTAAAGAGTTAAATGAGGCTAAACCATGAAATTTGTCTCTGAAAAGGCAGAAAGCAGAGTTAAAGGGATAAAATGCTGGTAACCAACATTTTCTCCTTTTCCAACTTTGTTTTCAAAAGCCTCCTTCCTTGAGGTTGTTAAAACTCAGGATTGTGTGGTAAAAGGGGTAACAAACAACAAAATGTTACACTGTTCTGGATTCATTTAGCATTTGCAAATAAAAAATCAAATCTTGTTTGATGATGGGATTTGTATTTCAAACAGTGGAAACATTATGGGTAAAGGAGAAAATGTTGGTACACAGCACTTTCTCCTTTCACCACAATATTTTCAAATGTCAACTTCCACAGAGAACTCAAAATACAGGATCAATTGGTGACAAAATAACTCTTTACCAAGTGTGATTTTACCATCCTGAGGAAGGTTTTTGATCTCATTGCACTTTAGCCACAGTAGTACACAAAACATCAGACATGAGATCATTCTGTGCAGTCTTATCTTGATCTTAACCATTTACCAAATGAGAAAATTTTACACTTTTCCAAATTGAAAGCATTTGAAGACAACAAATAAGATAAGACTCATGTGGAGAGATTTGTCTGTAAAAGAACAGAAAACATTGTGGGAAAAGGAGAAAATGCTGGTTACCAGCATTTTCTTCTTTTCCAACAATGTTTTCAAAAGGCCTCTTTCTCAGGGTTGTTAAAACTTGGGACTGTGTGGTAAAACAGTTAACTGTCCCTAAATAGGCATGGAAGCTGTCTTATGTAGAGGTTAATGAGTGAGAAGTGCTCTGGTAACAGGGATCTTAATGCATCTCCTGATGTACAATACAAGCAAGTCACAACAAAACTATGGATCTACAAAATCCATTTTGTCTAATAACCAACTGAATCATCAGGCACACTGGTCCTTCCACAGGCAGAATCGCAATATGTTTCGACCAAGGTCAGCCTGTGCAGGCTAACCTGGTTCGATACTTTTTGCAGATCCATTAAGCCTCCTTTTCACATGCCCAAATATAAACTGTCAAAGATTATAATGTGGGGAGGGGGGAGGTAGGCATAAAGGGGGACAACTCAATTGCTGTTTATGAAAGATATTCCACTTGTGAAGAACATTTCAATACTAAACAGCAGACCTTTACTCTTTAATAAACAACAAAAATTTAAGACTGGTCCAAACTAAAAGCATATGCAGATGACGTATCAAATTTAACTGAAATATTGGTAATTGTTTGTGAATGTGTAGAAAACTTTGGCAAAACAACATTTTCTCTGCTATCAAAGACAAATTCCATCATCTGAGCAATATTTAAATTGTTGTCTGCAAATGCTTTTAATTTATACAAGTCTAAGATTTTGTCATGTGGTGAAGAGTTAAACCATCCTTAATTGATCTTAGTCTGTTTTTTTACGAATTTTCTATATTTCAAAGTAACACCATTTCTGATTGGCTAACCCAATCAGAAGTGGTAAAATTACTTTCTAAATTTAGAATTAGACTAAAAATATAATTAACTCTTTAACAAACGACAAAATTTAGGACTCGACCAAATTGAAAGCATTTGCAGATGACAAATTAAAAGTAGTGCAAATAATGATTTCTGTCTTTGATAGGATAGAAAACATTGTGGGAAAAGGAGAAAATGCTGGTTGCTAGCATTTTCTCCATTTCCCACAATGTTTTCAAAAGCCTTTCTCACCGGGGTCGTTAAAACTCGGGATTGTGTGGTAAAAGGTTGAGAATAGGTTACCAAATACAGGTTGTGAAATATTTTGTACAAATGAATACTTAGATGGCAATTTCTCCAATTTCTGCAATGTTTATATCATATGTTATCTGTCTGTAGCAGATGGTTGAAAATAAATCTGTGGGCATGAAAAAATGATTCTTTTACAAACGGTGAAGTAGCTTACAGAAACTAACCTGTCGCTATACAGATATACAAAAATGTCCATAAAAGTGTCAAAAAGGATAAACTTTTAACCCTTTACCAGACAACAAAATTTTAGCTTCGTCCAAATTGAAAGCATTTGCAGACGACAATTTCAGTGTGGCTCAAATGGTGCACCATTCCTAAAACAAATTCCAATTCCAGAGTCACATTTATTTTGTTGTCTGCAAATGCTTTCACTTTGAACAAGTCCAAAATTTTGTCGCTTGGGGAAGAGTTGGTGAAAAGGTAATGCCAAATGGCCCAATGGATGAAATGCAAAGAGTGGAAAAAGAGCTAATTTCAATGCTTGCAAAAGGGGGAAAAGAGCAAAATTTAATGCTTGCACAACGTAAGTGCTCCTTTCTCCACATCATTTCAAAATGATGCCCACTGCAAATGCATAAAATGTCATAAAAATGTGTATGACAATGGGCTAAAAGAAAGACAAAACCTGACAAAAGATTATAATTTATAATCAAAGTATCAGAGAGCCCACCTGAATTTATGTCCCTGCAGGAAACGTTTGACTTACTCCCTAAAAACCGATTAAATAAGTAGACACACACACAAAGGTGAAACAGGAAATCTTTCAATGATTGAGTAAATATAAATATAGATATTAGTGTAGGGCCCAGGTAACAGGCCTTTTTATAATCCCGAAACCAAGGTAGCTCCCCTTTTTTTTTAAATTTTACCCGAGTTAGTAACTCTCATTATCTTTGATAATCCCACAGTTTTATCCTGAGGTAGAAAGAAGGCTTTTGAAAACATGGTCTGAAAAGGAGAAAATGCTGGTTATACCAGTATTTTCTCCTTTTCCTGCAATGTAATGTGAGTTTATAAGATATATTCAATCATTTGAACCATACTTGATTTCTCGTCTGCAAATGCTGTCAAGATCTAGAAGCTTAACCCTTTACAAAACAATCCCGAGTTTTAACGACCAAGAGAGGAAGGAAGGCTTTTGGAAAACTTGTGGGAAAAGGAGAAAGTGCCGGTAACCAGCATTTTCTCCTTTCCTCACAATGTTTTCTACCCTTATCTAGAGAACTCCAACATTTTTGAGTTAGGTTTTGTCGTCCACAAATACTTTCAATTTGGGTAAGTCCAAAATTTTATGATTTAGTAAAGAGTTAAACTTCTGTTAACTGGTAAAGAGTTCACCAAACAAACCTGCGTTTTAACGAATCTGTGGAAAACAAATTTTAAAAACATTGTGGAAAAAAGGAAGAAATACTTGATATCAGCATTTTCTCTGTTTTTCACCATGTTTTCTTAAGTCTCAAAGTCAAATCAAGTAATTTTTGGTGTGCAATTGAAAATTTCCAACAATGTTGTCTATCCCTTCAAATTTCCAATCATTTGAGCCATATACAACGCTTTAAATTTGGACAAGTCTAAAGTTCTTTATTTGGTGAAGAGATATCACAAAACAAATGAGTAAATTGCTCTGTAAAAAGGGGGCTCAATGCATCTGCAAAAAAGTATCAATCCATGTCAGCCTGCGCAGTCCATGCAGGCTGACCTGAGTTGAAACTTTTTGCTATGAGTAAACTTTCTGCATGTCCTAGAACTGTTCCACCTTTCAGCAGGTTGTTACTTATGTGATGACTTGCATTATATAATGCATCACAGTGAAGCATTATACTCCTTTTGCTAGAGCATGGCTAAAATATTTTATTTGGCACTCAGTGGGGTAAACTGAGCCCTTATAGCTCAGTTGGTAGCGTACAGGACGTGAGACCAGAGGTTGCTGGTTTGAATCTCCAGCTTGGCCAATTTCTTTCCAAGGATTGATGACAGTCATTGCAACAGGATTCATTCCTCTCTCACTGCTGACAATTGTTTCGAGGGTGGTTATGTGATACTGATTAATCTTCTACAGTTTAGGGTAAAAAAAAAACGTGAAACATGTAGACATTGGGTATCAGATCAAACAATAGATGCAAAATCTGGATGAAATAGTTGGGAAAACATTGTGACAAATGCAGACATTGTTCATTTCAGACAATCTACCAGTTTATGTGGTGTTTAACTCTTTACTTCACAATCCTGTCTTTTAACAACCCTGAGAAAGAACGCTTTTGAAAACATTATGGGAAATGGAAAAAATCCTGGTAACCAGCATTTTCTCCTAAACTGTAGAAGATTAATCAGTATCTGTCAATATTGTTTTATCAAATAGATTTTATGTATGCTTGTGTTTAACACTATTTTCAATAGCATTTTCTCCTTTTCCCACAATGTTTTCAAAAGGCTTCTTTCCCAGGGGCGTCAAAAGGCGTCATTGTGCAGTAAGGGGTTAAGGACGCTTCAAGAAACACCTGTATGAGGTAAAATTGTAAAATACAGGATGAATTTGAGATATCTAGAAGTGTGACTTTACATAATTATTTTCCTGTTTACCCTTTACCAAATAATTATGTCTTTTAATAATCACGAAAAAATGCTTTTGAAAGCTTTGAGGTAGAAGGCTTTTGAACACATTGTAGGAACAGGAAAATGTAACCAGCATTTTCTCCTTTTCCCATAATGTTTTTAACTCTTGCCCAAACAACTCCAATAATTTGAGTCACATTGAATTTTTCTGTAATTGCTTCAATACTGAAGAGCCTCCAATACTGTCATTTGTAAATTATTGACTCTTTATTATTAACTCAGACTGCAAAACTTTAGACATGTCCAAATTGAAGGCTTTTGCAGAAGACAAATTAACCCTTGTATTGCTGAATAAGATAAATGACAGGTTTCAGGCTGTAGTAAAAACCCAAATCTTGCTATTATTTTGGGGGGAGAAATATCTCCTTATCGGACAGTGTAGATCCAAGATCAGGCTGCACGTTCTGTGCAGTCTGATCTTGATCTACACTGTTCCCAAAAGGTCAGTGAGTCGTGCTTAGCAGCCTAAGGATTAATAGTAGTTAAAAAGATGGAAATGGTCTTCGAAAGGACAGAAAACCTAATGTGAAATGGAGACAATGCTGGTCACCTGGTTCAATGGCCAATCCCAGACAAGCCCCCATCTTACGAACATAAAAGTTCCCAACAAATACATAGCTCAAATATAAACCGCTCCGGCTGGGATTCGAACCTGTGCGGCAAATATCTTCGTTTAATGAGGTCTGAAAGACCAATACACTAACCCCTGAGCTAAAGAAAATTCTTCCTAACCAAGTCCTATTTATAAGCCCCTACGTATGTTATTTTTCATTCTGACATTCATCGTGTACATAGGGTCTTATCAGCTCCTTCATAGTTTCCTTTAGCAAACTCCGACATCGAATTTTGTCGCTGTTTGAACAGCAAATTTGGGTACTTTCAAGTGAACATGTTCAATAAAATATACATCAGAAGTAAGACAAATGAATAATTTCTCGATTGAAAAAGGATATTTGTCCAAAACTTGCCTATTTATGAGCTAAATCCATTCCGATTCAACACCACTCTGTTTTGTTATGAATTGCCGTGGAAGAGATATGATTGTTCCGAATGAACCGTCATGTGCGGGTCAATGCAACTTACAGAATGGTATTATGTCTTTCTTTAAAACGAAATTTTGTTCGCTTCGGTCTTGTTTGATTATTGTAACAGATTTTGTTCATAAACTTAAAGTCAGTTCTTATTTGTTATGCAACCGTCTGCATGACTGAAAAACATGGCGGCGACTCTGTCCGCAATCCAACTTGCGAGTGATTTTATTGAATTCTGAATGAATCTGCCCATTATTTATCTAGACAGCGGCTGAATATTTTCAAAAAAAGTTCTACCTACAGGTAAATGAAGTTCTCTTTCGTTATAATACTGGTTTTAGAGAGATCGGATTTGCTACATAGAACTGAATGGGACCCGTTTAGACGTTACATGCAATAAGGAAAATCAAATGTGAAATGTCCGATGATAAATGTTGAAAGGTAAATAAGCATGTATACATCTAAATATTTGGACTATTCCTAACCCAGCTGTCAGGTACTGATTTACACGGGAAAAAGCTATGCTGTAAGGAGGGAGCACCACATGCATTGCCAACACTCATTGCAGTTGCTTTTGGAAATAGACTGATTCTCAGTGAAAAATTCCAAGTAGAAAAAGGGGCATAACCATGTCAAAAATATTTTGATGGTTACCAGCCCCAAAACTGGGTTTTCCTTTTGATAGTCGACAGCTAGTCCAAGGTTGAAGTAAATATCAGTAATACCAGAGATATTATAAAATGTCAAAGTTTTTGCATGACGAGGACGCACACAACAGGGCTATGTTAATACCTCAGTGTTTTCTTTGAAAACAGCTGAGTTAAAAAAACAAGGACTAGCAGAAATGGGCGGGATAAGGAGTTTCTCTACTTACATGCTCACAATCAGTTAGATCATTATCACAATTCTTCGACACTATTAATTTTCAGTTTTCTTATGGCTGCCAGTGCGCTTATTCATGTATTCCTGGAATCTATGTTACCTGCAATCTGAACAACCACCCTTTCCAAAACCAGCCAACACAACCTTGACATTGCAATAGTTCAACCCTTTCCACTGAACACACCTATTTTATTAACCTTTGCCACACGATTCCAAGTTTTAACAACTCTGAGGAAGATTAGGCCTTTAAATGCTAAATGTATGAAACGAAAATTTCCACTCTGTAGTAAAAACCCAAATTTGCAAATATGTTTCAAATTTGATTTCATCAGAAAGAAAATACCCTATTGGACAGTATAGATCAAAGATCAAACTGAGCATTTTTTGCAGTCTGATCTTGATCCATACGTAAAAGTGCCCCTAGTTGTGCTTATCAGCCTTAGGGTTAAAACATGGGATTGTGTGGTAAAGAGTTAAATCTTTCAGAATTAAAATGGATCAGTGCAAGAAAGTTACATGTAAGACAATTTTCTCAGAAAATTCTAAGGTATTATCAAGCACCATCTTTGATCTTTCATGATTCAAGATTATCTGTTAACTCTTAACCCTTTACCACACAAGCCCAAGTTTTAATGACCTTGATAAAGAAAGCTCTTTCAAACATTGTGGGGAAAGGCGTAAATGCTGATAACCAGCATTTTCTCCTTTTCCCACTATGTTTTCTACCATTTCAAAGACAGAAACCATCTTTTGAGAAATACTGATTTGTCATCTTAAAATGCTTTTAAACCCTTTACCACACAATCCCAAATTTAAACTACCCTGGAGAAGAAGGTTTTTGAAAAAATTGTGGGCAAAGTAGTAAATGCTGGTAATCAGCATTTGTTCCTTTTCCCACACTGTTTTTTACCCTATCAAAGACAGAAATCATCATTTGAGCTAACTCTGATTTGTCTTTTGCAAATGCTTTCAATTTGACAGAGTGAAAAAATTTTGTTACTTTGTAAAGTTAATTTGGACAAGTCTAAAACTTGGTTCTGTGTTATGGGGTTAACCAAATGACAAAATTTTACTCTGCTCCAAATTGAAAGTATTTGCAGATGAGAAATTATACGTTGCTCATACAATGGAAGTTGTCTTAACTCTTTACCACACAATCCCCAATTTTAACGACCCCAATAAAGGAGACTTTTGAAAACATTGTGGGAAAAGGAGAAAATGCTGGTAACCAGCATTTTCTCCTTTTCCCACAATGTTTTCTATCCTATGACAGACAAATTTCTTGTTTTGAGTAAGATTTAATTTGTTGTCTGCAAAGGCTTCCAATTTGGACAGGTGTAAAATTTTGTTTTTTGGTAGAGAGTTAAATTGGGTAGAAAACATTGTAGAGAATGGTCAGAAAATGCTGGTCTCCAGCATTTTCTGAACCAGCATTTTCTCCTTGTCCTACACTGTTTCAAAAGCCCTTTTGCACAGGGTGTTTAAAACACGAGAATGTTTGGCAAAGGGTGAAAGATCTTCATGGATCTCCGATTTTCCCTCTTAAAAATTGGAGTTCTGCTGCACGATTCCTCCCCCTGCTTTTTTTTTTAAAGTCAACGACATGCTAAATCTATTTTGCAACTGATGAAGACTTTCAAATTTTAAAGGAAACCTCGACTGCAGTGCACAATTAGTAATTATCATGAAACCATGGCAACAGTTCCTCTCCCCCTCACCCTTTACCACAAAATCCCGAGTTTTAATGACCCTGGGAAACTGGACTTTTGAGAACATGGTGAGAAAAGGAGAAAGTGCTGGTAACCAGCATTTTCTCCTTTTCCCAAATTGTTTTCCAACCTTTTCAAAATAAATTTTAATTGTTGATACCCGTTTAAATTGTCATCTGCAAATGGTTTCAATTTGGACACATCTAAAATTTTAAAGGGTTAATTTTGCAAAGACTTTATCTTACACAACTGCATGATGGTTCTGACATCTCAGTATGCAAAAAGTTTGCATGATATTCTAAAGAAAATTATGTGCTTTGAAATGACATATTTTGAAAGAAATTGTCTTTGAAATAGGAGTTTCAATAGTATTGTTAAGAATACTGCTGGTTTTTCCGTGTTAGATATATCATGGCAATTTACAAACATGGTCAACATGGGACAGAATATTTTCACAGTTTACAATTTATGTACTTCAAGATAGGGCCATAATTGTTTTATCAGAGCAAGAAATATAAAACTTTTTTTGAAAAGAAAAATTACGACTATGCTACTTCTATGAGCAATGAATAAATTCTATAGGATATTCATATGAGATGTCTACCATATGACATGGAAAGTCCAAGTTTAAAATGTTTGTAGCAGATCAATACTTTTGCTTTACGAGTTTGCGCAGGCTGACCAGAGTTGAAACTTTTTGCTATGGGTGAACTTTCTGCATGTCTAAGGAAGATTTTACCTCATGAATTAGTCAGTTGTTGGGTTGTAAGTTATGATCTTATGGATCCATAGTTATGTGGTGACTTGCTTGGCAAAATGCAACATGTACATGCATTAAACCCCCTCTTGTCAGAGCATGGTGCATTTGTAATTGTTTCATGCTTCAAGAGATATGGTATTCAAAGAAAAAAAATAATCATACATCAATGGTAATAGATGAAATTCAGGATATCTAAACCTATATAAAACAATCTGAAGTTTTAATTGTTTACGACCCTGGGAAAGAAGGCTTCTGAAAACATTGTTGGAAAAAGAGAAAATGCTGGTATCTAAGGCCTGTGTGTTACTGACTGTGCTACCAGGGCTTGGCTAACTCTTTGTCAACAAGCCCATATGTGTAATGTCCCTGAAGAGGATAATTCTTTAAACAAGGAGAAAGTGGTGGTTACCAGTCAAGGTGTGGTAAAGGATTAACCCTTAACTCTTTACCACACTATACCAAGTTTTAACAACCCCGAGGAAATAGCCTTATGAAAACCTTGTGGGAAAAGGACAAAATGCTGGTCACCAGCATTTTCTCCTTTTTCCACTAGGTTTTCTACATTTTCACAGACAATTACCATTATCTCAGCTAAATTTGATATGTCATCCGCAAAAGCTTTCAATTTGGACCAGTCTAAAATTTTGTCGTTTGGTAAAGAGTTAAGCTGCTAAGTGCCACTCACTGACATTTTGCAGACAGTGTACATCAAGATCAGACTGCACAGAATTTGCAGTTTGATCTTTGATCTACAATGTCCCATAAGGAGATATTTTTCTCCAAAGAGTAAGTTTGAAATAACAATAATTGGGTTTTTACTATCTGCTTGAAAAATTTATTTAATTTATTTAGCAGGATAAGGGTTAAACAGGAGATGAAAATCAGACTACTCTCAGAGTCTATGGAAGATCTGAACTGTTCAGTGTTGTGTGCAAATATTTTTGCAAACCTTTGAATGTGCAAAATACTCAGGGCCCATAAAGCCTGTGGGTAAATCGTAAAATTTGTATAGTAATAGGTTAAAATCCATTTAAAAAAGAATGTACCAAAACCGGAATAGATCCAGATAAAATCCTAACAGTAAATTCTTGATGGCATACATATTTCAGTTTGAGTGTGGAAATACTAGCAGATGGCAAGCAATAAATACAGTCATTCAATAGACAAAAGCACTTCAGCCAGCCATTTTATGTACAATGGTACAGAAATGGAGCCTATGTCCAATAAGAATTATGTTATCTTACCACCATTCCGCAACCTCAACTTAGGGTGATCCATTGATCAAATCCTTCAGATGTAGAAGGATGGGTAATATGCACCAACAGTGGGACTGGGACGTTTCTCTGCCAGAAATAGACTACTGTTCTTCAGAATCCTACGACTCCATTCAAATCAGAACTTAAAAACACTAGTTACAGTTTTCGATAAAAAAAATCTTTAAATATGAGCCATGTTCTGGCAAAAGGGGGCTTAATGCATCTCCGTAATGCTCTATACCAAGCAAGTCAGCACATTATTATAGATCCATATAATCCATTTTGTCAAACAACTGACTGAGTCATGAGATAGGTCATTTAACATGTAGAAAATTGACCAATAGCAGAAAGTTTCGGCCTGGGTAAGCCTGCGTGGACTGCGCAGGCTGACATGGGTCAATACTTTTTGCACATCCATTGAGGCCCCTTTTCACAGAACATGGTTTGTATATATATTTCCATTAAGAAACAGTAAGGGTTTATCAATTAGCAAGACAGGACCAGTAGAGGAGTTATAGGAATTATAAAAGCCAAACAACCAAAATATTTGTACATAATTTGAAAAAGACTTTATTGACGTATCATTATCTATTTCCTTTTTGAAAGTTTAAATGTGTCATTCAACAGCCACACTTTTGTCACAATTTTCCCTCCAGGTAACCCTTTCTCAATGCAAGTGCCCCTGTAAAATTGTTTTTATACACACACCACTACAATATTTGGCATTTGAAAAACTTCACAGCAAATGCAGAAATGGCTAACAATGAGCAATTTCTCCATTTGCCATAGAATTTTCTTGATTGCCTCTGACATCCAAGTACTACATGTATGTATATTTCAGTTTTTATTCTTAAACTCTATCAAACGACAAAACTCTAGACCGGTCCAAATTGAAAGCATTTAAAGACGACAAGATAAATGTGACTAAAGAGCCAAATTTTGTTCTGGGAATGGTAGAAAACATTGTGGGAACAGGAGAAAATGCTGGTTACCAGCATTTTCTCCTTTTCCCACAATTTTTTCAAAAGTCCTTTTTCTCAGGGTCGTTAACAGTTGGGTTTGTGTGGTAAATGGTTAAAAGGACCTAAACTGAAGGTCATCCAAAAATCTTTTATTAACTAAAGTACTGGTACTATGATATATGCTTCAAAATCAGTTGAAGATGGTTGGTTGATATATCTTTTTGCTACAATAATTCGCCTGTGGTCAAAACAAAACCCCAATAGTTTTCTGAATTTAATCCCAAATTTCTGAAAGCTTTTCATGAATAATCCAGTTTTTCAAAAGGAAGCTCATGAGGAAGACTAATTGATTAACCCCAATCCTGCTAAATCTGTGAAGTAAAACTTTTAAGCCGACAGTAAAAACCGAAATTTTGCTATTTCAATGTTGTTTCTGGTGGAAAGATATCTCCTTATTGGAGAGTGTAGATCCAAGATCAGGCAGATCCAAGATCAGACTGCATGCTCTGTGCAGTCTGATCTTGATAAACACACTGTCCGCAAAAGGTCCTTCAGTCATGCTAAGCAGCCTACTGGTTAACTGTAAAGCAATGATAAACTTGGACTTGTCCATATCTTAACATTTGAAGAAGGAAAATTAAAAGTGGCTTAAAAGATGGGATTTCTCGAAGGGGGAAAAAAGAAAACACTGGCTACCAGCATATTTACCTTTTCCACAATGTTTTCAAAAAACCATCTCCTACAGGGCTGTGAAAACATGGGATTGATTGGTAAAGCGTTGATGGTTGACCAGATACTAAATTTCAGACTTGTCCAAAATTCAAAACTTTTACAGTTGACTAGTAAAATGAGGTTCCGATGACAGCATTTTTTTTTTTAAATTAAAATTTGTTTTGTGAAGGGTAGAAAACATTGTGGGAAAACGAGAAAATGCTAGTTACCAGCATTTTCTCCTTTTTCCACAATGTTTTCAAGAAAAAAAAATTTTTCAGGGTCTTTAAGTCGGATTGTGTGGTAAAGAGTTATAATAGTAGAAAACATTGAGGGAAAAGGAGAAAATGCTGGTTACCTTGTCCCGCATTCAAAAGTCATTATCTTCAGTGTCACAATCATTTGGTACAAGAATAAACAATCCCCTGTGAAGCCCAAAAAGGTATAAAGGTTATAACCCTTGAATTATTCAAATACTCCAAGCCCGTATAAAGCAAGATATGTAGGCCCTCAGGTAAAGCCTACCTGGATACCTACATTTTTTAGTCTAAATAAAAATCATACGCAGTACCGTTATCTCTAGCGTAAGTCCCAATTTCCGGCTTAACACCATGAATGTACCTACCGATGCGGACACGAGTGAGCGATAAACCCCATTATTGAAACAGTATACATATTTATACAAGGCTTTTCATAGTGAATATACAACAAGTCTATCGACTATTGATGAAAACCAATCCGAGTCCATAAAAAAAGAAAGTCAGAATCAACCTTTCCCTCCTTATATAATTCCTTTAAGGAATGAAGAGAATTTTTCCTGTTTTCATGGAGGAATGGAAACAAACAAAAACCTTATCACACTGTATGAAAGCAGAAACAAAAGGGTAATGGTTAACCCTTAACCTGCTACATAAGTTGAATGAAACTTTCAAGCCTATGGCAAAACCAAATACTGCTATTTCAAAGTTATTCTTGGGGGAAATATACATCCTTATTGGACAAAGGAGGATCCAAGATCAGACTGCATCTTCTGTGCAGTCTGATCTTGATCTTCACTGTCTGCAAAAGGTCCTCAAGTCGCATTTAAAAGCCAAAAGGTTAAAACTAATGTTCAATGATATCTAATAAATATTACCTTGACTTCACAAACTGTTTTTCAGCTGTACACAAGTACCCTCAATGCATCCTCTGCATCCTTTATTCAAACTGTATGTTGGAAGTTTCTGAAAAGAGAGTTACAAACAAAAATATATATGAGCCATGCTTTGTGAAAAGGGACTTTAATGCATCTACAAAAAGTAGGGACCCAGTCAGATGGGGCATCCTGCACAGGCCGACCTGGATCAATTTTTTTTTTTGCTTTTGGTAAATTTTCTATTCTAAAAGCACCATTCTATCAGGATTAAGCCAGTTGTTAGATGAAATGGATTTTATGGACTCATAATTATGTAAT
Organism: Tridacna gigas; assembly: GCA_945859785.2. Taxonomy (NCBI): domain Eukaryota; kingdom Metazoa; phylum Mollusca; class Bivalvia; order Cardiida; family Cardiidae; genus Tridacna; species Tridacna gigas. Next base: position 35,286,002 of record OX244038.2, on the reverse strand, counting down.
TACTTGACTGGTATCATGCATCACAGAGGTGCATTAAACCCCCTTTCACCAGGCACAGTTTGTATAAAGATGAAGTACAGCAAAGAAAACCAAGGAACAAAAGCAAGGAAATTATGCAATTCAGTGTTTCACTTGCTGCTTATCTGTTAAATCTACTTTTACATCGGGCAGGGTTTTTTTGTCAGGTAGAGTCTATCTGTTAGAATCTCTGATAATTATCAAATATTTATTGTTTTACACCATTTTCAACATTATTTTAGTCATATCACAGAAACATCTCACTTATTTACAGGTTTCGAGCAGGCTAGGACTCCGAAACATGCCCGAGGACAAGCCCACATAAACCCTGATTATTGGGTGAGGTTGTCAAAATAAAGTTACTGTACTGATACAACAGCAAATGAAACTGAAATTACTCTGATAGTAGATTATTAGACATGGCATATCTTTATAAACCATAACAAGGTTTGCACAAATTTAAATAATGATTTGTGAGCAACATAACACACAAAGATTTATCCATTTTCCAAAAAAAGAGCAACCCTTTAAACAATAGGTTACAGAACATCTCTGAAAACATAGTTGGAAAAGGAGAAAATGCTGGTAACCTGAGCATTTTCTCCTTTTCCCACTATGTTTTCTACACTTTCATAGACATGTTCCATCATTTAACCCTTTACCACACAATCCTGACTGTTAATGACCCTAAGGAAGATGGCTTTTGAAAACATTGTGGGAAAAGGAGAAAATGCTGGTAACCAGCATTTTCTCCTTTTCCCACAATGTTTTCTACCTTATCAATGACCAATATTGTCATATGAGCCAACTCTAATTTGTCGTCTGCAAATGCTTTCAATTTGGACCAGTCTAAAATTTTGTCGTTTGTTAAAGATTTAAGCTATTTCTTTTGCCGTCCTTGAAACCCATCAATTTGGACAAGTCTACAGTTTTGTCATCTGGTAAAGAGTGAATCTGTATAAAGCTCTGATCTTAATTGCAGTTTTATTCATAATAAGTAAAGAGTCACATTTTGGTTACCAGGTAACAATTAACTTCAAAAATAACACTATACACTATGAATAGGTTTGTTTGATACCTAATCTCTTAAGCTCACAAAAAAACTTTAAAAGTGGAATGTTTTAAACCCTACCAGTAGTTACAGAGAATAGATGGTTGGTGTCTTGGTTTAGAAAAGTAATTGGGCAAAATGTAGGAATTTCATCCAGTGAGGTGAATGGAATAAAAATTCTGGAACCAAGCTCACTTATTTTCCCAATCCTGACACCAACCATCTACTCTAATTATCCTGTTATCTCATTTTAATATCCATTTCAACTAACTTGAATTATGCACTATTTTTCACATCTTTTACACTTTGAGCAAAATTCAGAGAACTGTGTAAAACGCCATTATGCTATACTACACAGTGGTAGTAATGGTGTCATAAATGATGTCGACTACGTTATAATATGACCTTTACAAGCGGAAAAGCATTGTCTACAACTTTAAGACAAACATTTCTCTGTTTATAATGCTTCGTAATATGAAAAAAGGAAAAAGTGGGTTTAAAGAAATTTAAAATTCAACAACAATTTTTGCTGACAATACTTCCATTCAATCATTGAAATGCTTATTCAAAAGGAGTCCCAGTAACTGTTGACAGGTGCACACTTGTACAGTCACATGACCAACTGACAGATAACAAAAACAAAAGCATGGCATGCGGATGCCAACGCTTGACTGCAGATGCTTGATTTTTGGTGAAAAAAACTAAGATTAAAAAGGGGCATAATCTGTAAAAAATACTTTGATGGTTATCTACCCTTGTTGTATAGGTTCTCCTTTTGATAATTAACAATTGTCCAAGTCTGAAGCAATATCTTCCATAATAACAGAAATATTATAAGATGTCAAAGTTTTCGCAAGATGATGTAGACAACAACCCCGGGATTATGGCAATACCTCAATGTTTTCTTCGAAAAAAAAGCCACACTAAAATATACAGCACCCTGTTATCAGGTTGAAATTATGGAGCATAAATAACATCCTGGTTTTCTTAGCCCAACACCAAATAATCCTGTGTTTTAAAAACCATAAGGAGGCTTTTGAAAACATTGTGGGAAAAGGAGAAAATGCTGGTTACCAGCATTTTCTCCATTCCCCACAGTGTTTTCAAAAGCTGTGATTCTCAAGGTCATCAAAACATGGATTTTGGTTAATGCTCTGTACATTTCAGTCATCCAGTATTGCAAGAATGCTTTCAATCTTAAATCGCCTTTCACAAGTAAAGTTGGTTTTCAGACAGTCTAAATCAAAACCACTTAAAATTTTGTTTTCATATATTTGGCATTCCAAGACTTAACCCTTTTCCACACAATCAATGGAACAACCTTGAGGAAGAACCTTTTTGAGAACATTGTGGGAAAAAGAGAAAAATGGTAACCAGCATTTTCTCCTTTTCTTACAACGCTTTCTAAATTTTCAAAGACAAAATCTACCCTTAATTAAACCACATTTCATTTGTTGTCTGAACATGCTTTGAATTTGGAAAAGTTCAAAATTCTGCTGTTTGATAAAGAGTTTTACTGTTTAAAAACAACTTATCCATATTGAAAGCATTTTCAGACAACAATTTAAACCTAGGCCAAATGATATGATTTGTCTTAGAAAAGTCAGAAATCGTTTACTGTAAAGGAGGAAATGCTGTTTACCAGCATTTTCTCATTTGTTCAAGATGATTTCAGAAGCCTTGAACCTCAGGGTCGCTAAAACTCAGAATTGTGTGGTAAAGGGTTAACCCTACACCAAACTACAAAATTGTATCCTTGTCCAAATTGAGAGCTTTGCAGAAGACAAAATAATTGTGACTCAAAAACAGAAATTCGCCTTTGGAAGGGCAGAAAACAGTTTTCAAAAGCCTTCTACCTCAGAGTTGTTAAAACTCAAGAATGTGTTGTAAAAGGTTAAGCAACTTTTAAAAGCTTCCAGAAGGTGGAGCTAATTTTTATGAAATCTAAAAAAAAAGAGAGATTCCAACATGATGAAATATTGCCAGCGTCACGTTTAAAACTGTTAATCCAAATAGCTTGTAATTTCCTGGGCCTAAACTCCTATTTGCCAAGCACCATTATGCATGAAATATTTATTTTCTTGATTTTTTTTTTCTTCTTTTCTTTTCATTCTTTTCTTGTCTTTCATTATACATTCCTCTGACTACAATATATAATAGATATGATTCATGCTTTGTTAAAAGGGGGTTCAGTGCATCTGTTAAAAGTATCAACCCCTTTTGATAGTAAACAACTTGTCCAAGTTTGAAGTAAATATCTTCATTAATAACAGAGATATTATAAAATGTCAAAGTTTTTGCATGACGTGGATGACCAAGCCAGGGCTACAACAATACTTTGATGTTTTCTTACAAAAACAGTCAAGCTAAATCTCTGCAGCAAAGGACATGGTGAGTCCTTGATCAACAGCGCCACAAAACTTAGAAGGTACATGCTATATACAAGGACATCCTGTCTGCGGCGTAGTAAAGACGTAAAACCAACTTTTTTTTTCTGAATTTTATCCCACTCTCCTTGATAGTCAGGTTTTTGAATGCAGTACGATCTCTGTGGACTAATTCTGAGTGTAACTTGGGCCTTAGGAAGGAGGCTTTTTAAAACATCCCGATGTACACCAGTCTTGGCTGATTTTTGGATTCACTTCAGCTAACAACATACAAGATAAACATAAAATAAAAAATTCCCACTTAATTAAAACTGTAATAGAATTCTCTTGAATGTTTTCATCTAATCACTTTTGCGTCAATTATTTTATTTTTTCCCAAATAAAGGTTTATGAAAGGCCAACTTTGTTAGAAAAAATAAACTTGAAGTTAAATTTATCATATACAAAAAGAAGTATCATTATTTATCTCAGGATTTAAAGTAAATAATAATTAAGGAGAAGTACATTTCAGCTTAATTTCTGTCAGTCAATTTTTTTGCTGTTTATTATATAGCTTTTTTTTTTTAATAATTTACAAAAACATATAGTAAGCTATCAGTTTTCCTAGAACATCATACTTCATTTGAAAGCCTATTTGGATGAAATAAATATGTTACAAAAAGATACAAAAACTTATCAAAAGGACCTGACTTGATTAGATATTATTCTAGCCGAAACATGACTTACTCCTTTACCAACCAACAAAATGTTAGACTTGTCCAAATCAAAAGTACTTGCAGACAACAAATTAAGTTTGGCTCAGATCTGTCTTTGAAAGGTTAGCAAAAATTGTGGGAAAATGGAGATAATACTAGTTACCAGCATTTTTCCCTTTTCCAACAATGTTATAAAAATTTTCTTTGTAGCTAAAGGTCGGGACTGTGTGGGTAAGGGTTACTTAACTCTTTACCAAACAACAATTTTTCATACTTGATCGAGTTGAAAGGATTTGCAGATGACAAATAAAAAGTAGTTCAAATGATGATTTCTGTCCTTGATAGGGTAGGAAACATTGTGGAAAAAGGAGGAAATGCTGGTTACCAGCATTTTCTCCTTTTCCCACAGTGTTTTCAAAAGGTTCCTCCCTCACAGTCCTAAAAACTTAGAATTGTGTAGGAAAGGGTTACTTTGTCAGCGCCAAATGTGTAACCATGACTCCACTAACAATCCACTAAAACACAGATTTTTTCCTCAACTTAATAGCTTTGACAAAACAAGTAGAAGGTATTATAGGTCCAAAATCAGGCTTTCTGTGCAGTCTGATCTTGATCTATGCCACCCCAAAAGCTCCTGTTTTTGCTATGGCATTAAGTGTTAACACTTTACCACTCAATCTCGGCCTTAATTGACCCTGAGAAAGAAGTCTTTTGAAAACATTGTGGGAAAAGGAGAAAATGCTGGTCACCAATGCTTTCTACCCTCTAAATGACAATTTTCATGGCTTACGACACATTTAATTTGTGCTTTCAATTTGGGTGTCTTCAAATTCTGTCATTTGGTACAGAGTTAACTTTGGCTACAGAACTATATATCTTTGACTTTCTGAACAGGTGAAATTTTAATTTCATTGCACAAGGCTAGACTTTTATGCCTTACTTCGAAAAAATTATCGGACCTTGTAGATTAAGAGCAGACTGCATATTCAGTACAGTCTGATCATAATCTACATGGCCCATAAACAAGCCGTTGATGTCTCCCATGGCCTTGAAAAGGTTAACTCTTTACCCAAACAACAAAATTTTAGACTTGGTTTCATTGACAGCATTTGCAGATGACGGATCTGGCTTAAAAGCTGCACTTATGGTTTTTGCTCCGTAAATATCATGGAGGTAAAAGGAGAAAATACTGGTGATCTGCATGTTCTCCTTTTCCTAAACTTTATTCAAGAGCTTTATTCCTTGAGGTTGTTATACCTTAAGCTGTTAAGCGCGATTCCCTGACCTTTCGCAGACAGTGTAGATCAAGATCAGACTACATAGAATGTGCACTCTGATCTTGGATCTACACTGTCAAATAAGAGATATTTTGAAATAAGACTATTTATTACTATTTACTATTAATTTAAAAGTGTAATATAACTTACTTAGCAGGGTTAAACATGGAATTGTTTGGTAAAGGGTTAACCCTCTACCACATAATCTCGTGAGGAAGAAGACTTTTCAAAACATTGTCGGAAAAGGAGAAAAAGCTGTTAACCAGTCTCTTCTCCTTTTTCCATGTTTTCTGTCCTATCAAAGACAATCTCACCATCTGAGTAAGAATTAATTTGCCGTCTGCAAATGCTTTCAAATTCAACCAGTCTAAATTTTTTGTCATTTGGTAAAGGGTTAATTGTGTGAGCCCACTTATATAGAAATCTATTCACAGTCAAAGCAACAATGACATCAAAAGAATGCTATAAAAATAAATGTATTGAAAATAATACAGCTTTCATTACCAGCTCAATATCAACTTCCTTTCTACCGTCTCGGAGCAGTAAAGCAAAACCTACTTCTGTGGACAAAGACAATATAAAGCACATAATAAACTTGTAAGTTTTTTCTTATGGGCATTTGAAACCATTCTACAATGATCAGTACGGAGCTGTCACAAAAGGTGACTGTAACAGCCCATTCCCCTGACAAGTTGCTGTGAGTGAGGAAGTTCAAAATGTATGAGTGGCACAACAAGAGCATCATGTGTGGGTGCCAACACAATTTTCTTTTGCCAGCAACAGTAACTGCTTGCCAGCTAGGGATGACTGCTTAGACCGTCAGAAACTTTCCCGACAAAATATCCCTATTTTTGCCCAGTATTTGTTTATTGGGCAGATTCTAAGCACCCGTCACAAGGCTGCCAGGCCAGCCAGGGTACAAAGTTACTTTACCACTGGATACACAGTCACTTTAACTATATGTGGTGCCATTGTGGTACAAAGTCGCTTTAACTGAATATGGTAGCACTGGAGTATACAGTCACTTTAACTTTATGTGATGCCACTGTGGTACAGTCACTTTAACTGGATGTGGTGCCACTGGGGTACATTAAGTCACTTTAACCCTTTTCCAAACAAGGCCTGGTTTTCACGTGTCTGCAGAACAAGTCTTTTGAAAACACTGTGGGAAAAGGAGAAATTGCTCGTAACAAGCAATTTCTCCTTTTCCCACAGTGTTTTCTACCCTTTTTGAGACCTTTCTGCCATTTTCATCAAATTTAAAATTGTCGTCTGCAAACTCTTTCAATTTGGACCAGTCCAAAATTTGTCATTTGGGAAAGGGTTAACTGGATCTGGTGCCAATTAGGTATACTGTCACTTTATGTGGATATGGTGCCACTGGGGTACAAAGTCACTTTTGCTTGACGTGGTGCCATTAGGGTGCAAAGTCACTTTCAATGGATGTGCTGCCATTGGGGTACAAAGTCTACAATGTTTTAGGTAATCCAGATTAAAGGCATTTGCAGACGACATGGTAAATACAACTCAAAAACAGAAATTACTCTTTGGAGGGTAGAAAACATTGTGGGAAAAGGGGAAAATCCTGGTTATCAGCATTTTCTCCTTTTCCCACAATGTTTTCTAAAGGTTTCTTTCTTAGGGCCGTTAAAACTTGGGATTGTGTGGTAAAGGGTTAACTGGATGCAGTTACAGAATGGTGTTGTGTTTTAGTGATATATCAAGGTTCTAGGTGTGTCACGCAGATAGCAGGGTGCATGTATAAACAGTTCAACACCTTATGATTGAACGGTTTACAGATTGCTGCACTCAAAGAAAGGAAAGAAGCAACGGGAGTGGAGTCATAGTATGGGGAAGGGATATAAGTAATCTGATGATTATGCAGGAATGTCTCAATGCACATGGCTTTATCAACATTCTGGACAATCACTTGCTGCCCTTAATTCAGACCCATGGGCCTGGCCTTTCCAATATAGCATAATGCCACACCACACATCACCTACAATACCATTAATTTTTTGTCCCCAAAAATATAGACAAGAGGGCCAAAATGGCCCTGAAGTGCTCACCTGAATAAGTTTTACTTTTTCCTTCTGATAAATCCCTACCCATCTTTGCTGATGAGAAAAAAATAGTATTCCAGTGAATTCCATTATTTCAAAATCAGCTCAACGGTTTGTGAGAAAAAGACTTTTAACTCTTTAACCAAACGACAAAATTTTAGATTGGTCCAAATTGAAAGCACTTTCAGACGACAAGATAAAGGTAACTCAAAAATTGAAATTTGTTTTTAGTTTGGATAGAAACATTGTGGGAAAAGGAGAAAATGCTGGTTACCAGCATTTTCTCCTTTTCCCTCGATGTTTTCAATAGGCTTTTCTTTCAGGGTCGTTAAGTCGGGATTGTGTGGTAATGGGTTAAAGAACTTCTTCGAGTTTGCAGGGACAAAAGAAGTCCCCCAAAAATGGCCAGGGATCAATCCAGTCAAGTTTGGTTGGATTTTGTTTCAAAGAAGAAAATTCTTAAAGAATTTTTTCTAAATTGAAACAGAAACTGATTAATTTGATATAAAGCATATTCACTGGTGTTGTACAACATAATGTGAACACATAGTGGAAATACATCACGCCCAGTTGTGCCATGTTTTTTCACAAAATCAAAATTTCACTAGAGTCTACTAATTTTTCAAGAGGGCCACCCAGAAATCAATCCACCCAAATTTGATTGAAATTACTCCAGTGTTTTCAGAAAAGATTTTCAACGGATTTCTTCTAGCACCCATAGTGAAAATAAGATCCACCCATTACAGCCATGTTTTTTTATGAATCAAAATTTTACACACAATTCGCGAACAAATTTTGAAAAGGGTCATTCAAGGAACATTGCTGTGAAATTATTCTGAAATCTGACCAGCGGTTTCAGAGAAGAAGAATTTTTCAAGAATTCCTTCATTTCCATATAGTGCAAATAGCCCCCATTCACCAGAGCCATGTTTCTAGACGGATCAAAATTTCACGAACAATTCTTGAAAAGGGTCACCCAAGGAATATCTCTGTGAAATTATTTTAAAATCTGAACAGCCGTTTCAGAGAAGAAGAATTTTCAAGAATTCCTTCATTTCTGTATAGTGCAAGTAGCCCCCATTCACCAGAGCCATGTTTCTTGACATATCAAAATTTCATGAACAATTTTTTAAAAGGGTCGCCCAAAGAACATCCCTGAGAAATTATTTCAAAATCTGATCAGTGTTTTCAGAGAAGAGGAATCTTCAATAATTTCTTCATTTCTGTATAGTGCAAGTAGCCCCCATTCACCAGAGCCATTTTCTTGATGGATCAAAATTTCGCAAACAATTTTTGAAAAGGGTCACCCAAGGAACACCTCTGTGAAATTATTTTAAAATCTGGCCAGCGGTTTCAGAGAAGAAGAATTTTTAAGAATTTCTTCATTTCCCTATAGTGCAAGTAGCCCCCATTCACCAGAGCCATGTTTCTTGATGGATCAAAATATCACGAACAAATTTTGAAAAGGGTCAACCAAAGAACATCCCTGTGAAATTATTTCAAAATCTGACCAGCGGTTTCAGAGAAGAAGAATTTTTAAGAATTTCTTCATTTCTGTATAGTGCAAGTAGCCCCCATTCACCAGAGCCATGTTTCTTGACGGATCAAAATTTCGCGAACAATTTTTGAAAAGGGTCACCCAAGGAACATCTCTGTGAAATTATTCTAAAATCTGGCCCGCGGTTTCAGAGAAGAAGAATTTTTATGAATTCCTTCATTTCTGTATAGTGCAAGAAGCCCCCATTCACCAGAGCCATGTTTCTTGACGGATCAAAATTTCGCGAACAGTTTTTGAAAAGGGTCACCCAAGGAACATCTCTGTGAAATTATTTTAAAATCTGGGCAGTGGTTTCAGAGAAGAAGATTTTTAAAGAATTTCCTAAAAAATTCCATTTTGTTGCCATGGCAACCAGAGTTTTTGACGGAATCAAATTCTGCGAACAATTTTTAAAGAGGACCTCCCAAGGAACATTCCAGCCAAGTTTGGTCCAAATTGGCCCAGCGGTTTAGGAGGAGTTGATGTTTAAAGAATTGTTGACGACGCACGACGCACGACGACCGACGGACACTGGGTGACCCTAAAAGCTCCCCTTGAGCACGTTGTGCTCAGGTGAGCTAAAAAGGGGGCTTAATGCATGTGCAAAAAGTATCGACCCATGTAAGCCTGCACAGTGCCCACAGACTGACCTGGACTGAATCAATTTGCTGTTTGTCAATTTTCTGCAGCTTAAAGGACTAGTGTACCACATGATTCAGTAGGTTGTTATACAAAATGGACTTTTATGGATCCATAATACTGTGATGACTTGCTTGGCATCATGCATTACGGAGATTATTAAACCCCCTTTTGCCACAGCATGGCTCATATCAAGGTCTAGCTATGGCTTAGCTTTATCCCTATATCTTAATCAGACTGAGCACATTCGGGATGAACAATCAAAAACATCAAGAATCTGATACACTGGCTCTTCAGTTTGAATGGCTGGCTCTCCCTAACATCTTTATCACATGTTATGTCAACTCCACATGGCTCTGCATTCTTGTAATGCATATAAAACACACAGTGCAGAACCATCATACATACAAGTGTGCATGATGCTCCCTGGATGTACTTTTGACAAAAAGAAATAGTTGCTGGTGTAGGATGTACCTACTCCACAAGAATTACAGGGTGCGGCCAATTTTGAACCCAGGACTATGATTGGGACAATCTTGGTAGAGGTCTATATACTTTATGAAGCTGCATGCCAAAATTGGTTGCCTAGACCTTACAGTTAAGAACTAGAAGATTTTTAAGTTTTCACTATATAAGCCTATGTAAAACTTGTGACCCTGAGGTGGGGCAAATTTTGACCCCAGGGCTATGGTTTGAACAACCTTAGTAGGGGTCCAGCAGATAAAGCTGCATGCTAAATATGGTAGCCCTATGCCTTATAGAAATAGAAATTTTTTAGAGTTTTCACTGTATAAGCCTATATAAAACTTGTGACCTCTGGGGCATTGCCAATTTTGACCCCAGGGCAAAGTTTGAGGAAAGCTGGTACAAGTCCACTAGATAAGGTTACATACAAAATTTAATAGCCCAGGGCCTAATGGCTTCAGACACGAAGATTTTTAAAGGTTTTCAATACTTTTCAGTTTTGTTGCCATGGCAACCAGAGTTTTTATTGAAATTAAAACCTTCGAAGAAATTCTGACGAGGGCCATGGTAGGACCACTTCTGTGAAGTTTCATCAGAATTGGATGGGTAGTTTCAGAGCAGAATATGTTTGAAATAAAAGTTAACACAGGCACACATGCATGCATTGACAGAAGCACACACGATGGACACAGGGCCACGACATAACCTTGCTGGCCTTCGACCAGTGGAGCTAAAAATTCAAAAGGTCACAATTGTAAGACAAGAGGACCATGATGGCCATGTATTGCTCCACTGCCATTTAAATAAATGTATCATCCCATACACTAAGCTGGCATCAACAGAGACATAAATCATTAGAAATGTGTATGGCATAGACAAAATAGCCAAGCCCAGCTTTCCCCCCCAAAATGTCATATCTTTTTCCAATGAGAGCCATTCCTGTTAATCAACTTATCTCCCTTGCCAGATAAAGACTAAAGGTAACCAAATAACAGATTGGTCCTTTTACCTGTATTCCTTGGTTTTTATCCTTGATTCCCTTGGGGATGTTGCGATTAAAATAATTTGATTTATGATTATATTTAAAGTCTCCATGTAAATTTAAAGCAAATCATGTTCTCAATCAACAGAGAAATGTATATATATATGGATTTGTAAACAATCTAACCCGATTTAGCCAAAATATTATCTCAAAAGCATATGTGTGTAGTGCAAGAATTTCAAGGATAAAATCCAAGTAATCTCCTTATCAGGACCAATGTAGTACTAGCGAGGAAACAGGGGAGATAACTGAAGAATGGCTCTCATTGCAAAGATTATATGAGTGAATACAAGAAGGTCTAGTCAAGTATCATTCGTACCAAATATCAATGAACTTTAACAAAGAGTGGTTTGACAAGTAGATTTCCAAATCTTAGAGGCAGAAAACATTTCTCAGTGGCATGAATGGTAAAGTTCTGGAACAAAAATCTAAATGATAGAAACCCTACTTTATATTTAACAGTTAACTCATCGGAGCATAACTATTAACATCACAATAAATCACTCCTACTAAACCGAATATTTTCTCTCAAAAAAAAAACTTGAATACCCAACACCAGTCATGTAGAAGTGCAGTTTGATAATCAAGGGAGGTAACAAACAATATCTCTGTTATAACTGGAGTTATTTCCCTCGATCAGTACATAAGCTTAAAATATTGACTTCATGTATGGCAAGATTTTTAAAAGTGATCAGTATAAAAGTGTGTTGCCCCTAGGGCTGTAGTTTAAAAAATCTTTTGCTACAGGCCTACTAGATGAAGCTACATGCAAAACTTGGTAAACCTAGACCTAACATTTAATTATCTGTTTGTAAGCTCATGTAACACTTTTGAACCTGGGGGTGAGAACAATTTTGACCCCAGACAATCTTAGTAGACGTCTACTAGATGAAGCTGCATGCCAAATTTAGTAGCCCTAGGCCTTACATTTAGGATCAAAAAGGTTTTTGAAGTTTTCACTATATAAGCCCATGTAAAACTTATGACCCCTGGGGTGGGGCTATATTTAAGATACTATTAGTTGGGATCCACTAGATTAAGCTACATGCTACATTTGGTAGCCCTATGCTTTATATGGTTAGGAACCAGACAATTTTTTCAGTTTTCACTGTAAAAGCCATTGTAAAACAAATGACCCCTGTATTAGAGAACCAATTTTGACCCCAAGGCTACAGTTTCAGGAATTTTGGTAGGGGTCTACTAGATGAAGCTACATTCAAAATTTGGTAGCCCTTGTCACTGTGGTTTTGGACAAGAAGATTTTTTTTAGATTTTCAGTATTTTTTCAGTTTTGTTGCCCTGGCAACCAGAGTTTTCAATGGAATCACATTCTTTGAAGAAATTCTTAAGGTGGCCATGGCAGCATCATTTCTGTGAAGTTTCATCAAAATTGATTTGGTAGTTTCAGAGAAGAAAATGTTTACAATTAAAGTTAATGCACAGATGCATGCACAGACGGATGCAAAAACCATTGGACGGATGGACACATGAAGGACATAGGGCCATGTCATTAGCTTGTTGGCCTTTGGGCAATGGAGCTCAAAAATCATCAAACCAAAACATGCTAATAATACGCACATTTCCTCCTAAAAAGGGCTGCTTCTTTAAAGTTTCTTCAAATTCCATTAAGTGGTTGCTGAGAAATAGAGAAAAAACAAAATCAGGGTAACGAGGGGCTATAACTGTGACAAAACTCATTGAACTAGAACATGCTGACAATATGTGTATGTCCCGGTTACCAGTCTTTACTCCTTTTCCCACAATGCTTTCAAAAGGCTTTTTCCTCTGGTTTGTTAAAACTCCGGATCATGTGGTAAAGGGTTAAATGATACAGAAACAAAGTAGAAAAAAGAATCAACTGCATGTCATAACCACATGTCTCAAACAGTTACTCTTTCTCCCACAGTGTTCTCAAAATCTGGGCATTGCAAGTCTAACAAGTCCCTTTTGTAAAAGATGAATTTCATTTTTATGAAGTAAAGAGTTTAAAGGGGATGCCGGAAATTAATTCATTCCACATCTCTTTGATGTGTGCTGGTTAGTTACCAGAACAATCTGCGAGTTTATGAAAGCATATACACAATATATAGATCATCAAAGATTAACGGAGTTGTAAGTTTAGATTTAACGATAATTTTAATATCAGTTTTCAATCAATAACTACGCATTGCTATTATCAATCGTTGCATGCTTCTGCAATCGCTTGTCATATAAACTCTTTACCAAATGACAAAATGTTTGACTTGTTCAATGTGAATGCATGACTTGTGCAGACCACACACTTAACATGGCTCAAATGATAGGATCTATCTTTTACAGGATTGAAAACACTGTTAGAAAAGGACAAAATACTTATTTCACCCAGTGTTTTTAAAGGCCTTCTCTCACACAGTCATAAAAACAGGATTGTTTGGTTACTTCTTAAACTGTTAAGTAATTGAACTGGGTCAGTATTCACCAACTACTCTATGAATGTTCTTGGTCTTTTCCTCCAGAATTTTCTAAATTTGAAAGTAACATTTCTCCATAAAGTAACCATTTGGTTAGCCAATCAGAAGTTATTTTGAAATTTAGAAAATCTTGGGGAATAAGACTATGAATGTTCTTAAGAATGGTAGGTGACTAGGGACCCAAGATATTTTCAGTTTTAAAGTATAAACCACCAATTTCAAGGCCGTTTGGGTCACATTACTCAAAACCGATTTGAAAAAGAAAAATGGACAATGTACATCCAAGACAGTACTTCATTTTCTGTACAGTTTGACTCTTTACCAAACAAGTTCTAGACTCTTACAAATTGAAAGCTCCTGCAGACAACATATTCAAAAGTGATACAAATAAACCAAAGTTCTTTAACAGGGTAGAAATCATTGTGGGAAAAGGAGAAAATGCTGGTTACCAGCATTTTCTCCTTTTCCTACAATGCTTTCAGAAGCCCTCTCCTTCAGGGTTATAAAGACTGGGGATTCTATGGTAAAGGCTTAATCTTGATCTGCACTATACACAACAGGAATAAAAGTTGTGCCTGTCACTGTAAGGGTTAAAATGGCAGTATGAAATAAATATTGGTCTGGGAACAGAATGTAAATCATTCCAGTATGAAAATAACTCTGCTGTGCTTATCGATGTGCTCCAAAAGTTTACTATGTAATATTTTGCACTTACCTGGAAACCTACTTTTGCAATCACTACTAGTATTTGTTTATTGATATTCTAAGACTCAGATTTAACCTTTGCTCAGAAATGGTTTTTCTATACCAAAGAAGCCTTTTGGAAACATTGTGGTAACCAGCATTTTCTCTTTTTCACACAATGTTTTTAGCCTTTTCAGAGACAACATTTAACCTGTCATCTGCAAATGCTTTCAATTTTGACCATGGACAATTTTGTTGAGTGGTAAATGGTTACCCTTTACCAGACGACAAAATTTTAGCCTTGTCCAAATTGAAAGCATTTGCAGACAACAATTTCAACATGGCTCAAATGGTGCAATTTTTCTTTGATATGGTAGAAAACATTGTGGGAAAAGGAGAAAATGCTGGTTACCCGCATTTTCTCCTTTTCTCACAATGTTTTCAAAAGGCTTCTTTCCCAGGGGCGTCAAAAGGCGGCATTGTGCGTTAAAGGGTTAAACAGAAGAAAAAGAGCCACTACAAGTTACACTGGTAAAAGAAAGTGGTATAAGTACACAATGGTTCTGGAAACAGAGAGAGAGACATAGTTAGAAAGACTGAACGACACAGAAAAACAAACAGACCTACTCAGTTCCAGAAAGACAGACGAGTACCTATACTTATCCAAGGTCCACAGGGACTGGGTGCCATAAGTATACTGATAGTAAACCTCAGTATGACTCAAAATATGAAATAGACATTTTTCATGCTAAAGAAGCAAACTGATATTATTGCAACCTTATAGCTAGTTCATTCGGAGCTAAATTCCCTATTTTGCTGAGTCTGATCTTGGTAACGGTACACAAGAGTGCTCAATCATGTACCTTGGGCAGCTTGAGATCAAAATACTGTAAGAATTCCACAAAATTTTGTGTATCCATTTTATATGACTGGATAACTCAAGGACTGGTGATATGGTGAGGAAACTCTCTCAGAGACAGCAAGTCTGCCAGATAGATTGGAATAGGCTTTTAAATTTTCCCTGTATAAATCACCATCATACAGTTTTCTACACATAAATCACCATCAAGTATAATTCATACTCAGCCCAAGATATTCACTGTCTTTCATAAACACGCATTCTGTGATATACAAAGCAGAAAATTTTAATAATTTCATGACAAAATCCTTCTTCAATTTTTCTTTCTTCAATTTTTCTAACTTGATAGATAGGTCAACGGTACTGGTTTTGTATGCCAATGCTCAAACACTCTACAACTTTCCTTGTGCCTTTTGCTTCAATGGTACTTGTTCTACACATGTATACTGGTAAATGCACTTTCAAATGTTTCATACAATCTCTTGCTTAACCCTTTAACATCAATCCAGAGTTTTAACATCCCTACAGTAGAAGCCATTTAAAAACATTGTGGAAAAGAAGAAAATGCTAGTAACCAGCATTTTCTTCTGTTCCCACCATGTTTTTACCCTGTTAAAGACCAATTTTATCATTTAAGCCACAATTATCTGCAACTGCTTTCAATTTAGACAAGTTTACATTTTTGTCATGTGGTAAAGATTTAAATGGTACTGGTTTGATGAATTGATTCTTTAACATTCAAATTTGCTGGTGTAATCTACAAACACAATACAACACAATGTTTTCTTAATTGTAAATGTAGGCCCCTGGCCCAAAATACAGCATTGTAGGAAAATGCATATTGCATGTTAAATGTCCTCTTACTTAATATTGATACATCCAACTATTTAACCTCCTAATTAAGCAATCCATGTTTAATGAGATGGATTTTGTGGATCCATAATTATGTGATGTCTTGCTTGTTATAATAAATTATGGCAATGCACTGAGTCCCCTTTTGCTAGAGCATGGCTAATCTAGTTTTGTGTAAGTATTATTAGAACTCAGCCTGTATTGTACAGGGTTTAGTGACAAATAATGCACCAATCTGCAAAACATCAACAGAGCCAAAGTTTCTCTTGTAAATAAAGCTAAATGATATTGACTAGGTCCATATTCACAAGTAATCAAGGCCCGTATACATGCACTGACACAGTGAGATGTATTTACATAGTAATCATAATTCTCAGAAAGAATAACCACTGATTGATCATACAGCGATACCAAGAAAATCCTCCTCGTATATAACTCATGTTGTATATAATTTGCCAATCAATATTGCGATTGGTATGTATATTAATTTTCATGAAGGATGATCATGTATGGGCTCTGGAAGGAAACAGAAATGAGAATTTCTCTCTCAACTATAGCAGCAAGAATAATATTAACTTACTCAAATTATGTAAATATAGGTTGGGGAAAGAAAAATGACTGTACTTCAATCCATGTCATTACTGGGAAATCTTTTAGTCATGAATAAAACTAATTTTTGAAAATGTTTGGTGAAAAGATATATCAGACAAAAAATATTCCACATTGCTGCATTCTCTTCCACAGTCCACCTTCCATTTCTGTCAAACCTGCATTATCCAAATGCCAAACAATCCTATGCTTTGACAAACAGGTCTATTAACGTTTGATACCATAAATTAAAATTTCATGTAAAACACCAATAAATAGAACTACATATTTTTTTTCTTTGCAATCATAACATAGAAACTGTATGGTTACATGGAGTAAAAAGAACCAATTTTGGGTGTTTAAATAAAGTGGTTGTCATTTTGCAATCGGGAACTCTGTCTATTTTTATTCAATCAGATATGACATCATCATCATACTGATTTGAACATGTATCCTTGTAATGTGGTACTGATCATGTGATATTCCCACAATTCTTTGCCGATCTCTGGTGCAAAGTCTGAAAGCACTTTAAGAAGCCATGTATCTACCCCATTTAGGAAATATCACCAAAAATATTTTTCCTCCCTTTTGTGTTTCTTCTTTACTGATGATCTGCCAGCTATAGTCATTAGTCGCCGCGCGGAAGCGAGCGACTCATTTTTAATAGTTTTTCGAGTTAGGACATGGGCAATGGGATTTCTTTTTTATAGGGGTGTTACGGTTAACAAGGAATCTTTCTACTTCGCCTAAAACTGGCTTTTTAATTCATTCTTAAAGTACGAAGTGTACAATACTGATACTATTTTTGTTCTGTTAATACTTACAACATCAAAAAATATGCCCAATTAATACTTTTATTTTCGCTATTCGTGAGAAATGGACTTGTCCAAATAAATGCCTTGTTTCCATTGGTCGAGGCTATACTTCTAGATTCTCACGTGGTCATTCTCTATCACGTGATCATTATGCTCTTGTTCTAATGTTTCATCAATTTGAACCTATACACAAAACACCCCAACTTTTACCAGTACAACCCTGTGATTGATATCAAAACGGTTTTGGAGGCCTGTGTTGATTGCAAGCATTCTTTCCTTTTACCCAGAGATGTCATAGTTTATTGGTACAGTTTCCTCTTATTCCACTTTTCAGTTATGTTCAAAACTGTAACAGAAGACAAGTTTTGATATAGATTCATAGTCACATCAATTTCATAATGTGTTAAAAAATCTGCTAATGAGAACTGACATTTACTTACTTGTCCTGGATTTCTTGCAGCATTAAACAAAATTTTTGGCGGCAACTTTGATGCTTTGCATCAATATTTTCTTGTACTTAATTTAGTGATTTTTCAAGTTTAGTGAGATTCTAAAGATATGAATTGCTCCCTTTAAGAAATATTGACCGAATCTTATGTCCAGATGTATACATTCCCCCATGAATGGTGCAGCTCCTTTCCCATGAAACATTTCAAATGCAATCCAATGTCGAGGCCCACAAAGTCAACTTTGTGGTGTTAATCCTTTTAATCCTTTTCCAGAAGACAAAATTGTAGACTTGTTCTTCAGATGTCAAACTGCTGACCTATTTTCATGAGTACCAGACTGAAAATATGGCCCATAGAGTGCAAGGTTTTTTTAAGCATTCTCCCAGTGACCCACTATTTGACCATATGGGATCCACTTTCACTATTGTCCAAGATATTAGCGAGACAAGCATTTTGATGAAATTTCATGAGTGTCAAAATGAAAAAGTGGCATCAAGAGCACACACAAGGTTTTTCTAAAATTTTTCCCAGTGACCTACTTTTGGACTCTGTGCGACCCAATTTTAAATTGTCTTTCGAACTTATCCAAGATGTTAGCAAGCCAAACATTCTGAAGTTTCATGAGTTTCAATGTGACATAAGTATGGGCTCTATAGTGCATACAAGGTTTTTTAAAGATTTGTGCCAGCCAGTGACCTACTTTTTGACCTGACATGACCCAATTTCAAACTTGTCCGAGATATTATCAAGACAAACATTCTGACTAATTTTCATGAGTATCTGACGGAAAATGTGTCCTCTAGAGTGTACACAAGGTTTTTCACTTTGTGCTCTGATGACCTAGAAAATAGAAACAAGATTAAATCTTTACCAGACGACAAAGATACAGACTTGTCCAAATTGAAATCATTTGCAGACAACAAATTATATGTTGCTCAAATGACTGGATTCTTTTATGAAATGTTAGAAAGTATTGTTGAAAAAGGAGAAAAGCTGCTTACCACCATTTTCTCCTTTTCAAATAATGTTTTCGAAAGGCTTCCTTTTTATGGTCGTTAAAATTTTGCATTTTTTGGTAAAGGGTTCAAAGATGATGGCAAAATAAAGTGTAAATTCTCTGTCTGAAATTATTGTTCCTCCATCTGGCATAATGCTTCTATAGTCTATAAATGTGCTGTACATTTAAATGCATCTTTCTGATGGAATATGTCAGACAATTCAAACAGACAATCTCATAGACAAAGGGACTGAAATACAACAAAAGCAAATTAGCTACACTGTGGCAAACCCGGGCTTAATGCATCTGTGATGCATTGTACCGAGCATGTCATCATATAATTATGTATCCATTAAAATCCATTTTGTCTAACAACTAACTGAATGAAATACACTGGTTCTTTGACTTACAGAAAATAGACCAATAGCAAAAAGTATTGACCAAGGTCAGCCTGCGTGGACAGCAGAGGCTGACCCGGCTTAATACTTTTTGCAGGTGCAATTAGCCCCCCTTTTCACACAGCATTATCCTAATACTTTCACTTTGCCCTTTGAACCAAGTAAACCCAACAGACAACACTGTCAAGAAATAAGACACAAATAATTGCATTTTCAAGACTGATTTTGTCCAGAACATCTCAACAAAGCTGACAGTGTAGATCTGACTGCATCTTTTGTAAAGTCTGATCTTGATCTACAATGGCCACAAAAGCAACTATAGTTGTGAAAGGCACAAAAGGTTCATCTTTTACCACAATATCCTGAGTTTCAAAGAGCCTATGCTGGCAACCAGCATTTTCTCCTTTTTCCACAGCATTTTCTACTTAGTCAAAAACAAATCACATTTTGAAGCCATAGACTATTTGGTTTCTGCTCTTCAAATTCTTTCAATCGGGATGAGTCTAAAATTTTGCTGGTAAGAAAAGGGTTAACCCTTTACAACACAATCCTGAGTTTTAACGACCCTGAGAAAGAGGCCTTTTCAAAACATTGTGGGAAAAGGAGAAAATGCTGGTAACCACATTTTCTCCTTTTCCCACAATGTTTTCTATCCTTCCAAAAACTAATTTCAAGTTTTAAATCACATTGCTTTCAATTTGGGCCAGTCTAAAATTTTGTCGTTTGGTAAAGAGTTAAGTCAAAGACAAGTGCACTATGTGACAAACTATAAGTGCTGCCGTGCCCAAATAAGGACAAATTCAACATGTCACTTTGGTCTGTCAAGTAAAATGCACATTTGACCCGGTCATTTCAAGATGACCACTATTTCCATGAAAATGTCAATACAGATTTAAGCCTTTACCACACAATCCCAAGTTTTAAGGACCCCGTGGAAGACGGCTTGTGAAAACATTGTGGGAAAAGGAGAAAATGCTGGTAACAAGTATTTTCTCCTTTTCTCACAATGTTCACTAACCTATCAAGGACAAAACCTTCCATCTGAACCACAATAAATTTGTCATCTGCAAACACTTTGCATTTGGAAGTCCATAATTTTGAGGTTTAGTAAAAAGCTATACAGATGCTTGTAACTAGCAACTGTTCCTTTTCCAGCAATGTTTACAAATGCTGACTAAAGTAGTTAGCACTTAAGTCATATTTCTATGGATCAAAAGATCTTTTGTACTCCAGTGACAATTGGACACCAGGGTAAACGACCAATCACAAATGACCATTTCACCATTCTGTTGACGCTGACCTTACCATGCATCCCTATGATTTTCTCAGCAGGCGGGTGATTCTGCATGATGATCGTACATGCTTGTATGTCTATAACAATTGACTCAACAGTGACCTTGACAATGAACCCTTTTTTTTCTTAGAAAAGTATATTAAAAATCTATTGAACATTCCTCGTGTATTGACATCAAGGCATATTCATATTTGCACAGAATATTTTCCTACAATGCTGTGATCTCCATTAGATTGGAGCCAGAACTACTTTGTGAAGAAATATTTCCTGACAGCCATTATTATAATACTCAATATAGCAACATTAAGTTCTGATAATGTATAGGGTTTTTTTTTACTCCGACAGGCAAGAAATGACAGCTAGCGCAGATGGCAAGATTAACACTATTGTTATATCGTAACTTTGTATAGGCTAATGCATTATGTACTACAGCTAGGGTTTTTTCCCTCAATAGTAGCCCATCAAGACGGACATCTGTCCATATATTTTTTTTACTTTTTTTTCGCTCTTGATATTTATGCAGTAATTAATCTCTGTTAAATCTAAGGACTATTTGGAACAGGACGATGTTATTTGACAGCTTTTCTCTACCCTTTACCAAACAATAAAATTTTTGGACTTATCCAAATCCAGTGCAATAGCAGACAACAAAAAATAAAATGTGGCTAAACTGGTAAAATTTCTCTTTGAAAGGTTAAAAAACATTGTAGGAGAAAGAGAAAATGCAGGTATACAGCATTTCTCCTTTTTGCCACAATGCTTTTCAAAGCCCTCTTCTTCACAGTGTAAACATTGTAGTAAAACCTGTGGTACTGGATTAACCCTTTATCATACAATCTTGACTTTCAACAACTCTGAAAAAAAAAAAGGCTTTGAAAAAAATTGAGGGAAAGGGAGAAAATGATGGTAACCAGCATTCACCTCATTCCCACAATGCTTTGTAACCTTTCAGAGACAAATTTAATTATTTGATCCGTATATAATTCATCGTCTGAAAATTCTTCCAATTCGGACATGTCTAAAATTTTACCAAGTGGTAAAGTATTAAACAAATATTTTTCTATTTAAAATATTTCCGTTAGCCTACAATATGGAGAGTGGCTTTTTGTGATATGATACTTATCGAGAAACAACACAGTGTTTTCCTGACTCATTGGACATTATGACCATTAATCATACATGTCTTACAATAATTAAATCTAATTTTCCGTCATGTAGAATAGCATAGTTTATATTAAACTTAACTTTTCTAAACTAACTGTACAAACCACTTTTATAAATTAAGGGGGCCTTTTTAAAATTTTCAGGTGCAAACTAATTAATTAAACACTACTAAACAAGAGCATGGCATGCTGGTGCCAACACTGGCTGCAGGTACTTTCAGTGAAAATTTTAAGTCAAAAAAAGGAGGCATACCTGTGTCAAAAATATTTTGATGGTTACATGCCCTTGCTGTAAGGAGTTCCCCTTTTGATAGTTATCAACTAGCCCAGTTTAAAGTAAATGTCTTCAGTGATAAGACAGATAAAACATCAGTTTTTGCGAGACAATGAAGACAAAAACTCAGATGACAATGCCAGGGCTATATGATAGTGCTTCAATGTTTTCTTCAAAAATAGCCAAGCAAAAGATATACTTTTCTCTGCGAAAATTAAGAAACTGGAAGGTTCTATGCAGTACTTTTTTCGGTAAATATTTGTTGTTCAAATTACTCTTTACCACACAATCCCAAGAAGAAGGAGGCTTTGAAAATATTGTGGGAAAAGAAAAAAATGCTGGTAAAATTTGTTTGTGGTAAAGAGACAATGGGTTGGTCCTTTTGCAACAGAAAACTTTGTCTATTTTAATGAGATCAAATGATGACATCATCATACATATTTGAATGCAAGCCCACAAAATCAAAGCACGTTACTAATCATGTCATATTCCCACAAACCTTTAAAAAATTCTGGTGCAAACTAAAACAAGAACATCGTATGCAGGTGCCAGCACTCAACTGCAGTTGCTCTGAGTGAAAATTCTAAGTCAAAAAAGGGACATAAGTGTGTCAAAAATATTTTGATGTTAACCTGCCCCTGATGTATGGGTTCCACTGTTGATAGTTAACAACTAGTAAGAGTTTGAATTGAATATCTCTAGTAACGACAGATATGATAAAATGTCAAGGTTTTTGCATGATGATGCAGGTGGTGCCAGGGCTTCTTCTTTTCGAAAACTGCTAAGCTAAAAACACTTCAAGAGGCTAAGTTGCTAATTAAGGAAATACAATTAGAATTTTTTTCCCAACATTTGTCTTTCTTCTTTACTGATGGTGTGCCATCAATTACCTTTCAGTTGATTCTGAGATGAATAATTTTTTAAATTTAGTGAGAATATAAATATCTAAATTGTCATCTTTCAGTTAAAATGCTGATTACCTGCATTTTTTCCACATTTTCTAACCTTTCAAAGACAAAACTCATAATCTGAACCACGCTTCATTTGTTGTCTGTATGTACAATTCTAAAATTTTGTCATGTGGTGAAGTACTTATTGTGCACTCTAGATGATTGCTTCCTTGAAACTTACAGATATCATGTTTGGAAGCTATCTTGTGTCTATTTTGGAAAATGTAAACATCCCCATTGGAAGATAAATCAAACTGTTTTTTTCTTGAATTTAGCACTTGAATTAAAAATATTTGTATTTGAAATGATGGATTATTGATGAAAGCAAAAGGTATATTCTAGTTCTAGTTTCATCATCAACTTATAAAAATCTGAGCCTTTAAAACTGTGCACAAAATCTGTACGAAGATTTCTCCCATTTTTTTTTGTGATCGTCTCTGTACTCTGATGG
This sequence comes from Tridacna gigas, assembly GCA_945859785.2. NCBI lineage: Eukaryota > Metazoa > Mollusca > Bivalvia > Cardiida > Cardiidae > Tridacna > Tridacna gigas. The sequence goes on along the minus strand of OX244038.2, from coordinate 35,262,604 downwards.
ACCCGTCAAAAACTAAAAACCTACACTAGCCAAGAGTTAGCTTAAAATGACAAGCACAAAATGAAATCAAAGCATATGGTAAATTTCTGCTCATTCATACATCAAATATGACAGAAAATGAGGCTGAAGTACAAAGTTTCAAAGTCTCTGAAATATTGGCAATAAAATCAGAATGATTTATATATCTTTCCTGTGATAGTGGAGTATTCATTATCTGCATTTCTATATTCAAGTTTTTTTAAATGCATATTTTCCTTTCCTTCCATCTTTGCATCCATATCCATTGCATGGCTGCCTTACATCATTCACAAGCAGCCATATTTATCAACCGTTCTAGGTTAACCCTTTACCAAACAACCCCGAGTTTTAACAACTCTGAAGAAAAAAGGCTTTTGAAAACATATGGGGAAAAGAAGAAAATGCTTTTCTTCTTTTCCTACAGTGTTTTCTACCCTATCAAAGACAAATCTCATCAATTGTGCAACCTTGAATTTGTCGTTGGCAAATGCTTTCAATTTCAACCAGTCTAAAATTTTGTCATTTCATAAAGAGTTAACTCTTTACCAAACAACAAAATCCTTCAAGTATGCTAAACTTCTATTGTTATGTATTTTTTTGGGGTTTTACGGAAACCTCAAATCATTTACTATATATATATTATTTAGACCAAACGTGCCTCTTCCCGAACCTACATGTATATGTGTCATAAATCTTGACAAGTAATGCATAATCATACTTGGGGCAACGTAACTGCACCGAATCTTCTCATTTTCAGGTCGAATTTTCAGAATATCTGGGCTAAAAACATGGTCGGCCATGGGCCCTGGGTCGAATCTTCTTGAGGCCGAATCTGCTGGTATCGGCTATTTTTAGTAGTATGGTCGCTTACGTTCACGAAGTTTTAAGTGCGTACTGTGCTCAGCTGAGAACGTTCTCAAGCGACATTTATAAGCAATGTCCGAGTTCAAAACTCGCATGAGCAAAACTCAAGCCGTTGAGTACAGTTTTGTGCTGAGCATGAGATCGTTCTCAATATGTCTTTATAAGCACGGGGCCTGGTTTTTTTAAAACACTTTCAAGGTATCATCAAGACAAACATTCTGACCAACTTTAAAGATTCTCAGACTGAAAGTTAGGCCTCCAAAGTGTACAAAATGTTTTTCCAAGATTTGTTCAAGTTACCTACTGTTTGACCCAACACAAACCATTTCCAAAATTGTCTGAAAAATCAAAAGAATCATTATCACCAGTTTTTATGAACACTGAGCAGGAGAATATGACATTGAGAGTGTACACAAGTAAGGTAAGCATTCTAACTTCCATGTAAAGAACTAAAAATGTGGCTTGCAGAGCATAACCAAGGTTTTTCTATGATTTGTCCCAATGACATACTTTTTGACTCAATGTGATCAATTTTCACACTCATCCATAACATTTTCAAGACAAACATTATGGCCAACTTTCATGAGAAAAACAAACAGATAAGATATTAAAATTCCTATTTAAACTGTTTTTGAAAGAACATCTAAAAAATATCAAAATTCTGGATGTATATTCTGTGCAGCCTAATCATGATTAACACTGTCCTAAAATGCAAGAAGATAGATGATTCTCACTGTAAGAGTTAAACAAATGCATTGTGATCAACAAATGATGACACAAACCATCAAACACACAGTTTTGACAACCAACTACCAATGTATAAGGAAGGGCCAGTGTTTTAACAGAAAAACAATTTATTCTATTCCATTAGCACTTAACATTTTTCTATCCAGTTTACACCTCTTCAACTGTCTTTAAAATAATCATCACTTACAGAAGATATTTAGTATTTGATTCTTGTTCAAATGAAAACATAACTGAAGGAAACTGACAAGAAAATGAAAGGTTTCATTCTACAGCTCCAAGAAAACAATATGATGATAAACATGAGGAACAAGATGGTCCTACATAGCTCACCTGAACTTTTACAAACTGGCAAAATGTTGCCAATCTTTAGAATATTTGGCTAAGTTTGGACAACTTCGTACAGCAGTCAAAAGCTGATGTAACATAGGAAATCTCAAGTCCCTAGCCGACCCCAATTCTCCCTCCCAAGGACCTACAGAAATCAACTTGCAAGCTTAGGATTGGGACTTTACAAAACCAACCTGTGTTTCCATAACCTTCAGGCCTTTGAATACATCGTGGGAAAAGGAGAAAATGCTGCTTAGGTACACAGCTTTTTTTACTGTTTGAGCAATGCCTGCATTCTGCAAGTTCAATGCTTTCACTTTGTTAGAATGCTGATATGTGAAAAAAGAGTTTACCCTTTACCACACAATTCCAAGTTTAAACAACCCCCCTCCCCCCCAAATTGTTGGAATAGGAGAAAATGCTGGTTACCACCATTTTCTCCTTTTCCAACTATGTTTTCTACCCCTTCAAGGAAAAATTTCCTAATTTGCGCAATATTTGGTATGTAGTCTGCAAATTAATGCCTTTAATTGAGAGCAGTCTAAAATTTTGTTGTTTGGAAAAGGGTTGAATGAAATTCAGTAACATCAAAATCAAGAAGCCAATTTAAAGGAAACTATTAAATTCTTTGATTGACAAATTGATACAGGTAATATAGATTATATTATCCATCAAACATATTTTATTCTGGGGAAAAAAAAATCAAACCAATGATTCTGTAAGAATGAACGTTTCTCAGATTTCAAATAATGCAGATTTTCCAGGTAGTTTTCATTTCAAGGAATCATTTATACTTTAGTGGAAGATATCAGTTTTCACTTATTAATTGAACGAAATGTAAGTATCTTCTGAACAATAATAATATGAAATCACTTCCGAATGAGAACATACACACATCTTTTGAATCTTTGTACTTTTAGCTGAAGATATCAGCTTTAATTTATTACAAATTAACCCCAGCACATCAAAGTCATGGACTTTTTCAACTTGAAAGAATTTGCAGACAGCAAATTATATGTGGCTCAAATTGTCTTTGGTAAGTTGGAAAACATTGTGGGAAAATGTCTTTATTTTTGAGTGAGTTTGAAAACATTGTTGGGCAAAGAGCAATTGTATTTACTCTTTACCAGATGACCTATTAAATTTTGAAAGTACAAATCAAATGTGGTTCAAGTGATGAAAATCATTATTTGAAAGGATATGGTGTCCATGGTAGTGAGTAGAGCATCGGCTTCATAAGGTCTTCAAGTCCATGGTAGCGGGTGTCAACTTTTGGGCAGTTCAATGGCCAACACATTCCGCACGAGTACTGGTGTAAATTCCAGCAAGCAGAATCGAATTTCTCCTTTTCAAACAATGTTTTCAAAAGCCTTCATCTTCAGGGTCATTAAAACTAAGGATTGTGTGGAAAAGGATTAAAACACAGAATTGCTGAGAAAAAGGATTAGACAAGCTATTCTTTCTGAAGTTCTATACTAAACAATCCCTTGTTTTAAGAAGCCAGAGGTAGAAAACTCTTGGAAACATTTTTGGAAAAGGGGAAAATGCTTGTTCCAGCTAAATCACATCATTTGAGCCTAATTTGTCGTCCTCAAAGGCTTTCAATATGAACAACTCCAAAATTCTGTCCTCTCATATAGAATTAACCCTTTACCAAACAATGCCGAGTTTCATCAACCCTGAGGAACATTAAGCCTTTGAAAACATTATTGAAAAAGGAGCAAATGCTGGTAACCAGCGTTTTCTCCTTTTTCTGCAATGTTTTCTATCCTTTCAGAGACAAATCCAATCATTTGAGCTACATTTGATAGGGTGTATGCAAATGCTTTAAATATGGGCATGTCCAAACTTATTCATGTTTTAACACACAAATTTTATTTAGATTTTTCCAAATTGAAAGCAATAGCAGATGACACATTTTAATGAAGCTCAAATGATGAGATCTGTCTCAGAGAGAGTAAAAAACATTGTGGAAAAGAGAAAATGCTGGTAACAGCATTTTCTCCTTTCCACACAATATTTGCAAATGCCTTCTTTCTCAGGGTCATTAGAACTTGGGATTGTTTGGTAAACAGTTAAGGGTTAATATATGCTTGGTTGACAAAGAAAGAACCCTCATAATTAATCATGTAAAATCAATAATATCAAACATATTTGCTTAAAAAAAAAGATGTGAAAGAAATGATAAAAAAAAAAAGTGATTTTCCATAAAACAGAGCTTCACTAAAAAAGCGAAAGTATTGGAGACCCTAAGAATGCTGATTTCAAGCCAAGATTACATAATTATCCCATCACCCCACACATGTACATGGTTTTAAGTTTCCTTGCATTTGTGGAATTTAGAGGAAAAAAATACAGTGCAGGAATAAAAGCTATTGCTACTCATGAGCAATAGCTGCTCTCTGTTTTTGTCACTTTATTTTCTGCACCATCCTAAATGTCACTTTCTTTTCCTCTTAATTTTCTTCACATAAAATAATTTATCTCTTGCTGTCCACTCTGCTGAGTATTGAAATAGCGTTAATGGCAATGGATTAACCCTTTACCAACAATATGGGTGTTTTCATGACCACATGAAAGAAGGCTTTTGAAAACATCTTGGGAAAAGGAGAAAATGCAGCATTTTTTCATCTTTCCCACAATGTTTTCTATACTATAAAAGACATGTCTTATCACCTGCATTTACTTTTTCATTTGAAAAATTTAGTGTTTTCAAGAAGGACAAGTTTAACCCTCTATAACACAATCCTGGCTTCTAAAGACCCTAAGGAAGAAGGCTTTTGAAAGAATTGTGGGAAAAAGAGAAAATGCTGGTAACAAGCATTTTCTGCTTTTTTCCCAAAATAATTTCCACTCCTTCATAGCCAAATCTCATAATTCCTGCCACATTTATAATAATCGTCTGCAAATTTTATCCTTTCAATTTGGACAACTCTAAATTTCTTTTTTTGAAATAGATGTAAAACATTTTCAATGGTGAAACAGTATTTCATTTGTGCAGGATGGCTTTCCACCTCTGATTTGGGTTTTTGTTTTTGTTCTTCATACGTCTTTCCAGTCCTGAGTTCAATCCTCACCCAGTACTAGCTTTTTTTTTTGTTGGAGCGTCCTTGGGCAAAACTGAGAGCCCCAGTATAGCACTTGAGAAACTGTGTGGACATGAGTAAATGACCTGTTTTCATGATATAACTGACTTCATGTTGAAAGTTGGTCTATATCGTATCGTACAAACAATGAATCAATTGAGAGAAACCACGCAAGTGCAGAATGGTAACATCACTTTTGACACTGTAATCTTTTGATCTGTTTGATTCTTAAAACAACAATAGCTGCTAAAAGTAAACAAGAGGGCCATTGGCCCTAAGCGCTCACCTGAGTAAAGTCATCTATAGCTGATAAAGCTGAAGAGAGCTTGGTTTTAATGATGTAAAACAAATGAGTGTAAGTGACCTACTGTGTGTGGCCTCTGTGGTGCATCCAAGGTTTTTCTATGATTTGGTCCAGTGACCTACTTTTTGACCTGATGTGACCCACTTTGGAAGTTGTCCAAGATATCAAAAAGACAAACTTTCTGGCCAGGTTTCATGAGTATCAGGCTGAAAATGTGGCCTCTAGAGTGCACACAAGGTTTTTCTAACGTTTTACCCAGTGACCTACATTTTGGCCAGACATGACCCAATTTCGAACTTGTCCAAGATATCATCAAGACAAAAGTTAACTTTCTGACCAAGTTTCATGAGTATCAGGCTGAAAATGTGGCCTCTAGAATGCACACAAGATTTTTTTAAGAATCAGACCTGTTACCTACTTTTTGACCTGACATGACCCAATTTCCAACTTGTCTGAGATATAATCAAGACAGACAATATGACCTAATTTCATGAGTATCTGACTAAAATTGTGGCCTCAACAGTGAATGCAAGGTTTTTCTAAGATTTAGCCAGTGACCTACTTTTTGACCCAACATGACCCAATTTCAAACTTTTCAGAGATATCATCAAGACAAACATTCTACCTAAGTTTCAACAGTCTCAGGCTGAAAATGTGGCCCGCAGAGTGCACACAAGGTTTTTCTAAAATTTGGCCCAGTGACTTACTTTTTAACCAAACACAACCCAATTTCAAACTTGTCGAAGATATTGTCAAGACAAACATTCTGACCAAGTTTCAAGAATTTCAGGCTGAAAATGTGGCCTCTAGAGTTCACACAAGGTTTTTCTTAGATGAAGCCCAGTGACCTACTTTTTGACCCGACATGACCCAATTTCAAATGTGTCCGAGATATCATCAAGACAAACATTCTGACCAAGATTCATGTATAACTGACTGAAAATGTGGCCTCTAGAGTGCACACAAGATTTTTCTAAGATTTGGCCTTGTGACCTACTTTTTGACCCGACATGACCCAATTTCAAACTTGTCAAAGATATTATCAAGACAAACATTCTGACCAAGTTTTATGAGTCTCAGGCTAGAAATATGGCCTCAACAGTGCACACAAAGTTTTTCTTAGATTTAGCACAGAAACCTACTTTTTGACCTGACATGACTCAATTTCAAAGCTGTATGAGATTTTATCAAGACAAACATTCTGATCAAGTTTCATGCACATCCGACTGAAAATGTGGCCTCTACAGTGCACACAAGGTATAATGGTGATGCCGCATGACGGACAACAGACGATGGATGACAGACGCCGGACACAGCATGATCACAATAGCTCACCTTGAGCACTTCTTACTCAGATGAGCTGAAAAAAATACATTTACACTTCAATCATACCATCTAAAAATATGGAAATTATTGTGAAGATGACAATCTGTTATTGTATGGGCGGTCCAAGTGTTAGTCGCTGGCAGGGAATTTAATCAAATTGCAGTGAGCACTGTAATCGGTCAACACTGAATAACTACAGTTGTTTGAAATCACAAATCAAATGGTAGATGTTTGAATTATGTATGGAATAAAAAATCCTACACTTTACAAATGAGCCATGTAGGATCCCCTTTTTAACTGTCTTTTACAATTTGGTTGTTTAACGGAATGGTTAAACGTAAAAGATATGTGACAATTCTGATCAGATATACCCATTATCAAGCTTTAGATATCACTCATCATGAATAGCAGTACCTACCAACCTTTTAAAAGAGTGAAAAAAAAAAATACAAATATTCTTTTCTGTAACTTTGGCAACTTTGGTAACTGTGCTGTAACATTCAAAAGCCGTATAGAATATGCCTGCATTGTGACTTTTGAATTGTTTACTCTTGGCTGCTTGCAGGCCTTTCATTTTTCCATTTTTAACAAGCCATCGTATTCATCTAGACAAACTATCTTTTCTAATTTTTTTGGTGGGCCAAATTGTCCAGTCCAAACTTCTGCTGGCAAATTTCTCCTACATTACTTTCGAAGAATGTAGATACCCACTAGCTACCTAACCCTCAGCCCTTTACCAAACAATAAAATTTTATACTTGTCCAAATCGAAAGCATTTGCACATGACGAATTTAGTGTAGACCAACTGATGATTTGAATCGTTGAAAGGGAAAAAAAATGGGAAAAGGAGAAAATGGTGGTTACCTGCATTTTCCCCTTTTCCCACGATGTTTTCAACAGCCTTCTTCCTCATGGGCATTAATAAAGGGGATAGTTTGGCAAGAATGAAAGCACTCAGTTTATCAACTAGCCTTTTACAGTCAGAAAAACAATATCCAAACATTACAATTTCATGGTCGTTTATTTCCCATATGTATTAAATAGACAATCAGATCTAAAATATGAACATCTGTGATATTGATCTGCATTTTATTCAAAGGACAGTCTGATCTTGATCTTTTATTGTCTTCAAAAGCGACACAGCCAACAGAAATCATTGTATTTGAGTCATTCTGACAAGCAAGATCATAAATACAGTAACCTTGTGCTCTGTATCTGAAATGTGGAAAGGATGAGAATCATCCAGTGTGGAATCGCTGATGAGACAAACATGTTGCTGAGCGTTAAATTGATAAAATAGACATGTTAAGCTTGGAAAAGCATTTTAAATATTGCAGGACCATTGCAGTCTTGACTAGAATATCTCAGAAAACTGGCATGACAGATCCTAGATCTGACTGCATGTTCTGAGCAGACTGGTCTGAATCTGAACTCTCTGCAAAGACTTTTTCCCTGGTCCATTGATTCAGATATGGAGAAAATAAAAAATATGCAGTTTCAGGTTTTTGTTTTTCCTTGATGAAAATACTCCATTTAACACTACAAAATGACAAAATTTTGAAAATCTTTCGAATGGATGTAAAATGCTGTGGAAAAAAGACAGCACACTGAATGCATGCAGTTTTTCCAACTATATTTTCAAAGCCCCACAGGATTGATTGGGTCAAGGGTTAACAGATTAATACCAGGCTTTAGAATCTCACCAAGAAGAAACATGTAAGTGACTGTGCAAAATGGTAGTGCCACGGCTGGAAGGAGAGGAAGAGTGGCTATGAAAACAATTTAACCTTTATCCTGCTCAAAAATTGAAATGAAATTTCAAACCAGTAGTAAAACCCGAATAATGTATTCAAATGTATTCTTTTCTGGAAAAACAAATCTCCTTATTGGACTTATTTCCAAGATCAGATTGCACGTTCTGTGCAGTCTGATCTTGATCTATATTGTCCACAAAAAGGTCAGTGAGTCGCGCTTAGCAGCCAAAGGAATTATACATCCTATGCTGAAAGATGCGTAATCAGACCTATGCTGGTCAGTATTCTGAATGGACAGTCTGGTTACTGGCGTTGCGAGCGGTGAATGGCCAGTCCATTCTGAAAATGTTTACGTAATGACCTCTCCACTAGGGTCATAACCTTTACACAACTCTACACCCTTTGTCCCCATAGCTTCACATGCTTCGCCTCAGTAACATTAAACGATCAACGGCCGATTACTATTTTAAACTGCTGTTACGAGTTGCATTTACATCAGTTTGCCCTATGGCAGATCAATCTAAATTTTCAAATTCTTTTAAAGCAATGTTTCCTTACAAACTCCTTTCTGTTGCGATTTTATCCTTGCTCAAGGCCAAAATGACCTATTATCTCTTCAACACCTGCTACATCTACGGAGAACACACGTCACAACTCAGCCGATCCCGTAACTACATATAACGATCAATGGATCACTCGAATTTTGCCGAACGATATGGACAGCAGACGACTGCAAGATATGTTCACATCACCGGATACACTTGATTCGCACTCGTTTCATTCATAAAGTTGCTGCTAATCACTGACCATATTTCTTATAATCGTGTTGAATGTAAGCAGTTATGAAATTTCCAGTTTTTGTTGGCCAGGGATTTTGATAATACTGTAATTACGACATAATTTGACGTTAAACAAATTGTAACCGTCGTTTATTACATAACTGAAAAGTTATTTAGGGATTACTTGATATAACTTGACGTCTGTTTACTACTAGTTACTATTCTTGTGCTTATCTGGGTCAAAAGTAGTTTTTGTAATTAGGTCACCACAGCAGGTATAAGCATTAAAACGCTGTAAGTAAAAGCTGTTACAGGTTGCAGTTACATCAGTTTGCCCTCAGCTGATGGGTTTCCGAAATTTGCCATCTCTCTAATCGGTCTACTGACCGATTAAAAACTAGGTTAAATGCTGCCAGGTCACTCTAACTTTTGTTTACTTTTTGACTGATTTTGAAATTTATTTCTTCTGCTAATGACTTTCATTTGCACTGACCACACAACAACAGATTGTCATCTTCACACATTTTTCATACTTCTAAATGGTATGATTTAAAGTTAAATGCATTTAATACCAGAATTGTGGTTTTGGCCACTATTGGGCCTTTTACATTTGTTAACAACAACTGTAGGTACATGGAGTGACACTTTTGAACTGAGACAAGCAATCAGTAGCAAACTGGACTTGAGAACAGGTGTTCCCGGGTTCGAATCCCCAGCTTGGCCAATTTCTTTCTGAAGATTGGTGATAACCATTGCAACAGATTTCATTCTTCTCACACCGCTGTTCAATGTTTCGATGACGGTTATGTGGGAAAGTAGCCAGTGGCCTGGGAAGACTTGTGTGGAGTAATAGATAACAGAAACTCCAGTAGAGCATGGATAGATGCAATGGCCTGAAATAATGTTGAAAAAGTGTTAAACACCATACAATCAATCAAGTAACATTTTGTTGATTAGTAAAGAGTCAAATCTTGTCAATCAATTTCACAATGTCAGATGTCATTACATTAAAGAACAAAAGAAATGTCTATACTGAACAAATCTTTCAAAGTGATAAGGTTACCAAGACAAAATTTACAAGTAACATAATTTTTCTTTGTGTGTTTTATGGAGCATCTGCCCTTATGATGACAGATAGGCATTCTCCATAAACGTTTTAGTTGAGTATATTTCATGTTTGTATTCTAGACAGTGACAGACATTGCATATTTTAATTCAGAAAACATATTTTAGGGGAATTTTTAAGGTGTATTTTAAAAGGTATCAAGTTGAATCACTTTACTCACCCCTTTTCAAAAAGAAACCCTGTTTTAACTCTTTTATGAAACAATTCCCAGTTTTAACACCCCCTCCTCCCCCAGATAGAGGCTTGTCAAAACATTTCTCCTTTCACCACAATGTTTTCTACCCTTTCTGAGACAAATCTCAATCATTTTAAGCCAGTTATATGGTCGCTTGCAAAAATTTTCAATCATGTCTAGAATTTTCTCAGCTTGTACATATTTACAAATTTTTCACTAGTCCACATTAGAAGCATTTGCTGACAACAAAATAAATGTGACTCAAAAATTGAAATTTGATTTGGGAAACAGAGAAAACATTTTGGGAAAAGGAGAAAATGCTGGTTACCAGCATTTTCTCCTTTTCCCACAATGCTTTCAAAAGCTTTCTTTCTCAGGGTCGTTAAAGCCTGCTTTGTAAGATATAGGGTTAACCCTTAGGGCACGGAGTAAACCTTGATGACATTTTAAATCTAGAAAAAAGACCCATATAATTGCAATTAATATGTTGCTCTTTTCCAGACTGTCTCAGCAAAGCCGACAGAGTAGATCAAAGATAAAAACATGTAGTCTGATCTTGATCCACACTGGCTGCAAAGGCAACTATAGTTGTGGAAGGCGCTTAAACTCTTTCACTACCACATAAATAAACTTCACTTTTTCAGTGGCAGCATGTATAGTACCAGCAAGATGAAGAGATAGTGTGGTCATAATCTAGAAAGAAGAGATATTTTTTAAAATGATAGAAGGCATAAATTTGCTTGCAAATAGGCGGGGGCCCTTAACTCTTTAAGAAATGACAAAATTTTAAAAGCAGTTGCAGACAAGTTAAATGTAGCTCAAAAGATGATTTCTGTCTTTGATAAAAAGGAGAAAATGCTGCTTACCAGCATTTTCTCTTGTTCCCACAATGTTTTCAAAAGCTTCCTTGGTCAGGGTCATTAAAACTCTGGATTGTGTGGTAAAAGGTTAAAATAAACATGTCTGCATTTTGTACCAACCAAAAATTTCTATTTATTCAATTTTTATCAGTACCAAAAAGTAGGTCAAAAGCCAGCTCATTCACCTACACTGAAAAATAGTAGACAGTGTAGATCAGCGATCAGACTGCATGACCTATACTGTTCACAAAAGCTGCCTGTGTCGCCTACAGTACGGAAAGTGTTAAGGATTAATACTGAATTACAAAGAGAAAGAGACATTTTCTGGTAGCCCAGCTCATATAAACATGCACAGAGTTACATTTGATTATAGCTGGATGATAGATAAGCTTTTTGGTCGCGTGCCTCAGGAGCAGCTGGCCAATCCAGGTGACGTTACGCATAGTTAACAGAGGGTGATATAAAATACAACCATTATAATGTATTTGATAGTAAATATACCATCTAATTATACTGATATACTCTACTGACTTTGGATTACAGGGACGCGTGCCGGGGCTTTTGTAAATAAAAGAAGTGTAAGTCGGGGTTATTAAATTCCAAACAAAGGGCTGGGGCTTGAGGGATGGTGGGGTGGTATTACTAATAAGAATTTGCTATTGATTAAAATGGCTATAGTTTCCAAGACAACTCTTAACCCTTAGAGGGCCTTTAATAACTATAGTTACCTTTACAGCCAATGTGGATCAGCATCAGACTGCACAAAACGTGCAGTCTGCTCGTTAATCTACGCTGTCCACTTTGCCTAGACAATCTGAACAAAAGCAACTTTGAAATTACATTTACTTGAGTTTTATTTCTAGACAAAAAGTGTCTTGGGTTTATTTGGTGCTCTAAGGGTTCACCCTTAAGCTGCCAAGCACAACTCATTGACCTTTTTAGGACAGTGTAGATCAAAATCAGATTGCACCGAATGTGCAGTCTGATCTTGTATCTACACTGTCTGATAATGAGAGATCTTTCCTCCAAGTTTGAAATAACATTATTCGAGTTTTCACTATCGGCTTAAATGTTTTATTTAACTTATTTAGCAGGATAAGGGTTAAGAAATTGTGATTTTGACCTGCCATGTATAGCTTGATCGTAGATCTCCAATTTCTTTGTCTGTTGTCCCTATGTAAGGGGAGAACTAGGGGGAGTGGAAAACTTTCAATTTTCATCGTTGGAGCCATTGAATGACTTAATTAACTCTGACAGCACTTAACGCAGGCTTTAGTTGCTTTTGTAGAAAGTGTAGGTTCAGATCAGACAGCACAAGCAGTGTAGTCTTGTCTTGGATCAGAGCTGCTAACCTTTGTATTAAATAGTCCTGCCCAAAAGTCTTGGATTGCATGTTTTGGGACTGGGTTTTCTAAATTACATGTATCTTTTTCATTTGTTTGAGTTAGATGATTTGAAACGTTCATTTCTGTCATGTAATAATGGTACAAATTGATATGGTAATTTTTGATTTTTTGAAATATTGCCAAGGAATAGATTTCACCAATTGGAGAATTAAATAGACCATAATTATGATGATTTGAATCAAGTAATAAAAGATCCAAATACTGCTGTCTCAAGACAATTCATTGGCTACAAAAAAAAAAAACATGGTTATTTTGTGTTAATTGGTAGCCTGGGTGTCTTATAAGCAAGGGTTCCTGGGTTTGAATATTGTACTGCCCACACTTTTTCCCTGAAAGATTTATTTTAATGGTGTCTGAAGTTAGTGAAAATTATGGAATTTGCCCTCTGATAGGGTAAAAAACATTGTGGGAGAAGGAGAAAATACTGGTTACCAGCATTTTCTTCTTTTCCCACAATGTTTTCATAAGGCTTTTTTCTCAATTTTGTTAAAACTTGGGATTGCGTGGTAAAGGAGAGAAGGATAAAGAGAATAACAAGATAGTAGTTTGTCTTTTGCCACTTTTTCCCTGAAAGATTTACTTTCATGGTGTCTGAAGTTGTTGAAAATGATGGAATTTGTCCTTTGATAAGATAAAAAACGTGGCAGAAGGAAAAAATGCTGGTTACCAGCATTTTCTTCTTTTCCCACAATGTTTTCATACGGCTTCTTTCTCAGGGTCGTTAAAACTTGGGATTGTGTGGTAAAGGAGAGAGGAATAAGGAGAATTACAAGACAGTAGTTTGTCTTTAGCCACAAGACCAGAAGCACTTGATCCTTTTCCAGCAATTTTTTCAAAAGCTGTATGACTTATAGGGATGTTAACCCTTTACCACACAATCTTTAGTTTTAACGATCCCGCTGATAACCAGCATTTTCTCCTTTTCAAACAATGCTTTCTACCCTTTCAAAGATTAAAATCATCATTTGGGCCCTATTTAACCCTTTCCCAAATGACAAATTTTGGACTGGTCCAAATTGAAAGAGTTTGCAGACGACAATTTTAAATTTGATGAAAATGGCAGAAAGGTCTCAAAAAGGATAGAAAACACTGTGGGAAAAGGAGAAATTGCTCGTTACGAGCAATTTCTCCTTTTCCCACAGTGTTTTCAAAAGACTTATACTGCAGACACGTGAAAACCAGGGCTTGTTTGGGAAAGGGTTAATTTGTCGTCTGCAAATGCTTTCAATTTGGACCAATCTAAAATATTGTCATGTGATTAAGAGTTAGAAATTATATTTGTATGGCACTAGGTTAAAAACAAACTGTACCATGTGAATGACAGATGTACATTGACAGTAATTACTTGCTCAATGGGCGACCATTAATTGTCCCCTACTTCAATCTCAGCATCCCCTTCTTGTGCCTTTACAATATCCCTAATGTGACCTTTTTTCTCTATCAGGACATAGCTTGAGGTCATCCCACTAATGGACATATTTATAAGTTTTGTGTATATTTGTTTGTAAATATTTTTAAAAGTTTTCTTTTGAATCAAGTATTTGCAAACACTGATTGCTATAGATTCAACTCTTTACCATATGACCAAATTTGGATTTGTCCATACTGAAAGCAGTTGCTGACAACAAATTAGATGTTCAAAGCCTTGGATTTGTACTTGAAGGGCAAATAAACTTGGTGGAAAACCAGCATTTTCTCTTTTTCTCAAAGTGTTTTGGAAAGCCTTCCTTTTCAGGGTTGTTTGATTTGGAATTGTTAGAGAGGCCATACTAAAGTTTAACCCTTATCCTTCTATATAACTAAAGTGATACTTCAAAGTCAATAGTAAAAACTCAAATATTACTATTTCAAACTTAATTTTTTGGGGAAAAATATCTTATCAGACAGTGTAGATCCAAGATCAGACTGCACATTCTGTGCAGTCTGATCTTGATCCACACTATCTGCAAAAGGTCAGTGAGTTGCACTTAGCAGTCTATGGATTAAGATGAAAAGGGAGGAACCGGCACTTGAAGCAGCCCCTTATCTGGTGTTGAACCATTTAAAATTGCGGACAGATAAATAGATGCAGAATTGAATCACTCCATAGATAGCAGCACCATCTGTCAACTTGTAATTTACATATTGTTGCCATGGTGACTATCAGATTTTATTATTTACCCAGGGTACCACTTGATCGAATAGGAACTGTTACGATTTCATGATATTTGTCTTCACAGCTTTGCTATTTTTTAATCTCTGACATAGAGTAATGAATTTTTAACCCTTTATCACACAATTCCGAGTTTTAACGGCCCTGATGAAGTAGAATTTTGAAAACATTTTGGGAAAAGGAAGAGAAAATGCTGGTGACCAGCATTTTCTCCTTTTCCCACCATGTTTCCTAACCTTTGATTGACAAATTTCAAAATTTGCGCAACTTTTTGTGTGTCGTCTGCAAATGCTTTGAATTTGGACCAGTCTAAAATTGTGTCATTTGGTAAATGATTGACTGACTGATTAATTGTATGGTCTTTAAACCCATTCTCTACCTTATTTCAGTTACATGGCGGCAGCCAGTGCACCTATCCATGCTTTCCTGGAATTTCTTTCACCAGTTCCATGCACAATATTTTTCCAAGCCACTGGCTGCTTTCTCACATAACCATGGCCAAAACAGTGGTCAGTGGTGAGAGAGGAATGAATCCTGTCACAATGCCTATCATCAATCCTCAGACAGGTATTGGCAGAGCTGTGGATTAGAACCAGCAACCCCATGTTCTCAAGTCCTGTATGCTACTGACTTAGCTACTGGTGCTTAGCGTCATTTGGTAAAGAGTTACAATTGTTTCATTATTGTTTAACTCTTTACCAAAAGAAAAAAATTTGTGGAATCATCCAAATTGAAAGCATATGCAGATGACAATTTAAAGGTGGCTTGAATTATGATATTTGGCTGTATAAGAGCAGAAACATTGTGGGAAAAGGAGAAAATGCTGATTACCAGCATTTTCTTCTTTTCCCACAATGTTTTCCAAAGGCTCCTTTCTCAGGGTCGTTAAAACTCGGGATTGTGTTGTAGTGGGTTAATCCTACCAAAACAATCCTGATGAAGAAGGCTTTTGGAAATATTTTGGGAAAGTTTTCAATCCCATAATTCATCTCTGATGCCATTTACATCCTTTAATTTTGCTGTGATAGTTAATATGGGTCAGTATAAGATTTTTTTTGCAAAGAGTTGCAATTAGTCTAAGAGCAGAGGTAATGTTTGAAGAAATTAAACTTCAAGACATTTGCATATTTAACTACCTAATACCATAGTTACTTTAGCATGTTTCTTAGTGCCCATTACATTGCCCAAGGACTTACAAAGATGAGATATTGAAACTAACTTGTCTCTGTTCAATATTGCTATAATAATAATACACAGTTCACTATTTACAAGACAATGAAGCTTTACGCTGGTCTAAATTCAAAGCAGTTTCTGACATTGAAATATGTGTAAAGTGATAGGATTTGTCTCCAAAAGGGCAGGAAACATTGTGGGAAAAGGATAAAATGCTGGTTACCAGCATGTTCTCCTTTCCAATGATGTTTTCAAAAGCTTTCCTCTGTAGATTCTATGAATCACAGGATTGTTTGGTATGAAGTTAAAAATGGAATTACATCACATGTTTTAAACCATGCATGATACATGTGTATTTTGTGGCTCGAGGGGTTAATACACAGAAATTTCCAGAAGATTGTAGAATTTATGATTTGAAGTTCAAGCTGATCGGGGCTTAGATTTAATTATCTGCGAGTCAGTAGTTTGACAAATTTCATTTATGAGAGATTTGTTTCACATCCGACAAGTAAATGTGACATGTGCATTCCTGCAATGCCTGCTAGAGACGAAAATAGAAACATGTCTCCCTAGTATTTTGCATGCATTTGATTGAATTTGGGTTCTGTGTATCTTCGTATCATTTTGAATTGCAGCATTTATTCTTATTTGAATTTAACAACTACAGTCAAAATCCACTAAACAATCTAATGTTTTACAGTCTTAAAAATAGGATTTTAGACAGTTAAATGTATTTCCAAATAATCCCATGTTTAAAAAAAAGGTCACTGAAACACTATCAGGAAAGGAGTAGCGCTTGGTAACTCACACTTATCTACCGCTTCAAAGACAATTTCCATCATTTTAGCCACATTTAATTTGGATCCACATTTTGTGGAAAACCATGTACATCAAAAACAATCCCTAGCCCTGCCCTTACCCTAACCCAGATGAATTGTGGCTCAAATCTTTCTCCCACATAGAGCTTATCATGTAATAAATCTAAGAATTTAGCATTCTGTATTTTAAAACATGCATGGGTTTCGATGACACCCTTTCCAAGAAGTGTCATGCATCGATTTGCCATCAGCAAGTGCTTTCAGGTTGAGTTCAAAATTTGCTTGAGTTCAAAATTTTGTTGTTTCTTTTAGAGATGAATGATCATTATCTAAAGGAGCGTGCAAAGTAAAATAAAATTTTGATCATTCAGATACAAGCAGGACCGAGAAATTTATTCAAATCATTGTTGTCATTAAATAATAGAAAAAAATCATTTTGAACTTCATATTGTGTATATGCACTTTTTTTTTTTGTACATTAGTAAATGATTTTTGACTTTGAAAATAGTGCAGCAGAATTTCTAATCGCAACTATTGCAATGCATATTTGAGTGAAGTATTTTCATGTTAGCCTATTTTTCACATTTAGAAATAATATCTAGCTATCAGAATTTCGCTATATTTGCCATCCATTTAAACGTTTACCACACAATCCCTAGTTTTAGCAACCTTAAGAAAGAAACTTTTGAAAAAATGGGAAAAGGAGAAAATGCTGGTAACTACCATTTCTCCTTTGCCAACAGTGTTTACTTCTCAATCAGAGAACTTAAGCACATTTGTACCAATTTCAAATTTGTTGTCTGCAAATGTTTTAAATTTGTTACAATTAAAATTTGCAGTTTGAGAAAGGGTTAAGATTGACTGATTGTCTTTTGTTTAATGCAATTTTCCACATTATTTCACTTATATCCTGTGGCCAGTGCACCTATCAATGCTTTCATGGAGTTCTGTTTACCACTACTTTACCAGCCCCGATAGCTAAGTCAGTAGCATACAGGACTTGAGAACACAGGGATGCTGGTTCCAATCTGCAGCTCTGCCAATACCTTAACCCTTTCCCAAACGACAAATTTTGGACTGGTCCAAATTGAAAGAGTTTGCAGACGACAATTTTAAATTTAATGAAAATGGCAGAAAGGTCTCAAAAAGGGTAGAAAACACTACTCATTACGAGCAATTTCTCCTTTTCCCACAGTGTTTTCAAAAGACTTGTACTGCAGACATGTGAAAACCAGGGCTTGTTTGGGAAAGGGTTAAAAAAACGAAGGATTGATGATAGTCATTGTGACAGGATTCATTTATCTCTACTGATCATTATTTTGATGGTGGTTATGTGAGAAACAGCCAGGGGCTTGGGAAGAATATTGTTCAAAGCACTGGTACAAGAAATTCTAGGAAAGCATGGATAGGTGCACTTGCTGATACCATATAATTGAAATAATGATGAAAACGGTGTTAAACACCATACACTCAACTATATAGTGTTCATAAGATACCAGAATTTACATCTAACTCTTTAGAACAGAATCTTGAGTTTTGATGAACATGAAGAAGACAGGTTTTTGAAAACAACGTGGTTAAAGGAGAAATTGCTGGTAAACAACATTTTCTCATTTTCCTTGCCTTCAAATTTCTTGCCTTCAAAAACTTCTACATTCAGTGACATTGCACATCTTAGGGCTGAATCTAGTGCCTGGGTTACATTTGCCAGAGGCACTGTACAAGTTGTCTGTGATTTTCTTTACAACTTTTCAGACATGGTAGGTTGCTATGGACTACCTCCGTGTTTACATTGCATGCGAGCATCATGTGATTTCTTGTGCTACCCCCTTGTGACAGATAGGGGCACAGCTGAACGGAAATTGTATGGCGACCATATGAAAATCTTGAAGTCTTCACACAGAAACTGCACAGCACCGTGGAGCAACCTAGCCAAGCAGGGCCCCTACAATTATCTCACAATTTTAGGCCAAAATGACCATCAAAAACAGGGCTTTGTCTGCATGATGATAGCATGGCCTCCATATGGTGCCTGTGCATGGATAGTGCAATGCTCTCATGAAGTATCTACAAGCTACCGATTAGGCATTTTTAAAATTTGTCATTGTGTAGAGTTGAACAAAATCATAGAGGCTATGGTGCCTGTGAATCCATATGAGAATCATTATGGCTACCATAGCAAGGCCGCACAGAGAGACGAATATGGGTATCATAAGGGCTCTGTCAGCTTATTCATGTCAATCGTAGACTTTAAGCATGAAATTACATGGTTTTAGGTCTGATCAATAAATGTGCTTCTGTTGCTGTGTTTACTTTGAAGCCATCAGCACTTAAGTAGGTTCAACTTGGAATGACAAACCAGCAAGACCATGGTAACAACATAATAAGGTAGAGGTATATCATCCAATGAAAAAACAGCAATGATTACAGGTGTTACCTAATACATTCCTAATTGTATAACTATCACATCCATTCATATTCAAGGTAAATACACCAATTTAATTGAAATGATCTTATTCTGAATTTTTTTTTATTGCAAAAAATGCATAGAAAGACTGATCTTTTTTCAATACAATCATGAATGGTGAAATGAGCAAGTCTTTTTTGCAGTCTATGACTTCATTATCCAGTTGCAAAAGGAGTAGAGATTCCCATCTTCCTGCAATATAGAGCTCTAGAAAACACTGTGGGGGAAAAAGAGCAATTACCTGTCACAAGATATTGAATTTTTCACCACAGAGCTTTTGATTCACTTAAACCTTTACCACACAATCCCAGGTTTTAATGACCCTAAGACAAAGGCCTTCTGAAAACATTATGGGAAGAGGAGAAAATACTGGTTACCAACTTTTTCTCCTTTACCCATAGAGTTTTCTATCCTTCCAAAGATAAAGTATATTATTTAAGACAGATTTAATTTGTTGTCTGCAAAGCCTTTCAATTTGTTAAGTCTAAAAAATTTGTTTTCTGGTAAATAGTTAACCCTTTAACTTTTTTGGACTAGATTAAATTGAAAAAACAATCCCGAGTTTTAATGACCCTGGCAGAGACAGCTTTAGAAAACATTAAGGGGAAATGGTGGTAACAAGCATTTTCTCCTTTCTCCAGAATGTTTTTCACCCTTTCACAGAAATATCTGATAATTTGCTCCACAATTAATTTGTCGTCTGCAAATGCTTTGAATTTGGACAAGTCTAAAATTTTGTCATCTGCTAAAGAATTAAGAATGGTTGGTGAATATTGACCCTGGATTATTTGGGAAGACTCGAAAGTCAAGCAAAGGATGAAAAAACCGGTTGCTACAGGTTTATCACATACTTCCCTACCTGTTATCAGTAGAGTAAATAGACCTTTATTATCCTGTATAAAAGATAAATGTCATATATAACAGGGACATAACGGAACTTTGTTCAATTACTTTCCTTAACCCTTTACCACACAATCCCCTTTTTTATGACTCTGAGGCAGAGTACTTTTGAAAAATAGTGGGAAAAGAAGAAAATGCTGGTAGCTCATAATATGAGCAACATTAACTTGTTGTTTGCAAATGCTTTCAATTTGGGTAAGTCTAGAATTCTGTCATATGGAAAAGAATTAATCAAACAAACCCTTCCTAATTATTATCTTAAAAAAACTACTCAAAGTACAAACTTTCAGGAAACATGTTTTTTCTTTACCTGATTCAAGTAACTTTTCACTTTTCATTTAAGCAAAGCCTTAACTTTTTATCAAACAATCAAACTGTGGGCAAAACTGAAGTAATTTGCAGACAACAAATTAACCCTTAGAGCGCCGAATAAACTTGCCAGACATTTTAATCCTAGAAATACAACCCAAATAATTGCAATTTCATGGTTGCATTTATCTACAGTGATTCATCAAAGCAGACAGGGTAGATCAAAGATCAGGCTGCACGTTTTGTGCAGCCTGATCTTGATCTACACTAGCCGCAAATGCAACTATAGTCGTGAAAGGCGCTTTAAAGGCTTAATGTGACTCAAATCGAGAAGTATTTCTTGGATATGGTAGAAAACATTGGGGGAAAAGGAGAAAATGCTGGTTAGCAGCATTTTCTCCATTTCTCATTATGTTTTCAAAAGTATTATCTCTCAAGGTCATTTAACCCTTTACCACACAATCCAGAGATTAACAACCTGAAACTTTTTAAAAACCTTCTGGGATAAGAAGAAAGTGTTGGTAAACAGCATTTTCTCCTTTTCCCACAATGTTTTCTATCTTATCAGAGCTTCATTTCATCATTTGAGCAACATTAATTTTGCCATCTTCAGTATATGCTTTCAACTAGGACAAAAGCTAGAATTTTTTCCTCTGGCATAGAGTTAAACACCAGATTGTTTGATGGAGGTTTAAGCTCTGTAATTCAAGGTCCCAGTTTGAGACTCTGGTAGGTCCCTGTTTAGGGACCAAGTGAGTAAAACCAGAAGTAGAACCCTGGTTGTACCTGATGGTATAATGATGAAATGGGGCCAACTCGGATGAACAAGGGGTACCATGATGAAATAGGGCCAGCTTGGATGAAACGGCTAACAGTTTCGGTTGTTTTAAAAATGTTATCAACTTGCTCATATTTTTTTAAGGAGTCATATAAGAAATTTGAAACCTGTATCAAGGAAAAAAGACAATAAACGGACACTCAGTAACAGTAATTAACAGTAACGGAAAAAATACTCCTGTTAACCCTTCACCAGACAACAAACTTTTGGACTAGATCAAATTGAAAGCATTTGCGGAAGACAGGCTAATTTTGGCTCAAATGATGATTTCTGTCTTTGATAGGGAAGAAAACATTGTGGGAAAAGGAGAAAATGCTGGTTACCAGCATTTTCTCCTTTTCCCACAATGTTTTCAAAGGGCTTTTTTGTTGGGGTTGTTAAAAGTTGAGACTGTATGATAAAGGATTTAATCCTTGAAAGTTACCCTTAGAATGTCAAAGAAAATCCAGTGGACATTTTCAGTCCAGAAATAAGACCAAATAAAATGCATTTTCAATGCTGCTTTTTCCAGGATCTCTAAGCAAAGCGGGCAGTGTAGATTTTCCACAAATGCTTTCAGTATGGTGGAGTATAAAATTGTATTGTTTGGTTACGATTTAAGGGTAACCTACATCTGCAGAGAGGACCAAAAGCAAGAAAGCATTGACTGTACATATACAATTACAAAAAATGCTCTTCTAGGTAATTTCATCCTTTGATCATTTTTTTTTTTCCTTCTGAATATATTTCCTGTTAAAAAAGAAGATATAAATATTCTATCATAAAGGCTGACATACCAAAATTAATGTGCTTGAGAGATAGACATGTGCAGGGCTCTGGCAAGCAGGGGTTAAATGTATCTTTGTAATGTATTTCACCCAGCAAGTAGTTGCATGACATGAATGGATCCATGATGTCAAAAAAACAGCTGAATCATGACTTAGCATTGCCCTGACACATGCAGACAATTTAACAACAGCAAAAAGTTTTGACCCAGGTTACCTAGTGTAAACTGCGCCGGCTGACCTGAGTCGAAACTTTTTGCAGATGCAATTTGCCCCCTTTTCATAGAGCATGACTTAAATGTTTCTCTGCCACATAAATCTGAACTTGATAAAAACCAATTAGGAAGAAGGAAGATTTTGATTTGCCAGGAAGTTTAAGTTGATTTGATATACCATATATCAAGTGTATAAGAGTACCTATGTTCCATGACACATAAAAAACAGTAACGAAACTGCTTAACTCTTTGCCAAATGAAAAATTCTATACTTGTCAAAATTCAAAGCTGTTGCAGACAACAAATTAACCCTTTCCCAAACAAGACCTGGTTTTCACGTGTCTACAGTACAAGTCTTTTGAAAACACTGTGGGAAAAGGAGAAATTGCTCGTAACGAGCAATTTCTCCTTTTCCCACAGTGTTTTCTACCCTTTTTCAGACCTTTCTGCCATTTTCATCAAATTTAAAATTGTTGTCTGCAAACTCTTACAATTTGGACCAGTCTAAAATTTATCGTTTGGGAAAGGGTTAAATGTGGCTCAATTAATGAAACCTGACTCTAAAAGGACAGAAAACATTCTGGGAAAAGGAAAAAATGCTGATTATCAGCATTTTCTCCTTTTCCCATAATGTTTTCAAAAAGCTTCTTCCTCAGTGTCGTTAAAACTCAGGATTGTGTGGTAAATGGTTAATTCTTTACCACATTACTCTGACTTTTAACATCTTTGAAAAAGAATACATTCGAAAACATTATGGTAACCAGCATTTTCTCCTTTTCCCATAATGTTTTCTTCTCTTTGGAAAGCAAATTTCAATTCCTGAGACATTTATTTTGCAGTCTGCCAATGCTTTCAATTTGGACAACCCTAAAATTTTGCCCTGTGTTAAAGAGTTAACCTTTAACTCTCTACCAAACAGCAACATTTTACACTGGTCCAAATTGAAAGCATTTGCAGACAACATTTCACTTATGGCAAAAGTGATAGAAAACATAAGAGAATGGATAGAAAACATAGTGGGAAAAAGAACAAAAGGCAGGTTACCAGCATTTCCTCCTTTTCCCACAATGTTTTCAAAAGCATTCTTTTTCAGGGGCATTACAACTTGTGATTGTGTGGTAAAGGATTAAACTCCTGAATAGATGAAACAAAAATTTCTACTCAATGGTAACCCCAAATATTGCGATTTCAAAGTTGATTTCACTGGAAAGAAAAAACAGTATTGGACAGTCTAGATTAAAGATCAGACTACACATTTTGTTCTGTCTGATATTGTGCTGCACCGTCCGAAAAAGGGCCTTGGGTCCTGCTTAGCAGCCTAAGGATTAAATCTTTACCAAACAATTGTGAACTTTGCAGACCCTGAGGGAGAAAGCAAATAAGAAGCCATTAGTTCTATTCTGTATAATAATTTGTCCGTTTCTGCTCAAAAAGCCACCAAGTTGCCATTCTTGTAGACTTTTGATAACACTGTGAGAAAGGGAGAAAATGCTGGTACAAGTATTGCCAACAGGCCTTCCAATTTCTCCGGCTATGTTGTGTTCGCCCTTTCAAAATCAAAGCTACATCCTGTGATCCACATAAAATTTTACATCTGCAATTGCTATTGCAAGAACTATTACCAACAGTTATTCCAGATTTTCCGGTGATGTGTTCACCCTTTCACACAAGAGGGCCATTATGGCCTTAAAACACTCACCTGAGTAAAATCATCTAGGATTGACAAAGCTGAAGAGATCCTTGTTGTAATGATATAAAATGCCTGAGTAATCATGACCTACTTTTCGACCTACTTGATATTTGAACTTGTCAGAGATAACATCAAGACAAACATTCTGACCATATTTCATGAGTAATGAATGGAAAATGGGGCCTCCAGATTGCACACAAGATTTTTCTAAGATTTGTCCCAGTGACCTACTTTTTGACCCACCATGACCCAATTTCGAACTTGTCTTATATATCATAAAGACAAACATTCTGACCAGTTTACAATAGAACTGGTCTGAAAATGTGGCCTCTAGAGTGCTGACAAGTTTTTTCTAAGATTGGCCTAAATGACCTACATGACCTAATGTTGAACAAATGTGCTAGATTTCATCATATAAGACAAACATTCTGACCAAGTTTCATAAGTATCGGGCTAAAAATCTTGTCTCTAGGGTCCACACAAGGTTTTTTTTTTTTTAAATTTGGCAGTGACTTACTTTTTCACCCAACATGACCCTGGAATTTCAAACTTGTCAGAGATATCATCAAGACAAACATTCTGACTAAGTTTCATGAGTTTCTGGCTAAAAATGTGGCCTCTAGAGTGTACACAAGGTTTTTCTAAGATTTGTTCCAAGTGACCTACTTTTTGACCCCACATTTTACTGACAGCCACATGTCGTCCTTTTTCATAAATAAGTTGACATTGCGAACATCAGATGTTCTTTGATTCTTGTTGTAATACTTTAGGGAGCATTCATATTTTATTCCTGTTTCATTAAGACAATTACATGTATGTAAATATTAATTGGGCTTTGGCCTGGTTCGACCGATTGTTTGGTTTCCCCATGATCGTCACATAATTGATAAATGCATGTCCATTCAAAATCAGTATATCCTTATTATCACCTCAAGTGACCAAACATTCTCCCAATTTGAAAGTTTTTACACCATACATCTGTTAAAATTATGACAAACCATTTTATTAATTGATCACTTACAATTTCCACTCAAACAGGTAACAGAGGTATTAAGTAAATCTTAACCAGGCAACAAAACATTTGAATCGTCTATTTTGAAAACATGTGCTGTTAACAAATTAAATGTTGCTTCAATGATGAGATTTGTCTTAAACGGGTAAAAAACATCTAGTGAAAAAGCAAAAAGTTTTCAAAAGTCTAATCCTGCAAGGTTGTTAAAGCAGCAGATTTTGTGGTAAAGGGTTAAATTGCAAATCCTTTTCTTATATTGTTTACTGTCAAACTGACTTGTTATATACTCACAAAGTGTCTTAAAAACTTGTACCCCTTTTCCCTATTACTAATTATAGAGGTTGCCGACAGCAATCTACTCACATTTGTTGGACCGAACACAGACTTTACAAACATATTTGCGCTATTTTTACTTCTCGATTTCTTATCAATGTGACATTATTCAAAGTATTTTTTCTTACTACGTTGCTGATTTAGTTCGAATTCATGAGAAAGTTGGGGGAAAAAATTGGGTGCTTCAATTAGAGCGAAAAGCTGGAATAAAACTGAAATAAACGCTCTTTCTCTTTGTAGTTTTCTGGTTTGTTTGTCAGGCATAGTGACCAAAACACCATGTTACTAAGGTCGGCATGCCAAACTCACATTTGCAGAAAGTTCAATTATTGGTGTCAATAATAAATTGTATGAACAGGACTAAAGTTTTGTAGTCTGGTATAAAGCTGATTCCAAGAAAAAGGTATGTTATTCAGAAGTTTTAATTGCCAGTAAATTAATCCTGTCCACACAAATTGAGGCTTCTATGGAGAAAAGAAAACATGATACAATTATGTAATCATGAAAAAAAGCTATGTCTTTGTCAAAAAGCCACTTCAGTTATGACCTAAGTATTTAACCCTTTACCACATGACAAACTCCGAGCATTTTCAGATGACAAAATAAATCTGGCTGAAATTGTGGAACTTGTCTCTGATAAGGTAGAAAACATTGTCGACAAAGGAGAAAATGCTGGTCACCAGCATTTTCTCCTTTTTAGACAATGTTTTCAAAGGTCCTCTTTCTCAAAGTCATTAAAAGTCAAGATTGTGAGGTAAAGGGTTTAAAAAAAAATTGATACCTATGACAAAATTACTTCTGTGCATGACTAATGAAAAGAACAAAGAAATCTTAACCCTTAGGCTTATAAGTGCAATTCACTGACCTTTTCCAGACGGTGTATCAAGATCACAGTGCACAGAATGTGTAGTCTGATATTGGATCTACACTGTCATTTAAGGAGATATTGTTCTCCAAAAAATAAGTTTGAAATAACAATAATTGGGTTTTTACTATTATCTTGAAAGTTTGATTAACTTATGAAGCAGGATAAGGGTTAATCTCTGAAGTGTTGTAACTGAACAGGATATACAGTCTAATCTTTGATCTACAGTCTTTTTTTGCCAGATATTGTGACAAAATAGTCTTCAAGTTGCATTTTGCTCCCCTTTTCCCAACTAAAGTCTTGTTCAGTAATGTAGCGCTGCCATGGTTGACCCATAAAGTGCCTTTCATTAGTATAGTTGCCTTTACTGCAAGTAAAGATTAAAGATCGGGCTGCACAAAAAGTGCAATCTGATCTTTGATCCACACTTTCCCCCATCCTGTGACATTTCAGACAAGAGCAGCTTTAAAACTGCAATTACGTTTATCTTATTTTCTAGACTGGAAAATTAATGTTTGTTTATTTTGTTACGTATTTCGCAGTACCAGTTTAAGAAAAAAAATCTTTCTTTCCCATTAAGTGTGCAATCTTAACTCTTGACAAAAAGACAAAATTTCTAACTTGTCCATGTTAAAAGCATAAAATTTTGCAGACAGCACAATAAAATGAACACAAATGGTGGGATATGTATCATTTATTTTCTCGTTTATTTCATTATAATTTCATTCTCTAAAAGTGGTGGCTCACTGACGGACGGGTCAATTAGTCTTTCATTTTTCCATTCCATTTACTAGTACACGTAAACTACTGTAAATCTGAATTGTTTTTCACTTTTATGAGGTTCACGTATAGATTTAAACTTATGCCCTCATTTATTTTACTATATTTTCATTGTTTAAAGTGACGCTGACATCGATTGATTGACTTAGGAATTTTCTGGCTGATTACTTCTTACTTCTTACCACACATAACAGTTTCAGACTTGTCCAAACTTGAAGCATTTACAGATGACAAATTAAACCATGGCCAAATTATTGGGTTTGTTACTTTATGGTAAGAGGGCAGCTTTAGAAAGGGAGAAAATGCTGGTTACCAGTGTTTTCTCCTTTTCCCACAATGTTTTAAAAAGTCTAATTTCCAAGGGCTGTTGAATCTCGGAATTGTGTGGCAATTGGTTGATTGACTTATTCCTTGATTTATTCATACATATATTTTCTACCTGTAAACCATTTCATTAAAAAGCCGGTCAACTGGCAGGTTGATTATTCAATCGGACTGGATGAACAAGCAATCTGTCGATTGATTGATGTAAAAAAGCTCCTTTGTTCGTTCATTGTTGACTATCAAGTTTTCCCTCCACAAATCTATACTCTCAGTACTGAAAATATCCCTTTCACTTATTCGCTTATTTAATATCTGATCATATACCATTTGGAAATGTAAGTACTAAATTGAAAGAAATTGTGTGACTAAATGCATGTATTTTAGAATATAATTATATACAACATAAATGACTATAAACTATGTAGTTTTTGTTAAATTAACGATGTTCTGTTCTGTTCTCTATCAGAAAGGGGGAAAATATTCTGGGAAAAGGAAAAAATGCTGATTACCAGCATTTCTCCTTTTCCCAAAATATTTTTAAAAGGCCATCTTCTTAAGGGTCCTTAAAAACACAGGATTGTTTGGGGAAGGGGTTAACTGTGATGATTAACCCTAATTTGACACACTTCGTGAGACAAATTGGCCAATTTCACTACCAATATGAATGGAAAAACCAAATCTACAATTTTATCAAATCATACATGAAGAAAGGGGCAGGCAGAAACACTAGCACAACAGCACAATAGTAAGACACATACAAACTTTCCAGCTGTCACACATACATGGAAAAACAACCTCATTAGCATACCTTCTTTGAAAATTGTCTAGAGATTTTCAAAGGAGTGCAACCTATGTTTCACAGCTCAATTTTTACCAGACAGCAAAGTTTTAGACCCAAGTCCAAATTGAAATTATTTGCAAACATGTAAAAATTAATGCCCCGCAAGTAATTAAATTTCCCTTTAATAGAAAGGGTAGAAAACATTGTTAAAGAAGTAGAAAATGCAACTAACCAGCATTTTTTTTACTTTTTACCCCACAATGTTTTCAGACCATTCTTCCGAGTGGTTTAACTCTTTACAAATGTACAAAATTGAGGACTTGTCTAAAGTGAAAGCAATTGCAGACAGCTTAAATGTGGCTCAAAAGAATTTTTTATGTCTTCAAAAGGGTAGAAAACATTGTGGGAAAAGGAGAAAATGCTGGTTACCTGCATTTTCTCCTTTTCCCACAATGTTTTCAAAAGGCTTTCTCAGGGTCGTTAAAACTCGGGATAATGTGGTAAATGGTTAAACATGGGATTATTTGGTAAAGGATTAATATGCCAAGACCAACTTCAGTTACTTTTCGATAGTGCAGGTCAAGATCAGATTGTACTGAACATGTACAATTCTTTCAAAATGTTGAAAAGATTAGATAGAAGATTAAAATGCATGATCCTTAATGACACATCCAATCAACAAAACTTTGGTCTGAGTGAATTTAGAGTTCATTTTGCAAGGGATTGGAATTATTCAAGTTTAAACTTCAAACTGTGAAAATGATTATAAGCAGATTTACAGTATTTAGCTCCTTCTGCCATTTTGGGTTAGCTATAAACCCTTACAGTGCCTTTGCAGCCACAGTAGGTTAAGATTAGACTGCACAAAAGGTGCAGTCTGATCTTTGATCTACACTGGCCACCTCACAGAGTCAGTGTGGACAAGATCAGCCTTGAAATTGTATTTATTTGGGTCTTATGTCTAGACTGAAAATGTTTGTTGGTTTTTTTCTGGTACTCTGAGGACTTACAAATTCCTGCTGTTACAAACATCAGTTTGTTATCTCCAGTAAATGTTGATGAAAATAAGAAAGAAACAAAGTCTGTTCTTCTTGTCTAAATACAGACTACTTTTATCAAACAATGTACATGTATTAAAGAAAAAATAACTGCTTTCAGTAAACAATGTTCACATCTTGTGCAAGATTTTCAACCAATACTGGTATTTTTAAGTTCTACTGAATAATATTTCAGAATTTCTCAAACGTTTCCCGCTTTGTTCATGGCCAATTTCTAACACCCTTCTGCAGTACAAGGGAGGTAACTTTTACATAAATTACTTTCATAATGAAAGGGTCCATTCAGGAACTGGTTAGATAAAATACAAAGTCAATTTAACCCTCAAAGCGCAAAACAACTTAAGTAGCCTTAATGGCCACTGTAGGTGAAGATCTGACTGCACAAAATGTGCAGTGTGATCTTTGATCTACACTGTCTGCTTTGCTGAGACATTTTGGACATATGTTGTAACCCTTTACCAATGACAAAATTTTTATACATGTTCAAGTACTTACAGATGATAA
The DNA here is from genome assembly GCA_945859785.2 of Tridacna gigas. NCBI lineage: Eukaryota > Metazoa > Mollusca > Bivalvia > Cardiida > Cardiidae > Tridacna > Tridacna gigas. Next base: position 35,232,849 of record OX244038.2, on the reverse strand, counting down.
AGCACATGCGAATCAAAATTGGGCATTTGTTTTTGGATGGGTAGAAAACATGGTGGGAAAAAGGAGAAAATGCTGGTTACCAGCATTTTCTCTTTTTCCCACAATGTTATCAAAAGTCTTATCCTTAAGGGTCATTAAAACTTGCGATTGTGTGGTAAACTTAAAGTTGCACCTCTTTGGTTTTTATCTCTAGTGTCCATTTGGTTTATTTGGCACTCTAAGGGTTAACCCCTCACCAAACAATCCCAAGTTTTATGACCCTATGGAAAGAGGGTTTGGAAAGCATTGTTCGAAATACAATGTTTTCTACCCTATCATATACAAATCTCATCATTACAGAGCCACAATTAATTTGTGGTCTGCAAATGCTCTCAATTTTGTCAAGTCTAATAAACAACTGTATTGTCTTTAATGCCGTTTCAACACTTTTTAAAATATACGGCTTTCATGGTGTTTCTTTTACCAGTACTTGGCGCAATATTCTTACCAAGCCACTGGTTGCTTTTGCACACATCATTGAAACCATTAGCACCAGAAGAGGAAGAGGAATGGCAAATCCACTGAAAGAAATTTGCTGAGCTTGGGAATTACACCAGCAACCCCCTCTTTCAGGGTCCCATGACCCTTCGGCTGCTCAGCTTGACTCACCAGCTTTTTGCGGACAGTGTAGATCAAGATCAGACTGCATGGAACATGCAGTCTGACCTTGAATCTACACTGTCCAATAAGGAGATATCTTTCCCCCAGAAATACCTTTGAAATAGCAAAATTTGGGATTTTACTTATCGGCTTGAAAGTTTCATTCCACTTACTCAGCAGGATATTAGGGTTAACTCTTCACCACACAATCCAAAGTTTTATTGACCTTGTGAAAGAAGGCCTACAAAAACCTTGTGGGAAAAGGAGAAAATGCTGGTAACCAGCATTTTCTCCATTTCCCAAATTGTTTTCTACGCTATCCATGACAGCTTCCAATGTTTGAGCCACATAATTATACACTGTTGTCTGCAAATATTTTCAACTTGGACAAATCTTAAATGTTGTTATTTGGTAAAGAGTTAAGGACAAAGAAAACTCCCATGACTTTTTTTCAACCTATAAACCTAGGTTACATGGTCTTATAATCTGTTACATCAATTGTTATACAATAAGATCTGATGTTGATAGCACTCACTCACCAAAGAACATGTAAAAGTGCTTGAAAATTGAAATTATTTTCCCCCTGAGTAAACTGATTCTAAGCCAACTTTTTGTCTTATCCTTGTAAATTTGCATGAGCAAAGGATTTCTACACAAGAACAACTGTTTTGTCCAAAGCATTTCTAATTTAACTCTTTATCACATGACAAAAGGGAGACTTGTCCAAATTGAAAGCATTTGCAGACGACAATCTACATGTGGCTCTAATGATGCAACTTGGTTTTGATAGGGTAGAAAACATTGTTGGAAAAGGAGAAAATGCTGGTTACCAGCATTTTCTCCTTTTCCCACAATGTTTTCAAAAGGCTTCTTCTTCAGGGTTGTTAAAACTCGGGATTGTGTGGTAAAGGGTTAAAGATACGTAAAACCATTTCATCAAAAAATACCTTTCAGTAAAAAATATCAATGGCTCTTTAGGTAAATATCAATTAATCTGTCGACCTGAATTTCATGCAGATTTTTACGATCAAATGATTTATCTTGAACAAATATCAAAATAATCTTTAAGAATGGTAATGAGACCATTTGGGGCAGGCAGTGCAGGTTAAAATTAGACTGCTTAGATCTTACATCTACATTGTTAGTTGAAGTGTAAGATATTGGGAAAAAAACAGACATGAAATTGCAGAGTCTGAATCCATTTTGCTGACTAAAATCTTGTTGCATTTAACCCTTAGAACCCATAATGAAATAGCCCTTTTCAACCAGAAAAAAAAAAAGGCAAAAACATTTTTTACCACACAATCCTGCTTCTTAACAAACCTGGAAAAGATTGCTTTTGAAACTTTGTAGGAAAAAAAGAAAATGCCAGAAACCAGCACTTTCTTTTTTTCCCGCAATGTTTTCTTACCATACCAGAAAGCTTACGTTCATTTGTACCAATGTTGAATTTACCTTTTGCAAATGTTTTAAATTGAAAGATTCTAAAATTTGTCATTTGGGAAAAATAAATGTATTTCAAATGATGATTTGTGTCTTTGATTGGGTGGAAAACTTTTTGGGGAAAAGGAGAAAATGCTTATAACCAGCATTTTCTCCTTTACCAAAAATATTTTAAAAAGCCTTTTATTTCAGGATTCTTAAAGTCAGGATTGTGGTAAAGGGTTAAAGGATTAAAAAAACAAAAGGGTTTTTCAAAAAACACAAATTTGATAAAAATTCAGCATCATTCACATTACAAAGAAATATTTTCCAATTCATGACATTTTTATTCCCATCAATACTTGTTAACTGGCCAAAAGAGTGTACTTCCCTCAGTCCTCTAACATGATAAATCACAGCAAGAAATTCCTTGAGGAAAAAATGCATGTAACTATTAACTCTTTACCAAACCACAAAATAATAGACCTGGGTCCATATTCACCAACTTTATCTTATTCTTCAAGATTTTCTTAATTTGAAAGAAACACAATTTCTGATTGGCTAAACCAAATGGTTTAGCCAATCATCAGATGTGTTATTTTCAAATTTATAAAATTCTGGAGAATAAGACAAAGAATGTTCTTAAGAATGGTTGGTGAATACAGGCCCTATCCAAACTGAAAACATTTGCAGACCACATAATAAATGTGGCACAAAATAATAGGATTTGTCTGTGAAAAGTAAGAAAACATTGAGGGAAAAGGAAAAAAATGCTGGTTACCAGCATTTTCTCCTTTTCCCACAATATTTTTAAAAACTTTCTTTCTCAGGGTCCTTAAAAGTCAGAACTGTGTGGTAAAGGATTAACTCTTTACCAAAGGACAAAATATTAGACTTGGCCAATCTAAAAGCACATGCAGTTGACAAATTTCGTTGTTTCGAAAGGCCCTTTCAATCAAGGTCGTTAAAATTTGTGTGGAGGAGTTAACTCATTTCAAAACAGCAGTTACAATCTTGAGAAAAAAAGACTTTTTGAAAACATTGAGGGAAAAGGAGAGAATAGTGGTATAACCAGCACTGTTCTCCTTTCCCCACAACATTTTCTACTCTTCCCAAGACAAATCAGAACATATGAGCAACAACTAATGAGCAACAACTAATAAGAGATTGATGTGTCAGCATCTTGTAAAATAAAGAACTCAAGGCCTGATTCACCAACTATTCTATACCGCATTCTAGTCTTAATCTACATTTAGAAAGTGATACAATATCTGATTGGCTTAACATTTAGTTTACCAACTGGTTTAGCCAATCATTCCTTGTGTTGCTTCAAAATCTATAAAATTCATAGAAATAGATCTAGAATGTACCATAATTAAAAATGGTTAATAAATATAGGCCCTGACCTAAATACCTGTCCTAACACTTTAACCCTTTACCACACAATCTCAAGATTTAATGGTCTTGAGAAAGAAGACTTTTAAAAACACTGTGGCAAAAGGAGACAACACTGAAGCCATATTTAATTTGTCATCTGCATATGCTTCCAATTTGAACAAGTATAAAATTTGTCGTTTGGCAAAGAGTTAGCTCTTTTTAGCACACAATCCCGAATTTCAACGACCCTGTAGGAGAAATCTTTGGAAAACATTGTGGGAAAAAGAGAAAATGCTGGTAACCAGTATTTTCTCCTTTTCCTACAATGTTTTCTTCCCTTTCAAAGAAAAATTTCCTATTTTGTGCAACATTCAACTTGTTGTCTGCAAATACTTTGAATTTGGACAAGTCCAAAATGTTATTGTTAGGGAAAGGGTTAAAAAACCTTTATAGCAAAATGCAACTTTGGCACACATTATCTTGCACAATCAAGATTTGAATGACAATGTCACATTTTTTTTTTCAGAAAAAAAAAAAGGAAAAAGCCCTTCAAATCTGATTACAGAGCACAAAAGGATGCAATCAAGATTCATGGAAAATATAAAATGCTTTACAGTTGATCTCATGCAGTAGTAATTCATGACAAGTTGTCAACTTAGCTCCAATTCGAGAGAATTTAAAAGTCAATACTCGACAGGAACTTGAATTGGATGCTGTCCCCATGGGACTCGAGAAATGCAAAACGCAAACGTTACTGTTGCATAAAGCAATATACGTGGCAATCATTGTTGTAAACATGTATTACTCTGTCACTGCTGTACACCATTCAAATATCAATAAGCATGGTGAATTGGATAAAAAAGAAAAATCAATGTCTCCCTTGAAATTTCCAATTTTACTCCTTACAGTTGGACAAAATTTCAGATTTGTCCACATTGAAAGCTCATGCAGAAAAGACAATAGTTGTGACTCAAAAGCAGAAAGTACCATAAGAAGGGTGGGTAAACAGTTTGGAAAAAGGAGAAAATGCTGGTAACCAGCATTTTCTCCTTTTCCTAGAATGTTTTCTAAAGGCCTTATCCTTAAAACTTGAGATTGTATGGTAAAGGGTTAATATACACCAAATTTTTAAACCTTTGTAAAAATTGAAAACATGTGCAGGTGACAAATAAAATGTGGCTAAAATGATGAGGCTTGCCTTTGAAAGGGGAGAAAAAAAATCTGGGAAATGGAGAATATGCGGATTACCAGCATTTTCTTCTTTTCCCACGATGTTTTAAAAAGCATTTTCCCTAAGTTCATTTTAACTCAGGATCGTGTTGTAAAGGGTTAACCCATGTAGAGCAAAATGGATGAAATGGACTTTCTCAATAAGTACTAAAGATGCACTTATTGCAGTTTCAAAGCTCTGTTTTGTCAGAATATCTGGAAAAGAAGCGGATAGTGTAGATCAAATATCAGACTGCATTTTCTCTGTAATCCGATTTTGATCTACACCATCTGTGTAAGTAGTTAAAGCCAGGCTATTAGCATTAAAATGTAACTTAAAAAGATGTCATATAGGTGCAACGTAAAACAGTTACTGAAGGTTTCACATTTTTACTCATCAATCATGGACTCTAGTACATCAAATACTGAATGTGTGCTTAAATCTTTACCAAACAACAAAATTTTGGACTTGACCAAATTGAAAGCATTTGCAGACAACAAATTTAAGATTACATATTGGACGATGTAGAAAATATTGTGGGAAGAGGAGAAAATGCTGGTTACCAGCATTTTCTCCTTCTCCCACAATGTTTTCAAAAGCCTCCTCTTTCAGGGTGGTTAAAACTCGGGATTGTGTGGTGAAATGTTAAAGGCCCACTAGGGGCCAAAAGAAAACAATTCAGGAGTCGAAATGAAAGCAAAATTAATTCATGCCATTAAAAGTATAGCTATTATTATGAGTCTGACAAAATGTTGCAGTACAGTCTGTCCAGTTCTAGTTCCAGTTGCTGACAGAAAAAAAAAATTAATCTGCTAAACTAAAAAACTAACATCAGAGTTGGCAATGTTTAACTCCATCTCAATAATAAATTAGTTATACAGCAGCAGCCAGAACATCTGTACATGCTGTCCTGGAGTTTCTTTTACCTGTATTATACGCAAAATTCTTCCCAAGCCACTGTCTGCTTTTCCACACAACCATTGTTGAAACGATGTTGAAACAATGATTAGTGGTGAGAAACAAATGAATCCTGTTGCATTGAATATCATCAATCCTTGCAAAACAAGAGCACTGCATGCGGGTGCCAATGCTCTGCTGCAAATACTAGATTTCTAGTGAAGTTCTGTCAAAAAAGGGGCATAACTGTGTCAAAAATACCTTGATGGTAAACTGCCCTGGCTGTATAGCTTTTGGAAATAACATGTCTGAGTTTGAAGCAAATGTCTTCAGTAATAACAGAGATATTATAAAATTTCTCAGTTTTCGCATGATGACGCAGGTGCTGATGACAATGCCAGGGCTAAGACAATACCTCAATGTTTTCTTCAAAAACTGCCAAGCTAAAAACTGGAACAGCTGGGGGTCCCAACCAGGACTGCACAACCTTTATCACTCTTTACCAAATGACAAAATTTTGGACTGGACCAAATTGAAAGCATTTGCAGATGACAAAAATAAATGTAGTTCAAATGATATCTTTTGTCTTGGATAGGATAGAAAACATTGTGGGAAAAGGAGCAAATGCTGGTTACCAGCATTTTCTCCTTCTCTCACAATGTTTTCAAAAGGCTTTTTTTCAGGGTCGTTAAAAGTCAGGATTGTGTGGTAACGGGTTGAACAGGGTACTCAAAATCCAGTAGCTTAAAACAGATGCTTGCTGAGTACAGATGCATTTCAATATACTAATAAATAGTATTAACTATTTAGGGAATTCAATATGTGTTTGCTTAATACAGTTTACTTACTTTTTAGGGGCAGCCACTGTTCTTTATGTTACCCCATTATTGCACAAGCTGTTGTAAACATACTAAAAGATATAAATTAAAGCCCCAGGAGCTGCCAAAAGTAAATAAAGTTGGTATTAAAATGCATTTAAATTTCAATCATACCATTTCAAAATATGGAAATTATAGTGGAGGTGACAATCTGTTATTGTACTGTCGGTCCAAGTCTTAGTCACTGGCACAATAATGAATTTTAAAAATAGGTCAAAAGTTGCCAGGTCGCTGTCTTTTGCTTGCCTTTTTTATCTGATTTTGAAATTCACTTTTCTGCAAGTGACTATCACTTGGGTAGATCGCACACTAACAGATTGTGTCATCTTCACAATAATGTCAATACTTTTTAAAAGGTATAATTTAAATTCAAATGCATTTTTACCCTTTACCACACAAGTTTTAGCGACCCTGGGAAATGGGACTTTTGAAGACACCCTGGGAAAAGAAGAAAATGCTGGTAACCAGCATTTTCTCCTTTTTGCTCAATGTTTTCTACCAGTCTAAGGATCAAATTTCAATTTTGAGTTATATTTATTTTGATGTCTGCAAATGCTTTTAATTAGGATAGGTCTAAAATTTTGTCATGTGGTAAAGAGTTAACATTCACTTTGTTAACACCAGCTTTTCCCCCGTTTCTAACAATGTTTCAACAGCCTTCTTCCATGGGTTTGTAAAATTCAAGAGCAATTGGTAAAAGGTAAAAAGCTGAATTGTTACCTCTACATGATGACTTACTGTTAGTGGAGTTTTTGCACTGGGTGTGGTATCATCAACACTCTCTCAATATAGCTATAAATGGATCACCTGCAAAACAGAGACAGGGGCTCAAAAGAGTACAGTGATGTCTTTGTTATTTGCATGATAAAATCCTTTAGGAAACAACAGTTTAGACTTGTCCAAATTAAAAGCACATGCAGACAGCAAATTAGATGTGACTCGTAAGACAGGATTTGTCTTTGAGAACGCAGAAAACACTAGCGGATACGAAGCAAATGCTATTGACCAGCACTTTCCTCTTTTCCAACTATATACGTAGAATCAAAAATAAGGGCACACTAACTTGTATTTCGCCTTGATGTAATTCTTTATTTTACCTAAAATATATAACAGATATGAAATGCAATTCAATATCAGATATGACCCCCATGTACAGCATTATACCTGCCTGACACCTGGCGGGCACACTGGAGAGGATATGGAGGGTGGTTACCCTTGGAATCTGCTAAAATATCGAGTGGTAAAAGTCACCCTGTCATATCATGTCAGAAGAAACAATTTACTGGGTTCCCTTATTTTTGGGGCTTTGTTTGCTTCCAAACCTGACTGATTGAAGCCAAGCCCAATAGCACAGTCGGTAGCATACAGAACTTGAAACCAGGGGGTAGCTTGCACAAATTCTAAGCTTGGCCAATTTCTTTCCGAGGATTAATGATAGTCATTGCGACGAGATTCATTCCTTTCTCACTGCTGATCATTCTTTCTACAATGGTTATGTGGGACAGCAGACAGTGGCTTGGGAGAATATTGTGGGAAGTACTGGTGAAAGAAACTCCGGGAAAAGCATGAATAGCTGCACTGGCTGCTGTGATATAACTGAAATAATGTTGAAAATGGCCTTAAACACCATACAAACAAACAAACTGACTGTTTAGATGAGTTTTGAATGACTGCAAATATGTTTAACCTATAAATACATACATGATAATTCTAGAATGACTGAAAACAAGTATCAATCAGTGACAAACATGCAAAGTAATTAGAGGAGTAGAAACCATTAATTTTGTCATGAATTGTATGCGAAAAAATGCAAAAAAATGCAAAATTTCTCATAAGGATCTGATGCTCCTCCTTTGATCACTGTATCAGTTATGTCCCCACAGCCAGTGCACATATCCATGTTTTCCTGGAATTTCTTTGACATTAGTACCTGGCAAAACACTCCCTCTAAGCTACTAGCTACTTTTCCACATAAACAGCATAGATATTTTGTTTAGTTGTGGGAGAAAAATGAATCCTATCACAATGACTATCTTCAAATCTCACAATGAATTTAGCAGAGATACAGTAATCAAATTTCATACAGATATACATACTAAGGTCCTTATTCACCAACCATTCTTACGAACATTCTTAGTTTGACTCTGGATTTAGAAAGTAAAATAACCTTTGACTGGCTAAGGTTTAGCCAATCAGAATTTGTGTTAATTCAAAATTTAGTAAATTCTTATGAACATGACTAAGAATGTTCTTAAGAATGGTTGGTGAATATGGACCTAGATCTCTCTAGATTCCTTTGCATCTTTTTGTCAAAAGAGTTACAATTAAGCTGATGTCACATCATGATATAAGAGCGTACCATAAAACATACACAATTTCTGTAAAATCAGAAACATATCAATACGATCAAAGGCATGACAAATAATTTCAATCGTTAAAAAACAAAGTACCAAAATCATGAAGACAGAACAACTCATCAACAATTTAACAGGCAACATGATGGATTTATATAACTAACAAGATTCCTTGAACAAATTACAAGCAAATTCAAATTGCATCTTACAACAGTTGAAATTCACTTGAAGTAATAGAAAAAATTGCCATTCATTTCATGAACCAATTTTCAAGGAGACTCATATTATGTACTGCTCTATCTGGTTTTCTCCTGGGAAAAGATTGATCATAGTTTGCAGAAGTCTAATAAAGTTTCTTCACACATTCTTTGCAAATGTTTTTCAAACCCTTGTTTATAACAACCTTGAGAGGAAAAAGGCTTTTGAAAACATTGAGGGGTAAAAGAAAAAAATGCTGGTAAACCAGTATTTTCTATTTTTTCCCCACAATGTTTTCTATCCTTTCAAAGACAACTTCTATCTTTTCAGCCACAGTTCAAAATTTACCTGATAAAGAATAAACTCTAACAAACGACAAAATTTCAGACTGCTCCAAATTGATAGCATTTGCAGATGACAAATTACAAATTTGGTGGCTCAAATCACAATTTTTTTTTCCTTGATAGGGTAGAAAACATTGTGGGAAAAAGAGAAAATACTGGTTACCAGCACTTTCCCCTTTACCTTCAATGTTTTCAAAAGCCTTCTTCCTAAGGGTCATTAAAAGCTGGGATTGTGTGGTAAAGGGTTAAGTAGGAGAAAGATTCATATGATGGAGTTGATGACATCATGGGTGACATGCACTAACATTAATTTAAAGATACATCTACACTTGTTTTCAGCCAGTTTTTAACCCTTTTCATCTTTATTTTATCAAACTGTTATCATTCTTGTAGCTTCATGCCAAATGTTGTCCCTTGATGGTTGCAAGGATGCATAGATTACGGGGGATAGAAAATGCATTACATTTCCTGGAGGCCATCAAAGAAATCACTCTTGTGACGTTTCTGGTTTTAAATCAAAGATTTGCGATGTAACTATTTTTCCCTTACATGCTGTATATTGGCAATTTATCTATGTTTACACAGCTGACTAGCTTCTGAACCATTCTACTGTCAATCATATTTTAACAGCGTTTTTTTTACTCTGGCAGTAAGAATGTATCTTTAAAACCCAGAGCACAGCTTTGGCTGCTTTTATAGACATTGTAGATTAAGATCAGACTGTACAGAATACATGTATGTAGACGGATATTGGATCCTATTTACAGGCCAAAATGGAATTTCTTACATATTTCTAGCAAAACCACATGATAAATTTGATCAGTGATGGCATTTAACCCTTTTACCAGACATGTGTTTTACAGACCTAGAGGAAAAAGACTTTTGAAACTCTTTAACAAATGACAAAATTTCAGACTGGTCCAAACTGAGAGCATTTGCATCCAAAAAATTACATGTGACTCAAAAATTATAATTTGCTGTTAAAAAGGTAGAAAACATCATGGGGAAAGGAGAAAATGCTGGTGACCAATATTTCCTCCTGTCCCCACTATGTTTTCAAAGGCATTTTTTGTTGACCCTTTACCACACAATCCCGACTTTTAACGACCCTGATAAAGAAGCCTTTTGAAAACATTGTGGGAAAAGGAGAAAACGCTGGTAACCAACATTTTCTCCTTTCCCCACAATATTTTCTAACCTTCCAAATTTCAGTTTCAATTTTTGAGTAACATTTATTTTGTCAATTTGGACAAGTCTGAAATTTTGTCATTTGGTAAAGGGTTAAGGTCATTAAATCTGTGTGGTAAAGAGCTAAAAGGTGTAAATGCTAGTAACCAGCATTTTCTCCCTTTCCTATAAAGTTTTTCCTGCAATGTTTTCAAAAGCCTTCTCTTTGGTTAAAATTCAGGATTGTGTTATATAGAGTTAAAAGCATGCAATCCTTGACCCACCCCATTTTGACCATGACCTTGAGCCCAGCTTCTGAAAAATCAACACTGAATGTCATAATAGACATGTGCGATCTTTGCCGATGGCGAGAGCGGATAACCTACAGCGCATAAATCCAAGGGGTTGTCTCAAAGTGTTTACATAATTTAACTCTTTTGCTGCCAACTAAATACAGTCAACTTTTCTCAGGGGTCTAGAAGCTTTTTTTTTCATTAAAACTGAAGACAATTTGGTCAAGGTTTAGCAAACCTTAGCGTCAGGTGTAGATTATAGATCAGATTGCACATTTTGTGAAGTCTGATCTTGATGTACGCCGTCCGCCAAAACTATCCATGGCCACATTGGGAGTGAAAAAATTAATAGGCCAAACAAGCAACTATTATTGGTTTTGGTGTAAATAAAATGAAGGAAACATGAACCTTTCGAAAATTTATTCTCGAGATAGCTCAGTCAGAATCAGAAGATTCTGAGCTACTTACACCTAGCTGTCTTAACAATTTCGGTATTTTTTTCTTAATAAACCTGTTATACTCAAGTTGGTTTTCTCTTATAATGTCAGTTAGAGGTCTTTTTCTCTTTCTACTTTGCTGATCATCTCCGGGCGGAACGGCCTGATGACGGACCGCCTGATTGTTGTCTTGGTCTTCCGTATCAGCAGCTTGGTCTCTTAGATCAATATTTTGATCTTGTTGCCTTGGTGGTGAAGGCTGTCTTCTAACTAGCCGCCTTTCCATATCTAATATGTCTTGAACAGCTGAACTGTAAATAGAGAAAAAGAAGTTTAAAGTAGGTAAATGATGTTGCAATAATGTTTAACAAAACAAGATTGCAGAAACATGTCTTAACCCTTAGGCTGCTAAGTGCGACTCACGGACCTTTAGCGGACAGTGTAGATCAAGATCAGACAGCACAGAACATGCAGTCTCGTCTTTGATCTGCACTGTCCGATAAGGAGATGTTCCCCCAACCCCCGTAACTTTGAAATACCAACATTTTGGTTTTAACCCTCAGCATTAAAGTTCCATTCAAGTTATTTAGCGGGATAAGGGTTAAAATGAGCGTACTTTAACTTGATTGTTACGGAATTATGCCATTTGTATTCAGTTTCAGCCCATATTTGTTGATGGACGTACACATGTCTTTGAGAACTGCGACCTTAAGACTAAAACGTTAATTAATTAGTGTCTTGGCGTCCCAAAAGAAAACTAATACTTGGAATGTACAGCAAATGAAAAACCGATCTTACTGTACAGAAAAATTTAATGTATTTTTTACAAATGTTGTTCAGTTTATATGATTAAACATAAACACCCATCGTAACAAGATATGATTATCCGTCATTGGTCATTATTTGCATCAAAATCCCCATTATTAACAACATCATATTAAAGTGTCATGAAACCATCACTTCTTTATTCATTTCTTTCATTGATAGGTTGTTAACCCTTTGCTAAACAAACTAGAGTATCAACGACCTCGATGAAGATTAATTTTGAAAACATTGTGAGAAAAGGTGAAAATACTGGTTACTGAACAAGAATGAAACTGTGTTGTTTGGTAAAAATTTAATTTGTTACTAACCGAATATCTAAATCTTCGATATTCTCAGTTTGCTGACCAATCAGCTTTCCAAGTTTGGTGGACATCCTGTCTCGTAATTGCTTTGAGTTGGCAGTCTGATACTGTTGTTTTGCTGAAGCTGGCAATATATCTAAATTTTGTTTGACATCCTCCAAAATATCCCCCCATTTAGTAGGATGAGCTAGATACGATCGAAGGATAAGCAATATTTCCTCCTTCCCGACTTTTACTGTTTTCTTTCGGCGTTGGAGGAGGGTTCCTGAAACCAAAATATGTAAAGGTAAGATAGAAATAAGGTCAGAGTAACAAATAACAAAATAATGTTGGCCTTTAAATTATGCATGGTACTAACTATATAGTCTTCCGATGATCATTTACATAAAAAGTACATTTACGGTAAGTGCATTTTCTTTTTTTTTTTGAAAAAAAGAGCTTATTTTTCAATGTATTTGTCTATTATTATAATGTTAGTCACTCTTTCTATAATGATAGTATCAGTATTATTACATTAACTTACCTGCGCTTGATCCAGGTGTATCCATTTTCAGTTTACACGGCACATGCAGAGCACGTGGAAACCATGCAAAAGCTATTTTTAGCTGTCGGCGACATGTTACACTGTAAACTCCCGAAAGTATCGAGTAAAACCGGAATTTTAATTTAGAAATACAAATTTGTACACATAAAGTTTTTTTCAGCAACTAAAACATTAACATATTTATCTACATTCTTGATGAACGAGCTCATTTTCCTTCCGGATATGATTGACCATACAACAAGAGAGTTAATTCTGGCTGTTATACCAGCACTAGCACAACCACCACCTGATGCTTGGCAATACTTAAGTCTTATCTGTGATATGATTCTAGCGATAATGCGTCTACCACCTGATCCGTCATTGGACCTAAGGCATCGACTCTCCGCGAATGATGAAAATATGTATACAGGTCGGGATGTCTTTAGTGCATTTTCATTGCACCGATATCAATTCTTTGAATTAACTGGCGAGACACCTGAAACGTTTCTGGAATTATTGACTCTCATAAACCCTCTGGTAGAACATGCACATACCTTATCAGTCAGAAATAGAATCTTACTTTTTATGATATGGTTGAGGTCCTACCCCTGTTATTCAATGTTATCGTCAATGTTCGACATAAGTACAAGTACTGTGAAAGATGAAATAAAAAGTTTAGTTTCAATATTTGGAAACAAAATGAAGCATTTCATTGTTTGGCCACAGCGTGAGGAATGGTTACGGCGCCGGGATAAATGGGAGAAAATATTTATGGCAGTTGGGGCAATTGACGGAACATCACACGAGATCTTTCGGCCAATCAATGAACCTCAAGAGCAATACTATTCTGGACACAGACATTTTCACGCAATTCACTCTCAAATTATTGTTAACTACGATGGACAAATTGTACACACTGAAAGTGGCTTTTTAGGGCACCAAAATGACGCGCAGCAGTACCACTTAATGCAACAGATAGGAGCACAGCTTCCTTTTCCGGACGAGTGCGTACTGCTCGGGGACAGAATATATCCCAGTCGGCATCCAATTATGACCCCGTACTCGGCTGCTCAAATTGCACGGAAGCTTGGAGTGCAGCGAAGAAAATGTATTAAACTGAACCGATACATGCGAAGATATCGTGTTATCGTAGAAAACACAATTGCAGAATTGAAATGCTACAGAGCTATAGGGACATTGTGGAGGCACCCCAGAGTCATGCTGCCTGTTGTTGTTGGCATTTGTGCTTCGCTCGTTAATCGGAGAAAACAAATTGAAATGATATTATAGACTGTGTACCTTTGCTGATTATGCTACTTCAGTTATTAAAATAATGATACATATGAAACGGGTTTGCCTAATTTACTTTTACAACAAAGGTTTAATGTTTTACCTGTCAAGCAATGTAAATCATTTGAGACGGTCCCCATTACCCAAGTAAAATTGGTGTCTGTCCTCTGCATTGGGAAAGATCGCACATGTCTAATATCAAGGCAAACACACAAGGTACACTTGTATTATGAGACAAGGTTGGACATGCCCTTGGTGCATAATTCGGTCATCTCCTTACACTTTTATTATTATAGCCGATAACTATTACGTTAGTAAATGAAGGGCAAGTTGAATTTTGTTGTTTACTAATATTAAAGATGTATTTAGCAACGCCGAGCACCGGTAGCTCAGTCGGTAGCATACAGGAGTTGAGAACAGGAGGTTGCTGGTTCGATCCCCAGCTCGGCCAATTTCTTTCTGAGGATTGATGATAGTCATTGTGACAGCATTGATTCCTCTCTCACTGCTGACCATTGTTTCGACAAGGGCTATGTGGGAAAGCAGCCAGTGGCTTGGAAAGAAAATTGTGTGGAGTACTGGTAAAAGAAACTCCAAGAAAGCATGGATAGGTGTACTGACTGCCGCGATATAACTGAAATAATTTTGAAAATGGCGTTAAACACCATACAATACAATCAGTATTTAGTAGAATCAATAAACAAGTACGTTAAATTTGGCCCACTGCTGTAAACTTGACCTTTGAACTTGGCATGTGGTACCTTGGTAATGCATGTTGTCTCATTAAGGTGTACAATTGTGTGAATACTTTTAAAAGTGAGGCAAGATGTTCAAGATATATGCAGTGGATTATGACCATGCAACCTTTGAACTCAAGCTGTGATCTTGACTTTGGAGCCTGCCATATGTAGCTACTCCGCACATTGTCTTAACAAGAGAAACATCAGTTTAAAATCAGAAAATGGGTTTAAGGGATATGAAGCAGGCAGTGTTCTGGACAAAATGACAAACTGGATTCTGAATCTTCGCTCTGCATGTTGTCTCAACAAGGTGCACATATATGCGAAAATATTCTAAAATTTGGGCCAGAGGTTCAAGAAATATGGAGTAGACACAATTTTAAAGCAAATAACTTTTGAACCCCTACCTTGTATTCCTGATCTAGCGTCTGAAACCTCCACTCTGTATTTTGTCTCATCAAGGTGCACTTGTGTGAAATAGTTTTAAAAATCCAACAAGGGGTTCAAAAAACATGGAACTGACACTGATTTATAAGTATGTTACATCTGACCTCATGCTGTGACCTTATCTCACCATGGTGTACACACATGTGAAAAATTGTAAAAACTCAGCCAGAGTTTCAAGAGATATGGAGGGGAGACAATTTTTGAGGATGTACCCTTTGATGCCCTACTGTGACCTTGACTTTGGAATCTGGTGTCTGAAACCCCTACTCTACATATTGTCTCATCCAGGTGTGAAATATTTTAAAAATCAAGTAGAGAGTTACACAATTTAAAAACTGACATGATCTATGAGCATGTGACCTTTGACCCCTGCTGTGACCTTGACCCTGCAGCCTGCCATCTGAAACCTCTTCTCTGCCCATTATCTCATCAAGGTAAACATTACTTTGAAATATCTTTAAAATCAGACAATGGATTTGAGAGATATGAAGGGGATTAAAAGTGTTATGAAAGGATGGACAGATGTATTGGCAGACAGACGAAGGCCATTCCTTAATACGCCTCTGCTTGCGACCAGGCATTAATAACTTGTTACAGGTTTAAGTTATGTCTTTTGACTAAAGATTTTTCACTATCTAAGGATTAAAGGTTGAAATTCTATGACGACTAATTCAATTATCTGATAGTATTTCAAATAAATTAAAAGAAATTGCATGTTTCTGTGAACCCTAATTCATTTTTGAAATTCATCTCCTTGAGTTAATTAAAAAGGCACAATCCCAAGCTGTCATAACTCAATTAAACCTTAGGTAAAAGGCTTGATTAAATTTTACATGTGGATAACTTTATGAGAATTTGGAAAGCCTTAAATTAGCCGAAGTAAGAATAGCCTTGATTACTGTCATTGGTTAACAGGACTTTTACACATACATACGAGGGTCAGTCAAAAATAACTGAGAGTTGGTTAATATCTCAAAAACTGGTCAACATATCTTAATGAAACATACATTACCCTTTCCTGCACATCTACAGGTATTCATCATTGAGATGATGTCATGCAACTTACAGTGACGTCATATTGAAAACAATCATGGCAGAAGGTGCATTCAAAAGGATGCGGCAAGAAACTTTAGTGTATATTAAGAATGGGTGTTTGCAAGGAAAAAAGTAATGAAAGATTTTGAATGTAATCAAAGAAGCTGACCAATGGTGTGCTGTGGGATATGGGACTATTTGCAGATGGGTACAGGATTTCAAGGACAGCAGAAGAGACCTTGCGCTAAAGCACCAGTCTGCGGGGGGTGGGGGAGGCAGTTTTCAGCAACTGATGGAATGAACACTGAGAAAGTGGCTGTTATCTTACAAATAGATCAAAGAATAACATGTGATGACCCTGCCCATGAAGTAGGAATCAGTCACAGGTCTGTTTATGCTATTTTAACTACACAATGAAATATGTGAAATATAGCCACACGATGGGTGCCACATTTTCTCTCACAAACTGAGAAAGACCGACAGGTAGAGATCAGTCAAGAATTGCTCAGCTGATATACTGATGAAAGTGAAAATAATAATGCTGAAGAGTATTGCAGCAAGTGACCAGAATATAAGTGTCAAAGTAGTGAATGGCACACTCCCAATTCGCCAAGACCAGTACAGTACAGTTTTGCCATAGTATGAACAATCCAAAAAATGATATCTGCGTACAATTCCAGCAGTGTATTAAGCACACACAGAGTTCCTGAAGGACCAACGGTTAATAAAGGCTATTACGAAATGCTTGTGAGGAAAATTCTCAATCCACCATTACACTGCAAATGCCCAGAACTGATTAATGTCACCCCGCTAATTTTGCATGACAACGCAACGTTTCATAAAGCAAACAATGTTTGGGTGTTATTGCAAGAATATCAATGGGAAGTTTTGAACACACTTCCTATTTGATGGACTTAAGCCCATGTGATTATGATTTGTTCCCAAAAGTAAACAAGAGGGCCATGATGGCCCTGGATCGCTCACCTGAGTCAATAGGCCAAATTTCACTCCAGGGTCATAATGACCCAATTTAAAACTCATCCGAGATATTATTAAGACAAACATTCTGACCAATTGTCAGGTCCATTGAGCTGAAAATGTGGCCTCCGGAGTGTCCAAAATGTCTTTTGTCAATTTGACCTAGTGACCTAGTTTATGACCCGATGTGACCATATTTCAACTCATCCGAAACATCAAAACAAACTTGTTGACCAAGGTTCAGGTGAATTGGGTAAGAATTGCCACCTCTAGAGTGCCCACAGGGGGTTTCTGTAATCTGACCTATTGACCTAGATCATGACCCTATGTGGTCCAATTTCAAATCCATCCAAGATATCATCAAGTCAAACATACTGACAAATTTTCAGGTCAGTTGAGCAAAAACTGTGGCCTCTACAGTGCCCATAATATATTTCTTGAATTTGACCCAGTGACCTAGTTTATGACCCTATGAGATCCAATTTCTAATTGATCCGAAATATCATCATATCAAATATGTAGACTAATTTTCAGGTCAATCTAGCTAGAATTGTGGCCTCTAGAGTGCCCAAAAGGTATTTCTTCAATGTGACCCAATGACATTGTTTATGACCCTATGTGACCGAATTTTGAACTCATCCGCGATATCATCAAGACAAAAAATTTCAAACTCGTCCGAGATTTTTATCAAGACAAACATTCTGACCAAGTTTCATGAGGACTGGACTGAAAATGTGGCCTCTAGAGCATACACAAGGTTTTTTGAAGATTTGACCTAGTGACATAGTTTTTGACACCACATGACCCAATTTCAAACTCGTCCGAGATTTTATCAAGACAAACATTCTGATCAAGTTTCATGAGGATCAGACTGAAAATGTGGCCTCTAGAGCGTACACAAGGTTTTTTGAAGATTTGACCTAGTGACCTAGTTTTTGACCCCACATGACCCAATTTCAAAGTCGTCAAAGATTTTATCAAGACAAACTTTCTGACCAAATTTCACAAGTATCTGACTGAAAATGTGGCCTCTACAGCGTACACAAGGTTTTTCAAAGATTTAACCTAGTGACCTAGTTTTTGATCCCACATGACCCAATTTCAAACTCATCCGAGATTTTATCAAGACAAACATTCTGACCTAGTTTCATGAGGATCAGACAGAAAATGAGGCCTTAAGAGCGTACACAAGATTTTTCTAAGATTTGACCTAGTGACCTAGTTTTTTAACCCACATGACCCAATTTCAAACTCGTCCGAGATTTTATTAAGACGAACATTCTGACTAAATTTCACATATATCTGACTGAAAATGTGGCCTCTAGAGCATACACAAGGTTTTTCGAAGATTTGACCTGGTGACCTAGTTTTCAATCCCACATGACCCAATTTCAAACTCATCCCAGATTTTATCAAGACAAACTTTCTGACAAAGTTTCATGAGGATCGGACTGAAAATGTGGCCTCTAGAGCATACACAAGGTTTTTCTAAGATTTGACCTAGTGACCTAGTTTTTGACCCCACATGACCCAATTTCAAACTCGTCTGAGATTTTATCAAGACAAACTTTCTGACCAAATTTCACAAGTATCTGACAGAAAATGTGGCCTCTTGAGCGTACACAAGGTTTTTCGAAGATTTGACCTAGTGATCTAGTTGTTGACCCAAAATGACCCAATTTCGAACTCGTCCGAGATTTTATCAAGACAAACATTCTGACCAAGTTTCATGAGGATCGGCCTGAAACTGTGGCCTCTAGAGCATACACAAGGTAAAAAGTTGACGACGGACACAGCATGACGGACACAGCATGATCACAATAGCTCACCATGAGCACTTTGTGCTCAGGTGAGCTAAAAACCCTTAAGAGAAATTTGTCACAGCGATTTAGATGAACTCTGTGCCGCAGTGAATGGGGTGGTGCACTGATATCAACTTGCATCTCCAAGCAACCAGTATTCTGTCGTTGCCATAGAGGTAGGAGTCTACCATAGGATCTGGGGGAGATTATACTGAAGGAATGTAACCTAAAAATGCGGGTGAAATCATTTGCTTTTCAGGAAATCACCCATTCTCACTATTTTTGGCTGACCCTCGTACATGAGGTGTTCAAAGAAAAGATTAGAAAAAATTAAATATGAAAAAAACTAATCAAATTAGCAAAAGCTGACTCAGCTGAAGCTTAAATCTAAGTAGAGGGCAAAATCTCTTTTTCTTGACAAGTTTCAGAGATTATTCCTCTACCCTAGCTATAAGACGCCAATAAACAATTTTTCAATCAACCATTATATTCACAACAATATTTATTGCCCCCTCAATTCCATCTACTCATTATTCCCCTGTACTACCAAAGCTAATCAATTACCAGAACATGGAATTAACGAAAAAACATTTTATATTGCCCTAAGAACATCCCTCAAACAGGAAAAACAACCCTATCATATTTGTACATACAGTCTTTGAAATACGAGATGCTACAGTGCCCAAATGGGACGTAATTTTCTGCCATTCATATGCGTGAACAGTAACTGCTTCCCTTTATTGCCCACTAGTTAACCCTTTACTACACAATCCCAAATTTTAACAACCCTGAAGAAAAACCATTTTGAAAACAACTTTGGAAAAGGAGAAATTACTAGTAACCAGCATTTTCTATTTTTCCCAGAATGTTTTCTATCCTTCACAAAATAAATTTCATTTTTTGAGCCATACTTGATTTGTCATCTGCAAATGCTTTTGAATTAGACAAGTCCACATTTTCGTTGTGTGGTAAAGAGTTAGAGCCATAAGGGTGATTATGACATAGAATGAGGTTATAATATGGCTTGATTAAAATGATTATTGATTTTGCAAGATTTCGCCATTTCTTATAATCTTTCTTCTCTGAAGTGGTTTATCCCAGAACAAAGTAAATTGAAGCTTTGATTGACACTTGAGCTTAAACAGAAAATGAGCCTGCAGATGGAAAATCAGTTGCATTGATGTTCATAACAGAACAATGACGCTTGCTCTCTCAGCTTCTGAATATCTAGTATTCAAGTAAAATGCCTTATTATTTAACCCTTTACCAATTTCATTTTTGACAACCCTGTGGAATGAGACATTTGAAAACACTGTCGCCAGCATTTTCTCCTTTTCCCATCATGTTTTCGACCATTTCAGAGCAAACATCCATCATTGGCAGTACATTTAATTGGTTGTCTGCAAATGCTTTCTGTTAGAACTAGCCTAATATCTTGTCATCTGGAACAGGGTTAACTCTACACCAAATGACAAAATTGTCCACATCTAAACTGCAAGCATTTGAAGTTGACAATTTGAATGTAGCTACAATGGTAGGATTTGACCTTAACAGGTAGAAAACATTGTAGGAAAGAAGAAAATGCCAGTCACTAGCACTTTCTCTTTTTCTAACAATGTTTTCAAAGGGTCTTCTGCTTTGGGATTATTGGTGTTCTCCTTCTCACACAATGTTTTCAAAAAAAAAAATTGTAGGGTTGTTATAACACAGAACTGTTTGGTGAAGGCTATTCCTTCCCCCCCCCCACGAGAAGAAAAAATCAAAGTACTGAAAGTACTGACAGACTAGCGAATTTGATTGATTGATTGTTTGTATGGTGTTTAAGCCTGTTTTCAACATTATTTCAGCTATGTAGCAGTGGACAATGCACATATCCATGCTTTCCAGGAGTTTCTTTTACCAGTGCTCCGCACAATATTCTTTTCAAGCCACTGGCTGCTTTCCCACATTTATATTATAACCATCGTTGAAACGTGAGAGAGAAATGAATCCTGTCACAATGACCATCATCAATCCTCAGAAAGAAATTTGCTGAGTCGAGTATCGAACCAGCAACCTCCTGTTCCCAAGTCCTATACACTACCGACTGAGCTGCTGGGGCTATGCGTGCTATAATTGGTTAACTGTAATCTAGTTTAACCCTTAACCTGCTAAAAATGTTAAACGAAACTTTCAAGCCGATGGTTAACACCTGAATATTGCTATTTCAAAGTAAATAATAATTATATCCTCTTAATGGACAGTGTAGATCCAAGATCAGACTGCATGCTCTGGGCAATCTGATCTTAATACACACTCCGCAATATCACTGAAATAATGTTGAAAACGTCGTTAAACACCATGCAATCAATTAGTCAATATCTAATAGCACAAGATGTAGTTAACTATTTAACTCTCTTTACAAAACAAAAAAATTTTCGCCAGTCCAAATCAAAGCTGTTGCAAACTATAAAGTAAAAGTGGCTGAACTGATGAAACCTGATTCCAAAAGGGTAGAAAACAAGGCGGGAAAAGGAGAAAATGATGGTTACCAGCATTTCTCCTTTTCCCGCAATGTTTTCAAAGGGATTTTCCCCAGTATCGCTAAAACGTTGTTTGGTAAAGGGTTAATTATCAAGACTAGAATAAAAAGTTTAACATAGCAGTATAACTGTGCACAATGATCTAAATAATGAATGACTGAAGGAATGACAAGGGTTCCCTGTCCAGTGAGGGTTAATGTAACTGGGATTTGTTTCAAGTTACCTAGGTGTATCTATTAATAGATTCATTCATAATGTTACAGTGGTGTAGGAAAAAGTGTTTCTCTGCTTTGCATAGGTACTTAATTTACATATATGCAAATAACTTGTACCTTGTAAATGACATCTTGTTCAGTTTATTACTTTGTAAGACAGCATGTTCAACTTGGAGTGGTTGAGATTTAGTGGTTTTCGTCAAAATTGTCATACATAATAGAATTAAGATTTATAACAGAAAGAAGTATTTTTCTGTGAGGCAGTATTTGGCAACTGTGGGGTTTTTTGTTTACTTTGACTCTAGGTCAATCTTGATGCCTATAGACTAGCTTTGCTAGTATAACAGACCAAATGCACTTTTCCCAAATCAGCCAAAAAAGTAAGTCTTCAGTATCATGTTTAACTTAACTCCAAAGCCTTTGGTAAATTTGAAATTATTGATAAGCTCTGGGATGCTGTGATACTTGTCTTGAATTCCTAGCTGTGAAATCTTCGTCAATTTCAATATTTCATGGCATTCATTTTTAGGTTTAACCTGCCACTACACAAGCCCACATTTTTTAACAACCCTGTGAAAAAGGCCTTTTGAAAACATTGAGGGAAAAGGAGAAAATGCTTGTAACCAGCATTTTCTCCTTTTTCCACAATGTTTTCTACTGTTCAAAGATCGAAATCCTTTTTTGGAACACATTTGATTTGTCATCTGCAAATGCTCTCATTTTAGTGGAGTCCAAAATTTTGTTGTTTGGCAAAGATTTAAAAAGACACTGTAAGACTTTAAGGTCACTATAATTTTTTTTCAGAATGGAACTGTGAACATCACAACCACCCACTCAAACAGTGCTATAAATGCACAGTATCATGGTGCATTTGAATATAAATGTCAGATGTACACTATCTTTGTATCCGTTTCCTAATACTTGACCCTTAGTCTGCTGTATAAACAAAACGAATCATGTTAGAAATTAGAAAAAATAACTTATTTTCTCAATTTAGCGCCATTTTTCAATAGAATATAACAACAAAAGTTTGAAAGTGTGGTAAACTCTTCACCAGACAGTAAAATTTTACACTTGTCTAAACTGGTAGTGTTTGCAGACGAAAAATTACATATACAAGGTTTGAGATTCATCCAGTTTGATAGCAATTGCAGATCACAAATCAAAAGTGGATAAATTTCATAGGATTTGCCTTTGGAAAGGTATAAAATGTGGGAAAAGGAGAAAATGCTGCTTACCAGCATTTTCTCCTTTTTCCACAACATTTTCATAAGCTGTATTCCTTAGGGTCTTTAACACCTTGGAACTGATGACTTCTTTGATCGTGCCACTATTTCAACTTGAAGATACAATCAAGCCTGAATTAAGCAAGCAACTATGGGTTAATTTAAATAAACTGTTGCTTACAGCAAGAGCTTGTTCAACAAATTTCTAATAAATCTTTTTAGTTTTTAGTACAAAACTGTTGATCTCACAACACAGGTTGGTAGTTTACTAGAGGTTACTGGTATTACAGGTTTTGCTGTATGCCTAAAATAACCCAGAGTTATAGGATAACTATTTACCTAACAAAAACCTTTTTGCTTTGTCCAAATTGAAAGCATTAGTGGATGACAAATAAAGTGTGGCTCAAATGATGAAATTTTTCTTTGAAAGGACATAAAACACTGTGGGAAAAGGAGAAATGCTGGTAACCAGCATTTTCACCTTTTCTCACAAAGTTTTCAAAAATCCTCTTTCCAGAAATTGCTGAAACCAGGCATTGTTTGATAAATGTTTGATCCTGAAAAAAAAAATCTATCAAGGTTTCAATTATAGCCAAATTATCTACACTCTACAAAGATGATAACATAGGGTAGCTTTTTACAAAAGACAATCAACTTTAAAGTGTCCATTACGTCCAGGACCTTATTAACACTAAGAGACCTTGGCATCTTAAAGATCACCCCTTCTTTGTTGTATACTTCAAGCACAGACTTGCAATACCAATGCAGGTTAAAATCCAACCTTGTGAATCAGATTGGCTCTAGTGGAACAGTATGAGATTTGTAATAGTCAAATCTCAGGATACTTGAGGATGTGGGTTTGATTCCCGTGGCTAGCCAACTGAAACTTACTTCAGCTGAGACTTAAAATCATGGTCCTATGTGTCTTTGCTATACATCATGCACATTAAAGAACTTGGCTTTTCTCCCATATCTTATGCTATCCCCCATAACATTACTAACAGCCTTCCGGATGCATCACCCATGTGGGCAACCAGTGGTGAGGATAAATGAACACAAAATCGATCAATTATTAAGTTAATATCAAACTGTAGGCAAACAGCACATGTTGACCATTTTGTAGCCTCAGCTGATATGCATACACAAACACCCAAACATTCTCCCTAATACCTATTCCGTCTGCATCAATCAAGGGGAGGTAATTATACTATTCATAAAGAATTGGGATGGCCAATCAAGTTTAATGTACTACATTTGTGCCTTGTGATTGGGATTTTTTCATTTCATTGGTCAGCAGCAAAATTATTGTTATAACTCCAGGATCTAGCAGTGTAGTTGTTTCTATGACCTATTCTGTTGTTCCCCACCAAAAAACAACTCTTGGGATTATTTAGTGTTACGGCAAACCCTAGCTTCATGAACATTGCAGAATGGCTGTCATAAATGGATCTTGCATAACTTCATTTTTATTATAGAAATGAGGTCGGTTTCTTTTGCAGTACAGCATCTTTATTTAACTCTTTACCAGAACAGAAAATTTTATATTGAAAGCATTTTGGGACAACAAAGTAAATGTATGCAAGTCATTGTGGGGAAAGGAAAAAATGCTGGTAACTGGTTACAAGAATTTTCCCAAAATATTCTGAATATCCTTTATCAGGATCATAAAAAACATGTGACTGATAAAAGACTGACTAATGCAGGCAAATCTGACATTTAACCCTTTACCACACAGAGAAATTCTGGACTCATCTGCATTGAAAGCACTTGCAGGTTACAAATCGAATGTGGCTCAAATTATAAGATTTGTCTGTGATAGGGTAGAAAACATTGTGGGACAAGGAGAAAATGCTGGTTACCATCATTTTCTCATTTTCCTACATTATTTTCAAAATGGTGCATGACATTTCATGGAAAGTGTGTTTCATCGAAATCCATGTATGTTTAAAGATACCAATTGCTAAATTCCTGGATTTATTTCATGAAAAGCTTTGTCTGGGAGGATGATTTGAGCCACAATTCTTCTGGGTTAAGGTAAGGGTCAGCGCTAGGGATGGTTTTCGATGAACATGGTTTGTACCCTTTAAAAAGCCTTCTCCATCAGAGTTGTTAAAACTTGGGATTGTGTGGTAAAGGGTTAAAGTCAAAAGAGACTGGTTTTGACTTACATCTTACTTAGACAAGTGACACCAACCAGAAAAACTTGCAGGAAAAGTTAGTTTCATTCTTGGAAGATAATGAAAACATTGTGGGTAAAGGAGCAGTTACTTGGTAACACTATTCCCCCCCCCCGCTTTAAAAAGCCATCTTTTACTTGTGTTATACGTTTTTGGATGTAATAAACACTTGCTTTTTCCAAGTATGTTTCAATGTACCTTTTTAACAGTATATGTATTTAAGTCATATCACTGAGTGCTGACAGCTTACATACTCATGTCCTTTCTGGGTTTCAACAGTACAAGGTTGAAGGCTATGAAGTACCTGCCAAAGGACACTTGTTGGTGATAAATGCTGCGAGTGGGGATCAAACCAGTGCCCTCTGATTACAGACCTAATATCTTACCCACTGAGCCAAGAAGGATGCTCATCTTTCCTGGAGCAAATCTTTCCAAGAGTAAACAACTACAATTAATCAAACGACAGACGAAAGATCGCTCCTCCCACTGATGTCACATGACCCGTGAATCTAAAAACCTAGACAAACATTACCCAGACACGAGGGCTGAGCTAGGAGACATATACAAGTTACCATAAGATATTTTAACACAAACTAATTGTTCAAGATAAAATAAGCATGGAAACAATTTGAGAAAAGGTAGTTAAATCTTTTGAATTTAGGTTTTTCGAAGTTTTAGAGGTGAAAATTGAAATAGAGGCTATTTATTTCAAAGTCAGTTGACTTACACCACTTACATTTGATAATGTAGGTATAATATGTGGACATGTAACTCGTGCTCCCTAAATATTTCTAAAAGTCATTGGTCTTCTAATACTATTCATCTTTTGCCTGAACAAAAATAAGCTTTTTTCAAAGTTCAGACTTCAATTACAGAGATTTTTCCATTACTTAGTCTGTGATATATGCTTCAATAATTTCACCACAATTGCAAGACTTTTACATAACCAATCAAAATATACATGTACATGATTTTAACAGGGTAAGATGATTACCAGATGTATGAATTGAAATTAGAAAATACATAAACAAATGATAGGTTACCAAATTGGTTTTTTCAAGTCCGAGGGAAAAACCCGAGGAGAAGAATGAAAAGAATAAAAAACATGAACATATTTCTAGGCATTCACCACTAAATACTATTCTGTAAGAGTAATAGAAAAATAAATTGACTTACACAATGAACATGTATAATCCAAATTTCAATCACCTATAATTGTTGAAAGTGGTTATAAACGGTCACAAAGTGTCAGACTGATATGACATGTGTGTGTAATTTTACAAGTAAGGCAGTACCGGACGCTTCTGGGGTGGTATACCGATATCAAAGGAATACCGCATTTATATAAACCCTTGCTCCATGTTTTACGTAAAAAGTGGCAACATGTACAACAAATCAAATGAAAACGGCTTTGATTTTCGATATATAAATAATGGTTTGAGGGAGATTAAAAGACTGAAAATAAAGGGAGGGAGAAGATGGTAATATATAGGGTGGCTTATTGTCTTTAATTAAACAGGCTTTAAGTTTGAATTCATAAATGTGTTAAAATACAGAGACCGATGAGATCAACGTTTTTAATGGTTTACTGATGGAGGAAGATGGCATTTGATTTTAAGCAAACTTCTAAAGTGTGCCTTCATTGCATTATTTTTAAAAAAGGGGAGGGGATGGCTGTTTAGGTTGACTTCCATGAAGACTATATGAAAAACTTTTTCGAGGAAATTAACTACTTTTACGTGAATTTTGTCAATTCAAATTTTACTTAAGGATAATTTTGAGAAAAAAAATCAACAAAAGAGATAACCAGCATTCAAAATAACAAGTCAACTTGATTTGGTAAGAAAATGAATTATAGAGTATATATTTAAAGGAAAAATAAGGTAAAAGAAATAAATAACTGAACATGATAAAGTCCATTCAGCTGTCTAAAATATTATCTATACATTTCTTTTAGTAAAGAAACTGGTATCTGATGCTAAGATTGAAATTCTGGAAAACTTATGACAATATAACAGCATATTTAGGAGAAGTAGTCATTTATTTTTCTCCTTTTCAATCTGAATTTGTCTTCTGCAACAATAATTTTACCTGGTATAACTCTGCAGCTTGAAATTGCAGTCCTAGGATTAATAATGGATATCAAATGTAAAGTTATTCATCAGTTTTTTCTCATATATATACTATACATTTATATATAGTTATAACTCCTAATGATTCAGAATGTCTAGGCTTTGTAACAGTAAGATGGCTTCCGCTCTGAATGGAAAAAATGCTGATCACTGATTGGCTTATTGATTTTTTTGACTGACAGCTGTCGTTTGGTCAATTATGTCTCTATCGCAAAACTTGGCCATGCTCAATGACTTAACTTTAACCCTTTGCCAAAAAGTCCTGAATTTTAACAACTGTAAGGAAGAACGCATTTTGAAACATTGTGGGAAAATTAGAAAATACTGCTCACTAGCATTTTCTCCTTTTCCATCATTGTTATCTACCCCTCCTAAAAAACAAATCCTACCATTTAACCATATCTTATTTGTCATTGAGAAAGGCTCTCAAATTGGACAAGGCTAATACTTCATTGTTCTGTGATGAGTTAATACTAGTAACCCTTTTCCAAACGGATCTGCGACATTTCGTCGAAAACCACATTCGTCAAATACAATTCTCAGCCCTGACCCTAACCCTAACCCAGACGAATTGTGGCTCAAGTCTTCCTCCCAGACAAAGCTTTTCATGAAATAAATCTAGGAATTTAGCAATCTGTATTTTAAAACATACATGGATTTCAACAAAACACCCTTTTGACGAAATGCAGTGCACCATTTCCAAACGACAAATCTTAGACTTTTCCAAATTCAAACATCTGCAGACAACGAATTCAAAAATTGATACAGGGTATCAGGGTTTTCATTTTGAAATGAAGCAACCGAATGATTGATAAAAACAACAGGCCGAGGGTCAAGGGGGCCGCCTAGGCTTTGGCATCCATGATTACCAAAAGCAGATCAGAGAAACGTATCCTCGCCTACGATTGGATAATTGGATGCTAGTATCCAATGAATGACCGCGTAACATTCATTAACCAATTGTTTCTGGTTTCGCGGTAAAATTGAACCGGTGTCGCAGTACAGTTACCAACGCGTGAAATATTTTCGATATAAACAACGCAATCAATTTTTCAAAGATCCAGCAAAAACAACCGATTAAAGGCTGATTTCAACCGATGTTTTTGATCAGCAATCGGCTTTAAATGAAAACCCTGTACTAACAAGATTTAATTTTCTGATAGGGTAGTGGGAAAAGGAGAAAATAGTGATTACCAGTATTTCCTCCTTTTCCCAAATGTTTTGATAAGCTGTCTCCTTCACGGTTGTTAAAACCCTAAATTATCCGGTAAAGGTTTAACCCTTAGGCTGCTAAGCGCGACTCACTGACCTTTAGCAGACAGTGTAGATCAAGATCAGACTGCACAAAACATGCAGTCTGATCTCTTATCTACACTGTCTGATAAGGTGATATCTTTCCTTCAAAACTTATTTTCAAATATAAAAATTTGGGCTTTTACTATGTGTGATTTCCACTCAGAATGGCTGTATCACTTTCTTTCTGACCTACCAAGGACTAGAGGTCCAGTGATCTATCTCCCTTTCTACATGGCGTTTCCTGAAATAATAAAATGGGACAATATCTTACTAGCCTATAGCATATAAATGTTTCTCCACTAATCTTTCACCCCAAGACACTTACAAAATACATCTTGCGTATGTATTCAGAACTGAAACAACAAATATTTAACTTGTTTTAAATCTGTTGCTGTCACATCAGTACAAGTATACACCAGTAATATTATAAATAGAACAAAGTAGTCAATCAGTTTAGCCAACTTCATCATTGTACAAAGTGGACAAAAACTTTGATATGTCTTTCAGAAACAAGGTTAACCTTTTACCCAAAAATACCGAGTCTTAACAATTCTGAGAAAGCTGGCTTTTGATAACCTTGTGGGAAAAGAAGAAAATGCTGGTCTCCTTTTCCCACAATGTTTTCTACCCTTTCAAAGACAAAAACTTTCATTTGACCCACATTTAATTTGCTGTTCACAAATGTTTTAAATATGTGTGGGCCAAAAATTTTGTCATTCTGTAAAGAGTTAACTCTTAACCAAATACTAAATGTTGAAATTAAGTCTTCATGTCAAAAATTTATTTCATTTCAATAGAAATTCTTCTCGATTATTGTGACAATCTGTTATGCAAGCTCCCTGTAGCCTGCAAACATACATTAATTCATTGTATTAAACATTCATGATAACTTTTTACAAGCATATACCATTCAATCAATATAATTCACACAGTACAAACAAATAAGAGAAGAGTCAAGTAATACTGTATTTTCTAGGATGGAATCGCTGATCTAAATAGTTCATGATGTGAATTAAAATTCCATCTTTAGCATAAAATAACACTTATCAACAAATAAGGTCTGGTCACAGTTTTAATGATGCCTACCGGAATGATCAATAGACCGATTATGACCCCCATAGATCTGACAAACAGTTTCAATACCAATGATATCACAATTCCATAGTTTTTACTGTCCTTTTCATGTCTCAAAATAGAACATTTAACCCTTTACCTAGACAAAATTTTTGACTTGTGGGCATTCAAAGCCTCTTTCGATGACAAATGTGGGAAAAAGATTTGTCTTTGATAGGAGAGAAAACACTGTGGGAAAAGGAGAAAATGGTGCTTACCAGCAAAGTCCAGCATGAGGGGGCAAGGGAGAACAATAGAAACCTTGAGCAATGACACAATGTCATGCAGCAATCTGACATTGGCCAAACCTGGTCTGGGTCTGTTTCTTAAACTAAATATTTTTAAGCCATCGAAAAACTTTAGTCTTGTAATATTTTGCAAAATCTTGGAAACAGACTTTTCATTATGCCAATAAACAGAACAATTTCATCAGAAATGTCTTTACACACTTTGCCAAGAGCAAAAGGATTCTTAATTAATATAAGTCCATATTCCTATTGTGTACTATGAACTTCTACCAACCATTTCTATTTTAGTATACTGAAGTGGGCAGCTGGGGCATAACCATGGGCTCAGAATCATTATGCACACCTAATCAGGAGTACCATTTCACCCTAAGGTTTCTAAGCATGACACAGTGCACAGTTGCAGAAAGCATAAATCATGATCAGACTGTACAGAAAATGCTGTCTGATCTTGCTTTATACTGTCTGATACAGTGAGTTTTTTAACCAAAAAAGAAATAGGATGAAATTGCAACATTTGGCTTTCTACTATCTAGAAATATTTGTTTTTTATCTTTGACCAGTTTTAGGCTTAATTGTGAAGATGAAGGTGTTCTATAAAGTGATGAAAGAATGTTTCGCCTATTCAAATTTTTTCTATATTACTTTACGCACTTGTGTATTGTACATTGTGGGCACTATACCCATGGGCAGTGTTTAGCAAGCAACAAACACAGCTAAAGAGAACATGTTTTGATGGGTGTGGCATCAATGTAAAGCTAACATGTAAATATAATAATTTTGGCTTCATCATGATTTTCCCACTGTAGTGTTCACCATTGCGTGGCTGTCAAGTGGTCTGTGTAGCTCAATAGTCACAGTACTTGCCCTGAATGACAGGGTCCTGGGTTAAAATCCCATACCAGCTGCACTTTTTCCACTAGGAATTTATTTTGATTGTGCCACATGTAGTTGCAAGGACCTCAGAGGTCTTACAAACCTAGGATGACTAGGATAACTTGAAAAATAAAAAATGAGGGGAAGCAGTGTAGTGATTATCAGTAGCACACATGTTGAGTTGACCGGATAGCTCAGTGGTTGAGTGCTCGCCCTGTAAGTGAGGAGTCCCTGGTTGAAATCCCGTACCAGGCTCACTTTTCCCCCTAGTGATTTACTTTAGCAATATTGAGTGAGAGAGCATTCTAAATCCACTCGTATTTGAACATTCCTTGTATCTGCTGAATAAATTGTTAAGAATGGTAACTCCTTACCATACAATCCCAAGTTTGTACAATCCTGTCAAGGAAGAGTTTTGGAAACAGCATATTCCCCCTTCCCATGATGTTTTCTACCTGGATTTCAAAGACAGGAATCATCTTTCTAGCTACATTATTTTGGTGTGTGCAAATGCTATCAATATGTAGATTTTTATCTAAAAAATTTGTTGTTTGGTAAATAGTTTTATGGGCTAAAGACATTTTTCTCACCATAGATATGTTTTAACCCTTTAAAAAAATTGAAGACGTGTCTAAATTGAAAGTATTTGCAGATAACCAGGCTGAAGTAATAAAATTCATTTTGGAAATGATGGAAAATATTGTTGGAAAAGAAGAAAATGCTGGTTACCACCATTTTCTTCTTCTCCACATAGTTATCAAAAGTCCTCTTCCTGGCATTGTTAAAACTTGGGATTGTATGGTCAAGGTTAATCCTAACCAAAAAATCCTATGTTTAACAATCCTTCAAGAAAAAGGCTTTTTAAATAAATAGTAAGAAAAGAAGAAAATACTGGTAAGCAGCCTTTTCTTCTTTCCCTCACAATGTTTTTTAATCTTGTCAAAGACATTTGAGTCACATTCCATTTGTTGTCTGCAAATAGTTCAACCCATCTGACACCATACAATCCCGAGTTTGAATGACCCTGAAGAAAGAAGGCTTTTGAAAAAGAGAGAAAATAGAAAATGCTTGTTACCAGCATTTTCTCCTTTTCCTACAATGTTTTCTACTCTATCAAGGCCACAAATAATCATTTGAGCAACATTTATATTGTCGCCTGCACTTGCTTTCAATTTGGCTGGGCCATAAATTTTGTCGTGTGGTAAAGGCTTAATCTGTGTTAGTCTTATAGTTTTGCGCTCCAAAGAATTAAGCCTTTATGAAATAATCCTGCATCTTAATACTGTCTAATGAAGAAACCTTTTGAAAACATTGAAGATGAAGTGGAAAAATTGAAGTTTTTTGACAGTGCACAAAAAAAAAATTGTTGGAAAAGGAGAAAATGTTGGTTATCGGTATTTTCCCTCAATGTCTTCAGAAGGTCTCTTCTTTAGGGCTGTGGAAACATGAGATTGTTTGGTAAAGGTAACCAGCATTTTCTCCTTTTCCCACAATATTTTCTACATTATTAAAGGACTTAATTTCATTTTTTACCACTTTCGAATTTGTGGTCTCAGAGGAGTCTAAAATTTTGTTGTCTTGTAAAGATTTAACCCTTAAAGTACCTTTCGCAACTTAAGTTGCCTTTGCAGCCAGTATAGATCAAGATCAGACAGCATAATGTGTGCAGTCTGATCTACGCTGTCAAATGTGCTGAAACACACTGAACAAGAGCAACATCGTAGTTGAAATTATTTTGGTCATATTTTTTTACTGAAAATACTTGCTGGTTTTATTTGGCGCCATAAGGGTTACCTTAAAAATCGGTCCATAGCAACCACTTTACCAATATACAGTTTCACACATACAGACACCAACAGAAAGCAATGCTTTTTATAACACAAGGGAAAATTCATAAACCTGTCATCAAATAAAACACATTAACACATAAAGTAATTTGTAAGATGATACAATAGATAATTTCAAGCCATTACAAGTGTAAAATGAAACAAAATGTTTTACTGGAATTTCATAATAGTCAATAGCTATTGAGAGGTATCTATTATTTCTGATAACAACATTGCTGCTATAAATTTAAGTCTTTTTCAAAATGTGCTGAAAGTGTAGTATTCCCTTAATTTTTCACCCTTTATCTAACAAAATAAGTTTTAATGACCTTCAGGATGGAGGTCTTTGAATTCATTTTCCCACTATGTTTTCTGTCCTTAACTCTTTACTAAACAATCTCATGTTTCCACGACCCTAAAGAAGAGACTTCTGAAAACATTGAGGGAAAAGGAGAAAATACTGATAACCAGTATTTTCTCCTTTTCCAACAATTTTTTTTTGTGCCCTGTCAAAAAACTTCATTTTTTCCACTTTCAGATTTGTTGGCTGCAAACGCCCTCAATTTGGAAGACTCTATAAAATTTATTGTTTTGGAAAAGGTTAAAGATGAATTCCATCATTTCAGCACATTCTCCTAGATCTACTTTCACTTTGCAAGTGCTTTCCTATTTTGGCATCTTTTTTGTGTTGGTCAAAAAGCAGAGCACTAGATCTCTGGCACTGAATTTAAACTTTAACCCTTTACCAGACAACAAAATTTTAGCCTTGTCCAAGCTGAAAGCATTTGCAGACGACAATTTCAGTGTGGCTCAAATGGTGCAATTTTTCTTGGATAGGGTAGAAAACATTGTGGGAAAAGGAGAAAATGCTGGTTATCAGCATTTTCTCATTTTCCCACAATATTTTCAAAAGGCTTCTTTCCCATGAACGTTAAAAGGCAGCATTGTGCAGTAAAGCTTTAAAGTTTCTAATTCTGCTCACAAACAAAACTTATTTTCAGTATCAAAACTCAAAATGCATGTGAAATACTATGATACTTACTGCACAAACCTACACTGGTATATTCAGTGTCCAAAACAGCATTGCATCTTCAGAGCTTATTGATCAGAGCAGCCTAAAAACACAAAATAGTGTGGTCTGCACTGTATACAACAAAAATGTCACCAGATAAATATGGGCGTGATAATTTCTGCAGCCTGTAAAAACAAACAAGATCTAGTTTGAGAAATTTCCCAATTGC
The DNA here is from genome assembly GCA_945859785.2 of Tridacna gigas. Taxonomy (NCBI): domain Eukaryota; kingdom Metazoa; phylum Mollusca; class Bivalvia; order Cardiida; family Cardiidae; genus Tridacna; species Tridacna gigas. The sequence continues at coordinate 35,198,822 of OX244038.2, read as the reverse complement.
ATTGCACACCACACGAATCTATGGAGAACCAACTCAATTACATAATCAATGCGTGTCTGTCAGATATTTTGGATGCACGTGTAATGCAGAGAATGCGTTCTCAGTGTTACCAATATCAATGGACCTATATTTCAATACTCAGGCTGGTTGTGTCTGTTTCACGGGCGTGATATATGCTTACCAATAAGATTAGGATTTGAATGATGGGAAAGTTTCAAAATCAATTCCTTAAATTAAATTTAGGTCTACAAAAGACAAAGCTCTGATCAAAGTCCACTGACATGGTCTCATTGATAAGAAACATTGCGACAAAGTTGGCACTTTCTAAATTAAACTTCTGCGCCATCAGCGTTCTTGTAAGTTCTCCACTGCGCATGTCCAAGCCTAAAAAGATGGCGGCTTACTTGTTTTGCCTCACAACGGCGGGAGGTGTGCCGGTTTTTTCTCGGAATAAAAGCGGTCTGAAGCCAGTATGTATACCTGTGATGGAAAAGAATAATAAAACGAACTTTAACTTCTTTTTACATTGACAACGAGAACGAATTCGATTATATATCGTAGATTTTAAACAAGTGCTACCGGTGTCGATCAAATATTGCCTCTAGTGAATGATCCTATGTAAACAAAACTCGAAGATTTTTGACAAATTTCTTAATAAAGATGTGTAGTTGGGGTCATATCAGGGATCATATATAACATGTACGATGTAGGATAAGATCTGTTGTCAATCAAATTGATCATAGATAAGGATTTGTTATTTTTTTCGAATGTTTCTATTCAGCATTGCATTTCATAGGTTTTTAGGACGATTAGCAGCTTTGCTTATTCATTTACATGGACAGGATCAAATGCTCCTGTCTCTATCTCTTTAAACTCACATTTCCTGATATAACCCTTTCGCACACAATTCAGATTTTTGAACAGCCTGAGGAAGAAGGCTTTGGAAAACATGGGAAAAGGACAAAATGTTGGTAACCAGCATTTTCTCAATTATCTCCCCATAGGTGGCATTTTTCAAATACATAACCTATCAGATAAGGGCATTCTGGGTACAGACCTAGACTATTTTTCAAGTGGCAATCAACGCAATGAATTTCAAAATAAGATAAATGTTTACTATCTAAAACCGACCTTGTACAATTCATTCAGTCATGGTTAGCTAGCATATAACCTATGCGCCAGTCATTTATAAACCTAAGCCCCTATAAGCTTGGGAAAAAACCCCAGTGTAAGCAGCATGGGGACGTTATTTTTTTTGTCAGTCTGTTGCACAAATCCTGGTTTTCCCCACATCTGTATTTAGAAACTGTCTACAGAGACTTGCAATAAACAGTTGGTATTTAAAAAAAAAAATCCCTGTTTGAAATCGTTTTGTTTTTTAAGAAATTTGTAGTGAAAAACTGACTTGATTTTTCCAGAGACATATTATTTATTGCCATTATCCATCTGCACTTTTTAAGCGGCAATTTACAGCCGGAATACTAATATTTGTCCATCTTTTTTCCAGTGATGCATCATAGCAGACAAGTCAAATCCTCGAAGAATATGACATGCCCGGACTACGTCATTTTCTCCTTTTCCCACAATGCTTTAAACCCTTTCAAAGAGAAAATTTATCATTTGGACCACATCTTACTTGTCCTCTGTAAGTGCTTTCAATTTAGACAAGTTTAGAATTTTGTTGCTTGGTAAAAGAGTTAAATAATTTAGTGTACAAATTTTTTTCAGGGCCAAATTGGCTAAGGTGAAAAAGATAGGAAAGTCCCTGAAGATTTTTTGACATAGGTTATTAGTTTGGCTGTTTTCAAAGAAACAGTCAAGGTTTTGTCATTGCCCTGTTGCTGTCTTCATCCTCTAAGTCTGGGTCATCATGGTGCAAAAAATTTGACATTTTTATATCTCTGTCATTACTGAACATATTTACTTCAGACTCTGAGTAGTTGTTAACCATCAAGAGGGGAACCCATACAACAGTAGCAGGTAACCACCAAATATTTTTGACATAATTATGCCCTTTTTTCGACTTAGAATTTTCTCTTAAATTCAATCTTTTTCTAAAAGCAACTGCAGCCAAGGGTTGGTACCTGCATGAGGGTCTTTTGTGTTTTTTTGTTATTTTACAGTTACCATTTCCAGTTATCGGCTCATTAAATGGTGTACATATGTTTGCGAAAACACATGATGTGGAACTTGTGTCTACAGTGACAGATGATTCTAAACTTGTCTGGAAAGCATTCAATGACAGGTACATTCAGTTTTCCTAATTCAGCCTATCTCTTATAACTTATTTCTGTTGTCCATATTTTCTGTTATGAGCCTGAAATATTACTTTAACCCTTAGAGCGCCAAATAAACCTATGGGGCATTCTCATCCTAGAAATACAACCCAAATGACTGCAATTTCATGGTTGCTTTTGTCTACAGTGATTCAGCAAAGCGGACAGTGTAGATCAAAGATCAGGCTGCACATTTTGTGCAGCCTGATCTTGATCTACACTGGCTGCAAAAGCAACTGTAGTCATGAAAGGCGCTTTAAGAGTTAACTCTTTTACCACACACAAAAAATGTATGCTTGTCCAAATTGGAAGCATTTGTAGTCAGTAATTGAATTTTAGCTCATATTAGGGCATTTGTCTTTGACAGGGTAGAAAACATTGTGAGAAAAGGAGAAAATGCTGGGAACCAGCATTTTTTCCCTTTCCCACAGTGTTTTCGAAAGACCTCTTCATCAGGGTCATAAAAACACAGGATTGTGCGATAAAGAGTTAAGATATATTGTTATTGGAGAAACAGCTAATAGTAAGCAATTTTGTATTTTTCCACTGTCGCTCTATTATTCTGTTTGATGCTGTAGCACGGGATCTTGTGTTGTAACGACCCTTCCAGCTTTTGAGGACCTTGTGGGAAAAGTAGAAAACACAAGATTGCCAGATTGCCAGATGGAAAAAGAAAAAATGTTGGTTACCAGCATTTTCTCTTTTTCCCCACAGTATCTTTCTGCTTTTTCATTGACACAAGTCTTATCTTTTCAGTCACAATTTGTTTTGTGTGTGTCTGTAGATGCTTTCAATTTGGACATGCCTACAATGTTGTCGTCTTGTTTAGAATTAACCCTTTTGCACACAATCCCGACTTTTAACAACCCTGAGAAAGGTTTTGAAAATATTGTGGGAAAAGGAGAAAATGTTGGCAACCAGCATTTTCTCCTTTTCCTTCAATTCTTCTAACCTTTCAGTTCAGAGATTCATTTTGTCATTAAATCTTTACCCCACAAGAAAAATGTATACTTGTCCAAACTGAAGGCATTTGCATATGACAATTCAAATTTGGCTCAAATGATCAAATCTGTCTTTGACAGGATAGAAAACATTGTAGGAAAAGGATAAAAGGGTGGTTACCAGCATTTTCTCCTTTTCCCACAATGTTTTTAAAAGGCTTTATTTCTCAGGGTCGTTAAAACTCTGGAGTGTGTGATAAAGGGTTAAAGTCACACTTAAATTGTCCTCTGCAAAAGCTTTGAATTTGAATGAGTCTGAATTTTTTTTCATTTGGTAAACATTTAAATCAGAAAAAATACCATATTTATAACTAAAACTGTTTCATTCCTCACAATGTCTTCAAAAGTTGTTCACTTGTGCAGCGAGGGATGATTTTCCACAATGTTCATGAGAGCGTAGCACCCATCATGCACTTTACGCATGTGTGTAATCCAAAACCTTGCAAATGGGTCAAAGTTTCCTTGAGTTTTTTTTTTTTTCAAAAGACATTCTGTTCTTTCTCGTGAAATTGCTTCAAAGGCAAACATATCCCAGATTTGCAATTTTTGAAAATTACATTGCAGTGTACAATTGATTATGTCATGGATAGCCCGTTTGTGTCTGTTTGCCTTTGGCATACGTAATAGTTATACAACTCTGGCTATGCCCCTGGTTCATGTATCCAAAACCTCTTGTCCAAGAATCTTTTAGAGATGACACAGTTTGCACGTTTTAGGAGACCATTTTTTGGCAAGTACAGATGAAGATCAGACTTCACAAAACATGCAGTTTGATCTTTCATGTACACTGTCCACTGTATCAAGACACTCTGGACAAGAGCAACCCTGAAACTGCAATTATTTGTCTGATTTAATCAGCTGTTTTCTAAGAAAATGTCAAGGTACTGCAGTAGCCCAGGCATTGTCGTCATGCAAAAACTTTGAGATTTCAGTATATCTCTGTTATTACTGAAGGTGACTGCTTCAAACTTGGACAACTTGGGAACCATTAAAGTGTTTTTGACAGAGTTACGCCTTTTTTTCGACTTACCATATTTCACTGAAAATCAAGCAACCGCAGCTGAGCATTGGCACCTGCATATGGTGCTCTTGTTTTAGTTTATTCTTGCTCTTAGGGTTAAAAGATGGCATTTATATAGATAGGCTGTTTGTTTAACCCTTCTTCACACAATCTGGAGTTTTAATGATTCTTAAGAAGAAGCTTTTTGAAAACATTGTGGGAAAAGGAGAAAATGCTGGTAACCAGCATTTTCTCCTTTTCCCACAATGTTTTCTACCCATTCACTGACATATCTTATAATTTAAGCCACATTTAATTTGCCGTCTGCAAGTGCTTTCAATTGGAAATATCTAAAATTTTGTTGTTTGGTAAAGAGTTAATAGAAAAGGTGTCTGGGACAAGTATGAGTGTTTTTTGTATTACAAGAATGAACATCTACATGTATTTCAGTTTAACTTTGATAATTGTTGCTGAAGATGATACTGCAGATGACTGTCACCTAAACAACGTTCTGACTCACGTTTTTGATGCCATGGTCTTGTTTCTTGGAGTTGATGACGTCACAAATATAAAAAACGTAGAACGCTTCAAGAAGGATATAAAGGTACATTTTACTCTTTACTCAATGACAAAATTTTATACTGATCCATTTTGAAAGCATTAGAATTTTTCAGGCAACATATCAAATTTTGCTTAACTCTTTACCAAATGACAAAATTCTAGACATGTCCAAATTAAAAGCATTTGTAGACAACAAAATAAGTGTGACACAAATATTACATTTTGTTTTTGGTAGGGTATTAAACATTGTGGGAAAAGGAGAGGATGCTGGCTACCAGCATTTTCTCCTATTCCCACAATGTTTTCTAAAGGCTTCTTTCTCAGGGTCGTTAAAAGTCGGGATTGTGTGGTAAAGGGTTAAATGGTTCGTTTTATTTTGAAAGGGTAAATAGAATTGTGGGATCAGGAGAATTCTTGTTTCCACCATTTTTCTGTTTTTCCCACAATGTTTTTAATGTCCTTCTTCCCAAAGTGTGCTAGGTAGATGGCATGGACTTTGTAATATATCAAACTGGACATTGCAATTTGAAAATTTGAGGGGAAATAAGATATTTACTCATCATCAGGCTACAAAATTTAAATTTTGTCCATGTTGAAAGCATTTGCAGAGGAAATATGATATGTTTCTCCAATCCTTTTTGACTAGCAAAGCTAGTCTATAGGCATCAAGATTGACCTAGATTCAAAACCCCACAGTTGCCAAATACTGCCACACAGAAAATTTTTATTTCTGTTAGAAATTTTAATTCTGTTATGCATGACAATTTAGACATAAACCACTAAATCTCTACCTCTCCAATTTGAACATGTCATGTTACAAAGTAATAAACTGAACAAGATGTCATTTATAAGGTACAAGATCTTTGTTTATATGTAAATTGAGTGACCTATGCAAAGCAGAGAATCACTTATTCCTACACAACTGTAACATTATGAATGAATCTATTAATAGATACACCTAGGTTAACTTGTAGCAAATCCCAGCTATATCAACCCCCACTGGACAGGGAAGCCTTGTCATTCCTTCAGTCATTCATTATTTAGATCATTGTGTACAGTTGAACTATTATGTTAAACTGTTATTCTATTAACCTTTTACCAAACGATCCCAAGGTTTAACGATACTGGGGAAGGATTCCTTTGTAAACATTGTGGGAAAAGGAGAAAGTGCTGGTAACCATCATTTTCTCCATTTCCCACATTGTTTTCTGCCCTTCTGGAATCATGTTTCATCAGTTCAGCCACATTTAATTCATGGTCTACAACAGCTTTGAATTTGGAAGGATATAAAATTTTTCATTTTGTAAGGAAAGTTAAATAGTTAAAGTTCTACATCTTGTGCTATTAGATATTGACTTATTGACTTCATGGTGTTTAACGCCATTTTCAACATTATTTCAGTGATATTGCGGCGGCCAGAGCACATGTCCATGCTTTCCTTGAGTTTCTTTTACCAGCACTTCCACGACTCAATGACCTTTTGCAGACAGTGTGTGCAGTCTGATCTTGGATCTACATTGTCCGATAAGAGGATAGATTTTCTCCAAAGTGTAACTGTGAAATAGAAATATTCAGGTGTTTACCATCAGCTTGAAAGTTTTATTTAACATTTTTTAGCAGGTTAAGGGTTAAACTTAAACTGAATTATAGTTAACCAATAGCACATGTAGCCCTGGCAGTTCAGTCGGTAGCATACAGGACTTGAGAACAGGAGGTCGCTGGTTTGATCCTCAGCAAATTTCTGTCCGAGGATTGATGATAGTCATTGCGACAGGATTCATTTCTCGCTCACGTTTCGACGATGGTTATGTGGGAAAGGAGCCAGTGGCTTGGAAAGAATATTGTGCGGAGTACTGGTAAAAGAAACTCCAGGAAAGCATGGATATGTGCACTGGCCACAGCTACATAACTGAAATAATGTTGAAAACAGGGTTAATAAACACCATACAATCAATCAGTCTGTCAATCAAACAATCAAATTCGCTAGTCTGTCAGTACTTTCAGTATTTTGATTTCTTTTCTTAAGGGTTAGTCAAACACTGTGAGCAAAGGAGAAAATGCTGTACAAGCCTTTCCTCCTTCTTTCACGTTGTTTTCAACAGCCTTTGTAGGGTTGTATAACAAGAGCATTTTGGGATGGAGGGATAGTATTCATAACCAAATACTGTGAATTTGAGTTCCAAATTTAAATTTGAGTTCCAAATTTAACCCTGTATCAAACAATCCAGTGCTTCAATGACCCTGAGGGAACAGGCTTTAGCAAACGGACTGGAAAAATTACTATGGTGTGGAATATAAATTTACTACGAACTCCATCATGTGAGACACATCTCATTGTTATCTGCAAATACTTTCAATACAGATGAGTCCAATATTTTGTCATCTGATGAAAGAGTTAAGTCTTTACCCTACAATCTAGAGTTTTAACGACCCCCAAGAAAAAAAGGCTTTTGAAAACATGTGGGAATAGGAGAAAATGCTGGTAAATAGCATTTTCACCTTTTCCCACAGTTTTCTATTGCATAACAGACAAACTCTCTTTTTAGCCACATTCAATTTGTCTGAAATGGTATCAATTTGGACCAGGGTAAAATTTTGTCATGTGGTAATGGTTTAACTCTTTACCACACAATCCCAACTTTTAACAACCCTGAAGGAGAAAGCCTTTGAAAACATTGTGGGAAAAGGAGAAAATGCTGGTAACCAGCATTTTCTCTTTTTCCCACAATGTTTTCTACCCTTCCTAAAACAAATTTCAATTTTTGAATGGCATTTATTTTGTCGTCTGCAAATGCCTCCAGTTTCAAGTAGTCTAAAGTTTTGTTGTTCGGTAAAGCGTTAAGGCGAGCTATTCAGATTTTTATAATATCACCAAACTTCAAAGATCATTCATCAATGAAGCTGGTAAAACATTGAAGACGAAAGAAAAATGTATGAAAAAATATTTTTCAGTGGTAATATTCCTTAACCCTTTACCACACAATCCCAACTTTTCATGACCCTGAGAAAGAGGCCTTTTGAAAACATTGTGGGGAAAAGGAGAAAATGCTGGTAACCAGCATTTTCTCCTTTTCCCACAATGTTCTCTAACCAATCAATGACAAATTTCATCATTTGGGCCACCTTTAATTTGTCGTCTGCAAATGCTTTCTGTTTGGACCAGTCTAAAATTTTGTCGTTTGGTAAAGAGTTAATTGGCTACGTAGCATCTTCAGGATTTTTAGATTGCGCTCTGGAATTTTGCAAACGATTGCTGGAATGGCATGTGATCAAATAACATGCACTGATTATGTGGGACCATATTCCAACAAGTATGATGAGGTCATATTATTATGATGTCATGAAAATAAATGGAGTTATCCATAGCAAAGGGACCAGCCTGTTACTGAATACCATATTTGAATCTTATTAACCCTTCATCAGACAATCCCAGATTTTAATGACTCTTGAGAAAGAAAGCTATTGAAAACATTTCAATGAAATGAGAACATATTGGTAACCAGCATTTTCTCCTTTTCACACATGTTTTCTATCCTTTCAGAAACAAATTTTATCTTTTGAGCCACATTTTAATTGTCTGCAAATGCTTTCAATTTGGACGTGTCCAACATTTTGTGGTTTGGTTAAGATTCTTTTAAAGTTTCTTCATGCTTGCAGGGAGAGGTTTGTTTTGCAGTACTTATCTATGTTTAGCTCTTTACCAAATGACAAATTTTAGACTGGTCCAAATTTAAAGATTTGCAGACAACAAATAAAAAGTGGTCAAAATGACAAAATTTGTCCATGATAGGTAGTAAACATAGTGATAAAAGAAGAAAATGCTGGTTACCAGCATTTTCTCCTTTTCTCACAATGTTTTTAAAAGTCTTCTTTCCCAGGGTCATGAAAACCCGAGATTGTTTGGTAAAAGGTTAACTAAAAATTTTGATTCTCAGCAAAGAAATGTCAAAAAACCTCCTTTAACTTTTTACCACACAATCCCAACTTTTAATGACCTCAAGGAAATGGACTTTTGAAAATATTGTGGGAAAAGAAGAAAATGGTGGTAACAAGCATTTTCTCCTTTTCCTACAATCTTTTCTACTCTGTCAAAGGCAGAAATCATCATTTGAGCTACGTTTAATCTGTCATCTTTCAATTGGATGAGTGCAAAATTTTGTCCTTTGGTAAAGAGTTAGTTATTTCTATTTATAGGATACTGTTTATGATACAGATTTATGACCTAGCTATTTTCAGAGAGATTTTTTTTTTATTCTATCCTCTCTGTAAAGCTACATTCATTAAATTCAAATAAATCGTAAATCAAATCAGCTTCCGTCATTGTTCGGTGCAAAAACAGATGGCGAATATCACACACACACATAGTTTTCGTATACAGTTCGGGATAATGGGCAATATGCAAATAAGCTTTCCCAATCAATACTTTTAAGTCTCATTTATGAAGTATCGAATGAGATCTGTGAATTCATTAGAAATTACCACCACAAGCTTTATATAACCCTTTACCAACCAGTCCCGAGTTTTAACAACCCTGAGAGAATGGGTCTTTTGAAATCATTGTGGAAAAAGGAGAAAATGCTGGTAACCAGTATCTTCTCCTTTTTCCAGAATGTCTTGTGCCTTTTCGAAGGCATATTCCTTAATTTTAGTATCATTCAAATTTTGATCGGCAAATGCTTTCACTTTGGACATGTCTAAATTTTTGTCATTTGGTTAAGAGTTAATGTAGATTGTTAACCCTTTTCCCTGCCATGTCTTAATTAACACATATTTATCTTGCGGACAGTGTAGACTAAGGTAAGCTGGAAGATACGAGCAGTCTGATTGTGAAATGTTCTTTTATTTGTTTCAGTCGTATAATTACCATTGAATGCCCAAAACCTTAACTCTAAACAATACAGTTCCAAGTTTTCAGGATCCTAAAGAAGAAAACTTTTTAAAAAAATTGCAGAAAAAGGAGAAAATGCTGCAGCATTTTCTCCTTTTCCAACAATGGTTCCTAGCCTTCCAAATGCAGATTTTGATTTTTGAGTCATAATTATTTTGTTGTCTGCAAATGCTTTCAATTTGGACAAGTCTAAAGTTGTTTCATTTGCTGCATCTCACAAAAGCTATCGCTGCATAATATTATGAAATCATAATTATGCGGACAACAAATCAGACGAAGAATGACTGTTGGCATTATCATTGAAAAGCTGGCGAATAATGTGAAGAAAAGGAGAAAATTCTGGTCTAGGCCATTTTCTCCTTTGTCCACAATATTTTTCCAATGCTTCTTCCTCAGGGTTGTCGAAACACGGGTCTCTTTACCAAACAACAAAATTTTGGACTGGAACAAAGAGAGAGCATTTGCAGATGACAAATTAAATGAAGTTTAAATGATTTCTGCATTTGATAAGGTAGAATACATTGTGGGAAAAGGAGAAAATACTTGTTACCAGCATTTTTTCCTTTTCTAACAATGTTTTCAAAAGCCTTCTCTTCCAGAGATGTCAAAACTTGGGATTGTGGGGTAAAGGGTTAACAGGACAATATTTTAGACTGGTACAAATTAAAAGCATCCGCAGACGACAAATTCAATGTGGCTCAAATGATTGGATTTGTTTCTGAAAGGTTAGGAAACATTATGGAAATTGAACGAGAAAATGCTGGTTAACAGCATTTTCTTCTTTTCCCACTATGTTTTCAAAAATTTAATCTCCCAGGGTTGTTAAAACTTTGGATTGTTTGATAATGGGTTAAGACAATACAAAAGAACTTTATGTTTTGCTAATGTCTGTATTCGAAATTTACCCTTGACCACACAATCCCAAGTTTTAACGACCCTGGAGAGAGGAGGCTTTTGAAAATGTTTTAGGAAATGGAGAGATACTGGTAACCAGCATTTTCTCCTTTTCCCGATCAATCTAACCTGTGAATGACGAATTTTGTCATTTGAGCCGGCTTTAATTTGTCGTCTGCAAATGCTTTCAGTTTGGATAAGTCTAAAATTTACCGTTTGGTAAAGAGTGAAAGGAAAATACCATGAGCTGGTGTGGAGATTCTGCACAATAAATTATCTAAATATAGCAAGAAACAGCCCCTTTTATTGGCCCCTAGTACTCCCCATTTACTGAAGCAGAAGAAAACACATTCAAACAAAGAAACTTGGAAGACCTTCACCCTTTTCTCTGTAATCACATACAGTCCCAGCCCTTTATTTTTTTACTAAACAATCCTGGGTCTTAACAACATAAAGCAAGTAATCAAGTATTTAACTCTTCACCACACAATCCCGACTTTTAACGACCCTAAAAAGGAAGCCTTTTGAAAACATTGTGGGAAAAGGAGAAAATGCTGGTAACGAGCATTTCCTCCTTTTCCCACAATGTTTTCTACCCGTCCCATAACACATTTCAATTTTTAAGTCACATTTAATTTGTCGTCTGCAAATGCTTTGAATTTGAACTAGTCTACAACTTTGTTGTGTGGTAAAGATTTAACTCTTTACCAAACAACAAAATTTTGGACTGGACCATATTGAAAGCATTTGCAGACAACAAATTAAATGAAGCTCAAAGGATGACTTCTGTGTTTGATAGGGTAGAAAACATTGTGGGAAATAGAGAAAATGCTGGTGACCAGCATTTTCTCCTGTTCTGACAATTTTATCAAATGCCTTCTTTTTACCAAACATCAAAATTTTAGACTGCTCCAAATTCAAAGCATTTGCAGATGACAAATTAGAGGTTGTCCAAATGATGAAATTTGTCTTTAACAGGTCAGAAAACATTGTGGGAAAAGGAGAAAATGCTAGTAATCAGCATTTTCTGCTTTTGCCAGTCTTTTATCCACTCTTTCAAAGCCACATTGACTTGGTCATCTGCAGATGCTTTCACTTTGGATTAGTCTACTATTTTGTTGTCTGGTAAAGAGTTAATTATCAAATAACCTGTTATTTTACACCCCTGTATAGTTGGTGGCTTTGGACAACATCATGGAAAAAGGAGCTATTGGGGTTTCTTCCATTAGTTAAATTCAGTTTTTTTCCTTTTTGTGTGAGGCAACAAGTACGATGCTCTTCTGCAGATTTTATTTGTCATCTGCAAATGCTGTCAATTTGGTCCAGTCCAAGATTTTGCCTTTTTGTAAAGAATTATTAATGACTTGTGTTTCATTCTATAAAACCAGTGTACTAGTTCACTAATGGTTTGTGTCAAGAACATAGTAAATCAAGGTTGCAAAACCCTACATCATAATCATATGTCCTGTGTATGCCCTTTGCCTCATACAGTTACCTGCCAAGGCCTCTGTCCATAGAGGGCTGAATTCTATACAAGGTGACAAACATCCAGTTGAAAGCTTTTGCAAACAGAAAATTAAATGTAGAATAAATATGGAATATTATTCTATAGTATTTTCCTTTTGACTTTGTGTAGATCCAGATTTTTTTTCTGTTCTGTGTGATTTTATAGGAATGTAATAAGCGTTGGGGATTGTCTATTAAATGTCAGAAAATGTGGGAAAAGGAGCCAGTGTTTTGAGAAGAGTGTTGTGAGTAGTACTGGAAGATGGCTATAATATAGGTGCACCAATATATCTGAAATATTGTTGAAATAGCATAAAACAACAAACAGATTTCTCATGGGAGAATACTATCAAGGAACCATCCATGTAGCAAATTGAATAAAGGGAAAATTCTCTACCAGATGACAAAATTTTAGAATTGTCTATTTGCAAAATATCAAGTTGACTCTCTACCAAATGTCAAAATTTTAAACTGGTCCAAATTGAGAGCACTTGCATATGACAAATTCAAGTGTTGTACAAATTACGAAATCTGTCTTTTAAAGGGTAGAAAACATTGTTGATTAACTCTTTACCAAATGACAAAATTTTAGACTAGTTCAAATTGAAAGTATTTGCAGACGACAAAATAAATGCGACTTAAAAATTAAAATTTATTTTGGGAAGGTTAGAAAACATTGTGGGGAAAGGAGAAAATGCTGGTTACCAGCATTTTCTCCTTTTCTCACAATATTTTCAAAAGCTTTCTTTCTCAGGGTCATTAAAACTCGGGTGTGGTAAAGAGTTAAGGAGAAAATGTTGGTAACCAGCATTTTCTCCTTTTTGCTCAAAATGTTAGGATTTGTCATTGACAGGGTTGAAAACATTGTTGGAGTAGGCTACCAGCATTTTCTCCTTTTCTAACAATATTTTCCAAAGCCATTGAAGCCGTGGGATTGCTTAGTAAAGGGTTAACCAGAGGTAGAAAAACCCAGAAGTAGACAACTTTTGAAAACATTGTGGGAAAAGGAGAAAATGCTGGTAACCAGCATTTTCTCTTTTTTCCCACATTGTTTTGTACCCGATCAAAGACAAATTCCATCATTTGAGCCACATTCAAGTTGTCGTCTGTAAATACTTTCAATTTGGGAAAGCGCACAATTTTGTCGTCTCGTAAATGTGGAAAGGTTAAATCTTTACCACACGACGGAAGTGTGGATTTGTCCCAGTTGAAAGCATTTTCAGACGAAAAGTTAAATGTAACTCAACTGATGGAATGTGTCCTTGATAGGTTAGGAAAAATTTATTGTTACCAGCATTTTCTCCTTTTCCCACAATGTTTTCAAAAAGCTTCTGCCTCAGAGTTGTTAAAATTCTGGATTGTGTGGTAAAGGGTAAATTCATTTTATCCACAAACTACTTAGGACGTGTGCACATACATGGAATACAGTCATTTGCAATTTAATAGAAAATCAATATTGGGCACGTGGCGTTTTGTGGGTACTCGGGCATGATATAAGCACAAGGCCTACATCAGTCGCCCCATACATGGTGACAGGGATCTCCTGTCGCCCTATTGGTACATAGGCCCAAGGATAAATACTAAGCTTTGACTGGATAAATCTTCCGACAAAGGGGAATGAATCATCAATGGATATTATAGGCTAATAGACTTGTGCGCACTTTCTCCCTCTATGCATTGAATTTTCTTTGTTTCAGATGGCCAGATAGCAAAATGAGGCATTCAATTTTTTTTTTTTCAAGTTTTTAACCTTTTACCAAATGACCCAATATTTAACCCTTTACCACACAAACCCATGTTTAAAGACTCCTAGGAATAAAACTTGAAAACATTGTGGAAAAAGGAGAAAATATTTCTTTTTTGTCTGTTCCCACAATATTTTCTACCCTTTCAAGGACAAGTTTCATAATTTATGCAACATTTAAAATCTTGTCTGCAAGTACATGTACTTTCAGATTGTACCAACTAGTCTAAAATTTTGTGGTTTGGTAAAAGGTTAATTTTTTTTGAAATTTTTTAGTCTTTTACTGAATGACTCAGTGTTGAAAACCTTATGAAAGAAGGCACTAAAAAAAAAAAAAACATGTGAAAAGAAGAAAATGGTTGTTGCCACCTTTTTCTCCTTTTTCCATAATGTTTTGGGTCTGAGATCATTTCAGCCGAATTTACTTTTTACTTGTAAATGTTTATAACATGGCCAAGTTGTAAACTTTGTCATCTGTGCAAGGAATTCACCCTTTACGAAAAATTATATATTTTAACAATCCTGAAGAAAGGGGCTTTTAAAAACATTGAGAACATTGTGGAACAAGGAGAATGTAGCATACCAGTATTCATGTTTTTTTTGGCAATGTTACATGATTTTTGATCTGCCAATGCTCTCACTTATCTTAAAGTGCTGAATAAACCCATTTTTTTTCCTTTTCCCAAAATGTTTTCAAAAGTCTTCTCCATCAGGGTTTTTAAAAGTTGGGATTGTGTAGTAAAGAGTTAATATATTTACTGTTACTTCATAGACTAAATTAGTTTGTAAGTATCTAAAGGAAACACAAATCAGAAGGGCAGGTAACCTTCAGAATATTTTTGCTTCAGTTATGGCCCTTCTTTGACTCTAGAATTTTCATCGGAAAAGCAACTGCAATAATAGAGTGTAGACACCAGCATGCTGTGCTCTTGTTGTGAACACACCACCAGAGAGAAAAAGAGAGAGAGAATGTGTGTACATGAGAGACACACAGACAGACAAAGTACAAAGACTTCATTCTGCTGCTGAGGTCATTATACTGTCTTCCATTTTATCCACAAATGAATACACCAAAAAAGGTAATCATTTGACTTTTTATACCAGAAAAGATTGGAAGAAATTTAAATTCTAATTACTTTTTTATTTTGTTATATAGTGTATACTCACTAAAAATTGCCAATCATGGATAGATCTCTAAAATTCAGTGGATGAGATAAGGATCATTTCTGAATAACTATTTTGATTGTTAACTCTTTACCACATGACAAAATTTTGCTCTCAACCAAACTGAAAGCATTTGCAGACAACAACTTAAGGTAGCTCAAATGATGATTTCTGTCTTTGATAGGGTAGAAAACATTGTTGGAAAAGGAGAAAATGCTGGTCACCAGCATTTTCTCCTTTTCCCACAGTGTTTCAAAAGGCATCTTCTCCTGGGTCGTTAAAACTCGGGATTATGTGATAAAGGGTTAAATCAGTGTCAAACCTGTTTCTACTCAGAAATAATGTCTCATGACACTAACAATGTTACCAATTTTCTTTAAAAAGAAAAATAATAACCTAAGTACAGGAAACAATGTTTATCATTATTTCATCATAAATCAGTAACCCTTTTGATATCTGCATCTATTTCATGCTTTCATTAAAACATGCTTGTTTAGTCTCTAGAGTGCCAAATAAACCCAATGGATACATTCTGTCTACAAATAAGAACCAAATATGGTACTTACAACATGAATGTCACCTTTACCTGTAGTGTTTAACTCTATACAAGACAATCACAGGTTTTAACGTCCCTGAACAAAAAGCCTTTTGAAAACTGCTAGCATTTTCTCCTTTTCCCTCAATGTTTTCTACGCTTCCCCCAAATTTCAATTTTTGCGTCACATTTATTTTGTTGTTTGAAAAATTAATGCTTTCAATTTCGACAAGTCTAAAATTTTGTTGTGTAGTAAAGAGTTAAGCTAAGCAGACAGTGTAGATCAAAGATCTGACTGCATGTTTTGTGCAGTCGGATCTTGATCTATACTGGCCACAAAACCATCTATATTTGTGAAAGGCACTTTAAGAGTTGGGTCTTTTTCTGTAGCATAGATAAGATTCATTTTATATATGAAGGGAGACAACTGCATCTGACTTTTTTGTTACTGTTCAAATGAAAACCTTTAACACTGTACTAAACTACCTCATTTTATACCAACCTCAAATAAGAAAGCTCTTGAAAACATTGTTGGAAAAGGAGAAAATTCGGATAATCAGCATTTTCTCCTTTCCCAACAATGTCTCCTAAACTGTTAGACAAATTACAATTTATCCTCTGAGCCAAATTAAAATAGTCATCTGCAAATGCGTTTAACCCTTTAACAATACAATTCTGAGTTTTAATGACCCTGAGGAAATAGGCTTTTAACCCTTATCCTGCTGAATAAAAGAAATGAAACTTTATAGTAGAAAGTAGAAGCCCAAAACTGTCTTGTTTCAAAGGTATTTTTGGAGGAAAGATATCTCCTTATCGGACAGTGTAGATCAAAGATCAGACTGCATGTTCTGTGCAGTCTGATCTTGATCTACGCTGTCCGCAAAGGTCAGTGGGTCGGGACAAGCAGCCTAAGGGTTAAAACATTGTGGGAAACTTTGAAGAGAAAATGCTGTAACCAGCATTTTCTCCTATTCTCGCAATATTTTCTCCCTTGTCAAAGACAAATACCATCATTCGAACCAAATTTACATAGTGGTCTGCAAATGCTTTAAATCTGGACATGTTTACATTTTTGTCATGTTATGAAGAGTTACTAGGGACAAGTCTAAACAATTCATCATCTGGAATAGAGTTAACACATACAGCAATGATTAAACTGTATGAAACAGTACAATGCTTTGGAAAACACAAATTGCTGGTTACTGGCATTTTTTCTCCTTTTCCCACAGTGTTTTCAAAAGGCTTTGTTCCCAGGGTCATTAAAACTCGGGATTGTTTGGTAAAGTGTTGAAGTAAAAGAAATTTTACTGAAAGTGTCAAAAAAAGGAAAATTATAAGTTTTTGTCCACAAGGAGAAATATTCACCATGTATAGTTCAACTTTGGACTGACTGATTTTTTTGTGCATGAAAAGGTATGGTAATTAACTATCTGAGTGGATGATTAGTCCTGTACATCTTGTGTTTTAATGACCGTGAAACCCCCTGAAAACTTTGTAGGAAAGGTAGAAAATGCTGGTTACCAGTATTTTCTGCTTTTTCTGCAATGTTTTCTACCCATTCCAAGACACATCTCAACACTTGAGTCACATATAATTTGTCATTCGCAAAAGCTTTCAATTTGGACAAGTCTAAAATTTTATCGTCTGGTAAAGGGCTAAGGGATGATTAGGATTTCTGAATGTGCATTGCATTTTGCGTGCAAAAGGTATTTTCATAGGAATAAAAAAGTAGAACCTGTGCTCATCTTGATGTGATTGAAAGTTTTTGTGAAACTTTGTAAAGGAACTATAAAAACCTTGCATTACTGCCTTTCTTGCATTTTATTTTGGCTCCATGTTCTGCTTGAAAAGTGCTAGAAAGCATATAAAAATGTCTCCATAGTTTTTGTAATGCCATAGAAACTGTGATCAGTGGCTTGCACAGTGAGAAATATGAAATGTCTGTGAAGTCTGTTTGTAACCTTTTTGTAATGGGATAGAAGCAACAATTATAACTTTGAAAGAAGATGAGAATAACAAATCTACAAAAAATAGAAGCAAATACATGTTTAACTCTTTACCAGTTGACAAAATTTTAGACTTGTCCAAATTGAAAACCTTTGCAGACAACAAAATATAATTGTGACTCAAAAATTGATATTTGTTTTGGGAACTATGAAAAACATTGTGGGAAAAGAAGAAAATGATGGTTAAAAGCATTTTCTCCTTTTCCCACAGTGTTTTCAAAAGCTTTCTTTCTCAGGGTTGTTAAGGTTAGGATTTCATGGTAAAGGGTGAACTTTTCACCTATAGACAAAATTTTAGACTCGCTAAAATCATAGCATTTTACAGACAACAAATTTAATGGGGCTCAAATGGTAGAAATTGTGTAAAGAAGGGTAGAAAACATGGTAGGGAAAAGTGGAAAATGCTGGTTACCAGAATTTTCCCCTTTTCCAGCAGTGTTTTTTGAAGCCTTCTACCTCAGATTTGTTGAAACACAGAATGTGAACAAAGATCGATTGATATTCCATTTACTTGTTGTTGCCAAATGGTTGCCCATACCAGTGACAACACCAGAAGACTTATGTTATTGAGGAAAGTGCAAGATAAAGGACAACACCTGTTATAATTTACACCTGGGTCTGTATTCACCAACCATTCTTAAGAACGTTTTTAGTCTTATTCTCCAAGATTGTCCAATTCTGAAAGTAACACAACTTCTGATTGGCAAATCCAAATGGTTTAGCCAATCAGAAGTTGTGTTACTTTCGAATCCAGAAAATGTTGGAGAATAAGACTGAGAATGTTCTTAACCCTCTCCCAAACAACAAATTTTGGACTGGTCCATATTGAAAGAGTTTGCAGATGACAATTTTAAATTTGATGAAAATGGCAGGAAGGTCTCAAAAAGGGTAGAAAACACTGTGGGAAAAGGAGAAATTGCTCGTAATGAGCAATTTCTCCTTTTCCCACAGTGTTTTCAAAAGACTTGTACTGCAGACACGTGAAAACCAGGGCTTGTTTGGAAAAGGGTTAAGAATGTTTAGTGAATACGGACCCTCATCCTTTAATATGCACATCAGCACCATCACATAGACCTAGGTTTAATGTCTGTTGCCTGCGCATGGCAATTATTCTTTGAAGATTTGACCTGTCTGCTACAACGCATCACAGTCCTGTACGGGACAAATATTGGTACCGGTATGTTACAGGTGCTAAAATAGCCACTTAAAAAGTGCAGGTGGAAAATGGCAATAAATAATACATCTGTGGAAATATCAAGCCAGATCTTTCACTACAAATATCTCAAGAAACAAAATGATTTCAAACTGGGAAAATTGTTTTTTTCAAAATACCAATTGTTTACTGCAGATCTCTTTAGACAGTTTCTAAATATAGACATAGGGAAAACGGGGATTTGTGCAACAGGCTGACAACAAAAATAACGTACCTGCCATGCTGGGCTTATAGCAGGGCTTTGTCCCAAGCTTATTAGGACTATGTAAATGGCTGGTGCATAGGTTATATACTAGCTAACCATGGCTGGATGAATCATACAAGGTAGATTTTAGTGAGTAAACATATATTTTATTTTGAAATTCGTTGCATTGATTGCTGCCTTGAAAAGTAGTCTGGTTCTCTTCCCAGAATGCCCATATCTGATAGGTTATAAATTTGAATTGTGCCACCTAGCAGAAGATAATGGTTTAATGTCTCATCAGAAAGATGAGTAGTAATTTTAGATGCCCATTGTGTTGCTTGTACATAGAATAACTAAATAATTATGGGATTTAATGGTTGGATCACAAGCCCTGAACCACTGATGTAAGATACTTGGAACAAGCAGATTTCAGCTCAGTTAACTCACTTAACTCTTTACCAGCTACAGAATTTTAGACCAGTCCAAATTGAAAGAATTTGTTGACAGCAAAATAAATGTGACTCATTAATGGAATTTAAAGGATGAAAACATCGTGGGAAAAGGAGAAAATGCCGGTTACCAACATTTTCTCCTTTTCCCACAATGTTTTCAAAAGCCCTTTTCATCAGGGTTTGTTTAGACTCAGGATTGTGTAAAGAATTCATTTCACAAATACAGCCAGAGCTGAATTAATAGCACCTTATTTGTACCATGGAAAACCCATTAATTTCAAATATACAATGATGAAACAATAGTTGATGATTTTAACAGATCAAATATCTACAGTTCAAAAGCAGATGAACTGTTCCTGCCGTGGAGGACCGAGGTGTGAGTGATAATATCGATCCTCACTGTTTACCTAGAGGTCTATGTACAAACATGACGGGTTCATTCCATCATAATGCAGATTCTCGTCATCAGAGTACTGGTACTTGCCTTTCACTTGAGATGACAAAATTGTAGAGTCGTCAAAATTTAAAGCTTCAGTAAATTGAATGTGACTCAAATGGTGAGATTTTATTTTGAAGGGGTAGAAAACATTGTGGGAAAGGGAGAAAATGTTGATTATCAGCATTTTTTCCTTTTCCAACAGCGTCTTCAAAGCTTTCTTCTTCAGGGTTGTTAAAACATGCATTTGTTTGGCAATGGAATAATCAGTTTTTTTTTTCAATTAAATTTGTGCACTTCTAAAGACTGTCGTGGTCCAGTATTAAACATTTACCATGAATCCTGTGATTTTACACTTTTCAAAATATTGTAGGTAATGGAGAAAATGTGGGTGACCAGCATTTTCTCCTTTTACTACAATGTCTTCAACATATTTCATCATTAGAGTCACATTTAATTTCTTTGCTGCAAATACTTCCAATCTGAACAAACCTAACCCTTTATCCCATGCTCCAGACTTTTAATGACCCTGATGAGTAGCCTTTTGAAAACATTTTGGAAAAAGGCAAAAATGCATAACCAGCATTTTCTCCTTTTTCCACAATGTTTTCTAACCTTTAAAATACAAATTTCAATTTTTGAATCACACATATTTTGTTGTCTTTAGCTTTCGATGTTGACAAGTCTAAAATTTTGTCATTTAGGAAAGAAAGAAAGGAAACAAAAAATATCACTTTTGAGTGGATTTAAAAACATCATTACAAGCTTGTTACAAGCAAATTATTCCTTTTCTCAATATTTTCATAAACCATCCTCTCCAGGGGCATCAAAAGCCATATCTTTATCATAATAGGTTAAGTACTCCCAGTGGTGAAGTGCTAGTTTTCTAAACAATTAATCTCGGACCATTAACAATGCGATATTAAGTTACGTTTTCTAACAATCTCTGAGTGACAATTTATTTAATGGTGCCTTGATTGATTCACGGGGACCAGAAAAACTTGACGATAAATGATTTTTATATTGAATTTCCTAAAAGAAACATAAAAAAGATTGCTGCGAAAACATTTATATTGTCATTTGTACGTTTTTAATAGTACCGTCTGTGTAATCAGCCTACGGAACTCTATAACCAATGTATGGACTTCTAGGAAGCTGTAACAATTTATCAAGTGCATTCAGTTGTAAGTTAACCTTCTCCCAAACAACAAATTTGAAGACGGAATATGAATTTGATAACAAGACTCTCCCAAATCGAAAAGCATCTGCAGACAACAGAATTGAAAGTGATCAGTGAAATTCTTATTAAACCAGGTAGAAAATGTTGCGCAAATTTTGAAATTTTTCTTTGAAGGGGTAGAAAACACTGTAGGAAAAGAAAAAAATGCTGGTTTTCTCTTTTTCCACAATGTTTCCAAATGGCTTTTTCCTCAGGGTAGTCAAAACAAAGGATTATACATGTGGTGAAGAATTAACACAGTACTGTACTGGCAGTGTTGTGGTCAATCTCAATCTAGTGAAATTATCCAAAGGACAGACTTTTCACGGAATGAAAAATATTATTATAAAGAAAAAAACTGTGTAGAAACCACTGTGGAAGGCTTTTGAAAACATCGTGGGAAAAGGAGAAAATGCTGGTAACTAGCATTTTCTCCTTTTCCCACAATGTTTTCTACCCTTTCCTAGAATTTTGTCACATTTGTGCCAATTTTGAATTTGTCCTCTGCAAGCCCTCTCAATTTCGACAAGTCGACAATTTTGTCAGTTTGTAAAGAGTTAACCCTTTACCACACAGTCCTGAATATTAACAACCCTGTAAAGAGTTAACAACATTTTGGGAAAAGGAGAAACAATCACTTGCTCCTTTCTTTGATTATTTTCCATACGGTTCCTGAGACAGACACATTCGATAATTATTTTGTCCTCATACTGAGTTTCTGAGAGTCACTCATTTAAGTTTGTAAAATTAATTCTAAGTATCTTTCTACAGAATCTGTTGATTTAACTCTTTACGACACAATCACAGGTTTTAACGACCCTGAACAAAAAGCCTTTTGAAAACATTGTGGGAAAAGGAGAAAATGCCGGTTACCAGCATTTTCTCCTTTTCCCATAACATTTTCTACTCTTTCAGACACAAATTCCATCATGTTAGCCATGTTTGATTTGTCATCTGCAAAGGCTTTCAATTTGGACCAGTCTGAAATTTTGTCTTTTAGTAAGGTTTTAAGCAACAAATCAGGAACCATCTGATTTGCAACAATTTCCCAATTCTTTGTCGTATCTTTCTGAAATTATTCTGTTCAGTAAGGACCAAAAATATATTTAGTTCTGAATGTTCTAATCTATATTTTTGCACTTGTTGTTTGCTAAATGAGAGTTACAGAATTACGCAAGAACAATGTAAATACTGTTTTAGGTTCTAATTACATTGCTAACTGGCTCTAATGACAAATGGTTATTAGTTTATTGTTTCATCTTGCACTGACAAGGTCATACTTACACTAGAATAACTTGTGCAATGCTCTGTGAAAAAGGGTTTAATGCTCTTGCGAAAAGTATCGATCCATATCAGCCTGTGCAGGTTGACATGGGCCAAAACTTTTGGCTATCTTTCAATTTTCTGCATTTTAAAGGATACTTCTACCTCATTATTCACTCAGTTGTTTGACAAAATGGATTTTATGGATCCATAATTAGATGCTTGGTATAATGTGTTACAGAGATGCATTAAGCTCCATTTTGTTATGGCATAGCTCATTTATTTGTATACACTTTGTCAGATAAAGGGGTCCTGCATGGCTCATAGCTAAAGCGTAGTATTTGTAAGCTGGGGGGCCCTGGGTTTGATCCTCATCTGAAGCACTATGGCTCGTAAAGCAAATACCATTGAAAAATATTTTTTCCTCCCATCTTTACTGATTGTTTACCCACTATCTCTTTATTTTTAATTTCATTCGGTCATAAATCAATTTTTAAGTTTGGTTAGATTATAAAAATCTAAGTATCCTGCTTTAAAACTTTAAATCACTGATACTAATCACAGAATTTTCAATTGTAACAAAATTGGTCCTTGTCTGCATTCCTGTTTAAGTTTCATGAGCAAAATTAATGCAATGACTTACGAAACTAATGCTTGGAAAGGATTAACCTTTTTGAGAAGTTCACCCTCCACCAAACAATCCACTGTTTTTTTACAATCAACAACTCAAAGGAAAATAGTATTTGAAAACTCTGTGGGAAAAGGAGAAAATGCTGGTGACCAGCATAAAATTTCTCCTTTTCCCACAATATTTTCAATCCTTTCAAAGACAAATTCCATCATTTGAGCCAAGTCAAATTTGTCCTTTGCAGAGGCCTATAATTTGGACCAGTCTAAATTTATCATGTAGTAAACAGTCAAAGCACTGTGTGCATACAGAACTGGTTTTGTTCATTTTTAACCCATTTTTCAACTTGACATTGACTCATTATTTAAAGAAACCCTATCATGAAAGCTGCTTCCTTGTACAGTATTTGTTCCATATAGAGAAATGGGCTAAGCTGAACCCTGATAGCGTTGAACCCTGATTTAGTCGCTAATGCATACAGTGTAGATACACCGTCTACTTATCAGCTCACCTGAGCATAAAGTGCTCAAGATGAGCATTTATGATTGTGGGCCATCTGGTGTGAGGCAACCATCATCAACTTTTTCCTTGTGTACACACTAAATGCCACATTCTGAGTTTTTGTGATCAAGTTGTGTCTGTTGTACATTGTTGTACATTGTCCATGGTAGGCATAAACAATTACTGAATTAATAAATTGAATGCCCATCTTCAGTCTGTGATATACTTGAAAATGTTACACTTGAAAAGATAATTTTTGCCAAAATATCCATTAAAATAACAGACAGTATAGATCCAAGATCAGACTGCAGATTCTGTGCAGGCTACACTGTCTGGAAAAGAAATTTATAGTAAGGGTTAACCCATTACCATGCAATCCCATTTAGTTTTAATTACCCAAGTGAGACGGCTTTTGAAAACATCGTAGGAAAAAGAGAAAGTGCTGGTAACCAACATTTTCTCCTTTTTCCACAAAGTTTTCTAGCCTTTCAGAGAACTTCGATTCATTTGAACCACTAACAAATTTGTTGTCTGCAGATGCTTTCAATTTGGAAGAGTCTAGAATTTGTCACTGGGTAAAGAGTTATCCCTCAGGCCTCTATAACTTACAGTTTTAACACTGTATGAGACAAAATTATAGACTGGTCCAAATTCAAAGCATCTGCAGGTGACTAAATCAAATATTACACAAATAATGAATATTTTTAATGAAATGGTAGAAAACATTCTAGGAAAAAGGAGAAAATGCTGTTTACCAGCATTTTCTCCTTTTCCTAGAATATTTTAAGAAGTCCTTTTCCTTGGGGTGGTTGAAACTTGGGATTTAGTGGTTAGGGCTGTCTTGACCAGAATATATTACAAAGAAGCACACAGTGCAGGTCCAAGATCAGAAGGCACTTTCTGTGCAATCTGATCTTGATCTGCACAGTGTTCATAGGAACAACTGAAGTTGTGTTCAAAGATAACACCATGTTGACATTATTTTCATTCATCTACTTAACATAGATGGCATCAAAAATATTGTTATTAAAATTTTGTACAAAATAAGATTTTTATCCATCTCCAGTGATGTTTACCCCCCTCTCTGTCTCTGTCAGTCTGTTTTTCCTCCCCTCTATCTCTCCTCCCCCCTGCCTCCCTTCCTTCTCCCTTCCTTCTCCTCTCTCACTGTGAGACTCTCATGTAGTCATCATCATCAAGATTATCATCAGCAATACACCAATATCTAATTATCTATTCTTCATTATCTCTTTGATGTGGAATAATCCCACTAAAGCTTACGTAAAATAGAGATGATTTATGGATCTACAGATCTATCCACTGTAAATGTAATTATTATTCAGCAGATAGGATCAAGAACATTTCAACTCTTGTCCCTACTGTGACATCATAGATCTTGGAAATTCTAGACAGTTTGATATAAAAGTTTTTCCTTTTGTCATAAATACCTTTGCCATGTACATTAGTTTTCTGGAAGTTGAATCCTTTACAAAACATCCCAGGTTTTAACAACCCTGAGAGTATGAAAACATTGTAGGAAAAGGATTGATTGTATGGTGTTTTACTCTATTTTCAACATTATTTCAGTTATGAAGTGGCGGCCAATACACCTATCCATGCTTTCCAAGAGTTTCTTTTTACAAGTGCTTTGCATAATATTCTTCCCAAGTCCTGGCTGCTTTCCCACATAATTAACATGGAATGATCAGTGGTGAGAGAGGAATGAATCCTGTCGCAATGACTATCATTAATCCTCAGAAAGAGATCAATATTCAAACCAGCGACCCCCTGTTCTCATGTCTGTATGCTATCGACTGCGCTACTGGGGCCTAGCTTTGGAAAAAGGAGAAAATGTTGGTAACTAGCTTGCAACAACAAATATAATCATTTTAGCCATATTTGAATATTCATCTGCTAGTACGTTCAGTTTGAAAACTTGTCGTCCACTGTAGAGTGAAAGAGATTAGTAACGCTGCTTTCCATATTTTGATGCAAGAGCTGGTAACCAGGATTTTCTCCTTATTCCACAATGTTTTATACCCTTTCAAGCATGAATACGTAATACCTTTGATTTTTTATATGTAAATATTTTTGGTTTGGACTAGTCTAAATTTTGTTGTCTTGTAAAGAGTTTTCTCATTTCCTGTTTAATAACTGTTGCCCTATAACTATTCAAAACTACTGGTATCTTTTTGAAACAGGAATAAATAACATCAGTTGGAAACTAACCATCTCCAACATGGCAAAAATGTAGGTTTGTCCAAATTAAAAGCATTTGCAGACAACAATTGAAATCTGGCTTAACCCTTTACCACACAGTCACGGGTTTTAACGACCCTGAGAAAGAAGCATTCTGAAAACATTGTGGGAAAAGGAGAAAATGCTGTAACCAGCATTTTCTCCTTTTCCCACAATGTTTTCTACCCTTCCCAAGTCACATTTCAATTTTTCAGTCACATTTTGAGTCTGAAATTTTGTCGTTTGGGAAAGAGTTAAATAATAGAATTTGCCTTGAAAGAGTTGAAAATAATTTGATATGAGCCATGCTCTGGCAAACGGGTTTAATGCATCTCTGATGCATGATACCTATCAAGCCATCACATAATTATGGATCCATAATAGTCACTTTTTTTAATAACGGTCTTAATCATGAGGTAGAATGGTCATTGGACATACAGAAAATTGACCAATAGCACAGTTTTATCAACCCTGAAAAAGAAGGCAATTTGAAAACAAAGAAACGTTTTTGCAAACATTGTGGCAAGACGAGAAAATGCTGGTAACCAGAATTTTCTTCTTTTTCCTCAATGTTTTCTACTCTTTCGAACATAATGTCCATAATTTCCTCAACAATTAATAATGCTGTCTGCAAATGCTTTTATTATTGCAGAAGAATCTTAACCCTTTACCACACAATCCCGACTTTTAAGTGTTTTACCAAACAACAAAATTTCAGACCAGTCCGAATTGAAGGCATTTGCAGACGACAAATTAAATGTGACTCAAAAATTGAAATTTGTTTTGGGAAAAGTAGAAAACATTGTGGGAAAAGGAGAGAATGCTGGTTACCAGCATTTTCTCCTTTTCCCACAATGTTTTCAAAAGGCTTCTTCTTCAGGGTTGTTAAAAGTCGGGATTTTGTGGTAAATGGTTAATGACACTGAAGAACAAGCCTTTCAAAATCATTGTGGGATAAGGAGAAAGTGCTGGTCACCAGCACTTTCTCCTTTTGCCAGAGTTTTCTACCCTTTCAAAGACAAACTCCATACTTTGAGCCACATTTATATTGTCGTCTGCAAATGCTTTCAATTTGGACAAGTCCACGGTTTTTTCACATGGTAAAAAGTTAGATATTGTCTGTTGTCAATAGTGAAGTAAAAGTTGAATATTGTCCAGAACTTTGTCAAATCTATGATTATCTATACTGAATGTCCTACCAGCTTTCACATTTGACATCTTATCTTTGGATACAATCATTGTTTACCCTTGAATATTTCATGAATTAGATACTGTTGTTCAGGAATTATATCTTTGTGAAATACACATGGGACCACTTTTATAATTTATACGCTAGAACATTTTGTATCGGTGTAGATTAGGACTGTATTAGTGGAAGATAACTCGATGAACCTATCTGTTAGATATTTTTTGGAATGTATTTACATCTGTTAACGTTGTACCAGGCATTAAAGTTTTAGGCTCAGCCAAACTGGAAGTACATGTATTTGCAGATGACAAATTTAATGCAGCTCAAATAATAGGTCTGGTCTTGGAAGAGTAGAAAACACTGTGGAAAAATGAGAAAATGCTAGTTGCTAGTTTTCCCACAATGTTTTCAAAAGCCTTTTTCCCAGGGATCGTGAAAACACAGAATTGTTTGGTATAGGGTTAAACTGTATTATGAATTGATTTAGCATAGCTGTCATTCATTTGACTCTGTACAAGACAACAAAATCTTATTGAATGGTGTTTTACGTAGCTTTCAATATTATTTCAGTCATATCACGCTCATTCATATACAACTGGGTTTCAACAGTACTAGACTAGGGCTCTGAAGTGTCATGCCAAAGGACACTCCCATGAAAAACCCAGTGTTTCCAGCATTAGGCTTGAACCAGGGGTGTCCAGGTTACGAGTCCTACACTTTACCACTGAGCCACACAGGACCCGATGTTACATAAAGAGTTATCCCACACAGGCTCAAGTTTTAATGACCTTGAGGAGTAAGTCTTTTGAAAACACTGTAGGAAAGGGAGAATACCTACAACCAGCATTTCCTCCTTCTCCCACAATATTTTCTACCCATTCTAAGACATATCCCATCATTCTAGTCACATTGACTTGTTGTCTGCAAATTCTTTCAGTTTCGATAACTCTAAAATTTTATCATCTGGTAAAGACAGAGTAAAGCTTTCTATGGGGAAGGATTTTATAAAGATATGATTTGCTTTTATGATTGCAACACTTTCTTCTTTTCCCACATTGTGTTTTTAATCTTTCCAAGTCAATTCCAATCATTTTAGCCGCAATGAATTTGTCGTCTGCAAATTCTTCCAATTTGGATGAGTCTAAAATGTTGTCATCTCATAAAGTGTAAAACTTTCTTGGGAGAAGGATTTTTATAAAGATGTGATCTGATTGCATGATTTGCAGAACTGCAGAAAATTGGTTTACAGTTTTTGAACTTGAATTGATTTTTTTAAATTCTGTACCAAACAATCCCAACTTTTAATGACCGTTAAAAACAGGTTTTGAAAACATTCTACAAAAAGCGGGAAATGCTAGTAAACAGCATTTTCTCCTTTTCCCACAATGATTTCTACCCTTTTCAAATCAAATTTCAATATTTGAGTCACATTTATTTTGTCGGCTGCGAATGCTGTCAATTTGAACAAGTCTAAAATTGTGTTGTTCAGTAAAGTGTTAATTCTTTACCAAACAACAATTTTTGTTACCAATCCAAATTGAAAGCATTTGCGCAGACAACAAATTAAAAGTGGCTGAATTGATACGATTCCTTATAGAATGGACAGTAAACATTGTGGGAAAGAGGAGGAAATGTTGCGTACCAACATTTCCTCCTTTTTCCCAAGGTATTTTTAAAAGGATCCTCCATCAGCGTCATAGAAGTTCTGGATTGGGTGGCAAAGGGATGAGGAAATGTTGTTTGAACGTCATAGAGACCCAATTAGAATTGTGACGAGAACAGATAACTCTCTCCAAACACTTTAGGCAGGAATGTCAACTGATGGTGCAGCATATTGCATCCCATTGGAACCCTTTCCATCACAATCTGAACCCTTTACCATACAATCCCGAGTTTTCATGGCCCTGAAGAATAAAGCTTTTGAAATTTTGAAAACATTGTGGAAAAGGAGAAAATGCTGGTAACCAGCATTTTCTACTTTTCACACAATGTTTTCTACTCTATCAAAGTCATCATTTGGGTTATATTTTTATTTGTGGTCTTTAAATGCGCTGTATTTGGTTGGGTCCAAAATTTTGTTGTTTGATAAGGAGTTAAAAAATGACAAAATTCACAGTGGACTTTTCCAAACTGAAAGCATTTGCAGTCAACAAATTAAAGGTGGCTTAAGGACGAAACATGCCTTGATGGGATAGCAAACATTGTGATAAAAAAAGGAAATGCTGGTTACCAGTATTTTCCCCTTTTCCTACAATGTGTTCAAGAGGCTCCTTTTCTCAGGGACTGTGTGTTAAAAGTTACACTTTTATTCAAATACCAAATAACCTAAACAGTAGAAATCAAACTAGACTCATTGCAGTTAGAGGTTGCATGTTTCCAGACTGACAAAGCAAAGCAGACTGTAGATGGTATCAGACTGCACATCTGTTCCTTTACTACATGTATGGCAAAATTTTGGACTCGTTCATATTGAAGGAATTTACAGATGATGATGTAGCAATTCAAATGTATTCAAATGATAGCAATTGTCCTTGAATAGGTAGAAAACACTGAGATTTTCTTCTTTTGCCAGTGTTTTCCAAAACCTTCTTTTTTAGGGTCTTTAAAACTCGGGTTTGTGTGGTAATGGGCTAAAGTTCAAGCTTCTGTAGAAGCACTCAATGTACAGCTAAAAAGTTTGCCAAACAAGGAAGCATAAGTTTTGAAAAGAAAAACTGTAATTAACCCTTTACCAGACAACAAAATTTTAGCCTTGTCCAAATTGAAAGCATTTGCAGATGACAATTTCATTGTGGCTCAAATGGTGCAATTTTTCTTTGATAGGGTAGAAAACATTGTGGGAAAAGGAGAAAATGCTGGTTACCAGCATTTTCTCCTTTTCTCACACTGTTTTCAAAACGCTTCTTTTCCAGGCTCGTCCAAAGGCGGCATCGTGCGGTAAAGGGTTAACATGTCAAAACGTAATTCGAATTATTACATGTTATTGGTGATCATGCAGCATTTCCAGAGGTCTTTGCAAAACTCTGGCACAGAATCCCTCAGTGTTTTCAAGAGCCATGTTTCTCATGGTGGTTTAAACTCGGGTTTGTGTGGTAAAGGTTTACAAGCATTGGACTGAAATGAAATTACAAGGTGAAATTGATAAAGTGGATATATCCATTAGGTTTCTTTCCAACGTTTCTTGAGAAAATTTAATGACATTTCCTATACTATTATACTAAGTTTGTCTTTCTGGTAAATAAGTTTGGATATTTGTGATACAGCTACGAAATCTAATTTTTCAAATAAGATGGCCATTTTGTCAACAGATCCTCGATGTAATTTTAACCCTTCCAGCTCCTTTCACAATTACAATTATTCAGGTCTTATTTCTACAGTGAAAATAAATGTGAGCCACCCACTTTGAAAAAGGGGGCTTAACTCTTTACCACACAATCCCGAGTTTTAGTGACCCTGGGAATGAAGCCTTTTGAAAACATTGTGGGAAAAGGAGAAAATGCTGGTAACCAGCATTTTCTCCTTTTCCCACATTGTTTTCTAACCTATCAAAAACAAATTCCACCACTAAAGCAACATTTAAATTGTCGACCGCAAATGCCTTTAATTTGGACAAGTCTACATTTTTGTCGTGTGGTAAAGAGTTAATGCATGTGCAAAAAGATCGACCCAGGTCAGCCTGCCTAGTCCCCGCAGGGTGACCCGAGTCGAAACCTTTTGCTTTAAGTGAATTTTCTGCAAGTTAACCCTTTCCCAAACAACAAATTTTGGACTGGTCCAAATTGAAAGAGTTTGCAGATGACAATTTCAGATTTGATGAAAATGGCAGAAAGTTATCAAAAAGGGTAGAAAACGCTGTGGGAAAAGGAGAAATTGCTCATTAGGAGCAATTTCTCCTTTTCCCACAGTGTTTTCAAAAGACTTGTACTGCAGACATGTGAAAGTCAGGGCTTATTTGGGAAAGGTTTAAAGGAACAGTCTACCTCATGATTCAGTCTGCTATACAAAATGGCTTTTATTGATGCATAATTCATCTGATGACTTGCTTGGTAAAATACATTAGGTAGATGCCTTAAACTCCATTTTGCCAGAGGAGGGCTTATTCTGTTTTGTGTATTTGGACCTGGAAGGTTTAGTTTACCTCAAAACCTTGTCGTTTGGTAAAGAGTTAACAACATTTTGGGAAAAGGAGTTATTGAAACAATCACTTGCTCCTTTCTTTGATTATTTTCCAAATGGTTCCTGAGACAGACACATTCGATAATTATTTTGTCCTCTGAGTTTCTGAGAGTCACTCATTTAAGTATGTAAAATTAATTCTAAGTATCTTTCTACAGAATCTGTTGATTTAACTCTTTACGACACAATCACAGGTTTTAACAACCCTGAACAAAAAGCCTTTTGAAAAACTTGTGGGAAAAGGAGAAAATGCTAGTAACCAGCATTTTCTCCTTTTCCCACAATGTTTTCTAACCTTCCCAAAACAAATTTCAATTTTTGAGTCGTGTTAATTTTTTATCTACAAATCCATTCAACCTGGACTGGTCTAAAATTTTGTTGTGTGGTAAAGAGTTAAATCAACACTTTCTTTCTGCTACTAAAAGTAGTATAAAGCGAAAAAAAAAAAGATAGTGGAAAACCAAGTTTGATTGAGTTATCTTATAAAAGAAGTTATAGATTTGTTTATGATATTCTTTTATGTAAGAATGTAGTGTGCTTTTAAACAATATATCATATATTCCTGCTGTTTAGGATACTTCCATTTGCCCCTAATGGAAATATAACTCAATTTGACGGAGGAAAAAAAATATACATTTTCTTTTTTACAGAAGACATCTGCAAAACTCGTAGAAGGGAGATTCACTTTCCTCCCCCCTTCCCCCCAGTCCCCTCAAACCATCGTCAAATCATTGATCAGTGGTGAGGGGAATGAATCCTGTCGCAATGACTATCATCTGGGCCTGTATTCACCAACCATTCTTAAGAGCATTCTTAGTCTTATTCTTCAAGATTTTCTACATTTGAAAGTAACACAACTTCTGATTGGCTAAACCCAGAGCTCATCAGAAATTGGTCCAGCTGAGGATATGAACCAGTGATGGACTGCGCTACTGGGACTCGTTGACCTTGTTGTCTGGAAATGCTGTCCATATGGACAAGTCTAAAATTTTGTTGTTTGATAAAGAGTTGATGAGTTCTTCCTTCACTTTCAGCTGAAGTCTTTCAGTGGGAAATAAATAAACTCGGCTTTTTCTTTAAAAAATTCAGTTCACTGAAAATCAGAAAGCAAAGATTTTTCTATAAGTTTAACGCTTTTCCAAACAAGCCCGAGTTTTAACAACTCTGTTGGAGAAGGCTTTTAAAAACATTGAGGGAAAAGGAGAAAATGCTGGTAACCATCATTGTTTCTTTTTTCCAACAATGTTTTCTGTCCTATCAGAGTACTCAAGTTTCTTTTTACGTATTCTGAATTTGTTGTCTACAGATGTTTTGAATTTGGATGAGTCTAAAATTTCTTGTGTGGGAAAGAGTAAACTTATAAACGGGAAAGTGTAGATTCAAGATGAGACTGCTTTGTCCTGATCTAAATCTACACCATCTGCAAAAGTCCTGTTTTTTTGCCTGACACTGAAAAGGTTAGCTCTACCAAACAACAAAATTTTGTACGTGTACAAATTCAAAGCCTTTGCAGACAACAAATTTAACATGGCTGAAAATGATGGAATTTGTCTTTGAAAGGAAAGAAAACATTGTGGGAAAAAGAGAAAATGCTTGTAAAATGCTGGTTACCAGCATTTTCTCCTTTTTCCAACAATGTTTTCAAAAACCTCTTCCCTCAGGATCGTTAAAAGTCAGGATTGTCTGGTAAAGGGTTAAAGAAATTAAATTAAAATTTCACTTCATGGGAAAGACACAAAATTCAAGATTTTTTTAATCAGGGAATATAACACTGAACATCAAATGGCGTATATTCAAGATCAGACTGCACAGAAAAAGCAGTCTTATTGTAATCAACTCTTTTTGAAAAAAACACTTTACTCTGCCTCAGCCATACTAATGAGTGGAAACGCCTTCGCATTTTGTGTCACCAGAATCATGCAATGAAGAAATGCAGTGTTTCGACTCAATTAGCACATTTTATTGATGTAATTTATCGTCACAATTTTCACGACATGTATATCCCCTCCAGAATGCCTTCTAGCATTCCCATCATGCTCGACTTCAGCGAGAAACGTTACATTTTCTAGAAAACCCACCCCAAAAAATGTTGGAAGTATTGATTTTCACAAATTTTCACATTGTTTGAGATTGCACACTGCATCTTATCACCATGTTTACCATGATGGTTCCTAAATTTGTCGTTCTCTTCCACTTTGATGAACTCTTTTTGCCTTACGACAAAATTTTAACCCTTTACCACACAATCCTAAGTTTTAATGACCTTTTTAAAGAAGGCTTTAGAAAACATTATGGGAAAAGGAAAAAAAATTTAACCCTTTACCACACAATCCTAAGATTTAATGACCTTTTTAAAGAAGGCTTTAGAAAACATTTTGGGAAAAAGAAAAAAAAAATTAACCCTTTACCACACAATCCTAAGTTTTAATGACCTTTTTAAAGAAGGCTTTAGAAAACATTTTGGGAAAAGGAAAAAATGCTGGTAACCAGCATTTTCTCCTTTTCCCAAAATGTTTTCAATCCTTTCATTGACAAATCTCATCATTTGAATTGCATTCACCATATTATCTGTAAATGCTTTTAATAAGGACAGGTCTAAAGTTTTGCTGTGTGATAAAGGGTTAAACTTGTCCAAGTTGAAAGCATTTGCAGAAAACAAATGAGATGTGGTTCAAATGATAGGATTTGTCGTTTAACTCTTTATCAATTGACAAAATTTTAGACTAGTCCAAATTGAAAGCATCTGCAAACAACAACATAAATATTACTGAAAAATTGAAATTTGTTTTGGGAAAGGTGGAAAACGTAGTGGGCAAAGGAGAAAATGCTGTTTACCCGCATTTTCTCCATTTCCCACAATGTTTTCAAAAGCTTTCTTTTTTTAAGGGTCATTAAAAGTTTGGAATGTGTGGTAAAGGGTTAACTCTCTAGCGCACAAGAAAAATTCAGATTTTTCTAAATTGAGTTCATGTTCAGATGACAATTTAAGTTTGGCTCAAATGATAGACTTTGTCTCTGAAAAGGTAGAAAAATTATGGGAAAAGACAGTAATGCTGGTTACCAGCATTTTAAGCTCGGCTAAAAGAAAACCTCAAGGTATTGACTTTAACATTAACAATACTTACTTCAAACTCAGAAAAGTTGTTAACTATCAGAAGGGGAACCTGTACAACAAGGGCAGATAACCATCCAACTATTTCTGACAAAGTTATATCCCTTTTCCCACTTAAAATTTTCACAGAAAAGCAACTGCAGCCAAGTGTTGGCACTGATAATTATCAAATAATTCCAGTATTTTACAAAACCAAAAGAAAATGGCTATAGAAAACACTTTTGGAAAATCCTGGAACCTGGCAATTTCTTCTTTTCTCACAATGTTTTCAGTCCTTTCACAGACAGATCCCTTCATTTGAGTCATATGATATTTTTCATCTGAAAATGGTTTCAGCTCTTTCTCTCCTAAAAAATGAATTACTCTTTTTCAACAGCAACAAATACATTTCTGCTGTAAGATGAAGAGACAGTATAATCATAATGTAGAATACAGTGGTGGACAGTGTAGATCAGAGATCAGACTGCTTGTTCTGTGCAGTCTGGTTTGATCTACACTGTCCACAAAATCTTCTTTTGTCATTGATGATAAGGAAAGAGTTTATGTTGTCAAATTTAATTCTTTTTGTCTTAAAAAGACTTAGAAAACAATAGTTCAATGTCAGAGCTATTTGAATGAATATGCCTTTTATTTTCCATTTTATTGACACTGTAAGTCTCAACCTCTAGTGTAATTCAAGATCAGGCTGCAGAGAAAGTGCTGTCTGATCTTTGATGTGCAGCATGAAATATTTTGAAAGATACACAGGCCAAACCAGCTTTAATCTCTTTTACCAGACAATCCATGGTTGTAATCCCTGGGGAAGGTTTTTAAAAAAAAAAAATATGGGAAAAAAGGATATAACACAGGTATAAAGCATAAAGCATTTTTCTACTTTTCTCCCAGTGTTTTCTGCCCTCTCAGAGACAGCTTTAATCATTTGAGCAACATTTTAGCTGTTGTTTTCAATATGGATGAGTCCATAATTTTGTCATCTGGTAATGAAGAGAAATTGCCGTATTTCTCTGTTTCCACTGCCTGAAAAGGAATATTTCTTTTATTCTGTCCTCGAAAAAAAACTTGGGTATAAAATTTTTGTTTGGTCTGTCCATTAGTGACATTTTCATGTCATGACCCTAACTTTTTTCACGATGCATTTTCTTCTTTTCCTGCAATGTTTTCAAAAACCCTTTTCTTTAGAGTCATTAAAACTCAGGACTGTGTGGTTAATTCTTTGTCACAAGTCAAAATTCTAGGCTCTTCCAAATTCAAGTCATCAGCTGATTACAAATAAGATGCATCCAAAATTATGGTATTTGTCATGTAAAGGGTAGAAAACATTGTGGGAAAAGGAGAAAATGCTGCTTACCAGCATTTTCTCCTTTTCCCACAATGTTTTCAAAAGCCCTCTTCTTCAGGGTTATTTAAATTTGAAATCGTGTGGTAAAGGCTAATCAATTTGAATGTTTCACAAAATGAATGAGTACAGAAACTAAACCAGTTTTTCTGTTCAAATCAACTGAATCACATAACTCAGGATTCGTTAAAATCAAACTATTTTTTCCTTCTAACAACATGCCCTTGTTTTCATGAATACGCAGCGTGTAATTTCCGGGAGATTATAGATTATCTTTGACAGCGTATACAAACTTTTTCAGGTCGTAGGAGAAAATGCAGCACTCCTAGTTTGAACTTCCTTTAAATTGAATTTTCTGCATCGCAAGCTGTGATGCACAAATCTTACTTAAATTGACAGTTAACCCTTAGAGTGCCGAATAAGCCAAACGGGCATCTTCATTGTATAAATAAGATCAGAATAAGGGCGATTTCAAGTTTACCCTTGACCTGAATGTCTCTGTAAAGCAGACAGTGTAGATCAAAGATCAGACTGCACATTTTGTGCAGTCTGATCTAGATCTACACTGGCTGCAAAGGCAAGTAAAGCAGTGGGAGGTGCTTTAAGGGTGAATCTGAAATGAAACTGTTAAAATATCCAGTTCCGCAATGAAGTAAGAGAGATAACTCTAGTGGTATCATGGCCTTAAAAGGACGGTTAATTTTCTTGGATGTGTGTAAATAAAATATGACTAAACCCCGTACTGCACAATCCAGAGTTTACCAACACTGAGAAAGAAACCTTTGAAAAGATTGTGGGAAAAAGGAAATAATGCTGTTTACAAGCACCTTTTCCATTTCCCAAGATGTTTCTGACCATTTCAAAAACAAATACTTATCCATCATTTTGGCAATGCTTCATTTGTAGTCTTTAGGAGTTTGGTTAGTCTGTGAATGGTGTTTGAAAGGGTAAAAAACATTGTGAGAAAAGGAGAAAATTTTGATTACCCACATTGTTTTCAGAAGCCTTCTTCATAAGATTTTCAAGGGCAAGAGATTATTTGGAAGTGTTCATCGAATCTCAATGATTGTATGCCTGTATTGTTTCAGATATGTTACCAGTTGGTAGATAAACTTACAGTACAAAATGACCTTTCAAGTTTCGGTGACCTTGTGAATGCTGTAGATGTGTTAGCTTGCCATGAATCAGCAGTTCTCCAGGTATAGTGTGGTATTATTAACCTTTTAAACCGCAATCCCAGTTTTAACAACCCTTAGAAAGAGGCCTTTTGAAAACATTGTGGGAAAAAGAGAAAATATTTGTATCCAGCATATTCTTCTTTTCCCATAATGTTTTCTATTCTCTGTGGATATGGAAACAATACATCCCTTGCTGAATATGTAGATGTCTTAATTGAACTCTTTACCAAACAACAAGTAATTTGCCTAGTTCAGATTGATAGCATTTGTTGACGCCAAATAAATTATGGCCCAACTGTTGAAATTTGTCTTTGGAAGGGTAAAATGTTTTCAAAAGGCTTCTTTCACAGGGTTGTTAAACCTCAGAATGGTGTGGTAAAGAGCTGACCTTGTCAACCAATATAGGAATTTTGATTCATGTGTTACTTGGTTTTCAATTCTTTTACAGTCAGAAAACATATGCCAGTGTACCTAGCCATGCATTCCAGGCTTTTTCTATACAAGTGCTTTGTTAAACAATCTTTTCATGCCATTGGCTGCTTTCCCATATAAACATCATCAAAACAGTGTGTAGGGTTGAGAGGAATGAATCCTGTAACAATTAGTATAATCAGTCCTCAGATAAGTCACTGAAAACAAAAAGTCAACATTGGGCAACGGGTATTGAATTTTTACCTGGGTACTGAAGATTTTGTACCCAACCTGTATGTACTGAGGCACCTGTTACAGCCCTACTGGTTAGAAGCCAAAGTAATGTTATAGGTATTTTGTTTCAGACTTTCTTAGACGCTTTTGCAGAATGTGCAGATAGTCCATATGGTTGTTTGTTGGTTCATGGAAAAATTGTTGTAGCCACAAAAAGATGGTGGAGTCTGACCAGAAGAGAGCTGGTTCTCATTTCAATGTTGATATCCTCTTTCTCATCATGCTCATCGAGAGATGTCCCTATATTTTTACCAGATGCAAGTCCCACAGTAAGTTTTTTTTTTTTTTCAATCTTTTCACAACAAACATTTATGTAAGAGAGAAAGTCAGATTATTTTTGTATAAATGTATACATTTTTAGCTCATTGAAGTACACAGTGCTTATTAGGGGCTTTGTGATTGTCCTAATCACAACGAAATTTCACAGAAATGTTGCTTTGGTCATGATCCTTCAAAGTTGTTCAAACAATTGGATTCCAAGCAAAACTGGTTGTCATGGCAACCAAAAAGGGGAAAATTTGCTAAATCTCTGAAAAATCCATTTGTTCAAAAACATATTAACCATTTTATCACACAATCAAAACTTTAGGAAGGCTTTTGAAAACAGTGTGTGAAAAGGAGAAAATGCAGGTTTCAAGCATTTTCTCCTTTTCCTACCATGTTTTCTATTTTATCAAAATTCAGAAATGATCATTTTAGCAACATTTAATTTGTTGTCTGCAAATGCTTTCAAGTAAGTCCAGTTGAAAATTTTTCTTTTGGTAAAGAGTTAGGCCTAGGGCTAATGTTGCATGTAACTTCATCTGGTAAAGTTATAACCATCACAGAGAAATGCAACAAACCACATTGCTGTAAAGCTAACTCAAGGCTGGTTTTGAATATTCTATACCTAAATGCTGACTGTGACACTAGCATTTCAATATTTTCAACCTTTTCAAGGACAAGTCCAATCATTTGCCCCATATTCAATGTGCCTTTTGCTAATGTTTTGTATAGGGACAAATCTAACATTCTGTTGTCAGGTGAAGAGTAAGTTTAAACTGGTACCCATGTATCTCCTTTAACTCTTTACCAAACCTTAGGATAGACAACAGGCAACACCTGATATATTAAGGGCAGCTATTGGTTTTCATGTGTACCAGATCCACCAATTAGACAGTGCGTAACAGAATGGCTGTTTTAAAATAATGGAGCAATATTCTATGTTTGGTTAAGATTTTCTTGTCAGACAAAGATTTTTCTGACCACAATCAATACATAAAACTCATGAAATAAACTAAGCTTTATCAATAAGGTTTATCACCTTGCATCAATGATATCACAGTTTAGATTTCCAATCTTGCATTATCTCTTGAAATAGAGAACCAAGCAGATTTCTGCCTTGCAGCATCGGATGTTATCTATTGTTGATATAAAGATCGTTAACAGGCCACCAGTTTAACCCTTAACCTGCTATATAAGTGAAATCAAACTTTCAAGCTAATAGTAAAAACCCAAAATTTGCTATTCAAAGGTATTTTTTGGGAAAAATATCTCCTTATCGGGAAGTGTAGATCCAAGATCAGACTGCACATTCTGTGCAGTCTGATCTTGATCTTCATTGTCTGCAAAAGGTTCTTGAGTCATGCTTAGAAGCCTAAGGGTTAAGAGTAAGGTGTGTATTTATGTTACAGGTTCCCCACAGACTGATGACATTCCAGTTAACCAAACATGTGGATGTGTGTGTTTTATGTGGTCCAACACCCACTCTCTCAGAGCTAGAAGATGAGGTACATGTATCTTAACATTATATTATGATATTTTTTTAGCTTGGCTGTTTTCTAAGACAACTTCGATGTATTGTCATGGCCTTTGTCATTGTTGTCTTCATTTTTTTGCCAAAACTTTGATATCTTACAATATCTCAGTCATTACTGAAAATATTTACTTCATACTCAGACTAATTGTTAACTATCAAAAGGAAAAACCATACAACAAGGGTAGGTAACCATCAAAATATTTTTGACAGTTATGCCCCTTTTTCAACTTAAAAGTTACACTGAAAATCACCATTTTTCTAATATCTGTCATTACTGAAGATAATTATTTACTTTCAACCCAGACTACTTGTTATCCATTAAAAGGGGAAGCCATACCTGTGAGACAAGTAACCATCAAAATATTTTTGACACAGTTATGCCCCTTTTTCTACATAGCATTTTTACCATCTCTTAAAGCAACTGCAGCCGAGCATTGGCACATTAATGCAGTGCTCATGGTAATCCTCTTATTTGGTGTTACTTTCTTTGCAATCCATGAAATTATCACCTAGTTGTAAAGATTTCATATTTGTAAAGAAAACTTAAAATTTTGACAAGTCTAATATTTTGTAGTCTGGGAAAGAGTTAATTATTTACCACACAAACCCAACTTTTAACCGCCCTGAAAAAAGAAGGCTTTTGAAAACATTGTGAGAAAAGCAGCAATGCTGGTAACCAGCATTCTCTATTTTTCCAACAAAGTTTTCTACCTATTGAAGGATTTGGTTTGTATTGGAGTTTAATGCCATTATAACAGCTCAGGTCATGTCATTGAAGCACCCTTACATATATGCGTTTCCTGGCTTTCTCACACATTGGAAAGAAAGTTTGCCTCAACTGAGTATTGAACTCGGAACCACCAGGTCACAAGTCAGATACGCTAACCACTGAGCTACTCGGGCGAGTATCACCATGTGATACAAGGTTAAGTAACTTCATATGAAGTTCTTGTTTGTATAAGCTTGAGCATTTTTTTCCTTCATAGATTTGATATTAACCCTTTACCGCACAATGCTGCTTTTTAACGACCTGGTGGAAAAAGCCTTTTGAAAACACTGATTACCAGCATTTTCCCCTTTTCCCACCCACCCTTCTACCCTTGCCAAGAAGAATTTCAATTTTTGAGTTACATTTATTTTGTTGGCAAATGCTTTGAATTTGGACAGGTCTAAGATTTGTTGTTTGTTAAAGAGTCAAGAAAAGAGCTTCTGTAACTAACTTTGAAATGTGATCATTTTGTTATAGATCGGTCGATTTTGGCGCACAAGTTATGATTTATTAAGATCCTGTTTACAGAATCATCCACGAAACTTTCCTACTTCAATATCATTGGATAAAAACATTTTAGGGTAGGTTTTTTCTTTGACTCTAAAAATGGTCTTACCTTTTTTTTATGTTTCTCCCAAACTTCTGTGTCTTTATATATAGAATTTTTGACTTTACTGTTTTGGAAGATTGATCGATTGTATGATTTTGAAAACCGTTTTCAACAATTTTTCAGCTATATCCCAGTGCCCAGTGCACCTGTCCATGCATATCTGGAGTTTCTTTTACCCTTACTTTGCACAATATTCTTCTCAAGCTACTGGCTGCTTTCCCATATAACTATCATCGAAACAACAATCAGTGATGAGTGAGGAATGAATTTTGTTACATTGACTATCATCAGTCCTCATAAAGAAACTGGCGAAGCTGGGGATTCAAACCAGAAACCCCAGTTCTCTGGTCCTGTAAGCTACCGATTGTGCTAACAAGGCTTGGCAGGTTATAGTCTTGTCATTGGCTTTGTATTTGTTGCTGATGTCATTAGAAAACTTTGGTAGTATCTCATAATTTTGTTATAACAAAAGATGTTCACTTGAAACATGGGTCTATTTGTTAACAAGAAAGGGGACAACTTATACAAGAAGGGCAGGTAAAGCTACAATATTTTTACATAGTTATGCCCCTTTTTTTACATAAATTTTCACAGAAAAAGCAACTGCAGCCAAACACTGGCACCTGTATCTGATGCTCTTGTTTATTATGCTATTAATTTATTATCACACAATCCTTGGTTCTAATGACGCTGAAGGAGAAAGCTTTTGAAAACATTGTGGGAAAAGGAGAAAATGCTGGCAACCAGCATTTTGCCAGCTGGTTGACAGCATTTTCTCCTTTTCCCACGGTGTGTACTACCCTGTCAAAGACTTTTGGTTCATTTGTATCATGTTCCAATATTTTGCCTGCAGATACTTTCAATTTGGAAGATTATAGAAATTTTTGTTTGATAAAGAGTTAACCCTTTACCACACAATCCGAAGTTTTAACGACCCTGAGAAGGAAAGCTTTTGAAAACATCGGGCAAAAAGGAGAAAATTCTGGTTACCAGCATTTTCTCCTTTTCTAACAATGTTTTTTACCCTATAAAAGACAGAAGTCATCATTTGAGCTACATTGATTTTGTTGTCTGCTTTCAATTTGGTCTAGTCCAAAATTTTTTCATATGGTAAAGAGTTAAGGAAACTGAATTTTGATGCTTTATTTTAGTGTACATAGTCTCGAGCATTTCTTTCTTAACCCTTTACCAAAATAACATTCCTAGGTTTTTACAGCCTTGATGGAGAGGGCATTTGAAACTACTGTGTGGAAAGGAGAGAATGCTGGTGAAAATTATTTTCTTCTTTCTGGACAATATTTGGTACCCTTTCTAAGACAAGTATGTCATTTGAGCCACACATGATTTGTCATCTGCAGATGCTTCTAACTGACAACATTGAAAATCTAAAGCCTAAAATTTTGTCATGAGGGAAAGAGATAAAGTTTGACAGAACATATCATTTGTTTGTGTCACATGTAATTAATTCACTACCAGATGACAAAACTTTGGAGTTGTCCATTTTGAATGCATTTGCAGAAAAGAAAAAGAAAATGTGTCTGAAATGATAGCATTTGTCTTTGAAAGGGTAGAAATCATTTTTGGAAAAGGAGAAAATTCTGGTTACCAGCATTTTCTCCTTTTCCTGCAATGATTTCAAATGCCATCTTCCTCAGGGTCATTACTAATATAGCTGCCTTTAGGATCTATGTAGATCAGGATCAGACTACACAGAATGTGCAATCTGATCTTTGATCTGCATTGTCCACTTTGCTTAGACACTACAGACAAAAGGAAGCCATGATTTTGCAATTATCTGGGTTGTATTGTAGAATGAAAATGTCTGTTGGGTTTATTTGCCGCTCTGAGGGTAAAAGTAATGTTTTGACTTAACCATCCAACAAAATTTTGGACTCGTTTTTAATTCAACTTTTATATAGAGAAATGGAGGAGGTCCATTCCTCTTGTAACCCAATTAGAACTTATGAAGTACTTTGCCCTAAGAAAATATCAGGCATTTCCTTTGTTGAACATTTCAGGTTTATTCTTGTAAATACAGACAATGACAGATGTTTGTGTAGTGTTAACCCACATGATGATGATGATAGTAAGTGTACATAGATTTGTTCATTGATTGTTGTTTTATGATCCTTTCAGTATTATTTGAGTAGTATTACGATGACAAATCAAGCATGTTTTTTTGCTGGATGTGCCTTGCCTAATCCCCGCCCCCCCTTGAAAAAAAAAAATCTTTTGACTCAGGTATTGATCAAATCCAGGCCCACTGGATTACTGGCCCGATACCTCCACCACATAACCACACAGGGTCCCCAGTAAGTGTACAATCCCAAGCCTTTCACTCTTTACCAGACGACAAAATTTTAGGCTTGTTCAAATTGAGAGCATTTGCAGATGGCAAAATAAAGATGACTCAAAAATTGAAATTTTTTTTTTTTTTTGGTAAGGGTAGAAAACATTATGGGAAAAGGAGAAAATGCTGGTTACCAGCATTTTCTCCTTTTCCCACAATGTTTTCAAAAGGCCTCTTTCTCAGGGTTGTTAAAATTCGGGATTGTGTGGTAAAGTGTTAACTCTTTACCAAATGACAAAATTTTAGACTGTACTAAATTGAAAGTATTTGCAGATGATAAAATAAATATGACTCAAAAATTGAAATTTGTTTTGGGACAGGTAGAAAACATTATGGGAAAAGGAGAAAATGCTGGTTACCAGCATTTTCTCCTTTTCCCACAATGTCTTCAAAAGGCTTCTTTCTCAGGGTAGTTAAACTTTGGGATAGTGTGGTAAACGGTTAAGTTAAATACACATGTATTTATTTTATATAGACTATTAAAAGGTATGTACAACTTACATTAATCATTCTCGATGGTTGCCTCCTAGAAACCTTAACCATTACTCATGCTGTGATGTGAGTAGGTCCAAAGGTTGACCCTGCCTATCATGGAATTTGAATCCAGAACCTTTTTACCTGAGAGGCTGATGCTCTACTAGGCGTTTCCCATCAGTGGGAGTATTCCTATCAAGCGTTTTGAAAAGGATTTTGTATGTTGGCAATGGATAGGTATTTACAATGTCAATTTTGATATTTTTAACCATTTTCTACATAGCAAATTAATAGACATGTCAATCTGAAAAGAATTAACATACAAAAACTCAGTAAGGTCAAAATGATGGGCCTATAATCTAAAAGGGTAGAAAACATTGTTGAAAGGAGAGAAAATACTGGTAACCAGCATTTTCTCTTTTTCCCACAATGTTTTTAAGAGCCATATTCC
Source organism: Tridacna gigas (assembly GCA_945859785.2). Lineage (NCBI taxonomy): Eukaryota > Metazoa > Mollusca > Bivalvia > Cardiida > Cardiidae > Tridacna > Tridacna gigas. The sequence goes on along the minus strand of OX244038.2, from coordinate 35,154,965 downwards.
TCAGTGTCATCAAAATACAAGATGGTTTGGTAAAGGGTAAATGAATTAACTGTAGAATGAAGCATCCAAGATTGAACACAGTAAATCAGTTGTTAGCCCTTTAACATCAGACAATTTTAAAATTGTCTCAGTTGAAATCATTTGCAGATGACAAATTAAATGTGGCTGAAATGATAGAAATTGCAACTGAAAGGGTAGAAAACATGATGGGAAAAAGAGAAAATGCTGGTGATCAGCATTGTTTTCTTTTCCCGTAATATTTTCAAAAACTTCTTTTCATCCGGTTCGTAAGAACGGTGAATTCTTTGTTAACCCTTTACCACACAATCCTGACTTTTAACGGCGCTGAGGTAAAAAGCTTTTATAAAGGTTTTCTCCTTTTCCCATTATGTTTTCTATCTTTCCCAAAACAGATTTAAAGTTTTTAGTTGTGTTTATTTTGTTGCCTGCAAATGCTTTGAATTTGGACTAGTCTAAAATTTTGTTGTATGGTATAGAGTTAAATGGTTAACCTACACAGCTAGCAATCCTGGGATTTATGTTTCAGATCCCAATTCAATCTAACTCTTTTTTAGGGGTGATGACTACCATTGTGCCAGACTTTATAGGGTCACTGGCTCTGGCAAAAAGACTGAAACAATTAGTATTTTGCAAATTAATTATAAAAGAAGGTGCACTGGTTTGGGTGATATAAACAAAAATGTTTTTTTTACAGGTGGAACATTTGATGCATGTGAAAGATGCCATATATTGAGATCATACTATAAACATGTAGTGGGATCTTTCTTCTCATCTAGAATTGAAGGCAGTGAAAAAGGTATTTTTGTAATTTCTGTAGATCACTGAAAGTGCTTTAGGGTGGCTGTTTTCGAAGAAAAACTTTAGGTATTGTCATAGCCTTGTCTTTGTCTGCGCCGTCATTGTGCAAAAACTTCGACATTTATAATATCTCTCTGTTATTACTGAAGATATTTACTTCAACCTCAGACTATTTGTTAATAGTCGAAAGGGGAACCCATACCAGTCAGTATTTTTGACACAGTTGTGCCCCTTTTTGACTTAAGATTTTCACTGAAAATCAATCTATTTCTAAAAGCTTAGGCAGCAGAGCATTGGTACCCCCATGCAGTGCTATTGTTAAGTTTTATTGTGAAAGGTGTGTAAGATATACATTATCTTCGACTTAAAAAAATTTGTCCAAACTATTATTTTACTGTCCAACAGATTGCTTTACCAGACAACAAAATTTTAGACTTTTCCAATTTCAAAGCGTTAGCATATGGCAAATTAAATTTGGCTCAAATTATTGGATTTGTTAGAAAACATTGTTAATGTGTTCAAAAGCCTTCTTTCTTAGGGTCATTAAAACATGGTATTGCTTGGTAAAGGGTTGAAATGTTTTCCTGTTAGTTAAATACAATTATGAACACCTTTCATAAAAGTGAATAAACATTTGTACATCATGCAGTAGGTTTATCTTTAGTTAAACCATTTAACAAACCATCCTTAGTTTGAAGGACCTTGGAAAGGAGCCTTCTGAAAAAATTGTAGGAAGAAGAAAATATACTGGTGACCAGCATTTTCTTCTTTTCTGGAAAGTTTTTTACCACACTGAAGAAAAATTTTCAACAAATTTGTTTCTATAAATGCTTTCAATTTTGACAAGTTTTAGATTTTTGTGGTCTGGTGAAGTGTGGAAAAAAAAAAGTGTGTGGCAAATTCTTTGCAGTGCAATGCAACAGTCTATCTTTGATAAACTGGTATCTAAGTCTGTAACATACAGAGACAGCAGACCAGGGGTCTGGAGTTTGAACCCTGGCCTGGCCTAGCTCTTTTTGAGGATTGACGATTGTAATTGTGACCGGTTTCATTTACCTTTCAGTGATGAACATAGTTTTGACAGTATTAACATATTAATTTACATAATCCTGTGTTTAACAACCCTGAAGCAAAAGGCTGTTGAAAACATAATTTCTTTTCCCATAATGTTTTCAATCCTTTCTGATACCAATTCCATTCCTTGTGCCACATTTGATTTGTCGTCTGCAGCAGTTTTGATTTTGGACAAGTCCAAACTTCTGTCATATGGTAAATAGTTAAAGTGGCCAGTGGCTTGAAATGAATGTTTTTCAAAGTGCTTGTAAAAGAAACTCCAGAAAGGGTATGGGTAGGGTGCCCTGGTTCTGTGTTATGATTGAAATCTTGGGATGTTGAAAACTGTATGAAACGCCAAACAATTTCATTTTAGTGCCTTATACATTCTTCCTCTCTCTCTATTTGTTCAGGTCCATCAGATTTTACTCATCATGCAGTAGACAACTATATAACAACAGACACACATAAATGTTACGCCATGAGGTCACCTCCCCATCAGTTGTTTGTTCTTTATGATGTAGCCATTCCAACATTTTCCATGAGGTAAGAAAGGGGTTTTGGAGTTCATAGCTTTGTTTTTTTTGTGTCTTGCACTGCTTTCAACAATGTTTTACTTACATCACCGTCCATGCATCCCTGGTGGTCCCTTTTACCAGTACTATACACAGCACCTCTATTCCAGCCAGAAGCTTAGCCTAGTTGCTCAGTTAGAAACAAACTGGGTTTGAAATTCAGGGTTGCCTGCTTAGTGTCCCAGCATGACTTATTTCTTTCCAAGGATTTATGATTGTCATTGTTACAGGTTTCATTCCTCCCTCATTGGCAAACATTGATTCAACATTGTTTATTAGGGAAGGCATCCAGTGGCTTGGAAAGAATACTGTGTGAAGTATTGGTAAATGAAGCTCCTGGAAAGCATAGATAGATGCACCGGATACAGTGATGTAACTGAAAGCACCGGATGCAGTGATGTAACTGAATTGATATTGAACAACAGCATTAGACAGTTTAAAATACCAAACCATACCACCGGCTGCTTTCCCACAGAGTTCATAGAACTTGAAGAGTGTATGATAAGATTACGCAAACAAACATAATGTATGCCTGATGATGCAATGTAGAGAAGAAGTTATGAAAACAGACCATACTCAAAAGTAATGTCCCTTTTTTGTCATATTGCAAGGACTTAGTTTTCTTCTTAACTCTTTGCCAAACAAACAAAATTTGGACTAGTCTAAATTGAAACCATTTGCAGACGATAAATAAAATGCAGCTCAGAAATTGACATAATTTCTTTAAGGAAGGTTAGAAAACATTGTGGGAAAAGAAGAAAAAGCAGCTTACCAGCATTTTCTTCTTTTCCCACAATGTTCTTAAAGGCTTTTTGTCTCAGAGTCGTTAAAACTGGGCACTGTGTGGTGAAGGACCAATATTATAAGTAAAGTATAGTCAGAGGAAAGTGGATGCTTGAAATATAAATGTCACCCTTGCTTAAAAACCCAAAGTTTTAACATCCTTACACAAAAGAGGGCTTTTAAAAGCATAGGGGGAAGAGGAAAAAATGCTGGTAACCAGCATTATCTCCATTTCCCACAATGTTTTCTACCCTTTCAAAGACAAATCCAATCATTTGAACTGTAATGGATTTGATGTCAATAAATGCCTTCGATTTGAATGAGTATTGCATTTTTTTTTGCTTTAACCCTTGGAGCGCTAAAGGAATTATTTGGACTTTTTCAATTTGAAGAAACATCCAAAATATTGTCATTTCAGGGTTGTTTTGGCCAGGATATATGACAAAGTAGCAGACAGAGTGGATCCAAGATCAGACTACACATTCTTTTCCATCTGATCTTGATCTACATTGTCTGCAAAAACAAATCAAGTTGGTTCCAGGACTTCATGGGTTAAGAAGAGTAAAATGTGTATATGAAAAACAGTTTTAGTGAATGGAAGAACAATCAAATAATCATGATCATTATTTGTATATAAGACTGAAATTATATTAACCTGTAGATTAGAAAATACACATGATTTTCTGTCTAAAAATAAGACCCAAATAACTGTAATTTTCAAGGTTGCCTTTGTCCTAAATGTCCAAGCAAAGCAGACAGTAAAGACCAAAGATAAGACTGTATGTTTTGTGCAGTCTGATCTTGATCCACACTGGCATGCAAATACAACTATAGATGTGGAAGGTGCTCAAAGGGTTAAAAATGTTATTTTAAACCAAACTGTCAAACAAACAAACATATAAGAATACTGTTTTCTTTTTCAGATCCATCACAGAAAAGACGTTACTAGCTCTAATCAAGGATAAAAGTGTTCCATTGTAGCATCATACCATTACTGTAAAAACGCAACATTTTATACCCTTTGGGGAGTGTCCTTGAGCAAGTCTTTTCAGAGTCCCAGCCAAGAACTGGCGAAACCAAGGAGAGACAAATATAAAGAGCTTTTGCTGTCATATGACTGAGATAAAGTTGACTGTTTAGAAATGACAAAATTTTTTATCGATCCAAATTGAAAGCATGAAAAATGTTGCAGCAAACACATTAACTGTGACTCACAAACTGAAATTTTGTCTTTTGAAAGGTAGAAAACCTTGTGGGAAAAGGAGAAAATGCTGGTAACCAGCATTTTCTTCATTTCCCACAATGTTTTCCAAAGCATTCTTCCTCAAGGGCATTAAAATTTGGGACTGTTTGGTAAGGGGTTAAAAGTGGCATGAAACATTATTCAGTTTAGTGTCCCTGCATTTGACAACTTAAAAAAAAATTGGGGGAAAATGAGTAATTGCTTGTAACAAGTCATAATTACTCTTTTCTAACAATGTTGTACAAACTGTTGAGAAAAAGTCGTTTTTCTTTGTCAAATTTTTTTACCTTAGTGCAAATACGTAGTATTTTTAGCTCACCTTTTCTTTTGAAGAAAACGCTGAGGTAGTTTCATAGCCCTCTCATCTTCTGCATTGTTGTGCAAAATCTTTTGTAAAGCCTTATAGATGGAAAAAAGTTGAGCTCCACAAAATGTGTGCTCCTTTACTTTGACCAATGGCCCCGACCCCTGTCCAGAAGGAAAAAGAAAATAAAGAGAAAAAAAATTGTAATACCTCTTTAATTACTGAAAATATTTACTTCAAACTTGGACCAGTTATTAACTATCAAAAAGGGAACCCACGCAACAGGGGCAGGTAGCCATCAAATATTTTGACACAGTTATGCACCTTTTTTGACCTAGACTCTTCATTGAAAATCAATCTGTTTCTAAAATCAACCCTAGCAGAGTGTTAGTACTCACATATGGTGTTCTTGTTATTAGTTGGTCTGAAAATAGCCTGTGCTGCATTAGGTTGCCATTCTTGACCCCTTGTGATTTTGATAGATTATAAAGCAATGCTATCTGTTCTTGACCTTGTTGGCATTTGAAAATATTTTAGGAAAAAGAGAAAATGATGGTTAGCAGCATTTTCTTCATTTCCTACAATATTTTCATGGCTCCAAGATGAATTTTGAAAGGGTGGTAAAATGTGTGAAAGGGAGAAAATGCAGGTTTTCAAAAATTTTGTTCAATAGTCTTTTTCCTCAGGATTGTCATTAGGGTGGGAAATCACATGATTTTTGTTTGATACACTGCCCAGAAAATTGTGGAATTTTCATACAATGCTCACGTGAATGGCTTTTTCTGTGTTCTATGCTTAATTTTATCAAGGTATGATAATTATTCTAGCAAACTTTTGTCCAAACAAGGAATCTGACGGTGTCGTGGTGTTTGTAGTCTGAAAAGGTCTTTTCCCTGGAGTCAAGATTTGAAGCCCTTTGTAGCATTAGTTCCATACAGTCTAAAACATTTTTCAAGTTATCGCACGACTCATAGCATTCAGTAACATCACATTCTGAGCTCTGATTTAAAAAAAATTAATTATTTACCTGCTTTTTTATCACTCTGTGTTTGTCTGTTATTTGGTCGGTGTCTTGCAAAAATCATTGGGATATATGCAGAGTGTTCAGGATTGTCTACTTTTCTCCTTGCAATTGAAAAAAAAAAAAAAAGAAAAGAAAGTGGATTCAGTATTAAGAATAGTATTTGGCTATGGTCAAACTAGCATTTGTCAGCACTTTTAACAGTTCAGTCATTTAGGACTGTGATTATAGCCTATCTACCTGAAAAATATTTTGTTGATAAACATACAGTTCAATTGGCATCAAAGTGGTAAAGTGTAAATGATTTCTGTCTGTGATTTCAATGATTGAGTTTCTTCCTCACCCCACCCTGCTCTATTTGAGGCATACAAGTCTCTTTGGCCTGGAGCAAACGAAGTGAATTTCTTGAAACCGATGGTTAGATTAAAGACAAACTTTTAAGGAAAATAAAATCATTACACATATATAAAAAAAAACAGCATCACAGAGCCTACATTCCAGTATGAAATATGGTATCTCTAACGAAATGCACACCTTCAAGTTGTCTTATAATGGTTAACCAATGAAATAAGTCCATCGATTTTCATAACTTGCAGTTTTTGAGAGAAAAAAGAAATTACCTCCACTAAGATGCTGAGAACAAACTCTGGACCATTTATTTGGAACGAATGGAATTTCAATATCTTTAACTTTTGGCATCTCTTCAGAGTTACTCCCTGCTGAAACTGGATTTTCACATTTTGTCCCATCTGATTTGATCCAGCTTTAGTTTTCTTCTTTTCTCATCTTCTGGTAATTTATAGAAAGATATGTTTTTCCCATTATATTTACATTTTCCACGACTTTGGAACATCCTGGAACACAGCAAAAATCACCATTTACTTTTCCAAGTAATTTGGGTGATGCAACAGTTGCCATTTTTACCGAAAGTCCTGTTAGAATAGAATAATGCATTATGGGATGTGCAAATAAGGCGAATACAATCATTCTAAATGTAAAAAATCCTTTACCAGAAAAATAACCTTTTTAAAATGTATGAGACCTCAAATTATTTCACTGAAACTTATGTACATGTAACATCCAACAGTTGCAAAGGCATAATAGCTGCACTCAACATCAAAGGTTTGCAGACTCTATACTACATTAAACTAATTTCACCAATTTAATAACTACATGTAGTTTAATAAATATTGATTTCTTGTATATCCCTAACAACAATGAGTTCTGCATTTCTGACTTTCCCATCATCACCCTTTGCACATGAGCCATTTGCAAAAAACAATGACCTACAGTTTTATTGTTCATCAAAACAACATCCCCAGCTTGAACATTGTCTTTATAATGTGCCCATTTTCTTCTCTGTCATAAAGAACGACCGTATTCTTTCATTCCAGCCAAAACTTATTGGCAGAATAATAGACCTGTTCCCGTTGTTTCTTATTAAGGTTCCTAAGATCAAGACATCATATTCTCTTTGTATTAGCAGCTCCTCGCGTTAGTTGAGCAGACAATTAACATTAGTATACATAATTTTCAGCTTATCTACAGTTTTTGCACTTTTACATTTTTTAAAATAAACAGGTTTTCCTAGTCATTGCCAACTTGGTCATTTTCCATCAACATACTAGTATTTCGAACACCGCCTACTATAGTATCTTCAAAGTCGCTATTGCCTACCAAAGTGGTATTACTCAACTCTGTATTCATAGCCCTGCAATTACTTGTTACAATTCTCTGTGTTTCACAATATACATGTAGTTGGTTTTGGTTACCAATATCATTTGCAGATAGTAATGGTAGTAGTGATTTTTAGTCCCCTACCGGCGAAGCCGAAAGGGGACTTTAGGTTTGCACTCCATCTGTCCGTCTGTCCATCTGTCCGTCAGTCCGGCAATTCAGTTTTCCGGACTTTTTTTCTAAACGCTGGTACATATTGAGCCGAGTTTTGGTGTGTAAGTCACCCACCATCACTTACAGATCAAGTTTAACTTTCGTTCCGGTCCACTGGTTTTTCACGGATTTACGGGCCTTGGACTTACAAAATTTCACTAATAAATCAGTTTTCCGGACTTTTTTCCTAAACACTGGCAGGTATTGATCTCAGATTTGCTGTGTAACTCAACCACCATGACTTACAGATCAAGTTTGACTTTTGTTCCAGTCCACAGGTTTTTCACGGATTTACGGGCCTTGGACTTAGAAAATTTCACTGATAAATCAGTTTTCCAGACTTTTTTCCTAAACGCTGGTAGGTATTGATCTCAGATTCGCTGTGTAACTCAACCACCATGACTTACAGATCAAGTTCGACTTTGGTTCCGGTCCACTGGTTTTTCACGGATTTACGGGCCTTGGACTTACAAAATTTCACTGATAAATCAGTTTTCCGGACTTTTTTCCTAAACGCTGGTAGGTATTGATCTCAGATTTGCTGTGTAACTCAACCACCATGACTTACAGATCAAGTTCGACTTTGGTTCCGGTCCACTGGTTTTTCACGGATTTACGGGCCTTGGACTTACAAAATTTCACCGATAAATCAGTTTTCCGGACTTTTTTCCTAAACGCTGGTAGGTATTGATCTCAGATTTGCTGTGTAACTCAACCACCATGACTTACAGATCAATTTCGACTTTCGTTCCGGTCCACTGGTTTTTCACGGATTTACGGGCCTTGGACTTACAAAATTTCACTGATAAATCAGTTTTCCGGACTTTTTTCCTAAATGCTGGTAGGTATTGATCTTAGATTTGCTGTGTAACTCAACCACCATGACTTACAGATCAATTTCGACTTTCGTTCTGGTCCACTGGTTTTTCACGGATTTACGGGCCTTGGACTTACAAAATTTCACTGATACATCAGTTTTCCAGACTTTTTTCCTAAACGCTGGTAGGTATTGATCTCAGATTTGCTGTGTAACTCAACCACCATGACTTACAGATCAAGTTCGACTTTCGTTCCAGTCCACTGGTTTTTCACGGATTTATGGGCCTTGGACTTACAAAATTTCACTGATAAATCAGTTTTCCAGACTTTTTTCCTAAACGCTGATAAGTATTGATCTCAGATTTGCTGTGTAACTCAACAACCATGACTTACAGATCAAGTTCGACTTTCGTTCCAGTCCACTGGTTTTTCACGGATTTATGGGCCTTGGACTTACAAAATTTCACTGATAAATCAGTTTTCCAGACTTTTTTCCTAAACGCTGGTAAGTATTGATCTCAGATTTGCTGTGTAACTCAACCACCATGACTTACAGATCAGGTTCGACTTTCGTTCTGGTCCACTGGTTTTTCACGGATTTACGGGCCTTGGACTTACAAAATTTCACTGATAAATCAGTTTTCTGGACTTTTTTTTCTAAATGCTGGTAGATATTCACCTGAATTTTGCTGTGTAAGTCAACCACCATTACTTACAGATCAAGTTCGAGTTTCATCCCGCTCCACTGCTTTTTCACGGATTTACGGGCCTTGGACTTACAAAATTTCACTGATAAAACATTTTTCCGCACTTTTTTTCTAAACGCTGCTACATATAGAGCTGATTTTTGGTGTGTGCATCAACCACAATGACTTACACATCAAGTTCGAGTTTTGTCCTGCTCCACTGCTTTTTGACGAATTTACGGGCCTTGGACTTACAAAATTTCACTGTTAAAACATTTTTCCGCACTTTTTTTTCTAAACGCTGCTACATGTAGAGCTGATTTTTGGTGTGTACATCAACCACCATGACTTACACTTCAAGTTCGAGTTTCGTCCTGCTCCGCTGCTTTTTGACACATTTACGGGCCTTGGACTTTAAAAATTTCACTGACATGCCAGCGATACATACGGCCAGTAGGGGACTGTGTATTGCTATGCAATACTATCAGAATGCTTGTTATTGCAAGTTTTTGTTTGTATCAGTCAAATTTATACAAATATCTTCAAATATTGTTTCTTCCTTGAAATCCTGCAGATTGTCAGGTTGAAGTGTCTGTTTGTCCAATCTCCGAACTCTATTTCATTCTAGCTGTCTTAGGGTAATGTCCATGATAACGATGCCTTTGTTGAGTTTTGTATGTGTCGTTAAATTCTTTATCTTTTTTGCATTGTCTACTATCTCTTGTCTTTGGCTTTTATTATTTAATATGATTTTGAAAGCTCTTGCTTTGCCCAGTTCGTAGGTAACCAGTCTTAGAATTGTTTGTTGTATCTTCCTTAAGAGCTTCAGCTAGAATGCTTGAAATGCCTGTACAACATATGCAGAAATACAGTTCACAAACACAGCAAGGAAGGTAATGGTTCTCATCACTGATTATTAGTTCACATCTTGGACATGAAATGGTACCCACTCTTGCTCGTTTACTTGTTTTGCTTCTACACTTGGTGTAGAGCTTGAAAGTGATGCCTGATTGGAGTATTGATAATCCACACTCACTTATATTTGTGTTTCCAAATGATAGTTTAGCAGTTTTGTATTTATCTAACGTCAGAGCTTCCCTTTTATTGTTATTTTAATTATTAAATTATCACCACCTCTGCAGGCAATAGGTATCTCTTTACTTGATTCTTTGTTACAGAGAATCCTTAATTTTAATTTAAAAGATGGATACACTGATAAATGTTTTGACTGAACACCTGTCGTGGCATCTTCTATCTTAAGTAATATTGTGTGGAGCTTATTTTTTTTGATAGGATGAATTATTAAACTTTTTAACTTTTTCATAGATCTCATGTGGTTTTGGTAGTGAAACTGATAATTTATTTTATCAGTTATTAACAGACAGGGCTTTCCTGTTCTGTAATTAAATGAATAAGGATTTTCAAGTTAAATATTGCAGCAATTTTCTACATCTTGTTCATGGCAAATATTGCTGAAATGAGGCTTAAGACGCTTACTCTAGCGGGCCACTGAGGTTTTATTTGTTTACTAATGAAAGGCTAACCTTGCTGATTTTTGCCTAACGGAGAGGGTGGCATGTCAATCGTCCCAAAAATGTTTAAGTAAATGGTGGCCAAATATGGGAAGTAACCAATATGAAGCGTGTTTCGTCCAAATACTCTAGCCCAACATCACACTTAGCATATCAATACAGAGTCTTATGTCATTTTTCTTTTGAACAACTACTGTTGGATTCACCCACCTGCTTGTAGTGTTTACACTGTCAATGATATCCAACTTTTCTGGTTCCTCTAGTTTGTTTCTGACCTTTGATGCGGTCCATATGGTACCCTAGGTAGGGTTTGTACAACAGGATAAACAGATGAATCTAAAGGACTTTGCAGTTGGTATTCACAGTTTTCCAATACCTTGGAAACAGTTTGGAAATTTATTCTGTAGATATTCTTTCATATCATTTTCTTGTATTTCTGAGACTTCGTCAATAGTTTCCACTGTGCTAATTAGCACAGACGAGCTAAGTAAGAAACCATTATTAGAAAATGATCAGATTTAAATGCAATTCATTTGACATCCAATATACAAGACATGAGCATAAAGCGATCTATCAAGCAAGTATAACTTAAACAAACATGAAGCAAAGCACAAAAAAATCAAGCGATTTTAGCAAACAAATTACAGAAATTAGGCATCAGCATCAATCCACAAATCAACACTTAGACAAACCTCTTCTCAAAGATATCGATAGTTATTTGTAATACAAAATCTGAAAATTGTGACGTCTCAAAACCCTGAAGCGCATGATGGGTTTGGACACCAGGCAAATAATTCTTAGGGCTCTATATTTGATTGATTGTGACAAGAACTGAGCATAAATGCACGTAAAGCAATCTGCCAGTAGGTATTGTAAGTTAAACAATAAACTCAGAATTATGAACGACTCCCATTGTACTTTAAGGTGCGACCCAACCACAAAGGCTGACCATATAGATTCTTTCAATTGTCTCCTTAGCTCTTGTAAAAAGGGATCTAAAACGATTGAATCGCCAATCGTTGGTGAATTAGAAATGAATGAAGTCAGCAACATAATTCCCAATACCTTCCCAGTTCCTGAAAGAAGACAAGGTGGTCTCTGAATTCTTAAAATATGGGTTTCCGATTGGTTTCTCTTGGATAATAAACCTCGTTGTTGACAAACTCGATCCTAAGATGTGTGTGTGGTAATACTGCAAATTTACTATCGACTCTTAGTGTCCAAATGCATAAATACGAGATTTACAGTCCACTGTAATTGTTCTCTGTTGATTTTGCACCAAAGGGCTGTCATGACCTTCCTGACTGGCAGAATTAATTTCGTCACAAAATAAACCCAGACTGTCAACTTCTTTTTTTTGCTCTTTTTCTCGGTCCAAGCAGAGAGAATCGGTAGTTAATGAACACATACATGTACCTTGTCCGCTAGAGTCTTACTCGATTGCGCAGACTGAAGAGCCTGCTTCCTCTCTCTAACTTGACGTCTGAAGACCTCGGTCTCCTTTTTCTGTTGTCTTATGTTCTCCTCGTGCTTAAGTCACTGCAACTCGGCCAGCAACCTACACTTTTCCAATTGCAATCTTATCGTGTCTTCTGAAACAGGGGAATGTTTAGAGCTAACCTCCCTTTTAGAGTTGAAGACTAGTTCCCCGATGCTCTCAGGATCTGTGAAACCACCAATGTATACATATAAGTCAGTTTCGGACACGTTTTTTTTTTTTCTTTTCGAGAATGAAAATACATAATATGTGCTTGATTCACGACTCTTGTCATCATCACTCGCACCAACTTTTACATTTCTCACTTTCTGTTTTCCTTTTTGTCGACATCAATTTTGTCCTGCAACATTCTCAAAATGATTGTCTTTTTTTTTTAACAATAACTTAAGACATTTTTTGCCTCTTGCTGAAAACTTGGGGTCAGATTTTTCGTGGCCTTCATCATACCCGCATGCACAACAACTTATTTTTGTTTTTAGGCTTTTTGTAATCTTTTTTCTGAAAATTGTTCCGTTCTTTCGCATATAACTTATTTACTACTTCCTTTAATATCTCAATTGAACAATAGTCCCAGCTCCAAGCTGATGTTTCTTTTAAATATCGTATGTTTCATACCAAGTGACTTTCGCCATAAACATGTACTACTACACTGGTAAGTAGCATTTTCTCTTTTTCTCACAATGTGTTCAACCTTTTCAAAAGTAATATTCATGATTTGATCCACATTTCATTTATTGTCTGCCCGCCCTGGTAGCTCAGTGGTTAGCGTGTCTGACTCGTGACCTGGTGGTTGCGAGTTCGACACCCGGTTGAGGCAAACTTTCTGTCTGGCGATTTTTCACCTCTCACCTCTGATGCATGTGAGAAAAGTAGTCAGTGGCTTTGAAAAGAAAGTTGTGTCAGTACTGGTGTGAGAAAGCCAGGAAACACTTGGGTGCGTCACTGACCGCCATGATATGACCTGAGCTGATAAAATGGCGTTAAATTCCAATACAAACAAACAATACAAACAAAATTTATTGTCTGCAAATGCTTTGAATTTGGACTAGTCTATAATTTTGTTGTGTGGTAAAGAGTAAATTCCTGTTACGATGGGCAGGATTAACCTGTAAAAGTACCTACATTACTACTTAGAGCTGATTGGGTTTTTGGAAGCAAGCATCGATAGTGAATAATGAAAGTTGTTCGAAGTTTTTTCAACAATTGATGTAAATGAAATGAGCCATGCTCTGGGAAAATGGGGTATAATGCATCCCTGTGATGCATTTTAGCAAGCAAGGTGTCGCATAATTATGTATCCATAAATCCATTTAGTCTTAACAACTGACTGAATCTTGAGGTAGAATGGGGACTGCGGACTGTTCAGGCTTACCTTGGTCGATACCTTTTGCAGATGTATTAACTCTTTACCACACGATCCCGAGTTTTAACGACCCGGGAAAAGAAGGCATTTAAAAACATTGTGGGAAAAGGGGAAAATGCTGGTAACCAGCATTTTCTCCTTTGCCCACAATGTTTTCTACCTTGTTTAATACAAATTCCATCATTTCTGTCACAATCAATTTGTCATCTGCAATTGCTTTCAGTTTTGACCAGTCTAAAATTTTGTTGTTTGGTAGAGAGTAAAGCCCACCTTTCACAGATCATGGCTGAAATAACTTATTTAATGAATAAATGAATAAATGAATAATTGAATGCATGAATGAATGAATGAATAAGAATAAAGAAAAAGACTAAATCGTGGTATCTTAACTTTGTGTTTTTAATGAGTCCAGATAATACCATTCCATGGCTCTGTACGGTGACAGAAGTTTACAGTAAATATTTCCAGATGACTTGTCCATCAGATAGTCCTTATTTGTGTCCGTATGATAGATATAGGATGTCACATCCAACTGACCTCTGGACCCGTAGGTCAGTTTCAAGGACGATGTCGCCCATATAGCCAGAGAGCTTTCAATAATGTCATTATGAAATGTCATCTTTGGAGCATTTCTTGTTGTTGCGCGCTGTTTAGCAACGTCAGATGCCACACTCTCTACCATAGCCATTACATGCTTTGAGTGAACAAAAACATCATATTTAACTCTTTCATACCACACCTAAATATTTTAGACTGGTCCAGATAAAAAGTACTTCCAGGGAACAAAGTAACTAAGGCTCAAGTGAGAGATCTCTTTAAAACTGTGACAAAAGGGCGAGGCGTTATTACCAGCTGTTTTCAAATGCCCTCTGCAAGAAATAATGATTTGAACGGAGCTTTCGTGAATTTTATTGTACATGCAGGCTTATGTTTAAACGCATCATGAACTATAATTCTTTATATTCAGAAATTTGTTGGTTTTTGAGGTAAAGTTTTATTAGACTCGTCCACAAAATATGGTATTAAGCTCGCCATAATAGTAATTGATAATTAAGCAATCCTCTGGTAAAAGAGGGTTTAATACATCTCCGTGTTTCATTATACCAAGCAAGACATGATACAATTATGGTTCCATAAATTCCATTTTGTCTAACAACCGACTGAATCATGAGGTAGACTCGTCCTTTGCCATGCAAAAAAAAAAATACAAATAGCAAAAAGTTTCAGCAATGCCAGCCTGAGTGGGCTGACATGGGTCGATTCTTTTTGCATATGCATTTAACCCCCTTTTCACCGATCATGGCTCATAATACATGTATATTTTTAATTGTTGTGAAAAATCACGAAGCTCTTCGGCAAAGAATCCCGCGTTTTATTAACCATGAGAAAGAAGCCTTTTAAACGAATTGTGGGAAAAGGAGAAAATGCTGGTAACCCACAACTTCTTGAATCCTACTACAGACAATTCATATCGTTTAAAAATCAGCCACATTTCATTTGCAGTTACTTTTGACAAGTCTAAAATTTTATCGTGCGGAGTTAATAAAAAGACGGTTAAGAAGTTTGCAATTTGCTCAAAAGCAGATAAAATAAAAACATACCTCGTTAATCTGCCGACATGTTGTTGTCCTATTATCTATTTTTATATCCGGGAACACTGTATGCAGGGCTTCCTTAGTTTTCATGACTGACACAACCTCTGATGGTGTCTGGGGAAATTCGGATACGTCCTCGGGGTTAAAGGGCATGACCACACTAGAGAATGTTTGAATGTAGGCTTTCCCATCGGACAGACTTACTTCAGGCTCGTAGGCTGGCATTGTTGCGCCGGAGACTTCTGTATCCTTAACCTTAAACAAGATCTGTCATATTACATAAAGAATAGCTATTATAATTGAAAGTGTACGGCATGGCCCAATAAAGAATGGGTGAATGTTATTTTACCATTGGATAGATAGACTTGGTACAGGCTCATAGTTTGGCATGGTTGCACCAGGAACTTTTGTGTCCTTGACCTAAATAGGATTACCATAATTACGGGATCATTTAAGGAAACTAGTTCAATGAAAAACCGTTGTAACTGCCAGTAAGCTCCGAACCAATTTAAAACAAATTTACCTTAACATTTGAAGCCAAGTTGGAGCCGAGAATAAAGCGTTGACTATCTTCAGTTGTATTGGAACGACTTCCTGTGTTTATATCCATTGCTTTCATCATAGACAGGGGCTGAAAACAGTAAACCCTTTAAAACGCCTGTCACAGCTATAGTTGCCTTTACGGCCGTTTGTAGATCAAGAAACGTGTAGAAACGTTCATGACATAATGACATAATCAATTTTCATTTCATCAAACGATGGCGGTGTGATATCCAAAGTGTTTGACTAAATATCGCCATACTTTTCAATGCTTTCTCTGCTTTTCCACGTCCTTTTCTGCTACAGTTTACCACACAAAGGAAACTTGACTAGTACATAATGTAGCTAGCAAGGAAAAATCAGGGAAACGTACCGATACCTTGAAACCATTTTTGTCTTGCTATAGAACACTCCAGTGTCCATGATGATCATAGCCCATACTAAAGCCCACCTCACCACTTTAACCCTTTATCATACTGGCAACAAAAATGTAGACTAGTCTCAAGTTGAAAGCATCTGCAGACCTCAATTTAAATGTAGCTCAAATGATGGACTTTGATATGGTAGAAAATAACTTGGGGAAAAAGAGAAAATGCTGGTTTCCAGCACTTTCTCTTTTTCTCACCAGGTTTTCAAAAGGCATCTTACACAAGATCAGTAAGTTCGGAGTTTTGTGGTGAAGGATTAATGAACTAGTACCAATGGGCTCTCAAGTCCTATGTGCAAAAGTCCTATGTGCAAAAACAATAATTTACATTGGCATCTTTATTACTTTAACGCAAAGACTGATTTAATGCACATCATCGATCCTCCGTAGCTCTGTGCTATGGACATCGGATTTGTAAACCAGGAATTCTGTGTTCGATCAGAAGTCATTCTTAGGGAGAGTCCTTCGGCAAGGTACTGCAGACTTAACTCTTTGCCAAACGACAAAATTTATTTTAGACTGGTTGAAATAAGAGCATTTGCAGACAACAAATTTAAAATTGCTCAAATTGTGAAATTTATCCTTGAACGGGTAGAAAACATCGTGGGAAAAGGAGAAAATGCTGGTTACCAGCATTTTCTCCTTTTCCCACAATGTTTTCAAAAGTCTTATTTTCTTGGAGTCGTTAAAACTCGGGATTGTTTGGTAAAAGGATAAGACTGGTAAAATACTAGAACACATAAGTCAGTGCATATAAGTTTAAAACGATTGGTGAATCATAGCAATGAATCGTAAGCTTACTTTGATTATATCTCCCGTTTGAAAATAAGCCGCCTTGAGACCTGCTATAGCTGTCAGTCGATCTTCTGCAGGTTCACCCAGTGTTGCTATGATAAAATTCACAACATTGAAAGCAATTTGCTGATGAGCCACTTCGTATGTTATATCATCGTCGGTCTGTATATCGTGGTTCCTAACATTGGACGGCATAGCTCCAGATGCAAAATGTCCGTGGTTTAGTCCTCGAAGCACAATCACAGGTCGAGAGTAGATCAAACTGACCGGACTAGGGTTGTTAACCGTCTCGTTTTGTAGTTCTCTGTGTAAGGAAAATAGTTACAGACATACAGATAAAAAGAACTGCTGTTAAAGTTCAGTATCTTTGGCCAAATTAAAACAATTTCAAGAGAGTTTGACACGAATACCTGATCACACATAGGACAACTGGACACACTCATCGCTGGAAAAGCGACTAGCTCTCCGGCAAAACTATGTTTAAGTTACAGCACTGTTAACAACTTTAGCTGCTTTTACGGACAGTGTAGATTAGATCAGACTGCACAAACGTGCAGTCCGATCTTTGATCTACAATGTTGAGACATCCTGGACAAAAGCAATGTTGAAATTTCAATTATTCGGGTCTTACTAGTAATTTAAGACAAAAATGCCTACCGGGTTTATTGAGGCTGTTCAAGTGCCTTTATACTAAACATATCTCCCGGACTTACACGTTTACGTAAAGAAAAGAGAATAACTACTCATAAGTATCCACGATCCTCGTGACCCGTGTCAGTCCATCCAGGTCCCCGGATATCGTCAGTAAGGGTACCGGGTAATCACGCAGATGATGACCACGTGTTAGGTACGCCGCAAACAGCATCACTCCCTTGAACTGGCCACCATGAGAGAGTCCATAATTACCCACAAATAATCCTGAAACAACGTGATGCTCATTAAAACAATAACAATAAATAAAAAAAAAAACCAGTCGATTCTTAAGTAACGGTTGAACTCGCTGATTGAAACGTTAAATCTTTACCGAACGACATTTCAGACCCGGCTAAATTGAGAGCATACACATTGCAGGCGACAAAATGGATGACGCTCAGAAGATGATGTATGCTTTTAAAACATTGTATGAAATGGAGAAATGCTGGCTTCTAGTATCTGCTCCTTTTCCCACAATATTTTTAAAAGCCCCTTTTTCGGCATCATTAAAACACAGGGTTGCTTAGTAAAGGGTTAAGCAAACACATTACATAGCGGAATCAAACAGCAGACGAAGACTGAGATGGAGGACACATCAACTCCAACTACAGGACTCAAAAGGGTGCACTAGGTTGATTTGCAACTTGTGAACCACATTTAAAGCCATGGGTACATTTGAAGGGAGCTATTCAGATTTGCATAAAGTCACCCAACTTAAGAAAATGATTCAACACTGGATAAAGCAATGTGATATCTTGAAAATCCATAGAAAAAAAAGACAAAAGTAAAAAAAAAAAGTAGTTTTCAATGGTATTTCTTAAATGGGCTACGTAGCCTCTTAATCTTTATCCTGCTAAATAAAATAAATGAAACTTTTAAACCGATAGTATAAACCCAAACTTTCATATTTCAAAGGCATTTCTGGAGGAAAGATTTCTCCTTATGGGATAGTGTAGATTTAAGATCAGACTCCACTTTCTTTTGAGTCTGATCTTGATCTACACTGTCCGTTAAAAGTCAGTGAGTCGCGCTTAGCAGCGTAGAGGTTACTAAGGTAATTTTGAATTTCGAACCAGAGTTTCGGAAAGACTTTGGGAAATGTCACATGACCAATAAAACGCACTGATGACGAGGATTCGTATTTAAATCAGTATGATGACGTCATATCTGGCGTACTACCATTAGATTACCGATTGCTCAACGCCCAAAAACTGCATCTTTTCACAAAATTTAACCGCACACTTTATAAATACGATCGCAAAGGAAAATACATCTAATTGTACTAATCGTTTTTTTTTTTTTTTAACAAGAAATTTTGATTTACGGCCTAAAAACTAAAGAGCTGCCTTTAATGTCATGTACAATATTTCTTTTAAAACTCCTGGCATTAAAAAGAGTTAAGGTACATAAGACAAGCAAAGTTTCTTTTAACCCTTTAACACACAAAGTCGACTGTAAATGACCCCGAGGTAGCGGGCTTTTGAAAAATTGCAGGAAAAGGAGAAAATGCTGGTAACAGCATTTTCTCCTTTTTCTACGATGTTTTCTTCCCTTTCAAAGACAAATTTCACCTTTAGATACACATCTAATTTGTCGTCTTCAAATCCTTTCAGTTTGGACTGAGTTGAAATTTTGTCGTCTGATAAAGAGTTAAACAGCTAAATTTCTATGACGTCAACAGCTTCCGGGTAAAGGATATGATTATATATGACATTGATTAGATGCAATATCGTGCACAACCTTGCCTAAGTCTAGGGTGCAATGTCATTAAAAACACATAAACCTTACATGAAGTGCATGATTCTTTATGCTGTGGACGTGACATGCTCAATCCTTTTGCATTTATCATCAGTTTTCGTGCTCATAAAGACAGCAAACTGTCAACCCCAAACTCATGATTCTCTGTTATATTGCTTCTCGTGCATGAACTCTTCTTCAAACAGTGTTTTTTCTCACAAAATGCCTCCAAATACCACCTTGTTTTTGCGGATACGGTCTTAATAGTATATTATTATGATTATGGGAAAATTTGGTTTAAATTTCTTTCAATTTGCAACAGTTTAGATCTCTGTGGAAACTAGGTGCTTTCTTGCCATGGTTTCTAGTCTAACTTTGACTCCTTCATCTCTACAAACGAAAACATGGACTTTGCGGAAGGCATAGATCAAGACCACACTGCACAGAATGTACAATCTGATCTTGAATCTATATGATCAGCTTGTTTAGTCAAGCCTCGAAGAAAAGATCCTTCTGGGTATCAGTGGATTGTATTTCTAGCCATCGAAAGAGAAGAATTTCAAATATTTTTCGCTGACAGAGTTATGAAGAAATTTCACCATTTGAAAACTTCCGTACATCCCGGTCTAAAATTCATTCCATTATATAGACGGATTGTACCAAACAAGTCACCGCAAAAATTATGGATCCACAAAATGCATTTTGTCTAACAACCGTATGAATCATGAGGTAGAATGGTCCTTTGACATGCAGAAAATTGACTCACAGCAAAAGGTTTTGATCCCTGCGGACTGCGCAGGCTAACTTGGGTCGATACTTTTTGTAGATGCATTAAGCCCCTCTTTTCACAGGGCATGGCTCATACAGAATGTGTGCTACATAAATAGGAAAAGCCGTACTGTCTTACCCCCAAGACTATGCCCCGCCAGAAATATATTATCTCCTTGGAAACCTGCATGTGCGAGATCTGTCTTCGCCTTTGTAATGGCACCACCAAGTTGTAGGGGGTTGGGTGTAGTCAGTAAGAAATCTTTCAGTAAAGCTATCCACAAACGTCCGGGGAAAGCCTGTTGGATTGCCCGCGCTAATGTAACAGTGACAGGAGTTATAATGTTCGGATTATTCGAATATATTGGTTATTCCGTACTTGGTGCATGAATAGACATGTCTTAAATAAAACGTACAGTAGCAGTATGGATCTCTCATTAGAGCCGCACATTTTTTTTTTTTTTTTTTTGGGGGGGGGGAGGGGAATCTTTCGTTCATAATAACTATTATAAATAAAATCAATACAGATGAGGCATGCTCTGGCAAAATGCGGTTTAATACATCTCTTGTGATACATTATAACAAGGAACCCATAACATAATTATGGATCCATAAGATTCATTTTGTCTAACGACCAACTGAATCATGTGGTAGATTGGTTCTTTGACATGCAAAAACAATTACCAAAAGCAAAAAATTTTGACCATAGGTCAGCCTGCGCGGACTTCGCCGGCTGAGCTGGGTCGATTCTTTTCGCAAATGCATTGAGCCCCCTTTTGCCAGAGCATGGCTCATTCATTTTTTTTTTTTTTTTTAAGTTCTCTCTTCGTGCTTCTCATTTTTAAAATGATCGGTGTTTTCCCGATTGTCGTTTCGAACCAGACACAAATTTTAACCTTATCAAAGTAAACCCCATAAAAAAGCTTAACATAAACAATAGATAAAGACAGTCCATAGATAATATCAGTATGTACATGTACTTTTATATAACATTATTTTCATATAACCTGAAACTTGCTTTCACTAAAAAGAAAATGCCCCTGCCTATGTTCCACTTTCAGATTTTGTTTTGAACTTAGACTTTTTGGATTGTTTGACAAACTCATTTATGAACTTTTTTCTCCCCAAATAAACCAAACAGCTTACTGCTTAGATACTGCAAAAAAAGAACGGGTGAGTTTTTTTCCCCGCAGATACATTCGTAAATATTTGTCTATGTAATAAGGAAGTATACATAAAAAAAGAGCGAAAAAAATTAACACTTAGGCTTCCAAGCGCGACTGAAGGTCAAGACCAGACTGTACAAAACCTTCAGTCTCATCTTGGATTTACACTGTCCGAAAAGGAGATAGTTTTTCACCAAAATACCTTTGGAATAGCAAAATTTCGGTTTATACTATCGGCTTGAAAGTTTCCTTTAACGTAAATTTTGCCGTTAAATTCTTTCAGTGCCAAGTAAATAAAGTCGACCCCTTTCGACGGCTGAAAATACATTCCACTGAGTCTCAGGAGTTTTATCATATAGGCTTGATTAAACACGCGGATGGCATAGATCCAAGATCAGGCTGCACGTTCTGTGCAGTCTGATCTTGATCTATGCCGTCTGCAAAAGCCCATGGTTTCGCCTATACCGCCGAAAGGGTTAAGCGTTAAGCCCCGCGGCTTAGGATCGAAGTCAGAAAACAGCAATCTTACCTAGAGGTCTATATGCTGGACCATTTATGTCTGCCCCGGGGGTAATAATTAGGGCCACATCCAATGTCCCAGTTTTCCTCGAGTCCGGGGACAAGATATCCACCCCAACACCCAATGCGTCACTGAAAGTTGCCAGCACAATCAAACAGCACAGTGAAGACATCATGGTTAAATACTTCTTGATACTGGGGCAGACAGACTTTTATCTACGAACTCGGTTCAAATAGGTCAGTGATGTAACCTGTACAGAACCTGGGAAAAGTTCATGAAAGCAGTCCGATACTATTGGACAATCAAAGTGCCGACAGTACAAAGAGGTCGAACGGTCTTTTATCGCAACAATCAGAATCAGGGACCAAGGAGCAGGGTCCAGCAGGGCTTACGGTAGACCATTTTGTGGGTGGTCATCCGTCTTGCACTACCGGTCGATTACCGTACCAACAACCGACTATCTTTCTAGCAAGAAGATTAGCTTGGATAAAACTCACTAATTTGATATAATAATTCTATGTATTTACAAACTACATCTAGTAATCATAGAGTATGTTTACAACTAGTACAATGCAGTAGAGTAGATCAGGGCAGAGAAGAGTAGAGCAGAGCAATGTTTTAAAATCTGCATGATTTGTCTAAAAATGTTTCTGCAACAACCTGTCGATGATCTTTCTTTCATCATCATCATCATCATCAAAATCATTATCATAGTTATTATTGAAGCAATTTCAGGATTTACGTTATGGAAGTCTTCCTCTGATGATGTGTGCGCTTCCCTTCTTGATGGGGCCAAGTGCACCAACTA
This sequence comes from Tridacna gigas, assembly GCA_945859785.2. Taxonomy (NCBI): domain Eukaryota; kingdom Metazoa; phylum Mollusca; class Bivalvia; order Cardiida; family Cardiidae; genus Tridacna; species Tridacna gigas. The sequence continues at coordinate 35,132,330 of OX244038.2, read as the reverse complement.
CAATAGGCATACCCATGTTTCGTCTGCATTCCTCACATTATTATTATTATTATCAGCAGCAGCAGCAACAACATCAATACAATTTCGTTTCTGCACAGAATTATTTGTTGCCTTTCAAAAATACGAAGTTAAAGAACACACAGAAGAAACACTGTGCCTCTATACCGGACGAAAACAGTTTAGACATATTCATATTGCAGACGACAAAATACAAAGTTCGAATGAAGGTAGTTTTCTTTAAAAAGATAGAAAACATTGCGGCAAAAGGGAGGAAATAATGGCAACCAAAGTTTTCTCCTTTCAAACACGGGATAGTCAGTAAATGATTAAACGTAAAACACATTTTAAAACTGTCTTAAAACATTTAGGAAAATAGAGAAATATTAGTCAACAGCATTTGCTCTCTTTTTTTCAATATTTTTAAACAATTTCTTTTACAAACGAGCTAAAAAGTGCTCTAGTATGCCCACTATTGAACTATTATCAAATGATCCTAAGTTTTTACGACCCTAAGGATGATTGTTTTTTTTTTTGAAAATATTGTGGGAAATGGAAAAAATGCTGGTAAGAGCATTTTCTTTTTCCTCCGCAGTGTGTTCGTACCTGATAAAGACATATCCCGTCATTTAAGCCACATTTACCTTTGGCCTGCATTACGTTTTCAATCTGGATATGTTTCACACTTTATCGTCTGGTATAATTTTAACCCTTTTAGCACACAACCCCATGTTTTAACAATGGCAAGGTAAAAAGGCATTTAAATACAGTATAGGAAAAGGAGAAAATGCCGGTAACCAGCATTTTCTTCCTTTCCCACATTTTTTTCTGTTATTTCAAAGACAAAAATCACATAATATGAAGCTACATTGAAAATGTCGTCTGCAAATGCTTTCAATTTGGTCAAGTCTAGAATTTTGTCGTTTGGTAAATAGTTTCAAAAATAGGCTACACGTGGCCCTTCCATTCGGACGGATTACGTTTATAAGTGCACGTATACTTAGGGCGAAGAAATTAATAACTGTAAATATTAAAGATTCGTACGGGTTATTAAATATCAATTTTTTCCAAATTCTTGTACCGAATATCCTGTAAATTAAAAAAAAAAACACATACACACACACACACATGTGCACAAAAAACGTGATATCCAGCTTTGCATCCTAATTCAATATTAGCTAGGGACCAGCTGATATTTGCTTGCAATAACTGACTACGATGGGGGAAAAAATCTAATAAAAATGCAGTTCTTTTTTTTACTTAATCTCGCAAGGCAGACAACATCTCTAATTTTTTCCCCCGAACGGTCTAGATCAAGTTCACATCGATTCTTGAATCAAAAGGCCCTTCAGTTTTCTGTAATGCTGACCAATAGAGCAATGTGACGTTTAACAAATATAAGACAGTCCATTGTTGCATCTTCTTCAGTATTTTCAGCTATGTTCACAAACCAGTGCAAAATATAACTTTACACTCAATCTCGTGACATCAAATTTCAAGCCTCAGCACCACAAACTTCTTTATCATAAGAACCTGTATTTCATGACGTTATGTTACAAATCCCTACATAGAAAAGATTACAGACTGGAAACCTTTGATATATGTGGGACGGTCTTTGCAACTTGTACCGTATCACTTGCCCAATCTTCAGCGCGAGTGTTAATTCGATGTCTTGAAATTGCTTATCCGTGGTTAAATAATACAGGAAATACGTGAAAAATGAAGTACGCTCCGTGAAAAGGGCGGCTTAATGTATCTGCAGTACTTGTGTATTGGTGTCATAAATAGCTCCGTAAATAGGCCCAGAGATGCCCGCAGAATAAACAAGCCAACAATTTTATTATATATATTCATTCGGTAACAATACTAAATAGGTCAAAAACCCCTTTATACAGCTATGCCAAAAGAAAATAGCGGTAACTGGATTGACGTGTTCTATTAAATTGCGATTCTTTCAAGCCGGCAAACATACATATAGGGATTTGCTTGAGTTAGCCATTATCTTCCGCTAGGCGGCACGTCTCCATTACCTACTTTTCTGATTTGGGCTTTCTGGGTATAGAACCGGGCTACTTTTTTCAAGATGGCAATCGATGCAGTGTATTTTGAAATGAAATATAAGTTTATTCAAAACATCTTTAATTTGTAAGATTCACTCCTATAGAAACTGGTACAATTCATCCAGCTATGGTTAGCCAGCATACAACCTATGCACATTCATTTATAAACACAGCACCTATAGGCATGGGAAAAGCCCTAGCATAAGCAAAGCATGGCGGGGACATTTTTGTTGTTGTTTAAGTCTGTAAACAACTCTCCACAAGTACCGGTTTTCCCAAAATCTATATATAGAAACTGTATAGATTTGCAGTAAATAATGGTATTTTTTTAAAATTAATTCTCCCGTTTGAAATAATTACATTTTTCATGAAATTTTGAGAGAAAAAACAGGCTAGCTTTCTCCACAGACGAATTACATGTATTTATAGCCATTTTCTGCTTGCTACTTTTTAGCGGTTTGAGTTATGTACACCGCGTATTGATGTTTATCCTGTACAGAATAGTATTATGTGATAGCAGACAGACCAATCTTCGAAGAATATGACATGCACAGATGACGTGACTTGACCCCTGAGCATTGAACAAAGGCCAAACTGGAAGCAACTACAATGCCTACAGAACGTCATACGATGGCTCAAGATGACATTACAGATTATCCAATGCTTTTTCGGCATTGCTGAATGCGCTGGCTTTTGACCTACTTCTTGGCACTGATAAAGAATGAATAGATGATAATTTGCGATTGTTAAAAAATGTGCAAATGTTTATTCGGCGGGCACCTGCTGGCATATTTGCTTGCACATTTATGAAACTACTATTAACGAGCGTTGCTATCGCTAATCGATATCCCGAGGCCTTGATCCATACCACAGCAGACCAGACTCGTGTAGTACAGAATGATTCTTTTCTTGTGCTATTTGGAAATTTGATATTTTCATAAGCGTTCCCTAGGAACCCAATACTACTTTTCAACACAATGAAAAACTGTGAGGAAAAAGAGGCAATTGCTTGTGACGTTACTTTTCATTATATGTATTTTACTTCATTTTGAGCCACAAAAGAGTTTTCAATATCTATATTCCAGTATCTCTTATGCCGTCTATCTTTTTTAAAGATAGGTCTTGTTTTTTATCCATTTTTTTTTTTTTTACGATCAGGGAAGAAATTGAATAAACCTGTTATCATGTGACCATCTTTGCTCAATTGTGGGTTAGTGTGACGCCTGCATTAGCGCTCTGCCTTCGGAATATTTTTTCTGCTTGTCTACCTTATAGAATGTGTTAATGATTAAAATTATGCAGCACCGTGGCCTGTTTTGGGACACTGTGAACAAATACAATGTGAATTGTGTACGGTATGTCTACCGTCAATGGCATTTATTAATAACACATCAACAGACAACAAATACCTGTTTCATAATGTACCACATAATCCATTTCTTCGGTGCAACTTTGACCCTTGTCTAAATGAAAATACATATGTATTTTATGACCCTGAGGAAGGAGGTATCAGAACAAAAAGCGAGGAAAGGAAAACATGCTTATATAATGTATTGGTTATCAGTATTTTCTCTTTTTCTGATGATGTTGTCGACCCTTCTAGTGATAAACTCCATCATTTCAGCAAAATGGTTTAAAATGGACAGAGTCTGATATTTTGTCATCAGGTTAAACCTTATCTTGCTAAATAACTTCGATAAAAGCCCACATGTAGGTATTTCAAAATTATTTGGGCTGGGGAAATATCTCCTTATCGGACAGTGTAGATCAAAGATCAGACTGCACGTTCTGTGATCTACACTGTCCGCAAAACGTCCGCGAGTCGCGCCTAACAGGGTAAGGGTTAAGAATTTAAGCAAGGCCGACGTAATGAATGACATATCGAAGCTGTATTGAATGAATGTAATAATTGAGCCATGTTCTGCCAAAACAGAGCTTAATGCATTCCCATGATGCAATATACCAAGCAAGCCATCATATAACTTTGAAGCCATAAAATCTATTTTGTGCAACAACTGCCTGAATCCTGAGGTAGAATGGTCCTTGGACATATTAAAAGTTAACCAAAAGCAAAAACATTCGACACAGGTCAGTCTGCGCAGGCTGACCTGTATGGACATTTTGCTGAAGCAAAACACCACTTTTCACAGAGCATGGCTCATATGATTTTGTTGACTTTATTTTTGTTTAATTTTTTTCCTAAGAACGTGTGGTATTTGTGCAACCAAAAATATTATTCTTCTCGTTGCCCAACGTTCTCTTTCTCTCTCCAAGTATCATAAACAGTTCAGGGGTTGTATTCAATAACAATTCTAAATACTTTTCATTCCAAAAAAGCAATAGCCATTTGACTGACGGAGACTTTCTTTCTTGGTTAATCAGATAGCTTGTAGAAGAATTCAGAATTATATTCAAATTTAGAACCATATTCAAGCATAGCCTGGTTGGTAAACATGGCCAATGGAAAATGCCCAAAACATGGTGCTATAAACAGGTCGTTGGATGAAAGTGACGCTAAAACAACAATCTAAACGCATAACATATTACAAATGTATAACACAAACGTGGCACAATCCTGTTTAAGATACATGTTTTTTTTTCACTGTTTCACTTGTAATGATTTTAAAAATGTCTACGGTTATCAAGTATTGTACGATATATATATATATAAAAAAATGTCAGTGTACTTTTACAGGCAGTCTATAAGAAATATATATCTGTTGTTTTCAATTGACTTGTGTCGCCCGTGTTTAGGCAAAAACAATAACATACCTCGAAAACGACATCTAACAATACTAAAGCACTGCCAAGAATTTTGATCCAAATATTTTATCGCTGAACCATGTTCTTTCTGTTGAAATAAAAATGAGCCATTCTCTGTGAAGAAAGGGGGCTTCTGCAAATAGTATCGACCCATGTTAGCCTGCACTCGACCCGCAGGGTGACATGGGTCGAAACTTTTCGCTATTTGTAAATTTTCTGCATGGCAAAGGACCATTCTACCTCAGGATTCAGTCGATTGTTATACAAAATGGATTTTATGAATCCATAATTATTCAGTGACCACCCTCGTTAACCCTGGTGTGAAGTATTACCATTCAACATGAATGTAGTTTACGGAATACATTGGAACTGGGTCAACGAGGATGTTCAATGACTTGCTTGGTACCAAACATCCTGGAGATGCATTAGGCCCCTTTTCCCAGAGCGTGGCTTAAATGCATTTTATCATCCGCGTCGTTTACTTTTGGTCATTATTGTGCCATAAAAAATCACAAATCTATTGGCACTTCGTAAAGCATAGTGCTTCAGGAAACTAGTGTTTGACCCCTACACTATGGAACTGTGCATAGTACCGGAGGAATTTCAACCATCCTGTAGGATCCATTTATTGGTTTAACCCTTTACCACATTATGCCGACTTTTAACAACCTTGAGAAAGAAAACTTTTGAAAAAGTTCTGGGAAAAGGAGAAAATGCTGGTAACCAGCATCTTCCCCCTTTCCCACAACGTTTTCTATCCTATCAAAGACTACTTCCTCAATTTTAACACATTTAGTTTGGCGTCTGCATATGCTTTGGGTTTGGACAGGTCTATGGATTTTGAAAACACCGTGAGAAAAGGGGAAAATGCTGGTTACTAGAGTGTCTTCCCTTTGAAAGACAAAGCCCACATTTTGAGTCACGTTTATTTTGTTATCTGAAAATGCGTCCAATTTGGACAAGTCTAAAATTTTGTCGTCTAGTAAAGAATAATGGACTTATTTTGAATAAAAAAAAGCGCAAAAAAACTAGATTGCAAGTACGCCATGGATCGATACGCTGATTTTCGTCTACTCTTTTTTTGAACTCTTCAGATAAATAGATGAATAGATCTAGATAAATAAATAAATAAATAGATAAATAAAATAAATAAATAAATAAACTGAACGATTGCAAACTCTTATCTATCATGATCTATGTTAAGACTGTGATCGCTTCGTTGATTCAGCCATGACGACCAGCTTTGTATTTATTGACATCTGACAAAAATGTCGTTTGGTATTTCGAATGTGCTCATCTCAATAGCCGCGTGACCCTGTCTCTGTTTAACCCTTTTCGAAACAACACAATTTTTGATACATTCATACCGAAGGCATTTGCAGACGACAATTTAAATGTGGCTCAAATGATATACTTGTAATTTGTCTTAGAAAGTGTAGAAAAGATTTTGGGAAAAGAAGAAAATGCTGGCTACCACCATTTTCTCCTTTTCCCATAATGTTTGCAAAAGCCTTCTACCCCAGGTTGGTTATAATTCGAGATTGTGTCGTAAAGGGTTAAACTTTGACCAAACAATCTAGAGTTTCATCTATCCCAAGAAAAAGGTTTTTTAAAGTATTGTGGGAAAAGGAGAAAATGCTTGTAACCCAGCATTTTTTTCCTTTTTCCCCAACGTTTTCTAACCTACCATAGACGAATTCCAGCATTTTAATCCGCGTTTGATTTGTCGTCTGCTAATGCTCTCAAATTGGACAAGTCTAAAATGTTGACGTCTGGTAAATAGTTAACCTCTAGGAGAAAACGAACAATTAACCCTTTACCAGACGACAAAATTTTAGCCTTGTCCAAATTGAAAGCATTTGCAGACGACAATTTCAGTGTGGCTCAAATGGTGCAATTTTTATTTGATAGGATAGAAAACATTGTGGGAAAAGGAGAAAATGCTGGTTACCAGCATTTTCTCCTTTTCCCACAATGTTTTCAAAAGACCTCTTTCCCAGGGGCGTTAAAAGGCGTCATTGTGCAGTATAGGGTTAAGGGATTTCATAACTTTGAAAGAAAATATGATTAAGATACGAGCACATTTTCTCCTTGATCAAGTAGACAGAAGCCATGTAGATTAATGAGCCACGCTCTGTGTAAAGGGGGCTTAATGCATCTGCGAAAAGTATTGACTCAGGTCAGCCTGCGCAGTTCGCGCAGGCTGACCTGAGCAGAAACTTTTCGCTATTGGTCAATTTTCTGTATCTCAAAAGACCAGTATACAATGATTAAGTCGGTTGTTAAGGAAAGTAGCTATTATGGATCCATAATTATGTTATGGCTTGATTGGAATCATGGGTCACGGAGATGCATTAAGCCCCCTTTTGCCAGAGCTTGGCTCATTTGTATATTGAAAGTAGTCTCACTAGTAAAGTATGCGTATCTGGAAGGCCAGAATCCGTTTATTTAATGATGACATTTTTTTAGGGGAGGGGGGGGAGAGGAAGGGGTGGAAAGGGGAAGAGACATGGTGTTTCTGGAAGACCCTCCTATGTATAAGATTTTTTGGGGTAGGAGGGGGGGGGGGAAGGAGAAAAGGGGGTGTTAGCTCTAAGTTAATTATACGTAAGAAGAATATGAAATGAGAAAAACGATGTTTGAATTCACATTGTAACAGAGGAATGTCATAGTTGAAATTGATATAGTTTTTCTTTTGAAAACTAATTTTCTGCCTGACGCTAAAACCTACATGCTTTTTATTTATCCACAATCTGAGCCACATTTAACGTGTCGTCTGCAAATGCTTGGACTTGGACAAGTCCAAAGTTTTTTCGTATAGGAAAGAGTTAGATACATAGAATATGTTTTTAAAAAAAAGATATTTTTTACGGATAAAATCTATATTTCTTTCATTGAAACAAAGAGTGATAATGTCTTTTGGCAACTTACTCTTTTGCGAAAGTCAAAAATTGATATCACTGAATTTAACGGTTACGCTGTCGTTTCCATCTATGCTATCTTTTTTTTCGCAGAATGTTGCATTTTTATTTTTCATAGATGCAACTTTCAGTCGACTTACACGTAACTGAACCGATACAACTTACTAGCAACTCGACAAAAATAACTTATCCAGTAACTTGATAATGTACACATTACTAGTAACAGCACAAATACGACTTTTGGGTAACTGGACGAAAATAACTGAAAAATAACTTAAAAATAACTTACCCAGTTACTAGACAAGTACCACCTACCAGTAACCAGACAAGTACGACTTACTAGTAACTGGACAAACTCGACTTTCCAGTGACTGGACAAATACAAATTATCGGTAAGAGGACAGAAATAAGTTAACCAGTAACTGGACAAATGCGACTTATCGGTAAGAGGACAGAAATAACTTAACCAGTAACTGGACAAATACGACTTCAATGATCGGTAAGAGGATAGAAATAACTTAACCAGTAACTGAACAAATACAACTTGTCGGTAGAAGGACAGAAATAACTTAACCAGTAACTGAACAAATACGACATGTCGGTAAGAGGATAGAAATAACTTAACCAGTAACTGGACAAATACGACTTATCGGTAGGAGGACAGAAATAACTTAACCAGTAACTGGACAAATACGACTTATCGGTAAGAGGACAGAAATAACTTAACCAGTAACTGGACAAATACGACTTATCGGTAGGAGGACAGAAATAACTTAACCAGTAACTGAACAAATACAACTTGTCGGTAGGAGGACAGAAATAACTTAACCAGTAACTGAACAAATACGACATGTCGGTAGGAGGACAGAAATAACTTAACCAGTAACTGAACAAATACAACTTGTCGGTAGGAGGACAGAAATAACTTAACCAGTAACTGAACAAATACAACTTGTCGGTAGGAGGACAGAAATAACTTAACCAGTAACTGAACAAACACAACTTGTCGGTAGGAGGACAGAAATAACTTAACCAGTAACTGGACAAATACAACTTGTCGGTAAGAGGACAGAAATAACTTAGACAGTAACTGGACAAACACAACTTGTCGGTAGGAGGACAGAAATAACTTAACCAGTAACTGAACAAATACAACTTGTCGGTAGGAGGACAGAAATAACTTAAACAGTAACTGAACAAATACGACATGTCGGTAGGAGGACAGAAATAACTTAACCAGTAACTGAACAAATACGACATGTCGGTAGGAGGACAGAAATAACTTAACCAGTAACTGAAGAAATACAACTTGTCGGTAGGAGGACAGAAATAACTTAACCAGTAACTGAAGAAATACAACCTGTCGGTAGGAGGACAGAAATAACAGTAACTGGACAAATACAACTTACCAGTACCAGGAAAAATACGACTTCCGACCTACTGCATTCTTTTCTCTCAAATATATCTCTGTTGTACCACTTCTACTCTGTCCAGAATGGAAATGGCGCTTTCTGCAAAGGATATATAGTTTTTTTGTGTCAAATAATACCCCATGTTTATCTTACAGCAGCATATTGTTGGCAACATTTGGCGATTTCCCATTTTCCCATAATGTTCTTCACCCTTCACTGTACAATCCCGGTTATAACGTCCATGAGACAAAAAAGCATTTGAAAACATTGTGCGAAGAGTTAAAATCGTTCTTCCTCATGGCATTTAAAACTCGGAATTGTATGGTAAAGGATTAGTACAATCTGATAGCAAAAAAAAAAGAGAAAAAAAAAAAAAAATTCAATCTCACCATTAAAGCGCCTTTCACAACTATAATTTTTATGGCCGGTGTAGATCATGGTCAGACTGCACAAAAGCTGCAGTCTGATTTTTGATCTACATTGTCCGTTTAATTAACTGTAACACTATGCAGAACAGCAACCTTTAAACTGCTTTTTATTTCAGTCTTACTTCTAGACTAAAAACGTACAGAAAGTTTATTCGGCGCTTTAACCCTTTACGTAATAACCCATGTTTTAACGACTCTTCAGAAAAAGACTTTAGAAAACGTTGTGGGAAAAGGAGAAAATGCTGGTAACCAGCATTTTCTCCTTTTCCCACAATGTTTTCCACACTTTCCAAGACAAATATCAACATTTTAGCCCCATTTAATATGTCATCTTCCACATCTTTCAATTTGGACAAGTCTGAAATTTTGTCGTCTGGTAAAGAGTTGGGGCTGAATCTCACATCGTGACATCAAGTCGTTCACACTGACTGACTTTCTGTATCTATAAAAACCGATGATCATTCCCCGAAATCGATCATCTGCAATGTATTTCAAGCTAAATTATCATCTAGATTCGCAATACCACACATGTGACGAATTGCAGCAAAATATTTGAATTTAAAAGTAATACGTTCTTTACCCTGTCAGAAATCTGAATCTGCAAATACAGTTTCATAGTAATTTTTCATTCATAAAAAGAACAATTTGCTTGTTATTTACAGAGAGAGAGAGAGAGAGAGAGACAGACAGACAGACAGACAGACAGACAGACAGTTAAAAAGTGTTACCGTACATTTGCTATAAACCCTCTTCCAAACAGTCCCGACCTTTTATAATCCATAGGAAGAAGGCTGTTGAAAACATTGTGAGAAAAGAAACTGCTGGTTACCAGCATTTTCCCTTTTTCCTGCAATATTTTCTAATCTATGAAAGGAGAATTTCATATTTTGTTTTAGATTTATCGTCTGTAAATGCTTAGAATTTGGACAAGGCTAAAATTCTGTCGTTTGGTTCAGAGCATGGTTCGTAATCCAAGGGTGCTGGGTTCGATTCGTCTCCGATTCAAGTTGGAGTATCCTTGGACAAGAAACTTGAGAGCGCATGCCCAATATTGGTGAAACCCAGCAAACAAACATATAAGTTAGCAGACTAAAATACAGTTGAGACCGTTGTGAAACCTCATTTATTCAATCATCTTTAATTCTTTTCCAGACAACAAATTTTTGGGCATGACCAAATTCAAAGCGTTGGCAGACGACAAATTAGATTTGGTTCAAATAGTTGAAATTGTTCTAGAAATTGAAGAAAACATTGTGGAAAAAAGGAGAAAATGCTGGTTACCAGCATTTTCTCCTTTTTCCAAAATGTTTTCAAAAGCCCTTTGTCCTCAAGGTTATTAAAAGTCGGGATGGTGGCTAACGGGGGTAATTCTGCCAGTGTGAAATAACATAATGAATGGCGGGGATTTGCTGATATAAAAAAAAAACAGGTTTGCCCATCAAACAAAAATTAGTCTTTGGCGAAATGTATGGGGAAAGCTCGATGTGTCACCGGATAGTAAATATTCTACCTTTGTTTCTTTCTTTTATTTTCTTTACAGATACATCTTTACTCGTTTTCAGCCAGTTTTTAGCCCATTTCATATTCATTGTATGAAACTATAACCATTCATGTATTTTCATGCTAACTGTTGTACGGCTGCAAGGTTGCACAGATTACGATGGATAGAAAATGTATTTCTTTTTTTGGGCAGCCTTCAAAGAAATCACGGTTGTCGTTTCCGGTTTTAAATGAGGACAGATCTCTTGAGTTTCTCTATCCTTACACTACATATATTGGTAGCCTATCTATGTTTACACAGCTGACAAAATTCCGAGCCATTCTACATGCTTTCAATTCTCAACAGCGTTTTTTGCTTACTGGCTGTAGGATGTATCTTTGAACGTCTGTAAGTAATCTCTATGCATCACGTTGTTCAGTGTATTGTATGTGCAACTTACAATGCACTGTTAACAAGTCATAATAAAATACATTCTGTTCTGTTTACATTCTTTATAGACAACACAACTTGCGCCAGCTTCTTTCTAATCCTTGTAAAGTTTGACTCTTTCCCTATCAATGATGATTGAACTCTTTATCACACGACAACAGGTAAGATCTGTCTACATTAAAAGCATTTGCAGACTATAAATAAAGTATGGCTCAAATGATGGGATTTGTCTCTAAACGGGTTGAAAACAGTGCGGGGAAAAAAGAGGAGAAAATGCTTGTTACCAGCATTTCCATGATGTTTACAAAAGCCGTTTGTCAAGGGTCGTTGAAATTGAGAACCGATTTACAGAAACTGCAGCCAGATCTTGGGTATAAACCGTCTGCTACTTAATGTTTTTTTTTTTATTTTCTATTTTCTATTACAACATGCATGATCATGTTCAACTGTGAATAAATCTACTCCAGACCTCGAAATGTCAAATTCATGTGTTATGCAGGAATGGGATTTGTTTAGCAAAGAACAAACAAACATTTGCATTATTTGCATATCAACAGCAATGCTGTCCTAGCAAAAACAAACATGTAATTGATCGGCGCTCTAAGAAAAGGGGGCTTAATGCATCTGGGGGAAAGTATCGGCCCAGGTTAGCCTGCGCAGTCCGCGCAGGCTGACTTGGACCGAAACTTTTCGCAGTTGGACGGTTGTTAAAAAAAAAGTACTATTATTGTTCCATAATTATGTAATGGCTTGATTAGAACAATGCATCACGGAGATGCATTAAGCCTCCCCCCCCCCCCTTTGCATACCATGGCTCCTATAATTGATCGGAGCTTTGAGAAAACGAGGTATAAAATTTGCATCTTCGTATTGAATTATACCAAGCAAGTCGTTGCAAAAAATGGATTCGTTTTGTCTGAAAGTATTATTGTATTCAAATACTATATGCCCAGAATTAACATTACGGTTATATTCAATTAGATATTGCAGTTTTTTTTTTTTATATTTGAGCCGCGCTCTGGGAAAAAGTGTTAAATACATCTCTGTGATACACTGTAACAAGCAAGTCATCACATAATTATGGATTCATAGAATCCATGATGTCTAACAATCGATTGAAGTATGAGGTAGAATAGTCCTTTGACAAGCTGAAAATTGACCAAAAGCAAAAAAATGTCGGCCCAGGTCAGCCTGCGCGGACTGCGCAGGTTGATCTGAATCGATACTTTGGCAAATCCATTAAACCCCCTTTACATAGAGCATGGCTCACATGATTGATTCAGAGCCTCTCAGTACTTTAGAGAAGTGTATACATGTATTGTAGAGATTTAGAATATGTCCAAATCCAAAACATCTCCAAAAAATGCAGGTTACAAGCATTTTCCTAGCCAACAATGTTTTAAAAAGCCCCCTTTTTATCGGATCGTTTAAACACTGGCTTGTTTGGTAAATGTTAAAAGAATGTAGATTCCTAGATTAACGTGTGAAGCAACATAATGTGGCATTAAAAACAAAATTACACAAAAAAAGTAATCAACCAAGCTAACGTCAGAGAACATGCGTTAAAACATTGTTATCGCCCCAAGATATACTAGTGCCTATCCTGGCGCATCCCCCGGATGTACACAAGTTTACTTAGTTCTTAGGGTCCGTTTTCACCAACCATTTCAAGTTCTGTTACTTTCAGATTTGAAAAAAAAGTAACGCAATTTTTCCTTGGTCTTTGACCTTTGGCTTTGTTTTCCTTTGAAAATTAGAAAATCTTTGAAAGATAGAATTCTGCACAATACAATTCGGGATGGTTGGTGAATCCAGGCGCTTCTGTCTAGAGGATAAAGATAATAAATATGTGGTAAAGTCTAGAAACGTCATTGCATTAACTCTTTCTCTGCCTTTGGGCACATATGTAGCCTTTTCAGTCGCCGTATATCAAGACCCGACTGCAAAGAACGCGCAGTCTGATCTTTGATCGCAACTGCCCGTTACTTGAGCCTTATCTTTGACCAAAAAGGCTTCTTCAGTCGCAAAGTAATTGTGTATGTGTTTTTTTTTATCTGGACTTAAGTTGAATTTCTTTATGTGTTAGGGAAAAAGGTAAAAAAAGCTACAGTGATAGACGTTGTTGCCAAAAATATTTCATAACAACTTTTTAACTCTTTACCAAATAAACCCGTGTTTTACCCACCCTGAAGAAAAAAATGTTTTTGAAAACACTGTGAGAAAAAGGAGAAAATACTGGTAACCAGCATTTTATAATTTTCGCATAATTTTTTCTACGCTATGAAAAACAATTACCATCGTTCGATCCCCATTAAATTTGTCGTCTGCAAATGCTTTGAATTTAGGAGAGTTTAAACTTTGTCGTCTTGTAAAGCGTCTGACTAATGAAACTTCACGAAAGTCATTGCCATCGGCAAGAATAAAGCATTAAGCAAGTTCAATACGCATGCCCATCAGAGTTTTGCGCATGCGTAGAGTTTTTCCTCACGTTTCATACACACATGGATTAAATTGACAGTAAAGGATAATAATAAGATTTAACTCAAACGGTGATATTTAAAAAAAACAACATTTGAAAATCAATTATTTGGAAGAGAGCGAGACAGTTGAACTACGGTGAGTGTTAAATTTGCAAATTTAAATAAGAGGAATAATGACCGGGTTTACTTCATATATTATTCTGTCTGAGCATCCCAGTTTGAACAGATGACAAAAATTTAGAGCTGTCCAACATGAGAGCATTAGCAGACGACATATTCGTTGTGCCCAGAATACTGGAATTGGTTTTTGAAAGGGTGCAACAGTGTGGGAAAAAATGAAATGATGGTTACCATCATTTTCCCAAGTTCCCACAATGTTTTATAAAGCCAGAGTTTGTCAAGTAACGGTGTAATGTGGTTAAAATTGAAAATAACGAACAGTAGAATTGGCAATAGATCTTCTTATTTAGATACAATTTGAAAATTGGTTGGCTACATTTTGGGTATATTTAGTTTCTTCCACAATGCCTCGTACATTGTGCAAAAAGAAACCAATATTAAAGCGGTTTATACATATAAATACCATAAATTAGATTGTTCATTCACCCGTCTTAACTAAATTATACGACACGTATAGCTTCCTGATAAATGAATGAATGAATGAATGAACAACAACAAAAAATAAATAAACATATAAATAAATATAATAAATGAAATAAATAAATAAATCCTGACACTCTAGTTTCAGATCAATTAGGTACGACTCGATATCTTACAATGTATCATATAGATTCATCCAAGATCTGGATGTAAGTTTGAGTAGTCTGATCCTCATCTGCTGTGTTGAAACAAGCAAGCAACATTAACCCTTGTGCCATGACGGTTAAAAGAAAATTTAATACATTCGTATGATTTTTTGATAAGGAATACAAAACATTTATTTTTCTTTCGTTCGGTTATTTTTTTATGTTCGGCGGAGATAGGATCAAAGCAGTTTATATTGACACACGTTGAAAACAAGAAATATCTTTAAAAATAAGATAGACGGTGTAAGCAGATACTAGAATATGAATATTGAAACTCTTTTGTGGCTCAATATGAAGTAAAATAATGAAAAGTAATCTTACGAGCAACAGCCTCTTTTTCCTCACTGTTTTTCATTTTGTTGAAAAGTAGTATTGGGTTATTTTGTAACGCTTATGAAAATATCAAAATTCCAAATAGCACAAGAAAAGAACCATTCTCTACTACGTTATTTTTTAAGGTATGAATCAAGACCTGGGGTTTTCGATTTGTGAATAGTGGTTTCATCAATGTGTAAGCAAATATGCCAGGTGCGGGCCGCCGAGTAAACATGTGCAAATTTTTTAGCAATCGTAAATTACTATCTATTCATTCTTCATCAGTACCAAGAAGTAGGTCAAAAGCCAGCGCATTCAGCTACGCCGAAAGAAAAAAAATGCATAATCTTAAAATTTGCACTTTTTTTTTTGTTTCATCTTTTACTTTCTTTTGTCAAGATGTAAGATACCAGAAATCTTTCCAGTAAGAACAGAATAGAATATTTTAGTGTCAACTTGAACACATTAGGTTCATCGTCAAGTTAACACAGATTCAATTATACACGAGAATGGACATAGATAAGTCAATAATCATCTTGAACCAAGACAACATATTTCACTGAGTGATGTGGTAACACATTGTACAAAAACAAGTGCAAGATGAAGCAGGTTTTTTTTTTGCATGTATATCGAAATAAATAGTGAATAATGAGAATGGATCGGTCTTGTACATGTTGAAATCATTTGCAGACACGACAAAGTAGTAGTATTTTCATTAAAAAGGATAGAAAACATCCCACAATGTTTTCAAAAGTGATTTTCATTTTTTTTTAACACGGGATTGTCTCGGATAAAGCGCTTCTTAAAAAACGATTTTAAAAGAAGCGCGTGGTCTGCACATGTGGTTACAAACGAAAGATGGATGGGAAATTATCGAATGTCAGCGTTCACTATCATTATCTCTATCGTGACGTCGACCTACGACACCTTCTCCGTCCGTCCGTTCGCCCGCCCGTCCGTCCGTCTCCTTCTCTCTCCCTCTCCAAGAATTTTTCGGGCCCTGGATTAGCCAAATGATGAATGAGATTGAAACAAGATTCATTTCTCTGTCATCGCTACACGCCATTTCTTCTTTGTGTATGAGAGAGAGATGGACATATGCTTTGTTGTATACATCATGTGATTTTGACTATGTAGGCTTGTCTGATAAAATATCTGTTGTGTTTTATGTGCTTGGAAGCAGCCAGTGGCTGGGGAAGATTGATGTGTGCTTTGACGCATCTGAATTACTTTTATGAGATGCTTTTATCACAGAACTGTCTGTCTGTCTGTCTGTCTGTCTCTCTCTCTCTAATGATAACAACACACACTCTAACACTCTCCAACCCCTCCCTATGACACATAGGCAGATAAAATAGAGAAAGAAAACTACGTATTACCTATTTGAACACTTAAACTTGTTTACAAATCCTGAATTTCAACCAACCTGTTACTTGATTCAGCTTGATCAACAACAAAGAGCAAAACATTACTGAACACATCTGTATAAGGACAGTTTCCTTCCGTTGATTTGATATTAACTCTACCAAACGACAAAATTTTAGACTCACCAAGTTGAGAGCATTTGCAGACGACAAAATAAAGGTAGCTCAAGTGATGATTTCTGTTGTTGATAGGGTAGAAAACATTGTGGGGAAGAGGAGAAAATGCTGGAAACCAGCATTTCCTTCTTTCCCAACAATGTTTTCATTTGCCTACCTTTCTTTGGGGTTGTTAAAACTCGTGATTGTGTAATAAACAGTTAACTATGATTACAAAAAAAAAAATAAACAAATACACGAAATATCTTTTTAAAAAAGATGGATACGTAAGAGATACAAGAATATAAATATTTGCACTCTTTTGTAGTTCAACATGAAAAGATATAATGACAGGTAACCATGCCCGCAATCGCTGTAAAATAGGCCTGCCGGGGACCGCAGAATAAAAGTGTCCACATTTTTGACCGATCGCAAATTTCTATTTATTCATTCGAAAATATCAGTATCAAAAAGTAGGTCAAAAGCCTGCGCATTCAGCTGCGCCGAAAAAAAGTAGCTCGAATCAAGGGAAATTTAGCATTACCACTGGCAAGTAGAAGTTGTGACACCGGGAAAACTGCGCAAACCTTCCTTGGATGACTTCTAATGAAGTGTGTATCTTCAAGCTCGAATTAACCTTTAGACCGCTAAGCGCTACTCAAGGACCTTTTGCGGACAATGTAGATCAAGATCAGGCTGCACAGAACGTGCAGTCAGATCTTGGATCTACAATGTTCGATAAAGAGTTATTTTCCCCCAAAAATTACTTTGAAATAGCAACATTTTGGCTTTTTATATTCGGGTAAGATTTCATGTCACTGATTTAGCAGGTTAAGAATTAAACCTGTGCATAATTAAGTAACACATGTTTGCCGACACAGACGCAATCTGTTGAAGAATGTATCTCTTCTTCATAAATCCTTGATGTTTACAATATGTGGTGCAGTTTTTTTTTTTTTGTTGTGTTGCATTGTTGTATCCATATAGCATCAGTTTACGATTTGCTTTGTAAGATACCCTTGCGGAAGTTAAACTATATACAAAACTCTTTTCGTGCTCAACTTAGCTGAGTATGAAATTTCGAAGTTGCACAAATGTAATTTAAAAAACCTTTGTTTCTGCCTATTAAATAAAAGCCTTCATTTCAAAGTTTCATACTGTACCAAGCATAAAAAAATGAGACTTTGAGTTTAAAGTTTGAGCACAAACTTAGAGGAGCATGGACTGAAGTTTTATGAGCACGGGCACGGGCCCGGGACCGCTGGCAGAATCTGATAAAATTAGATTTTTTTTTCGTTGTTGTAAAGGCCATTTTTCACAAGATATAGGCTCTTTCGTTGAATGTCTAGGAACAATGACAGGCACATAATGGTCAAGCAGTGATGCATCCAGAAACTTCAAATTGTGGGGCACATGCCCCCCCCCCCCCCCCATTTCTAACAAAAAGTGGACACTCTGATCTGAAAAGAGGGCACTTGATTTTTCAGAGAAAATAAAAAGAATAGTTGATTAGATAAAGGATTGCTACAATAAACGTAAGGCATGCATCTTTTCTCATGCATCCTACAATGATACAACCCATACAAACAGATAAATAACTGAAATGTCTTGTACTCACTACAGCTTAGGCCATCACTATCATAAGTTTTCAGGGAATCCGAATATATATACCGTATTGATATAGGGGGTTATTTTTACTGTGAAAGCATACGAATTTAGGGAAAAAATAAGATTTCATTTTTTATATTTTCTTTTTACATATTCAAAGTTTCAGTAAGAATTTAGCTCGTTAAAATTTCTCAGCAGTAAAATCTACAAACAAGGTTCTCACCCCCCCCCCCCCTTCTAATTTGCAGGTTGTTTCATAAAACAAGAAAAGTTTTTTTGTCCTCATTATAAGACAGAGATTTTAGGTTTCACTTATTGTTTTATACCGAGATTTTGGCCCGAGATTTCATGTAAATACACAGTTAAAATTCATTATTAAAGATGAAAAGACAGGTTGAAGTGTCTCTAATCGGACGACGTCAAACTGACCTATTTTGTGTCATGCGTTTTTGCGTTTTTTTTTCAGCGATCTTTTTTTTTTATGTCAGTTAATTTTTGGAGAAATATTACTGCATGATTTCACACGAATTTGTCGATTAGGATAGTAGGTAACTTAAAACCTGTCATTTTACACTAGATAACGCCTTTATTATATGATGACTTGCCAGCTTGTCCGGGCAATATTTACGAAACGTGTCTGGGTCGTAAAAAAAGTAAAAATTGGCAGCGCCTAAAAAAGCCGTTATACGGTATAATATTATGCATACAGAGTTCACCTCACTTATCAAAGATTTGTAACTAATGATATTGTCTGTAAATTTCAAATTGTTCTATATTCCCAAAAAATAAGAGTATCTGCCACCATTTCCGTCGATGATTCGCGACATTTGACAACTAACATATGTATCCAATCAAATCCATGGGATTTTTGCACCATTCTAATTTATGATGTCATCGAATAAAGTAATTGGAAAATTCCAGGGAAATCCGGTGACCTCTTTACAAGTAAGAGTCGTTTCCCTTACACTAGCAATATCGTAGTCTATAAACGGAATAGCTTTTGAGAATGTGTTGGAATTTTTTACACCGCGCACCGTGCGTTTAATAATGCGCAAATTACAGTAAAAATGCGGCATTTTGCTCGCATAGTTTTAAGATTTTTGGGGTATTCTCGGAAATAAAGGGGCAATGCCACAATTCCGCACGCTGGATGCATCACTGGTCAAGTTTCGAAAGGCATTTCCAGTTAGATGTCTTTGAAATACATGAGCCATGTTCTGTTAAAAGGGAGCTTAATGCATCTTCAAACGGTATCGACCAAGGTCAGTTTGCGCAATTCGTGCAGGCTAACCTGGGTCGAAACATTTTGCTACTAGTCACTTTTCTGCGTGTCAAAAGGACAGGTGTTCCTCATGATACAGTAGGTTGTTAGACAAAGTAGGTTTTACGGAGTCATGAATACGTGATCTCTTGCTTGGTATAATGTTTCACGGAGATATGCATTAAATTCTCTTTGGTCACAGTATGGCTCACATGTATCTGCAATAAGGAATGATATCATGACCGCGGTAAAAATTACCCCAGCAATATTCCACCCTAGTTCTAGAGTTATGCCTGAGATACCTATAAAGTTTACCTCACCATATTTTCACCCTGGCACTAGAGTTCTACTTGAGACACATATAAAAGTTAGACCACCTCTATTTCTCCCTGATACTAGAGTTCTACCCGAGAAACCTATAACGTTTACCCCACCACTATTTCAGCCTGATACTAGAATTCTACCTTAGAGACTTATAAAGTCTACCCAACCACTATTTCAGCTTGACACTAGAATTCAACCTGAGACACATAAAAAGATTACATCAACACTATTTCATCCGAAAACTAGAGTTCTACCTAAGACGCACATACAGTTTACTCTACCACTATTTAACTCTTTACCACACAATCCCGAGTTTTAACGACCCTGAGGAAGAAGCCTTTTGAAAACATTGAGGGAAAAGGAGAAAATGCTAGTAACCAGCATTTTTTTCTTTTACCACAATATTTTCTACCCTATCAAAGCCAAAACACAGCACCAGAGCTACATTTATTTTGTCGTCTACAAATACTTTCATTTTGGTCGAGTACAAAAATTGTCGTTTGGTAAAGAGTTAAGTCTGATACATGAATTCTACTTGAAACACCCACAGTTTACCCCACCACATTTTCTGCCTGATACTATAGTTCTACTAGAGACACCCGTAAGGTTTATTCCACCATTTTTCCACCCTGACACTAGAGTTCTACCTGAGACACCTATAAAGTTTACTACACCTTTATTTCACCCTGATACTACAGTTCTACCAGAGACACCCATAAAGTTTACTCCACCACAATTTCATCCTGATACTACCTGAGACACCTATACAAGTTACCCCACCACATTTTCACCCTGACACCTATAAAGTTTATCCCTACACTATTTAACCTCATACACTAGATCTACCTGAGACACATATAAAGTTTACCTCACCATTTTTTCACCCTAACACTAGATTTTAACCTGAGTCACCTGTAGATTTTAACCCAGCACTATTACACCCCGTGACTAAAGTTCTACCTGAGATACCTATAAAGTTTACCCCGCCGCTATTTCACCTAGGAAGCTATAAAATTTTCCCTACCTCTATTTCTCCCTGATTCTAGATTTCTACCTGAGACAAATGTAAATTAGCCTGAGGATGAATACAACATCCTTCTATAGTCAAGATATCACAAACATTGTATGGACGGAGGCTGTCATAGTAGGCTATTCTTGTGTGCAAATGAGTGTGCAATAAAAAAAAAACCTATGACTTACCTAAGTTTTTAAACAGTTTCTTTTTTCAACCAGATCAAAGATATTTGAAGAATTCTAATCGAATTAAAGGTTTTAAAAGTTCAAAAGGTTCCCATAGGGAGCTTGTGAGACACAGCCGTGTACAGCATACTTCATATATCACGCTGGAAATCATAGGCTCGCAATGCTAAGGGTCGGGACAACTTTTTGAGATTTATTTCAATATGCGAAAAAATATCCTTGGTAAAGGAGCGAACCAAAATTAGTCCAAAACCGTTGAATAACAAAAATGAAAATGGTTCAAAATTTTGGGCACTAAAACAGGCCCTCCGATTATAGGCGAAGGGGGGGGGGGGTCGCTCCTGGGGCTCACTTCTCCAATGCCCATGGATAGCCACGTAGATTTTTTCGACGTAACTGAATGTGCTGGCTTTTGACCTACTTTTTGGTACCGATAAAAAATGAATAAATGGAAATTTGTGATTGGTAAAAAATGTAGACAGGTTTATTCTAAGGACCCCCTGCCCATTTGCAGGCAAATTTACGCCATCTACCTTTTTTCAAAGATATTTATTGTTTCAGTTTCATCGCAAAACTTATTTCAACTCCCACGAAAATACAATTGATTTACAAGCAGTTTTCATCTAATGGATGGCCTCAAGACAACAGGACATGTTTTTATTGTGAGCAAAAACCTCTACTTGGAGACGTAGGTTGTCTCCCTGGCATTTACAAAATAAGAAAAAACATGTTCAAAAGAATTATCTTTGGACAGGGTTTAAGCTTGTTTCAAATAAACTTATCCGAATCACTGTGATGCATTTACCACTTATTTCAAAATTAAACAATGAGAAAACGTGGCTTCCAATAGAACAGCCATGCTTTGGCAAAAGGGGGTTTGATATATCTCCATGACACATTATACCAAGCAAGTCATCACATAACTAGATCCACAAAATCTGTCTTGTGTCACAACCGACTGAATCGTAAGGCAGACTTGTCCTTTGACAAATAGCAAAAGAATTTGTCACAGAACTGCGCAGTCTGATCTGGTCGATGCTTTTTGCAGATGCATTAAACTCCCTATTCACACAGAGCATGACAAGAACATGAATGCGCGGTTTATGTCAAACATGCTTGTAATCAAGCCCCAAAAGCACAATGGTAACGCCTAGAGCCGGTAATCCGGTAGTTGATTATTTCGTGTCCTGGCTCGGCCAAGCTCCTTTCCGAAGACTGATGAAAGTCATTGCGACATGTTGCCTTTTCCTCATACGGCTGACCATTGTGATAACTGCTAGTCTTGCATAGCAGAAACTTGCTTCAAAAGAGTTTTGTGCTCAGTAATTGCTCAAGAAACTCTAGGACAGCTGTAATGGCTTTGCTTACACAACTGAAATACTGTTGAAAAAGGTGTTAAACATTAATTTACGCCATGAACAAATGTCCGTCTGAATACTGCATCATTTTCATAGTCACTTATCGTCTTATTGGGGACAGAAGACAAAAGAAAAACATTTGCAGACAAAAATGCAATTAATTGTCATTTTCAACAATAGGCAACAAACAACATGTACTTAACGTTACCATGGCATGTTACATAACAGGCTTAAGTGAAGATTCGATGTTTGTCCACCAATATGAGACATAGTTTTTTTCTCTCACCTTTTACCAAACAATCCCACGTGTTAACGACCCTGAGTAAGACACCTTGTGAAAACATTGTGGGAAAAGAAAATTATTGACTTGTTTAATTTAATTGAAATTGTTTACATACGACAAATTAATGCGTTTTCCAACTGAAGGGATTTGACTTTGAAAAAGTAGAAAACTATATACGTAAGTCTCAATGATTGGGTTTCTATATGAAAGGGACAAAAAACATTGTGCGATAAAGAGGATGGTTACATTTTACACAATGGTTTTGGGAAATAGTGCGGCAGTTTTTAACCCTTAAACTGCTCAATAAATGAAACGAAAATATCCACTCATTAGTACAAACACAAATATTGTGCTTTCAAAGTTTATTTCACCGTGAAGAAATATCGTATCTGACGGTGTAGATCAAAGATCAGAGACTGCACGTTCTGTGCAGTCTGATCTTGATCTACACTGTCCGCAAAAGGTCAGTAAGTCGCGCTTAGCAGTCTAAGGGTTAACTTTTCTTCTGTTCGAGCCAGTAGTACGAATAATTCGACATATCCAAATTAACACCTGTTCGTATAATCACTTTTCCCTGTATATCAATTTGCCAAATATCTGCCCACTTTACCAAAATATATTACTACTAGGACAGACATCTTGTTACACAAATTGAGATGTAATAAATCTTTAGGACAAATATAAAACTTAGGCGATCGTAATGTGAATGCAATAAAAAGCCACGTTTCTGTCGATAACGTACTTCGAATCAATTGACATATTGGAAGTTTGGCATGTTCGAAAGATCTGTCCATTTTCTGTGTACTAATATCGCAATGATTGTTCCACTTAGGTAAGATTTATTAGAGGTAAGATAAGTATCTTGATGTACAAAATGAAACATAATAAATCTTGAGATCAAATATTAACCTTATGACCCTGTCAGCACTAAATTTATGAGTCATGGTCTGTGAAAAGGGGGGGGGGGGGGTTTAATGCATCTGCAAAAAGGAACGACCCAGGTCAGCCTGCACAGTCCGCGCAGGCTGACATGGGTCGTAACTTAATTTTTTTCGCGCATCAGCCTTTTGTTAAACAGAATGATTTTATCCATCCCCCTGTCCGCCCGCTCCATTTCCAGAGCTCGGCTCATATAAACTCTACAGTTTTCGATGGCTGAAAACAGAATCTGTTGAAACTTACAGATTTGACTAAACAAGTAGACGGAATCGATCAAAGATCAGATAGCACGTTCTGTACAGTCTGATCTTTGATCTGTTGACGTCTGCACAAGTGCCCGTTTCCCCAATGGCTCTAAAAGGGTATAAGTGAGTGGTTGTAACGGATAAAACCTTGACCTTTCTCATTCACTCGTCACAACTCGGCCGATTCCGTACCTACATCTAACCTCGTCTGTATAAAGGAGACTTCCATTTTGAACTACCAATCACATGATCTTAAACATGGCGGAGCCCCTGTAGATCGCTTAGCAGCGACATGAACAACCACTGTGAAGTTATTCACTTCTATCGATCTGTCGATGAAAGCTCCTAACGGAATTGATAAACCACGCTAAAAAGTGAATGTACAAACTGTTTGCCGACTGAAATACTCTTAGAAAGATAACGATAGAAAATTTACTCATGTGTTCTTTCTAAAGAGGACCCTTACAATTTCAATAACAGTAAAGCGGTGTGCTTCCGGAGATGTGCGAAGTGTACCGTGTAGGTGCATATCAAGCTACGTGATACAGCCGAGGGATTTGATCACCGGATCACCCGAGGTATGCCGAATGCTTTCTCATTTACGGACCTGTTAGTCTCTTGGCATTGTACTGAGCCGACTTTGAGAAATGTTTGCTCCCCACTGGTCGCTGAAAATGGTGCCATCTTTGTTTATGTGTTGCATCGTATCGTATTGTCTTTATTTTTTAAAATTGTCTCATTTATGTACATGTATCATTAATCATTCGAATGATAAACACCTCACAGTCTTATAGTACGCGGATGTTCTTAATGTTAAATGTCATTGAATAAAGAGTTCATCTTGTGGGTACTCATATATGAGCTACGCTCTGTGGAAAAGGGGCTTAATGCATCTAGGGAAAAGTATCGACCCAGGTCAGCCTGCGCAGTCCGCGCAGGCTGACCTGGGCCGAAACTTTTCGCTATTGGTCAATTTTCTGTATGTCGAAGGACCAGTCTACCTCATGATTAATCGGTTTTTATAAAAGAAGAAGTGGCCACTATGGACCCGTAATTACGTGATGGCTTGATTGGTACCATACATCACATGGAATTGGGCCGCTGCAAATAGAGTTGGGCGCGCCCTGGCAAAAAGGGGCTTAACGCATCTACGTTAAGTATTATAGCAATCAAACCATCACTTAACTATGGGTCCATAAAATCCATTTGTCCAATAAGCCAGTGAATCTCGAGATAGACTGGTCTTTTAACATACACAAAATTGTCCAATAGCAAAATATTTCTACCCAGGTCGGCCAGCATGGTCGGTAAAAGTGGTACTTGCTGGCAGAAACTGAATCTTAAAAGTAGGTCAAAAGTTGCCAGGTCGCTTCATCTTTTGGTTACTATTTACCTGGTTTAAAAATTCATTTTTCTGCCAGCGACTTACACTTGGACCGACTGTACAACAACAGATTGTCATCTTCACAATAATTTTCATTTAAATTTAGATGCATTTTAACGCCCCCCTTTGTTTACTTTTCGCTGCTACTGTGACTTTAATCCCCCTATTCACAGAGCATAGTTCAAATATAAAGTACATAGGACAACGGAATACAATATGGCCCGCAACATGCGAAATGAGGCCTTCTTACATTTGCGTAAAGTGTCGTCTCGGATTAGCCTGCGGGGACTGCGCAGAATAAATCCGAGACGGCACTGTACGACTACGTAGGAGTTTGTCATGCAGTAGACTGTCGTGAAACAGATTATCACATAAGAACGGAAAGTGTCGTCTCGGATTAGTCAATACGGATTGCACAGGCTGATCTGGGACGACACACTTACACTTATGTCCGAAAGCTCTTTTTCGTGTGTTGCACGGCATATACCGCTGTAAAAGGGGGGGAGGGGGGGATCTCATCATCGAAGAAGGTTACCGAAAATGTAAGGTAGAAATGAAACCTGGATTTATTTATCCCGGATCTAACTAAAAAGTGGGCAAGTTTATAGATTTGTACTTCCAATTTTATTATATGGATTGAAATAAAGTGGCTAACTTGTTATTTATTACTTCGTATTTAAAGTGTGTTTTTGAAGTTGTTCAGTAAAATCCAAGTCCTGTTTCGGAGAGACCGCAGAGTTTAGGAGGCCATCACTGAACCCTTTACCACACAATCTCGAGTTCTAACGACCCTGAGAGAGAGAGAGAGAGAGAGAGAGGGCCATTTGAAAACATTGTGGGAAAAGGAGAAAATGCTGGTAACCAGCATTTTCTCCTTTTCCCACAATGTTTTCTACCCTTTCACAGACAAATTCCAGTGTGTGAGTTACATTTAATTTGCCGTCTGCAAATGCTTTCAATTTGGACAAATCTCGCATTTTGTCGTTTGGAAAAGAGTTAAAAGATAAACGAACAACACGTGTGCAACAAAAACCCGTACTGCGCATGACAGAGAATAAAAATTTTAATGCTTTAGGGCCCAGTTTCACGGAAAAAAACTTAAGTCTATTACTTTACTTAATGTTAAAAAAGACTTATTTTCGGACTTAAGTTGAGTTTGTTATTCACGCATTTCACTAACATTAACAGACTTATGTAACATTCTCAAGTTCTGTGTTGAGACTACATTTCGGACTCGAATCAGCGAAATAATGGACTTAAGTCTGTTAATTGACTTAAGTCCATTTATTTTGCTTAGTTGAGTCTGAAACGAAGCGTCAACTCAGGATTTGAGAACGTTACTACAGTCTGTTAATGTTGCTGAAACTTGTCTCGAATAAAAAACTCAACTTAATTCAGAACCTGGGACCGTTAGTAGATTTGAGTAAAATAAGGGACCTAAGTCTTTTCGTGAAACCCGGCCCAGGGTCCGTATTTACCAACCATTCCTAAGAATACTGTAAGTCTAGTTCTAAATTTAGAAAGTAACACAATTTCTGTTTGGTTAAACCATTTGATATAGCCAATCACAAGTTGGAATACTTTCCAATTTTGAAAATTCCTGAGAATAAGACTAAGAATATTCCTAAGAATGGCTCGTGAATAAGGACCTAGTCTAATTTTAGAATTAGGAAGTCACACAACTTCTAAATTTGCTAAACCATTTAGTTTAGGCAATCACAGATTGTCTTACTTTCCATTTGGAAAATTCCTACGGATAAGACTTAGTCTATTCTTAAAGATGGTTGGTGAATACGGACCCAGAAGTCGTTGTGCGACATTGGCTCTAATGGAAACTGAGTAGAAAGCTTTAGAAAAGCTTCTGCGTGAAATTGATATTTTGATACTGCCATACTTGGCTAGTATTCACAAACCATTATGAATTGTTTACTTAGTCGAATTAAAGACACTAGAAAGCAAGGCAATTTCTGCACATGCGTTACTTCCATTAATGAGCCATGCTCTTGCAAAAGGGGGCTAAATGCATCTCCGCGATGCATCGTACCAAGCAAGACATCACACACTAGTAATTAGGGATTCGTGAAATCCATTATGTCTAACCACCGACCTATCATAAGATAGACTGCGCAGTTCTGACAGTTCAATTAGTAGAGCATTTGCGCGGCGAACAAGGGAGTCAAGGATTCGAGTCTAAGTCAGGCCACCAGCCTTATTTCTTCTTCTTCTACATTTAAAACAGGTAAAAAGGTAACGGGTTATACTAAAGGATAGGTTATAAGTTAAAACCGAACCCACACAAATGAGCCATGCTCTGTGGAAAGGGGGCTTAATGCATCTGCGAAAAGTATCGAACCAGGTCAGTCTGCGCATTCCGCGCAGGCTGACCTGGGCAGACACGTTTTGCTATTGGTCAGTTTTGCTGTATGTTCAAGGACCAGTCTACCTCATGAATAAGTCGGTTGTTAAAACAGTGGCTATTGTGAAATCCATAATTATATGTTGGCTCCATAGGTATCATGTATCACGGAGATGCATTCAACCCCCTTTTGCAGAGCATCGCTCAAATATATTCGTCACTGCCCACTAAATACCAACGACACAGATACGAGCAATTTTATAGATCGGTTTCTATAATATGAAAACAAATTCCGACCATAAAATCAAAGCCGTTTTAGATCTACCGTCCCCGAAAAGCTGGGTTTATGTATTTCCAAAGATGAAAAAACACCTGATAGACTGAAAACGATTTCAGATCTATAAAAAATACATATATTAGCTGTGATGTTACATAGGGGCGTGTCTGATAGAGTCGATATATTCATACTGTATTTCACTTTGAGGCAAGTTATATAATGTCAGCAAATTAACTATACCAGAGACATAGAATTGTATACAAAATAAATCTCAGTTCAACTTTTATTCATCGACACTGACGTAAGAAGACGTTTGACGCACGTGTAATAATAATAATAAAAAAAAAAAATCAGGGTCTGTATTCACCACCATTCTTAATTTCATATGAAGTCTAATTTAGGATTTAGAAAGTAACAAGACTTCTGATTGGCTAAATCGTTTGGTTCGGCCAATCAGAGTTTGAGTTACTTTCAAATTTAGAAAATTCTTTAGAGTAAAACTAAGACTGTTTTTAAGAATGGTTGTGAATACGGCCCCTGGAATGAGAAAAAAAAAAAAAAATTAGAAAAATCACCGGAATTTTTAAATATCGTTTGTACGCCTTTATATATAGTCAATTATACTTTACATTATACCCTTCAAGCACCTTTCACAACTTTTATTGCCTCTGCGGTCAGTGTAGATCAAGATCAGACTGCAAAATATGTGCTGTCTGATCTTGGATCTTATCTTGGATCTGAACTTGGATCTACACAGTTCGCTTTGCTGCGGCAATCTGAAGATGCACAGCCTTGAAACAGGCATTATTTTGGTTTTTATTTCTAGATTGAAAATGTTATATTCTGTTTGTTAGGCTCTGTAAGAGTTAACAGGTGCTTGTAAGACCCTTTTTTGCTAAACTCAGCTGAGTATGAAATTTTGAAATTATAGAGAGTTGGTGTGACACACCTCATAGAGATTTTTTTTTAATTCTTTGCCAAACGACAAATTCTTAGACTAGTTCAAATTGAAAGCACTTGCAGACGACAAAATAGATGCTGATAAAATGATGGCATTTGCTTATAGAAAAAGAGAAAACATTGTGGGAAAAGGAGAAAATACTGGTTACAAGTATTTTCTCCTTTATCCACAATGTTTTCAAAAGGCTTCTTTCTCAGCGTCGTTAAAAGTCGGGATTCTGTGGTAAAGTGATGATTAAAGAACTTTTTGAACTTCTCTTTCCTTGTCTCATCAAAAGAAAGTCTTCATTTCTCATTGTTGTACTTATGGACAGAAACACTAGTTGTACTGAACTCAGTTGAACATTAACTCAAGTTTTTTAAGCGCACGGCTCTAGTCATTTAGAATTACAGTTTAATGGATTTTAGCATATCTACATCTATTACGGTATTATTAGGATTTTTTATTTGGTCCGATCTATGAATCATTACAAATTTTTGGAAACTGTCCTAAAACTTGCGCAATAAGTTGGTCTTTTTATTGACAGTACAAAGAGAGGTCCGTTGCATTCAAAGCCTGTGTACTACAGCGCTTAAATTGTTCGTTTAAGCAAAACGTAAATTTGCATAACCTTTAAACACGTAGATCTATAGGCCTACATACATCCCATTTTTAGATCTATATCTTTTCAAGAAAAAGATACTATATTCGTGACAGTAATAAATCTGATCACATGTACACTAGATCTTTTCACATTCATTTGTAAGATCTGGACAGACAGATCTATCATTTAACCTGAGAGCTGTTCTTATGCAGTAGGCTAATTCTGTAAGTGCCAAATATTGTGCATCACGGTGTACACAATTTACGGAGTATATTTAAATTCGTGGGATGAAAATGGATTTAGAAGCTAGATAAAAATTATTGAAATAAAATAAGCGCACATCTTTAATCGAGAGAATCAATTGGCTGCAGATCAAAGGCATGGTTGATTTATAGGCATGGATTTAACGCAATAAAATGCAAATAGGTCTCGATCTACATTTTTATTCCTAAAACCTATGTGACGGTCTTCAATGGAATTAATGTCATCGCTTGTTCGTATCAGTTCGTCTTTGTAGATGTTTTAAAACTAAATAGATAAAAACTAAATAGATTTAGATTTACTGGACTTTGCGATTGGGAAAAATTGAAGTGCTTATCTAACTTGTATCTTTATAGATTTCTTTTTTATAGATCAATACGACAATAAAAATCTATTTTGAGACAGAGCGACAGAGAGACAGAGAGACGGCTCTAATTTGAGTCTGAATTAAACTTATTCCGGAAATTGTTAGAAAATTTATAGATCTAGATCTAATATATTTTTTTTTTAACCCAATCATTTGTTGTTTCGAAAAACTTACCAAGAAGTGATGACGTAATTAAAGCTACGTTATTTTGATGACGTCACTTTAGTATTGTGGTGATTTTACATCTTGCTTCAATATGGTTCTTTGTTTTGATTTCAGACAACTTGAATACATATCTTTAGAAAATGGTTAGTTTGAACGAAACAAATTCAACACATGTTGACAGCACGCCACATCATCAAGTAGAACATGACTCTGCCATCATATTCTTTATTTTTGGGAGCTGTGCTGTTGGGGGTAAGATTTTCTTCTCATTTCTTGTTCAGTGAAACACAGATTTACTTTTGTATTCATTTAATTTGTTTTAGACATTATCTCCTAGAATGCAGCCTGTATAAGACTGAGAGCGAACAAATAACAAGGAAATTGCGGGAAATGTGCGGTATAGCTCATCTGGATTTGTCATTGCTCTTGGATGCCAAACCCAATGAAGAATTCAAGGACGAGAGATTTTCAATTCTGTCAATGCTTGAGACATTTGTCACAGAAACAAAACGTTTTATCACACTAAATCCAGGACATTACACTATTTCAATATATACCTAATACATGTACCAAGAGAGTCTACAAGTTTAGTTATACTGTGATTAAGAATATACGTGAGTGGTTATATGGCTTTTTGGTCTTATACAGAAAATACAGGAAATGCAATTTATCAAAATTCTCCGTATCTCTTTTACGAATTTTGTTCAAGACAACATGGACCTGATTCGTTAAACTTTTTGTACGATTACCAGAAGTCTTTGAAAAATACCCTATCAATGAAGTGTTTTAAGAAATGAAATTTACCGTTTATTTCATGTTGAAAATTCTTATTTCATGATATCAGGTGTACTGGATATCCTGTATCCGTCAACTGTGAAAAAAAAGCTGTTGTTATATACAAGTAAGCCATGCTCTGGCGAAAAAAGGGGTTTACTGCATCTTCGTGATTCATTATACCACGCCATTTATCACATAGTTATGTGTGATTGGATCTGTAAAATCCATGTTGTCTAACAACCGACTATTGGTACGATAGAATGGTGCATCGACATGCTGGTAAGTTAGAAAACAGCAAAAAGTTTCGATTCATGTCAGCCTGGCGGACTGCGCAGACTGACATGTGCCGATATTATTTTGCAGATGCATCGCATCTCTTTTTCAAAGAATATGGTTCAAAGTTTACACGTTATTGAATTTGTCTAAATGTCTAAACTTCTGTTAGATTTACTTTTAGAAATACTATGTGATTTCAAAAAGTGATGTGTAATTTAATTATCATTATCAACAGGTTTAATCAAGCTTATTGTAAATAAGGGGGATACAGCGACTGACTTACAATATTTGGTCTTAGTATCTAGGGACCCATTGGTTGTCCAACCGTAAGTTAACGGGTCCAAAGAACAGTACGCTGTATTGCTATCATGTTGATTTGTCCCAGTATTCTTTTTCATAAATCCTTTGAGTCAGGGGTAGTGCATTGTGAGTATAGGACTCTGGACTCGCAGATAGATGTATATACTTTTACATTCACCAGGGGTGGGGAATTCATAAAGATAATGTCTATTTTTCAAGTTGAGTCAAAATAAGAAGTGATGAAGATGGTAAGTCACCAGCAAAGCAGGTGCCTAGCCAGGCGGAATCCGGGCTTCTATATTAACCATAAACGCATCAAATAAACAAAATGCACTTTCTCTTTCAGGAAAAGAGACCATATCATCTCGATTGCAAAATTGCTTTTGCCTTAAAACAAAAACTAAATAACAGACAATGTGGATTAAAGATCAGACTGCACGTTCTGTCCGCAAAATGCAGTTTAAATTTGATTTACATTGTTTAAAAATTGAAAATGTTATTCCTGGCTCTTTAATGTGCTAACATCCGCTATAGGAAAAGTGACGAAAGAGAGAGACGAAGGAAAATAATAGAGTTAAAAAAAAATAAATTGGGCTTCATCTTTCCTACATTCCTGGCTACGCACCTGGAGTAAAGTACCGTTTGGTGTAAGTATTATAAATATTAAACAACTTACTCCAGCAGTACCTTCAGTATCTCTACTTATTTTGACTTAAGTTGAACGATAGAACTTCAGTTGACACGAGAGACCAAATAAAGGAACATTATAATCTAATCGATTGTTCTACCATTACAGCTCTAACACGTCGAGTGATCCAAGGTTTGAACCTCAGTTTACCCTACACCGTGGTGCTCCTGGTTCTCGGCGTGCTGTTCGGGTTGCTCTCCAGTAGGTACCCAGAGGTCCATGTGTACGCTACAGTAGTGGAAACCGATCCTCATCTTATACTCAGTATCTTTCTTCCCGTCTTGATATTTGAATCTGCCTTCGCCATGGAGGTCCACACATTTATCAAAGCGTTTGTTCAAGTTGTCTTGTTGGCGATTCCAGGTTTAGGTAGGTTGGCCATGTTTCTTTACTAAACCCTTTGCCACACAATCCTGAGTTTTAACGACCCTGATAGAACAGACTTTTGAAAACAATGTGGGGAAAAGGAGAAAATGCTGGTAACCAGCATTTTCTCCCTTTTTTCCAACAAAGTTTTCTACCCTTTCGAACAAAAATCTACTAATGTGTGCAACATTTAGTTTCTCGTCTGCAAATGCTTTCAATTTGGACGATACTGAAATTTTATCGCCTGATAAATAGTTAACTCTTAGGTTGCTGAGCTCGACTCTGCACACTTTTTCGGCCAGTAGAAGATCAGATTGCACGAACTCTTGGATATACACTGTCCGACATGGCGATGTCTTTTCGGCGAAAAAAAACTTTGCTTGCATTTTTCACTTTTTTTGTTTTATTTTTGCATTTTAATTTATAATGTACAAATGTCACTGGAAGATGAATAGCGAAGTATATAAACGAAACGCGTTTTTCAATTCTAAAGAAAACATTTAGAGCAGAGGTGGGGGTGGCAAGTTTCTTGTAACAAACCATCGCGCCTCGTCCTTAACTTTCTATATCAAAGTACTGAAGGTACAAATAGTAGGTAGAAACTTGCTAATAGGTTGTAACAATGGACCATTTTATTAAAATTTCATTCATCTGACGGTTGACAACATTAATTCTTAGGTTGATAGCATTATATCATGACCATTTTCCATAAAAACCGTGTATAAAAGCGTTTTGCATGCGTTTTTAGGTCTTGGGAAAGTGTTCTTTTTTAGGGTATTTCTCCTACTTATTCATCCACCATGTAGATTTTGTAAAGTATGCCATGTCATGGCCGCAAAACGCTGCCAACTTCAAATCTAGAGCAACTTCTAAGATATTCAACTCTGTTGTTCATTATTTGTATAATTGGCTTGCACAGTTATTCAAACCTCATGTTATTTTCACATATCAAAGGACACAGACGGGTCTGTTCACTGATCTATGAGGACCTATATTTCTTGAAACAGAAGATTGATTTGTCGTCTCAGGAAAGGTCATCACCTTGTAAAAATTACATTGGAAGTCGTATTATACGACAATGACTTACCGACAAACTCAAATATAAAAGAGGTAAATGAAAAAATAAATTTAAAACGTGTTTAATTGCAGCACTGGCCTCCTTCCTGACAGCCATATTAGGTCGATATTTATTCACTTACGACTGGGACTGGAACACAGCCCTGATGTTTGGCGCCATCTTGAGTGCAACAGACCCGGTTGCCGTGGTAGCTCTTTTGAGAGATATAGGTATTTTGGTTTCTGTACACTAAAAATTTATACATTCCCGTTTTTTTTTACCAAGAAGAAGAAAGCTTTGGTAACCAGCATTTTCTCCATTTCCCACAAATGTTGTTCTCAGAACACAATTGAATCAAAGTGAGCACGATGCAGAACAGTAAATCTGGACTTATTTAAGTTATATTGGTTTATCATAAAGGTTTCTTTTTCCTTCCTAAAAGGAATGGTTGGATTTCAGTAGCAATCGGTTAATTAATACAAGGTAGACTTATGGTACCTGCAGTACACAGCGATCTTGGAATCAAACTGTCGTAGTATTGAAAGACATAGAAACCGCTTAATAAATGTTGAAACAACGAACTGATATTTTTGAAAAAAAGAAGAAAAATCCAGTCGATGGTGCATTTCCTTACAAGGAAAAAAGAAAATGAAATTCTGTTAGAAAAAGAATGAAAAAAACATTTTCAATCAATCAAATTGAACTCTCAAGACTGTTTTAGTCAAATATATTTAAACACAATATAGATCCAAGACCATACTGCATGCTATGGGTTAAGGGTGGACAGTGAAAAAAGAAAATTTAAATAGGAAAACGGCGTGTCATTGTAAAGTTTTAATAAATAGTAATAACATTAATAATTAATAAATAATATTCACCTCGTCAATATTTTCAGGAGCATCGAAGCAACTAGCGATGATTATTGAAGGGGAGGCTTTACTTAATGATGGTGCTGCCATTGTGTTCTTTAACGTGTTTCTAAAACTGACTACCAATGCTTCGGGAATGTCAGGTAAGATACAGCACTAGATCTCCTGCCGTTCACGATCATAGATTTGCGGAGAGTGTAAAGCAAGATCAGCCTGCACATCTGCGCAGTCTGATCTTGCTCTACGGTGCATTATCAGTATTTTCGGTCATGTGAACACCAATCCAATGCAAAAAAAACGTAACGAAATCTATTTTTGTAATAAACAACAATTCAAATTCAGCAGGAAAACGCCTATAATAAATATATTCCTGTGTCTGCTTTAACCCTTTACCAGATGACAAAATTTTAGCCTTGTCCAAATTGAAAGCATTTGCAGACAACAATTTTAATGTGGCTCAAATGATGCAATTTTCTCGTAATAGGGTGGAAAACATTGTGGGAAAAGCAGAAAATGCTGGTTACCAGCATTTTCTCTTTTTCTCACACTGTTTTCAAAAGGCTTCTTTTCCAGGGTCGTCAAAAGGCGGCATTGTGCTGTAAAGGGTTAACATTATGTGACAACCCTATTCTAATTTCTGCGTAACCTAGGCTATAATGTATCAATTATGTCAACATAATGCACAAGCGTGTCATGCTTTTATGTTTCGTTTTTGTAATTATTTTTGTATTCAAAGGGATACATATTAGCTAAATATTATGCTACAAAACCTTGGCTATCAACAGTATCTATTGTAAGTTAGTGTTACTGTATGCTAGTCATAAAGAAAAACAACTATCACCTAAACATTCATATTTGGATTACAGATTTATCTCCCTTGCTGTAAGTCTCGCAGTGTAGACTGAGAAAAGTTCACGGTATTCACTATTTCTAACCTGTTATTCCTACAATATATTTGCCGAACAGTTGCTTTTATTACGATTTATACAGACTCTCAATCCATGAAAGCAGTTGAAAATTTCCTACAGTATATCATGAGACGAACTTTTGCATTTATTACTACTTGTATAGACTCTCATTCCTCAACAGCACTTATATTCTAAACAATAACACATCGTCATTAGAGAGAAAAAAATTCCTAAATTTGTTGATGAGTAACCTCGATTTGCAACGTTTTCCTCTTTCGGACCGTAGCAAAGGATTTGTCTCGGCCCACAGTTTGATTTGCACGACTGAATATGCTATTGCAGATACTGTAGATCAAGATCAGAGTGTACATGAAA
Source organism: Tridacna gigas (assembly GCA_945859785.2). Classification (NCBI taxonomy): domain Eukaryota; kingdom Metazoa; phylum Mollusca; class Bivalvia; order Cardiida; family Cardiidae; genus Tridacna; species Tridacna gigas. The sequence goes on along the minus strand of OX244038.2, from coordinate 35,096,510 downwards.
TAAGGTTTAATGAGATTGGAAGACTCTGTTTCATGCATTACCAAACCAGGATAGGATTGTATCCAGTCGAAGTGCCATATAACCCTTAACCTCCAAATGAAACTTCCTAGCCGATAGTTAAAATCCAATTGTTGCTATTTAAAAGTTATTTTTGGGGAAAAATATCTCCTTATCGAACAGTGTAGATACAAGATCAGACTGCACGTTCTGTGCAGTCCATCTTGATCTACACTGTTCGCGTTAGGTTCTTGAGTTGCGCCCAGCAGCCCACTGGTTAAGGTCTTAAAGCGTGTGGGGGTATAATGGTATCGGCAAAACCTGACATACCCCTTCAAGTACAATACTCTCTTGACATGACTGACTTCCGTCAGCATATTCTATGTATAATGGTCATGACTGACTTCTGTTGACATATTCCATGTATGATGGTCATGAATGTCTGCTGTTGGCATATTCCGTGTATGATCGTCATGACTGACTTCTGTTGGCATATTCCATGTATGATCGTCATGACTGACTTCTGTCAGCATATTCTATGTATGATGGTCATGACTGACTTCTTATGACATATTCCATGTATGATGGTCATGACTGACTTCTCATGACATATTCCATGTATGATGGTCATGACTGACTTCTCATGACATATTCCATGTATGATGGTCATGACTGACTTCTCATGACATATTCCATGTAGGTCATGACTGACTTCTGTTGGCATATTCCATGTATGATGGTCATGACTGTCCTCTGTTGGCATATTCCATGTATGATCGTCTTGACTGACTTCTGTTGGCATATTCCATGTATGATCGTCATGACTGACTTCTGTTGGCATATTCCATGTATGATCGTCATGACTGACTTCTGTTGGCATATTCCATGTATGATGGTCATGACTGTCCTCTGTTGGCATATTCCATGTATGATCGTCATGACTGACTTCTGTTGGCATATTCCATGTATGATCGTCATGACTGACTTCTGTTGGCATGTTCCTTGTATGATCGTCATGACTGACTTCTGTTGGCATATTCCATGTATGATGGTCATGACTGTCCTCTGTTGGCATATTCCATGTATGATCGTCATGACTGACTTCTGTTGGCATATTCCATGTATGATCGTCATGAATGACCTCTGTTGGCATATTCCTTGTATGATCGTCATGACTGACTTCTGTTGGCATATTCCTTGTATGATCGTCATGACTGACTTCTGTTGGCATATTCCATGTATGATGGTCATGACTGACTTCTGTTGGCATATTCCTTGTATGATCGTCATGACTGACTTCTGTTGGCATATTCCTTGTATGATCGTCATGACTGACTTCTGTTGGCATATTCCTTGTATGATCGTCATGACTGACTTCTGTTGGCATATTCCATGTATGATGGTCATGACTGACTTCTGTTGGCATATTCCTTGTATGATCGTCATGACTGACTTCTGTTGGCATCTTCAGTGCTGATATATGCACTGAATGAAACAGAGAGTAGGTGACCAAAGACATAACACTCATTATCGAAAGACGAAGAAAAAGTCTTTCATAACTTTGTGTTTCCCCAATCATGGTAGGAGTTATCCATTTTGGTCCAAAATTATAAATCTAAGTAAGAAAAAATCATAAACTACGTTAAAAAATGACTTTATAAACTGTTTGTCAACGTAAACATATTCAGGACGATTTTGATTAAAAAAAAAAAGTGATTCCTTATTTCTTTCATTGAGTGGAGTCTTATGACTTTAAGAACGGTAAAGCGGTCTATTTCCGGCGAAGAAATGCACAGTGTAGGTGCATATCACCGATCGCAATTCAACCGAAGGATTTGATAAACGAACAACCCGAGGTAAGAACATAGAAAAACCTTTTATTTTATCCCAAATGATGCGCTTGGAGCACTCATGACTAATATCATAATAAAACTTTTCTTTGTTTCTTCTAGGGGGTGGTATCGTAGTGAACTTTATACAAGTAGCGATTGGTGGACCATTTGTGGGTTTTGTCATGGCCAAAATCACCCTCTTTTGGTTATCGAGGATTTTTAACGATGCGTTGGCAGAAATAACGATCACGCTTGCGTCAACCTACGTCACGTATTACGTAGGTAAGTGTCCGTTACTTCAATGTTTATAGTAATCTTGTTACCAGACTGTCAGTTGCAGTATGTGAGATCGCGGGCGTATGTACCAACCCTTTTGAGTTGCATTCCTCATGAAAATTTTAATTCAGAAAGTAACGTAATTTCTGTTCGCCTAAATTAATTGGCTCCGTACTTACCAACCATTCTCGATTGAATATTTAGTCTGATTCCTGACGTAGGAAGTCACACAATTTCTGTTTGGCTAAACCACTTAACTTAGCTAATCAGAAATGACGTTACCTGGAAATTTAGAAACTTCTTGAGAATTAGAGTTAGAATGCAATTTAAAATGCGTGGTAGACACTATCCCAGCAGGTCTTCGTATTCAGACTAACCATCAGATTCTATTGCAGGAAACATTTTGTACCAACTTTTGTATTTGTAATTTGCATTTCACAGAATGTTTGTCCCCGGGGTAATCTAACTTTTCAGTTTGAAAATTGAGATTTATTGCAAAAATGACATTTGCACACTCAAGATTTCGGATTAAAAAAAGGGTAAAAAACCTACGCTCGCACGCACTTTATTTCTTTTCTTTTCACGGATGCGAGTATTATTGGCATCTACTAACTCTTATCCTGCTAAATAAATGAAATGAAACTTTCAAGCCGATAGTAAAAACCCAAATGTTGTTATTTCAAAGATAGACTATATTTTGGGGACAATATCTCCGTATCGGACCGTGTGGATCCAAGATCAGACTGCACGTTCTATGCAGTCTAATTTTGATCTACACTGCTCGCAAAAGGTCCTTGAGTCGCGCTTAGCAGCCTATGGGTTTGTGCGGTAGTGAAGTGTTGAGTATGAAAAAAGTCGCTTTTAAAAGAGTGAGATGTTAATTAGGTATGGTTATGGAAATGTCAGCTCAATGCATGGAAACGTTCCCACCCACATGCAAGAACTACTCTCAAATATCAAACGAACAGACATCCAGTGTTTCCGACAGGAGCAGGGAAAAAAAATCAACGCTAGAGGCAATCAACTCTTTACCAGACGACATACTGAAAAGCATTTCCGGACGATAATTTAAATGTGACCCAAAAGACTAGATTTTTCTATGAGTTGCTAGTAAACATTGTGAGATACAGAGAAAACGCTGGCTACCAATATTTTCTCTTGCAGTGTCGTTAAAACTTGGGACTGTGTGTTAAAAAGTTTTCAGGCAAATGCAAAGGCTAATACCTATTAGATTTATTCTATAGAAACAGCACCGTCGTATTTAGATCGAGATTCCTTACATATTGCATATCTAAAGACTCACTACTGGCCAAAAGTACACAATTGGGGGTGTCAAAATGCAGACATTTTAATTCATACAATTTTTAAGTATGAATATTTCTGTGAGTCCGACAATATGTAACCGTATGGTCTGTCTAAATTCCGGTCGCTGAAAGAAAATCAATTGTAAAACGAGAATTAAAGTTTGCAACCTTAATTCTAGCTTTAAGATTAATTTTTCTGCATTGTTTTCTAACCTTTCATCGACAAATCCCATCATTTGAGTCACATTTAATTATGTCGTCTGCAAATGCTTTCAAACTGGACAAGTTTTAAAATTTTGTCGTTTGGCAAAGCATTAAGAAAACCGGTGAACCCGTATGGCGCCCATAACTTTACCTGTTACGCTGACAGTGTATATCAAGATCAGAATGAACACAACGTACAGTCTGATTTCAGATCTTCCCTGTTGGAAATTTTGGGAAATATATAGAGAAGAGAAGCCGTAAAACTGAACATTTTCGAGGTCAAATTACTGTATTACTAAAACTATGCACTTCAGTTACTTGGTATTTTACGAACTATCCTTTGAATTGCTGAAAAAAAAAAAAATGAATATTTTCAGAAACAATAAAAAACAAAATATTGCGATTCTAAAGTTTAGATGGAAAAAGATCTCACTGCATTGGACAGTGTAGATCAAAGATCAGACTGCATGTTTTGTGCAGTCTGATGCTGATCTACACTGTCGGCATCGTCAACACAAGCTGAGCTTATCTCTTTAAGGGTTAACCCTTAGGCTGCTAAGCGCGACCCAAGGGCCTCTTGCAGACAGTTTAGATCAAAATCAAACTGCACAGAACATGCAGTCTTATCTTGGATCTGCACTGTCCGATTAGGAGATGTTTTTCCCCAGAAGTAACTTAAAAAAGCAAAATTTGGATGTTTTACAATTGGCTTGAGAGTTTCTTTTAACTTTTTTAGCAGGTTAAGGATTAAGAACAGAACAGAACAGAACAGAACATTTTATTTTACGACAAGTACACGGTTGTACATAGTCATACAGAAAAGATATATTAACATGAAAATCACTAGATCTTGAGCGAGCATGATGGCGAGACTGACATATATACATTTTTAGTACTCCCCAGCAAAGTCATAAAACACGTCTCATATAATTTGACTCAACTTGACAGTACCAAACTTATACTTAGAAGCCCTTTTGTAATGCACAAAATAGATAAGGTTGAACCTTTCAATCTAAAATACCGTCGTAGCCCATATAGCTCCCCAACTCTGAAGGGGGATAAAACATGAAAAGCATTGAAACAGAAGGAAATAAATTTCCAAAAAATAATACACACAAGTACATGTATAGATCTTAACGTTTGAGGCACCAAAAATATTCAGCGCCCAAACGCTTATTCAAAAAGGACATATAAAGTTATAAAAAGTTATATCCAGATACAAATTGTAACTTGACGAACCTTTAAAGACGAAATGAAATTAAATGGAGGATCAAGATCTCCTGAGTAACAATTTCCTTTCAGCTGATGCTTCTTGTATATACTTAGCAAGATTGTATAGTGTACTCCTGTCCCTTTTAGATAATAAACTTATGAATTTAAAAACACTTGGACGTTTTGTGTAGAAATTGATAATATATTTCTTTCGTATTTCGTTAAAACAAGGACAAATTAGAATAAAATGATATTCATCCTCAATATCCAAAGAATATTAAGATTTCATCTCTCTTCCCATCCATCATTAGTTTAACAAGAAAATTTAATTACATTAGGTCGCTTGTATGTTTTGTTATGTCAGATAACAGAAATGTGGGCTTGTTGCTTCATCAGCAAAGAAAAACTTTAATCCTCTACAAGACGGTAAAATTTTTTCATCCATATTGAAGAAATTTACAGACTACAATTCAACCGTTTTTCAAATGATAGTATTTTTTCTCGAATAGGTAAAAACATTTTGGGACAACGAGTAAATGCTGGTTAATAGCATGTTCTCCTCTTCCCACAATGTTTTAAAAACCTTGTCCGAATTGAAGACATTATAAGCAACAAATTAAATGTAGCTAAAATGATGGAACGTGCCTGTGAAAGGGTATAAAAATAATAGGAAATGGAGAAAATGCTAATAATCAGCATTTTCCCCTTTTCGCACAATGTTTTCAACAGCCTTCTTCCTCAGGATAGTGAAAATACGGGATTATTTGGTGAAGGGTTAAACAGATAGGCCTACAACCTGAAACGCGATTAGGAGAGTAACGATTTAAAACACTTAGTTAATTGGAAAGTACCTCAGCACGCAGAGAGACACAGAAGTTTGTCTTCGAAGCTGTTTTTAACAGAATAGAACAGAACAGAAATTCTATTTGACTCATAAGTATACAAGCTCAGCGGTCATAACAGTTTACTTCAAAGCATGCAATATAAATGACATTTTTTCAATATACATTATATTGAACAATATGAATAACTTTGTGGACATTATTAGTAAATCTTAATACATGTGCGTAACTCCGCCAGACACACATTAGGAAGGTAGATTTTCTTTTTAACATACCAGTAATCTTTCTTTAAACTATGTCTAGTGTCTTTACAACTATTAATCTTTACAAAACTTATTACGAAATTAATTACGAACTCTTTCTCTCATTTTTAAACCTGAGGCTGACTCTCATTTCCTAACAAGACCTTGTCAAAATAGATTTGAAAAAATAAGAGGTCATGTGACCATCAAGATCTGTTTCGGCGGTGAAAATAAAGATCTTTTAATGGAAAGATCAGTTTTAACTCAGTACCAGGAGGACAGAATTTTAGACTTGTCAGTGTTGAAAGCATTTACAGAGGGAAAAAATTCAATGTGGCCCAAAAAAAGTATAAAAGATTGGTTATCTGCATTTCCTCCTCTCCCAACAATATTTTCAAAACCGTTTAGCCCAGGGTAGTTAAAACTCGGGATTGTTTGGTAAAGGGTTTAAAACGGATTTCGTGATAAAAAACCGGAAAGGATGGGTAAACTTCTGCAATGGAGAGAAAAATAAACCGAGGCGCGTGCCAAGACTTTAAATGTTTTCATTAGTTTTCGCTAATTACGTTTCACCAAAGCAAAAACATCTAATCCTACATGCACTTATAAGAGTCTTAGGCTGCTAAGCCCGATTTTCATACAATGTCAGTCAAGATCAGACTGCATTTTGCGGACAGTGTAGATCAAGATCAGACTGCGTGCAGTGATATCCCCCCGAAGAAAAAAAAAAAAAAAATTGAAAGAGCAAAATTTGGATTTTTATTATCGGCTTAAAAATTTAACTCTACTTATGTAGCAAGTTAAAGGTTAACCCTTTACCGCATAACAAAAGTTTATATTCCTTCATATCAAAAGCTTTTCCAGACAAAAAATTCAACTTTGCTCAAATGATGGATTTTATCATGGAAAGTGCAGAAAACATGGAAAAGGAAAAAAAAAAAATGCTGCTGAGCACGATGTTTTTTTTAAAGCCTCTTACATCGGGATAATTACAACACGGAATCGTTTATGAAAGTCGTTAACCAATGTGCAAAAACATTAGATAATTGACAAATATAACCGAAGGATTTGTTTTGTATCAGCAAGAGTTAGCATGGTCTAGAAGCAATAAGTTACGATCCCATGTAATTCTTCTGTTCTTGTCAGTGTATTGTTTGGGATTAAGGCCCGTCAAATTTCCATTTAAATTTATCAAAGATAATTCTTCAGAGATTGTGCGCTACATGCAAAGGCTCCTAAAACTGTGGGAGACGACGGTGTTCTTGTAAAAGGTCGATCTCTCACATCAAAAGGTTTCGTGTTCGAACCCCGTGATTTTCTGGGGACAACTTTTGGAACTATCCACACCACGACCCGAGCGGTTATCTTAAGGCTGCGTATTATTAATGAAATGAACTTTGTCCATGGCAAAAAGCAGAACCCGGTAGCCCAGTCTGTGACGTACAGGGCTTTGAAACCCAGAGGTCGCTGGTTCGACTTTTCCAGCTCGGCCAAATTTTCACTGAGGGTTGGTGATAATTATACGTAATTGTGACAGGGTTCATTTAACCCTCGCCGCAGAACATTGTTTCGGTGATGTTAGTGCAGAAGCACCCAGTGTCGTAGAAAGGAATGTTGTGTAAAGTACTGATAAAAAATGTCCTGGAGAGCATGGCCGCCGCGGTATACCGAAAAAGGATGAAAACCGCGTTGATAACTAACCGATCACCCATCCATCTGCAAACCAACCAACCAACCAACCAACCAACCAAGCAGCCAGCCAGCCAGCCAGCCAACCAACCAACCAACCAACCAACCAACCATGCGAATGCTCAGGCTTACCTGGACCGATACTTTTTGTGGTTGCATTAAACCCCCGTTTCACAGAACATGGCTCAATTTTTCTAACACCATGATAATGTTGAAGAATGCAAGATGCCACATTCGATTTGTAAACAACACTAGGACCAATCAGGATACAATCATTGTAAAACTGCCAGAGATTTGTGATACAGGTCCATAAAACAGCCGAATGAAATAATAAAAAAAAATGTTGTGAAGAATTTTGATGCAAACGTGTGAAATAATGCTCAGACGTTTTGATTTCTAGATATATCACGTTCAGGATTTCTAGTCCCTTATTTCAGTTAAAAAAATAATATAATTCCTAGTTAGACTGAACGTTTAACCCCCCTCCCCCCCAAAACACAATAACAACAACAACAACGACGACGAGGCGACTTATATAATCTTAAGTTCTGCAACAACTAAACTGTCAGGTGTTTCACGCAAGGTGAGATAAACATGAAACATGAAAAAGAATGAAGTCGATTGTATTTCTTTCATCTGTTTATCATATAAGTGCACAAATAAATCGAGGAAAATGAACGGTTTTTATCAGCAAGAGCAGCTAAAGTATTGCAAGTTTTTCGCTGCAGTATCTCTTAGAGTTTCAGGTATCAAGATAAGACTGCAGGTTCGTTGCGGCCTAATCTTGACCTACGTTGTCGTCAAAAAAAAAAAAAACCTACGGTAGGCTGTAAGGAGGATTCGAAGTTTAGCCTGTATACTCGTTTATGACAAACTTCATACAAACATTTTATGATGCACCAATCACAGCAGATCTTAACTCTGTCAGCGCCAAATACGTAATATGGCCCGCAACATGCGAAATGAGACCTTCGGACATTTGCGTAAAATGTCGTCCTGGATTAGCCTGCGCTGTCCGCGCAGGCTGATCCGGGACGGCACTTTACGACTACATAAGATTCTTTCATACAGTAGACTTTCGTGACACAGAAAATCGCACAAAACGGGAAGTGTCGTCTTGGATTAGTCACAGACTGCACAGGCTGATCTGGGGCGACATACTTTTACGCATATGTCCGAAAGCCCCTTTTCGTGTATTGCACACCAATTATGGACCTCTTTTGACGGCTGAAATTATAATCCAGTTAAAAATTCGTCATCATTTTGGTATGATTAAATAGGCGGGCGGTGTAGATCCAAGATCAGACCGCACGTTCTGTACAGTCTGATCTTGACCTATGCCGTCCGCATAGACACCTGTTTTCACCTGTGGGGTTTGAAAAAAATGTTGAAGATTTTGAATGGTGACATTGCAACGATCGGTTGTAACAAGAAACTGATCCTTTTCTCCCAGTGTTTTTCAAAAGTTACCTTCTGCAGGAGCGTAAAAAGACATATTTATAGATAAAATAACTTATAACAAGAGAGAGAAATGAATTTTACCTTCAAAAACTCTTCCAAACAGTTAAATAACAAATAATAAAATACCTGGTAGACGGCGTAAGAGGCCCTGAAATTTGAATATTAAAACTTTTTTGTGGCTTATATGAATAGAAATAATGAACAATCATCCCGCCAACAATTGCTTCTATTTCTTCATTGTTTTGTTTATGGTTGAAAAGTGAAATTTTCAAGTATGGACATTATTATAATAACATTTTTCAAGCTTAGATGTTAATCCATAAAATTGTTGAAAAAGGAGCAGTTGCTACTTAACTTTATGTGGTGTGATAAATGTGCCCACAAATAGGCCAGCACTGGTCCGCCGAATACACGTGTCCACATTTATTACCAATTGCAAAATACTATCCATTCATTCATTCGGGTATAGCAATAAGTTTAAACATATTTATTTTCCCTCAAGTTTACATGGAAATGGGGTTGGGTCACAAGTTATAACAACTTAGAAATCGATAGCAATATAGCAATACCAAGAAGCAGGCCAAAAGCTACGCCGATTTTTTTTTTTTTATTAAAGTTACGGAAGAAAAGGTTAGTGTCATCAAAGCGCACAGTAACGTTACGATTATAACGCGATACCTAGGTTGAAGTATAATTTATGTGCAAATGTCATTTTTGCGAGTAAAAATTAAATAGATAAGAGCCTCGCTCTGGTGATATAGTATACCATGTAAGTTATTAACACCTAAGCTGCTGAATAAATGAAACGCAAATTTCTACTCAATACTAAAAGCCCAAACATTGCGGTTTCAAAGTTGATTTCACCGGAAAGAAAAAAAAAAACGTATCGGACAGTGTAGATCAAAGATCAGACTGCACGTTCTGTGCAGTCTGATCTTGATCTACACTGTCCGCAAAAGGTCAGTGGGTCGCGATCGGCAGCTTAAGGGTTAATCATATATTATGGATCCATAAAATCCATTTTGTCTAACGACCAACCGAATCATGAGGTAAACTGGTCCTTTGACAGATAGAAAATGGACGAATAGTAAAAAGTTTCGACCCAGTCAGCCTGCGCGGACTGCACAGGCTGACCTGGGTCGATACTTTTCGCAGATCTATGCATTGTCACAGGGTATGGCTCATATACAGTTTCTCCACAGTCCTGCCATATCAGCAAAAAAATCACTTAAAGTTGATTTCTTATTTTGTTCAACTGTTTTAATCCTTTTCCAGACGACAAAATTCGAGACTTGTTAAGTCTAGCTTAGATGGTGGAAGGTGTCTTTGAGAGCATGAAAAACATTGTGGAAAAGTGAGAAAATACTGGCTGCCACAATTTTTATCACTTTAAACAATATCTTTTATCCTTTCAAATACAAATCCTATCGTTTGAGCCACATTTAAATGGTCGTCTGCAAAAGCCTTCAATTTGGAAGTGTATAGAACTCTTTCGTCTGGAACTCGGTCAGAACCTCGTTTGTCGAAAACTGCTAGATTTTAGTGTAACATAGACAATAGCTTTCCGTCTCAATTTTACGACAGCAGGTACAACATTTCTATCAAACCCATTTCGCTACCGTCTGACATCTAATTAGTAACTGTCCACTGATGGCCTTCTGGGCGTCTCAACATCAGCGTCCGCTAGATTCATTCGAATTTAACTGTTTACCAAACGATTCCATAGCTTTACAATCATGACGGACTAGGCGTTTGAAAACCTTGTTGGAAAAGAAAAAAATGCCGGTAACCAGCATTTTCTTCTTTTCCAACAATGTTTTCTACCCTTTCATAGACAGATGCTTTCATCTAAAACACGTTTTACTTGTCTTCAAGAAATGCTTTCAATTTTGACAAATCCAAAATTTTGTGGTGTGGTAAAGATTTAAGTAGTAGACATTGTAACATGATGCAGATAGCCTTCTAGAGATTGAAAGTATTTGTGTCCTTAACAGTCCTTGTTATTAACAATTTATCAGACAACCCTGCGTTTTGAACGACCCTGGGGTATTTCTCTGAACTGTGTAGGCAGTCTAGGTAAGCAAGCATCAAGTCTGAAAACAAGTCTCACTGAACTGCATAACCTTATGGTTTGAGTAAATACTGTCATAACATTACACCAGCTCATACCCTGTGGTGAAGTAGGGAACGTTTGTGTTTATATTCAAGCCCAAAACCTTTGCGTAAATGTACTCAGTTTAGTGAAAGTTACCCTCGAAGAGGAAGAAGGTTTTTGTAACTTTTTGGGAAAAGCAGAAAAACCTGATAACCAGCGTTTTCCCACAATAACTATAACTTCTTCAAAGAGAAATCACACTATTTGACCGATATTCAAACTGTTTGCAAATACTTCCAATTTGGACAAGTCTAAAACTTTGTCGTTTGATAAAGAGTTAAAGGCTGATTCCCAGATTTTGATCGAAAGTTTCTGTTTCTTCAATGTTATTGGTAAACTTCCGAAACGTATAACTCTTTAATAAATAACGAAATTACAGACTCGTCTAAATTGAGAGCATTTTCAGACTACAGATTAAATGTGCCCCAAATGACGGGATTTGTCTTTAATGAAGGGTAGAAAACATTGTAGGAAAAGAAGCAAAATGCTTGTTATCTGCGTATTCTCTTTTTATCAAAATATTTTCAAAATGCTTTTTCCTCAGAGTCGGTAATACACAGTATTGTTTGGTAAAGGGAAAAACGTTGTTAAACTTTCCAAACAATATTTAAGTATCTAGTTATAGAACTTTCCATCGTGTATTTACTTTTGTAATAGAATATTAAAAGGCCACGTAGCCCTTTAAGGTTCTTAATATAGTCCATACAAATCTTGCCCCAAAATATCACTATCTGCCTTTAACCCTTTCACTGCCATACTCCAAAGACAAATGCTTTTGCGGACGGCATAGATCAAGATCAGAATGCACAGAACGTGCAGTCTGATCTTGGATATACTATTATACCACCTGTTTAGTCACTCCTATAAGATACCAATCTGAGTTTCAGCAGATTGTATTTTCAGCCTTCGATAGGGGTCGAATTTATATATTTGGGCTGAAAGGGTCAGGCCTTAAAGCGTCTTTGACAACTTAAGTTGCCTTTCCGTCAGTTTAGATCAAGATCAGACTGCACAAAACGTGCAGTCTGATCTGTAATCTACACTGTGTACTTTGCTGAGACATTTAAGACAAATGCAACCTTAGAATAGCAATTACCTCGGTATTATTCCTAGACTTGAGATTGTCTGATTTGGTTCATTCGGGACAAGAGTAACCTTGGAATTAAAACAGTGTTGGGTCTTATCTCAAGACATAAACTGCCTGTTAGATTTATTTGACGCACTATGTGTTAATGAAATGGTCATTTCAACCCTTAGACTGCTAAGTGCGACTCAAGGACCTTTTGCAGACAGTGCAGATCAAGATCGGACAGCACAAAACGTGCAGTCTGATCTTGCATGTACACTGTCCAGTAAGCAGATACCTTTCCGCCACAAATTTCTTTGACATAGCAAAATTTGTTTTTTTACTATTGGCTCGAAAGTCTATTTCTTTCATTGAGTAGGTTAAGGGTTAACCCTTTGAACTCCGAATAAACCCAAGAGGCATTTTTCAGTCACGTTCTGTGCAGTCTGATCTTGATCTACACTGGCCGCAAAGACAACTATAATAATGAAAGGCACTTTAAGGGTTTAGAAGTCGATAGTAGATTTAATCCAAAGAAAGGTCTAATCAAGAAACTCGACGGGTCACCCTGTTCATTTTACAGTGGAGGAGTTTTTCCAAATGTCCGGGGTTTTAGCAGTAGTAGTATTAGGGTTAGCAATGAATTCAGAGAGAACGATGATAAGCCCCGAGGTAGATGTGTTCCTACATAGGTAAGGTTTACGTTATCACTGCTCGGACTGAATCTGGCTAATACGACCAGGGTGGATGGCATAATATACCTAACTGTTTTGTTCATTTTTTGTTTATTTCATCACTATCTAATCATAATTGTAAGAATTCAGCAACAGTTGACATTGCACAAGCAGACTATCAGAAGTTCTTTCACACCTTTTTCAAAGAAACAAAAACGTGTTCTTATCTATACATTTCAAGGACCTTGCAGACATGTTCCTTTGTTCGATTAAAGTATACTGACGTTTTGAGTAATCTCATTTTCAATTAGCCGAACTTCAAATGTATCATGATTAATCTGGATTGCAATTATTCGAATTTACTGATAATTTGAATTTATTTCATGATTCGAAATACCGAAGTATTACTTGGTTTGCACGACTAAAAAGACCCTAAATAGTCGTTCGTATTCTAAATCAAATATTTTCCTCTCTAATTTTTTCCCTGAAATACCAGAAACGTTAATTAAGAATTTTGAAACAAAAAAATCATTATTTTTGAAATTCAGACCAATATAGTGTTATGCAGTAAAAAAGAAAAAACCGTTTATTAGCCAGGCCCAGCGTCGAAGCCACTTTGCCAATATCTTAAAAGCAAGTTGAATCCTTACAGCGCAGCATGACTGAAATAATTATTTTCTGTCTGTGGGTAAAAAATCATCAGAGGAAATTTTAATGTCCTTTCGGTCATTTAACCCAAAAAAATATCGCACAGTGTGAATCAAACAGCAGATTCTGTTCAGTCTGATCTTGATTTACACTGTCCGCAAAAGCCCCTAAACTTATGCCAAACGCTGTAAGGATAAAGTGCATCTGCATAATCTGAAGTGTGTCTACAAATAACTTCACCCTCAATGCACCTTTCATAAATAGTTTTGCCTTCGCAACCAGTGTAGACCAAGATCAGACAGCTTAAAGCGTGGGGTCTGATCATTCATTCACACTACCCGCTTTGCTTTGACATGCACGACAAAAAGCAAAGTTGGAATTGCAATAATCTGGATACTAATTCTCGACCAAAATTGTCGGCTTATTCGGCGCTGTAAGCGTCAACCGATGCCGAAACAGTAATTTGTCAGCACAGTTGTTATAGCTACTTAAACACCTTTAAGTGGCAATCTACCTGAAAGTGTATTCCAGAAACGCGTACTCCGTTGAATAGAATGAATAACCCTTTACCACAAACTCAGCCAATTTCTGTCGCAGGACTGATGATAGTCATTGCGGCAGCATTCATTCCTCTCTCACAGGAGATCATTGTTTCGACGATGGTTATGTGAGATAACAGCCAGTAGCTTGGTAGGAATGTTGTGCGAAGTACTGGTTTAAAAAAAAAAACAGGGAAAAACGTAGGTAGATGCACTAGCCGCCACGATGTTACTGAAATAATTTTGAAAAAGCGTTAAATAATCAAATTTTGATTAAGAATATGCAATACAGAACGGGCAGTTTGATACTAAATATTCACCACTGTGGCTAACTCCACATTCCTGACTAATCATCTGAAAAAATTGTCAGTATTAGGACATTTCCTATGAACCTCCAAAACCTAATCGACTGACAAATATGACTAGTGTATGATTAAAAACTCTTGATTTCCATACGGTCTTTAGAATACGGTGAAAGTATTACTTCTATCACAGGCCTTTGAAGCTCCATTGGTCTATCATGGAACACTGAAATTTTCATTTGCCGATCATCGACACTGTTGCTTAAAACAGCACATCGACATGTCCTCTCTTTATGGTATACTGGTATACAGGCAATGCTATAGTTTCAAAGATATTGGCAAAGAAAGTTATATATAGTTTATTTGTTGTTACTAGTTTACCCTTTACAAAAATAGTCATTGTCTTTTTACAGCCCCGGAAATGAAGGCTTTTGAAAACATTATGGGAAAAGGAGAAAATGCTGGTAACCAGCATTTGCTCCTTTTCCCACAATGTTTTCTTACCCAATTAAAGGAAATTCAAATTATTTAAACCATATTTAATTTGTCACTTGCAAATGCTTTCAATATGAAAGATTCTAAATTTTTGTCATTTGGTAAAGGCCTTATCGTATCTATATATTTGATAAACCAATGATCAAACCAACGACCTATTTTCAGTTGAAGTGTTTTTCAATATGTCCGGCATACTAGCCGTTGTTGTGCTTGGGATCACAATGAGTAACGCAAAAACCATGATCAGTCCGGAGGTGGAACATTTTTTGCACAGGTATTTTCGACGGCACAACAGCTTAGACAGGTGTTGGGTGTAAATTGCTTTTAGAAAAACTGTTTGCTTTAGCTGCTACGTCTGTTTGGAAAAACATGTAATCCTATCCGAGTCCTGGATTTACCGTGTCCCTCCCTTGTAGACCAGACCCTTTCCTAGCAAAGATTTCAAATGACATAAAAAGATCCTCGATAATCGATTTGCATGCCGTATATAGTGAGTATACTTAGTTTATAGCTTTCGACTTCAAAGGAAAAAAACGTCGTCTTCAGAAGCACAAGTGCGCTTAAAACAGTTACACCATTTCGTTGAAGTACATGTAGTATTTGACAATTCTCTTTTACTTTGCCCTTACTCTCAGGTGATTTATGAGACATGATGGGAAAATTAATAGTCGCTTATTACAGTTTTATGGTCTAAAAATATCATAATTTTGGCGGTCGTTAGTCGCACACACTAGGTGGTTGCTTATTGTAATACATATAAGAGCATCTTTCGTTGAAAAAAGGGAGGGATTTCATGCGGTCGCTTATTGCAGGTTGCCTATAGCATTGGACAATTTTGATTAGGGAAGAGAAAGCAGTACTACAAGAACAAGCACATTTAAACCTGTATTAATACATTAAGCAATCCAGTGAAAACTAAAAATGTTCTAAGACAGGTGCTTGCTTAATATAGGTGCATTTCAGCATATTTGCATGCTATGGGAGCTCAAGCTCTGGGAAAAAGGGTTTAATGCAACTGCAAAAATATCGACTCAGGTCAGCCTGCGCAGTCAACGCAGGCTGACCTTGTCGAAACTTTTTGCCATTCGTAAATTTTCTGCATGTCCACAGACTGTTCTACCTCATGATTCATTCGACTGTTTGACAAAAAAGATTTTATAGATCCATAATTATGTGATGACTTGCTTGGTCTAGTACATCACAGAGATGAATCAAACCCCCTTTTGCCGGAGCATGCTCATATGCTCGCTTAATGCAGGTCGCTTGCTTGATAGAGGTGCCCATTTTGACAGGTTTTACTGTATTTTATGTAAGGGTTCCCCAGTACAAGTTTCCAACGAAGTACCGATTCCTTATCCATTCCAGCTTGTACATTGCAACACTAGTATTTGAATGATAAAGGAGGAGATTTTAAATATTGTGAAAACTAAGTCTTGAATTACTTGCAGAGCTTGGTCAATGGGTTCATCAAACGTACTAAATGCAATTCTCATTCTAAAATCAAAGACTAGGCATCTGAATGGCCGAGACTGAACATCTCGGCCAAGGGATAGTTAAGATCTTGGAATGAAGGAAAGGAAACACGTACGTATGTTTTTCGGTGATTCTTGGTTAGAAAGCCTCATAATTAAACCCATTTTTTAGCTTTAAAGGGACTTCGGACCAGATTTTGTTTTGCGATATCTTTGTTTTTTTGAAAATCTTAAGGAAGACAGCTACTTTTTTTATTTGCGCGCCAAGATGGCTTTAGAATTAAATCATGGATAGAGATACATGTAGAAAACACGAGATTTTAATAGTAATTTTAAAGTAATGTTCCTATTCCATTAGTAACGTTACAGCTTTTACTGCATGACAAGGTATAAATATTTTAATTACACGGAGTTGGCTTCATAGCTCAAGGTATAGACTCTGGTTTTGAAGGTCGTGGTTTCGAGTCCCACGGGATGTTTTTTTTTTTCAGTGTTATTTCCCAACACAGGATAAACATCACGTTCTTATGACTTTTCCTTTCAAAGTATCAATTTTCTGACCAAGAAAGGGTCAAGATCTGGTTTAATGCCCCATTAAACCATTGGTACATGGTACGAGCTTTCTGTGTTTTCTTCACTAGATATAACTACGAGTGCCTTGTAAAACAACTACATGTACATTGGTGTAACATTTACTGCCTATATTACGTCTGTCGATTGACACCGTCCACAGTTTACCTTGCCGTGATACCATAATCTAGTGTTATTAACCCATTACAACACAATACAAGTATCTACCTCCCTCACGTCTATACGGCACTAAAAACATGGGACGAAAAGAAGCAGTTGCGTATTACAAGCAATTGTTCCTTTTCACACATTGTACTTCCTTATTTATCTAGGAATTTTCCGTATGTTTAACTCTTCAAGCGCTGGGACCTGCCAAGTTGCTTTTGCGAACAGAGTAGCTCAAGATCAGAACACGAAGTCTGATCATAGATCCACACTATCTGAAATTTTGTTTCATATTCTGACCAAAACAACTTTGAAACAGCTCTATCTGGGCTTTTTCTCTAAATTGAAATGGTCCATCTCATCAACCTTTTCAGCGCCATAGACGAAAACAGAGCCTTTTGCGGCCGGCAAAGATCAAGATCAGACTGAACATTCTGTGCAGTCTGATCTTGAATTTATATCGTCCGCTTGTTCAGTTAAGCTTGTGAAATAAAGACCAGTATCAACTTCCATGGATAGCATTATCAGCCGTTGATTAAAAGTTCGATTCTATATATTTGGCGATGAAAGAGTTTAAACCAGCGCTCTAACAGTAATATGCCTTTTTTTTTGGTCCAATTGTGCCTAAGTTTGCAGTGTTTAGGATAGTATTTTTAGCAATGGATTATACAGTCAGTACCAACAGCACTGTGCGTATGCATTTCTGAAGTATAATTTTACCCCCACTTACCCGCCTTCCGGAAAAAGATAAGCCATGCTCTGTGAAAAGGGGGCTTAACGCATCTGCAAAAAGTATCGACCCATATCAGCCTGCGCAGTCCGCGCAGGCTGACATGGGTCGAAGCTTTTTGCTACATGTAAGTTTTACGCATGCCAAAGGACCATTCTACCTTCAGATCATGTTGATTGTTAGGCAAACTGGATCTTATAGATTCATTATTATGTGATAAGTTGATATCTTTCTTGGAATAATGCATCACGGAAATGCATTAAACCCCTTTTGCCAGAGCATGGCTCAAATAGTTTCGGTGGTCTATCGTGATCACTCCGTCCGACTGCCCATCTGTCCATCTGTCTGTCCGTTTGAGGACATCCAAATGGGTACACATGTATTTGTGATAAGTTGCTCTCTTCAGTCTTGCAGGAAATGATTGGAAACTTTGTACAGTTTTTCAATCACAAATAGTAAACGTTCAAGAGGAAGTTTTCCGGTGTCTGTCCGTAAGTGTTGAAGAATTATTTCCTCGTAACCCACGACAGCCTCTGTCACAGCTTCACTTGCTTTTGCGGCCAGTGTAGTTCAAGATAAGACAACACAGAACGTGCAGTCTGATCTTTGATCTACACGGTCCGCTATGTTTTGACATTCTAGACAAGGGTAACCTTGAAATTACAACTGTTTGGGTCGTATTTCAAGATTGAAAATGCAGACCTGTCAGGTGTTTTCCTCTCTCTTGGATTCAGGAAACTTGGGACAATTTTGCGGGTTTGAACATCGTGCCTTTTCTATTAAGGAACTTGGCGGGGTTGGTGGGGGTATTAAGCCACCCTTTTCTAGCAGTTCTAGCATTATCTTGTACTACCATTAGGAAGGATAATCAAAGATCTTATCTGGATAGACATGTCACTGCTTATATGATATTCATTTTGCACATAAGTGTTGAAGAGTTACCTTCCCTTTAAGGCCCAATAGTGGCCAAATAGAAAACAATACGGACGTTAATCATACCATTTTTAAAGTATCGAAATTATTGTGAAGATGACAACCTGTTATTATCAGGTCTGTCCAAATGTTAGTTGCTGACAGAAAAGTGAACTTTAAAACTAGGTAAAAAGTTGCCAAGACGCTTTATGTTTACTGCTTACTTGATTTTAAAATTATTTTTCTTGCAAGCGATTAATACTTATTTGGAACAACCGTTAGACAACAGGCTGTAATCTTTACAAGAATTACCATGATTTTAGTTGTTATGATTTAAAAGGCTTTTTAACACCTGCATTGTTTACCTTTGGTCGTTACTTGGCCATTAAGACATTTTGTGACTAATGCACTATAGATTTGAAGTTTGATGTGTCTTATATATCAAAGCACTCAGCGGGGTTATTGTGTCATTCTATTTTTATCCTATGTGACCTTGAGAAAGTTTTTTTTTTTCTAAGCTTTATTTACCACGTCAATGGGTACGTGGGGATCGTGGTCATCCCCCACCATACCTTACATAAGATGTTAGTAAGCAGTGTTGACCTTGACCTTGAGAAAGTCTATTTAGATGCCTTATCTAGACGGACATTTTAGCAATGAGATCCAAAAACATTCCGTAAATGTTCTAATTGAAATGTACTGTAGCAAGCCATACAAGGCTAGTATATTAGCCCATTGACTCTTTGCCAAACGATCCCGTGGTTTAACGACCCTCTGAAAGAAACCGTTTTGAAAGTAGGCCTATTATGAAAAAGGGGAAAATGATGGTGACCTTGAGAATTGCTGGTAACCTTGAGAAAGAATAATCAAATGCCTTATCTAGATAGACATTTCAGCACTGAGGTGAGATTTCCTGGTAAACCTTTCGTAATTGTTCTAATTGGATTGTACTTTAGGAAACCATATAAGGCTCGTAGCCTATATTATACCTTAAAAACTATGTATCGAGGAAGTCAGTGTTTTAAAGATCCTGAGAGAGAAACCTTTAGAAAACACTGTGGGAAAAGGAGAAAATGCTGACAGAGTATAATCTATATATATTTATCACGATAGAATGTAAGCTAGTGAAGTTATACTAAGTTTGGAGACTTCTGGAGTGTCATTTGGCAAGGCTCCTCAGGGCCCCAGCCTAGTTCTGGTAAAACCTTGGAAACACATGCCTGAGTGAGTTGTTACCACGATACGACTAAAGTTATGTTGAAAACGTCGTAAAACGCCAGTCAATCAATCAATCGATCGATCGATCGACCGACCGACCGACCGACCGACCAACCGACCAACTCAGCCCCGACCGACCGACCGACCGACCGACCGACCAACGTTTTTACAGAGCAATATACAGTACACCACAAGAAGCTAGTCAATAAGTACGACAGGATTGTTTGTTTAGAAACATGCGTATGTAAATCAATGCAGATGACATTCAACTATTTGCACTTAACCCTTTACCACACTATCCTGATTTTAACGACCCTAAGGAAGAAAGCTTTTGAAAACATTGTGGTAAAGGAGAAAATGCTGGTAAGCAGTATTTTCTCCTTTTCCCACAAAGTTTTCTACCTTATCAGAGAACTTCAGGCCATTTGTATCAATTTTAATCTTGTCGTCTGCAAATGCCTTTCAATTAAGAAGAGTGTAATATTTGTCGTTAAGGAAAGGGATGAATTACGTTTGTTTCCCTGAGACTGACAGGTTATTTTATGTGAGCCATTCTCTTGCAAAAGGGGGTTTAACTTTTCACCAAACGACAAAATTTTAGACTCGTCCAAATTGAAAGTATTTGCAGACGACAAAACAAATGTGACTGAAAAATCAAAATTTGTTTTGGGAAGGGTAGAAAACATTGCGGGAAAAGGAGAAAATGCTGGTTACCAGCATTTTCTCATTTTCCCACAATGTTTTCAAAAGGCTTCTTTCTAGGGGTTGTTAAAAGTCGTGATTGTGTGGTAAAGAGTTAATGGATCTCCATAGACTATTATACCAAGCAAGTTATCATATAATTATGGATCTATAAAATCAGTTTTGCCTTACAACCGACTGAATCATAAGGTAGACTGGTCCTTGGACATGCAGAAAATTTAACAACAGTTTCGACACGGGTCAGCCTGCTTTTTGCAGGTGCATAAAACCCGCTTTTTACATAGCAAGCGGTGTGACAGTTCCGATCTTATGGCAGTGCAGTGACCTACAAAACGTCATAATAGTTGTTCCTACTTTTGACCCCTCGGAGCGTTTAGCACAGAACGTCAGTCTGATCTTGGATCTACGCTGTCCGCTTCTTTGTAAAATTTTCTGACTGAAACAACCTTGAATACGCTGAACAATTTCTTTATTTATAATAAATGTAGGATATTGTGCTCATCTCGTGAAAATATTGCTGATGATGTTCACTCTATGAAATAAATTTCGATCTTGCACGCAAAAAAAACGCCCACCAAATATTGTATTTATTTCATGTTTCTGACCCCCTTTTCTCCGTTTGGACTAGCGAACTGCAGGGGAGCTCTCGGTATTTCCGTACCATTGAGTTTATCAGTCGGTAAATTCACTGTAAATTCGAAACGGTGAAATTTTCAAATCATAATCGACCATATTCCCGATAAACTACCGAAAAACATGAAATAATGTCTGTAGGCGCCCTCTTAGGTCGATGGTGCTAAGTCCTTACACTTGAAGCATTAAGTTAATCCTTTCCCTAAACGAGCCCTTATTTTCATTACTGTTGTATAGAAGACATATGAAAACATTGGTTAGTCATGCTCTGGCAAAAGGGGGCTTAATGTATCTCCGTAATGTATTAAACCAATCAAGCCATCACATAACTATGGATCCATAACAGCCACCTTTTTTGTATAACCGACTCAATCATGAGGTAGACTAGTCCTTGGACATACAGAAAATTGACTAATGGCAAAAAGTTTTGAGCCAGGTCAGTCTGCGCGCAGGCTGACCTGGATGGATACTGTTTGCAAATGCATTAAGCCCCCTTTTCACAGAGCCTTGTTCATATGCAAGAAAGAAACGCTATATATACGGCGACAAAGAACCATACTGTGTTGTATCCTGTTACTACACAACGTGAATTCAAGTGCTTTTATGATCAAGTGGAATCAATGTACATATATTACATGATGCTCCTGGAACTATTTCTACTATCATGTGAGCCATGCTCTGTGAAAAGGAGGGCTTAATGCATCTCCGTAATGCATGATACCAAGCGAGTCATCACGGTATCATGCATCCCTAATATCCGTGCCCTATAACAACCTGCTGAATCATGAGATACTGTAGTCCTTTGACATGCAGAATATTGACCGCAAGCAAAAAGTTTCGACCCAGGTCAGCCTGCGCGGACTGTGCAGGCTGGCCTGGGTCGATACTTTTTGCAGATGCATTAAACCCCCTTTTCACAGAGCACGGCTCATATGAAACTTTTTTAATGGCAAATGCAGGGAGAAATTACTGCCTTCGGCAAATGATAATGCCGAATTTACGCCGGGCTTAATTCGAAACTTGTCTGACGTAAGACTAATTATTCCGTGATCAGGTAATTTGTGAGCAGTGAGATAGGAACTTTTCAATAAATCTGCTCTATCTACAGATGAGTCATGCTCTGTGAAAAGGGGGTTTAATGCATCTTTTAAAAAGTATCAATCCATGTCAGCCTGCGCAGGCTGAGATGGGTCGATAGATTTTGCTAGTTGTAAATTATCAACTTGTCCAATGACGATTCTACCTCACGATTCATACGAAATGGATTTTATGGATCCGGAATTATGTGACGACTTGCTCGGTATAATATATCACGGAGATGCATCAAATC
This sequence comes from Tridacna gigas, assembly GCA_945859785.2. NCBI lineage: Eukaryota > Metazoa > Mollusca > Bivalvia > Cardiida > Cardiidae > Tridacna > Tridacna gigas. The sequence goes on along the minus strand of OX244038.2, from coordinate 35,073,840 downwards.
CCCTTTTTCTAGAGCATGGTCCAACTATAATGTACAAATCACGCCTTTAATAGTACAATATTATAACGAACGTTTGACAAACATGGTTATGTGGACCATATACATGTATAATAATAACAGACGATTGGAACAACAGTGATAACGTCAACACGTTAATATTTATTGGACATTGTTTATTTTCAGTATGAAAAATAATACTTTGTCATTAGTAAGCAAATATTTACAGACTCAAATAGAAAAAAAAAAATCCACCGGTGCAGAAAGGGTATTTATCCAAAGAAATAGGGTTGGACCACCCGTTCTACCAACCTAGGGTCGGTCAATCCCTACATATCAGTTTTAACAATGCGTTAACCCTTTACCAAACAATCCCGTGTTTAACGTTACAGAGGGAAGAATTCTTTTGAAAGCATTGTGGGAAAAGGAGGAAATGCTAGTAAACAGCGTTTCTTCGCAGTATTTTCCCAACGATATTTTCCACCGCGAGACAGACGGATTCCATCATTTAGGCGGTCATTTATTCTGTCGTCTGCAGATACTTAACAGTAAAAAAGTCTAAAATATTGTCGTGTGGTAAAGAACTATGCCATTAAAACCCATTACCACACAATCCCAAGTTTTAACGATCCTGAAGAAGAGGCTTTTAAAAACAATTTGGGAAAAGGGGAAAATGCTGATAACCAGCACTTTCCACCTTTTCCATGATGTTTTCTACCCTATCGAAGACAGAAATCATCATTTGAGCTACATTAAATTTATAGGCTGCAAATGCTTTCGATTTGGACCTGTCTAAAATTTCTTTGTATGGTAAAGAGTTAAACACAGACTGACTTTCGATCTATAAATATCTGGTATATCAGAAAAAAAAAAAACAAAAAACAGAAGTATGTACAATGAAGAAAAATACATTACTGTACATTGTATGTAAATTATATGGAAAATTCTGGTCAGCTTTCAGAGGTTGTTCACTACATGGATATAAAACAAATGAAAAATATGGACATTCCTAGGAGATTGTATCTACAATTAAGTCAAAAATTGGTTCTAAAAGCCTGGCTGATGCTTTGTCACAAAGAAATATTTTATCCGTGGTTTAATATACTGATTGATAAATTTGGTGTTTCAAAATTTATTTATTCTCTTTTAAAAAATTTTTTGGAAGATGTCAGCGCTTTTTCGTTCAATGGGCATTTTACGACATCGATTTTAAATGAGGTATTAATCTGGTGTTGTAAAGATATTTGACAGAGAGTGTAGTTCGAATCACAGTCAGTTTTACAAGAAGAGGCGCGATTTAAGGTACATCTTTAATCTAGTTCGTGTAATCTGGTAAAGTTCTATTTCCTGCTGAACTGAAATTATCCACTGAAATCCGTCTGCTATCGAGAAAAGTATTTGCAGGAAGGTAGCGTCTCTAGAGTTCAGTGGCATTTAGGGTTGACAAATGATAACCATTTTTAACAAGCGTTTAGTCTTCTGTTGTTGCAGTATTCGACCGGTAATGTAGACTGCATCACGGTCAGTTATAAAAGTTCATCCGCCGTAAAACGTAGACCTTTCATGCCATTGGTAGGATTCGAAAATTGATAAATGTAGTTTTTAGCTGGAGAAGTATGTTATCTTAAAAAAAAAAAAAGTGAATCGTTACTCACTTTATTTTGTATGCATTTACTGTTTGAAAAAATTACCTGTCTCAATATCTGGAAAGAAACTGTAGTCCGTAATCATCAACCATTCTAAATTTAGAAAACAACACGATTTCTCATTGGCTAAACCATTTTGTTTAGCCAATCAGAAATAACATTCCTCTGAAACTTACAAAAATCTAGATAAAAAGAGTAAGAACGCAATTAAGAATGGTTGGTGAATACGTGCCTTGTAAACAATATGTTTACCAAAGAAATCTCTGAGGTCGATTCAATCAATTTTCGACAGATTAAATAACGCAAAATTGCTTTAAGGCAGTTTTCCTACCGTATATTTTTGATTGGCTATGCTAGGTCTGCAGGTATAAACAAATATAATCAAGGTTTATTTCGTTGCAATGTATTTGTAACCCTTTACCAAAAGACTCCAAGTTTTAACGACGCAAAGAAGAAAACCTTTTGAAAGCATTGTGGTAAAAGAGGAAAATGCTGGTAACCAGCATCTTCTCCCTTTTCCCGCAGTGTTTCTGTCCTACAGAAGAAAAATTCCTTGATTTGAGGCACAATTAACTTAGATTGGCAACGTCCCTTGATACAGTAAGGTGAATAGGTATACATCTGGACCATAGTCTATGAAAAGGGGTTTTAATGTATCTGTAAATATCATCGACTCGGGTCAGCCTGCGCAGTCCGCGCAGGCTGATCTTGACAAAACCTTTTGATATCGGTCAATTTTCTACATGTCTAAAGTCCAGCCTACCTCAAGATTCAGTCAGTTGTTAAACGACGTGAATTTTACGGATTCATAAATATGTGTTGACTTGCTGGATATCATACAGCATGAAGATGCATTAAACCCCTTTTGCCAGAGCACAGTTCGTCTGTATATGTACAACGGGAACCAAATTAGGTCTACCGATGCTTTCAATTTGGACAAGTCTAAAATTTTGTGGTTGTGTAAAGAGTTAACATAATCACCGCCAGACGACCTATTTTCATATTGCAGCAGATTACTCTGGAAAGAAAAAATGTGGTAGAAAGAGATCTTTTTTTTTCCATTTTGCCACACGGTATTCATTTTTGTTAATGTAAAATTATTAACCTTAATTCATGTCAATGATCCATACTTTACACGGAATTTTTCAAAGTCGTCTGCTGCAAGCTTATTTTCTGAAGACAATGAGTTTAGATGACGGCGTGAAAATAGTTCCGTCCTCAACACCGTGGCCAGATCATTAGAATACAATCCCTTGCGTAATTTAGATGCAATCGCACACAAATTAAGCCTCGTCTGAAAGAAACCCTATTTGTCAAAGTAATCGGTTTTTTTTTGTGTGTGTGTACCCAAGCAATAATGACTCCTGATTAATTACAGTGCGTCCCCGTCCTCACATATACCAACGAAATGTGACTGAAGCGACCTTTAGATATATATTATAGAGAAAAGACAGTACATGATTAATCCTATACCACACAATCATTAGTTTTTTACGGCACTGACAGAGACGGCTTGTGAAAACATTGTAGCACAAGGAAAAAAATGCTGGTAAATAGGATATAAACCCTTTTCCACAATGTTTTCTCCTTAATTAAAGACATCGCCTGAACAACATTCCATTTGTCGTCTGCAAATGCTTTGAATTTGGACAAGTATATAGAGCGATTTTAAGAGTTAACATTACTCTTTACCAAACGTCAAAATTTTCAACTTGCCCAAATTAACAGCAGCTGCAGACGACAAATCGAAATTGGCTCAAACGATTGAATCTGTCTTTGGAAGGATGGAAAAAATTGTGGGAAACGGAGAAAATGCCGGTTTCCAGCAGTTTTTCCTTTTCCCACATTGTTTTCAAAAAGGCTTCTTCTTCGGGGCCTTTAAAACCCGGGCTTGGTAAAAGTGAAGGAACAATTTTTTCCTTAGGAAACAATGTTTTCAAGAATGATCTGCCGCAAGAAGCCATCATAACGATAGCGTCGTGATTTTAAAATAATTTCTTAATTCAGCCGGCATCTAGTAAAGTTCGCGATTTGTCTCATACAAGCATTTTCGCGGATATTTAAATTTTCTATTATTGTCATAGTTGACAAGTTCGTTAATTCATATCGCGACATAAGTTTCAAGTTTACGTGGATCTTTTTGGTCATTTTTTGTCGGCTGATTTCGGAGAGGACCTCGAGGTATTGTCATAGCCTTGCCGTCGTCGTCGTCTGGGTCGTCGTGGATAAACCTTGACATTTCATAATATCTCTGTCATTACTATTTACCTCAAACTTGAGCTAGTTGTTAACTATCAAAAGTGAATCCCATACAACCAAGGCAGTTTACCAGCAAATATTTTTAGACTAGCGAAGCTAGTCTATAGGCATCATGACTAGAGTCAAAGTAAACAAAAAAAACCCACAGTTGCCAAATACTGCCTCACAGAAAATACTTCTTTCTGCTAAAAATCTTAATTTTGTTACATATGACAATTTTTACAAAAAAAAAAAATCTCTACCACTCCAATTTGAACACGTCATCTTACAAAGTAATAAACTGAACAAAATGCCATTTACTAGGTACAAGATCTTTGCTTATATGTAAATTAAGTGACCTATGGAAAACAGAGAATCGCTTATTCCAACACCATTGTAACTTTATGAATGAATCTATTTATAGATATTACCTAGGTAACTTGTAGCAAATCCCAGCTGTATGAACCCTCAGTGGACAGGGAACCCTTGTCATTCCTTCATCATTCATTTTTTAGATCATTGTGTACAGTTAAACTGTTATCTTAAACTGTTATTTTAGTCTTGAATATTAACCCTTTACCAAACAATCCCAAGTCTTAACGACATAGAGGAAGAATATCTTTGAAAACATTGCTGGAAAAGAAAAAAAACGCTGGTATCCATCATTTTCTCCTTGTCCCACATAGTCTGTCAGTACTTTCAGTACTTTGATTGACATAGTTATGGCCCTTTTTTGACATTAGAATTTTCAAAAACTGACATTTTAGTACATTTCTGTCATTACTGAAGATATTTACTTCAAACTCGGACTAGTTTTTAACGATCAAAAGGGTAACCTATACAACAAGGGCAGATAACCATCAAACTATTTCTGACACAGTTAGGCCTATGCCCCTTTTTCGACCCAGAATCTTCACTGAAAATCAAGCACTTGCACTAGGGCGTTGGCACCCGCATCGTCTAAATTCCGAATGTTAACCCTTAGGCTGCTAAGTGCGACTCAAGAACCTTTTTTGGACGATGTAGATGAATGTACAGTTTGATCTTGGATCTACACTGTCCGAAAAGGATATACCCCACCCAATAACCGTTTGAGATAGCCACATCTATTTTATTTACTATCCACTTGACAGTTTCATTTAACTTATTTAGCAGGTTAAGGATTAAGGATTAACCATACAAATGTCATATATCACTGACCGGTAAACACACTCTGATAATCCGCCGCTGTCGACACACATTTTTTAAACATTAAAGTATAACCTTTCTTCACGTCTCTCATCCTTAGCGAATAAATTAAGGGCGTAAAAAATCCATTCAGGTAAAACATCCTCTCAAAGATTTTGGCAACCGTCGAGAATCTGTGATAAGAATCGGGCGAGTGTTGCATGTAGAACGATATAAACTGATAGGGACCGTAGCAAACAAGAAACATCATCACGACAAGCATCACGGTTACCACACTTCGTGTGTTCGAGGGTTGAGCGTTGGCAGCGGAGTTTGTAGCTTTCACTGCCAGAAATATAATGATTAATAGCACTATAAACACAGGAATGCTCACGAAAACGGATACTTTAAAAATCCAATTCAAAGATCGTATATACAAGTAGGTGGTATAGACTGAACAACTGCTCTCGTGGATGTAAACAATTGTTTTGTCTGTTATTGTTAGATAGTTAAACGTTAAGGCCAACAGCACGGTGATAACAGATATAACAGCAATGGTTATCAACAGTTTGTTTGTACGTTCACTAGTCACTATTGAAGCGTACCCGAGTGGATTCGTCACCGCTAAATATAAATCCAGAATTATGGCAGCGAGATTAAAATAAAGATATAGATATATAACTGATCTTAAAACTTCAAAGCTTAGGCACGTCACAGCATATCCGCTTCCTTTCGGGTTCGAATATACTGCCACCATATACACGAGAAAGTTCCCGGCAAAAATTAAGTTGGCTGCACAAAAACTCAATAACAATCTCAAGTTGGGTCGAGAACACCACGGCAAATGTACTAGAGCCATGATGGTGGTCGTGTTTAACAACATTCCAAGTAAAGACGTTGTAAACACAATAATCTGTACAACGTTTATCACCACCGTATTGTCACCCTCTATCACTGATACATTGTATGCCATTTTAACAGCGGTCAAAAATCACTCGGAATTGATACTCTTCGTGTTTGCGTTGATTTATACTCACATCACGATATTTCCAAAGTACAGCACGAATCAAGGTCAAGGCAGACAACGGACACCTTTTATATTGAAAGAATATTGTCTCAGCTTGTCTAGATATGTTTTTAATGTAACCAGGAGAGAAGAAAAGATGACACTTCTTTCATAAAATAAGATCATAAACATTTTTCACTGCTGTCTGTCCTGAAAAGAGAGAAAAGAACCCGATAAACCACTCTGAGTAAAAGTCCAAGTTTTCTAGACTTTCTAAGAAATACCCCATCCTTTGGATTGCATTTAATATGCATTCCGCAAATGCTATCAATTTTGACGCGACAAAAATTTCGTTCTGTGGTAAGAGTTACAAATACAGAGACACGTGAAACGAGCTTGATACCAGTGTCACATGTTGCAATTCACATTAAAGCAATAAAAGATAAAACACAGACTATAGAAGCACTTAAGACCTCTTATCTGTATGACAAATGATACCATTTTTTCTTGGCATTAACCCTGTACCAAACAACCTCGAGTTTTAAGGACTCCTGAGGATTTAAAATAAAAAAAAAAACTTCGTGGGAAAAGGAGAAAATGCTGATAACCAGCATTTTCTCCTTTTCCCACAATGTTTTTTTACCGTTTCACCGACAGCAGTCTAAAACGTTGTCGTTCAGTAAAGAAGTAGGCCTAAAGGTTAGTATTTGTGTGACAAATGATTCTGTATTTTTTTGGCATCAAAGACCAAGCCTCGTCCAAAAAAACATTTCACATTTGGAATGATTGACATTTATCGTTGATTTGAGTCGATAGTTTTTTCGCTTCTTGACATTTCGTGTTAGCAATTTGATATCAAAAATGGTCCAAAATCGATGGTGGAACTATGGAGATTTGGCCGCAATATTTATGAGGTTTTGTTGGAAACTTCGAGAATCTTTCTGCATGGACCAAAAGTGCAGTCACTATGTTTAAAAATACGTGCTTTAGTACTCTGACGAGAGAGAGCGAGACAGAGAGAGAGAGAGAGACAGACAGACAGACGGACAGACAAAGACAGAGACAGACATATCAAATGGTGCTATTGCAAAGTTTTCAATGAATTAAATTGTTTGATAATATGCATGGTACTTGAAGTGTGACAATAACTGACTCTAGCTATACCAGCTGAATTTTTGGTCGAACAATGTCGGTTTTAGATAAGCAAATACTAAATTTTAATCCCACACGCTGACATACATGTGCCCAGGTTGCTGTCACCTTTAAAAAAAACTGCGGGAAATGGTTCATTATTTTAAAAATATCGATTTATCTCGGTATTTCCTCGAGTCTTTTTAACAAAGAAATTATGAGCCTTTTGGACTATTTCTCTCTGAACCGCGCACTGGCACAGCGGGTTTAATGCATCCCCTTGCTGCATTGTACCATACAAGTCGTCATATAATTATGGATTCATAAAATCCATTTCGTTCAACAACAGGCTGAATCCTGAGGTAGATTGGTCCTTGGACATGCAGAAAGTTTACCGAAAGCAGAGCTTGTCTCAAATCCAGATATATCTTTTTAAATATTGCAGTTTGACTAGAACCATGATATGTTTTGGTGCATCTATCCCCATTTCATACAAGTTCCTATTTGTATTGTAATCATTCGCCTCGCTGTTTTCTAACCAAGTCTGGTCATTTGTTCTTGAATAAGACAGCGAGAGACAGACTTCGTGGAGCCAAGTTTGACAGCGTCTAATAGAGTTAGGGAGCTATGAAACAGTTTTGTTTTGGGAAAGACGATAACCTCTGCTAGTAGCAGAAAGTACCTCGTCATCGTTGATTGATTGTTTGCCTAAGTGAACCGTAGTAGGTAGCACCCTTTGTTGAACATACACGACTCTTAAGTTGGTGGCTTAGGAAAACGTTGTCGGAAAAGGAGCAATTGCTTAAAACAAGCAATTGCTCCTTTTCCAACAATATTTTCCATATCATTATTTTTTTCTCGTAGCAGAAAGAACTTGTCATCGTTGATTGATTGTGTGCCTCGGTGAAGTGTAGTACGCAGCACCCGCTGTCGAACAAAATACACCAACACCAATCATAAGTTAATGGCTTTGAAAAACGTTGTCTGTAAACGAGCAATTGCTTGATACAAACATTGCTCTTTTTCAAACAACATATTCCATACCGCTGAGAATAGTTTTCTTGAAGAGGAAAGAGATTTAACACGACCCTGATGTAACAGCTTTGAAAAACATTGTTGGAAAAGAAGCTATTGCTTGTATCAAGCAATTGTTCTTTTTCCAAAAAGATAATTTCCATACCGTTTAAAATAATTTTCTCTGTCACGCTGCTTTCAAAAGCAGGTTAAGGTTTAACCCTTTACCAAACAATCCCTTCTTTTAACGACCCTGTGAAAGAAGCTTTTTTTAAAACATTGTTGGAAAAAGATAAAATGCTGGCTATTGTCACAACGTTTTTTACTCTATCAAGGACGAATTTCGCTATTTGGTTCACCTTTAATATGTCGCCTACAAATGCCTATAATTTGAACCAGTCTAAGTTTTTGTCTTTCGGTAAAGAGTTAAAGCTTACCAGGTGACACAATATGACCATCATACTATACATGTACAGGTACTCAAAGACTCGTATTTGCACAGTAGTTAAGTGAAAGTTCTTTGCTTTTTCTCAGTGTATCAGGTTAGGCTACAGCCTCTAATACCAATATCAAAGCTTGTTTATATAATCTAACTACCTGCAGTTACGTTTATAGTGTAAGATCTTCAAATAATGATATGTTCCTAATGAATTATTTACACGCATATTTACTGTGCTTTGGAAGCAAGGTCGTTGTTTTGTGGTAGTCTTACGAATTATTGATTCAGATTCTGATATTAGCCATCCCATGTGTAAAGGGGTTGTTGATGCATCTACAAAAAGTATCGATCCAGGTCAGCCTGTGCAATCCGCACAGGCTGACCTAGGCCGAAACTTTTTGCTATTGATCATTTTTTTGCATGTCCATTGACCTTTCTACCTCTTGATTCAGTCGGCTGTTTAGAAAAAAAAATGGTTAAATGGATTCATAACTCCGTGAGGACTTGCTTGGTATAATTCGTAACGGAGATGCATTAAATCCTCTTTTGCCAGAGCGCGACTCACATAGACTAGTATGTTTATTGTGTTTGTACAGTAAACTCTCTAGGGGTGCAGAAATTACTTGGAACTATCCATGTTTTCGGCTGTTGTTATCGAAAAAATCTCAACGTTTCTTACAATTTCAAATACAAAACCAGTCAGTTAAGCGCCTTGGAATTTGTCGTCTTCCTTTTGCTTTTTTTTTTGTTTCAATATGGACAAGGTTTGGACATTTCTCCTCTCCCCCTCATGTTTTCTCTCCTTTCAACGACAAATGCTAATATTCAAGCACCATTTCTCTTTTCTTGGAGAAATGGTTTCACGACTGAAAATATCTTGTTGTTTTGTCAAGAGTTGATAACATTTGTAAGAGATTTCTAACCCAAACGCAGTAGCCTAAGCGTGAACCAGTCTAGGAAGCCATGTGAATGCGGTTTCTAAATTTCGCTTCCAATTATACAAATTCGTCCTCTCCTCCCAATTAGTTTTAGATATGTGCCGCGCTCCGTGAAAAGGGAACTTACTGCATCTGCAAAAAGTATCGAACCAGGTCAGTCTGCGCAGGCTGACTTGGAACGAAACCTTTTGCTATTGGTCAGTTTTCTTCATGTCCAAGGACCATTCTATCTCATGATTCAGTCGGTTGTTATTCAAAATGGATTTTACGGACCCATGATCATGTAATGTCTTGCTTGGTATAATACATTACGGAGATGCATTTAGCCCTGTTTTGCCACAGCATGGCTCATATTACAGAAAGTGTGAATTTTGCCTAGACATAAGGCAGTTAGTCTATTTCTCATCATCACTTCATAGCTAAACAACGATACCCTTGTGGGAAATACGCTGAAAAATTACTGCCGAGAACCGCTATAAACTTGTCACGGGACTCCTTTTTCTCATTTATTTCTCAGACACACTGAGAGTGGTATTTAACGTACGGAATTGTTAGGACCACGATAAAGCTATCTATAGTATACATATACACAAAAACACCAGCTCTGTTTCTAATGTCAAAAGGACAAACGTAGAAAAAGATGTGGTGAAGATCGATGCAAACCATTTTCAGCTCAACTGGCCAAAGGCCAGCGAGCTTTTGTCATGGACCTGTGTCTGTTGTGCGTCCGTACGAGCAGCCATTACTTTTTTTTTTGGCAACCACAGCTTTTCTGAAAATACCCATGCAAGTTAGACGAAACTTTATAGAAATGATTCTGCCATGGCCCTCTTCAGAATTTCTTAAAAGAATTCCATGTCAGTAAAATTTCTGGTTGCCATGGCAGCAAAACAGAAAAATATAATAATCTTCTTGTCCCAAACTATAAGACCTAGGGCTACCAAATTTAGCATGTAGCTTCATCTAATAGTCTTCAACCCACAACCTTTAAATTATAGCCTTTGGGTTAAAACTGCTTTACATATGACCGTGTCTTTCAGATGACTACCTTATCAAAAAGTCTACCAATATTTTAACCATAGGCAGCATTTAGATCTATGCGAGTGCAATAATATAGAGATCATGATATCAGCTTCTTAAAATAAGAATGAAGCTGACGCCAATTTTAACTCTTAAACAAACGACACAGTTTTTAGCTTGTTCAAATTGAAAGTATTTGACTCAAAAATTGAAATTTGTTTTTGGAAGGCTAGAAACATTGTGGGAAAAGGTGAAAATGCTGGTAACAAGCATGTTCTCCTTTTTCTACAATGTTTTCAAAAGTCCTCTTCTTTAGAGTCTTTAAAACTCGGGATCGTTTGGTACAGGGTTTAGTAAAGTGATTCATAAGTTACAGGACTTTTACTCTTTACCAGACAATCCCGACTTTTAACGACCCTGAGAAAGAAAGCTTTTGGAAACACTGTGGGAAAAGAAGAAAATGCTGGTAACCAGCATTTTCTCCTTTTCCCACAGTGTTTTCTACCCTTCCTGAAACAAATTTCAATTTTTGAGTCACATTCATTTTGTCGTCTACAAATGCTTTGTATTTGGACAAATCTAAAATTTTGTCGTTCGGTAAAGAGTTAATTAAGCGAGTTACAGGTCCTTTCATCAGGATGACAGATATACTGTATTTGAAAGAATTTTATATAGCTACTAGTTTCACGGCTCAAATACATGCACTGCAGACAGATATCATGTCTGACTTTATCTGTCTGCAGTGAATTAGATAAAGAATTTTATTCAGAATGTTTGGTGAATACGGATTCAACTGTATGGTCGTCTTTCCATGTTTCAACAATTAACACCAACCTCAAATAGAATGTGATAATTAGGCCAGTGCAAAGCTGAACGGCAAGGTTTAACTCTTTACCGCAGAATCCCGAGTTTTTAAGACCCTGGGAAAGACGCCTCTTAAAAAATTGTGGGGAAAAAAAAAAATGCTGGTAACCAGCATTTTCCCCTTTTCCCGCAATGTCTTCTACTCTATCAAAGACAATTCCATCAATTGAACCACATTTAAATTGTCTGCAAATGCTTCAATTTGGACAAGTCCACATGTTTGTCGTATGGTAAAAGGTTAAAAAGTTCAAGGTGAAGCTGGTCATGGTGCAACTGGACATTTGTTAAAGTTAGTGAATATCAGAGATTCAAATTCTCCCTCGACGCTTGACCAGTCGACCAAAGTTTAACCACGTCCGAGCTGAAAGTAACTGCAGACAAAAAATTAAATAAGGCCCAAATGTTCATGGCGAATTGTCTTGAAAAGGTTAAAAATATTCTGGGAAAATTTGGGGGGGGGGGGAAGCATTTGAGCCATACTCGGGCAGAAGGAGGCTTAAAGCATCTCCATGCTGCATTATACCAAGCAAGTCATCACATTATTATGGATCCACAAAATCCATTTTGTCTAAAAACCAACTGAATCTGGAGGTAGATTGGTCATTTGACATGTAGAAACTTGACCAATAGCAAAAGGTTACGGACTGCCTAGGCTGATATGAGTAGATACTTTTTGCAGATGCATAAGCCCCCTTTTCACAGAGCATCGTTCATCTGTTTCTAACGCCGAAAGGATTCACGGAACATAGACTGCGTTTCGTCAGTTAAGCATGCTATATTGAACCGTAATTAAAAAAGTCTCGAAGCATTTGCCAAAGGAATTATATTTAATAGAGCAATCAAATTTAGACGCGCTTGCCTGTCTATCTACTGGTATTTATCACCGGTTTTGCCAAAAACTTCATTATCGTAATCATTTGTTAAACAAAATTTAAGGGGCCTGTTTAAATCAGTCTCTTTAGAACACTGGTAAATGCAACGATATATGAGCCATGCTCTGGCAAAAGGGGGCTTAATACATTTCCACGACACATTGTACCAAGCAAGTCATCACAATACCAGTATTATGAATCCATAAAATCCATTTTGTATAACAACTGACTGAATCATGAGGTACATTGGGTCCTTTAAGCCGCATAAAATTGAACCGACCCTACAATAACAGATTCTCGTCTTCATAATTATTTCCATACTTTTAAAAGATATTTAAATTCAAAAACATTTTAAACCCCCATATTTTACTTTTGGCCGCTATTGGGGCTTTTCATAAATGAAATGAAGCTTTTCATGAAGCAGAAAAGAATCAATTTTTTTTCCCAAATCTTGGGCTGCTTTGGTCTGATTCTTTTACATAAAAACCGACAGAACAGATCCAAGATTTGACTGCATATCTTGAGCAGCCTGGTCTCAATCTACACTGTCTGCTACAGCTCCTGAAAAAACCCGAAGGATAAGATTTAAGTCTTTACCAGACGACAAAATTTTAGTTGACTGATTGATTGTATGGTATTTAACGACGTTTTCAACATTATTTCAGTTATCGCGGCAACCAATGCACCTATGCATGCTTTCCTGGAGTTTCAGTTACCAGTACTACGCACAGTATTCTTTCCAAGCTACTACTTTCCTACATAGCCATCATCGAAACAATAGCGGTGAGAGAGGAATGAATCCTGTCGCAATGACTATCATCAATCCTCGGACAGAAATAGGTCAAGCCGGGGATCAAAACAAAATTTTAGACTTAACCAAGTTGAAAGTGCAAGTATATGGAATCGATACATTAAATGTTACTCAAGTGATGACATTGCTCTTTGAAAGTGTCGAAATCAATGTTGTAAAAGGAGAATGGTGGTTAGTAGTATTTTTCCTCTTTTCACATTGTTTTCAGAATCTTTCTTACTTGGAGTCATTAAAACTCGGGATTGCTTTGTCAATTGTTTACTTTTTACCACACGACAAAGTTTTAGACTATTCAAAAACAAAAGCATATGTAGACCACAAATTAAATGTGATTCAGACGGGGAAAGTTGTGTGAGAAAGGATAGGAAACACTCTGGGAAAAGGACCGACATTTTCTCCTTTTCCCACAATGTTTTCAAAAGCTTTTTTCCTCAGAGTCGCTAAGAACTCAGGATTGTTTGGTTAAGTGTTAAACAGCAGGAATCGCTCGACAATCACATTTTACATTTATTGACAAAGCTTTATGAAACGTTAGCTCTCTGTTAAAAGCCGTATTAGAAATACGGAACTGGATTTGTATTGAACCTTTTATGTTCCATTCATTGAATCGTGATCAATAGATAGCAAAATAATGTAAAGTTTGTTGCACAGAAAAAAAATGCATTCTCTCTGCTCCCTCCCGCTTTCTCCCCCCGCCTCCACCCCCTCTCTCTCTCTCTGGCTCTCTCTCGTTCTCTGTCTCTCTCTCTCTCTCTGTCTGTCTCTCCCGCTCTAAGAAAATGAGCCCGCCTGGGTGGCTCAGTGGTGAGCGTGTCGGACTCATGACCTGGTGGTTGTGAGTTCGATACCCGGTTGAGGCGAACTTTCTTTCCGGCGTATTTTCGCCTCTCACCTCTGCTGAAGCATGTGAGAAAAGTAGTCGGTGGCTTTGGAAAGAAAGTTATGTTAGTACTGGTGTGAGAAAGCCAGGAAATACATGTGCGTCACCGACCGCCATGATATGACCTTAGCTGTTAAAGTGGCGTTAAACCCCAATACAACCAACCAACCAATCTAAGAAAATGAAAGGTCTGCAGAGGATAGCCACGGCATCCGCACATCAAAGTACATAGATTATAATGCTTTCTTTATTGATTGAATTGTGTTTACGCCGTTTTCAGTTATTTAACTCATATCACGGTGACAGCTCACATATTCATGTATATCCTGGGTTGCACCAGTATTAGGCTCGGTCTCTGAAGTGTCTTATCCAAGGACACTGCCATGAAAACCCATTGCTTCCAGTAAGGTTCAAAACTGAGGCCTTTAGGTTACGAGTCCTACACTTTACTACTGAGCCCAGAAGGACCCCATGCATAACTGCACCTTGTATTTTCCGTGGAATGTCCAGTCAACCATCGGCCTGCATCAGCCGACAAATTCTCGTTGTCATGAATAGTTCGTGAAATATTTCATTCATTCCGGCATTTTACGGAACTTTATTTCTACTACTGATTCTAATACTAGTTCCAATTTTAATTCTAATCAAATTAAAAAGTCAAAAACCGATGGAAACTCTATGTTGACCAAAAGCAAGGCACATGATCTTGCTTTAAGATCATCTAACATTTCGGTTCATCCTATAAAATTTCAGAAAAAAGGTTTACATGTTGTACATTTGAATGTACAGCACCTTGTTCCAAAATTTGATGAAATTAAGTACATACTATCTACAAGTGAGATAGACATATTTGGCGCATGTGAAACTTTTCTTAATGACACTTTTTGTGATTTGAACCTTAATGTTCCAGGTTTTAAGAATATAAGGAAGGATAGAAAGCACAAAAAGGGGGGTGGAGTTTTGGTTTTCTTAAGAAATCATATCCCAATTAAACATAGGTCCGACTTGGAATCAGATGATATAGAATCTATATGGATTGAAATATGTCACAAAAACTCTAAGTCTTTTCTAATATGCTTTGTTTATCGACCACCGCACTCTAGCATTGAATGGATATCCTCATTCAATGTACAAATTCAGAAAGTAGATGAGCTTTGCAAAGAATATCACATAATTGGAGATCTTAACTACAAATACTATTCAGATAAAAATAGCTTTGAATGTAAAGAGTGGTCAAATTTTGCTTTAAGATACGGACTTTCGCAACTCGTTAACAAGCCTACACGTATGTCAAAAAAATCGTCTACAATTATAGACCATATCTATACTAACCGGAATGACAGAGTGACAGAAATATTTGTTTCGCCCTTATCCCTGAGTGACCATTTTCCAGTATGCATGACGCGAAAAATAAACAAGAGGGCCATGATGGCCCTGGGTCGCTCACCTTAGTACAGTGCCTTTAAGGTTTTTCTTTAATTTGACCATGTGACCTAGTTTTTGACCGCAGGTGACCCAATTTCAAACTCATTATTAATTTCATGAAGACAAACATTCTGACCAATTTTCAAGTCCACTGAGCAAAAAATGTGGCCTTGAGTGCCCTAAAGATATTTCTTTAATTTGACCTAGTGATCTAGATTATGACCCCAGATGACCCAAATTTGAACTGGTCTTTGACTATATCAAAAGAAACATTTTAACCAATTTTCAAATCAAATGAATAGTAAATGTGGCCTCTAGAGTGCCCACTAGCTATTTCTTTAATTTGACCAAGTGACCTAGTTTATGACCCCAGTTGACCCAAATTCAGACTCATGTGAGATTTTATAAAGACAAACATTCTGACCCATTTTCAAGGCAATTAAGCAAAGAATGTGGATTCTAGAGTGCACACAAGGTATTTCTTTATTTTGACCTAGTGACCTAGTTTATGGTTCCAGGTGACCCAAATCCAAACTAATCTGGTATTTCATCAAGACAAACATTCTGGCCAAATTTCAGGTCATTTGAGCAATAAATGTGGCCTCCAGAGTGCAAACAAGGTATTTCTTTAATTTGACCCAGTGAACTAGTTTATGACCCAAGTTGACCCAAATTAATCTTATGTGAGACTTTATAAAGACAAACTTTCTCACTAATTTTCAAGGCATTTGAGCCAAATAATGTGGCCTCGAGAGTGCCAACAAGGTATTTCTTTAATTTGACCTAGTGACCTAGTTTATGACCCAAGATTACCCAATTTTGAACTTAATGAACTTGTTGCGCTTAGATGGGCAAGCAAACTTAGAAGAGAATCACTACATACCAAATATCAAAGCTCTACCCCTTCCAGTTTTAAAGAAGAATTTTAAAGTTTTCCTTCTTTGTTCCTATGTTCGAACTTGTGACCCCCGGGGCTGGGCCAGTTTTGACCCAGGGGCATCATATGAACAAACTTGGTAGAGAGGTCCACTAGGAAATGCTACATACCAAATATCAAAGCTCTACACCTTCCCATTTAAGAGAAAAAGAAATTTAAAGTTTTCCTTCTTTGTTCCTATCTTCGAACTTGAGACCCCCGGGGCGGGGCCAGTTTTGACCCAGGGGCATCATATGAACAAACTTGGTAGAGGTCCACTCTGAGATGCAACATACCAAATATCAAAGCTCCACACCTTTCAGTTTCAGAAAAGAAGAATTTTATAGTTTTCCTTCTTTGTTCCTATGTTCGAACTTGTGACCCCAGGGGCTGGGCCAGTTTTGACCCAAGCAGCATCCTTGGAACAAACTTGGTAGAAGTCCACTAGGAGATGCTACATATCAAATATCAAAGCTCTATGCCTTCCCATTTAAGAGAAAAAAAAAAAAAAAATTAACTTTTCCTTCTTTGTTCCTATGTTTGAACTTGTGACCCCCGGGGCAGGGCCAATTTTGACCCCAAGGGCATCATATGAACAAACTTAGTAGAGGTCTACTAGGAGATGCTTCATGCCAAATATCAAAGCTCTATGCCTTCTAGTTTTACAGAAGAAGATTTTTAAAGTTTTCCTTCTTTGTTCCTATGTTGGAAATTGTGACCCCCGGGGCGGGGCCAGTTTTGACCCCAGGGGCATCATATGAACAAACTTGGTAGAGGTCCACTAAGAGATGCTACATGCCAAATATCAAAGCTCTACGCCTTCAAGTTTCAGAGAAGAAGATTTTTAAAGTTTTCCTTCTTTGTTACTATGCTCAAACTTGTGACCCCCGGGGTGGGGCCAGTTTTGACCCCAGGGGCATCATATGAATAAACTTGGTAGAGGTCCACTAGGCAATGCTACATACCAAATATCAAAGCCCTACGCCTTCCAGTTTCAGAGAAGATGATTTTTAAAGTTTCCCCTCCCTGTTCCTATGTTCGAACTTGTCACCCCCGGGGCAGGGCCAGTTTTGATCCCAAGGGCATCATATGAAAAAACTTGGTAGAGGTCCAATAGGAGATGCTTCATGCCAAATATCAAAGCTCTATGCCTTCTAGTTTTACAGAAGAAGATTTTTAAAGTTTTCCTTCTTTGTTCCTATGTTGGAAATTGTGACCCCCGGGGCAGGGCCAGTTTTGACCCCAAGGGCATCATATGAACAAACTTGGTAGAGGTCCACTAGGAGATGCTACATGCCAAATATCAAAGCTCTACACCTTCAAGTTTCAGAGAAGAAGATTTTTAAAGTTTTCCTTCTTTGTTACTATGCTCAAACTTGTGACCCCCGGGGTGGGGCCAGTTTTGACCCCAGGGACATCATATGAACAAACTTGGTAGAGGTCCACTAGGCAATGCTACATACCAAATATCAAAGCTCTACACCTTCCAGTTTCAGAGAAGATGATTTTTAAAGTTTCCCCTCTTTGTTCCTATGTTCGAACTTGTCACCCCCGGGGCAGGGCCAGTTTTGACCCCAAGGGCATCATATGAACAAACTTGGTAGAGGTCTACTAGGAGATGCTTCATGCCAAATATCAAAGCTCTATGCCTTCTAGTTTTACAGAAGAAGATTTTTAAAGTTTTCCTTCTTTGTTCCTATGTTGGAAATTGTGACCCCTGGGGTGGGGCCAATTTTGACCCCAAGGGCATCATATGAACAAACTTGGTAGAGGTCCAATAGGAGATGCTTCATGCCAAATATCAAAGCTCTATGCCTTCTAGTTTTACAGAAGAAGATTTTTAAAGTTTTCCTTCTTTGTTCCTATGTTGGAAATTGTGACCCCCGGGGCAGGGCCAGTTTTGACCCCAAGGGCATCATATGAACAAACTTGGTAGAGGTCCACTAGGAGATGCTACATGCCAAATATCAAAGCTCTACACCTTCAAGTTTCAGAGAAGAAGATTTTTAAAGTTTTCCTTCTTTGTTACTATGCTCAAACTTGTGACCCCCGGGGTGGGGCCAGTTTTGACCCCAGGGACATCATATGAACAAACTTGGTAGAGGTCCACTAGGCAATGCTACATACCAAATATCAAAGCTCTACACCTTCCAGTTTCAGAGAAGATGATTTTTAAAGTTTCCCCTCTTTGTTCCTATGTTCGAACTTGTCACCCCCGGGGCAGGGCCAGTTTTGACCCCAAGGGCATCATATGAACAAACTTGGTAGAGGTCTACTAGGAGATGCTTCATGCCAAATATCAAAGCTCTATGCCTTCTAGTTTTACAGAAGAAGATTTTTAAAGTTTTCCTTCTTTGTTCCTATGTTGGAAATTGTGACCCCTGGGGCGGGGCCAGTTTTGACCCCAAGGGCATCATATGAACAAACTTGGTAGAGGTCCACTAGGAGATGCTACATGCCAAATATCAAAGCTCTACACCTTCAAGTTTCAGAGAAGAAGATTTTTAAAGTTTTCCTTCTTTGTTACTATGCTCAAACTTGTGACCCCTGGCGCGGGGCCAGTTTTGACCCCAGGGGCATCAAATGAACAAACTTGGTAGAGGTCCACTAGGAGATGCTACATACCAAATATCAAAGCTCCGCGCCTTCTAGTTTCAGAGAAGAAGATTTTCAAAGATTTTGCTTTTTTTCCCTTTTTGTTGCCATGGCAACCAGAGTTGTGGGTGGAATTCAATTCTTTGAACAATTTTGGTAGAGCTTCACCCAAGGAACATCCCTGCCAAGTTTCATCAAGATTGGCCCAGTGGTTTAGGAGAAGAAGATGTTTAAAGAAATTGTTGACGGACGACGGACGACAGACGACGGACGACGGACGCCGGACATAGGGCGATCACAATAGCTCACCTTTAGCACGTTGTGCTAAGGTGAGCTAAAAACAGGCCATTTAGAGGCAGTGGTCATTCGATTATGACGTACAGAAGTTTTAAAAAGTTTAAAATATGTGATTTTCAGCATGATTTAAGTGCTTCGCAAATTCATTTAATCGAAACTGAGCATGACCCAGAACAGGCTCTTTTACTCTTTTACAATATCTTACATACAATTTTATCTAAGCACGCGCCAATTAAGAGTAAACGTATCAAAAGTAATCATCTACCAAGATGGATAAATCATGAGGTCAAAAAAGCAATGTACGAACGGGATCGTTTTCATAAGTTAAAAGATTGGTATAATTATAAAACTATGAGAAATAAAGTGCTACATCTCATTCGTAAAAATAACAAAGATTATTATAATAATGCAATTAAAGCAGGCACTAATACCAAAGATCTATGGATAAATCTAAGGAAGGTGCAAAACAATGACAATTTAGATAACGAATCAATACATTTACCTTCAAAAATGGTATTCAATGGAGAACATATTCAGGGAACAAAAAATATCCTAAACTCCTTCAATGACCATTTCATCAACATAGCAAGCATTGTCAATAAATCAAAATTTAATGAAAGTAACTTTTCTTTTCTACGTTCACATTTACACCATATACTAAAAGACCAAGTTTTCGACATAGATTTTATCACACCTTTAATGGTTCGTCAATTTCTTGATAAACTTGAAACTAATAAAGCTTCTGGAATTGATGGAATAACTGCCACTATTCTAAAATATTGCGGTGATCATATAGTTTTACCTATAACTTCTATTATTAACAACAGTATCGCCAAAGGTATATTTCCAACCGCACTGAAAGAAGCATATGTTCTACCTTTACATAAAGGAGCCGAAAAGGAAGATCCAAATAACTATCGCCCAATATCTATTTTACCCACTATTTCAAAGATTTTTGAACGTCATTTATCTAACCAATTATTAGCTTTCTTAAACAAACATGATTTATTAGCTAAGCACCAATCTGGATTTAGAGAAGGTCATTCTTGTCAAACAGCCCTTATTCGGCTAACTGACGAATGGTTAAAAGACATTGATTCCGGAAAAATTATAGGTTCGGTTTTTGTTGATCTAAAAAAGGCTTTTGATTTAGTAGATCACGAAATTTTATTTACATAAGTTGAAATTGCATAATTTCTTTACTAAGTCCTTAGCAATATTCAAATCTTATTTGACTGACAGGAAACAGTGTATTAGGCATAACAATGCATTTTCATCTTCTCGAATCTTATCAAGCGGTGTCCCACAAGGCTCTATTTTAGGGCCGCTGCTGTTTTTAATTTATATAAATGATATGTGCTTGCACATTGATGCCTCTAGTCTAGATCTTTATGCAGATGATTCAACGTTATATAAGTCAGGAATCGGTATTACTGAAATACAACATAATCTACAAAATAGTTTAGAAACTATGCTCGCTTGGTGTACTGTTAATAATATGCTTGTTAACCCAAATAAAACAAAATGTATGCTAATTGGACCAAAACATAAATTAAATTCTATTAATCTAGAACTAAAAGTTAATGACGTTTGCACTGAACTTGTTGAGTCTCATAAGATATTAGGTGTACACATTGATAAGCATTTGTCGTGGAATGTACACATTGATAAAACTTGCACTGCGATCAACAATAAAATTAATTTGTTTAAAAGGATTTCGACTTACCTAACAATGGAAATGAAACAATTATTTTACAACTCGTACATACTGCCTCTCTTCGACTATTGTTGTACAGTTTGGTGGAAGAGCGCTAAATATAGGACCTCTAAACTATCTGTACTTCAAAAAAGAGCAGCCCGCATCACATTAGGGGCTCCATCTAGAACATCGTCGATTGAACTTTTCGCAGAACTAAATTGGTTGACCTTTGACAATAGATGTGATTATCACGCTGGTGTTTTAATCTTCAAGTGTCATAATAACCTTTCACCACGATATATAAGGGACATTATTTCGTTTTCTAGCAACACCAAGTATAATTTACGGCCATCTGCTCATTATGATATCATTAACTCAAGATTTAACACTTTGTTCAAGAAAAAAGCATTCTCGTATTACAGCATGAACATATGGAATGAAATTCCTATTTCAATCAGAGCAGCAACTTCCTTATCTAACTTTAAACATCAGCTTAAACAGTATTTGTCCAGTAAGCAATCTATCACCTCAGCAAATAACACAAACAAATTACCGTAAATAGTGTATCTGTCCGCTGACTTATAGACTCATTTTCATGTTATTTTCTTTCATCATCCACTTATTTATTATCGCATCTGTTTGTGTGTAGGTGTGGGGGTAAGTGTGTGGATGTGTGTGTGTGTGTGTGTGTGAGAGAGAGAGAAGGCAACATTGTAAAAAAGACTCTATTTTCAGGTCATTTTTCTTGAAATTCTGTCTTAATGTTTTAACCTTCAAGAAATAAAGATTTTATTATTATTATTATTATTATTATTATTATAATCAGCCGACACTTTACAAATACATATAATTTATACGAACGAATTTCCTTGATCTAAGTTTAGTCACAAAATCCCAATTTTATTGACGAAATTTCGAATTTGTCGTCTGGTAAAGATTTAATTTAAACAAATGTTTGATTGTTTTTAACAGTCACTTTTGTCGCAAATGATTATCGATGAAACTGAGTTGTCGACCGTCAAATATACTGCGGCTAGGATGGAGTGTAAACGGCGAGACAAACGGGAGGGGGTGGGGGGTGGGGGCGATGTTACGACCATATCATCATCATTTTCAGTTCAATACTCATTGTTAATCAGAATGTCAGAATGTTAGTTTGATAATATTTTAAAGGGTCTGAATATGGATTACCTAGTTTAAAATATAGGTTACGAGGTCAAATCTTACAAAAAGCTGATCTGCTCTTCAGGCCTATTTTTTTAGTCTAAATGAGCATAGAACTTGATGAGAATACAATATCTATGATGAGTATGGAAAATTGTCTTCTCTGGTAAAAAAGTAGGTCATTAGGGAAAATCATAAAAAAAAGAAAACATGTCAGCACCCTAAAGGGGAGATTTTATGCTCATAATTTATGAGATTTAGTCAGAATGCTGGCCTCAACAGTATCTTAAACACTCTTGAAAACGGGTCAGCTTGGGTAAAAAACTAGGTCAGTAGGCCATAAATAAGAGAAGCATTAGGTACAATTCATATAATTCTCTCAAAGGTACAAATGGTCAGGTAAGCAGTTCAGGGCCATCATGGTTCTCGGCAGTTTTATTTCAAATAAAGATACTGATTAACCCTTTACCAAATAATCCGTTGTTTTAACAACCCTGGAGAAGAAGACTCTTGAAAACACCGCGGAAAAAGAGGAAATGCTCGTAAACAGCATTTTTTTCAGGTTCAAACAGTGTTTTCTACCCTGATGAGACCTATTTCATCATATGAACCATATTTTATTTTCCAAACCTCAAATACTGCCAGTGTCGAATAGTCTAAAACTTTGTTGTCTACGTTAAGTGCTAAAGCATGATCACATGCCAATAACGATCTCTCTGGAAAATTACACGAAAAAGAACAAAAATAGAGATGTACATTTTATGAGATAAATTAGATTATAATATCATTAAAGGTGTGCATGGTAGTTCTTTACCCTTTGAGGCCCCTCCCCCAATTTAACCCGCCTCTCCAAACGTTCTCATATTTTTTTCGGTCCAAGTTGAGGTAGGCCTAAGGCTTAAGCCTTTGAAAACATTGCAGAAGAAAAAAAAAAAAAAAAAAATGCTGGTAACCACCATTTCACCTTTCTCCAATTTTTTTTTTCTGCCCTTTCCAAAGATTAAAACCCATTATTTAAGCCACATGTCAAGTGCTTTCAATTTAATCAAATCTAAAATGCTGATGTCTGGTAAAGATATTCGAGAGTTGTATCTATTCCAGCAGTAAAAAGTTCCGAATTTTGACAGTCAAAAGCTTGTCAAAATATTTGATCCATGTTCTGGTAAAACGGGGCTTAATGCATCTCCGTGATGTATGATGCCAAGCAGGTCATCATATAATTATGGATCCATTAACCCTTTACCAGACGACAAAATTTTAGCCTTCACCAAATTGAAAGCATTTGCAGACAACAATTTCATTGTGGCTCAAATGGTGCAAGTTTTCTTTGATAGGGTAGAAAACATTGTGGGAAAAGGAGAAAATGCTGGTTACCAGCATTTTCTCCTTTTCCCACAATGTTTTCAAAAGGCTTCTTTCCCAGGGGCGTCAAAAGGCGGTATTGTGCGGTAAAGGGTTAAATCCATTTTGTCTAACAACCGGCTGAATCATAAGTACACTGGGCCTTTGACATATAGAAAATTCACCATTAGCAAAAGGTTTCGACACAAGTCAGCCTGCACCGACTGCGAATGCATTAAGCCTCCTTTTTCACCGAGCATGGCTCATTTTTTATGTATCTTTTAAATACAAATCTTCGATCATCCCTCATTGCTTTAGGACATTTGTACTTTTCGATGACGTTAAAGAAAATAGAATAAAAAAACTGAATAAGAACCAGTGTAAAAAGCACAAGCTCCCCCCCCCCCTCCCCACATAAGCACTGAACACATAGCAACAATAGTGATTTCCACGCCGATTCGAGCACAAGACTGTATTGCTGGAGAAACCACTCAAACCAGCTCACCAGCAATTCTGAAATTAAGTACTTCACAATGTATCGTTTTCCGAGACAGAAATATTAGCATTCGAAAATGTAATTATTGTCCTTCTCTCCGATGATTGCTTGTAGATTTATTTTCGCTCTTAAAAGGCGTTAAAGACTCTAAAATAATGGCCTTTTCATAAACGTTAAATTTGAACTGTGCTCTGGCAAAAGGGGATTTAATGCACGATACCAAGAAAGTCTAAAAATTATCATAGATCCACAAAATCCATTTTGTATTACAACCAAGTGAATCCAGACGTACATTTGTCCTTTGTCATGCAGATAAGTTTCCAAAAGCAAAAAGTATTGACCCATATCAGCCTGCGCAATAAGCGCAGGCTGACATGGGTCAATACTTTTTGGAAATGCATTAAAGCCCTCTTCTTAAAAGCATGGCCGATATTGAGACATCGTTAGAGAAACCGTTTTGTGCTTAAATATGGAGAGAAATAATCAGAAGTAACCACGCCTCCTTTACCTTATTATTTTGCATTAGTGTTGAAGTCAGTGACATATACTCGTACTTATCAAGATTATATGTTAATCCAAATCACCGTTGACAAAGGAGCAGTAACTGCTAAATATGGGTAGTCGGAAAATACATGTAGAATTAAAATAAATTTGCAGGTAATGCTTAACAAAATTGTAAAGTTTATTATTTGTAGATAATAATAATAATAATAATAATAACAATGACAATAATAATAAAATAGAAAAAGATTATCCTCAACCAATCAATAATTTGTACAAGAAAAGGATTATCCCCAGTCATATTCGTTTGCTATGTTATGAATAAGTGTGAATAGGGGGCATCAAACAAGCGGCAGCAACGCTTGTATTTCAGTGTCATAAATGTGCCCGCAAATAAGCTTGCAGGGGCCCGCAGAATAAACATGTCCACATTTTCACCATTTGCAAACTGCTAATTATTCACATCGAGTATATCAATACCAAATATAGGTGAAAAGCCCGCGTTTTTAGCTACCATGAGCCCCCCCCCCAAAAAAAAAACAAAACCCCCACCACTCAAAGGGCTTTTTTTTTTTTCAATCAAACAATTATAGCATATTTGAATATGGATCAGCCCTAGTCAAAACGTAATTTAATCAGTAAAACCGTATCAGTACAGGAATTGGTAAACCCCTTCGAAGCTACTCCATAAACCAGGAAGATCAAAAGCTCTATATAAGATCTGCTATTCAAGCACTTATGGGAAATAGAAGAGAGAAGATGTATGGCATATATTCCCCAAAGTCTCTGTAAAGCAATTCTGGACTATAAACTCGTCAATCAAAATAACCTGTTGTATGTATATAACACACACACAGCTCTTTGCCAGACTTAGACGATAAATTTTGGACTTTACCACATTGAAAACGTTTGCAGACGACAAATGAAGTGAAGCTAGAACGACAGGATAGAAA
The DNA here is from genome assembly GCA_945859785.2 of Tridacna gigas. NCBI lineage: Eukaryota > Metazoa > Mollusca > Bivalvia > Cardiida > Cardiidae > Tridacna > Tridacna gigas. The sequence goes on along the minus strand of OX244038.2, from coordinate 35,048,430 downwards.
AAAATTGTGAAAAAAAGGAGGAAGTGCTGGTAACCAGCACTTACTCTTTTTTCCACATTTTTTTTTGTTTCAAATGCCTTGTTCCTCAGGCTGACCTGGGCCGAAACTTTTCGCTATTGGTCAGTTTTCTGTATGTCAAAGGACCAGTCTACCTTATGATACAGTCGGTTGTAAGACAAAATGGATTTTATGGATCCACAATCATGTGATGACTTGCCTGGTATCATAGATCATGGAGATGCATTAAGCCCCCTTTTCGCTGAGCATGGCTCAATTATGTTTTTGTATTGTTTGTCACACGGCTTATTTTCGCCTACAAGCACCAATTTTTATTCCGCTGATTTAAGATATTTATCTATTCGCGTGATAAGATGGTTGTAAATTCAAATATAAATGGAAAAATGTGATCCCCCCCCCCCCGGAATTAGCTAGTTTTTGCCTTTTTTGTCTGTAAAATTTCCTATTCCGTTAGCAACGCCACAGACGTTATTGTGGAAGAAGGGATACATTTTGAACATGGAAGAATGATAGATGATTAAACAGCTTAATATTGGTAGAGCTGCTTAGGTATAGTTTTGAGGGTCGTGGGTTCGAAATTCAGTTGAGGCCAATATTGCAGTGTTTCTGGTTTTGGTTTGTTTTGTTTCCTTTTTCCCCAACTAAGAGTAAACAATCGCAGTAACTTCCTGATGAATTTTTCTTACAAATATCAACTACCCTCATCCCCCCCCTCTTTAAAAAAAAAATCAAAATCTAGTTTTATGTATCTTTAAGTCGACTTTCCATCTTCAGAACTAGCCTTACGTTACTGGAAAAAGAACAGTTACCTTGAATAAATTTGACCTTATGTTGGCATTTTTTTTAAAAACCAGCATATTCCTTTTGCCTCAGAGCATCTTAACCTTCTTCTTTCGTTAAGCTAATCAAATGATAAAATACCTTTCTTAGTTTCCATGGATTGCATGTATGGCCATCGACAGAGGTCGAGTTCATATATATGGCACTGAAGGAGTAAATAGACCGCTATGCGATAATTAGCCAATCAGCGCTCAGTATTTGGTCCGTACATATTGCGTATACAACGCTTTATCATTCAATGTGGTCTAAGTCGGATAGACAAAGCTCGTGGGATTGTCTATGTGATATAGACACTGGCAACACTCGTTGTCAATCCTAAATAGATAGGCAGTTTGAGATATTTCGTCCCTGTGAGAAAACTAATCAGAGCTTGATTGTTAATTTTGCCAAAAGACAGCAGAGAGTACATAATAATTTTACTGATTTGAAGACCTAGGTCAACATCGTGGAAACTTTAAATGTCATAATCATAATTTGTCATGTGAAAAAAGGGTTTGATGTATCTGCAAAAAGTATCGACTCATATCAGCCTGCACAGTCCGCGCCGGCGTCGAAACTCTTTGCTATTGGTAAATTTTCTGCATGTCCAAAGACCATTATGACTCATGATAAGTTTGTTGTTAGGCAAAATGGATTTTATGAATCCATGATTATACATCATAAAGCATCCCGGATATGCACTAAATTCCCGTTTTCCAGAGCGTTGCTCATATATTTTCCGCATAAGGTCAGTACACTACTAATTAGCAGCCACAAGGTTACAACGACACACACACTCCCGTCCAATATTGATCAGTTAAAATAAGTTTTGTTTTTACGTGTATGTTATTGGCGAGGTAACCATGATACTAGTTCCTAGGCATTAATTATGAGAACCATAATGCTGATCTATACGGCCACTCCTAGCGACTGAACAGAATAGGAGCATCTGGTTCATTCTGGTGCTACCCCCTTTTAAAAAGACCAGCCAGTATGTGACCAATAATACACTTTAGTCTAATATATACTACCAGAATCCTTACGTTTTATGTTAACGTACCACAGCGGCCTTTCACTAAATTGCGTACGCATGAAATTTGCGAACGCAGTTTAGGTAAGCAAGCAGCAAGTCTAAATATAGGTTTTCACTAAGCCGCATAACTTTACGATTTGAGTAAATATTTGCATAACTTTATGTAAGCTCATTCCTTTGGGTAAAGCAGGGATCGTATGAGTGTATACACAATCTCAAACAATTTGCGTAAATCTACGCAGTTTATGAAAACGCAGTCCAAGCAGGTAGGCATTTGGTAACCGGTATTTAACTAGCTGGTGGCTCACCAACCGGCATATCAAAGCGACTCTCTACCAATCGAAATTTAAGCTTTCGAACCTCCGCTCCACAGGTGGGTGGCTCAACCACTAGACTACATAAAATATCTGATTGTAAATAATCGACTATCTGAACCTATGAAACAAAACAGGGTTCCGTGCTTAACGCCGATGCTTTGCATTAGCCAGTATAAATAAGAACGTATTCAATTGACTGAACAAAGTCATTGTTTAGTTCGTTGGCCTGGTCATGATAAAAATGATCTGAGATGAAAAGACCCGGAAAAAAATCGTTTGTATACAATCGAGTCACGCTCTGTGAAAAATGGATTTAATGCATCTGCAAAAAGTATCGACTCAGGTCAGCCTGCGCAGGCTGACATGGGTCGAAACTTTTTACTATTTGTAAATTTTCTGCATATCGGAGGACAGTCTACCTCATGATTCAGTCAGTTGTTAGACAAAATATATATATTTTTGACCCATAATTATGTGATGGCTTGCTTTGTATAATGCATCATGGGGATGTATTAAACCCCCTTTTGCGAGAGCATGGCTTGTTTATTTTCTCCTTTGGTTTTCTTTTTAAATAAAACATATATCACGTATGCAGTGTGTACTGTAGTTTAACTATGGTGAAAAAACAGTTGCAGTACGAAGAAACCTGTCGCCAAATTAGAGCTCAATTATCGCGGAATCCGGAATAAATGAATCCTTAACTCTTTACCGGGCGACAAAAATTTAGACTAGCCTCAGTTGAAAGCTTTTGCAGACGACAAATTGAATGTGGTCCATATGATGAAAATTATCTTGGAAATGGTAGAAAACCGTGTGGGAAAAGAAAAAAATGTTGGTTACCAACATTTTCTCCTTTTCCCACAATGTTTTCATCAGTCATCTTCCTCAGGGTCGCTAAAACACGTGAGTGTTTAGTAAAGGGTTAAAGCACTAATTGAAGGGGATAGACATTTACAGGAAAAAAAGGTACCAAATACTGCAACTTAAAAAACAATCTGATCAGAATTGATATCAAAATATCAGGCAGTGTAGATGTAAGACCATGACGAACGTTCTTCGCAACCTTAAAGGAGCCTTTTTTGGTATTTTTTGTGCGATTTTTTTTTTTTTGTTTTTGCTAAACACTGATAATGCTACAAAATAGAATTTTCTCTGCAAACATGAAGAAACTTGGACTGGTACATGCTTTGCTGTAAAAAGGTGCAAATTAGGCTTTCAAATAACGTGTTGGTTGCTTTGCAATTGGTAATTCCGTCCATGTTTTAAGAGATCAATTATGACGTCATTTTACTTATTTGAATGCGATTCCACATAATCAACTTGATCACAGGACATTCCAAAAATCCTTTTGCGAATTATAGAGCGAAATCTAAAAAAACACCTTAGGAGGCTACGTAGCACATCAAGGAAATACGACTGAAATGTATTTTCTTACCAGTTGTCTTTCCTCGTTACAGATGGTTTGCCAGCTATCGCCCTACTGATCATGTTTGAAGTTTGGTGAGATTACAAAAATCTGAAAAGGCTCTTTTTCAGCACAAAATGAATTAGATGCACATTTTATGTTTCAAAGATACCGAATACTGCAACTTCAAGGTTTTTTTTTTTTTTGGGGGGGGGGGGATTATCAGACTATCTAAGACAGTGAAGAAGAAAGGTCATACTGTATCATAAACTTAATTTCATCCCTTTCTAAACGAGCCCCTTTTTTTAACGACCCCGAGGAAGAGGACATTTGAAAACATTGTTGGAAAAGGAGAAAATGCTGGTGATCAGCATTTTCTCCTTCTGCCACTTCGTTTCCTATCTTTTAAAGACAAGTTCCATCTTTTTAGGCGAATTCAATCTGTCGTTTGCAAATACGTTCTACATAGATGAGTCTAAACTTTTGCCTTCTGGTACGAGTTTAACCGTCTGGAAGCCAGCTGAAGTTGTGTTAGACATTCTAAAGGAAGAGTCGGTATTGTTTACGATCTGCTGCTAGAAAAACTAAATCTTTACCAGATGACACAATTGTACACTTATCTAAATTGAAAGCACTTGCAGACGACAAAATAAATGTGACGCAAAGATTGAAGTTTGCTTTGGAAAGGGTAGAAAACATTGTGGGAAAAGGAGAAATTGCTGGTTACTAGCATATTCTCCTTTTCCCACAATGTTTTCAAAAGCTTTCCTTCAATTAAAGTCCAAATAGTATGGTAGATAGTTAAAGGTTGGAATTAGCTTCCCCCATTGGTGGCATACGAACTATTGAACTAATTTCTGCTAAAAGCATTCCTAAACTTCATTTTCGGTCCCAGGTGGCTCGTGACAAAACGACAATGGAATTCATAATATTGTATCCAGTTTAAACTGTGATGATTAAAAGAATGCAAGAAGGTAAAATTATGTAAAGATTTAATGAAATCGTGAAGTTATGCATGTTAGTGAAACTTGTTTTCAGATTTGATGCTTGCTTACCTAAACTGCGTACGCAAATTTCGTGCGTACGCAGTTTAGTGAAAAGCAGCCCAGCTATTTTGTAAGACGTGTAAATGAACACCAAGCATTGTAGATTTAGGATCGGACTGCTCTTCCTGTTTAGTCCGATATGGACCTACCCTGTCCAAAATCGCAACTGACACTAAAAAGTTAAATAATCTTCCATAGCAGTTCACCTATCTTGGCCACCTGAGACCCGTGAGATAGTATTTCATCATAAAATAGTTTACGACATTTTAAGCTTTGTCTTTATACAGCATCCCTTACAGCACCAACCACAAAATTATTCCTTATGCGGAAAGTGTAGATCAAGATTAGACTGCACATCAGGTGTAGTCTATTCTTTGATCTACAATGCCTGCTATTTTGAGAGTTATTCTGTCAAAAAAAAAAATTCCAGATTGCAACATCTGCATTTATCTGCAGCCTTTATCTCTTTACAGAACAATTCCCTGCGTTGCATACCCTGAGCAAGATAGCTTTTGGAAACCTTGAGGGAAAAGGAGAAAATGCTGGTAGCCAGCATTTTCTCCTTTTCCTCAATGTTTTCTTCCCTTTCAAGGCCAAATTCTATCATTTACCCGAATCTATTTTTGTTGTCTGGTATTGCTTTCCATTGGCATGTTTCTAACATTTTGCTGCTTGGAAAAGAATTAAAGGTTACAAAATTTTCCATACATTCGGTATTACTTGTTTCATATACGAGGGCTGATTGATAAGTTGTGTAAGGGTTTGACTTTTGGCGGACATCTACATGATTTTTCAACACAATCTCATTTAGTATCGATACGCCTTTGCTAGCGACGTTTAAGGGCCTCACCGCCACTTTTAAAGACGTAATTTTCTTGACCGTTCAGAAAGTCCTCCACTGAATGTATGACGTCATCCTCTAACCAAAAGTGCGTACCGGAAATAGCCCTTTTTCAATTTTTGGAAATATATGAAAGTCTGAAAGTCTGATGGAGTGAGATCCGGCGAATAAGGCAGATGCTCAACCATTTCATAGCCACACTCATTAATGGCAGCTATGGCAATGACAGACTTGCTCTTTCAGCAATTTTGTCGTTTGTGTAAAAGTCACTTGCTTGACCAAATGGCACCAGTCGTCGGGTACACAGCCTTCAATACAAGGCTCACAACTTATTAATCAGCCCTCGTATATTGTCCTTTGGCATTTTCAGGTGATTATGGTAAGATAAAAGGCTTTAAAGAATTTAGTATAGTCTACCATAACTATTTTTAACCCTTTACCACATATTCCAATCTTCTGGGGAAGAAGTCTTTTGATAATCTTGTGGGAAAAGGAGAAAATGTGGGTAACCAGCAATATCATCTTTTCCCACAATGTTTTCTACCCTTTTCAAAGACAAAATTCCGTCGTTTGAGGCACCTCGTATTTGTAGTCTGCAAATGCTATCAGTTTGGACGTGTCGAAAATTTTGTCTGGTATTAAGAGCTAAAATAAAGTTACGAAGGAGTGTAAAGAAAACCTGCTGAAATATTAGATGTTCAACATTTCCACTGATATTCTTTCAAAGATATACCGATTCAGCTGTGCCAGTGAGCGGACAAATGTCAAGTCTCAAGGACTCCTTCCCAGGATTTGACGTATATTGTTAAACCTTTACCACACAATCAGCTGTTTTAACGACCTTACAGGAGCAGTCTTTTGAAAACATTGTGGGCAAAGGAGAAAATGTTGGTAACCAGCATTTCCTCCTTTTCCCGCCATGTTTTCTAACTTTTAATAGAAAAATCCAGTCATTTTATCCATAATTAATTTGTCGTCTGCAAATGCTTTCAATTTGGACGGGTCTAAGATTTTGTCGTTTGGTAAGGGGTTAATCAGTATGCTACTGACACATTGCGTGTGTGTTGTAATTTCTATGCCAATTATGTCGAAAATCATTAGTGTGTTAAGTTACCGTTGACTATTCTATTTCGTTTCTGTACTGAATTATTCTTATGTTTGGCTTCACTTCCAATAATTCGAAAATAAGGCTAACTTTTTGGGAGCCAGTGGAGATTTTAACTCCACCGTCAGATATTTTCTGATATTTATTGACAAAAAAACCCTTGTAATTCATTTTAGACACTATATATAACTGGTGGCAAAAGACCGGCTAATTCGTCCGGTGGAATGTTAGTGAGCTGGTTCACTGAAGTCTTTTGTTGATAATCTTGTCTAAATTCTAAACCAAACGACAAAATTTTAGACTTGTCTAAATTAAAAGCATTTGAAGATCATAAACTAAATGTGATTCAAAACTTTAAATTTATCTTGACAAACTAAATGTGATTCAAAACTTTAAACATATTTTGAAAGTTTAGAAAACATAGTGGAAAAAAGGGGAAAAATTAATGAAAAATATAGGAACCACGTCAGGTGGATAGTTTACAATTTTTCAATACAATGATAAGATAAATACATGTTCTTTACTAGTTTGGTTAGTTTCTTGGAACTATTTGTGTGCGTATTTTTTTTTCTAAAGGTATAGATATTCGGATTTCTACATCGGGATCTCGTCAGCAAATGTTTTCTCATTATCAAAAGCATTACATTGGAAAAGATTATGAAATTCATCATCAACTTCATTTAGAGAACACATGTTTCACTTTCTTTTATTTCTTTCTATACTGTCGAAACGCAAGATGGGGGGAACATAGAGCGACATCTTGCGCTGACCTTAACGAAAACAAAACACTGATGTAACGCATTTATGCCTGTCTAGAATCTGAACTGATGAAAACAGCAGGCGTTTGTTTCTGTTATTCAGCTGTTTTCTATTTACTTCTTTATTGTTTTGTGAGCTCTCGAACTAATCGTAAATGTCTGCAAAATGACTGATGACTTTTACAGGTAATGGCAAATGTCGTAAGAAAAAGTCAGATAACCGTGTAAAAGTACATAAGCCATGCTCTGTGAAAGGGGGTCTTAATGCATCTGCCAAAAGTATCGACTCATGTAAGCCTGCGCAATCCTCGCAGTCTGACATGGGTCGAAACTTTTTGCTATTTGGGAACTTTAAGCATACCCAAGGACAATACTACCTTTAGATCCAGTCATCTGTAAGAGAAAACAATTTTTATGGATTCACAATAATGTGATGACTTCACGGATATGCATTAAATTCCATTTTGACAGGGCAGGACTCAGAGAGAGAGAGAGAGAGAGAGAGAGAGAGAGAGAGAGACTAAGTGGCGTTTTTGACAAAAAATGGTGTTTTGTTTTTCAAAAAGACTTGAAGCAGTGCCAACATTTAAATAATTTCCACCTCTGACAGCGTGCACGGTATTTCCTACTGTGTGCTTGTCATTTTGAATTATCGTTTCAATTTCGTAATGATGATAAGAAAACCCATTTAGCAATGACCTGAATACGTTTGCAGACAACAGACTAAATGAATCCAAAATGACGGGAACTGTCTGTGAAAGGCTTAAAACGTTGTGAGGAAAGAAGAAAATGCTGCTTACCTGCATTTTCTCCTTTCTCCTTTTCCCACAATGTTTTGAAAAAGCTTCTTCCTCACGGTCGTTAAAATTCAGGATCGGACGGAAATGGTTAATTTACTTGTATGATAACATTTTAAGGTCATTATCAGCACCGAAGGATAACTTTTGGAATCAAATTCAATCCACTTTAAAAGAAGTGAGCAGTATCTTGTTAATAAATGACTTACAGGTTTGCTCCCTGTTTCACGTGGTTTTCATTATTATTTAAGTTATATCGAGGCGGCCAGAGCACATGTCCATGCTTTTATTGAGGGTCTTCTACTATTACGTACTAGGCAGAATCCCCAACTTTACTTTTTAATTCATTGTGGGTTAAAAATTAAGCTAGAGTTATGAAACTTATATGAAAAGAAAGAAAAATATACTTGACACTGGACTATGTATTTTCAGCCTAGATACACAGCAATAGGATATAAATGCAGTAGTTTAAAAAAGTGATTAATATTTCCCAAAAAACGGGTTTTTTTTTTACATTGACGTCAATAGCGACGTCACCAAAATTTAGCGGAAAAATGATACCTCTGAGTTTTAGAGCACTGCCACTTTGATTTCAGATGACAAACACAAATAGCATATTAGTGAAAATAGCTCCAGAAACCTCGCTTTCTACCAGTATAGTTTCCTAAAGATTGCATGATCAGAAGTAATGTAATTAAATTTCTTGCACACTGAAGAATGCATCTAAGTCAATGGAGGTTCTGACTTTAATGAAATATTTATGGCCACCAACTGTATCGTCAAAGAGGCCCATCCATTTCAATAATCAAAATTCAGCTTTTTCGAAGTGAATTGCCGGAATCGAAATAATTAAAAGTGCATCATCTTTCTGACAACAGTAGAAGTTAAACAATCGTTACAAACAATTTAAAGCTATAGGAATTCCGATCACGGTGGAAATATAAAACAAACCTCTTTGCAGCAATATGTATATTTAAAAGAAACCCTGTTAAATACCAACCTGTATAGATCTATCTATCTACAACAAGGCTCATCCACGATCAGCAATCAAAATTACCACATCACTCTGACAACAGTAACAGTAAAATAATCGTTACAAACAGGCTCAGTAAAAGATCTGTCAGTTCCGATCACGCTATCACCAATAACAACATAGCCAATACCTTTACTGGGTTGATCCTTTCAGCACCATAGGAGGAAACAAAAGGCTTTTGCGGACGACATAGATCAAAATCAGACTGCAGAGAACGTGCAGTCTGATCTTGGATGTATACCGTCCGCTTGGTAAAGTCAAGCCTATAAGATATAACTGTCTGTTATCCAGTAGCTTGCATTTTCAGACGTTGAAAGAGATCGAATTTTATAAATATGACACTGAAAAAATTCTCTGCCAGCCATATAAATCCGATTTTTGTCGATGACTGAGTCTACAGTTCCGATACATTTTGGTCAAAGTTTGGCGTCATGCAGTCTGATCTTGAACTACGCGGTACGCAAACGCTACTTGAGCTGCCATCGGCAGAAACATTTTTGGTCATAGTTTGGCGTCATGTAGTGGACGATGTAGATCGAAGATCAGACTGCACGTTCTGTGCAGTCTGATCACAATCTATGCCGCCTGCAAAAGCTACTTGAGCCGCCATCGGCCGCTAAGAGTTAACTTACGTTTTATGCCTCAAGCGAGTCTCTCTCAGATACAGAACAAACTTATCACAGCCAATAGTTTTCCCCTGTATAATTTTTCGTCATTCTCGAAACTAAGAAGTTGATAATATAGCTGATAGACAGTTTTCTTTCTTTATCTTTTTTCTTCTGAGATTATCTCCATAGAGAATTTTTTTTTGGGATACATCATTAATAATGAAGCTGCGCTCTGGAAAAAGGGGGGTTAATGCATTACCGTCATCCATTATACCAAGCAAGTCATCATATGGTTGTGGAGCCATAAAATACATTTTGTCTGACAACCGACCGAATCATGAGGTAGACTGGTCAATGGACATGCAGAAAGCTGACCAAATTCAAAAAGTTGGGGGCCAGGTCAGCCTACGCACACTGTGCAGGCTGACCTGGAACGATATTTCTGGCAGTGCATTAAACCCCTTTTTATACAGCATGGTTTAACCATCTTTTATTAATCAAGTTGAAAAGTAAGACCTGTCGGATCATTTTATTTCATGACTGTAACCTCATTAACATAATCGTAAATAATAGCTTTCTTTCGTAAATGATGAGGTTTCTTCCATTTAAGTCATGCTGTGTGAAAAGGGGATGTAAAGCATCTGCAAAAAGTATAGACCTAGGCCAGTCTGCGAGTTCCCAAAGGCTGACCTTGGTTGAAACTTTTTGTTTTGGGCCAGTTTCCTGTATGACCAAGGACCATTTTAACTTAGCATACAGCCGGTTGTTACAGAAAATGGATTTTATGGATCCAAAAGCATGTAATGACGTGTTTGGTACAATGGATCGCGGAGATGCAATAGACCCCCTTTTGTTAGAGCGTGGATCAAATCGTTATTGAAGCCTACATAGTAAGTGATTGTGAACTGAAGCACAAATTAGAGCAAAACATCCAAGGGCCGCGTTCACCTGCCTCTTCTAAATGAGCCATGCCCTGTGAAAAGGGGACTTAATGCATCTGCGAAAAGTATCGACACAGGTCGGCCTGTGCAGTCCGCGCAGGGTGACCTGGGCCGATACTTTTTGCTATTGGTCAATTTTCTGTATGTCCAAGGACCAGTCTACCTCATGATTATGTCGGTTGTTAAAAAAGTGGCTTTTATAGATCCATAATTATGAAATGGCTTGACTGGTACAATGCATCACGAAGAGTATGGCTCAAATTTAATATAACTTTTTTTTTTTAAAATTCCGAGACAAGCCATCTGACTGGCTGACATCGAACATGGCTGATCTCGGAATTCAGGATAAGGAAAACATGTAGAATGGCAAGTGAATAAGGCATCTGAAAGTTTTTTTCTTTTATATGTTGGAGATAATATCGCCGACTGGTTTTCTCATCAGTGGTTTGTTTACAATGGATGTAAGATAATACACATAAAGCAACCATAGGGAGAGATTAATAATGCAAGAAAACACGATTGAGTCTGACATGATTTATTTTGAACTTATCACTTCTCTGACAGATTTTCTTTCGGCGTGAACTCGATATTGTTTACATCTAACATGACACGTAATTTACTGTACTTTACGCTACCTATAGTTTTATGGTACAACAAGAGCACAGGAAAGAAATCCGTTCATCTAGTTACTGGTATCCATTTATCCATCCACCCACCCATACACTCACCATCCATCCATCCATCCGACTCGAGCGTATCGTTTCAGGAATTGAAGAGCTAATAAAACACAGATATGTAGATTTCATGAAATCCGCGCAGGCTGACCTTGATCGACACGTTTTGCTATGTGTCAATTTCCTACATGTTCAAGGACATTCTACCTCAGGATTTAGTTGTTTGTTAGACAAAATGGCGTGATTCATGATTATATGACCTGCTTGGTATAATACACCACGGAGATTCATTAAACCCCCTTTCCCAGAGCATGGCTCAAACTGGATGAGTGGATGGATGAGAACCACCGTGGCTAGGCGATTCATGTATTGAACTATTACCCTTAAAGCCAGGATCCTTACGCGCCAAATATTCTAAAATGCATTCTAATTCTTTAAACTTTTTCTACATTTTAAAATGTATGATTGACTAAATCAAAAATAGTCTTAATTTAGATCCAGAATTAAAATTCACTATTGAATGGTAGTTGAATATGGATCAAGGGTCCAATTTCAAACTTTGCGAGTCATTTTAAATATGTAGACCGTTATTGTGCAAAGAATATTTTCATACCAAACGTCTGTTATAACTAAAAAAAATATGATACAAAAGAGCCATGCTCTGGCAAAACGGGGTTATATATATCTCCGTGATCCATTATACCAAGCAACTGGATTTGGAGGTATAATGGTCTTTGACATGCAGTAAATTTACAGATAGTGACTAAGTTTCGATTCATGTCAGCCTGCGCGGACTGAGCAGGCTGACATGAATTGATGGTTTTTGCAGATGCATTAAGCCTCCTTTTCACAGAGCGTGACTCAAATAATTTCCTTCGGCAAATGAATATCATAAATGTAGACGGGCATATACAGGGTACGCAACAGAACTGAATCAAGGATCGTATGCACCAACGGTGCTGAATACCGGTATTGTTCTAAATTTAAATTCCTAGAACAGCCATTTGATTGGTGGAAACGTTTTGGCTTGGCCAATCAGATTGCCGTACTTGGAATTTCAGAATTAGAAGACATTTTAGAAATGTTGGTAAATATGCCTTTTTCCTCCTGAAACTGGTCCTCCCCAAATTTCGATTGGAATAGAAAAGAAATATGATTTTGACAGGGGAATCATTATACCAACTTGACAGTTTACATAATTTTCCATTTTCTGATGGAAATAGAACACTTTTCAGAACTTTCGGCCAATGTCTTCATTTTCTAAAAAATGGTTTTCCCCAAATTTCGATCAGGAAAAGAAAAGAAAGATGATTTTGATGTGGGGGAATTATTATACCCAAATGGACAGTTTACAGAATTTTCCATTTTCTGACGAATGATCCCGTAGTAAGGGTACAAATCACCAAAGAACCATAACAAATAAGCCATGCTCTGTGAAAAAGGGGTTTAATGCATTTGCAAAAAGTATCAATTCAAGTCAGCCTGCGCAGTTAGCGAAGTCTGACCTGTGTCGAAACTTTTTTTGCTTTTGTGAATTGCCTGCATGTCCAAGGACCATCCTACCCCAGGATTCGGTTGTTGTTTGACAAAATGGATTTTATGGATCCCTAATTATGTGGTGACTTGCTTGGTATAATGCACGACGGAGATACATTTAATCCCCTTTTGCCAGAGCATGGCTCTAATGTAATATTTATCTTTCTATTTAAGCATTTTCTCAATTTGTGACGATATCGTTTTGACCTTAGAATATTCCTTATTTTTATCGTCTCTCTTTTCCAATGGCTTCTTATAGAGCTTTTGCGTACGGCATAGATCAAGATAAGACTGCGCAGAAGGTGCAATCTGTTCTCGAGTCTACGCTGTCCGCTAACAGGTGCCAATCTATGGCTAAAATTGCCGTTAATTGTAGGTGAATTCTACAGATCTCACCAAAAGTCGACGTTTTTAGTTGCCAGCGAGAGAGACAAAATAGAGTAATACCAAAACATATGCAGACGACAAATTATGCAAAATTGGTACAAAAATACTTCACTTCTCTAATATGATAGAAAACATTGTGGGAAAAGGAGAAAATGCTGGTTACCAGCATTTTCTCCTTTTCCCACAAGGTTTTCAAAAACTTTGTCCTACAGGGTCCTTAGAATTCGGGATGTTTTGGTACCGGATTAATTTGTACCTCAGAAAATATACCAATTTATAAGCAGAACCTTAGTAAATATAAAACGTGTTCCCTAGTTTACCACATAACCATCAGGTGCGTAGCCAGGAATGTAGTAAAGATGAAGGCCAATTTATTCTAAATTTTTATCTCCCTTTTTTTCCTTTCTTTCTTTCGTTTTTTTTTTTGCCAGTAGCATGTTAGAATCTTAAAGCGCCAAACACAATTTTGTCAAGTTCTTCCATAATAATAATCAAGATCAGACTGCATTTTGCGAACAATTTAGATAAAGATCAGACTGCACAGAACGTGCAGTCTGATCTTTGATCTACATTGTCCACTCTTTATTTGTTTTTTTTTTTTCTGGCAAAAGTAATTTTGAAATTAAGAGTGATTTGGTCTCTTTTCCTGACTGAGAAAGCGCTTCTTGTTTATTTGATGATTTGATGGTTAATGTCGTAGCCCGGGCTTCGGGCTCTCCGCCTTGCTACGCGCCTGACATTGGGCTGTAAAGTATTCTGACCTGAATCGATTGAATAATAAACAAAAAAGAAAGGAAGAATTACCATAATCGTGTAAAAACATCATGAAAGGTTGAATGAACCCAGTCCTCAGAGAGTCACTGACTCGGAATACAGTTCTTTATGCTTCCATTTTATTGCATATTCTGTACGGTTCGATGCTACGTGTCCATTAACTAATTAGAAATTTTCGGTGTTAGAAAGCTCTTAAAATTATGAAACCTGTCAGATTCTCTGTTTTTATAACAATTAATGATCCATTGGATTATCAAGCCTTTTCCCAAACAATCCTGAGCTTTAACGACCCTGAGAATAGAGACCTTTGGAAAAAAAAGTGGAAATAGGAGAAAATGCTGGTAATCAGCATTTCCGCCTTATCTCACATTGTTTCCTACCCTTTCAATATCAAGTTTCACTATCCCAGCCTCATTTAATTTTTCGCCTTCAAATGCTTCCTATTTGGACAACCCTAAAGTTTGTATTTGGCAAAGGGTTAAGTCTATTGTTGCCGACTTGACAAATTCGATACTTTTCGGGCTCTGAAAGAACACTTCCATTAGCAATGAAGAGATAGTCTAATCATAATTTTTACAACAGACTGCGGACGATAGAGATCATAGATCAGACTGCACGTTCTGTGCAGTCTGATCTTGATCTAAGCCGCTCGCAAAATTGGCGAAAGTGGCAAACGCACTACTGGCAATGGGGGAATCGACGTGGCTTGTGTGAATTGTCAAGGTAGCTATTATCAACAGGCCTATACTTTATAGAGGGAGACAGTAGTGTAGGATTTGAGTGTCAGCCTCTCAGATCCAAGTTTTCTAGTTGTTTAAAGAGGCACTGAACCAGATTTTGTTTGGCAGGTTTTTCTTTTAGAAAATCTTAGCAGAGATTGCTAATTTTCATTTGCGTCCAAAGATGGATTGGAAATTAAAATGTAGACAGAAATAAGAGTAGGAAAAACGAGGAATTATCGATTTTTTTGTCTTTGAACCGTAAAATTTCCTGTTACGTTAGTAACGGTGTGGCCGTTATTGCCTAACAAAGGATTAATACATTTTTAATACGTATTGTATCGGTAGGCTCCATAGCTCAGTCGGCAGAGTCACCGATTATGGTATTAAAGGTGTTTGATTCGAGTCACACCTGGGGTGATCCTCTTTTGACCGTTTTTTTCCCATCACCAACGGCAAACAGTCACGTCCGTATGACTTTTCCGTACAAAATATCTTCTTTGTCAGTTTCTGATTTAATGCCCTTTTAAATTCCGTGGTGGGCGGCTTCTATCTTTGAAACCACGCTCACGCGAGTACACGAGTACTGCTTCTATTCCCAGGAAGAAACCATCAGGAATAACTGGTACCGTGCAAGCTGAAGACATTATTTCAGAATTGATGTAAGATATACCGTCTACCAGATGAAAAGCTTTACACCATATTAAAAACATTTGAGAGCGGCAAATAAGATAGAGCTCAAATGTAGGGGTTCGTCTTTCAAAGGATAGTAAACGCTTTGGGACAGGGCAAAAATACTTGTTACTACCCGTTTGAAACGTTGTGCGGACAGGTACATTTGCTCAGTGAACCTTCTCTTACAATGGTTTCAATTTCATTCAATGAATTCATTTGCCCGTACCTCATATTTTCCCGACTTGTGATACATGTGTATGGCTCCAAAATTAAGAGCCTGTGCCAAACTTTTCCGATTTTTAAACATTTCGAACACATCATGGGAAAAAGGAGAAAACAATGGTAACCAGCATTTTCTCCATTTTCCACAATGCTTTCTACAAATAGAAAGACAAACCCCAGCACTTTGATCTAGGGTGAAATATTGTGGTTAAGTAAAGAGTTAAGGGTTATTTATAAAATAATTTAAAAAAGTGCAGAAGCCCTTGGTTTTCTAAATATAATTCAATATTGAAAAAAAAAATATCGGTTACAAGAAGGAAGACAACAGTTTTAGTAGTCCCATCCTATCAGACTAAGTACAAATTTCCCATTCAAACTCTGCATCAAACGTTAAAATGTTAGACTTATCCAATTTGAAAGCATTTGCATGCGAGACATTAAATATGGCTGAAGAAATGGAATTTATATTTGAAGGGGTAGAAACACTCGGCGAAAAGGAGAAAATGCTTGTTTCCAGCATTTTTTCTCTTTCCCCCCCCCCCCCCCCCCCCCCCAGCAATGCTTTCAAAAGCCTGCCTCTTCCGGATCTTCAAAACACGGGGTTGTTTAGAAAAGGGTTAAACATTGAGGTAATAAAGATAAGTAATACAATCCACTTGACGGTCTCGGTGATCAGACAAAAAGCATTTACTCTTTTACCAGACCACAACAATTCTAGACTTGTCCAAACTGAAAGCACTTACAGACAACAAATTGACAATTCATGTGTCGAAACCGACGAGATTTGTCTTTGGACGGGTAGAAAACGTTGTAGGATGATGGTGAAAATGCTGGTTACCAGCATTTTCTCCGTTGCCTACAACGTGTACCTTATTCCTCAGGATGGTAAACACACACGCAACTGTTTGACAAAAGCATTAACACATTTATCTTTATGGCAGCCCACCACGTCTGGCTGTAACTATTTCACAAAAGAATTTACAATATTAAAGGAGACCCACTATATCACATTACTACTGGATCAATATGCATTTTAACACAGAGTACTGATGAACCCTGTAACCTCATGGATGTCATTGATACTCCTTCTCCGAAAAGTACAGATCAAGATCAAACCAAACATGCAAAATACGCAGTTTGATCTTCTGGTGCGTCACAAAATACATGTTTACATGAGGGCCTTTATATCGCGTTACAACTGGATCAATATGCAAATCAGCGCGGAGTACTTGGTAACTTTGTAAGCGCAATAAGTGACTTATATATTATATAATTATATGGCTTATATCAAGATCAAACTGCACAGAACATGCAGTTTGATCTTCGGGCTCTAAACACAAGTCAGAATTACTGGGTAGCAACTATATAGCATGACTACTGGATCAATGTAGGCTTTAGCACGGGATACTTAGGAATCTTGTTACCGCAATGAGTACCATATATAGGCCTTCTAGAAATAAGGCAGATTACGATCAGGCAGCACAGGAATTGCTGTTTGATCTTCGGATGCTTTACAAATACAGTATTAGAAGTATTGTCACTAAATCAAATTACTACCTGTTTAGAATGCATGTTGGCACAATCATAGTACTTGCAACCTTGTAACCACCATTTGTGACTTACAGAGGCATCTTTCGAATGGCAAAGAACAAGATCAATTTACGCAAAACATGCAGTTTGATCTTCGGGTGCCTAACGAAATACTGAGTCATGCGCTGTGAAAAAGGGACTTAATGCTTCTGCAAAAAAGTATCGACCCCGGTAAGCCTGCGCAGGCTGACCTGAGTCGAAACTTTTCACTATTGGTCAATTTTCTGTATGTCAAAGGACCATTCTACCTCATGATTCAGTCGGTTGTAAGACAAAATGGATTTCATGGATACATAACCCTATGATGACTTACTTGGTACAATGTATCGCGGAGATGCATTAACCCTTTACCAGACGACAAAATTTTAGTCTTGTCCAAATTGAAAGCATTTGCAGACGACAATTTCAACGTGGCTCAAATGGTGCTATTTTTCTTTGATAGGACAGAAAACATTGTGGGAAAAGGAGAAAATGCTGGTTACCAGCATTTTCTCCTTTTCCCACAATGTTTTCAAAAGGCTTCTTTCCCAGGGGCGTCAAAAGGCGGCATTGTGTGGTAAAGGGTTAAACCCTCTTTTCCAGAGCATGGCTCAATAATATACTGCATGCTAAGGGGGCTTAATGCATCTCCGTGATACCTTATACCGAACAGTTCATCTCATAATTATGGATCGAAAAAGTCCAGTTTCTCTAAGAACCGACTGAATCATGAGTTAAACTTGTTCTTGACATGCAGAAAATTTACCAAAGACAAAAACTTTCAGCACTGGTGAAACAGCGCGGACTGTGCAGCTGACCTGGATTAATATTTTTTGGAGATGCAGTAAGCCCCCTTTTCACAGAGCATGGCTCAGTTATGTACAGAGTCATATTAGAGGCACTACCTCACATAACTAGTTGGTCAATATACATTTTAGCACGGAGTTCTAGTCTAACCTTGTGAACCCCGTAACCACTATGGATGACACATTATATAGTTCTCATTTTTTTTTTTTTCCCCGAACGCCATAGGATGAAGATCAAACTACACAGAACCTACAGTTTGATCTTCGGTGCCTAACGAAATGCAGTATTACAGGACAGCCACTATTTCACATTAGTTCTGGACTGACATGCTTTTTAGCCTCGCGTTCTAGTTTTGTCTTGTGAACGTAACCGATGTAACGATTTAGATCTGGATCAAACTTCACAGAACGCGCAATTTTATCTTTATCTTCACTGTTCTATACTTAATTGTATTAATTTGACCAAAACGTACTTGAATTTAAAATAATATTGTGCAAGTACTTTTAGAGTATTACTAGACCATGAAAAAGATAGGAATTTATTTATATAGCGGAGAGACAGATTACCCCTTTAATAGGTAAATCACTCAAAATGTTTGTATGTATTTAGATATGTAGGTCATTAGTATTATGGGCCGGAGGCCTTTATACTTTGAATAAAATATTGTATTGTATTATGGAACAATCCCTTATTTTAACGACCCAAAAGAAAGACGGCTTTTGAAAACATCGTAGGAAAAGGAGAAAATGTTGGTAGTCAGCATTTTCTCCTTTTTCCCACCCTCTCCAAGATAAAACTTTCACTTGGATCCACATTTAATGTCGTGTTTACAAACTTTTAACTTGGAAAAGTCGAAAATTTGGTCATCTGGTAGGCCTAAAGAGTTACCACTGTGTAAGACACATTTCTAAGTACGGACATGTGTTCTAGGATTAGCATTTAGGATGATGGAAACAAAGAGGTACGTCTAGTAACTTTAGTACGTAGGAATAAATCAGTCTAATTATGTGATTGTCCTTAAGCTGCCAAACGCGACTCGAGGACCTTTTACGGACAGTTTCGATGAAGATCAGACTGTACGTTCTGTGCAGTCTGATCTTGGATCTACACTGTCCGATAAGGAGATATCTTTCTTCCTAAAACTAACTTTGAAATGGAAAAAATTTGGTTTTTACCATCGATCTGAAAGGTTCATTTCACTTATTTAGCAGGTTTAGGGTTAACGACCCGAGGGTAAAACACTGGGGAAAGGAACATTTTCTCCGTTTCCTACAATTTTTTTACCCTTTCAAAGATATATTTTACCTTTTGATTCGTATACAATTGTGTTAAAATGCTTTTGATTCGGACAAGTCTAAATTTTCGTCGTCTAGTAGAAGTTTAAAACATCCATGTTTTTTTAATCCCATATTGGTTCCACCCGCAATCATCTGCGGTAAAAATGAGAGCAGTTAGTGCTTTAATCCTTGACCTGATAAATAAGTTAAATGAAACTTTTAAGCCAATAGAAGAGAGAGAGAGAGAGAGAGAGACAGAGACAGAGACAGAGAGACAGAGAGAATGATATTTCAAAGATATTTTTAGGAGAAAAATATTTTCTTATCGGTGGATCCAAAATCTGTGGTTTCTGATCTTGATCTACACTGTCCGCAAAAGGTGCTTGAGTCGCACGTAGCAGCCTAAGGGTTAACCCTTTACCAAACGATAAAATTGTGGACTTGACCAAATTGAAAGCATTTGCAAAAGACAATTAAATGAAGTTCACATAATGTTTTCTGTCATTGAATGGACAGGAAACATTGTGGGTAAGGGGAAAATGCTGGTTACCAGCATATTCTCCTTTTTCCACAATGTTTTTAAAAGCTTTTCTCTTTTAGATTCGGTATATCTCGGGAATGTGTTGTCAATGGTTGAGTCAATAATCGTGACTACACCAAACGTTTTGTTTCTAGTTTAAACATGGCAGCACAATTAAAAAAAAAAAGATTGCCTACAAGAAGCTGTTCAGAGTTTAACTGTATACCACACAATCCCATGTTTTAACGACCCTGAAGAAGTGGACTTCTAAAGACATTGTGAGAAAAAAAGGAATACACTACTTTCCCTCAATGTTTTCTTCTATATTGGGCCACGGTTTATTTATCGTCTGCAAGTGCTTTAAGTTTGGACGAGTGTAAAGTTTTGTTGTCTGGGAGTGTAGTTCAAATGAATATATCTGCTTTTTGATCCAGGGTCAATCATTCTCAGATCCTGAGGAACAAAATGTAATGTGGAGCATTTCATGTCTGAACCTTCAGGCTGCTTATAGCGCGACTCAATGACCTTTTGCGGACTGTGTAAATTAAGATCAGATTGCACAGACGTACTGTCTGATCTTGAATCTACACTGCCCGACACGGAGATATCTATCCTCCCAAAAAATTCCTTTGAAATATCAAAGTTTGGGGTGGGGGTTTACCGGCTTAAGAGTTTCATTTCACTTATTTAGCAGGTGAAGGGTTAAGAGTTTAACCGTATACCACACAATGGCACATCTCAACGACCCTGGGGATAAATGACTTTTGAAAACATTGTGAGAAAGAAGAAACACTACTCACCAGGATATTCTCCTTTTTCTCAGACGGCTTCTTCTACATAAGAAAACGTAGCCCAATGCAGAAGAAAACATTGTGAGACAAGTGTAAGTTGTTTTAGTTTCGACAAGTGTAAAGTTTTGTTGTCAGGGAGTAGAGTTCAAACCTATCTGCTTTTATGATCCGGAGTCAATCATTCTCAAATCCCTGAGGAACAAAATGCAATGTGCAGCATTTCATGTCTGGAAGTTATCTGAACAGGCCTCTCATGTCGAATAAAATTTAATGAAAATTTTGACACTTTACCCAATAGTGCAGCGATTTCACGACCCTAAAGAGGAAAAAAGTAGAAAATGATAGATACCAGCATTTTCTCCTTTTCCATAATTGGAGAGGTCATCAGACCTCTCCAACGGTGGTGAGTTTAAAAGGCAGACTGCCTCAGAAATTGCTGCCAAACTCCATGCTTTTTTGCGAAATTGTTCTGATACACAGTCTGTTTCGTCATGGTTTTTATAAATAAACCGAAATAAAAGAACTAAAGTAGGAAATAGGCGTGGTTTGTTTTTATATGACGGATTTTAAAAAAGATTTGTTATATTGATTTGATTGCAATGATCTTTCCAGTAGTTGTAATTTTTCATTAAACAAATAAAGCCACACACACACACACACACACACAAAGAATTTCGTTATAAAAAGAGAACACCGCGGGAAAAGATCACGCGACTTGAAAACGTGAGAAGAAGGTCACGTGTCTGTCATGTAATACATAACAGCACTCGTCATAACTCGGCCGATTCCGTACCTACATCTAACCTCGTCCTTATGAAGGAAGCTTCCATTTTGAACTACCAATCACATGATCTTAAACATGGCGGCGCCCCTGTAAATCGCTTAGCAACGACATGAACAACCACGGTAAAGTTATTAACATGTATCGATCTGTCGATGAAAGCTCCCAACAGAATTGATAAACCACGCTAAAAATTGAGTGTACAAACTGTTTGCCGACTGAAATATTCTTAGAAAGATGCCGATAGAAAATCGAGTCATGTTTTCTTTTTTAAGAGGAGCCTTACAATTTCAATAACGGTTAAATGGCGTGCTTCCGGGGACGTGCGAAATGTACCGTGTTGGTGCATATCAAGCTACGTGATACAGCCGAGGGATTTGATCACCGGATCACCCGAGGTATGCCGAATGGCATAACAGGTTTCTTCTTTCTACACAACGGCAATCATATACATGTACCAAAATAAATTGAAATTAAAAGCAATAAACTATTTGAACACATTGATGCTGACCTCTCCTGGCTTCTTTTTTGAAGAAGCCAACTTGTATTCTCCACCATTCCAAAGACAAATTTAAGTGTTTGTTCCACAATTATTTTGCCATCTGCAACTGCTTTCTATTTGGACAAGTCTAATATTTTGTCGTCTGGTAAATAATAAAGTTCTATTAAAGTTCTAAAGGGCTGATATTCATGTTCAATGCTGTGTTTGCCAGTATATCTAATGGAAAATCTGGCAAGAATAGACTGCACGATTTATGCAGCCTTTGCTTAATCTATATTGTCTACAAAAATATATTTAGGCAGGCGCTGGCAAAAAGGGTTTAGTGTATCTCTGTAATGCATTATACCAAGCAAGTCATCACATAATTATGGATCCTTAAAATTCAGTTTGTCTAAAACCCGACTGAATCATGAGGTAGAATGGTCCTTCGATATGTAGAATATTAAAAAGATAGCAAAATATTTTGACCTTGGTAAGCTTGCGCGGGCTGTGCAGGCTGACCTGGGTCGATACTTTTTGCAGATGCATTAAACCCCTTTTTCACAGAGCAGGAATCATATCATTTTGATTTTTGCTTAGATATAAGATGGTATCGCCTATTCTGCGTAATTTATGAATTCAACAACATTGAATTATTCACTGAAATCATGGCAAGAAAAACAATTTTCGATAATGAGCTTTTATCTTCAAGCGCTCTAAATAAAAGAAATGGGTCGGTAAAGTCAGTCATCACGATCATCTCAGTCTATTTCGACCATAATTATTCAAAACATCGGACAGTCAGAGTGGAAAAACGATCAGATTGCAGTATTCGCACAGTCTCATCTTCATCTACACTCTCCGTTAAAGCAAATGGTACTGTTTTCAGCGAGTCAGGGGTAAGGATATAAGACGTAAAATAGAAAATCTATGGTATGAAGAGAGAACGTTTTTAGAGATACCAGTTTGGTCTACTTGTTTAATCCTTAACCTGCTAAATAAGTGAAATGAAACTTTCAAGCCGATAATAATATTCACAATTTTTCTGTTTCACAGCTATTTTGGGGGGGGGGGTAAAAATGCCTCCTCATCGGACAGGGTAGATCCAAGATCAGACAGCACGTACTGTGCAGTCTGATCTTGATCTACACTGTCTGCAAAAGGTCAGTGAGTCGCGCTTAACAGCTGAAGAGTTAAGATGATACGATAGCTTTAAAATGGCCGTGCAACTTTGCAAATATTCGACATAATGATCGTATAGATATCATCGAACTATGTCTTTAGAGATGTGCGATAACGTCAAAAAATCGAAACACCGAAACCGCTCGGAGCAAGGCATTGTTGTTGTTTACTTTTCAATCTATTTATTTATTGGTGGGGATGGGGGTCAAAAGTGAGCAACTGCAATGGCAGAAATCAATGAAAGTGAGAAAACACTCCTTTGGCCGAAACTAGAATTAGACAATACATATTTACCCTTTGGTTGCTTAGCGCGACTTACTGACCTTTTGCGGAAAGTGTAGATCAAGATCAGACTGCACAAAACGTGCAGTCTGATCTTTGATCTACACTGTCCAGTAAGGAGATATTTTTTCCTCCAAAAATACCTTTGAAAAAGCAAAATTTGGGTTTTGACTTATTTAGCAGGATACGGGTTAAGTCGATATAAATGTTATAATTCCACAGTGGTTACAACAGATCTGCTTCATTGCAGCACTTTTTTGTTGGCGGTAAAGTGTCCACAACTTCCGGTTAACCCTTTACCAAACGATTCGGAGTTTAAGGACCCTAATGTGGAACACTTTCAACTACATTGTAAGAAAAGGATAAACTGCCGGTCAATATTTTCTATCAGTCCAAGGAAAAATCGCAACATCTGCAATAATCAGTTTATTGTATCTTCAATTGCTTACAATATTGACAGGACTAAAATTTTGTCGTCTGGTAAAGATTTAAAAGCTCATGTTAATAGAAACTTCAAGCCTCGTATGTTCTCGTGATAGATATCGAATGCTTTTGATAAAGACTCGTCGTGCCCTAATGCAAAGGAGTAATAGCAAATGGGCAATACTAAAAACGAAAATTTGTACGAACAAATTGACTAACTAGGAAAACGGTTTCATGACGAATAATTACGTCTCAATTTCCCCCTCAGACGGGTAAAATAAGCTTCTTCTCAGCCCGTAAACGGATCTGAATCGTTTCGATATGAGCCATGCTCTGGCAAAAGAGGGCAAAAGGGAGCTTAATGCATCTCCGTATTGCATGATAGTAATCAAGCCATCACATAATTATGCACCCATAATAGCCACTTTCTTTTCAACCGACTGAATCATGAGGTAGATTGGTCCTTCGACACAGAAAATTGGCCAATAGCGAAAAGTTTCGGCCCAGTTCAGCCTGCGCGGACTGCGCAGGCTATCCTGAGTCCATACTTTCGCAGATGCATTAAACCCCCTTTTCACAGAGCATGGCTAATATTTTTTATGTTAATATCACTAGGTTTTATGACCTTTTGCATGCTAGAGACAACTCAGTTGTTAGTTAGCGTTTCACTGCTTAGGTTGTCTTTGCGGCCACTTCAGATTAAGATCAGAATGCACCAAATGTGCAGCCTGACCTTTGATCTACACTGTCCGCTGTCTAAACCCTTAGAGCGCATTACACAACTATAGTTGCCTTTGTGGTAAATGTACATAAAAATCATACTGCACTAAACGTGGCTTGGCTTTCCCTGATTGTAAAGGTCCAATTAATGAACTCGGTGCTCTTAGGGTTGAAGACAGCCTGAACATATCGTGGACTGTATTCACTATAACCATTCTAAGTATTGTTAGTCCTCTCAGTTCCAAGGCAAAGTTTTTGATTGGCTGAGACAAAATTTGTCAGCCAATCAGATGGTTTGTCTTGGAATGTAGCGTTAGATTGAAATACAGCATTGTTGTTGATTTCGACCCTGCACCTTGCTGTCTCAAATTGGAAACGTCAATTTCGTCTCTTAAGCAGTCTTTTCGCCAACTAAAACGGTCCGTTATTACATATTATACATTCGGTTTGTTCACAAATCAATGTGGTAATTGAGACCAAACTTGTTTATGGGCCTTGTTAACCCATTAAGTTCGACAGAAATATTGATTCAACATGGTTTATTGTGATCTGTGCTTATCAAACCAGAAATTCCTCAATAAATAATACCGCATTAAACCCCCCCCCCCACCCCCATGCCCCCTTCTGTCATTCTGTATACCTGAGCAGGTTAATGACTTTAAAAGTTATTCCTTTACCAAACAATCCGGACAACCCCCTGAGCAAAGAAAGAAAAAAACGGCTTTAGAAAAATTTGGCAGAAAAGATTTTTCTCCTTTTCTGACAATGTTTACTAGCCTATCAAAGACAGCTTCCTCTAATTAAACTACATTTAATTTATTATCTGCAAATGCTTTGGGTTTGGACAAGTCAAAATTTTGCAGTTTGGTAAAGGGTTAAGCAAAGTGCTTAAAGGTCCTTGACTTATGCCAAATCATTACATCTAAATCACCGGAAATGTCGGATAGCAATAAATATTGTCATGTTAGACCTGTCAATTTCCGGTGCTACTCTTCAGGAAATCAGAGACTTGGTATTGCCTCCGTGCCAACAACCAGAACGCCTTGTCTGAGGTGGTACAAAAATGTTAACCATTAGACTCTGCTAAACGCAACACAAGGAGCTTCTGCAGCAGTGTAGATCAAAATCAGACTGCAAAGAACGTGCAGTCTGATCTTTGATCTACACTGTCCGATAAGGAGACATTTTCCTCCAAAAATAACTCTGGAATGGCAACATTTTGGGTTTACACTATCGGCTGGAAAGTTTTGTTTAACCTATTTAGCAGGTAAAAGGATTAAAGTACATCACGTAGACATTACGGTTAGGGCCTCGTTCCTAACGCTGAATAAATGAAACACAAATTTCTACTCAATACTAAAAGGCCAAACATTGCGGTTTCAAAGTTGATTTCACCAGAAATAAACTACCGTATCAGACAGTGTAGATCAAAGATCAGACTGCACGTTCTGTGCAGTCTGATCTTGATCTACACTGTCCGCAAAAGGTCAGTGGGTCGCGATTAGCAGCTTAAGGGCTAACTTCTGTATAGTGCAGCGTCGAAGTGTTTGACCCTTTACCACACATTC
The DNA here is from genome assembly GCA_945859785.2 of Tridacna gigas. NCBI lineage: Eukaryota > Metazoa > Mollusca > Bivalvia > Cardiida > Cardiidae > Tridacna > Tridacna gigas. The sequence continues at coordinate 35,022,321 of OX244038.2, read as the reverse complement.
CCGTCTTTTCACGAACTTGAGTAAGAAGACTTTTGAAACTATTGTAACAATGGGAGGAAATTCTAGTAACAAGACAGTTCTGTGTTTAAACGACCCTGGAGAAAAAGACTTGTGAAAACATTGATGGAAAATGGGTAAATATCGGTTAAAAGCTTTTCCGGCAGTGTTTTCTACCATCTGAAAGACAGTTTCCACAATTTGAGCCACATTTTAATTTGTCGTCTTGAAATTCTTTCCATTTGGACGAGTCCAAAATTTGGGCGTTCAGTGAAGGTTTTAACTCTTAGAGCACCAGGCCTTATAAACCTAACAGACATTTTCAGTCTAAAAATAAGACCAAAATAATTGCAGTTTCGAGGTTGCCTGTGTCCAGAATATCTCAGCAAAGCGGACAGATTTGATCAAAGATCGCATCCTTGAAAGGTAGAAAACATTGTGGGAAAACGAGAAAGTGTTTGTCACCAGTCAGCATTTTCTCCTTCTCCACCAATGTTTTCAGAAGCTTTCTTTCTCGAGGTCGTTAAAACTCGGGATTGCTTGGCGAACGCTTATTATTTTTCTATAAACGTCAATGCATCAGGTGTTTGTTACTTCACAATTCATTTTCTGTGGTTTCCAAAGAAACAGGAAATTTATATTGTGATAAAAATTTCCTTAACTCTTTACTACACAACCCCGAATTTTACAGAACGGTAGACAGGAGTTTTAGAAAACATTGAGGGCAAAGAAGAAAAGGCTGGCAACCAACATCTTTCAAACTTTTCCCCCAATGTTTTCTACATTATGAGAAACAAATCTTACCACTGGCTTTACATTTAATTTGTCGTCTGCAATGCTTTCAAATTCGACTAGTCTCACATTTTCTCGTTTGATAAAGAGTTAATTAACTACAGTGGGTTCCGTTGATTGTTCCAATTCAGCAGGATAAAGATTAAAAGGACAGACAAGGACTGTTGTAATTCTAGAATAATTACGTGACACGAGTGCAAGATCACATTTGAGGCATGCTCTGTGAAAAGGGGGTTTAATGCATCTGCTAACAGTAACGACCAGACCAGCCTGCTCAGTCAGCGCAGGCTGACCTGTGTCAAGACCTTTTGCATTTGGTAAATTTTCTGCATGTCCAAGAACCATCCTACCCTAGGATTCAGTCGGTTGTTGGACAAAATGGATTTTATGGGTCCATAATTATGTGATGGTTTGCTTGGTAGACTACATCACGGAGATGCATTAAACCCCATTTAGCCAGACCATGGCCCATTTATATACTGTTCCAATCACTAACACGATTATTGTGCAACTTGAAACGAACAGCGTGTAGGGAACATAGAAATGTTTCTCACAGGCGTGTTTGTTCACACACCATGTAGGATCTACTTTCACAGACAGTGTAAATCAAGACCAGATTGCACAGAAGATATTTTCTAGCGAAAAGAGCTTTGAAATCGTAATATTTGGTTTTGTACTTTTGGCTGAGAATTTTCATTTCCAGTCTTTTTTTTTGAAGACGAAAACTTTGAAAAATGTTGCTCTCCTTACAATGAATGTTGATAACCAGAAGAGATATAGTGACTTTTTGATCTGAATATTAAAAAGTCAGCTGTTTTAGATTCGATAGAATTCTTACATTAAGTAATGAGGCCAAAACGAGGCGTCGGTAACTATCATTTAAAAAAAAAGATTATCTGGTGCTCGTCATCGTACACTCTGAAGCTTTGTCTAGCTGAAACCACAGGCCATTGGAGCTCCATTGGTCTATCACGAAACACCGAATTTTTCATCGGACACCGTTACTAAAAATAGCACATATTCTCCTCGCCTCTTTATCGTATGTAGTTGTAGTATAACTATATATAGGCCAGTCAAGCTATCCAAAAACAGCACCAAAGTTGGAACTAATTGCAAAAGAAATAATTTTGTCAACTTCATTTCGTAATTACAAGAAAAAAGTTGCAGTCTGAACAGTGTGGTACCCGTCATTGTGTACTCTAATAATAAAATTTTATGGTTATATAAAGTTACTGGTAGGCCTATACATAATGAAATCAGTTTTACTTTCAGTGGGAACTTTAAAAATACCGAGATAACTCGACATGGAAAATAACTTTTAAGATAGAGCATGTGGTTTTTATCCAGGTAATTACCTGGATAAAAACAACTAACATTTAAACATCGGGCATCAATCAAACAAGTATAAACGGTGATACGTTAAAGGCTCAGTAGCGGCCAAAATTAAACATTGCAGTGGTAAAATGCACTTGAATTTAAATAATACCTTTTAATGGAATGGAAAGTATTCTGAAGATGACAGACTGTTATTTTACAGTCGGTCCAAGTGTTAGTCGCTGGCAGAAATATGAATTTTAAAATCAGGTAGAAAGTAAACAAATGAAAGAACGACCTGATAACTTTTGACCTTTTTTAAAATTTCATTTTTGTGCCATCAGGTAAAAAGTAAACAAATGAAAGAGCGACCTGGTAACTTTTGACCTTTTTTAAAATTTCATTTTTGTGCCAGAGACTAACACTTGCATCGACTGAACAATAACAGATTGTCATCTTCATAATAATTTCCATCCTTTTAAATGGCATGATTCACATCTAAATGCATTCTAATACCGTATTGTGTACTTTTGACCGCTATTGGGGCTTTTTTATTACCTATAACATAATGTTTCAGACTGGTTTTCTATGAAATATTTCATTTTCACCGGTTGGTTATACATGTATCTTGAAAAATCGTAAACAGTTTCTCCCATTTTATCCTGCGCTGTCGTCGGTGCTTCCACGCATATATTGGAACAACAGAACAGGGCTCCTTGTAAAATCTTGCGGCACACATACTGCAATTTTAAGGCACTACGAAACAATTCCTTCTATAGTCATTTCAGACTATCAGCGCTTTGTAAGTAAAGATTTTTTTGTAAAAAAAAAAGAGAAATGCTCGCACCGATAGTGAAAGGTAAAAGGTACAATTTCTGCATGCTTAGCTGGCTTAAATCGAATAGACGGGATGCACGTAAACACCTTTCTGCACACGCAAACTTTTATATCACGAGGTTAGTTGAACATGGTTAACATAACATCAGTCCAAGATACTAATGTAAATACTAGCTTAGAGTTAACAGATTACGGATAACATTATGACATTTAACAGATTACGGTTAACATTGTGACAGTTAAAAGATTACGGATAACATTTTGACAAATGAATTAAATAATTGGAGCTGATGATTTCCCCATTTGTCGCTATGTTACCAAAGGTGTGGACTCCTGATACCCTAACCCTTGAGGTACTAAATAAATCAAAATAAAAATTTCCATCAAATAGGAAATACCGTTGCTTACGACTGAAAAAAATTTGCTTCTCGGAGAGATCTCACCGTATCGGACATTGTAGATCCAAGATCAGACGGCACGTTCTGTGCAATCTGATCTTGATCCACACTGTTTGCAAAAGCCTATAGAGTCGCGCTTAGCAGCCTAAGTGTTACATCTATGCACACAGAAGGAGGTGCGTTAAGACAGCACCCAGTTCGTTAGGTAAATAAATAGATGGATTGCATTTTAAATTACTTTACTTTCTGCAACCTGGACTATTTCAAGTAGTTTTTTTAATTGTTTTGATTAGGAATGTTCGTCAATCCCGCATATCTGGTATTTTGTGTAGATATGCATAATTTTCTGCTAATTATGAGCCATGCTCTCGCAAAAAGGGGCTTAATGCACCTCCGTGATGCATCATAGAAAGCAAGTTATGGTATAATTATGGATCCCGACAGTCCATTAAATCTGACAATAGATTGAAACGTGAGATAGAATGGTCCTTTGACTTGCAGAAAATTAACCAATAGCAAAAGGTTACGGCGCTGGCTGACCCTGGCCGATACTTTTTTGTAGATCTATTAAACCCCCACTCACAGAGCATGGATCTAATATATTCTTCATGATTAAAACGTTTGAGAGAAATGATGCAGTATGGATAGAGTGCCGGCCCCTAACTTCAAACATTCCGATTCGAATTCCGTTATCTATTCTTGAAAGTACCAACATTACAGCGCGAGTACAGATTAGACTACTGAGTGCTTGTTCTATGTTACGAGTATTTGGTTGCGTACAAGACTTTAGGGCAGTGAATAGCTGGTTCGAAACCCCTGCCTGGCCAATTTCTTTCAGAGGATTGATGATAGTCATTGCGACAGGATTAATTTCTCTCTCACCGCTGATCATTGTTTCGACGATGGTTCTGCGGGAAAGCAGTCAATGGCTTTGGAAGAATATATTGCCGGTAACAGAAACTCCAGGAGAGCGTAGATGGGTGCACTGGCCATCGTGATATAACTGAAATAATGTTGAAACGGTGTTAATCACTATACGATCAATCCAACACACATCATTATTGACATACGAGGGACACTTTTTAAGTTCGTAGAGTAAGCCTATAACTTTTTAACGCGATTATGAAGTTGCACAATTTTTTACACAGAGCTTGCGTAATCATTCCTCTCTCGAATGGTGTTACGGTATGCGATCTACCCATTTCCGGAACGCCGCCCGGTAGTCCTCTTTAGGTATATGTTGCAGACACTGGTAGACCGCACTGCCTATACCACAACGGGATTCAAAACGGTGCCCTGCCAGCATTTCCTTTAGTCTTGGGAACAACCAAAAGTCACAGGGGGACAGGTCAGGGCTGTATGGGGGATGATCTAAGACATCGAGCCCAGATTCTTTCTGATATTCCTGTACCGTAGCGGATTTATGGGCTGGTGCGTTATCATGGAGTAATTTGATGCTGCAGAACAGGTGCGCGGTCTGCGTTTCTGATAGAAATTAACAAGTTGAGTAAGAACACTTTCTCTGTAAAACTTTCCAGTGACAGAACTACCTTTCGGGACTGGAATGTGAAGGACTGGACCTTTCGAATCAAAGAATATCGCATACAACATGCGATTTGATGTTTTGCAACGGCCCTCAATGACAGGTCTGTCGCCCTCAGATGAAACCCAAACCTTATTTTTAGCCTTAAAATCAGGTTGAAAATGATAGATCCAGGTTTCATCACCTGTAACTATCTTTTCCAAACGACGTGGGTCACATTTATCATATTTTCTATAACTTGCGATGCAAGTCTAACCCGACTTTGTTTCTGCTCGTCAGTGAGCAAATGGGGCACCCAACGCGCACAGATCTTACGTAGCCCAAGTCGTTCACGTAAGATCTTCAAAACACTTGACGAATGAATGCCACTTAATTCTTCTATCTCTTGCACGGTATAACGTGCGTCTTCCTCAATTAACGTTTTCACAGTAGCAACGTTCTTTTCCGTCAAAACGGAAACCGGCCTACCCACCCGAGGGTCATTTTCAATTGACTCCCGACCATCATTAAAACGACGTACCCACTTGCAAACTGTAGCATATTTTAAAGCACCATTCCCATAAACTTTTTGCAAATCAGCATGAATTTCTGTTGGCGGAAACCCGAGCTGTGCTCGAATCTTACAATATGCCCTCTGTTCACAGATTTTTACATCCATATTGAACGCTATATTTTACTATAGTGTATAAAACCACGTGTTGAAAATACCCAGCGCAGCGCGCACGTGGACCTCGTACACCGCATACCGTGGCACCGTTCGAGAGAGGGATGATTACGCAAGTTCTGTGTAAAAAATCGTGCAATTTCATAATTGCGTTAAAAAGTTATAGGCTTACTCTACGAACTTAAAAAGTGTCCCTCGTACTATGGTCACTGTAGCCTAATTTAACTAACAGGAGCGTGGTTATTTGCTGGTCGGGGTACAAAAAATAGTGTGGTGCCCGGTTTGAACAGAATGATACACGATGTTATTCATCTGCCAGTTTGACCGGAGACAAAATCAATTTCTTTCTGTCTAGTTTTGGAATTCAGAATTAGAGCCATATTTAGAATTAATAGTGAATGCGACTCCAACCATTTTAATCTTTTATTACTCAATCCTGAGTTTTAACGACTCCGAGGAAGAAGGCTTTTGAAAACTGTTAGCATTGTGGGAAAAAAAAAAAAAAAAAAGAGAAAATGCCGGTAACCAGCATTTTATCCTTTTTCCACAATGTTTTATACCCCTTTCCAGGGCAAATATCACCATTTGAGACACTTTTAATTTGTGCGTCTGTAAATACTTTCATTTTGGGCTGGTCTAAAATTTTGTTCTCTGGAGGGACGTTAACAACATTCTTAGCCTTATTTTAGATTTAAAAAAGTAACGCAGTTTCTGGCTGGTAAAACCATTTAAAATTGTGTCACTTTCAAATTAAAAGAAAAAAGAAATCTCAAGCTTCAGACTAGGCATAATATTAGGAATAGTTGATGAATACAGAATCTGTATTCACCAATTATTCTAAGGAACATTCTTAGACTTATTCTCAAGATTGTTCTAAATATCAAAAGTTACACAACTTCTGATTGGCTAAACGAAATGGTTTAGCCATTTCAAAGTTGTGTTACTTTCTAAAGCTAGAACCAGACAGAGAATAAAATTAAAATGGTTGAATACAGACCCAGGACCTGACATCTTATGATCATAGATCGTATGGTGTTTGATGCCGTTTTTTACCATTAGGTCAGTTATATGGCGGCATCCAGTACAGCTGACCATGTTTTCCCGAGTTCCTTTTACCAGTACTCCGCACAATATTGCTCCCAAGCCACTGGCTGCTTTGCCACATAACCATCGTCGAAACAATGGTCAGCTGTGAGAGAGGAATGAATCCTGTCGCAATGACTATCATCAATCTCTGAAAGAAATTGGCCGAGCCGTGGATCGAACCAGCGATCAGCCGTGGATCGAACCAGCGATCCACTGTCCTAAAGTCCTCTACGCTACCGACTGACCCACCGGAGCTCGGCTCTAAGATCAAGATACATTGAACATACGATAATTTCCAGTAAATACAAAAACAATCACAAACAATGATATCATACTGCGTATGAATAATGAATGATGCAAAATCCCAAAACTCCGAATATCCGTTGCAACGGTCCTGCCAGCATGATGTAAAAAATGTGAGATTATTTCAGGAAGTTTTAAATCCTGGTAAAAGAAGCTTATAAGTTAACTGGAAGTCTGCCTCCATGTAAATTCTCTAGATTTGACCCTTTTCCACACAGTTCTGACTTTTAATGACCCCTGCGGAAAAAGAAAATACTGGTAACCAGCATTTTCTCCTCTTTCCACGATGTCTTCAATCTATCCCAAAACAAATTTTAAATTTTAGGTCACATCTATTTTGTCGTCTGCAAATGCTTTCAATTTGGACATGTCTAATATCTTGTAGTTTGGTAGAGAGTTAAGCCTATTTATCTTGTCGACTCGGATAAAGAAGGATTTCGAAAACATTGCGGGTAGAAGACAAAAAAAAAAACGATGGTAAGCAACATTTCATCCTTTACCCCCAATGCCTTCTACCCTCTGAAAGACAAATCCAATCATTTGAGTCAAACTGAGTCTGGAAATGCTTCAATATTGAGGAGTCCAAAATTTTGAAATCTGGTAAAGAGCAGAGCCAGTTTATAGTTAGGAATCCAACAGAACGTCTTGACAATAACATATCACGAAAACTCTATGAGGCACATTAAATCGCACAAGACAAGAAAATCCGACTTAAGCTTACTTCTGTATTTTCTTCTTCCTGCTTACCGTAGCCCAATACACTATCTAGAGTTTGCCAAGAACCAAGAATATTTCATTCGTATACATGTAGTACATGTTATAGTAGCATTATTGTTCTTTTTTTTTGCCCTATTTGAATAAACGTTTCTGTAAGATTTTTTTTTTTTGTATGTAGTGGTGTAGACAAGTGTTTAGTTTTTTACTGTTTGACATGGTCTTATAGAATTTAAGTAGGATGACCGTTAAACATAAAAAAAAAAAAAAAAAAAGAAGATAAAATGCAATGTTTCCAAAAGTTTCCAAAAAAGTAAACGATGTAAGCTGGTATGGTATATATGAACCATTCTCTGACAAAAGCGGGCTTAATTTATCTCCGTGATGCATTATTCCAATCACGTTATCAAATGATTATGGATCCGTAAAATCCATTATGTTTAACAACCGAGTGAACCATGGTCCACAGCAAATTTTATATCATGGCCGGCAATTGTTCCGAGTAAGTGCAATGCTAATACACGTTCTTTTACACTCTCTTGCACTACGAATCATTCCCATTCACCTCTGTAGTTGGCTCAGAAAGTAGTCCGTCATCACGTGATATTTTCGTCACATGACCATAACTCAAAATGGCGACACAAACGCCGGTAAAAGAAAGACCAATCGATTTTTTGTGTGCTGTTCAAACAGCATACGGCCAATCAGACTTAATGGTAGGAATGTGAAAAAGAGGGATTTTCTGAAAAGCTTAAATGTCTTTTAAAGGACGATAACTTGTTCTTTAATCTTACAAACTTAGATCCATCGGTGTGTTAAATTGTCATCATTCATGGGCGCAGCCATTTTTTTTACAATTGGCGTAAGATTCTGATCAGTAAAGAAGCTTGAAAAAATAGTTCCATGGTATACAGGTAAATTCATCAGTTTGAATGCACCTATAATGTATCCGGAATCATATTTCCTTTGTCTACTTTATTATGTTACACATGAAACCGTTAAACAGTAACAAAACATGTTTTCCTCGGTTTGACAAGATTCTTGTCATTTAGCCCGTTGCAGAGATGTATGGTGAGAGTAACGAACGACAACTCTGCTCGGAGATTGGTTCTTTTATATGTAAAACCAATATCCTGTAAACCCTCTTTGGATAGTTCGGGTTTAACTCTTTACCGAACCACAAAATTTTAGATTAGTCCAAATTGAAAGCATTTGCAGACGACAAAATAAATACAATGTATGGCTGAAAAATCGAAATTTGTTTTGGGAAGAGTAGAAAACATTGTGGGAAAAGGAGAAAATGCTGGTTACCAGCATCTTCTCCTTTTCCCACAATGTTTTCAAAAGGCTTCCTTGTCAGGGTCGTTAAAAGTCGGCGTTGTGTGGTAAAGAGTTAAACACTAACCCCAGATGCATTCTGAAGGTTGGTGCAAACCTGGGACGTTGTCTAAAAACGGTTGCTTCGAGACCGGGTGATAAAGAAACCGGTCTTTCACTAGTCTGACCCCTGACAAGTGTGCCAAATTGTTGCAACCCTGCAACTTTACCCAGGGCGTAGTAAATTGACAACAGTATGCGGATGGCATAGATCTAGATCAGAAAAGCACAGAACATGCAGACTAATTTTGAATAAACTGTCCGCTACCTTATTCTAGACTGTGACCAGAAATTCTCTCAGGAATTCGATTTTCATATATAATTTTCGCCAAGAAATCAAGTTTCACTTAGCTAGCAGTTTAACCTTTAGGCTGCTAAGCCTGACTCACAGACCTTTTTCGGACAGTGTGGATCAGGATCAGACTGCACGTTCTGTGATCTACACTGCCGATAAGGAGATATTTTCCCCTTAATTATAACTTTGAGATAGCAACATATAGGTTTACACTATCGGCTGGAAAGTTTTGTTTAGCTTACTTAGCAGGGTAAAGGATTGCAGTACATCACTTAGACATTACGGTTAGGAGCGTCGAAGTGTTTGACCTTTTACCACACGTTCCCGTGTTTTCTTTCCATTCAAATCAAGTTTGAAATCGCAATATTTGGGTTTTTACTATCGCGTGGAAATTTTCGTTTCATTTATTTAGAAGTTTAAGGATTAAAAACTAAAGAAGCCACATCAAGCATCGAAAGTGCATGAATAACCCCTTACCGTTTAGCTGACGACAAAATTTTAGAATCGGATAAATTCAAAGCAGTTGCAAACGACATGTTAAATGTGGTTAAATAATAAGATTTTCTTTCACAAAAGAAAAGAAAACATTGTGGGAGGGGGAAATACTGGTTGCCCGCATTTCCTCTTTTTCCCCACAATGTTTTCTAAAGCTTTCCATCTCAAGGTCATTTAAACTCAGTAGTAAATGGTCTTTATAAATAAGAATCACATTTTCAGTAAGTTACAAAGACCCAAATACAGGCATTTCATGGCGATTTTGGTCTGAATATGAAGCAGAAAGATCAGACAATATAAATCTAAGATCAAACGTTATATTCCATCTAGTCTGATCTTCTGTACTGTATGAAAAACAACGATCCATGCTCTGTAAAAAGGGGTTTAAAGCATCTGCAAAAAGTATCCACGCAGGCTGACATTGGTCGAACCTGTTTGCTACCGGTCAATTTTCTGCATGTTCAAGGACTATTCTACCTCAGGATTCAGTCGGTTGTTATACAAAATGGATTTTATGGATTCATAATTATGCGGCGAATTGTTTGATATGATGCATCACGGAGATGCATTAAACCCCCTTTTTGCCAGAGCATGGCTTAAGTACGGATGCAAAAGGCATTCTGTGAATCAACTATAAAGTTTCACGCGGAGAAATCAATCAGTTTCTGACATTTATCGTGGAAGCCTCAGCGAGTGGAAAACTCTTAATTTACGAATTTTATTGGAGGGAAAAAACCCAGACTATTTGCATATCCTTTGATAACGCTTGTAATTTTAACATGTAAATCCATTTAGACTGCGCAGTCCGCACAGGCTGACCTGGGTCGAAACCTTTTGTTTTTGGTAAATTTTCTGCATATCAAAGGACCAGTCTACCTCATGATTCAGTCGGTTATTAGACAAAATGGATTTCATGGATCCACTATCATTACTTGATGATTTGTTTGGTATGCTACATCACGGAGATGTATTAAACCTCCTTTCGCCAGAGCATGGCTCATATATATTTGGCTCTGAAAGGGTTTAACTCTTCACCAAACGACAAAAATGTAGACTTGTCCAAATTAAAAGCATTTGCAGACGACAATTTCAGTGTGGCTCACATGATGGAATTTGTCTTTGATAGGGAAGAAAACATTGTGGGAAAAGGAGAAAATGCTGGTTACCAGCATTTTCTCCTTTTCCTCCAATGTTTTCAAAAGGCTTTTTCCTCGTCGTTTAAAGTCGGGATTGTGTGGTACAGGATTAAACAAAAATCAGTCTTATTTTCTACTCGGTGCCAATTATAATTACTATAGTTTTCTGGGCTGTCTAAAAATGGTCTGTGTGGTAATAGAATAACAGAAATTTGTCTAAAATAACGTTTACTCGGTCTAAGTGGACATTCATCTGTCAACTGATGTAAAACAGTAAATGACGCAATTCATTAATCAAATTTCCCAAGTCGTACAGGCCAATCACAAATCCATCAGATCTCTCCGAACTTAACGACCGATTAATTCTCTCAATTTCATGTGCTGTGAGAACGGGGTTTAGTGCTGCTCCAAAAAGTATCGATGCAGGACAGCCTGCACAGTGCGTGCAGATTGTCCTGGATCAATACTTTTTGCTTTTATTAAATCCTCTCCATGTCAAAGGACCGGTCTTCCTAATGTTGCAAGACATTAAGGAAGACGAGGCTTTGAAAAGCTTGCTGGAAATAGAAAAAAAATGCTGATAAATTGCACAACCTCCTTTTCCAACAAAGTTTTCTACCTTTTCAGAGACGAACGCCATTCACTTAATCCTTTTCCACACAACTTGAGTTTCCGAGTAACGACCCTGAGAAGGAAAGCTTTTAAATTCAGTGTGGGAAAAGAATGAAATGCTGGTAAGCAGCAATTTCTTCTTTTCCCCAATGCTGTCCAACCTTTCAATGACAAATTTATTCAGCTGAGTAACCTTTCAAATGTCGTCTGCAAATGCGTTCAATTTGGAGAAGTCTAAAGTATTGTCATTTGGTAAAGAGTCACACCCAAATTTGTCGTCTGCAGACGCTTTCAGTATGGACAAGTGTAAAATTTTTGTGTCTGGTAAAGTTTAAGAAGAAAGTTATAGTCTGCAACCTTTGGTATCTGGGTTGATTTTATAGCATAGAGGTTGACGACTGGAGTCAAGATATTGTGACTAGATTGTCACATGTTCATCCTTTCCCAAACAATCCCGTGTTTTAACGAGCCTGAGGAAGAAGGTTTGAAAAAAATGTGGGAAAAGGAAAGAATGTTGGTCATCAGCATTTGCTCTTGCTACCATGATATTTCCGAGCCTAGACAGATCGCATCATTTGAGCCATATTTGTTTTGTCGCGTGCAAATGCCTTTAAGTTGGACAAGTCCAGAATTGCATTGTGCGCTATAGAGTTTAGCCTTTTTCAAAGCCTTCCCGCTGGAATCTTTCAAATTCAAAGCATCTAAAGATCTCTAATTTGGTAACAAAAAGGTAAAGGGGAAAAGGAAAATAGTTTGTTACAAGTAGTATCTATTTTTTTCCCAGTGTTTTCCAAACGGCTTCCTCTGTAAACCTGTTAAGAACGGAATTGTGAGCTAAAGCTTACTGGTTTTTGCAAAGCGTGCCTATTGATGTCCTTTCCGAAAAGATTAGGTTGTGCATTAGTGTAGTGAGATCACGATCTGCTCCTGTCGGTTCTAAACTCTTTACCATACGAAGAAATTTCCGACTGGCCCAACTCAAAGCATTTGCAGACGACATGTAAAATGTGGCTCAGATGACATTTTCTGCATGTCCCTGGACCAATCTACTCTCACATTCTGTTAACCCTTTCCCAAACAAGCCCTGGTTTTCACGTGTCTGCAGTACAAGTCTTTTGAAAACACTGTGGGAAAAGGAGAAATTGCTCGTAACGAGCAATTTCTCCTTTTCCCACAGTGTTTTCTACCCTTTTTGAGACCTTTCTGCCATTTTCATCAAATTTAAAATTGTCGTCTGCAAACTCTTTCAGTTTGAACCAGTCCAAAATTTGTCATTTGGGAAAGGGTTAAATGTTACACAAAATGGATTTTATGGATATATGATTATGTGATGCCTCCTTGGTGCAATGCATCACGGAGATGCACAAAACCCCCTTTTCCCAAGTGCATGGCTCATTTGTAATGAAAGTATTTAACTGATTAACAAAACGAAACGTATTTCTGGGTAACATCCGGACGTAATCTAAATAATTACTTTGGGAGAATAAACATTTGAAACCAAACAGGAACTTCCTGGTTCATCGAATTAGTGTGCAACACGGAAATAACTTCTGCAGCTTTCTATGCTAAAGGGAGTCAAGCGCCTTTCACAACTATAGTTGCCTTTGCGTGAAGTGTAGATCAAGATCAAACTGCACAAAACGTGCAGTCTGATCTTTGATCTACACTGTCCGTTATGTTGAGCCGTGTTAGACAGCAGTAGCTTTGAAAATGCAATTATTTGGGTCTTATTTCTAGGCTGAAACTGTCCATTTTGGTTTATTCGGCACTCTAGGGATTAACTTTTAGACAGATGAATAAACGAAATAGATATTTGTCTTTTTCGGTGAAAGATCGAAATTTATTTCATCAAGTGAACATCATCGGTAATATTTTCACGAATGGCGCTGTAACGACACAAAGAAAGCCTCAAGAAAACTTCCAAGTGGTCGTCATTATTGACATTACCTCTTAACCCTTAACCTGCTAAATAAGCGAAATGCAGCTTTCAAGCTAATAGTAAAAACCAAACATTTTGTTATTTAAAAAATATTTTAGGGCGATAAATATCTCCTTATCAGACAGTGTAGATCCAAGATCTGATCTTGTCTACACTGTCCGAAAAAGGTCTTTGAGTCGCGCTTAGCATCCTAAGGGTGAAGAAGGATGTAACATCATCTGAGTTAACCTTAGAATCCTGAACTTAACTAAAAGTGATTTTCAGGACAGTTTGGAATTAAGATTAGACTGCACAGATGTGCAGTCTAATCTTGATCGGTTCATTTGAACTGAAATGTCTATTTAATTTAGTAAGTACTACAACAGTTACTTGAAGATACAAACGTTTCAACAAGGTCTGCTTTGGGAGTTTAATGACCTTTCTTCGACTGATGAACGCATTTTAGTATATTTCTAGTTCAATGCATATACCGTATGTAGTTTTAATATATCAAATATCTGAGATGTTGCTTTTTGAGTCTATTTCGTTTTTCATCTGGTTCCTAGAGTAAGTTACATATCAATGTGTGCAAAGGGTACAGTTCATACCAAGTATCCTTCTCAATTAATGTTTTTTGGGAGATCGAAGAATTCAAAATGAGTCATGCTCTGGCCAAAGGGAGTTTAATGTATTTCCGTGACGCATGTTACAAAGCAAGTCTTCACATAGTTATGGGTCCATAAAATCCATTTCGTATAAGCATCGACTGAATCATGAGATACACTGGTCCTTTGACATGTAGAAAATTGACAAATAGTAAAACCGTTTTGACCCGGTCAGCCTGCACGGGATGTGCATACTGACATTGGTCGATACTTTTTGCAGGTGCATTATGAGGTTTAAGGTCCCTTTTTAACAGAGCACAGCTCAAATGTTATATAGCATGGTGAAAAGGAAATAAAACAAGATAATTATCATTTCTAGCTATAACCATGAGCTATAATTACTTGAATCCTTGTAGAAGTTAACACGATACAGTAACATAGCAAATAATTCAGGTCTAGGCCATGTAGTTATAAACAAGAAGATTTTCAAAGTTTCCTCAATAAAACATAAGAGTTGGGACTTATTTCTGTTCAACCACTAAATTTTGAACAAATTCAGGAGAGATCTACTGGACTGAATATATGCCAACTTAGTAGCCCTAGGCCTTACGGTAAGAAACAAGAATTTTTTTTTTTAAGTTTTTACAATAGAAGCCCATGTAAAACTTGTTTCTAACTGGGACAGGGCCAGTTGTGACCCAAGGGCTTTAACTTGAAGAATCTTATTAGAGGTGAAACCACATACCGAATTTGGTATCCCGATTCCATATGGTTTAGAACCAGAAGATTTTTACAGTTGTCAGCCCATGTAAAATTTGTGACTCCCCCCAGGGCAGGGCCAATTTTGGCCCTAGGGCTATAATTTGAAGAATGCTAGTAGAGGTATACCAGATGAAGCTACAGGCCAATTTTGGTAGCCCTAGGCCATATGGTTCAAAACCAGAAGATTTTTAGTTTTCACTAAAGTAAGCAAATGTAAAACTTCTGACCCCCCCCCCCCCCCCCCCCCCCAGGGTAAGGCTAATTTTGGCCCCAGGGCTATAATTTGAAGAATCTTGGTAGATGTCCATTACATAAAGTTACGTGCAAAATTTGGTAGTCCTATGCCCGATAGTTTCAGACAAGAATATTTCCAAAAATTTCCAATATTTTTCAGTTTTGTTGCCATGGCAACCAGAGTTATAACAGGAATCAAATTGTTTCAAGAAATTCTGAAGAGGACCATAGCAAGATAATTTCTGTGAAGTTTGGTCAAAATTGGATGGGTAGTTTCAGCCAAGATGTTTGAAATAAAAGTTAACGAACGCATGCACACAGGACCGTGACAAGCTCGCTGGCCTTTGGCCAGTGGAGCTAAAAAGTATGCGGACCATAAACCACAAAAAAAAACCTCTTTACCAAACCACAAAATTTCAGACTTCTAAATTTGATGCATTTGCATACGATAAAGGATATTATACATGATTCAAATGATGGAAGTTGTGCAACACTTTAAAAAAAAAAAAAGAAGGTTTTTAAAGATTTTCATTTTTTTCAGTTTTGTTGCTATGGCAACCAAAGTTTTTATGGGAATCAAATTCTTAGAAGAGTTTCTGAAGACGGCCATGGCAGGATCATTTTTCTGAAGTTGCATTAAAATCCAATGGGTAGTTTCAGAGAAGATGTTTGAAATAAAAGTTAATGCACGCACGCACGCAAGGACAGACACAAGGACGTATGCACAACGGACACAGAGCCATGACATAAGCTCACGGGTCTTCGGCCAGAAAAGCTAAAAATCTTCGACACTTTTGTACAATATTTTGCATCAATGGCCTATGTAAAACTTGTGACCGCCGGGGCGGGGCCATTTTTGACCCTGGGGCTATAGTTTGATAGTTTTTGTAAAGGTCTATTAGATAAAGCTACATTCCAAATTTGGTAGCCCAACGCAGTCTGGTTTAGGACAAGAAGATATTAAAAGTTTTCACCATGATAACCTAGGTAAAACTTGTGACCCCCGGGGAGGAGCCAAATTTGCACCCCAAGCTATAATTTGAATAGTTTTTATAAAGGTCTATTAGATGAAGCTACATGCTAAATTTGATATCCCTAGGCCATATGCTTTCTGACGAGAAGATTTTTAACGATTTTCAACAGTTTCCAGTTTTCGATGCCCGGGGCGGGGCCAATTTTGACCCTGGGGCTATAATTTGAAGATTTTTTTAGAAGTCCATTAGATGAAGCTACATGCAAAATTTAATAGCCCTAGGCCATATGGTTTTAGGACAAGAAGATATTTTAAAGTTTTCAGTAAAGAAACCTACGTAAAACTTGTGATCCCCGGGGCAGGGCCAATTTTGACCACGGGGCTATAATTTGAATGGTTTTTGTAAAGGTCTATTAGGTGAAGCTACATGCCAAATTTGGTATCCCTAGGCCATATGATTTCAGACAGAAGAATTTTAAAAAATTTCATTTTTTTTCAATCTTTGACCCATGGGGCAGGGCGAATTTTGACCCTGAAGAAATAATATGAAGGATTTTTGTTGAAGTCCATTAGATGAAGCTACATGCTAAATTTGGTAGCTCTGGACCATATGGTTTAGAACAAGAAGATATTTAAAAATTTCACTATATAAACATATGTAAAACTTGTGACGCCCGGTGCAGGGCCAATTTTGACTCCGGGGCTATAGTTTGAAGAGTTTTTGTAGAGGTCCATTAGATGAAGGTACATGCCAAATTTGGTAACCCTAGGCTTTATGGTTTTGGACAGGAAGATTTTTAAAGATTTCCAATATTTTTCAGTTTTGTTGCCATGGCAACCAGAGTTTTGATAGTTTTCTGTGAAGTTTCGTTAAAATCCGATGGGTAGTTCCAGAGAGAAGATGTCTGAAATAAAAGTTAACGGACGCACGGACGGACGGACGCACGGCGGACACAAGGCCATAACATAAGCCCGCTGGCCCTCGGCCAGTGGAGCTAGAAATGACCAGTGTAAAATGTTTGAGTGTAGCCATATTCTTACAGTACATTCCTACATTATACATGTATAATCCGACTGATGCATGTCGCTTTATCTCCAAACGATTCAGCTATTTGGACCTAAACAATTTGCTATCGCCATGATTTCCTTTGCAGATTCTGGGAGACACTGGCCTATCTAGCCAATACGCTTATCTTTATCATTGTGGGTATTGTCATATCGGAGAAGGCGATATTTGAGATCCACGGTATCGACTGGTTCTACATGTTTTCTCTCTATTTCGGATGCTTTATCATAAGGTGGGTACTACCAGCTTTTTTACTACTCTCCGTGCAGATGGTCGCGATACCGCCGACGGCTAATTTTATGCCAGGATTACAAGCTTTCTTTTTCAAGGTCGTTCAAACTGGGGATTGTGCAGTTAAGGCTTAATTGTTTGATTCAACATTTTTCGACAAATTACCAAAATTTCATAACAATATGACCAGTATATGTCGAGTAATCAAACAATTTCCGACGGAACCTGCCCAAATTTATCGCGAACGGTTCAGTATTTATCGCGTAAAGCGTTTACTCTGCGTTTCTTTCTTCGTTCAGAATATATGAGAGAAGTACTTAATAATGGTATTGCGTGTAGAAGTGTGTTATACAGTTTTCTCTTGTCGGATGTCATTTGGTAATTCCTTCATATCAATCTGGCTGTCATATCAACAAAGAAGGATCGCGTGATCGGCCCAAAGATACTGTCTAGGCTCCATGTTTGTCCCTGTAATTTAATTCATTCCTTCTTTTGTGACTAACGTGCAATGCTTCACTCCTTGTTGGAATGTCAATGGAGAAACAGTCTGCTAAGCTTAAGCTTTTCAGGGGCTTTTGCGGACGGCATAGATCAAGATCAGACTGCACGAAGCATGCATTCTGATACGAGATCTATACTGTCCGTCTGTTTATTATAGTCCAATTTATTTCATGACAATGTTCAGTCTGAGTTTCAGTTGATTGTATTTTCAGTCGTCGAAATAGGTTGAGATATATTTGTGACTGAAACAGTTCAGGTATAATGAAGAACTGGAAATGAAGAATTTGGCGTACAAATTTGCACCGTCTGACAGCGACTGTACCTTTTATGGTACATATTTCAAACCCCTCCCCGCCACGTTTCAGCTCTGAGTGTGCAAATCACAAACTTAGTCGTTTCTGAATTTAACAAAGTCAGACTGCAATGATCTTAGATCTTAGATCAACGCTGATCACAAGGATGTGCTATTTATACGTAAACATCTGTAGAATAGCAATACATGTACTTTGATATTTTGTCCTTCAAAAAGATGACCCTTCCGTTTCCCTCTTTTTTTCTGCACCAAGAGTGGGGTACGACTCTAAATGAAAACTTCAAAAACTTCAAACCATGGCTTAGTCATCAACATTTGTGTTACTTTATAAATTGAGAATTAAGAATAAGGTACAGCAAAGAATGATTCTAGTGAAAATGTATTCATTATCTATTTATTTATTTATTTATTTATTTACTGCTTCAACTAGTCATTATTATAACATACTATATTTTTCAGGGGTTTCGTTATAGCTGTATTCAGTCCCATTTTACGTCGGACGGGGTATGGACTGACGTGGAAAGAAGGTATAATTATGACTTGGGGAGGGCTGCGAGGGGCTGTCGGGCTCGCCCTGGCCCTGCAGGTCGCCCATCATGATACCATCGATCAGGAAAAAATTGGAGTCAGGGTATGTGGAAATGTTTCACAAATAATCTTTTAACTATTTACCCACACGAAAAGTCTTCCATTGAGGCATTTGCAGATAGCAAATAACTTGTGGTCCGAATGATCGGATTTCAGTTTGAACGAATGGGCCATATTGTTGGAAAAGGAGAAAATGCTAGCTTGCAGCATTTTCGCGTTTTATACGAGTACGCGTTTATCCCTAAAGTCTTGAAAACACCAGAACGTTTGGTAGAGATTTGATTTAAAAAAAAAAATGTTTATGAAAATGCGAAAAAATACCCATTTATTTAAGAAAAACAGATACAGTTCTTTCAGCATGTCAGTTATATAAGAAGTGAGAAACTTTACCAGACAATAGATATAAGCCATGCTCTGGCAAAAGGGGGTTCAATGCATCTCTGTAATGCATTATACTAAGCAAGTATTCACATAAGTATAGATCCATAAGATCTATTTTGTCTAACAACCAGCTGAATCAGGAGCTAAGCTGGTCCTTTGACATGCAGAAAAATGACTAATAGGAATAAGTTTTGACCCAAGTCAGCCCGCGCGGAGTGTAGAGGCTGACCTGGTTCGATACTTTTTGCAGATGCATTAAAACCCCCTTTTCACACAGCATAGCTCATTTTAATCTTCTTTCATAGATTGACACACAATGGATTCAATCCTGTCTAAGACATATTTAATCATTTAAGCCTGATTTTATATGTCGTCTGTAGATGGTTTTATTTGGGCAAGTCTAAATTTTTGTTGTTTGGTATTGAGTTCAAGGTGTCTTTGATATGAGGCAATCTGCAAAATCCGACATACTTCGTCAACTAACCCCGGAATTTAGCAAACACCATCCGTGACCATCGACTGTCGAACATTACCGACTTGTCTCGGCATTTTCCGTAAAAGATCGTCATTGATTCGGATCTCTCACAGAATTTGGCCCGAAGAGTCGGCGATCTTTCCCAATTTAATAGCAGTCAAACTATCTCGCTTTTTTACGAGCATGTGGGGCACGGCCATTGAAAACATCATGGGAAATGGGGAGCCAGTCACCTCCAATTTCTCTGTTCCCACGATGTTTTCTAGCCTTTCAAAGACAAATACAACCATCGAGCCACATTTACTTTGACGTATGCAAATACTCCTAATATTGAAGTCCGAGAGTCTAAGATTCTGTAGTCTCGAAAGATTTAGATTTATCACATAAAACCTCCTCCGGCAGTATATTAAACCCATGACTTATTTTTGATAATACGCTAGTGTATTATCGATTTTTGGGTCCAAGTTCTGATCAGTTCTTAGTCCTGAGCGCGTGAATCCAGAGAAACCAGCCACAGCACGTGCTGGAATTTGTACTACTACGCCGTTTCGCGGAAAAATGACGTCATTGTTGCTGAGACGTATGTGTACGCGTGGAAGGTTTTTGATTTTCATGTTTAATAAAAACCAAGAAATGCAGCAAAAGCTTTTTAAAATCAATAAAATCACGGAAATAGGTTGACCTATTCCCTCTAGAAACTGTTTCATCTGCTATCTGCTTGTGTATGTACACATTTGAAACCAAACTACTGCTGTAAACATGACCCGTGCATGGTGTATAGGCTAATGGTGATGATGTAGGATATTTTTGTCTCTCATTCGTTTTATGTGATAAATAGAATCTCACATTTGTGTTCATGTATTATCATTTTAATCAACCTCGTTGACTAAAATGTATTTGACGCTCGCCAAGGCTCGCGTCATACATTTTAGTCAACTTGTTCGAAAAAAATTATAATACATAAACACTCATATAAGATCCTCTATTTATCACATAACCTCCCTCGTGTTTCAGTGAAATGTACCCAGTACGAATTTTCTTATCTTACACACGTTTGAGGTAAGATTTTGTGACGTCATAGTTTAACGTCATTTTATATTACTTTTAGAGAAGTGAATAGGGTTTTATTATATACCTATAAATGATCCGAGTAAAATATGGGCGTTATCTAACTTCACAATACAACTTGACGGAAAACTTTTCCGTATCAGCCTAGTACCGTGTGTACAGCATAAGGGTGTTCACGGACTACTTCTGTGTAATAACGTTCGGGACTTTCAACCTTTAAAGTTCACGGCTAGCATGACAAAGCTGGCATGACCCATTTATCAGCGTATTTATAGATACTTCGACTGCTGTTTGTCGTTTACTTTTTTCAAAAAAAATCGTTTTTATGCAGAACTTGATTTTGTCCGGTATTGATCAATGCCTATTACATAAACATGTCACGTGTTGTTTCGAAAGGGTATTTCCAAATGTACAGTACACTCGTGATTTCAGCATCACGATTAATAATCACAAGATTGACTTGAATCCTGCATTGAAGCGGGGAAAATGTACTGTTCTTGTCGATGACAGTGCGTAACAATCACTGACTACCTTTCTATTGTTTAAGAAATAGTTTTTAAGCCACAGTTGTTGTTTATTTTCTTGTAGCCGCTCGAACAGCAACCGCCAATTTTGAATGCATCCTGATCTATGCAGACTTACCATTATCTATGTTTATTCATGCGCCATCCATAAACATTGTACATATATCTACAATAGAATGTAGTTCTCAGATTTTTTGGTTATTCGTAGTGATTTTATGATGTTTCTTCACACTTATAGTGGTGAGGTATATAATGAAAGGAACATTACAACAGTCTGCATTTCTGCATGGTCGGATCATGTCTCGTTGTGTGTGTAAAGAGATGCGCATCAGATTCGACCTTCGGTCTCATCCGATACACATCTCATTACACACGCAACTCAACATGATCCGACCATGCAGAAATGCAGACTGTTGTAATATTCCATATTTATTCATGGAAATTACCACGTTTGCATATGGATTTGCAGATCGTAGCCTATAGTTCACAAGATATCGTTATGTGATTAAAAAAAAAAATGTCATTCTTTGGATTTTGATTATTTTTTCTTTCAAAATCCGTCCACAAAATGTTATTTAGCGCGTCAAGAGGCTCACTTAATAACGTTTTCCTGGACTCGTTTTATAAAATTTCATCTCAAATGCCAGCTTATGTCAGATCCTATACACATACAAGGCATCTTAACCTGTTGAGCGTTAGACATTTTAATTTATGCAAGGGCACAGACTTTCTATTGTATTCTACTGTATTCCAGGTTTTGATCCACGTCTCAGGTGTTGTATTCCTTACGCTGCTTGTGAATGCCACGACGTTCTTCGCCCTGTTAAAAGCTCTAGGTAATTCAATTGTTACTTCATTAACACTTTCGACGGCAATGACACCTGCTGTTTATATTTCGAACAGTATAGGTCCAAGATCAGACAGCAAAGGACGTGCTGCAAGGCTTGATGGCCAGTCAGTATATTTTGCTAACCTACAGTACATGTATATCCATCCCTCCTATTCATTAAATTTGAGCCATGCTCTGTGAAAAAGGGGCTTATTGCATCTGCAAAAAGTATCGACCTATGCCAGCCAGCGCAGTCCGCGCAGGCTGACATGGGTCGAAACTTTCTTGTCAATTTTTTGCGTGTCCGTGGATTTTTCTACCTGCACGTCCAGTCAGTTGTCATACAAAATGGATTTTATGGATCCCTTTTTATTGAGATGTCTTTAGTATAATGCATCACGGAGATGCGTTAAACCCCCTTCTGCCAGAGTGCCGCTCATTTGTTTCTGGCTCAATAGACAGCCAAATGTTTCTTACCTCTATTAGTTATTTGATGTCAGAACTTGATGTTTCGCAAATAATTATATAGATAATATTTTTCAGTTAATGAGAAAGATTGCTAGTTATTTTCTTCTTTTCCAATAATGTTTCCATCTCTTTCAAGGACACATTTCATCATCATGACCAAAGTTTAATCCGTCGTTTACAGATGATTTTAATCAGGACAAGTCTAAAATATTGTAGGTTGGTATATATAATTAACCCTTTAGCACAGAATCTTGACTTTTACCGACCCTAGGGAAGAAGGCTTTCGGAAATATTGTGGGGGAAAGGGGGAAAATGCTGATAACCAGCATTTACTCCTTGTTCCACAATGCTTTCTACTATGTTAAGGAACAATTTCGTCACTCTGGCCATTGTTGATTTGTCGTCTGCAAATGCTATCAAGTTGGACCAGTCTGGAATTTTGTCGTGTGGTAAAGAGTTTAAATAAAGACGTTGCTGCAAGATACATTTTATCGCGATGATAAAATTGCTTAAATTTGTTTCTTCACCATATACTTACCCGGGGGATATTTGTCTGCGCTAAACGGAAAATCGATGTCATGAATGTCTAGGCTCTTTGGAAGACAACAAAATTTTAGACTCGTCCACAGTTAACGCGTTTGCAGACGACATGATAGATGTAGCTCAAAAACTGGGATAGAGAACATAGTTGAATAAAGACAATACGGGCGTTACCCACAAAGCTTCCATAAAAGTGCTGAAAGCACATTGTTGTGAGGCCTTTTAAATGATTTCACCGAAAGGAATGAAACACCTCAATGTCTCCATGCGCCATAGAGATTCTTATTATATAGCGGAATACATCTTGTAGGTGGTAATCCGTCTTGAACTTCCGGTCACGATTCATTCGGCTGTATTAGACATTACGGATTTCCCGGATCCTTCATAATGTGGTGACGTGCTTGGTATCATGTATCACAGAGATGCTTTAAACCCTATTTCGCCAGAGCATGGCTCAATTCGTTTTGCCCTGAATTCATATAATCATTTATTCTAAGTCTAATCATTTTTTGTTAAATTCCATAGCTAACCATAAGATTAGCTAAGACGGTCTGTCTCAAATAGTCAGATGGCCAATCTTGAAATCTTAAATAATCTTGTTAGGGGAAGAACAATTTTATGACCAGTTGGTGAAAACGACTCTTTTGTCCTTATTTACCAACCATCCTTGGTGACATCCTCAGTCTAGTTTTCAAGATTTTTTTATTACATTTCAAAGAAACGCAAGCTCTATTTGGCTAAACCGAATGAGGGGCGCTCTGGAAAAACGGGGTTTTTATGCATTTCCGTGATCCATTTTACCATGCAAGTCATCACATAATCATAAATCCATAGAATCCGTTTAATCTTACCATATACTGAATTATTAGGTAGACTGGTCCTTGGACATGCAGAAAAATGACAGAGCAAAGGGTTTCGACCCAGGTCAGCCCGCTCAGGCTAACCTACATCGATACTATTTGCATAAGCAATAAACCCCCTTTTCAAAGAGCATGGCTCAAAAAATATAGCCAATCAGAAATTGCGTTACTCGTTAAAGCAAGAATAAGACTAAGAATTCATTTAAGGATGGTTGGTGAAACCATGGCCGCAGAACTTGTCTTCGCAGAGATGTGCTTGGTATCTCGTTCTTCGTCTTTGCGTTTTACTGTTGTTTAATTGTGTTCTTATCCATATATGTCGTGTACCGCTGCCCTCTTTATAGAAGACAGCATTTTCTCCTTTGCCCTCAGTGCTTTCAAAACTACAGCAGACCAAGACCAGACTACCTGAACAAGCAAGCTCATCTTTGTCTAATCCAATCCACATCCAATTTGTTATTCAAGAATTCACTATACTAGCCCAGAGTAAATACAGGTCTCCTATCCACTAAAAATTCTTGATCTAACTTTCAATCATTTCCTAATTTTTAAAGTAGCTCAATTTCTTATTGGCTAAACCGAACGGTTTAGCCCATCAGAAATGGTGTTACTTTCTAAATTAAGAATTAGAACTAGCATACAATCTGTCTAGAATGGTTAGTAAATACAGAGTCAGGGAGCTGAGCATGTCAGCTCAATCTGTGACAAGGGTAGTTCTTCCGGGGACGTGAAATCGAACCCGAGCTTTGTAAAGTCATTTTCAGAATAAATGATTTTGATAGCTACAGGATCCATTCCTCTCTCAGCTCTGATCATTGTCTCGACGAAGTTTTTGTCAGAGAGCAGCCAGTGGCTTGGAGAGACTGTTGCAAGAGGTGCTAGTTGCACTTTTGAAGCGGTTTGTAAAAGTACAACAACGGCCAGAAGATCTATAAATTGGCGGACGTCTAAGTTCTCATTTGGCATCGATTCCTTTTTATCCGGACAAATCTTGTTAGAAATCTTCCTGCTTAAACCGTCTAATATCCTGCTTCAGTTGTCGTTTATATTTGTGTATATATCTGTACTTTTATGGGAGACACAGACAGACAGACAGACAGACAGAATTTACTAGAAGACGGTCTGGTGAACAGGCTGACAAAAACAAAACCTACTGTCAATACGGTAATTTGAAATTCTAGAATAGCTTAGGAGCTAGATATATAAACTCGACTTCTTTCCACGGCTGAAAATACAATAAAATACTGATATAAAGAAGGTGTTTTTGTTATTGGCTTGACTAAACAAGCGGACGCCCTATGTCAAAGTTCAGACTGCACGTTCTATGCAGTCTGATCTCGATCGATGCCGACCGCAAAAGCACATCTTTTCACCTGTGGCACTAAAAAAATAAAAAAAATACAAGAAAAATAATTTTATATGATACAAATATTTCTTTGAACAGGCATGAGTGGTTTATCGCCCGCTAAACGAATGGCAATGGCGAATTCACTGCGCTACCTCCAAGACCTGAGAGAGAAAACATTAAACATGTTGAAGACAGACAGGTAACATTTAACTGATATAATATCGGCACTTAACTCTTTTAATGAATAATTACTTCAACATCATTTGCGGACGGCGTAGATCCAATATCAGACTGCACAGAACGTGCAGTCTGATCTTTGATCTACACCGCCCGCTACTCGTTACTAAGCTATGACCGAAATCACCCTAAATAACAACGGAAATCTAATTTTAGACCTTGAATGAAATCGTGGTGTGTGTTGCCAGCAAGTGTTAATCAGTGTAATCAGTTTAATTGCTGTTAGGAAGAGTGCTTTAACACTTTACTACAAAATACCAAGTTTTAAAGGACCTGAAGTGGACGGTTTTGAAAACATTGTGGGAAAAGGAGAAAATGTAGGTTATCTGCATTTTCTCCTTTTCCAACAATGTTTTCTACCCTTCCATGGACCGGACTTATCTTTTAAGCAACATTTGATTTGTCGTCTGCAAATGCCTTTAAATTGCACAATTTTAAAATAGTAGTCGTCTGGCAAAGACTTTATATTAAATCTGGCATTATATCTCAATGATATGATCTAATGCCTTTAATGGCCAAAAGAATGGTATCAATTTCAGTTCTTAGAACGCTATCACATTTAGTTTCTTGGAACAACAACATACTTTAAATAATTTCATAATACCCTTAGGCTGCTAAGTGTGAATCAATGAACTTCTGCAGACAGTTTAGATCCAAGATCAGACTGCAGAGAACATGCAGTCTGATCTTGGATCTATACTGTCCGATAAGGAGATACATGTATTCCCCCCTCCCCCCCCCCCACCCAAAAAAAAATAACTTTGAAATAGCAACATTTGGGGTTTAACTATCGACTTGAAAGTTTCATTTCACTTATTTAGCAGGTTAGGGGTTCCATGTTTTAACGACCCTATGGAAGAAGGCTGTTGAAGGCCAAGTCGTACCCGTTGTATTTCTCGTAACAGACCGATAGCCCGGTAACACGTTGCCAATTGGTGGAAAGCATGACATAGTCAGCATCTTTCTCTGTTCCCACAATGCTTCCTGCTCTTTCAAAACCAAATCCAATTATTTGAGACACGACTAATTAGTAGCCCTTCAAATGCTTTAAATATGGCTAGTCAGGAATTTTGTCGCCTGATAAAAAAAAGTTATATTTTGCCTGCAGTTGCTGAATTGTCGTTAGGAGTCATGACCTCATTTTTAACCTTGAATGTATGCGTTAAATCCCCCTGGGTCTATAGGTTATAGTGCAAAAAGTCGACACACTACGTGTGTAGAAACGAACCTTTAGCCCTGTGCCAAACAATTTTAACAAACCGGAAGAAGAAGTCTTTTGAAAACATTGTTGGTAAAGCAGAAAATGCTGGTTACCAGCATTTCTCCTTTTCCCACAAACGTTTACTACCACTTCCAATACAAATGTCAACATTTGAGTCAAATTTAATTTGTGGTCAGCAAAAGCTTTGAATTTCGCTAGGTTTCTTGCCGATGCAGAATGGGAGACAGTGGAAAAGCAAACAGAAGTAACAGATCCTTATAAAACCACAGACGAGGAGGTAAGTGACACATGAGCATTGGTGCTGTACTAATTAGCTTCACGCATTCTTGGTTGTTGTTACATGCATTAATCATTTACCGATGGGTTACGTGTTAAAACGACTCCGAGGAAGCAGACTTTTAACCCTTAGGCTGCCGATCGCGACCCCTGGACCTTTTGCGGACAGTGTAGATCAAGATCAGACTGCACAGAACGTGCAGTCTGATCTTGATCTACACTGTCCGATAAGGAGATGTTTCCCAAACCTCCATAACTTTGAAATACCAACATTTTGGTTTTTACCATTACCTTGAAAGTTTCATTTAAGATATCTAGCAGGATAAGGGTTAAAAAACATTGTGGGCAAAAGGAGAAAACGCTAATAAACAGCATTTTCTCCTTTTTTACACAATGTTTTTTATCCTTACAATAACAAAATCTCATCATTTGATCATGTTTAATTTGTCGTCTGCAAACCCTTTCAAAATGGACAACTATGGTAAAGAGTTAACACTAACATACTCTGTGACACGGACAAGCGGCATTTCTGATAAGATCTGGGTTCGTGTTCACCAACCCGTCTTAAAAGTATTCTTGGTCTTATTCTCAAGAGTTTTCTAAATTTGAAAGTAACACAATTTCTAATTGGCAAAACCAAATCGTTTAGCCAATCAGAAGTAGTGTTACTTTCAAATTTAGAACGTCTAAGATATAAAGACAAAGAATGTTCTCTTGAATGGTTATTCATTTTCGTATCACTCAAGAACGGCTTATATTGTTATCACATGACTACTTTCCCGATTGTTTACGTCTTGAAACAGACAGCTTTTGAAAACATTTTTGCAAACGGAGAAATTGCTCGTGACGAGCAATTTCTCCTTTTGCCAAAATGTTTTCATAAAATTGCATGTATTTTCTTAATATTTTACAAGGATGTTTACAAAGTCATGTGCTTCAAGTTTGTGAAGAAGATTATAATCGGAGTGCATGTATGATGTACCAATAAACCTATCACACTGTAGTAAAGTTTTTTTTTATGCCCAGGAAAATGAAAACATTTTGAGAAAAGAAGCAACCGCTTCTAAAGTCGTGAGAGGCGCTTTGAACCTTTACCACACAATCCCGAGTTTTAATGACCCTGAAGAAGAAGGCTTTTGAAAACATTGTTGAGAAAGGAGAAAATGCTAGTAACCAACTTTTTCTCCTTTTCCCACAATGTTTTCTCCCCTTTTAAAGACAAATTTCATAATGTGTGCTACATTTAATTTGTCGTCTGCAAATACTTCCGATTCGGACCAGTCTAAAAATTTGTCGTTTGGTTAAAAGTTAATGGTTACTTTAGAAGGGTTTGTAAATTTGGTCCATGATATTGCTGTACCTTTTACATGCATATAATGTTTGGTGCATCAATCCTTCGCCGAGTCTGGTAGCTCAGTCGTTTATACAGTCACTGCACACAATGCATTTATCAACGAACCATTTCTTTTCGTCTTTTATGAAAATTTGTAAAAATACCAAGTGTCGTTGATCTGACAATCTATGTCTCTTATTCGACTGACAGAGATAGCCTCACTCTCATAATAAGATTTCAAAGAATCATTACAATGTATCTTTTCAGGCGAAAGTAATAAAAATAATGGTAAGACAGTTTTCAAAATTAATGCAATTTGCCGAACTATTCCACCCCTCTGTTGCAATGCGGATTTCTCCCCCTGTGAGGTGAATGTATTGTATTACGTTACAAAATAATAGGCGTGATTTTGTCCATCGCTCTCTCAGCAAGGCATATTTTTCTAGATAGTTGACTTTAGTATTCTTAACAGACAAGTAATTCGTATGACACTTTCTTTTTCTAAAAGAAAAATCGCACATGTAAAATATGCATAGTAGACTAACACAACAAAATAGCAATAGATATGCACCCAGGAATTAATGTCTATATGATAAAAATCTATGTACGAGATACTTAGTCTCACTAGTTGTTAACGTAGACACAGTCTCTCACATTCCTTATAGATCAACACACAGCCAGTCATTCAAAGGCCCTTAAGCTTCATCACTCTGCAACTGGATTTCACATTCATCTGGTATATAATTGAAGAACACCAAGATGTTTAAACTTTACGGCTGTTTTGTATAGAGTTTCTCACAACATATTTAACAGTGTAGATCCATGGTCAGGCTACGCGCACTGTGTAGCTTCGTGTAATTAGAATTAACATACGAGCCGTGCTCTGTGAAAAGGGGGCTTAATGCATCTGCCAAAAGTATCGACCCAGGTTGGCTTGCGCTGGGCCGAAACTTTTCGCTATTGGTCACTTTTCTATACGTCAAAGCAGGGTCCATATTCACCAACCATTCTTAAGAACGTTCTTAGTCTTATTCTCCAGAATTTTCTACATTTGAAAGCAACACAACTTTGATTGGCTAAACCATTTGGTTTAGCCAATCAGAGGTTGTGTTACTCTCAAATTTAGAAAATCTTAGAGAATAAGACTGAGAATATTCTTAAGAATGGTTGGTGAATACGGACCCTGAGCCCCAGATAGAGGGAGTGATTCTGATTATAGAATTGAAAATATTGTTTATCCTCAACTAAAGCCTATGTTATGGATACTCATTAGAATCGTCTCATCGAGGTAATTCTAATGAGTACCCACAACATAGGGTTTGGAAGAGAAATAATGGATTTAAAATACCATCACTCCCTCTTATCTGGAGCTCCGCATCAAAGGATCAGTCTACCTTATGATACAGTCGGTTGTTAGACATAAAGAATTTTATGGATCTCTTCCTATGTGATAACTTGCTTGGCATGATGCATCAGAGATGCATTAAGCCGCCTTTTGCCGGAGCATGGCTCAATTATTACAGGTATGTAAGCGGCGCTCTGGCAAAAGAGGATTTAGTGCATCTCCGTAATGCATTATGTAAAGCAGGTGATCACATAATTATGGATCCATAAGATCCATTTAGTAACACATCAGATTGAATTATGAGGTAACATGGTTCTTGGACACGCGGAACATTTACCTGAATGCAAAAGGTTTCGACACAGGTCAGCCTGCGCAGTCTGCTTTTGCTGACAAGATTTGGTACTTTTTTGCGGATGCATTAAACCCCCTGTTCACGGAGCATGACTCGTATATATCGAAACTCAAGGTTTACATTTCTTTTTTATATTTGATATAACTTATATTAAACTGTAGATTTTTATAACTCGAGCAAAAATAGATACATACTACGACCGGCCCGAGTTCCTCGCCGTGGGAAATTTAATTGCTAAAAATCTCATTTTTGTCAACATGTAAGGCATGAAATAGAGACTGTACGACGAAACAAAATTCATGCTAGAACCGAAACATTCTTCACCCTGGAGTTGAGCTATGACGTCGAATTCGGAATTTTGTTACTGAAATGGGAAATAGTGTTCAGTTACTTCCCTTGAAACCTCTCACTACTTCATAGGTCCTGAATAGCAAGAGAATAGGCTATCACTTTGTTTTTATCCTTGATATCCTTTGCACTATTTAGGAATGTTCAGGTACAATCTCAGTCGAAATTTAACAAACCGTTATTTCGATTCAAGTGATACACTTCAATGGTAATAGTTTAAAAACTTCATTTTGCAAATGCCATGCAGGCCTAACAGTTAAAACGCAAATCAGATTACATTAACCGCGACATCTCTGAGTGAACCACAGGTAAAAACAAACGAAAAAAAAAGGGGGGGGGATCTAGCTGCAATTGGGTACCTATCACAAAGGAGATAATCGTAATTTCATAATTTGGTCACATTAGATCAAGAAATTATTTTGGAACAATTGATTTGTAAGGTGTCGATTCATGGGTCGAAAGTTCCGAAATTGCGTCATTGTGGAACCAGAGAAATACTACATAAACATTATCTACAAGGACGAGATTTTTTCAGCTTAAATTCCGACGGTACACAGATAATGACGGTAACGTGGGTAACTGGGGATTTGTCCCGCAGTACATACGAGTAAATGATGAGTCACGTAATTAACCCTTTACCAGAAGATACAATTTTAGACTCGTCCAATTTGCAAGTATTTGCAAGCAACAAATTAAATATGTCTTTATGCAATCTGTCTCTGAAAAAGTATCAGCAGATAATAAGCAATTGAACCACAATTCATTTCAGCAACAAATTAAATCTGGTTTAAATGATAGGATCCGTCTTTGAAGGGGAAGCAAAGCATCGTGGGAAAAGGATATCGTGTTGGTTACAAGCATTTTGTCCTTTTCTAACAATGTTTCAAATGCCGTCTTCTTGAGGATCGTTAAAACACAGGATATTTGATACAGGGCTAAAGCACTAAATGACGCTTACTGACAATAGGTACAGACCTTCACCTGGATACTTGTGGCTCACATGAAGTATGGAGACTAGGTTTTGGTGGTGGGAAACTGGCACTATGTCATTATTATACTACATGTACATGTACGTCTAATCTGAAATGTGTATTGTTTAGCCTTTGCTTATCTTACTAAACTAGGCCTGCCCAAGGAAGAAACCTTACAGCCCCATCACATGACTTTTCAGCGACGACAACTCTGTTAACCTTGCAGAAGGTGGTCTAAAATCAAGAATAGATTACTCTGTAATATTTAATGATGCATGAATATAAAACTTGTCTCCGATTATTCCCCTTCCTGCGTATCATTATGATGAAGTCTGGATGAAGTCGGGAGAAAACAGTGCTTATGAAAGTACTTCGTAGTGAATCGATAGATAATTAAAGTAAACAGAATTCTGTACCTGATATAAAAAAATGCAACTTATTTTCCGATCTTACTTTCATTTTCACAGTCTCCGTTTTTAAGAAAATATACACATACACATTAGTTGATTTTAACCTAGGCTAGTTGCAATTAATTAATTAATTACGGTAGTATTTCTTATGTTTTAATACAAATGAGTCTACAAAAAATATCGACCTAGGTTAGCCTGCGCGGACATGGGTTTGCAATCGATCATTTTTTGCATGTCAAAGAACCAGTCTGCCAGATGATGACTTATTTGGAATGATGGGTCATGAAACATTAAACCCATAGATCGATATTTTACCGGGGGCGTGAGGGTCGGAGGTGGGGGGGGGGGTTTAATTGCATTTTGGTGATGCAAGCAAGTTTTCACTTAAATGTTGGTCCATTTTGTCTCAAAACCGACTGGATCATGTGGTAGAATGGTCCTTTGAAATGCAGAAAATTTACAAATAGCAAAAAGTTTTGACCCATGTCACCCTATACTGACTGCACAGGCTGGCGTAGATCGATACTTTTTTGCAGATGTATTAAACTCCCTTTTCACACAGCATGAATCAATTAAAAAAAAAAAATAAATAAACAAAGGTTTACTATATGAGTACAAAAAATGCTTTTAACGAGCAACTGCCATTGGTTTAATGAGTTGGTTGCCGTAAGTTATGTGCTAGAGATAATGTGATTTCATTTCTAAACCCGACGTCAGAATTGTAGAACCATATATTTTGAAAGTATTTGCAAACGAGAAATAAAATGTGGCTCACATGGTGCAATTGCCTGTAATCTGTCAGCGTTTTAGTGCCGAATTTAAATCTTTGATGATTACAAAAAAAAAAAAAAATGGATTTCATTAAGTAACAATAGCTACCAACAGTAAACAGAGCGGGTGTTAAAATGTATTTAGAATTAAATCATGCCATTTAAAAGCATGCAAATTATTGTAAAGATGACAATCTGTTATTGTACGGTCGGTCCAAGTGTTAGTGATTCGCAGAAAAATTAATTTCAAAACTTGGTAAAAAGTTGCCAGGTCACTCTATCTTTTGTTTACTTTTTGCCTTATTTTAAGATTCATTTTTTTCTGCCAGTGACTAATACTTGGAATGACAACGCGATAACAGATTGTCATCTTCACAATATTTTCTTTGAGTATAAATTATTTTTATCTGTATCTATACTTGGAGAGCTGGATGTTATTCTCTTGCATTTGGTAAATTATTTTTTAAAATGTTTTTTCTTTTCCCTAAGCCATTATTCCACTGCTTTCTTTTTTTCATTTTCCCGCGCTATTTTCATCCAAAGCTTTCTTCCCAAGGGTCATGGAAACACTCAATTGCCTTGGAACAGTGGTAGCTCAGACTAAATGTCAGGTTATATCATATCGAATATTTTCAGGTGCAGATGGGCAATTCCGTATGGACGTCAAATAACACACGGATTTCGTTGTGGCCATCATAATTGTCAAAAGTTGTATGCTTCACGACGAAATTTGTGTCGTCAATAGAAATATAGTCTGGTGCACGTCCTGTGAGAAGGTGGTAGAATGTATCTGCAAAAAGTGTCGGCTATGTCAGCTTGCGCAGTCCGCACAGGCTGACATCGGTCGACACTTTTTGCAGCGGAAAAAAAATCTGCACGTTCAAGGGACCGTTCTACCACATGCTTCAGTCGATTTTTTTTTCTTTTGACAAGATGGATCCCTTTCATGTAACAATTTCCTTAGTATAATGCATTACGAGAATACATTTAATCCTCTTTTCCCGGAGGGTCACTCATATCTCACATAAATAGTATGAATACGCAGTATTTATTGTACCGAATATTTCCAGGCACAGGTGGACGATTCTCTCGACATAAAACAGCACACCAATTGCCCAGACTGTGACTGTCAGCTACCCCCACAATATACCAGAAAGGAACTGCGAGACATGACGAACGAGGCCATCCTTAGAATGTTGAAAGCTGAGAAGGTTAGTCTAGCCACGTGGGAGGGTGAAACAATTTAATCTAGAACATTCTCTATAAATTCAAACGAACTTTTCCAATGGTAAAAATCTAACAATGGTTTAAAAAAAAAAGTTATCAAGATTTCTAACTGTTCTTCTCGCCGTTGGCATCTCACAATATCGGACAGTGTAGATTCAGGACCAGACTGCCTGTACATGAAGACCGATTTAGATCTACACTATAAGCAAAAACTCTTAATAGCTAAACTCTTTACCGAGACAACAAAACTGTAGACTTACTCAAATTCAAAGCATTTGAAGAAAGCAAATGTAGCTCAAAAACTGAAAGAAGTCTGTGAAGGGTTAAACAAATTGTAGAAAAAAAAGTTTCGGGGGGTCACATGTAGGAAGTTGTTTTAATTATAATTACGTGATATTTGCACATCGAGATCTTGATATGACTGAAATGGTCAACCCAATTTTCTATGCACTTTTTTCCTTATGATGGTGATACTGTCATTACATTAGTCAGCTATATTGAGACAATGCTCACTGTAGCGTCTAGACATATGGCCGATGCTATATATAGACACTACATACAAGCGTAGAACGTCATAGGGACCTTTTCACTTCAAAACCAACCCGCAATCGTGAATATTTATTTTTAACTTTTACCCTTAGAGCACTGAATACACGTTAGACATTTTCAGGCTAGAAAATAGACCTAAATAATGGCAATTCCACAGTTGCTCTTGTACAGAACGTCCTAGTAAAGCGGACAGGGTTGATCAAAGATTGGACTTCAGTGTTTCTGCATTCTGATCTTGTTCTACATAGGCCAGAAATGCAACTATCGTTGTGAAGGGCACTTTAAGGGTTAACCCCTATCTTATTTTTTCGTCCTTGTAGATAAAAAAGGCTAAATGTATGAGCCGTGCTCTGTGTTAAAAGGGCATGTGCAAAACTTATCGATTCAGGTGAGCCTGTGCAGTCCTTTGTCGAAGCCTTTTTGCTTTTGGACAATTTTCTGCACATCCGAGAATCATTCTACCTCAAGATTCAAGCGGTTGTTAGACATGAATCATTAATTATATACTGACTTGCTTGATATAGTGCAGAACAGAGATGCATTGAAACCCCTTTTGCCAGAGCAAGGCTTAATTGTTTCTTTCCTGATTATACATGTGGTTTAAGTCTCTACAGCAGTCCAACTAATCTTTTGCCCAACGGTCGTATATAACTGACGTGACGATGAGAGCTTTTAACCCATAGGCTGCTAAGCGCGACTCAAGGACCTTTGGCGGACAGTGTTGATCAAGATCAGACTGCATAGAACATGCACTCTGATCTTGTATTTAACTGTCCTATAAAGAGATATTTTTCTTTTAAAATAACTGTGAAATAGCAACATTTGGGTTTTCACAATATCCTTGAAAATTTCATTTAACTTATATAGCAGCTTACGGGTTAAAACCAGCTTAAGGACAGTAGAAAGTGCTCGTAACAAGCATTTACTATTTTCCCAACAATCTTTATACCCTTTTAAAGACACAATCCATCAAACAAACCAGACTTGTTGCTTGCAAATGCTTACAACAAGTGGACGATTCTGAAAGTTTGTAATCTGGTAGTTAATCCTTTAACACACAATCCCGAATTTTAACGACCGTGACGAAGAATACTTTTGAAAACATTGTGGGAAAAGGAGAAAATGCTGGTAACCAGCATTTTCTCCTTTTCCCACAATGTCATTTTTTCTTCCAAAAGGCAAATTTCAGTTTTTGAGTGAAGGTTAATTTGCGGTCTGCAAATGCTTTCAATTTCGACATGCCTATTTTTTTTTTCCTGTAAATAAAGAGTTACTAGACGATAAAATTACAGACTTGTCCAATCTGAAAGTTTTTGCAGACGACGAAATAAGTTTAGCTCCAGTAACGGGTCCCTTCTTTGAAAGGGCAGAAAACACTGTGTAAAGGGAAATGCTGGTTACCAGCTTCTACTTTTTTTCCATTTTTTATTTAAAAGCCCCCCCCCCCCCCCCCCATCATTAAAGCACGGGATTGTTTGGTAAAGAGTTAACCAAGTTTACCGAGTTTTAACGACCTTTGGGGGGATACCCTTTTGAAGACATTGTGGGACGAGCCTGCTGGTAACCACAATGTTTTTTACCCTTTCAAAGCAAAAAAAAAAATCATTATTTGGGAAGCATTTAATTTGTCGTCTGCAAACACCATCAATATGGACCAGTCTAAAATTTTGCTGTGTTGTAAAGAATATATTAACCGAGAAACGGACAAGATAAATATGTCTGTGTGGTGACAAACCAAGGATACATTCAGTCGGTCACCTCATAGTATTGATTACAGAAAATCGTATGGTCAGATCGTCGTGACAAATTGATGTTAACGATATTGATTACATAGAACAGTATGGTCAGACCAACGTGACAAATTGGTCTTAACGAACCACCTATGACACACTAATGAAATAGCAGATGATGCTTATTTCACGCTTAAACTGCAAAATGAATTAAATGAAAAGATTCAGCCTAACAGAAGAATGCAAAAAAAAAAATACGTTTTGAAAATTCTTTTCTCTTGAAACAATCCCAAGGTACCGGACAGTATAGATCCAAGATCAGACTGCACGTTCTGTGCAGTCTGATCTTGATCTACAGTGTCTGCAAAAGCGCATTAGATTGCACTTTGCAGCTTAAAGATTAAAGAAAAATCTAGTTAATTATAAGCATTGGTCCGTTTTTCGTAAGTCCTTAGTTAGTTCCTAATGGAATGCAATTTTCTTCTTAGTCTAGTTTTGCAGCGGTGAGAGGTCTTAAAGAAGTCGATTTACCACTTACCTCATGACGAAATTGTAGGCTTGTCAAAATTGAAAGCTTTTGTAGACGACAGTGTACAAATGATGTTATGTCTTTGAAATTTATGATAGAACACTACTTTGGATAAATGAGAACATTCCGGTTTACCAGCATTTTCTCCTTTTCCCAAAATGTTTCAAAAATATTTTTTCTTCAATGACGTAAAACACGGGATCGTTTGGTAAAGGGTTGATTAAAAGATTGCTTAACACTGATGCGTTAAACTATGACAGATGAGTTATTGGAGACAGTTTGAACAAGGTATGTTGTCAAGGGAAGCTACTCGGAAACTACAGGAATGTACGGAAGTTGCTGCCGATACCAAAGGGAAGTAAGTATACAGATGATTTTTTTTTTCGCGGGAAGAGTTGTCTCTCTTAACTCAATAAACAGCGGTCGTTAGAAAATTTACTTTTCATTCGTACAGCGCTAGACCGACCTAGCCTGGGTTCCAGCCCAGTCATTTTTTTTCCCCCTTTCTTTTAAATATTCTGACGGTAGGTTGTAAAAAATGATGTATTACGGAAGTGATAAACCATATTGCCACATATCTGTATGGACCGTGAAAAGAGACCGCGATAAGGAGTGATTAGAAGATTATTACCGCCTGGACCCAGGCTTCGCTAGACCCAACAAGAGTTGCTTTTGTGGATAATGTAGATCAAGATCTGACTGCACATAACGTGCAGTCCGATCTTGGATCTACACCGTCGGCTTCTTTGTTACATATTCTGGTTAAAAACAATCTTGAAAAAGCAATGTTTGCCTGTTCTTTTCCCTATTTGAAAATGTCTATTTGATTTTGTTAACAGCCCTGAGGTTTACCTCACAATTTCGACTTTTAACGATTGCTTTTTAAAACCTTTGGAAAAATGAGGAAATGCTGATAACCAGCATTTTCTCCCTTTTCTACAATGTTTTCTATCTTTCCAAAAACAATTTTCAATTTTTCGGTCGCCTTTGTTTTGTCGTCTTCAAATGCTTTTCATTTGGACAAATCGAAAGCTAGTAACGGTAAGGCGTTCATTTTCTAAACAGATGTAATCTAGAGTGATCTTCAACAGTTATCCCGCTATTTCTAAATTTCGATGCTACCTTTCAGCTGATTAGCTAATCGGAAAGTGCTACAGATTAACTGGTTTACCCACGGTAGAAAACATTGTGGGAAAGAGAATAATTGCTTGTTACAAGCAATGTCTATTTGTTTTTTCACATATTTGTTTTGCAGTGCCTTCCGTCACAGGTCAATATGTCAAAATAATCAATTATGACACTGTTTGCTAAAATGTTTACAGAATTAGAGAGAGAGAGAGAGAGAGAGAGAGAGAGAGTCAGACAGACAGACAGACAGACAGAGATCGATATAGAAATTTTGTGTCTGTTACAGATTCATCGATATAGAGGAAATCAAGAAGAGCTGGGAAATTCCAGAAATACAAAACAAAATGGTGAATCATTATTTATATATTTCATTCAAAAGAAAACTTCTCCCCATTTTGTAATATTGAAAATTTTGTATATTGTAGACGGGGACTGTAAAAGCCGTATTTGTCTTTCATGCTTCTGAAAAGATATACATGTAGCTTTTCAGAAATACGCCAATAAAGAGTAGTGAAAAAAAAAAGACCGAGTCTACCATTTTTTCCTCCGAGTCTGTGTAGCGCAGGGAGATTAAAGAATTTTATGGCATTAAACAGAGGCAATCACGCTATTTCAATACAACAAACGCCGGTAGTTTCTGTATTTTAATCAAGGGAAACCTGCAAATCTTCATCAAGAAAATAAAAACGCGCATTTCTTAATTGGAACAAACAGGATAGACCGGCATGCCTTCGATTCATCTCTTAACTTTTCACCAAACAACAAAATTTTACTTGTCAAAACTAAATACATTTTGCAGACGATAAATTCAATTTTATTCGAACAATGTGGTTTGCCTTTGGAAGATTAGAAAACTTTGTGGGAAAAGGAGAAAATGCTGGTTACCAGCATTTTCTCCTTTTCACACAATTTTTTTTCAACAGTTTTTTTTTTTTCGGCATTGTATGGTAAAGGGTTAAACTAAATTTTTTGTGGTTTACAGAATCCGTGTAAAGGATATTACTTGGAGCATGTAT
Source organism: Tridacna gigas (assembly GCA_945859785.2). Lineage (NCBI taxonomy): Eukaryota > Metazoa > Mollusca > Bivalvia > Cardiida > Cardiidae > Tridacna > Tridacna gigas. The sequence goes on along the minus strand of OX244038.2, from coordinate 34,983,631 downwards.
CAAAACTGACATGAGCCGATGTTTAGCAATATAAGTTCTCGAAGGCTCGGATACAAGGAGGACCAGTACCTTGCTCCTTTACTAAAACATCCCTAGTTTAAGGGACCTTGAGGGAGAAGGCTTTCGAAAGCATTCTGGGAAAAAGAGAAACTGCTGGTAACCCTTTTAACAAATAATACCACCACTCCAGCCACATATTATTTGTCGTCTGCAATTGCTTTCAAGTCTAAAATTTTATGGTCTGGAAAATGTGAACTCTATATCAAACGATAATTTCAGTATGGATATTATAATGAGTCTAATAACATGTTACAGTAAAATCTGTCAAGATTCTAGTTGCTTGTAGAAAACTGTATCGTAAAAGTAGAACAAAAGTTGCCAACTATAATTTTAGTATTACAATATATTTTCTTTTTTACCAGCGACTGGAACTTTGACAGATTCCACTATAACACATTATCAGACTTATAATAATATCCATCCTTTCAAATGGTATGAATTAAATTTATCTGCATGTTGACTCCCCGATTTTTTTACTTCTGGTGTGCCTTTAATTAATTTCCTTTTTTTTTGCAAACAGGAAGTAGCTGTCAAGAAGACGATTTCCAAAATGCCGGACGATTTACACGAGAAGGCCTTCATATTTCGATGTCTCCATGCGGTTATATACCATCGGACGTTTAAAATCCTATTTTACTGTATCATTGCCCTCGACATGATCAATGTAGCGTTCTCAATAGCCAGTGAATACGCTCACCATTTCTTTGGTACGAAAAATATCTTCCGGTCCATCAATGTCATCTTTGTTGTGTTGTACATTGTAGAACTGTGTATGAAGGTATGTATGAGTTTGCATAGTGTTTAACCCTTTACCACCCGTTCTTAACGACCTTAAAAGAGAGGGCCTTTGAAAACATTGTGAGAAAAGGAGAAAATGCTGGTAACCAGCATTTTCTCCTTTTCCCAAGATGTTTTCTATCCTGTCAAAGACAGCAATCATCTTATGAGCTACATTTAATTTGTCGTCTGTAAATGCTTTTAATTTGGTAAAGTCAAATATTTTGTGGTTTGGTAAAGTGTTTAACGCCGTTTGCTTCAATTATAGTAGTATCGTGGCGACTGGCGCACCTATCCATGCATTCCCTTAGTTTCTTTAATCGGTCCTTGACACAACATTCTATCTTGGCCAATGACTGAGTTCCAACATATAAATGGTCCAGACAATGTTCAGCGATGAGAGAGGATTGAATCACGTCACAATGGCTATCGCGAATCCTCGAAAAGAGTTTGGCTGTACGGGAATTCCATCTGACGACCCCTTTATCACTTGCCCTGTACCTTACGTATGAGTTAACAGATGCTTTCCGATCTAATTATGAGTCGTTTATCACGGACAAAATTCTATGATCCATTGTTAATGTATTAACTCATGACTAAACGGACTTTTTTAGACGAACATCTCCCCCCGTGGTACCTAGACAGGCAGGTCGATGAAATCGAATGGCATGAAGGTGTTGAGTGCACAGCGACGTCAAATGGACGTCATTTTGAGCATTTATCTTTTGAAATACACAAGCCGCCTTTATTGTTTAATGTTACCCTACATACTGTGCATGTCATGTTACTGTGTTTATCAACTCATTAAATGGTACAAATTTTATTGTGTTACCTTTATAAACAATATACCCCAGGCAGTTTTGAAAGTGTGGCATAAATTATGAAACACTCTGTATGTTCAATCCTAAATGGAACTGGCTGAACGCTATCAAAAAATCGTTAATCGTGCTATGACTTACATTCTGTTTTGACTGTGTAACCATGAAATAGAATATATAAGGTAGGTTCTCCTTACTTTGTTATTGCAGGTGACGGTTCTGCGGAGACTGTATATAAAGAGCATGTGGAATATCCTAAGTATAGTGATAATAGCAATCGGTATAATAGATATTATCGTTAACTTCAGTCTCCCTGCACTGTACGGGGAAACCAACCATAAAGTGCAGATAACAGTTATTGTATTTATCATACTGAGGACAATCCGGGTACTGAGGCTTGTAGAGGTAGGTGGACTTTTACACTTGAGCCATGCTCTGGCCAAAGGGGGTTTAATGCATTTCAGTGATGCATCATACCAAGCAAGTCATCATATTGTTATGACTAAATCATGAGGTAGACTGGTGCTTGGACATGCAGAAAACTGACCAATAGAAAAATGCTTCGACACAGGTCAGCCTGCGCGGACTGCACAGGCTGACCTGGGTGGATACTTTTTGCAAATGCATTAAATCCCCTTTTCACGGAGCATTGTCCACTTGTAGAACAGAAAGAGGACGGTAATGATAATCGTCATAGGTGAAAGCATTATCTTCATTATCCGAGTACAATACGCGGAAACCTACCAGAAAATTCAGATCAAAGTTATGCTATTGGTCATACTGAGGCTTATATATGTAGACTCACAGACTGACAGCATATATAGTGCATATAAAAAGATAATCGCTGTTGGTATCGTAAAGTTCGTTGTGTTTTCCTAAAAAACTTATTGTTACGTTCAAATTGCTATGCCGAACTTACATGGAAAATCATTCAAAGCTTGAAGGGAACTTTATTACCACCACACACAATTTTAGGAATTTCACCAACTAGTTCAAGTGGTACAAAAGAGAGGGAAAGGTAAATGTGTCCATTTTGATGATGTGGAAGATAATGTAATAAAAAGAGCAGCTACTTTGGAGACGCAATTCCTTCTTTTCTAACGTTTTCTTTAGCCATCCATAATTGCGGTTTTAAGAGTATTTGTATACTTGTAGTTATAATGAATAAAAAATTATTTCAGTCGATTATGCCGTATATCCTGGATTTCATCAAACGACGCATGAGTCAACACTTGAGTTATGGTTTTGATGTTGGTCGTGGGTTTGTGGCGGGCGAGGAGGAAGTTCGAAAACTGATTGACCACATGTCAGACCATAAAGACATTGCTAAGTCTCTAAAACAAATGAGTGACAATGGACGTCTAGAAGTTATACGTTGTCTTGGTAATTTTTAAACTTATAGAACTCGTAATCCATTCAATTGCATACCTGCTATCATGTAACAAATACCTAGCGTGAAATATTAGCCATATTTTGGAGAGCGTTGTGATAAACTCGTTACCCGAAAAAAAAAAATATGCACTTGACAAAATCCAAAGCACTCGCAGACGACATATTAAATGTTACTCAAAACATGTAACATTCTTGGAAAAGGAGAAAACGCTAGCAAAGGGTTTTAAAGGTTGTAAAATAGTTTGCACTACTTTCTTTCAGTTTTCTAATTTTTTCACTGACGGAATGCAATCTTATGTGCGTAAACTCAAATTATTCATTGACATTCGACCTGTGACGACATTTTGACAGGTATGTTGAGTAAACAACACCCTGATATAGCTCTATCAATCAAGACGAGACAAGCTATAAGAAGCGTGCTGAACCAACTTAGAGATGGAATCCATGAGCTCATGGCTGACGGTATACTGGAGGAGGCGGAAGGCAATAAACTTGAGAAGGTAGGACAGCTAATGCAGTGATTAGGTAATCGAATAGCACTTTTGCAACCCCATATCAGTTCACTTCGGCGTTTTGCTGAGGACTGTTCCAATGGCGGTCCCATAAACTTGCAGAAGGGGGGGGGGTAGAGTTTCTAGATTAGTGAGACACATACACTGAATTCTATCTCTAACATAAAGAGAGAGAGAGATTTTTTTTTTTATTGCAATTTTCGACCTTTTTTCTTACTTTCAAAGGAACTCTCTTTTATTTCTAAGGTTAAAATTCAATTCAGAGTATTGGTGAACGCAGTCCCTATTTCAGTTATGATTAATCAAAAAAATGTTATTTTTCTTCACTACGCCACGTAATTTCCCTGTAAGTACTGCAAAAGTGTCACAAAACTGAAATAAACAATATACTTAATCATTAGATAGTAGAAGAAAAAATGAAGAGGTTGATGTCAGCACCACCAAGCATGGAGATACCGCCGCCAGATAAAATGTTGGTGAACGTCACATGGTTGCAGAATGATCCAGACCTCATACATTACATAAAGGTAAATATTGTACCTACATGTATAGGTTGCTGCAGACACATTTTGGTACCTTTGCCACACAATAGATCAATTTCAGACTTCAAGGAACTTCAAATCCAATATTTTCTCAGGCATTTTAAAGATTTTCTGTCAAAAAAGCCTGGCTTTTGATCAACTGTCCGAATTTTATTTTCTTTATCAAGCTGCCGAATGGTTAAGTACATATTTTCTAAATATTGCCAAAATTTGAAATAATTAGTCTATAAACAACAGAAATGTTAAAACTGTCCATCACAAAACGAGTCGAGTTGTGTTTTACCTTAATTATGAAGAACAACAGATGATTCGCTTTCACGTGTGAACAAGTATACATTTTGTATCGAATCTTTTCTACACAAATACACAATTTTTACACAAATTTTGGACGAGGAAGTGTACCAACCAGACGAGTGACTAAAATAGGAATGAACTCTGTATTTAAAACGTTGTGACATATAGAGAGATTTTTTTCAATATTTTTTTTCTTCTTTCATTAAGTTTTATATATCTAATGCAAGTGCAGTTCAGTGCCTTCCAGTAAGGTAAAAAGACTTTGTACATTACAGGAGAAAGCAAAACTATTAAACTTTGACTATGACGACATTGTGATGCGGGAGGGTGATCCAGCAGATGGTATCTACATTATTGTATCCGGCATGGTTAGAGTAAGTTTTCTAGTGGGCTGTAAGCCTGTTATTCTTTTGGAAGTGAACCAGAATTGTTGACCGATTGAACGATGTTTTACGCCGTTTCCAAAATTATTTCTGCTATATCGATGCGCCTGAAATGTTCCATCCGTGAAAGATTCAGTAATCCATAGCTTTCAGTATTCACCAGATAGATATATTTTTTGATAACACTCAAAAAAAGAACGTTGCTTTACCATTTAGATCCTGATTAGACTTTAGGCCGCACCCTCGAAAAATCAATAAAATGTCAGTCTGAAATAGGAATTATGATGAAACGTATGTTTCCACATTAATTCGTTTTGCATATAATTCTGGAAACAAACTGAAATTTTTAGTAAAATAACTCACCATTTTTTAGTTTCAAAAGCACTTGCAATAAAAGAAAACGATAATTGTGGTACCGTGATTAAGATGTGTGTTCATTTATCAGAAAAAGAGGCACATGATGTGTCTTTTTTAACTTAGCATTGCAGTTGATTAATTTTAAAGAAAATGCACCTCTTTGGAGTCGATAAAAACTATCCAGTATTGGGGGGGATAGGCGGTCAATTTTTAATCATTTAGCAAATCATTTGCAAATGAGGGAAGTTAAAATGTTTGGTAACAGGCAGCCATTTTTTGTTAATCTAGTTTTACAAACCATTGAACAGTTTACTGTGACGTTTTGCACAGGTCAGAACTTCAGACCTTTGCATATGACGGCTCAAATGTGGCTAAAATGGTAGGAGTTGTGTTTGATGGACTAGGAATTTGTTTTTTTTCAAAATCCCGTAACCTCAGTTTTTTTTTAAAACATGGAATTGTTTAGTAAAGCGTTAACATACCTTGAAGACTCTAGAAAAGTCTAGTTTTGATAAAACGTATACTCTAATACTTCGCTCAAAATTACGTATATTCATAATCTTGAATATAAATTCAACTCGTCAATTTGTTACAATATTTTGTCGACATTTCTGAAAAAAAAAAAAAAAAAACATGCATAACAGGATTCATTGTAATGTTGTTATTTATTTCCAGTTGGAATCTTACAACCCATCAAGTCAGCCAATAGTTGCCCTACAGGAGAAACCATCCGGAAGCAGTATTGCAGTGAAAGCCTTTGTACTGGACTTCATGACTTCTGGCAATATTATTGGTGAAATGGGCCTGCTTACACATAAACCTAGATCCGCCACTGTCGTCTGTGAAACATCGGTCCAGGTGCGAAACACAAATCGAATCTTTAGTGCTGAAGACTGTGATCAGAAGCATGAAAAGGGGGAATACATGTAGTTCTTTTTTTTTAGGGATTGGGTAAAATATTATATCACCTTTGTCCTTTGCCTAATCCTGTGCTGTGTATACTTAGAACTGTATCGTTAAGACAGTTCTAATTAATATTCACAACATAGGATGCAGTAAACGAGGACTTTCCTTTTCGGATATGAATAACCCCTGTTTCTATACACTTCTTCAACGTTATGTTTTCATGTTAAAATACTGTCTTTCAATGTTATTAAACTGCTTTCTGTCATGACATATATCTTTAACCTTTACTCAAAGATGCATTTCTGGATGGTGTATATTAAGAAAATACTGCACGAAATATTTCGTCTGATATTGGATTTACGCTGTCCGAAAGTAACTTTTTACCAGACAACAAACTTTTAGACTGGCTCATATTCAAAGCATTTGCGGACGACAAATTAAATATGGCTCAAATGATTGGATTTGTTTCTGAAAGGTTAGAAAACATCCTGGGAAAAGGAGAAAATGCTGGTTACCAGCATTTTCTCCTTTTTCCATGATGTTTTCAAAAGTCTAATTTCCCAGAGGCGTTCAAACTGGTCATTGTGTGGTAAACAGTTGTATGAGATATTGTGAACGAAAATAGGCTCGAACGTTCTGTTGTTTTTTTTTTTTAAACCCTTTTCCAGACGACAAAATTTTAGGCCAGTTCAAATTAAAAGCATTTTGAGACGATAAATTATATTTGGCTCAGATCATGGAATTTCTCTTTGATAGGGTAGAAAACATTGCTAGTTACCATGCTGGTTACCAGCATTTCTCCTTTTCCCACAATGTTTTCAAACGTTTTCTTCCTCAGGAAGCTCAGGATTTTATGGCAAAGAGTTAAAAGTTGGATTTATCCTCTCTATTTTTAAGTGGCGATCATTGGGTTATTTAAGATCATCGCTGACTATCGTTTTCAAACACGAAACGATTGCCATCACAGAATAATATCTTCAACGAGGAGCTAAATGAGTAATGCGATGTTAAGATCCTTACAACTGGCTGAAACTGTCCCAGCATTTTCTCCTTTTCCCGCAATGTCTATAAAACCATCTTTACTAGGAATTGTTCAATCACTGAGTTGTTTGGTAAAGGATTAACTGAACTATCCGATATTTCAGATGCTTTTTATCAGTTTGAATGACATGCAACATGCAATAGAAAAGTTCAAAGGTCATGAGGAACCTTTAGAATACAGACTGTGGCATGTATGTGCAATACGTATAGCTGCCAACATACTTATGAAACAACCCTCATTCCAGGTAAACATCTTATTGAACTGTCATTTTGTTACACATAGTTCCGTGCTCACCAACCATTCTATAGAAACAAGCATTATTTCGGATTGAGTAAAACCATTTATGCCAAACGCGTTCGCGTTTAAGATAAAATTTTATTAGACTCGTCAAGAAAAATTCTTATTAAGCTCGCCAGAAGCTCGTTTAATAACATTTTTTCTAGACCCGTTTGATAAAATTCCATCTCAGACGCCAACTCATGTCAGATCCTATAATTCTGTCATCATTGTGAAATTTTTCAATGGTAGGGTAAAACAGAGGCACAAGTTAAAGATTAGATCTAACGACTATACGAGATATAAACGAAGTGCACGTACATGTATGTAGAAATGACTGATGGTCTACGTAGCCTACAAGTATTTAGCCCTTAACCAGATGGACATTATCAGACCAAAAGGAAAAAGATCCAAATTAGTGCTATTTCATGGTTGTTTTTGTCTGAAGTGTTTCAGCAAAGCTGTGAGTGTAGATCAATGTGCAGTTTGATCTTGATCTACACCGACAGCACAGGCAGCAATAGTTGTGAAAAGCGCTTACAAAGTTAAAATGAAACCCTGCAAGAAACAAAATTAACGTAGCTCTGTTACGGAAGTGAGCGCCAGTTCGATAGAAGTCGCGTTTAGTCAAACATGATTATACTTTAATTGCGTATTTATTAATGAGCAAACTGTGTCATTGCATTTATATACCAAAAACGGTCCGTTCAATACCAAATGACAAACCCGGCCAATATCAGTAAACTCGGCCAGTACGAGAAAGACTCGGTCAATAACAGCAAGCTCGGCCAAAACGAGAAAGACTCAGCCAGTATCAGCTAGCTCGGCCGATACGAGAAAAACTCGGCCACTATCAGCAAGCTCGGCCAATACGAGAAAAACTCGGCCAATATCAGCAAGCTCGGCCAAAACGAGAAAGACTCGGCCAATAACAACAAGCTAGGTCAATACGAGAAAGACTCAGCCAATATCGGCAAGCTCGGCCAATACGAGAAAAAACTCGGTCGATAACAGCAAGCACCCCCAGTTAGAGAAAAGTCGGCCAATATCAAGCAAACAAGGCCAATAGGACTAGGTCAGTTTAAAATTCAAAATGGATTGTTGATTAATAAAATTGCCATCTATTAAGTAGTTTCATACGGCAGAGTTAAAGGTCCTCGGTCTGCGACATACACCTTCGGCTTCGGGCTAATACCGCAGACCTCGGACCTGTGACCTGTAATACGGAATTATTTGATTAATAATATTATATTATTAACATAGTAAGCTTTTCTCCAGGGCTGGACAAAGGAAAAGATCAAGATGAGACTAGAAAGTTCCTACCTGTCTGATCTGACAGACATGGTGTTTGTGGTCGATTCCTCCATGTCCAACGTTATTCTTATCAATGGTATTATTTTCTTAACCCTTAAAGCACTAAGCACACATTAAGTTTGATCTATAGTATGAGGAAATGTCTGTTTCAAGGTTCATATTGACTATCTCTTGACCTATAAATTGATTGTATGATTGTATGGTACTTTAACGCCGTTTTCAACATTATCACAATTATATCGCGACGGCCAGTGCACCTATCCATGGAGTTTATTTATTATTCCTGGAGTTTATTTTACCAGTATTTAGCACAATATTCTTCCCAAGCCATTGGCTGCATTCCATCGTCGAAACAAAGATCAGCGGTGGGAGAGGAACGAATCATGTCGCAATGACTATCATCAGTCCTTAGAAAGAAACTGTCTGAGCTGGAGACTCGAACCAGCGACCCTCTGGTCTCAAGTCCTGTGCGCTACCGATTTCGCTACCAGCGGGGCTTGGCGCTTGACAAATTTCCAGCAAGTTATACTATCAATTTCTATAAATACTAGCATGATAAAGAAAGGATCAGTTTCAAGACACTTATCATAATTAGAGTTCTTTTCTTTTCACTTATAATAGCACATATTAAACACAATCTTAGAGCAGTTCGTGAATTTTGTCTAATCCCAAACAGGAAAAGCCAGAAATCCATTTACAGACGAAGTATTTGAAGGGCCATGTTATATTCCATGGGAGGTGTTTAAACTGGAAATCATCGTAAGTAACTTGAATGTGTCACCCAATAGAGCGCCAAGCTGAACTTGTGTTCTTTTTCTGGACATTAAAGATCAAGATCAGGCTACAGAGAACGTACAGCCCTGTCGCTAGTCTACTCTGTCCGCCGCTTTGTAACATATTCTGACAAAAAAATCCGAAATAACATTATTTCGGCGGTTTGTCCAAATTGAAAAAGTCCGTTTTACTAATTTAATGATCAAAAGCTCTCACATCGGAGTGTAGTATTAATAAAATCTGATCTTGTTTTACAACTTAGCAGGCTGTCTGATCTTCGATCTAAACAGTTCGTTTAATTTTGATTCTGAACTATGACCAAAATATTTCTTCATTTCCATTGACATTGTATTTTTTGACCCCAAATGAAGCCGAAATCAGTTTTTCGCAGTTAATGTCGAAAACGATATTAGTTTCCTACAATACTGCATGGGATCAGATGTAATCATTGATAAAATTTAAGGACAACATTTGAAAAGTAAAATTAGAAAGAAAATAAAAAACTTACGAGAACAGTTATCTCTTAAGTCCTTACCAAACAAGAAGGCTTTTGAAAACGTTGTGGGAAATGGAGAAAATGATGGTAACCAGCATTTTCACTTTTCCCCACAGTGTTTTCTACCTTTTCATAGGTAAATATATCATTTGAGCTAATTTTAGTTTGTCTTCTGTAAATACTTTGAAATTCGACGAGTTTAAAATTTTGGTAGTTTGGTAAAGAGTTCCTTGCAATCGAATGATCCAACTTCAAAAACTTTCACCGACACACGATCATAAAATCCCATATAAAGTGAAATGATGACTAAGAATGCTTGTCCTTCGCTGTCATGATGTGGCAGCATTTCTTTCATCGTCTCTTTTTGCTCTATAACTTTTATAATTTACATTGCGAAGGTGGAACCAGGAGTTAAGCCTGTAATTCTGGTTGTACCCTGTGAGGTGGGTCAGCCACTACACTCCCAGGGTAAAAAGTTGACGGATCAGCAGAGAGGACACGGCGCCATGATCAACAAAATCAGCCAATTGTGTCTGAAACACGCATCAAAACACAGGATCAGTGTAGAGTCCAAATGGAGGGTAAGTACTGTACACAGAAACAAAGTCAAACTTGTCTTTGAGACTACCTGTGTTAAGAAGCAATGGACTGTATTCAGAGACACGGTTTTTGTTTCTGCAGCCCTTTCGATGTAAACTTAACAGAATTTGTATCAAAAGACCACCTTGAGTAGGAGACCAGCTTTCTTACTTTCTTTGAGTGGGCTCCGAGAAAGGTTTTGACTTTATCTCACTAATTCGAACAATAGAAAACAAGAAGATATCAAGATATTACTCCAGAATATCAGTATATTTGGGTTACAGAAAAAATCGTCCGAACCTGCCATATTCTATTAAGGATACATGAAACATTGAAAATTGCATTAATTCCTCAAAAATTACACCTTCAAATAATTTCCACCGGAGAATAGTGCAGCGGCAGTTTTGATTGCTTGTTTGAGCAACAGACCTACTGCTTTTGCTAGGCAGGTGTGTTCAAGCAAGTACTTTGAATTAACCCGATATTTTCTAGAATTTAAAAAAATGAGATTTTCAAATGTTCCCTCCTGCCTGGTGTAGTAAATGCAGCTTATTGGTTATTAAATATTTATAACCCCCATCTACGAAGTAGAGGGGGTATACTGGTTTCATCATGTCTGTCTGTCCGTCCGTCAATCCGTCCATGACTCAAAAGCCATTTAACCCAGGAACCTGAAACTTTATAGAAGTGTTGCTCATGACCTAAGAAGGTACCCTATTGTTTTGGGGTCACATGGGTCAAAGGTCAATGTCTCAAGTGAAATTTATTTGAAAATCGTTTTCGTGCTCTAACTCAAAAGCCGTTTGACCTAGAGCCCTGAAACTTTATACATATGTTCTTCATGACCCAAGGAGGTGCCCTATTGTTTTGGGGTCAGATGGGTCAAAGGTCAAAGTCTCAGGTGAACTTTGTTTTGAAAATCGTTTCCGTGCTCTAACTCAAAATCATTTGACCTTGGACCCTGAAACTTTATACAAGTGTTGCTCATGACCCATGATGTCCTATTGTTTTTGGGTCACATGGGTCAAAGGTCAAGGTCACAGGTGAACTTTGTTTGAAAATCGTTTCCGTGCTCTAGCTCAGTACCTGTTTGACCTAGGACCCTGAAACTTTATATAAGTGTTGATCATGACCCAAGGAGGTGCCGTACTGTTTTTGGATCACATGGGTCAAAGGTTAAGTCACAGGTGATTTGTGTTTCGAAAATCCTTTCCGTTCTCTTGTGGTGCTCATTCAGTGACAAAGTGCTGGTGGGGGGGGGTTTATTTGTCCGCTTTGCGACAGTTCTAGTTTCACTTTCTTTGTATCACTTGTTCACTTTTAATTACTGAGAATTAAATAGTTGATATTCGGTCGAGGCAAAAGGAGACCAAGTGCGGTAAAATCTGTCTGCGTTGCCATCTCATTTTTTAGCAAAGCAAACAAAACTAAGCAAGCATAAACTGACTTCTAAGAGAAGGCAGATATATTGAAATGTACCTTTACTAAGCAAGTACCTGTCATAGGCAAGCACATTTTGAGCAACTTTTACGTACTTGCTTAATACAGGTTGGAATGTATATCAAAACAATTCTAATATCTTCATTTCTTTTTTTTTAAATGCAGACTTCCAGGTCATGGTTTATGACTGAAATTTTACTTTCCTTAAAGATCCTTAGTAACTTCCATGTATGGTGAATTCTCTGTATGTCTTTTTTTTTTATTTCATTCTACAGAAAGTTCAGAATGCAAAGAGCCTGGGAACGCTGTTCCAGAACAAAATAAACTCCAACGAAGACTGCCATAAAGTGAGATTCGAAAATGGTGCCCCAAGGTATTTTTTTTTTTTAATTTTCATAATAGTTTTTACGTGATAACGTATGAGAACAAGAGCACCGCATGCGGGTGCCAACGCTCGATTGAACGGTTGCAGTTTGAAATAGACTGATTTAAGTGAAAATTCTAAGTAAAAAAAAAAGGGCATAACTGTGTCGAAAATATTTGATAGTTAACAACAGGTCTGAGTTCGAAGAGAATATCTTCAGTAATGACAGAGCTAATTTAAAACGTCTCATTTTTTGCATGACAACGACAAAGACGACAGGGCTATCACAATACCTCGATGTTTCCCTTGCGTATAATCCTAAGCAAGCTTTAAAACACCGCGGAAAAAGGAGAGATGTAGCTAACCAGCATGTATTCCTTTCCCTGAATGAATTATACCCCTTTAATAAAAGTTTTCACAATTTGAGGCACATTTAATCTGTCGTCTGCAAATACTCTCAGTTTGGACAAGGCTGAAATTTTGTCGTCTGGGAAAGACTTAAAATCCTATTGAGTTCTAGAAGTACAAACGAGCCATGCTCTGTGAAAAGGGGGTTTGATGCATCTGCAAAAAGTATTGACCTAGGTCAGCCTGGTAGTCCGCGCAGGCTGACTGGTGTCCAAACTTTTTGCTATTGGTCAATTTGCTACATGTCAAAGGACCAGTCTACCTCAAAACTCAGTTTGCTATAAGACAAAATGGATTTTATGGGTCCATAACTATGTGACAACTTGCTTGGTATCACGCATAACAGAGATGCATTAAACCCCTTTCATCAGAGCATAGCTCAAAGATACTACTCACACTTTGATAGGGATCATTTAAATATTTCAATACGGTATATCTAACAAGAGAAAGGTATTGCAATAAAAATATTCGTCTCCTCTGGTAGTTTATTTCACCAGTGTGAAAATGCAACATGTTGAAAAACTATACCTGATACATGCAACACATATTATATCGGCTTAATCTAATATGGTGATCCGTAGCAAATTTTTAGTAGTATATATTAGCTTCAGGTGAAATTATTCCATTTTTCCAGTTCTGGCACAGGACTTCACCAAAGAGCATCAAGCCCGAGAGTGCCAGGGGAGGTAAATCCTTCCTTTACACCGGATCACGTGGTCGACTCTTCTTCCGGTGAATCGCACTCATCCACGGATGAATGTAAAGTTAACATCTTGCTGAATGCCTCTGACACGGTTGTCCATCACAAACGAAAACCGTCTCATTGGTCCAAACTAAAACGTCGCTTCAGCCATGACGAGTCGGCAAACTTCAACAAACACCCACACTATGAAGCTCAAGTTCTCCCAGATGACCTCGAGTACATAGAGGGCGGTGACATTGCTGTAGTGCACTCAGATCACCATTATATGGAGTGCCGTTCTCCAAGCGCCATCTCTAACGCAGATTTAAACGCTGTCAGAGAGGCTAACGAACCCCAAACAGCGGAAACAGACCAAAACTCGAATGCAGCGCAACTTACAAAGGTACTTACAGTGGAAGATATCACTGACAACGATGTCAGTACAAGCAAAGAGAAAGACACTGAACCCGTCAAGGACAACGTTCAGAAGAGTAAGATATTTGTGACTAAGGGAGGAAAGACTGATAAGCCTGTCGCCAATAAGACTTCACCGGTACCGGTCAGAAAAGTCAACGGCGTTCTTGGTAAGAAAGATCAAAGTCCTGATAAAAAAGGAGCAAAAACACGTCTCTAGGGACATAAAATGATTTTCATTCGTGGCCATTTTTATCAATAACAAAAACCTCTTTAACCCCTTACCAGACAATAAAGTTTTAGAAATGTCCGGGCCCTGCGAAAAGCGTATGACTCGTAACTTGGAGGCGTCGGGTTCGAGCCTCACTTGAAGCACTGAGGTTTACCTAGGAGTGTCCTTGGGCAAGACAGTTCGGAGCCCTAGCTTCAGACTGGCGAAATTCAGTATATACATGAATAAGCGGGCTGTTGTCTTGATATGATTTATAAAAATGAAAGTGGCCAATGATTAGAATTGTCCAATACGAAAACAATGACACTGAAGAGTTAGAAAAAATTTGAGGGAAAAGGAAAAAAATGCTGGTTACATGCATTTTTTCTCCTTTTCCCACCACATTTCCAAAAGCCTTCTTTCCATGGGTCGTAAAACACTGGGTGGCTTAGTAAACGGTTAAGCTATTTTGTACATAGTTAACCCTTTCCCAAACAAGCCCTGGTTTTCACGTGTCTGCAGTACAAGTCTTTTGAAAACACTGTGGGAAAAGCAGAAATTGCTCGTAACGAGCAATTTCTCCTTTTCCCACAGTGTTTTCTACCCTTTTTGAGAACTTTATGCCATTTTCATCAAATTTAAAATTGTCATCTGCAAGCTCTTCAATTTGGACCAGTCTAAAATTTATCGTTTGGGAAAGGGTTAAACAACCGCTGTTACGCAGTGCAAACTATTTTGAATCACCAAGTCAACACTTTTAGCTTGTGGAACAGCACCAATAATTTGTCTTTATATGCGATTAGCCATGTTTTAAAAATTACTATACTACTCTGCAAAAGGAATCAAACAGGAATAAATCGGTATATAGTCAATAAATAAATACACACAAACAATCAATAAAGGCGATGAACAGTTTTCACCATAATTCTATAGACCCGCTGATATAATTGAGCCATGCTCTGGCAAAAGTATGTTTAATCCTTTCCCAAACAAGCCCTGGTTTTCACGTGTCTGCAGTACAAGTCTTTTGAAAACACTGTGAGAAAAGGAGAAATTGCTCGTAACGAGCAATTTCTCCTTTTCCCACAGTGTTTTCTACCCTATTTGAGAACTTTCTGCCATTTTCATCAAATTTAAAATTGTCGTCTGCAACCTCTTTCAATTTGGACCAGTCCAAAATTTATCGTTTGGGAAAGAGTTAACGCACCTCGTGACGTATTATACCAAGTAAACCATCACACAATTATGGATCCATCAAATCCATTTAGTCTAACGATTCCATGAATCTGGAGGAAGAGTTGTCCTTGGGCATGCAGAAAAATTTACAAATAGCAAAAAGTTTCGACTCATGTCAGCCCCTTTCACAGAGTACGGCTCAAATATTTTTACCAGCATTTTCTCCTTTTTCCACAATTTTTTCTGCCTTTTCAAATACAAAACCCGTGATCTTAGTCACATTTTATTTGTCGTCTGCAAACGTTTACAATTTGGACTGTTATACAATTTTGTCCTTTGGTAAAGAGCTAAACACCATTTAAAATTCTTATATAATCAAACAAGGCTTGATTAAAAAAAAAAACCCTTCCAAATTAGAATCAAAGTATGCCTTTAACTCTTTACCAAACCTTCCCATGACCTTGAAAAATAAAGCTTCTAAAAACATTGTTGTATTCAAGTTTTGAACAACATGCTTATGAGACAGAAAATACAATTTACAAATATTGTAGATCAAAATAAGACTGTACAAAACGCGTTCTAATCTTAGATCTCTACCTTGCCCACAATACTCAGATATGTTCAGGTCCAAATCGCATCAATTCTTTTGACGGCTGAATATTCAATCCACTGAAACTCAGAAAGATTCTTATCTTATCGAGGGGTGAATGCGAAAAGATTCCATCTGCGTGTTGGGAAATTTGGAAAATTGATCATCTTGTTTAAATATAAGCCGCGCTCTGTGGAAAGGGGGGTTAGTGCATCTGCGAAAAGTCTCGACCAGATCAGCCTGCGCAATCCGCGCAGGCTGACCTGGGCCGAAACTTTTCGCTATCGGTCAATTTTCTGCATGCCAAAGGACCAATGTACCTCAGGAATCAGTCGGTTGTTAGACAAACTGGATTTTATTGATCCAGAATTATAGGTATGTGATGACTTACATGGTATCACGGAGATGCATTAAGTCCCCTTTTGCCAGCGCATGGCCCATATGTTTTGTTGATTTGTGTGAATGAATTCAACACAACATAATTATGTAAACATGAATTCAACACAACATAATTATGTAAACATGATGATCTAACAATGCTTTTCATAGAAACAGATTGTTTATTTTCCCTCTTCTGTAAAATTTTCCAAATAGCAGATGGAATAGCTTCTCATTCACCCCTCGTTATAGACTATACTAAACAAGCAGACGGTATAGATCGAAGATCTATCCACGTTTTGTGTGGTCTGATCTTGATCTATACCGTCCCCTACAATCCCACTTTTCGCTTCAACTTTAAGCAATTTATCTTTCCCCACTGATTAAATGTCCATTTTCAGTTTAAACCCTTGGCCACACAATTTCAAGTTTTAACAATCCTCAACTAAAGAAAGCTTTTGAAAACACTCTGGAAAAAAAAGGAGAAAATGCTTGTAACCAGCATATCTCCTTTTCAAACAATGTTTTCTACCATTTAAAATACAGAACATATTTTTGGAGCTAATTCAGTTTGTTGTCTCCAAATCTTTTCAATTTGGATGAGTCTAAAATTGTGTTGTTTGGGAAATAGTTCACTCTCTATCGGGGCCCGTATTCACCAACCATTCTTAAGAACATTCTTAGTCATATTCTCAAGAATTTTCTAAATTTGCAAGTAATGCAACCTTTGATTGGGTAAACCATTTCGTTTAGCCAAGCAGAAGTTTCTAGAATAAGACTGAGAGTGAAATTAAGAATGGTTGGTGAATACGGATCTGGGTTCATTTCTGGTTGGTAGTGTTTTCAACGATGTTACTTTCTGTATGTTGATTTTTTTTGTATTTGTACAAAAGTGATAATTTCGTAGTCATTAAACAATTGTTTAATCAGTACTGTATAAAATGTAAATTAACCTTTACCCTCTGTAATCAATTCTGATGAATATATTTGTATATCAATAAAGTCGTTTTTACCTGGATACCATGTTTCTCTATGTTTTCCAACGATTCACGATTCTTTCTAAGTAAAAGTAAATTTTTTAGTGTTCTTTTTTTTTACAAAATAAACCTTAAAGTGCCTTTCATGACTGTAGTTGCCTTTGCGGTCAGTGTAGATCAAAGATCAGGCTGCACAAAACGTGCAGCCTGATCTTTGATCTACACTGTTCGCTTTGCTGAAACACTGTAGCCCAAAGCAACCCATGAATTCTAATACTTATTATCGCCAGTCCGATAGAGTTATCTCTAATTGAACACTCTTATACATGCATGGTGAGAAAATGAACACGTCTCGCGAGACAGCGCGATATTATCCGAACCTACACGGTGCCCGTATCACAGTCAAATCGTTAACTAACCCATAACGTGAAAAGAAAATGAGAAATGAAAGCCTAGATATACTTATAAGACACTGCATCGCGATGGAATGTGCCCCCGTTCGTCCAAATAGCTGCAAATGATTGTACTTCACGCATTATGCCACTGATTTTTGTTTACGCGTGGTCCAAGTAGCATTTCTTGTCTAAACGCGCCTTGAACTTGAAGAGTTCCACTAATGGAAATAAGAAGCAATTACTCGGGTCGTATTTCTAGGAAGAACATTTCTGTTGGTTTTATTCAGTGCTGTAAGGGTTAATGGCTAAACCTTAGACTGCAAAACGCCACTCAAATCGCTTTTCCTGAAGCTGTAGATCCAAGATCAGATTGCGCATGCCGTGCTAAAATCTACAGTCTGATCTTAGATCTACGTAGTTCGATATGGTGAGATTTTTTTTCGTCGAAAAGATAGCAAATCGTAAACAGTTGTATTGCACGATGTGTTCGACCTTTTCTTTATTCGGCTGTTTTAGGGTAACTTTAGACACGATGTACTATAAGTACTTGTCCCTAACAATGTCTCAAACATTATGGGAAGAAATAGTGAAAATGTTTGTTGCCCTTACTTTCTCCTTTTGCAACGACAATTAGAAATCAACCGCCTAAGCTAGGAAACTACTCCAGAAACTTTTTTCAAAGCATAAATACGAGTAGCGTCCCTTGTGCAAATTTAGTTGTATATTTCGCCTTGAATACCCCTTTTGCTGAACAATACTCTCCAATCCTTCCGAATCATATTTTTTTTTTTTCAGTTTGTGGAAATAGGCATTACTGCTTCAGCCGTCCAAGCTGCTACTACACTGTTTTTCAGAAAATACTCTCTCTCTCTTTCTGCCCCCTCTCTCTGTCTGTCTGTCTGTCTGTCTGTCTGTCTCTGTCTCTCTTTTTCGCTCTGTCTCTGTCTCTCTTTCTCTGTCTGTCTCTTTTCTCTGTCTCTCTCCCCCCCTTCAACGCACACTGTGGGAGGCATTAGCGTAAAGTTGATATTGCCAGTCTCCCACTTCAAGGGTTCCTGGTTCGAACACCGTAAAGGGCAGGGTTAACCTTTGGAGCTATCTGCATTATGGCCCAGTTTCCAGGAAGCACTGGTAAGGTTTCCAGGAAAAATTCATCGAGAGAGATTAGTCTCAGACATTATTTCACAATCGATGTAAAATAAAATGAGCAATGCTCTGGCAAAAGGTGGTCTGATTACAAGGCGTGTTTTGACTCATTTGTGACATGCAACTGTTTTTCCCATTGTTTCCAAGCAAGATTTGTTCACTTCTGGTGTCGCTGGACCTTACACAATTTCAAATAAGTTGTTGTCTAGTAAAGACTAAGCCCTAAATCGAATAATCTTGAGAAGCCTCTTGAAGGAGTTGTACTTTCTGATCTTACTGGAAAAGGAAATTTCTTAAGAGCTACTTTTAATTTTTTTGCTAGGAAATACTTTAAATTTGGAATAGTCTAAAATTTTCCCGGTAAAGACTATGAGTGAACGCTTTTCCACACTATCTCGAGTTTAACGACCCTTAAGAAGAAGGCCTTGAAAACATGGAAAATGGAGAAAATGCTGGTTACAAACCTTTTCTCCCTTTTCTCACAATGTTTTCTACCCTTTTACAGTCAAATATTTTCATTGAAGCCACATTAGATTTGTTGTCTGAGATACTTTAAATTTGGACCAGTCTAAAATTTTCGTCTTGTAAAGAGTTAAGCTCAGGGTTGTATTCAACAACCATTGTTAAGGGATTTCCTAGTCTTATTCTCAAGAATTTCCCAAATTTGAAAGTAACACAACCTCTGATTGGCTAACCAAATTGTTTAGCCAATCAGAATTTGCATTTCTTTCTAAATCTAAAATTAGACTAAGAATGAAATAAAGAAGCGTTGGTGAATACCTACCCAGGAGAACGGGACTGGAGCCATCAAGAAGTTACTTGTCGAATGTAACATTCTTGGTCCCATTCCCCAGAGTTTTCCAAATTTGAAAGTAACACATCTTCTGATTGGCTATACCATTTGGTTTAGCCAATCAGAAGTTGCGTTTCTTTCTAAATCGAAAATTAGACTAAGAATGAAATAAAGAATCGTTGGTATATATGGACCCAGGAGGAAAGATGCGGGACTGGAGCCATCAACAAGTTACTTGTCGAAGGTGACATTGATTTCTCCCAAGTCGACGAGACGGTGCTCCATCAAGATCAAGTACAATAATAAAGATGACATTCATACCTCCCATGTTGACTTGGGATTTAGAAAAATAGTGATAAAATGGAGAAAACTGAGAGAGATGAGCTAAAAGATTCATGCCCGTGTCTGCTGTCTGTCCATATTTCCGAATTAAATCCCGGTAGTCTCTCATTAATTGGATTGAAATTTTATGCACCCTGTTCACCGAAGATTGCAGTGAAATTGAATTTGTCGACGTATTTGCATTCAAAATTCTTTATGTTTTCAGCCAGCTTTCTTTCACGGATCCCCAACACTCAGCCGTCCACGTCGAGACACGATTTCTTAGTAATATGCATATGAGTTATGCCCTGTGAAAAGGGGGCTTAATGCATCTGCAAAAAAAAAATATCGACTCGGGTCAGCCTACGCAGTCACGAGTGTTTACGTCGTTACGCGTTATTTCAGAAGAGCCATGCCCCGTGAAAAGGGGGCTTAATTCATCTGCAAAAGTGTCGATCCAGGTCAGCCTGGATTTTTGCTGTTTATTAATTTCCTGCAAGTCAAAGGACCATTTTCTCTCGTGATGCAGTCTGTTGTTAGACAAAAATAGATTTTATGGATCCAGAATCCTATGATGACTTGCTTGCTTTAATATATGACGGAGATGCATTAATTGACCCTTTCCCAAACGACAAATTTGAGCCCCTCCCAAATTGAAAGCATCTGCAGACGACAAATTTGAAAGTGGTACAAATGAACTTAAGGTTTTTGGACAGGGTAGAAAACATTGTGGGAAAAGGAGAAAATGCTGGTTACCAGCATTTTCTCCTTTTTCCACAATGTTTTTAAAAGGCCTCTTCCCCAAGGACGTGAACACGGGATTGTTTGGTAAAGGGTTAAACCTGTTTTCCCAGGGCGCATCTCATATGATAATATTACCGTCTCTGTCTTTTGATAGAAGGAAACTATATATGGAGAAATCTGTTAGGAATCCTTTTAAAATTCACCACCCGTATGTATTAAATGAATTTCTCCTACAAATGACTTTTTGCATCTTTTTGCACCTTGCAGAAGATCACTTTGAAAACATTGTAGAAAAAAGAAGAAATTACCCATGACAAATAATTTCTTCTTTTGAGACAATGTTTTTACTCGTCCTAATGTACTTTAAGTATGAGCCATGCTCTGTCTAAAAAGGGTTTACAGCATTTGCAAAAAGTATCGCAGGTAAGCCTGCGCAGCCTACCAGCATTTTTCCATATTTCCACTTTCCCCCTGCCCCCTTCCACAAAAGCTTTCATATCCAGGATTGTAAAACATTAGATTTTTAGGCAAAAGGTTAAAAAGCATTCTGTTCGGACCAGTGTCCGATAATTGTCCTCCATTAGACGCTGGAAATCCCAGGGAATACTCAAACACATTTTACTGTTACTCATCATCAAATTCTCACTGAACTTTCTCGCTGTTAAACAAGTGTGAAGCCTCTGAACATATTTGTTTTTATTTTTTATGGTGTTTAATGCCGTTTTCAACATAATTTCAGATTTATCCCAGTGGGCGGTGCACCTATCCATGCTTTCCCGAAGTTTCCTTTAACCAGTACTTCGCACAATATTCTTCCGCAGCCACTGGCTTCTTTTCCACATAGCCATTGTGGAAAACAATGATCAGCGGTGAGAGAGGCAATTGCTATCGCCGATCCTCGGAAAGGAATTGGCAAATTTTGGGATTCGACCAGCGATCGTCTGGTTTCAAGTCTTCTACGCTACCGCCTGCGCTAGCGGGCTCGGCTGTCGACATACAAACTGGCCGTATAATACCATTTTCGTTTCCCTCCTTATAAAGATTTTTTTTTGCCAGGACGACAGTAACATTTACTTGACGAAATCTCATTTAGTACGGTCCTTTTAACCTCTAAAGCACCTTGAACTATTTTATCTGCCCTTTGTGTTCAGTGTGGATCAAGATCAGACTGCAAAAAAAAAAACAAAAAAAAAAAAACGAACAGTCTGACGTTTGATAAACACTTTGCGCTGTCCTCAGGTATTCTGGAAAAGGACAACTTTAGAATTCCTCTAATCACGCTCATAATTCCATAATGACTTTTCTATTTGTACCTATTCAGCGCTTTAAAGGTTAACCCTTAAGCCACTGAGCCCGAATCTAAGACCTTTTGCGGACAGTGTAGGTCAAGATCAGACTGCACAGAACGTGCAGTCTGATCTTGGATCTACACTGTTCGATAAGAAGATACCCCCCCCCCCCACAAAAAAAAAGTTTGAAATAGCAACATGTGGGTTTTACTATCGGCTTGAAAATTTCATCTAGCTTATCTAGCAGGTTAAAGGTTAAACTGCGAATACTGTGTGGCCTAATGGTAAATAGTTTTCTTCCACTAGACGCTGGAAATCTCAGCAAACCCATTCACACATTTTACCGTTACTGCTAATAGAATTATCACCAAATTTCCCGAAGTACAACAAGCGCGAAGCTTTTACGACATAAAACCTGTCGCTGTATTCCTTAGAAAGATGATTTTACAGGACGACAGTAACATTGTCTTGTCGAAATCTGATTTAGTCCTTCCCCTTAGAGCCCCGGCCTTGCCCTGTTTCATAAGAAAAAAAAATCTTATTTGTTCAAATCCAGTAAGGATTTTCTAATTTAAGCTGGGTTTGGTTATTTAACCCTTTCCCAAACAAGCCCTGGTTTTCACGTGTCTGCAGTACAAGTCTTTTGAAAACACTGTGGGAAAAGGAGAAATTGCTCGTTACGAGCAATTTCTCCTTTTCCCACAGTGTTTTCTACCCTTTTGGAAAACTTTCTGTCAATTTCATCAAATTTAAAATTGTCGTCTACAAACTCTTTCAATTTGGACCAGTCTAAAATGTATCGTTTGGGAAAGGGTTAAGACGCATTTCACTAACATTAACAGACTTTTTGCCTGTCAACGTCATTTTTGACAACGTAACGTCCGAATATAAACAGGGAAAAACGATCGGACAGGAACCAAGGCTAACAGACTTGAGCAACGTTCTCAAATCCTCGGTAGACACGACGTTCCTGACTCAACTCAGCAAAATAACGGATTTAGTCTGTTAGCTGATTGCAGTCCTTTTATTTTACCGACTTGAGTCTGAAACATTGTGCCAGCTCAAAATTTGAGAAAGTTACTGATACATGTATGTTAATGTTAGCAAAATGCGTCTCATATAACAAACTTAAGTCAGAAACTGAGTCTGTCAGCAGATTTGAGCAAATTAAGAGAATTAAGTTTTTCGTGAAACTGGGCCCCAAATATCAGGTTTTATGAGAAAACATTGGTCAAATAATATTAGAAACATGATTAGTCGCTGAACGTGACTCCTGACAGTCCCCCGCCAAGTGCTGTATGGTACGTATTCAACAACAATTCGTAAAAGCATTCTTTGTCTTATTCCCAAGAATTTTCTAAATTTAAAAGTAACACAACTTCTGATTGGCTAAACCAAATGGTGTAGCCAATCAGAAGTTGTGTTACTTTCTACATCTGGAATTAGACTAATAATGCGATTACGAATGTTTGGTGGATAGGGACCCTGATGTTTTAGTTTGATCTGGGATCTATATCGTCTGCTTGTTGAATAAAGCCCACTGTATATGATAACTATCTTTCTGAGTTTCATAGGATTCTATTTTCAGACGTCGAAAGGGTTAACATGTTATAAACATTCTAGACACGTCTTGTTACTTACCTACAGTATTATTTGACCCGCAATCATTGAGTTTTACCAGACGGCAAAATTTTAGACTTGTCCGCATTGAAAGCATTTGCAGACGACATTGTAAATGTAGCTTAAATGATGGGATTCATTTAGGAAAGCTTAGAAATTATTGTGGGAAGTGGAGAAAATGCTGGTTACCAGAAAATCATGCAAGCCCTTTGAACAGACCTACCTGCAAAGATATATTAACCCTTAACCTACTAAATAAGTGAGATTAAACGTTCAAACCGATAGTAAAAACCCAACTTTTGCTACTTCAAAGTTAATTTTTGGAGAAAATATCTCATTATCGGACATTGTAGATCCAAGATCAGACTGCACGTTCTGTGCAGTCTGATTTTGATATACACTGTCCGGAAAAGGTCCTTGAGTCGAGCTTATTAGCCTAGGCGTTAAGAAATCAGTTCAATTTTCAGATGCTGTTCTGATACATATAAGCTTAACTCGATCGAGTCTATGTCAAACGCACATCTTTAATCCAAGTTCTCTATTGTCAGAAAGTTCGTGACGACTCATGTGCAGCCCTCGAAACATAACTATATGCGGACCGGAAATTGTCTGCTACTCTCTATTAATTTCCGGTCAGGAGGTTAAAAAACAAATTTCTCGGTTGATGATGATGGATGGTTCTCGGTTTGCACCTATCAGATTTCTGTGGGGAGCACATAAAGTATTCTGGGAACCAGATATCTGTTCGATTTCTCATTATTTACAATGATATCACCGAAGGCTACAGTCTGTTTGCGTTCACATGTTGCAGTTGACTATTGGTTGTGGTTACTTGATGGATGGACGGGCGCACATTTTGTGTATCTACAATGTTTGACTTTTATCTTACTTTTCTGGCGCTGAATATAACTTGCACATTTTGTATATCTACACTGTATGGCTTTCCATTTTACGTTTCTGGCTCTGGCCTAGTTTACAAGGTCTACATCACGGATAAATAAGTAATAGAAACACCCCAACACACCCTTGACCACTCGAAAAACACCCCAAACCACTGTCATTACACCCCAAACCACTTTCCTACCATCTAAAATGGAATGCAAAACGCTTAGATAAACCATTTTATGGAAAATAGTCATGAAATAATGCTATAAATCTTAGAAAAAAAAAAAAGTGTTGTCAACCGCCAGACATCTTCGAAAGTCAAGGTGACGATCACTACGTGGATCTTACCCCTTGGCTGATCGAGCCGAAATTTGTCAGCCTCGCGATACGAGTAATCATTGGCTGCAGTAAGGACTGAAAGCACCAACCAAATAGCGCGTTACATTTGCTATCCAACATCAGCAGAACATAAATAATCAAAGTACTGAAAGTACTTACAGACTAGCGAATTTGATTGATTGTTTGTATGGTGTTTAACCCTGTTTTCATCATTATTATAGTTATGTAGCCGTGGACAGTGTACATATCCATGCTTTCCTGGAGTTTCTTTACCAGTACTCCGCACAATATTCTCTTCAAGCCACACATTTTCCCACATTTATATTATAACCATCATCGAAACGTGAGAGAGAAATGAATCCTGTCACAATGACTATCATCAATCCTCGGAAAGAAATTTGCCGAGTCGGGGATCGAACCAGCGACCTCCTGTTCCAAAGTCCTGTACACTAACGACTGAGCTGCTGGGGCTATACGTGCTATTGGTTAACTGTAATCCAGTTTAAGTTTAACCCTTAACCTGCTAAAAATGTTAAACAAAACTTTCCAGCCGATGGTAAACACCTGAATATTGCTATTTCAAAGTTACATTTTGGAGAAAATAATATATCCTCTTATAAGACAGTGTAGATCCAAGATCAGACTGCCTGCTCTTCGCAAAACGAAAAACGAAAAATTTTACGCCAGTCCAAATTGAAAGCCGTTGCAGACCATAAATTAATAGTGGCTGAACTGATGAAACCTGATTCCAAAAGGGTAGAAAACAATGTGGGAAAAGGAGAAAATGATGGTTACCAGCATTTTCTTCTTTTTCCAGCATTGTTTTCAAAAGGATTTTTCCCAAGTATCGTTAAAACTTGGGATTGTTTGGTAAAGGGTTAATATTCAAGACTAGAATAACAGTTTAACATAACAATTTAACTGTACACAATGATCTAAATAATGACTGACTGAAGGAATGACAAGGGTTCCCTGTCCAGTGAGGGTTAATGTAACTGGGATTTGCTACAAGTTACCTAGGTGTATCTATTAATAGATTCATTCATAATGTTACAGTGGTGTAGGAGAAAGTGATTCTCTGCTTTGCATAAGTCACTTAATTTACATATAGGCAAAGATCTTGTAAATGACATCTTGTTCAGTTTATTACTTGTAAGACGACATGTGCAAATTGGAGTGGTAGAGATTTAGTGGTTTTTGTCAAAATTGTCATATATAACAGAATTAAGATTTATAATAGAAAGAAGTATTTTTCTGTGAGGCAGTATTTGGCAACTGTGAGTTTTTTTGTTTACTTTGACTCTAGGTCAGTCTTGATGCCTATAGATTAGCTTCGCTAGTCTAAAAATGACCACAGGATTAAGTTGTCGGATATGCTGGGAATTATAACCAACAAAATAAGGACGAACAATATTTTCTTCAACATTCACTGTCACAAATCAATTAAAGGAAGTTTTAGGATACATCCCAACACCAGATAATGGACTGTCAAAGTACGTGTGTGGCTTTTGCTTCGCAAAATTTAACAAGATTTTGAAAATAGGTTTTGACTTGATAAATTGTCTGTCAAGTTTGTGATCTGAAAAGCAGTCAATTGTTGGCTAATTACGGAGAAAACGTGCTGAACAAACTATAATTGGACCAAACCAATTAGTGGCCAATTGTCAAGGACCCCGTTAAAACAACAACACCGAAGCCCTTAACAGATCATAGCCCACCACCTTGAAAGGCAAAAAAGCCTTTGGCCATAGTCAACAAAATGCCGAAAGAGTTATGTTACGTCACGTTTGATTGGTTTTCGATGACGTAAATCTAGGGGTGATAACAATCAAAATGCAGTAGATGGCGCGTCGCCGTGCTAACAAATTTCAACTCGATCAGCCAAGGGGTAAGATCCACGTAGTGATCGGCACCTTGGCTTGCGAAGATGACCGTCAGATGATGAATGTTTAATGAGATGGCCCACCGTAAAAACCTATTTGCAAGCTAATTTCTAGCATCACCTTCTATATGTATTTGTACTTCAAGTACTTTCATTCTTTACGTATCTTTTGACATAGCGCGTTGTATCTGATTATCTGACATAAAAAAATTCTTTAACTCTTTACCAAACGACAAAATTTTAGACTATTCCAAATTGAAAGCATTTGCAGACGACAAATTAGACACGGAAAAAAAAAGGGGGCCATGTATAAGAAAGAGTAGAAAACATTGTGGGAAAAGAAGAAAATGCAGGTAACCACGATGTTTTCAAAAGACTTCTTCAGGGTCGTTAAAACTCGGGATTGTCTGGTACAGCGTTAAAGGGTTATCATATCGTGGCAGAAATATTCTTAATACCCTGAAAAATTCTAAATCAACGAAACATACGTAAAACACTGAACTGTATTTATTTCCTTTGCTTTAAAAAAAAAGACATAAAGTTTATAAATAACTAAGTCAATGTTTCTATGCTGGCATCAAAAACGGACCATAGTTCAAAGATAAGTCACGAACTAGAAACGGATTGAACTTGTCACCAGATGACAAAACTTTAGACTTGTCAAAATTGAAAGCGTTTACAAGCGACAAACGAACAGCGGCTTAAATAGAAAAAAATGTGGGAAAAGGAGAATAAGCTGGTTACACGTGTTTTCTCCTCTTTCCCACCATATTGCTGAAAAAACTTTTTTCCTAGGTTCTTGAAATAACTGGATTTTTTGTTAAAAGGAATAGAGCAACGCTCTGTGAAAAAAAGCGTTCAATGCATCTGCAAAAAGTATCGACTCAGGTCAGCGTGCGCAGTCTGCACAGACTGACATTAGTCGAAATTTTTTGCTATTGGTTAATTTCAAGCTTGTAAAAGGACCAGTCTACCTAATGAATCATATAAACAAAATGGATTTTTTATGGACTGGTTTGAACTCATGCATCATGGAGATCCATTAACCCCCTTTTGCAAGAGCACCGCTCAATTAGTTTTGTTTGTAAGCCATCTCACAGTACATGGCTTCACACGTTTCACACTTTCGGCCACGGTATACCACCCAGCTGTTATACACTTCCGGTTTATAGCACGTGTCGGTATCGAATTCTCTCATATCCGGGCACGGTAACTGGGGACAACCTTTGGAATCCAAGGGAGATCCTAGACGTATAAATATGAAAGTCGCAGTTATTACTGACTCTTTACCAGACGCTACATTTTTTAACAAAAAAAACCATATCATAGTACATAACTATGGAAATGGCTTTTGGAAAAGACTAAAAAGCGAGCCATGGCTCGCTGATTGCGAAAGATTCAATGAAGTAATTTGCCAAATAGGAGTTTTTGCAAGAAATCATAAACTCTAATAGAGTAGGTAAACTTTGTTCTTGAAAAATATATGATCCATGCTCTGTGAAAAGGGGGCTTAGTGCAACTGCAAAAAGTATCGACCCATGTCAGCCTGCACAAACTGCGCAGGCTGATGTGGTCAAAACCTGTTGTTATTTGTAAATTTTCTGCATGTCCAAGGACCATTCTACCTCCAGATTCAGTCAAGTATTAGACAAAATGGATTTTATGGATCCCTAACTATGTGATGACTTGCTTGGTATTACGCATCACGGAGATGCATTAAATCCCCTTTTGCCAAAGCATGGCTCATAGAAATTTAACGGGAAAGTTCAATATTCATTTATTGAGGAAATAAAGATCATATACATATATACCTGGTTTGATACAAACGTTACATCCTCGACATATTTTGTTTTTAAATATATCCGCAAAGTAGGACCTATATTTACAGGCAAAGGTAGATCTATCACATTTTCTTCTCAACTCCGAACATTCGTCTGCGAAGGCAACACCTGAATCAATCAAAATCAGTTTACATGTACATGTATAGGGGAATAAATTTCTTCACAGTGAATACATTTTTTAAAGCTTTGTTCTTTGATTTCTAAACAAAATATAGTTTTGCAGATTATCAGTTTCGATATGAACAAATAAAGTTGATGGACTCGAATGGGCTGTTCAAATCAAAATAAAAAGTGATTCAACGGGTTGCTGGATCAAAACAAGGTGTCCCGTCATATCCTCCAAACGAGTCGAACGATTTCTCTTTGATTTTTATTTAACTAATCTGAAATATGTAAACAGGTAAATCACATATTTAGGACCATCCTTATGACTTTTTAAAAGCAATGCTCACCTTCAATAATTGCGAATAATACTATACAAGCCATAGAAAATTTGCAAATATCCATTTTCAGTTTTAGGATACGACAAACTGTTTTAGAAGTATTTCACAGTGTACAACTCGCGAAAAGCCGCCTCGAAGTTATTTATACAATCCATCACTGATGTGAAACTTTCAGGCAGACACTAACAACATAGCTGATCAGCACGACATATGTTACAGTTGACCATATAACTTACTGACGGACGTCACAAATGATATGGCAGGTACAATTATGGAAACATATGGCTGGCAAAAATGAGCCGTGCTCTGTGAAAAGGGACTTAGTGCATTTGCGAAAAGTATCGACCAAGGTCAGCCTGCGCAGTCCGCGCAGGCTGACCCGGGCCAAAACTTTTCGCTATTAGTCAATTCCTGTGTGTCCAAGGGCCAGTCTACCTAATAAATAAGTCAACTGTCAAAAGAAGTGGCTACTATGGATCCATAATTATGTGATAGCTTGATTGGTATAATGCATAACGGAGATGCATTAAGCCCCCTTTTGCCAGAGTATGGGTCTGTATTTATTACATGTAGGTGTAAGGTAGGTATATGAGTGTGTGTGTGTGTGGGGTGGGGGGGGGGGTTTATGGCAACAGTGGGCAGATGCAACTTGAACTGCCTCAACTTGTGATATGATTTTCTTGCAGAATAATGATTCCGCTATCGTTTGGTAGGTACTGTGGATGTTAATATTGGTTGTAAAATGACTTGTAAACGGCATGAAATCCGTGACTAGTATTTTGCAAATACTTTACGAGTTGTTTACCTTTCAGTATATTAGTGTGTAATATATGATTTATACTGTCGCTCGCCGTTCACCTGTGTTTTGGATTCATAACTATGTAATGACTTGCATGGTATAATGCATTACGGAGATGCATTAAGCCCCCTTTTGCCGAAGCATGATTCAATTATAGTTTCAAGACACCCAAGCAGTGTGCAAATTACCTCACACCTCATTATCATGTTCGGGTCTTGCCTGGAAATATGGATAAGAGGAGTTTTCCGTTAACATCCTGTTTATTAAAGTTTAAGTGAAGTAAACAACCTTTTAGTATATATTTTCTTAAACTTTTGTCTAACTATTTTATGGCTTACTTTAATTTTTTTTAACTTTCTTTTTTACTAAAGAAGGCATTGGGGTTTTAAAATGGCTGTCGTGATTTATGCGAAATATTGAGATACAAAAGAAAAACGAAATCAATTCGAAAAAGACTAGATGAAACACGAATTAACACTTACTCGTAGTGTTTGGAACAACGTCAATTTAACTCGTTATCACACAATCCCGTTTTAACGACCCTGAGGAAATAGCCTTTTATAAACCTTGTGGAAAATATCCTTAAAGGCTTGTCGTAAATACAAGGTACCAGCATCTTCTCCTTTTTCGACGAGGTTTTCGACACTTTCACAGACAATTACCATCATTTCAACTAAATTTGATATACATGCCGTCTACAAATCCTTTCAATTTAGGCCAGTCTAAAATTTTGTCGTTCGGTAAAGAGTTAATTCTGCATAGAATACAAGCAACAGTCTAATGCTTGTATATTGATTTTTTTGCAGCCTTCACCTTCATTTGATTCTTGACCCAAACAACTAAATTTGAAAGAAGAAATATGGCTTAAAGAATAGGTTTGTCACTGAAAGGGTAGAAAACATTAAGTGTACAGCATTTTCATTTCCTGTTTTCAAAAGCTTTCCTCTTCTTAGTCGTTAAAACATAGTGTTGCATGGTAAAATGTTAGTACTTAATTGTTTGCACAAACGTCATTTAATGCTGCCTCCAAAACCAGCAACAGCTTGATGCTGGTATGATGATATTTTTGGAGTCTTCAAATTTATATAAAAGGCTTGACATTTTCAAAAATCTTTAAAGTGCCCGTTGCAAAAAAAAAAAAACACTGAAATTTTCGTGAGTTTCCTAATTTTATGATATTTGGAATGTTTTCGAATGGAAAATACTCATTTGAAAACAATTTAAAGCCATAAATGTTTAATGAGTGGTTTTCTCATCGTCAAAGTTGTTGCATGGAAGTTTGTCGATTTAAGACCTGAGGGAGTTTGAAATTTTAGTTCATAAAAATAGGTTTTCCACAGGACCTGGAACACTGACGATTTCCAGAAATTGTTGCTGCTTTATCTGAGTACTACTGAATTATTTTTCCACGAACGTTTGTTCGTTACTCCATCTACAGTCGGAAATTTGCCCCATTAGCTGTGTCCGTCTGTCCGCACGCCCGCCTGCGACAATGAAACAGCTGATGATGACCGGGTTTGTGAACTGCCGCTTGAAATAATTGTTTCGCTCACTGCACAAAAACCATTATATATTTGTTGGGCGCCCTTAGGGTTTACAAATACCATCTGTGCCCCATCTCATATTGTAGACAATCTCTGTGGAATAATGTATATATCTGTCAGTGTCAACCTCTTCACCTGTTTAGTATAAATCATCATTAACTCTTTACCAAAGGACAAAATTTTAGACAGGTCCAGATTCAAAACACTTTCAGACGACAAATAAAATGATGAGATTTCTTTAAGAAATGATAGAAAACATTGTGTGAAAAGGAGAAAATGCTGGTTATCAGCTTTTTCTCTTTTTCCCACAATATTTTCAAAGGTCCTTTTCCTTGGGGTCATTGAAACTCGGAATTGTGTGATAAAGGGTTAACCCTCAACCCTTTCAACAACAAACACAGTATATAAACTCGACATCTATCGACGGTTGAAAATTACATCTAATTAAACTCAGATTTTCTTTTTTAATATTTTAGGCTTGAACTGAAAAACAGCCGTTATACATGTAGATCCAAGATCAGACTGGACGTTCTGTGCAGTCTGATCTTGATCTATGCCGTCTTTAAATGATCCTATTTTCGCCTGTGGCGCTGAAAAAAGGGTTAAAGGCTAAATGAACTTTTCAGTCTAAAAAAATCCCCTAATAACTGGAATATTAATGTTGCTCTTGTCCAGAATGTCTCAGCAAAGCGGACATTGCAAATCAAAAGTCAGGCTGTACGTTTTGTAAAGTCTTATCCAGATCTACTTTGTTTGTTAGTATTGGAGTTTAATGCCGTTTTAACAGCCTCGGTCATATCGCGGCGGTCAGTGCATCTACGCATGTGTTTCCTGGCTTTCTCACACCAGTACTGACACAACTTTCTTTCAAAGCCACTGACAAGCAGTATTTGCCGTGAGATAAATGCACTGGAGACCAATGCTCAGATGAGTTGGACCTCAGAGAACAAAGTCCCACCGGTATACGTTATTATAAGATATTTTTCTAAATCTGAAGGACAAATTCCCTTGTCAGAACACTCCGACAACAGACAGTGAATTGTGTTTTACGCCGCTTTCAGCATACATTTGTAATTTCAGTCATATTAGGATGACAGCTTGTTTATTCATGTATGTCCTGAGTTTCATCGGTACCAGGCTAGAGTTCTGAAAAATCTTGCCCAAGGACATTCCCACGAAAAGCCCAGTGCCTTCGCTGAGGCTCGGACCCGGGCCTCCACGTAACTGGTCCAACATTTTTACACTGAGCGACACATACCCCTTCTACTGATCGGTTGGTTGATTGACTGATTGATTGATTGGTTGATTGATTGTATGTATGTATGGTGTTTAACGTCGTTTTCAGTTCAATTATATCGTGGCGGCCAGTGCACCTATCCATACTTTCCTGAAGTTTCTCTCATCAGTACTTCGCACAATATTCTTCCCAAGCCACTGGCTGCTTTCCCCATAGCCATCGTCGAAACAATGAGCAACGGTGAAAAAAAATCCCGTCGCAGTGGCTATCATCAATCCGTGGAAAGAAATTCGCCGAGCTAGGGATTCGAACCAGCAACCCATGTACCGACTGCGCAATCGGGCCTTGGCACCCCGTTCTATTGTACAAGTAACTATCCATTACAATAAATACGCATTATCAGATAGTTCTTACAATGCAACAGTCCCCATAATGACATTAACCCTTTATCGAAAAATCGACCCCGAGAAATACGGCTTTTGAAAACATTGTGGGAAAAGGAGAAAATGCTGGTAACCAGCATTTTCTGCTTTTCCCACAATGTTTTCTGACCTATGTAAGGCAATTTACATCACATGAGCCAGGTTTCATGTGTCGCTGCTTTCAAAATGGAAGAGTCTAAAATTTTGTCGTCTGGGTAAATCGTTGAGCTCGATCTTTTCTACGAGACTGAACCTCATTAAGAATCCCTGAGATCGGCTGGAGATAGAGCTGGTATCATTTGAGCCATCTTCTGTGAAAAGGGGGCTTAATACATCTGCAAAAAGTTTCGACCTACATCGACATAAATGCTGAAATCAACCGACCATTTACTTGCCTATATAGCTTATTTATGCAAATTTTCTGCTCATATTAACAATGCAAATTGAACTTAATTGCAACTGAAGATAAAATGCCATAATAACTCAGGCGATTTCTACTACTATACTCAAATTTAACCCTCAACCTGCTAAATAAGCTAAATGAAACTTTCAGTCCGATAGTAAACACATTAATGTTGCCATTTCAAAGTTATTCCTACTTTTTGGCGAAAACCCCCCCCCCCCCCGAAAAAAAAAAAAAAAACCAAAAACCCATCTTATCGGACAGTGTGGATCCAAGATCAGACTGCACGTTTTGTGCAGTCTGATTTTTATCGACACTGTCCGCAGTAGGTCCTTGAGTCGCGCCTAGCAGCCTAGGGTTCAATACTCTAACCATGACCTTTTATTCTACCACATAGTTAGCCCATGATGTCAGACCTTCAAAACACGATTGCAAATTACACGAAAGTCATGTAGTAACATTTTCAGCGCCCAGTATATCTGAGCCATGCTCTGTATAAAAGGGGTTTTAATACGTCTCTGTGATGCATGATACCAGCTCTGAGCTCCGAATGTCCCTGTAACATGGATATTATAAACTGATAAAGTTTATGCTTAACGAGGACGACGCAGAAGACGACAAGACTTTGATAGTACCTCAATATTTTCTTAAAAAATAGTCCAGCTAAAAATCTAATCCTCGCCCTAACACAAGGACAAATACTTTGTGTTCCACAAGAAAATTGTCAATTAGTCAAAGTGAAGACAATAAACGAATGTATGACTTTGAAAACCCAGTACTGATTGAGTAATCAAATAACCCCGAATAGAGCTTACAACTATTTCATTTCGGATGATTTTCGGATAAATCTCAATTCGTTTTAAGATCCTGGCATTTCAAAGCAATTATGCGGGCACCAAACGTTCCCGGTCTGCTTGATTGGAAACCAATTGGGACTGTAAATGGGACAATGCGTCAATCAGGCGGAGAAACCTTGTCTCTTATTCTTCTTTTTTCATCTTCGCTTGCACTTTATTCAGTAAAAAAAAAAAACTTTGGGCTGTATTCATCAATCGTTCTCAACTGATTTCTAATTGTAAATATCTAAAAAAAATCTCTAAATTTCAAAGTAACGCATTTTCCGATTGGCAAAATTTAATTGGCTATACCGTTTATTTCAGCCAATCTGAAATTACCTTACTTTCCTAACCCTTAAGCTGCTGAGCGCGACTCACTGACCTTTTGTGGACAGTGTAGATCAAGATCAGACTGCCTGATCTTTCCTATTCTATTTGCTTATCTAACCTACAATCATACTAGTCCGAGGTTTTGAAGCTCCACGCATTTAAAAAAAAATAGGAGCAACTGCTTAGAATAAGGGTTTGCGTCTCTTTCCACAATATCTTCCAAACTATTCCAAATAGCAGTTTGCTTATTACTTTCAATGCTTCTTTTGTGTTTCACTTGTACAAGTAAGCAAGGTTGATCTGAAATTAGACCATACAGTACTAAATGAAAATCTTAACCCTTAGGCTGCTAGGCTCGACTCGCTGGCCTTTTGCGGACAGCGTAGATCAAGAGCAGACTGCACAGAACCTGCAGTCTGATCTTGAATCTACACTGTCCGATAAGGAGATATCTTTCCTACAAAAATATCTACAAAAATGAAATAGGAACATATGGGTTTTTAGTATCGGCTTGAAAGTTTCATTTCTTTTATTTAGCAGGATAAGCGTTAAGGAAGTCTTAAACTTCGGGAAGGTAGCTACTAAATGGCTAAAGGAAAATGGCAACGTTAAATTTTCTTGGAAGACTGTTTTTAATAACAAAAGATCAGTAATCTCTGGTTGAAAAAAAAAAAACAGCAAATTGTTAGTTGGAAATATTCATGAATATTTTAAAAGTTGTTTTCACGCTATTTTACAATTTTAGAGGTAATCACTTTCGTCTGCCGCAGAATTCAAAAGGCTCGAAACGTAAATTTAAAATGCCATCCTCTGGGAAAAGGGAGTTTAACACTTTACCAGCCGACAAAACTTCAGACTGGTCCAAATTGAAAGCATTTGCAGACGACAAAATAAATGTGACTAAAAAACTTAAATTTGTGTTGGGAAGGGTAGAAAACATTGTGGGAAAAGGAGAAAATGCTGGTTACCAGCATTTTTTCCTTTTCCCACGATGTTTTCAGAAGTCTTCTCTTTCTGGGTCGTTAAAACCCGTGATTGTGTAGTAAAGAGTTAATGCATCTCTGTGATGCATTGTACGCCATCACAAAACTATGGAAGACCCTTTTCGTCTAACAACCAGCTGAATCATGAGGTAAACTGGTCCTTTGACAGGCTGAAAGTTGACCAAAAGAAAAAGTTTCGGCCCACGGCAGCCGGCGCGGACTGCGCAGGCTGGCCTTGGTCAAAACTTTTTGCAGATGCCTTGAACCCGCTTTGCACTTAGCATGGCCCAAATACTTTTAGACTGGCTCGATTCGTTACGCTTTCCGTTCGGTGTTACTTGCAAACTTGCAGACAAGATTTTCACGGCGGCCAGTGGGACCAAGTATGCCAATAATTTCTCTTTCCATTTCTTCTCAAAGCACGTTTTCCAAACCATTGACTGCTTTCTCACAATAACAAAGTAAGACCAACGTTTAGAAGTGAGGGCAAACTGATCATATTTCCCCTCTTACCTTTGAATTTATTTGAGCCATGCTCTGGCAAAGAGGGTTTAATACCTCGCCTTGATGCATTACACCAAGCAAGTCATCATATAAAATTATGGATCCCTAGAATTCATTTTGTCTACCAACCAACTGAATCGTGAGGTAAAATGGTCCAAGGACATGCAGAAAATTGGCCCAAAGCAAAAAGTTGCGACCTAGGGCAGCCTGTGCGGATTGTGCAGGCTGACCTAGTTTGAAACTTTCTTGCAGATGAATTAAACACCCTTTCATAGAGCATGCCTCATTCATTTTACATCCATTGTTAAAAAAGTTCTACAACTCGTTTTAATCACTGTCGGTGATTTCTTTCCTATGAGGAGAGTTCAGATATGAATGCATCTAAGCACCTAAAATTCGATTCTTCATAGGTTTCACTGATTTTTTTTTTTTTTCCCTCAAAATATTCACCTCAAGCAGATATACATGTTTCCAAAGCTAAAAGATACCTATCAGGTCGAAAATTTGCTCAGGGCAAACACCTCGGTTCTGGGATATTCCAGTACCTTCATGGTATACCTAAAAAAGACTATGAAAATGCCTTCAAATATTGAATCCGGAGACTGATACTTTGTACATCTGTTGGAGGTGAATACTTTGAGTAAAAAAAAGAAACAATTTCAGTGAAACCTATGAAGAATCAAATTTTAGGTGCTTAGATGCATTCAATTTGAACACTCCTCGTATGAACCTTGACCATCGACACTGGATAATTCTAAAAGTTGACCCCACCCATCCATGGATTCGAACCTGGAACTGCTCTGGTGTGAGGCACTGACACTTTGTCCTTACCCCACTGTCTCCCAGAATATCTTCAGATAGAGTTGTAGATAGGGCTGTTGGTTGCTGGTACGATCCTTTCCAACAGCCAACGGCTCTAATTGTAGACGGTTGCTGAATTTTTCGTGGCAGACGGCAGACGACTGTGATGGCAGACGGTTGTAATTATTTCTCAAATTGTGAAATGTCGTGAAAATTACTTTTGAATTATTCATGAATTTTTCCAAGTAACAAATTGTTTTTGAACCAGAAAATTACCGAATCGTTTTCTTGTTCTTGTTGTGGAAATCTGAAAATTCTTACCACACGATAACATTTATAAATGAGCCACGTTCAGGCAGTCCAAAAGGTTTTTGAAAGCAACACACCGTTATACTTTATACCAAGTAAGTTATTACAGAATTATGGGTCCACAAAATCGATTTCGTCTAAATCTACTGCTAAATGATGAGGTAGAATGGTCCTTGGACATGCAGAAAGTTTACAAATGGCAAAAAGTGTCTAACTATGGCAGCCTGCGCGGACTACGAAGTCTGGTATGAGTCGAAAAATTTTGCAGCTGCATTATTTACCCTCTCCACACAGCATGGTTTAACACATGGATCCGTGGCGATGAGATAAACCGACTTCCTTGGTTACCGTAACTAATGGCAAACAAACGCAGTCAATACATATACAGTATAGCAGAAAGGCTACTGAAATCTTGCTATCATGACTGTTTCTATCGATTAAATTCCGGAAAAATATTCCATTTTGCATGTTTCTGTCGATGATGGATTCTCGGTAAGAAGTATATGGATACTAAACTACTTGAACTTATTTACACAAGGATATGTACAAAAAGTGTGAATTTCAGGGGCTACGGACAACGTAATACCTGTGCCAGCAAAGTTTTGAACTTGTACGAGAAAAAATGAAACACCTCATAAACCCCAGTTTTGCTTAAAAATAAAAGAATTAAAGATGATTAATATTTTTGTAAGGCTTTTTAGCTAGACTCAACATCATATTCGATAATAAATTACACTAAATTACAAGCATTTTGAAATATTCATAGATTGTCTCATTCAACAGAGAATCGGAAGTCTAAGAAATGTTTAAATTTCTAGTTCAGGGAAAATGGTTGCCTGATTATTTTAAAAAGTGTAAAGTGTGCTGTCAATTAACAAACTTGTTAATATCGTTGGCGGTAGTTCGTTTTATCTTGTGATATACTGAAGACAACGGGTGGTCGAGTGGATTACAGCGGCAATCAAACACTCATCCTATCAGTTAAGGGTTTACCGACATACCCTTTGAAATGGCAGATGTGC
This sequence comes from Tridacna gigas, assembly GCA_945859785.2. Classification (NCBI taxonomy): domain Eukaryota; kingdom Metazoa; phylum Mollusca; class Bivalvia; order Cardiida; family Cardiidae; genus Tridacna; species Tridacna gigas. The sequence goes on along the minus strand of OX244038.2, from coordinate 34,945,582 downwards.
TAATCCACCTAAATATGGATAAGTTAAAAGCTGATCTAATTAACATAAGTTGCCTTTTGAGCGGAACTTCTAAAACCGTACAAAACATAACTTAGTCTGTTTCATAATTGAAATCTACATGTACCTTCAGTAAGGAATACACGTAGGCCTAAACGTACTTAATTTAAGTAGCAGACGGTTTGAATCCAAGAATAAACTTCTTTTTCTTTTTTTTTTTTTTTTTGTTTTGCACTCTGATCTGAATCTACACATTCAGCATTCTTCACGCACCAAGGGTTAATGTTAACGTCAGATTGAAACATTGATGACACATGCCCCTTTTTGGATGTGCAGAGGTTATTAAACAAGGTTAGCTATTTTAGTGAACGTACTTTCTTTTAATTAGTATTTCATATATTTTACCTTTGTTTTCCACTGTAAAACAGTTTATGTTTTTTTTCCAGAGAGTTTCAGAGGGGAAAAAAAACTAACATTAACATTGCGTAATATAGCGTTGATCCAAACTCTTTGCTCATATCCTATTGTCAATCATAATCATAATGCAACCTTTCAGCCTCTGCGTATATCTCACGTAAGCCGTACACGATCGCAAAGCACATCTTTTAAACTTTTTCCTAGAATTCAAGCGTTGTAAACACACATAATTCGCACACTTCCAATATTAACAGTCGTTTGTTTGTGAGCCGAAATAGCAGACAGCAAAGTTGAACATCGGGCCAAATAAATGCGATGACCTGATTGGTCAAATATCGATTTCCACGGATCCATGTACTGTTGAAAGCATTTGCAGACTACATAGCAAGTCTTGCTCAAAGGATGTCTTTGAAAGGATAGGGACAAGTAAAAGATGCAGGTCACCAGAATTTTCTCCTTTTCTCACAGCGTTTTCAAAGGCATTTTTCCTGAGTGCCGTAAAAACTCAGAATCGTTTGGCACAGGGTTTAAAGAAAATTTACACCATAATTTCGGGGTGTTAAACGTAATCTGCAAAATCAATAACGTGTTGTTTTCCTTTTTAAAAGAATCTCGACTCTATCATTAATTCTCGAGAATGTATACACGACTTTTCCCTCAAATTTCCAAAACGGCGCTTTCTCAAAACGACAACAGCGCAGTAACTCACTCATGATGAAGATAATTCTATCATTAAAGCCATTGTTCGTCAGTGCCAGTTTTTAGTGTCCGCAAATTATCTAACGCACAGTAGCATGCAAGGTCCTTCTGACCTTCACACAGTTATGGATCCATAAAATCCATTTTGTCTAACAATCGACTGAATCCTTAGATATTGGTCCTTTGACATGCAGAAAACTGACCGATAGCAAAACTCATTTACATTGCGATGAAAGAGTTTAAAAAATTGCTTGCAGACCCAACTTTATCGCTGATCAATAGCCTGGCTCAATATTTGGTAACTTCATTAACGTGGCTGGAAAGAGAGTAATAGGCTTGTAATTGTATAACAGACATTTTCTTCCCCCCCCCCCCCCCCCCCCCCACTTTTCGCCCAGTACAGCTCACATCATTTAACCTGACCCAGGTCAACATCATTTACATAAAAGTCTATTTTTACCTTCGGTATAGCACGGAACTTTCTTTGGCATATGTCCTTAATGGTCACGGAAATATTACGTAGGGTATGCGCGAATTAAATAGCTTACATGTATCTACACAGAGAACTAGGTCAAGTCTTCCGTAACTTCAGCGAATGTGAACTTAACTTCCCGAATAATAGTCGGAGTTCTATTTATATGCATACTTAAAATATTCAGCATAAAGGTCAGGATCAGGTTAAATGAAGTAAGCAATATTTTCTGGGGAAAAATGCAATGGTAAAGTTCTTGGGACTATCTGTTTTACTATGCAATGCAATAGGTTACCACTCATGGCGATTGGTCGTTTTTAAAGGCCGCTAGCGTTCCCAACTTTATAATGTAATCAATGAGGCTTTATTTGGTAACCGCATTAATGTCTATGTCAAGCTGATAACATAGATACATTTATATAATTTTCGTCTGGTATTTTCTGGTAAAAATGTATAATTACGCATAAATTTCCATATTTCCATATTCAACGGATCAGTAATCACATACGAGAATAGGTTATGTGCGCAAACTGTAATATAAAAGAGTCAAGTTCGTTCGACCGTTTGTGTTTATTATGTAACAGAGAACCAAAGTCACGGTAGTTGAGTGTTTCAACCTTAACCACACCTTCACGAGTTTTAAAGACGCTGAAGAAGATGGCTTTTGAAAACACAGTGCGAAAAGGAGAAATGCTGGTTACCAGCATTTTCTCCTTTTTCCACAGTGTTTTCTCTCCGGTCAAAGATAAATTCTGTCATTTGCGCAAAGCATAAAATGTCGTCTGCAAATATTTTCAATTTGTTCAGGTCGGTTGGTAAAGAATTAAATAGAAAAAAAAAAAACGCTTGGGGACCCATTTTCCTGATTTTCTGGTTTTTGTGCAAGAGTACAGCTCGGTTTGTACAGTGAAGGATCATTTTTTTTTTCTTGTTGCTGTTTTGTTATGTCTTCTATTTGCAACTGAAAAGAACTGACCTAAAAGCAACAAATTTCGAGAAACAGAAATCAAATTAAGAACGAGTTGAAATAGCTTTTCCGAGTCCAAAAACAAATTTTGTCTCTAATGTAAAACGACACCTACTCGATCACGGTCGAGATTGCACTTCGTTTTCTATTATAGCTGCATCAACGTCTTGTCTGATGAAAATATTCATCTCAATCGATTTCAGCTCGGAATATCTCTCCCCTGCAAGTGATCGCTTGAATAACTTTGTTGCTATAAAAACTGCAGTCAGATATTCTCGCCACAATTCATATTCAACGTTGCCAAGTGGAGATAAATCATAAATCTATTTTCTGATGCTGAATTCAAAGGCTCTCATATGAAAAAGATTACTTCTTGCATGTTTGGAAATGCTTGCTTTCTATTAGAGATTTATAACACGTGTCTACGACTAGGATATAATCATTGTTATCTTTGTCCGGTATGTAGAAAAAGTCGTAAATGTACAACTGAACGTGGACCAGTTCTTCAGGAAAGTTTTAAACCAATTGTTATGTTCCATTTCCATCGAGAACTGATATGGGTAATTCTAATAAGAAAAACAGTGTAAACGACTCGCTGAGTACAGGGAGTATTCCTCAGACTACCTTGACAAACTCACGGGGAAATATACACAAATAAGGCACAATGTATAAATACAATATATATATTGCATATCCTCTGTAAAAAGGCGGTTTAATGCATCTGCAAAAAGTATCGACCAATGTCAGCCTGCGCAGCCTGACCTGGGTCGAAACGTTTTGCGTTTGGTAAATTTTCTACATGTCCAAGAACAATTCGTTCCGAGGCTTAAGTCTGTTTTTAGACAAAATGAAATTTATGGATCCATGAATATTTGATGACTTGCTCGGTAAATTACATCACGGAAATGCATTAAACACCTTTTTGCCGGAGCATGGGTCATATGTAAAGTATAAGAAAGTTCTTGCAGACAAGTAGGATGAATACCAGACTACTTTTTGCACACAATGTAGATCAAGATAAGATTGCACAGAATGTGCAGTCACATCTTGGATCTACCCCCTTGAAATTGTCTTTTTTTTTTTCTGACTGAAAAACTACGTATGATGTTATTTGGTATTTCAAGGGTTGACAATTCTAGAGAAGGAGCGGCACTAAAATAACACCAGTGTGCCTGTGCAGGGTTAACTTACCGTGCAAATCAGAGACAAACATTTATCTGTCTGCAATCGGTCGACATACATCAAATGATGAATGGCAAAAATATCCAAGTACATCCAAAATGTACGGACATGTGATTAGGTCACGTGACCTACGATGACAAGATATTATTAAGTAAACAGAGTTCTTATAAATCGACTTATCATCATTGACAGGTCTATTTAGATGTAATTTCAACATCAAACATTCGCTTGTTATAACCCATTTGAGATTTTCCCTTCCCATTTCGTTGCTATCATTCTGAAGCTGGAGGTGTTTTACCAGGATAAACTAAACATCGTAACAAGTTTCTTCATTGGCTTTGAAAGATAAGACAATCAAAATGAGCCATGCTTTGTGAAAAAAGGAGCTTGATTTATCTGCAAAAAGTATCGACTCATGTCAACCTGCACAGTCATTTGTAAATTTTCTGCGTGCCTAAGGACCAGTTTACATTATGATTCAGTCATAGTTTGGGTATCAAATGGGTATCATGGATCCATGATTATGTGATGACTTGCTCGATATCATGCATCACGGAGATGCATTAAGCCTTCTTTTTACAAAGCATGACACATATATATGTAATACTTTTCATCCATGAGACAGTGACCTGGACCTCTGTTGGCCTTCCTTTCTTATTAGTATTTTAAGTCTAAATATAGAAAATATAGACAGTACATAATATTAACACAATTGCCTTGCTTTACATGACACATATATATGTAATACTTTTCATCCATGAGACAGTGACCTGGACCTCTGTTGGCCTTCCTTTCTTATTAGTATTTTAAGTCTAAATATAGAAAATATAGACAGTACATAATATTAACACAATTGCCTTGCTTTAAAATTAAGAAAATTCTTAAAGAAAAAAAAAAACAAGCTTTCAAACGATCAGCTCGTGGTAATTGAAGCATTGCACACGACCAAGAGGAATTTCTGATTGTCAGTTCTTTGTTAAAATGCTACACCATCAACCTTTGACGGTCTCGCCTTTCCAGATAATTAGTAAATGGACCCTTTGGAAAACATTGGAAAACTCTCTGAGACTATTTTCAGGTAAAGACGCCGTCGCTGCAGTTCCAAGTCTTTGAGTGGATTCTAAGCAATGTCTTAATGGTGTGAACCTGATTCATTAACATAAAGGTTGATACGACAAATAAAGTGTGGTTCAAATAATGAAAGGTTAGAAAACATTGTGGAAAATAGGAGAAAATGCTGGTTTACAGGATTTTCTCCTTTTCCCATAGATGTTTTCAAAAACTTTCTTCCTCAGGATCGTTAAAACCTGAGATTCTTTGGTAAAGGTTTGAGTAGATTCTAAGCAATTCTGGTTCTAGCGAAAACTCGCTCCTGCAGTATAAAGATTGCAGACGCCAGAGAATTTAGGCTATCTTTCACATGGGTCAAATACTGCGATTTTAGATAAATTGCTTCTCGGTCAATCTTCGTCTGCCTCTATTTGATGATACATCATTTGACAGGATTTAGACAAAACCCGAATGATCCGTGATATGATGGCGTGCTTAACTCTTTACCAAACGACAATATCTTAGACTGGTCCAAATTGAAAGCATTTGCAGAGAAGAATATAAATATAACTCAAAAATTGAAATATGTTCATGGAAGGGTAGAAAACATTGTCGGAAAAGGAGAAAATGCTGGTTGCCAGCATTTTTTCCTTTTCCTACAATGTTTTCAAAAGGCTTCTTTCTTAGGGTCGTTGAAAGTCGGGATTGTTTGGTAAAGAGATAAAATTCATCTAAGAGGTCCCTCCAGTGTGGGTTTTGGATTTGAAAGAGAAAACATTGTTACCATCTGGTTACCAGCATTTACATGTACCTACAATGTTTTTTACCTGTTGAAAGACAACTTTTAGACCACCATTTGGGCAACATTAGATTGTTGTTTGCATATGCTTTAACACTTTAACAGACGACAAGAAAGCAGACTTATCCAAACTGAAAGCGTTTGCAGTCGGCAATTTAAATGTGGCCCAAATGATGGAATTTGTCTTTGATATGGTAGAAAACGTAATGGGGAGGGGAGAAAATGCTGATTACAAGCATTTTCAACCGGAGTCTTTAAAACACGGGATTGTGTGGTAAAGAGTTAAACTTGGGAGAGCCTAATGCTATGTGCGACAATGTTTTCACAAACAGATATACAGGAAAAAGTCTTTCCAGCTCAACAAGTCTTTTTTTGTGCTAGATCTGCATACTGATTGAATCTGATCGAATTGTGTTTAATGCCGCTTTCAACATTATTTCAGTCATATCACGGCCACAGCTCACATGTTCATGTATGTCATGGGTTTCACCGGTACTAGGCTAGGTCTGTACAATGCCTTGCCCAAGGACACTCCTACGAAAAACCCAGTGCTTCCAGCGAGCTCCGGAGCCTCCAGGTTAAGAGTCCTACACATTACCACTGAGCCACGCAGGACACCCCTATCTGTATACTACTCCCGCAAAAAAAAAACCCATTTTTACAAGTTTTTGTGTCTACATACCACCCCGAGGAATACAGTTTCTCTGCCTGCCATTTATTCCATGCTTGAATCGATAGATGCCCCATTATTATTCAATATTGGTGAGAGCAAACAGTTCCAATTGGCATATGAAATCTATTGGCCTGTTTAAACTGTCACACTTCTGGGAATTTACGATAAATGTTCTGTCGGTAGGAATGTTTTGTGAGAGATGTCTCTGTAAGTGGGTGGCCAAATTCGGGGGAAGGAATTGATTGATTGTTTGAATGATCGTGCTGTGTTTTACCCTGCTTTCAACATTAGATACATATCAGTCATATCATGGCGACATCTGACTTATATATTTGTATTACGGGTTTCACCTGTACAAGGGTGGCGTCTAAAGTGTCTTGGCCATGGGCACCAAGACAGAAAAAAAAAAAAGAAAAAAACGGCAAGGCATTTGGGTGCAAACGCTCGGCTCTAGTTGCTTTTAAAAATAGATTGATTTTCAGTTAAAATTCTAAGGCGAAAAAGGAGCACAACTGTGTCAAAAAGAAATTCAATGGTTATCTGCCCCTGTCGTATGGGTTCCCTTTTTGATAGTTAAGAACTAGTCCGAATTCAAAGTAAAATCTTCTGCAATGACAGAGATATTATAAAATGTCAAAGTTCTTGCACGACAGCGCAGACGATAGGGCAATGGTAATACCTCGTCATTCAAACCGAGCCTCGAGTTAGCGTCGAACCTACTGTGTACGAAATCCACTTCCCCGTCTGAGTTATGAAGGTCCTCGTGAGGGGGTAAGAAATGAAATAGCACCGTAATAAAAGAACCACATTTATTTCATAAAGTCCTCCTCTGCAGGGTCGTTAACATGAGACTGTTTGGTAAAGGTTTTAATCCTTTACCAAACAATCTCGCTCTTTAACAACCCAATGGAAGAAGCATTCTGGGAAAAAAACATTGTGGTAAAAGGAGAAAATGCTGGTAACCAGCATTTTCTCCATTTCCCACAATATTCTTTATCCTTTCAACGAACTTCGGTTCATTTTTACCAATTTCAAATTTGTTATCTGCAGATGCTTTCAATATTAAAGAGTCTAAAATTTGTTATTTGAGTAAAAGGGACATAGTGAGAATTTAATTTACCTATGAATGTTAGTATCATAATTTGTATCCGATCTTTTTCATGTATCCAGTCTAGATGAGTCAACAACATATCTTACTGCTTTTCGGAAGTGTATGGAATATATAAGAATTTGATCGTTGATTGTATGTTGTTTAAACGCTGCCGTTTACAACTTATTTTAGTTATATCGCGGCGGCCAGTGCACCTATCCATGCTTTACTGGAGTTTCTGTTACCAGTTTTTCCCACAATATTCTTCCAAAGCCATCGGCTGCTTTCCGACATTAGCATCGTTTAGACAATGATCAGCAGTGAGAGAGGAATGAATCCTGTGGCAATGACTTTCATCAATCCTCGGAAAGAAATTGGCCGTGTTGGGGATTCGAACGAGCGATCCCTGGTCTTGAGTTCAACACGCTACCGACTGCGCTACCGACACGAGAGAGACAGACAGACAGAGACAGACAGACAGACATACAGAGACAGACAGAGACGGGGGACAGAGAGAGAGAGAGAGAGAGAGAAGAGAAGAGAGACAGACACAGGGGGAGATTACTTGTTCTGCGCAATTTTTCTTGTTTTACAAGGTTTTTTAACTCCAACAGCACAAAATTTTAGAGAAAGAAAAGCTCTGGAGGGAAAAAGATTCCGATACTACATCACCGTTCTATTACTCTGTTACACTGTAATCACTGGGCTGTCGGGCGTCAGAACTAGAAATCTATTCGCCAGACACTATCTTTAACCCTTACCGTGAAGTTGCTACATTCATTTAATTAACCCTTTCAGCGACATTGGCGAAAATATGGACTCTTTGCGGGCGGCATGGATCAAGATCAGACTGCACAGGACGTGCAGTCTGATCTTTGATCTATGTCATCCGCTTGTTTAGTAAAGCTTGTATGATAATCTTTCTCAGTTTCAGTGGACTGTGTTTTCAGCCGTTTAAAGAGTTCAAGATTGTTCACTTTGCGTTGACATAGTTAGATAAAAGCGATTTCATCTCTTTTTATGGAGGAAGAGGAGTGATTGGGTGGGTGGATGTCAGGAACATCTCATTCTATATCAGACTGTGTAGCCCAAAGATCATACAACAGGCTCTGTGCGGGTCGATCACATGGGCTTGATTTTACACTGTCTACAACAACACAAAACCATCGTTGATGCCGGAAGGGGTTTAACTTTTAGGCTGATAAGCTTGACACAAGGACCTTTTTCGGACAGTGGAGATCAAGCTTACACTGTCCGATGAAGTGATATTTTTTTCCACAAAAAATAACTTTGAAATTGAAATATTCAGGTTTTTACTATCGACTTGGGAACATTATATTTTACTTATTTCTCAGGTTCAGGGTTGATAACAATGAGATTATAATCACAATGTTTCGCGGAATAACGTCTCGGTGTTTTTTTTGTTTCCTAACAGAACGAACGGCAGGAACTATGACCCAGTCTGTCTACATATGGTTGGTTATCTTGGAAACAACTATAATTATCTTTTGTAAACTCTTTTCAATGCCAAAAATGTAAACTCGGCCTATTCGAGGTTTGAAAATACAATCAAGCGAATCCCAGAAAAATTATCTTATTTCACTGATTAAACACGCGGACGACATTGATCAAGATCAGACTGCGCAGAACGCACAGTCCCCTGCTTTGGCCTATGGCGTCCGCAAAAGCCTCTGATTCAGCCTATCGCGCTGAAAAGGTTAAGAGACCTTAGTCTAGTTTTTGAGGCATGTGTCGAAGACAATGCCACTAAGAGTTCAATACGGCATTTTGAAAATCATGTATCGTAGTTTGTGCAAAACCAAAGGAAGTAAACCAAATTAAAATCATTTTTTCTGGGACAAATAAGTGTTTTGATTGCACTCAGATATGAAATTGAAAATGGCGTATTACATTAAATTAGATTCGGCTATCGATCGTGGAAATACTTCCTTTTTATCGAAAAGGGTTGATCCGCTATGGCCTTTTACGATGACGTAATGATACACACATACCGTGCATGTTCGTCCTAAAACCAGTTCGTTCCTCGGCTTATTCGTCCCAGGGCTTCTTCGCAAGGACTTGTTCATCCCACAAGATTGCACCCTTCTCTATCGGATTTTGCATGACTATATAGTAGGTTGACTTTCAAGGGGATATTTTGAAACTATTTCTGATGTCTTCATTTTTCAAATTATGAATTCCACACAATGGCTCCCTTGACAAATGCCACACCGGTGTTTTCGACGCTTTAGTTATAACGTTTGATTGCTTTTCAATTTAACCCTAGGATTGCTAAGCGCCACCTTTGAAAAATGCCACATAGCGGAAGATAATGCAATGAGTAGAGTTGTCTATGTGATATAGACACGATCATTAGCCAGTGTCTACATCACATAGACAGTCCCATGAGCTTTGTCTATACGACTTAGACCACGTGGGATGGTAAAGCGTTGTGTATGCGATACATGCGACCAAACACTGAGTGCTGATTAGCTTATTTATCGGATCCGTGGTCTAAACATGTGTTATCCCATCATTCTGCCTAACATAAGGTATACAAGAATAATTGCCAAAAAACCGACGTAAAACTACAGGGCTCTTTGTCATTTGTACAAATGATTTTAGTCCGGTTCTTGTAAAGTGACCGAGAAAACACGCCACTACCACTCGGCAACATTTATGGTTTATTTCGGGATAACCGTCTGATAAATCTCTATTGCTGTGAGACCCTGACATTTGAATACAATTACAGCGGGAACATTCACTACAGGCCTACTTGATTGAAAATCAATGGGGGAAATAACGGATGATTCTTCACTTAGGGAGGCAGGCTTGTTTTCGTGTGAAACAACAGAAAAGGTTATTGAATGAGAAAGAATTGTTTTCCTTGGTAATGAAAATATACGAGGGCATGTCAGTGTAAGTCTCTGATAAATATGGGGACCCTTAATGTTTTTCTCTTTGCTAATAACCAGACGACAAAATTTTAAGCTGGTCCAAATTGAAAGCATTTGCAGACGACAGATTAAATGTTGCACAAATTGTGAAATTTGTCTTTGTAAGGGTAGAAAACGTTGTGGGCAAAGGAGAAAATGTTGATTACCAGCATTTTCTCCTTTACGCACGATGTTTTCAGATGCTGTCTTTCCCAGGGTCGTTAAAACTCCGGTAGTATGGTAAAGGGTTAACCCAGAGTTTTAACGACCCTGAGCAGGAAGGGTTTTGAAAACATTGTGGAAAAAGGAGAAAATGCCGGTAACTAGCATTTTTTTCTTTTACAACAATGTCTTTTACCCTATCAAAAATAGAAATCATCATTTCAGCTACATTCAATTTGTGGTCTGCAAATGCTTTCAATTTGGATAAGTCTAAAAAATTGTCCTGTAGTAGAGGGTTAAGCCCTTGCGGCTCCAAGAGTGCAAACGTTTTTCGTGAACAGTGTGGATCAAGATCGGGACATGCAGTCTGATCTTGGATCTACACTATCTGATATTTATTGGGATTTTTTGAGAAATAAAACGTCCAAAATTTTGTCGTTTGGTAAAGAGTTAAAGGCCCAAAGGCGGCCAAGAGTAAACAAAGGGGGTGGTAAAATGCATTTGAATTTAAAGCATATCATTTTCAAGTATGTGAAGATTACAAGTTGTTATTGTACGATCCAACCAAATATTAGTCACTCGCAGGAAAATGAATTTCAAAACTGGGTCAAAAGTTGCCAGGTCGCTCCATCTTTTGTTACATTTTTTTTTTACCAGGATTTAACATTTACTTTCCTACCAGTGACTAACACTTGGACCGACCGTCCAATAACAGATTGTCATCTTCACATTAATTTCTATACTTATAAGTGGTATCATTTAAATTTAGATGCAATTGAACATCCCCCATTGTTCACTTTTGGCCGCTACTGGGCCTTTAATATATCCGAAATCTTGTTCCAGTGCAGTGCTCGGTAAATAGACGGTAACCTACACGGCTTGTAATCCAGGGCCGCTTTTCACCAACCATTCTTAACTCTTTACCAAACGACAAAAAATTTAGACCAGTCCAAATTGAGAGCATTTGCAGACGACAAAATAAATATGACTCAATAACAGAAATTTGTTTTTGTAAGGGTAGCAAACATTGTGGAAAAAGGAGAAAATGCTGGAAACCAGAATTTTCTCTTTTCCCAGGATGTTTTCCAAAGCTTTCTTTTTCATGGTCAGTAATCGGGATTGTGTGGTAAAGGGTTAACACCATTCTTAACACCATTCATAGTCTATATCTCAAGAATTTTCTAAATCCGGAAGTAACAGAATATCTGACCGGCTAAACTGTTTCTAAGTCCGATATGTAACAAATGTCCGTGCTTTTTCCAGTATCTACGAATTCTAGAGCCAAAGCTAGTCCAAACATGACAATACAACTCAGACAACCTATTTTACGAATGTGGCATGTAGAGCTTTCATCTTCATTTCTTCTCTCTAATTTAGTTTCAGATCTGATTTTAAATAAAAGAATTACAATTATTTGATTCTAACATCTTCTAAATTAAATTTGTCTGTCATCAACTTTTCGGTTGCGCTTTGTATTGGAATAAAATGAAATCTTAGGAGAGAGGTAGAGAGAAGCCCGGCTCATTCAATTAACCCTTAGGCTGCTAAGCTCGGCTCAAGGACCTTTTGCGGACACTACAGATCAAGATCAGAACGTGCAGTCTGATGTTGGATCCACACTGTCCGATAAGGAGACATGTTTCCTCTACAAATACCTTTGAAATAGAAGAATTTGGGATTTCACTTTCGGCTTGAACGTTTTATTTCACTCTTTCAGCAGGTTAAGGGTTAAGATATCAAATAAACATGAAGATTTATGTTCCTTTTCAACAGTCACGTTTTCTGGTGGCTTAACTCTTTATCAGAAGACAACATTCCAGACTTGTCCAAACGGAAAGCCACCATTTTCTCCTTTTAACTCAGTGTTTTCAAACGTCGTTTTCCTTAAGGTTTATTCACGGAATTGTTTGGTAAAGGGTTTTAAACAGACACGAGCCTCTAAAATCGAACAGAAGACGAAGTAAGACTGATATAAAGACACACATTTTTTAAAAGGCATTCTCAGATTTTGGTGGTGGGCAACCACTTAGTCAAAATCAATGTCTGTCAATGCCGCAGAAAAGGAACGGTCCATTAACCAGTACTTGTCATATTAATCATATTTTATTTTTAAAATATCTTCTGTAAATTTCGACATTATTATCTTTTTTTCTCTTATTGCCTTGTAAATTCCAGATCAAATATCCGGAAAATGCAATAACGACTCAAAAAGAAATTATTTTCGAAAGAACTGTCTTCAGCAAATATTGTATGAGGTCAGGGATATACTGCGTTATATATGAGCCATGCTGTGGGAAACGGGGCTTAATGCATCTGTTTCAATGTGTTCTTTTCTTTTTATCTTCTTTTTTTTTCTTCTGATTTTCATGCACACACAAAAAGAACACCAATACCAATAAAAAGGAAATTTCAAAATGCAGGGTGGTACCGCCAGAGGTTAATGTTGTTTAGTGTAAACACGCGAGTTAGCTATATAAACCTTTTCTACACCAGCTTCTTCGACAAAAGTTCTATGCACCATTAATCGAATCAGCAGACATTGATATAATATTTTTTTAAAGTGAAATAATAGGTTTTTTTTCTTATGTAGCCGTATATATCAGTACTCTTCTAGTAGTACTGGTTCTTTAGGCATTACTACTATTGAACTCTCCATGTCGTTAATGTCGTAATTGTATGCATTTCTATGTTTTGACTTAAATGTCAGAAATGGTGATAATGTTCTTTGGTCTATATCAGTGACGACGTCACGGTTCTGCGTTCTCTGTTAATGTCGATGGTACTGTTCTGTGTTCTTTTTCAATGACGACGTTACTGTTCTTAAATGTTCTGTGTTCTATTTCAATGACGACGATACTGTTCTGTGTTCTATTTCAATGACGACCTTACTGTTCTGTGTTCAATTTCAATGTTGACGTTACTGTTCTGTGTTCTATATCAATGACGATGTTACTGTTCTGCGTTCTATATTAATGACGACCTTACTGTTCTGCGTTCTATATCAATGACGACGTTACTGTTTTGTGTTCTATATAAATGACCACCTTACTGTTCTGTGTTCTATTTCAGTGACGACGTTACTGTTCTTTGTTCTATATAAATGACGACCTTACTGTTCTGTGTTCTATTTCAGTGACGACGTTACTGTTCTGTGTTCTATATAAATGACGACCTTACTGTTCTGTGTTCTATATCAATGCCGATGTTACTATTCTGTGTTCTATATCAATGACGACGCTAATGTTCTCTGTTCTATATCAATGATGACGTTACTGTTCTGTATTCGATATCAGTGACGACGTTACTGTTCTGTTTTCTGTATGAATGACGATGTTACTGTTCTGGGTTCTATATCAATGCCGATGTTACTATTCTGTGTTCTATATCAATGACGACGCTAATGTTCTCTGTTCTATACCAATGATAACGTTACTGTTCTGTATTATATATCAGTGACGACGTTACTGTTCTGTTTTCTATATGAATGACGAGGTTACTGTTCTGTGTAATAAATCATGACGACGTCATTGTTCTGCAATCAGTATCATTCAGGACACTACTGTTCTAGTGTTCCATGTCAGTGGTGACGTTACTGGTCTGTGTTTAATGTCAATGACCACGTAACTGTTCTGTTTCCAAGTAAATGGCGACGCTACTTACTTTTCAATATTAGTGTCCACACTTCTATTCTTTATTTCATGTCCTTAAGGTCGTCACTGACTTGTGTTAATGTAAATGACGACGGAACTGTTCTGTTCCATTTCAGTAGCGACTCTACCGTCCTGTGTGCTCAGTCAATGTTGTTGTTACTGTTCTGTGTTCCGTGTCAATGACGACCCTATTGATCTGAGTTCCATGTCAGTAAATGTTGTGTAATCCATGTCAATAACAAGGTTACTGTTCTATGTTCCATGTCAATGCCAACGTAATTGTTTTGTGATCTATGTCCGTGACGACGTAACTGTCCTGTGTTCCATGTCGGTGACTCCATTACAGTTCTGAGCTTTATGTCAAAGACGAAATTACTCTTCAGTGTCTCATGTCAAAGGCAAAGTTACTCCGTTGTCGGTGTCAACGTTACTGATGTGTGGTTCGTGCCGATTATTGTGTTAATGACTTTTGTTGTAAATCAATACCAACTTTACTGTTTTTCGTTCTGCGAGCCTCGGTGACGGCGTAACTCTTCTGAGTTTCATTTCGTTGACGGCGTAACTGTTCTGTGTTCCAAGTCAATGATGACGTTACTATTGTATGTCCTATGTAGTTGAAAGTGTGACTGTTCTGTTGTCTGTGTCATTGACGACGTAACTGTTCTGTGTCCGTGTCAATGACGGCTTGACTATTCTGTGGTCCACGTCGTTGATAACATCAATGTTTACTGTTTTTGTGCCCTATGTCAATAACGACGATACATTCATGTGTTCTATGTGGGGGGCCGTTTTAGCGTTTTTTGTTCTATCTTATTAATCATGTTATTGATTGATCGATCGATCGATCGATCGATTGTATGGTGTTTAACGCAGTTTTTAACATCATTTCAGTTATATCGCAGCGGCTAATGTCCCTATCCATGTTTTTCTCGAGTTTGTATTACCAGTATTTCGCACAGTATTCTTCCGAAGCCACTGGCTGCTGTCCGACAAAACCATCGTCAAGACAATGAGCGAGGAATGAATCATATCGCAATGACTATCATCATTTTTGGGGTAGAAACTGGCTCAGCTGGAGATTCGAACCAGCGACCCATTGTCCTCAAGTCCTTTCTGCTGCCGACTGGGCTACCGGTGCTTGACAAAAATGACACTACTGATCTGTATTTCATGTCAATTACAATGACAACGTTACAATTGTGTATACCATGTCAATGACGACGTTACAGTTCTGTATTCTATGTCAATGACAACGTTACTATTTGGTGTTCTATGTCAAGTTCCGTGATCTATGTTGGTGATGATTCAAAAGTTCTGTCTTTCGTATTAATGACAAAGTTACTGTTCTGTGTTCAAAATCAATGAAAAGAATGCTGTTCTATGTTCCTTGTCATTGACGACATTACGGTCCTGTGTTCCATGTCGGTGACGACTTGACGATGTAACTATTCTGTGTTCCGAGATGTCGACTGCGAAACTTTTCGGTGATCCATGTCAATGATGACGTTAATACATGTATTCTGTTTTCAATGTAGGTGACGATGAAACTTTTCTTTGTTCCTTTTGAATGACGATGATTCTAAACTGTGATCCATGCTATCGACGACATTACATTTCTGTGTTCCAGGTCGGTAACGCCCTTACTGATCTGTGTTCTATGTCGGTGAAATCGTAACTGTTCATCATTTTATGTCAATAACGACATTACTTTTCTGTGCAATAAGTAAATAACGACTTTACGGTTCTATGTTCTACATTAATGACAAAGCTACATTTTTTGTGTTCTATAACAATGACGATGTTACTTTTATGTGTTCTATGTCAGTGACCACTTCCTTGTTTTGTGCTCTATGCCAATGAAGACGTTACCGTTCGGTGTGCCATGTCGGTGACGTCGAAACTGTTCTGTGTTCTTTGTAAATGATGATGTTACTGCTAGATTTTTCATACGAATGATAGTATCACTGTTCTGTGTCCTAAGCCGGCGATTACGTTACTGTTCTGTGTTCTAAGTTGTTGACTACATTATTGTTCTGTGTTTTAAGTCGGTGACTACGTTACTGTTCTGTATTCTAAGTTGGTTACTACGTTACTGTTCTGCGTTCTAAGTCGGTGACTAAGTTACTGTTCTGTGTTCTAAGTCACTGACTTCGTTACTGTTCTGTGTTCTACCTCGGTGACTGGTCCTATTCTGTGTTCCTTGTTGACAACGGAATTTTTCTGTATTGTATTTAAGATGTAACTGTTCTTATGATATGTGAATGACGACAAGTCTATTTTTGTTCTGTATCGGTAATAGCGTTACTGTTCTGTGTTCCATTCAGTGACCGCGTTACTGTTCTGTAACGATAACGACATAACTATCCTGTGCTCTATGTCAATGACGACGTTATTGTTTGGTGTTTTATTGTTTGGTGTTTATTGTCGGTGACGACGTTAGTGTTCTGTGTTCCATCTCGGTGACTTTGGTACTGTTCTGTGTTCCTTGTTGTTGCCGACAGACTTGTTTTGTGTTTCATATTAGCCTAGCATTCAGGCCATGCATTTGAGCCATTCTAATAAACAAGGTACACAACTACTGTCGACTCAGAAAAATATGTTATTACTTGCTCTTTATCTAGAATACAGGCTAATCAGACTTAAGAATATTATATGAGTGTATTTGTTTTGCTGTTTTATTTTATGATTTTTTAAATGAAAATGCCCTCTTTAGCGGACTGATACCAGTCTATGTTTCATATCAGTGACGACATTACTGTTCTGTGTTCCATGTTGGTGAAGGCGAAACCGTTCTGGGATCTATGTCAGTTACATTGTTACTGTTCTGACTTTCATGCCAATGATGGTGTCATTGTTCTTTGTTCTATGTCGATGACTACGTTACTGTTTTGTGTTCCATGTCCATGACTTCGGTACTGTAATTTGCTACTTGTCTATGACAACGTAACTATTCTGTGTTCTATGTCAAAAACTACGGTACCGTTCTGTGTGAGATATGTCACTGACGACGCAACTGTTCTGAGTTCTGTGTGGGTGACAACGTTATTGTTATGTGTTCCATGTCGGTGATGGCGTTTCTTTTCTTGTGTTCCATGTCAGTTACGACGTTACTGTTCTGTGTTCTTTGACTTGGACGACTGTAATGTTTTGTGTTCTATGAAGGTGAAGACGTTTCTGTTCTGTGTTCCATATTGTTGACGGCGTCACTTTTCTGTGTTCAATGTCAATGACGACGTTACTGTTCTTTGTTCAATGATGATTATGGTTCCATAGAGTTTTTTTGTGGAAAGTGTTTGAAACATTGAGCAGATTATTAACCCTTAAGCTGCCGAGCGCGACTCGGGGCGCTTTTGCGGACAGTGTAGATCATGACCAGACTGCACAAAACGTACAATCTTTGATATACACTGTCCGATACGGTATTTTCTTTTCGGTAAACTCAACTTTGACACCGCAATATTGCTGTTATTAGAGTGGAGTGGAAATATTCGTTTCAATTATTTAGCAGCTTAAGAGTTAAGTCTAACGATGACGGTCTTCCAGAAATAATCTAAAAATATATCGATTACATTTAACTTACCATGAAACATGATCATGTGACTAGTCAACTTTAAACGCGATCACGTAAACAGAAACGCTATGTACAGACATAGCATCAAACGCCAGATTTATTTACAAGTAATTCCATCATCAAACAATCGTTTAGGGAAATCCGGAACTACTCTCTCAAAATCGATCTTCTGTCTGCTTTGAAAATAAATGTTCTGTCACTTTTATGCTTAAAACCTAGAGAAAAGAAACGGATCGCTTTTATAATATCACAGTTTTGAATTTACACTGAGACTTGGCCTTCGCTTTGTGTTCACGGCATCTGAAATGACTGAATAAAAATAAAACTGTTTAGAAGAACAGAAAATCTAAAATATCAGTAGTGCTGTCAAAAGAGAAAAAAGGAAAACATGATCTTGCCGTTCTTTGTGTTTACAAACAGGGGCGTAGCCAGGAACGCAGTCTGGGCCTTTCTTCTATGCTGTCGGCTATTTCGCCAGTTGAAGCCGGGACTTCCGCCTAGCTTTGTGCTAGATAAGTACAAAAGGTTATGAAAACAAAACTGACCGGACATGTTTTCCAGCTATTTTGCCCATTTTTTTTTCTCGAAAGGCCTACCTGCAAAATTTGACGTTGAAGTCATGGCTTCAAGGCTTCCCCCTGGTTTGTGCTTGATAAGTACAAAACGTTACAAAAACTGTGACCGGACAAGTTTTATTCTGTTTAGGCTGTAATAGCTGAGATAATTATCCATATGATTTGCCTGTTAACTTAATCAACAGGAGCTGATAAATAAGTTTTATCACGTGTTCATGAATCAAATTAACCCATGGGTTGCTGAGTGCGACTCAAGGACCTTTTGCGGATGGTTTAGATTAAGATCAGACTGCATAGAACATGCAATCTGAACTTGGATCTGTAATATCCGATAAGGAGATTTTTCCGCCCAAAATAATTTTGAAATAGCATTGTTATGTTTTTTACTATCGGCTTGAAAGTTTCAAGAAACGTAACAAAAAATACTGAGCCACGCTATGGGGGAAGGGGGTTTAACGCATCTGCAAAAGTATTGATATCGATCGATCGTTTATGCTGTTGGTCAAATTTCTGTATATCAAAGAACCATTCTACTTCATAATTCAGTCGGTTGTAAGACGAAATAGATTTTATGGATCCATAATTATGTGATGACTTGCTTGGTATGATACATCACGGAGATGCATGAAACACCCTTTTCCCAGAGCATGTCTCAAAAAGGTTTAAAACTGAATGCACACATTAAAAGCATGTAATAATGACAAAACTATTGGCGGTGAATTCCCGAAGCCTATCAATCTGAACAAAGCTTGATCTTTTCATGTCAGCTAAAGCTGTTAGTTTTCACTGAACTTAGGGAATTCCTATCGATTTAACTCTGTACCACGCAATCCCCAGTTTTAACCAACGACCCTAATGGAGGAGGCTTTTGAAAACATTGTGGGAAAAGGAGAAAATGCTGCTAATCAGCAATTTCTCTTTTTCTCACAATGTTCTCTGTCTTTTCAAAAACAAATTTCATTATTTTAGCCACATTTAATTTGTCGTCTGCAAATGTTTTCAATTTTGGGTTAGTCTAAAATTTTGTAGTTTGGTAAAGAGTTAAGCCACTATGGCTTCCAGGGTGCAAATCTTTTAGTAAAATTGTGGATCAAGACCGAAGCCTGCAGTGTGATCTTTGATCTACATTATCTTATATTCCTAGAGACATTTTGAGAAATATAGCGTTGAAATTAATTAAAATATTGATCAATTTGCGTACTGAATATAGCTGTCTCCTGCTTGTCACTTCAAGATCGAACATGCATGTCCGTTGAACGCATGTAAAATCTTATTGATTCCTCAGAGAAACTCGTCATGTATATGAATTTCTCGAAAACGTGTTCATGTCGGATTCAGAATTTACTTTGCTCCGTTAAAACGTGTTCAACCATTAACAGAATCATAAACTTTGGGTCAGTCCTTACTTGTAAGTGATTTTCATCTTCCTTTAAATTCTCCAGCCGCAAGCCGGTGGATGGGATTATGGGAATAGCCGTCGTCTGTCTTTCTGTCCACCTGTCTCTGTGTCTGTCTATCCGTAACACTTTTATGTCTACTTCAGAAATATATTTGAGACATGATTGGGCAAAAAGGGGCTTAATGCATCTCAGTAATGCATTATACCAAGCAAGACAGCACCTGATTATGGATCCATAAAGTCCATTTTGACAAACAACCGACTAATGCATGAGGTAGAATTATCCTTTGACATAAAGAAAATTTAAAGTTAGCGAAAAGTTTCGGCCCATGTCAGCCAGCGCGGACTGCGCAGGCTGACATGGGTCGATACGATTCGCAAATGCATTAAGCTCCCTTTTCAGAGAGCGTGACGCATATGTATGTTGAGTGATGGGTTTGGCTCAATCTCGGCCTCTGGTCTCAATATACATATGTGAAGGAAGGAGTTCTGGCTGATCTGAGGCCAGAGGCCGAGATTGAGCCAGAAGCATAACTTTATGTATATATATGAGCCATGCTGTGTGAAAAGGGGGCTTAATGCATCTGCCAAAAGTATCGACCCAGGTCAGCTTGTGCAGTCCGCGTAGGCTGACCTGGGCCGAAACTTTTCGCTACTGGTCAATTTTCTGCATGTTCAATGACCATTCTACTTCTTGTCTAAGTCGGTTCTTAAGAAAAGTGGCTATCATAGATCGATAATTATGCGATGACTTGCTTGGTATAATGCACAACGGAGATGCATTAACCCCCCTTTTGCCAGAGCATGGCTCATATCTTAATGTAGCTCTCAAGCATATTGTTCGATTTTATAGACATTTCACACCAAAGTTCCTCTTGATGAGACAATGTGCAGCCAAGATCAAGGTCACAGAAGTGCTAAGAAAACACAAATATCGAAATGACTCAATACGCAATTTCTACAGAGATTTCTGTATCATCGCAAACTATCTCTGCACCAAGGCCACCTTCATTACTCTGAAAATCTTCGGAATATAACCGTCGAAAACACTGAAGTAAAGACTTAAACAGAGGATACATTTCGCATTTTCGAATGGGTCAGCTTTGGATTCGTTGTGGACATCTTCAGTAAGATCCTAAATTCACTGATTGTTTGAATGGTGTTTAACGCCGCTTTCAACATTACTTAAGTCATATCACGTAGACAGCTCACAAATTCATTTATGCCCTGGGTTTCACAAATACTAGGCTAGAGCTCAGTTATGTCTTGCCCAAGGACATATCCAAGAAAAAACTTAGTGATTCCAGTGAGGTTCGAACCTGGAGCCTTCAGGTGACGAGTCTTACACTTCACCACTGAGCCAAGCAGAAGACCACAATACCCTAAAAACCAGTTCTGTAAACAGTAGGTTCTACAATAACCATGAAATAAGTCGGTCAGTAGAATAAAAGAAAGAATTGAGTAATAGCAGAACACTTTACCAAACGGCAAATTTTGGACTTGTCCATTTTGAAAGCATTTGCAGAAGAGGAATTGAATATGGCAAAAATAATGGGCTTTGTCTTTGAAAGGGTGAAAAAAATTGTGAGAAAAGGAGAAAATGCTGGTCACCAGCATTTTCCCCTTTTCTCACAAAGTTTTCAAAGGCCTTCGCCGCCAGGGGCGATAAAACTCGGGATTGTTTGGTAAAGGGTTAAATTCTGTGTCTGGATGAACGTACATAAATTTCCATTCACAATGATGTTGTTTGCAGCAACCGTCCATCCGTTAACCCCAAGGCTGTTAAGCTCGACTTAACTCTTTACCAAACAATCCCGGGTTTTAATGACCTTGACGAAGAAGGGTTTTGAAAACAGTGGGGGAAAAGGGGAAATGCTTGTAACCAGGTAACCAGCAATTTCTCCTTTTGCCGCAATGTTTTCTAACCTTACATAGACAACAACCATCAGTTCAGCCATGTTTGATAATTATGTCGTCTGCAAATATTTGAACAAGCATGTCTAAAATTTTGTCGTCTGGTAAACAGTTAATGTACTTTTGCAGACAGTGTACATCAAGATCAGACTGCACAGACTTCGTGCAGAGTCTCCAATGTCAATGCCTCTAAGATAAGACTCACAAAATCGGACCGTGAATTTAAACCAAACAAAGACCAGTCTGGTCTTGTTCTGCACTAAGCCAAAAGAAAGGTTATAATTATTTTCAGTGGCATAGAACATTAACCCATTTCAATATGACGATCAGGACTTTTTACAAGCATTAGGAAAAAGGTCCATGAAAAAACATTGTGGTAGACAAAGAGGTAAAACTGGCAATCAATTTTGCTCAAAGCGACTCCAAAAGAAGAGGACGAAAGAAAGACAGGAGAAAAAGAGAAGACAGACAGACGAAAGAAGAGAGAGAGAGAGAGAGAGACAGACAGACAGACAGACACACAGACAGGGAGTTTGCTCTCACGACTGACAAATCTCTTTTTTTTTCCTGTCTAGGTATAGAGTTTGAGCATCAAATACCTGAGTCGATGCATTTCGTTCTAACATAAAAGATAACGTTGACACTGGCACATATGAAATAGTTTTAACACCCAGTAAAAATTTAACATTATGTTTTCGCTTTCCCGGGACCTCTTGAATCAGTGTAAAAAGAATTTCCAAACTGAATCTACAATAAAATCTATATATTTTCAAGTTCATCTTGGTCAGAAGATCTCATAGAATATCAGCTGCTCAGACTGCATTGAAACCCATTTACCACACAATTCCATGTTTTAACGACCTTGAGGCAAATGATGGAAAACATTGTGGGGAAAGGAGAAAATGCTGGTAACCAGTATTTTCTCCTGTTACCACGATGTTTACTCCCTTACCAGTTAGAGATCCCATTATTTATGTCACGTTAAACATGTCATCTGCAAATGCCTTCAATTTAGACAAGTCTAAAATTTTGTAGTCCGGGAAAGAGCTTGGATTTGGCACTCGATTGCTTCCTGTTAAATCAAGATGCAGATCAATTACTAGAAAAAGGTCTAAGTATGACACCAGTTATATTGTTTACAATGTAAACTTAGCGACGAGGAAGTACTCCCAGTTTTGACTCTTTACCATACTATACCTCAAATTCAAAGTATTAACAGACAACAAATTAAACGTGTCTCAAATGATGGGAACTGTATTCAAGAAAAGGAAAAAAAAAAAAACTATGGAAAAAGAAGAAATGCTGGTTTCCAGCACCCGCTCCTTTTCCCACACAGTTTTCTAAAGCCCTTTTTATCAGGGTCCTTAAAACTCGGGACTGGGCTGAAATATGTGTAATGTACTCATTATTATATAACCCTTATCCAGTCGTATGATAATTGATAACGATAACTAAAATAAGTTTTGTAAAATCAAAGTACATTAAGAAGGGTTTATAGGAATGAGACTACTCATAGACCAGGGGAGAGTGGAAAGCAAGATCAGACGGCACGTATGTGCAGGCTGATCTTGCTATATACATGTATATGGTCGCAAACGACAGGATAAGAGTTGACCCTTATCCTACCAAATGATTAGACTGAAACTTTCAAGAACCCAAATTTTGCTATTTCAAAGATATTTTGGGGGGAAAGATATCTCCTTATCGGACAGTATAGATCCAAGACCAGACTGCACGTTCTGTGCAGTCTGATCTTGATCTACACTCTCCGCAAAAGGTCTTTGAGTCGTGCTTAGTAACCTAAGGGTTAAAAAACCGCAAGTACCATAGCAATTACACATTACTAAATGCAATTGAAATGAAACCCAATGTACAAGTAGATACGCCTTTCCTGGAAGGAAACTCTGTTTAACCCGTTACCTATCCCGAGTTTTAACGACCCTGACGGAGAAGGCCTTTGAAAAGATTGTAGGGAAAGGAGAAATACCGGTACCAGCATTTTCTCCTTTTCCTACAATCTCTTCTACCCTTTGATCTGCAAATTCTTTAATCTGGACAGGTCTAAAATTTGGTCGTTTGGTAATGAATTAAAGTTGATGATAGTCATTGCGACAGCATTCGTTCCTCCCTAACCGCTGAACACCGTTTCGGTGATGTTTTTTTTTTGTGGAAAATCAGCGAGCGGCTTAAAACGAATGTTGTTCGAAGAATTGGTAACAAAATCTCCAAGAATGCATGCTTTATTGATTGAATGTTGTTTTACGCCGTTTTCAACATTATTTCGAATTATATCACGCCAACAGCTCATATATTGATGTATGTCCTGGGTGTCACCAGTACTCGGCTAGGGCTCTGTCTTGCCCAAGGACATTCCTACGAAAGATCCAATGCTACCATTGAGGCTCGAATCCGGGGCCTCCAGGGTATGAGCCCACACTTTAACACAGAACCACGCAGGAGCCCGGAAAGCATGGACATTGGACAATTATTGTTGAAAACGACAAAGTTTGGATTGGTGCGGATCAATGCAGACGACAAATAAAACTGGGCTCAAATGATGGGATTTGTCCTTGAAACAGAAGAAAACACTGAGGGAAAAGGAGAAAATGCGGTTTACCAATGTTTTGCAAGTTCTCCTTCATCAGGATCGTTAACACTCTGGATTGTGTGGCAAACGTTTGATTGTTTAACCCTTTACCGCACAATCCCGAGTGTTAACGACCTGGAGGAAGAATGCTTTTGAAAACATCCCAGGAAAAGGAGAAAATCCCATTTTCTTCTTTTCCAACATTGTATGCTATCCTTTCAGAGACAGTTTTCATCAAGTGATTCAAATTTAATTTGTCGCATACAGCAGCTTTGAATTTGGGTGAATCTATCTTTTTGTCGTTTGATGAAGACTTAAGCTTTGTTCCTACATTTACAGCTACAGTCAACAACCTTTAGAACCGAAACAAGTAATAGTTCCGTTGGTCCTTTCTAATCCACAAAATAACCATTCAAGTTGAACGTTCCCGTGTTCTTATGACCTCGACGAAGAAGCTACAGGAAACATCGTTGGAAATGGGAAAAAATGCGGGTAACCAGCATTTTCTCCTTTTTCCCCACAAGCAAAGACAAATTGTTTTGTTAACCCTTTCCCAAACGATGAATTTTAGACTGGTCCAAATTGAAGAGCTTGCAGACGACAATTTTAAATTTGATGAAAATGGCAGAAAGTTCTCAAAAAGGGTAGAAAACACTGTGGGAAAAGGAGAAATTGCTCGGAACGAGCAATTTCTCCTTTTCCCACAGTGTTTTCAAAAGACTTGTACTGCAGACACGTGAAAACCAGGGCTTGTTTGGGAAAGGTTTAAGTTACCGACATTTTCTCCTTTTATCGCAATGTTTTCAAAAGCCTTCTTCGTCGGGGTCGTTCAAACACGGGATGGTTTGGTAAAGGTTTAATTGTTTAAGCTTTGCTCCATCCATTTACAGTTAAAGTCAATAACCTTAACCCTTTCCCAAACGACAAATTTTAGACTGGTCCAAAATGAAGAGCTTGCAGACGACAATTTTAAATTTGATGAAAATGGCAGAAAGTTCTCAAAAAGGGTAGAAAACACTGTGGGAAAAGGAGAAATTGCTCGTTACGAGCAATTTCTCCTTTTCCCACAGTGTTTTCGAAAGACTTGTACTGCAGACACGTGAAAACCAGGGCTTGTTTGGGAAAGGGTTAAGAACCTAGACAGGGGAAAGTCCCCTTGGCCGTTTCTATTCAGCAGAATAACTACATGTATTTACCTTGATTATTCCCTTATTCTTGCGACACTGATGAAAAGACTACAGGAAACATCTTTGGAAATGGGAGAAAATGCAGGTAACCAGCATTTTCCCCTCTTTTCCAAAGCAAAGACAAATTCCGTTATTTGAGAAACATTTGATTTATAATCAGCAAAATGCTTTGAATACGAATATCAATAGCTCTGAAATGTTATCGTCTTATAACTCTGTCATTACTACTGACCACTTTAGTAGCTTTTGCTGTCTGTGTATTAAGACCAGACTGCAAAGAACGTGCAGTCTGATCTTGGACCTACACCGACCACTACGTGGACCTTATGATGTTATCCAAGACAAGAGACATCTTCAAAAGCAATGGAAATCTACTTTTACAGCGGGGGAAAAGCGGAATTTCTTTGGCTAGTAGTGAAAGAGTTAAAAGTTAAAAGGTCTGTCACTCTAAAGGTTTCCTCTACGACAATCTTTGCCATTCTACCTGGAATATGGCGACAGCAGACGACACTATTGGTTTTAATTCCAACGAATGCCAAACAGAACGCAAGTGTATTTTTTCCCCGCGAAGAATCAATAGTGCGGTTTGTATTGGTAACTATGACAATGAACATGTCAGAGCGAAGGCAAGCAATGGCTCCATAATTGTATACCAGAAAAGTTCATATGTTTTCGTCTGCCAGGCTGGATGTAAAATAATTGAACATGATTTTACAAGCTTTGTGTCATTTGTGTAATGTACTTCTGATTTAGCAAACGGAATTCGCTGTGTTTCAGTTATTATATTCATATCAACAATGAGTGGGGATTTTAAAGGCTGATTTTGGTCGCAGGTAAACATGTATTTTCATAATTATCTCTCAAATCTTATATAAAAATATTATTATTTAAAGGGAAAAATCGAATTTTCTGTTGTCAAGATATAAATTTCCTTGTCCCCCCCCCCCCCCCCCATGTTTTATTCAGCCTTTAATCTATATAAATCACGTTAAGAATTGACAAACAGCGTTTTACATCAGTATGTACGTGCATGTAGATACAGAATTTTTTTATTGATTGATTGTATTGGAGTTCAAAGCCGTTGTAACAGCTTAGTCATATCACCGCGGTCAGTGCCACTAAGCATGTGTTTTCTTGCTTTTCACACCAGTACTAACATAACTTTCTTTCCAAGTCACTGACTCCTTTTCTCACATCCATCAGAGGTGAGAGGCGAAAAATCGCCGGAAAGAAAGTTTGCCTCAACCGTGCAACTGTGTTGTACCTTTTGTCAAGTGTACTAATTACATGAAAAACAAACAAACAGAAAAAACGAGAGAGAGAATAGACTCTTGCAATTCAAAGATTTGACCAAAATCTGGTTATCTCCTTTTAGACTGTAAATTGCTAACTCGACAAAATGGGCGTTTTCGGAGCTGAAAAGTCCGATATAAGACTATCTTAACCCTTACGCTGCTAAGCGCGACTCACTGACCTTGTACAAACAGTACAGATCAAGATCAGACTGCACAGAACGTGCAGCCTGATCTTGAATCTACACTGTCCGATAAAGAGATATTTTTCTCCAAAAGACAAGTTTGAAATAACACTATTCGGAGTTTTACTATAGGCTTGAAAGTTTTATTTAACTCTTTACCAAACGACAAAATTTTAGACTTGTCCAAATTGAAAGCATTTGCAGACGACAAAATAAATGTAACTCAAAATTTGAAATTTGTTTTTGGAAGGTTAGAAAACATTGTGGGAAAAGGAGAAAATGCTGGTAACCAGCATTTTCTCCTTTTCCCACAATGTTTTCAAAAGGCTTCTTCTTCAGGGTCGTTAAAACCCGTGATTGTGTGGTAAAGAGTTAACTTATTTAGCAGGATAAGGGTTAAGACTTTGAGCCAGAGTACAAGTATCTGGCAGTGTCGGACGGTCTGTGCGGTCTCATCATGCCTGCTCTACAATATCTGCAACACAAAATAAATTGCCTGTATAGTGCAAATAATTGTAGTGTGTACCCACCGAACATCAACAATCGGACATTAATTATCTACCAGTCAACAAAATTTGTGGACCAGCCACACCGAAAGCATTTGCAGACGATGGGATATATCCTAGGTAGACACCAGGATTTTCTCTGTCTCCCATGATGTTTTCAGAACCCCTCTTACTCAGGGTCTTCAAAACCCGGGGTTGTTTGGCACATAGTCAGAGCGCCTAGCGGCCAAAAGTAGATAATGTGGGTGTTGAAACGCATTCAGATTTAAATAACACCAAAGTACATGTATGTAAGTTATTGTGAAAATAGTCTGTTATTGTACGGTCAGTCCAGTTGTTAGTCAAGGACAGAAACATGAAATCTTAAACTAGGGTAACTCTTTACCACACGACAAAATTTTAGACTGGTCCAAATTGAAAGCGTTTGCAGACGACAAAATGAATTCGAATGAAAAATCAAAACTTGTTTTAGGAAGGGTAGAAAACATCGTGGGAAAAGGAGAAAATGCTGGTTACCAGCATTTTCTCCTTTTCCCACATTTTTTTCAAAAGGCTTCTTTCTCAGGGTCGTTAAAACTCAGGATTGTGCGGTAAAGAGTTAAAAGTTGCCAGGTTGCTCTATCTTTTGTTTACTTTTTGAAAAAAAAAAATTTTTTTTTCAGCCAACGATTAACACTTGGACTGACCGTGCAATAAAACATTCTCATCTTCACAACAATCTCCATACTTTTAAATGGTATGATTTAAATTTATTAAATACATTTTACCATCCCATTGTTTACTTTTGGCAGCTATAGGGCATTTAAAGGTCGATTGGTCCTCGTTGTTGAGTTTTACTCAGCTGGACAAAGATCAAGATACAATGTATTGTAAACATATGACTTATCAGCTTTGACTGTTGATAGATGTGTATGAAATATGCACGCTGTAACCATTGTTTTGTTTTAAATCTTTACCATTCGACGTGTCCAGATTTGTCGCCGAAAGGGAAGAAAACATGAAAGAAGGAGAAATGTAGGAGTAGAGCGTCGGTTACTCATCAAAAGTTGTGGATTCGAATCCCATGATAAGTGGCTTCAACTTTAGGAACTACCCATATCACGGCGCGAGTACCGGTTAACTTTTTACCAAACAGTCCGAGTTTCAACGACCCTGAAAAGGAAAGCTTTTGAAAACATTTTGGGAAAAGGAGAAAATGCTGGTAACCAGCATTTTCTCTTTTTACCACAATGTTTACTACCCTTACCAAACTTTTTTTTTTAAAGTCACATTTATTTTGTCGTCTGCATATGCTTTCAATTTTGAAATTTTGTCGTTTGGTAAAGAGTTAAGTTTTACAGGAAGAAATCATCGAGAGTGATTAATTTGATTTATGACAACATGTTCTATAAAGTCGATGTAAAATAAATAGATTTAACTGAGCCAGCATTTTCTCCTTTTCCAACAATGTTTTCAAAAGCCTTCTTCGTCAGGGTAGATAAAACTCGGAATTGCATCGTTAAGTATTGCACCGACTATGCACTTTGTTTCTGTTTTGTCGTTGCTACGCAGTTATTATTAAAGATTAACACTTGATATTGACACTAAACATAAAGGCCCAGTAACGGCCAGAAGTAAACAATGCGGATGTTAGATCAAAATTTAAATCATACCATTTTAAGTAAAGAGTTATTGTGACGATGGCAATCTATTATTGTACTGTCAGTACAAGTTTTAGTTGCTGGCAGAAAATGAATTTTAAAATCAGGTAAAAAGTATACAAAAGATAGAGCGACTTGGCAATTTTTGACCTACTTTTAAAATTTGTTTTTCTGCCAGCGACTAACACTTGGACCGACCCGTACAATAACAAACTGTCACCTTAAAAAAATCATTTCCAGACTTTAAATAGTATGATTTAACCCTTTACCACACAATCCCTACTTTTAACGACCCTAAAAAAGAAACCTTTTGAAAACATGTGGGAAAAGGAGAAAATGCTGTAACCAGCATTTTCTCCTTTTCCCACAATGTTTTCTACTCTTCCCAAAACAAATTTCAATTTTTTAGTCACATTTATTTTGTCGTCTGTAACTGCTTTCAATTTGGACCAGTCTAAAATTATGTCGTTTGGTAAAGAGTTAAAGTTGAATGCATTTTAACATCCGCATTGTACTTTGCAGTTCCTTAACAATACTTTCCCTAAATTCGCCATAAGCCTAAAAGCCCACCACTAAGTTGCAATGGCGAACAGTGTCTATCAGAACACAGTACTTGGGGCGACATTATGAAAATGTCCCGTCATGTCAGATATTTTGTTTTTCCTGAAAGTCTATTTTTATTTCATGCACTCTTTAAGCTGCGTACGCACCAAATTCGCGTACGCAGTTTAGGTAAGCAAGCATCAAGTCTGAAAACAAGTTTCTCTAAACGGCACAACTCTACGATTTGAGTAAATAATTTCATAACTTTATGCCAGCTCATACCTTTGGGTGAAGAAGGGATGTATATGATGTACGATCCCAAATAATTTGCGTTAAATTTACGCATTTTAGTGAAAGGTAGCCCCGTTTTTTTTCAAGGATCGAAACGTCTTTTCTATTTAATTCTGGTCAACTGCAAGGATACAGCAGTTTGATCAGTCTTTATCACTATCATCTGCATTGATTCGATTATTTTTCATTACATTTTTTTTTTGCCAAGACTGAGACCTTAATTTCACTTCTGAGGTGTTCTACACATTTTATTTGATACCAAAAAATCAGTCTAGTGGTAGTCGAATGCAAGAAACAGAAAAACAGATTCCAGGGGAAAATCCGAACCGCCCCAGTGATCTCATGGTAATTTTCCAATGGCACATCATGCCACATATAAATCGCTCGTGTTGGACACATTTCCGGTTTCCGGTTTTTAGAGGGTCAGGAATAAAACGCAATCTAGTGCTCTGTTCCATTCGGCTAGAGAAGTCACAAACAATTCTTTACCCCTAGAGCGCCGAATAAACCCGACAGACATTTTTAGTTTAGAAATTAGATTCAAATGCGCATGTATACAAGGACTAGAAAAAATTGTTTAACGTATGTTTTATTTGCCATATAAAATCTTGAAATGCATATAGATGAAAAATATATGTATATGTTTTATTTGTGTATTTTATTTATTTGCAACTCATTATAGTGCGAGAAGTGGACAACCAATATGTGTACAGCAGCCACTTTAAGAACTTCCCATCATTGGCTGCTGTACACAGATTTGTTTGTCCAAAGTGTTTCAGCGATGCGGACAGGGTAGATCAACGATCAGGCTGCACTTTCGGTGGATTCTGATGTTGATATACACTGGCTGCAAAGGCAACTACAGTTGGAAAAGGCGCTTTAAAGATTTATATTGTTTTAATTCTAAATTCTAAGACTATCTATCTGACTGGCCGAGACGTTCTGTCTTGACACACACACACACACACACACATATGTATATATTCACACACACACACACACACGTGTGTGTGTGTGTGTGTGTGTGCGCGCGCGCAGGCAGTGTTTATGTTATCACAAGATGGCGGAGGTACAAATATGAGATCAAATGACATGTTATTTACAGTTTTATCTTAATCTACACTTTCCGCATTCGAAACTAATTTGTGATTGGCGTTTTCCAGTCTTAACCCTTTACCAAACAATCCTATGTTCTAATGACCCCTAGAAAAAAAAGACTTTTGAAAATATTGTGGGAAAAGGAGAAAATTCTGGTGACCAGCATTTTCTCCTTTTCCCACAATGTTGTCCACCCTTAGACTATAAATCCTACTATTTGAGTAACATTTGATTTGAAGCTTGCAAATGCTTTCAAAATGGAAGAGTCTAAAATTTTGTCGTCAGTTAAATAGTGACTCATACGTAGAATGGTTAAACATTGGAAGTGTATTTTCAGCGTTTAGGAAACATGAATGTAAATGCTCCTTGGCCATTGGTTTGTATCAGTGCTTTTACCCTGTACCAGACCACAAGGGTTACAATCGTCGAAATTGAAAGAACTTGCAAAATAAGAATTAAGTGTGTCTTCAATGAAGGAATAGAGATAGAGAGAGAGAGAGAGAGAAAGAGAGAGAGAGAGAGAGAGAGAGAGAGGGCAGGGCCAGGACAGGGCCAGAGCCAGACAGAGAGAAAGAAACAAATAGATGGACAGATAGAAAGAGACAGACAGACAGACAGACAGACAGACAGACAGAGGAAGGAGTCAGGAAGAGGAGATATAAAGACACAGAGAGTTGGTCAGTCAGTCAACATTTCAATCAAAAAAGGTACATATGTATCGATTATACAGTATACAATGTACCTGTTTACGTTATCGGACATACCTGATCTAGAATCGATATATGAAAGTTATAAACCATAGAACTGTTTGCGACCGATTCCAATATTCTCTCCATGATTCTGAGAAGCCAACCCTTTATCAGGTATAACTGATTCAGCGCTATAGAAGAGCAAAATAAGGTTCTTTTGCGGACGGCATAAATTCAAGATCAGACTGCACAGAATGTGCACTCTGATCTTTAATCTATACCGTCAGCTTTTAAAGTCAGACCTATAAAATACAAATGAGCCATGCTCTCTGAAAAGGGGCCTTAATCCATCTGCGCAAAGTATCGACTCATGTCAGCTTGCGCAGTCCGCGCAGGCTGACCTGGGCCGAAACTTTTTCGGTATTGGTCAATTTTCTGTATGTCAAAGAACCAGTCTACCGTATGATACAGTCGGTTGTTGGACAAAGTGGCATTTATGATTCCATAATTATATGAAGACTTGCTTGGTATAATGCATCACGGAGATGCATTAAGCTCCCTTTTGCCAGAGCATTGCTCAAATCTTTTTAAGTTTCAGTGGATTGTATTTTCAGCCTTTGGCAGAGGTCAAAGTTATTTATTGGCTCTGAAAGAGTTACCCGCTATAGATGTTACAAGTATAAACTGAACGTACCCGCTATAGATGTTACAAGTATATACTGAACGTACCCGCTATAGAAGTCACAAGTATATACTGAACGAACCCGCTATAGATGTTACAAGTATAAACTGAACGTACCCGCTGGTTACCGGCATTTTCTCCTTTTCCCACTATATCTTTAAAACCCATTCTCTCCAGAGTCGGTGAAACACGTAAATAATTCAAAATGTTGGGTAAAAGATTTTTTATCTTTGTTTCAAACCGTAGCCCATATATACATATCATGACTTCCTAACAGCGTAAAACTACGTGTTCTGGCAACAAATTCTTAACAAGTTGATTTAATTACGATCGATGAATTATTAGACATCACAGCCTCAACCATTCTAAATTTATATAGTAGTATTCATCCAAAGTTCAAATTTCTACCTTATGATTGGCTGAGACGTTTCGATTGATTGATTGATTGATTGATTGATTGATGCCTCTAAAGTATTTAGCCCAAGGACACTTTCACGAAAAACCTAATGCTTCAAGTGAAGCTGGAATAGTTGTGAAAAACGTTACCGGCTTGTTGTAGGTACAATATTAATCATTCATTTCAAAGGCTTCAAAACAATACGTTTTACTTCAAATGCTATAAGCTCAAAATGTTTACAAAACAGTGAAAAGAGAAAAAGTGAAAACATACGCATTATGTAGAAACAGCTGCACAGCTGCACAATTGGCGACACATGTTTCATGGTATCAGTTGCATCAAGTATAACCACATATTTAACAGTGTAATTCACTAGTGCAATTATCGTACATTGTCATATAAACCTTAGACCACTGAAGATTTCAAATGAACTTGATTTACATAGTTCGTAAAGGGGCCTCAACTTGTCCCCAGCTTCCTGATCCTTTACCCAACAATCCCGAGTCTTAACGACCCTGAGAAAAGAGGCTTTCGGAATCATTTTTGGAAAAGGAGAAAATGATATCGTTTATCCAAGCAGACATCCGGTTGTACTATTTAGAGTTTTACTAGCTGTTTACAAAAGATTACAAAGATACATCTATTCTCGTTTTCATCCAGTTTTTAAACCCATTTCATCTTTATTTTAACAAGCTGTAACCATTCCTGTATCTTTATGCCAAATGTGGCCCATTACGGTTGCAAGGTTGCATAGATTACGACTGATAGAAAATGCATTTCATTTCTTGGAGCCATGAAAGAAATCACTGTTGTGACGTTTCCGGTTTTAACCCTTTACCAGACGACAAAATTATAGCCTTGTCCAAATTGAAAGCGTTTGCAGACGACAATTTCAATGTGGCTCAGATGGTGCAATTTTTCTTTGATCAGGTAGAAAACATTGTGGGAAAAGGAGAAAATGCTGGTTACCAGCATTTTCTCCTTTTCCCACAATGTTTTCAAAAGGCTTCTGTCCCAGGGGCGTCAAAAGGCGTCATTGTGCAGTAAAGGGTTAAATCGAATATATGAGCCATGCTCTGGCAAAAGAGACCTAAATGTGTTTCCGTTATGCATTGTACCAAGCACTTCATTACAATAATATGGATCCATTATGTCCATTATATCAATTTTTACTAAAAATGACTGAATCATGAGGTACAATGGTCCTTTGGACATACAGAAAATTGACCAATAGCAAAAAGTTTCGGTACAGGTCAGCCTGCGCGGACTGTGCAGGCTGACTTGGTCGATACTATTTGCTGATGCATTAAGCCACCTTTTCACAGAGCATGGCTCATATGTATTTACCCCTTACTCCGTATATATCGGTAATTTATCAATGTTTACACAGCTGACCAAATTTTAAATCATGCTACAGTCTGTTATTTTTTTTACAGCGTTATCTTTAAATAGCCGGTCAATGTCTTCAAGTTCTGATGACGCTAACAGTTACTTCGAAAAAGTCGGTTTTTCAAAAACTATTGTAGAGTTAAAGCAACCAGGGCCTGTCTTGTAAGGAAACTGTCTGTGTGTGTGTGTCTGTCTGTCTGTCTGCCTGCCTGTCTGTCTGTCTGTCTGTCTGTCTGTCTGTGTGTGTCTCTCTCTCTCAACCCTGCAATGGAATTGTCCACCTCTTTGCTAGATACACAGTATTAAAAATAAACAGCTTTGAAATTGTAATATCTGGAACTTAAGTAGTAACGGAAAATGTCCATTTCATGATTGAGCACCGTTAAAGATTTAACGCTTTATCAATTGATACCCAATTTTAATAACCCAAACAAAGACTTGAAGACTTTCGAAAACACAGAAAACGAGAAAATGCTGGAAACCCTTTGCTTGCAATTTGGACATGTCCAAAATTTTGTCTTTTGATAAAGACTATAGAGTATAACGGGAGAAGGTTTTTTAACAGTTATCCTGCTAAATAACTTAAAACTTTCAATCCGACTGTAAAAACCCGACTGATATTATTTTCAAACTTATTTTGGCGAGAAAAAATTCTTTTTATTGGACAGTATAGATCCAAGAATTTTTCTTTTAGTTTGGATGAATTTTAAAAAAAACGGAGTGACTATTTACCCGACCGTCGTGTACGCACCGATTAAAACGGCACATTCGTACACGAGCGTTAGGGGAGAGAACTCATTGTATAACCATCCACAGTTGAAGAAAGCAAGATGGCCGCTGCCGCTCTGACGGTTGCGATGTCAGTTGGCCAAAAGTTCGCCAATTATGGCGAATTTAAAGAGTTCCTCAAGAATTTTGAGGACTCCACCTTTTGGAAATATGTTGTGGTCGATAGCAGAACGGTCGAGCAAGCCAACAAATCGGTCACCAGGGCTGAGAATAAATTTCCTGCGCAGCTGAAGTATTCGCGCCTTCGGTTAACCAGCAAACATGGGGGGCAGTACCGTTCAAGGAGCACAGGAAAAAGACCAAACCAGCGGTTAGTACATTGGCCTACACTCTGTTTAGTGGGCAATGTAAGCAATTTGCAATCAATGCGCATCATCATTCATGGCAATGGCAGGCATGCAATTGAGTACACGACAGTCGGCCTCACAGTATGAATTTTCTTCAAAGTGAAAAGTTGGCTATTTCAGAAATCAAGGGCAGATAATTTTAGAACGCAAACAGCGATCCAAATTTTGAGAGTCACATGCACAACTAGACATCATGGAGATTCATTGTGGCAAGTTTCAAGTAGATCTAATTCCGATGGGAACTGTAGGAGGAGTTGCGCACACAAGAAATTGCTAACGGACGGACGGACGACCGGGTGTATAACATAATACGACCCTTCAGGCGTATAAAAAGGATGCCAGCTTCGCTTGTGCATTTGTTCTTTGACACCCTGTATAAATGACTATATTGCCGTGTGCTCCACTGAGACCTTCTACGCCGTGCCGGTTCACATGCCATTCCGCGTTTTAGCCCAACCCATTTACACAGTGTACGCAAGAGTCCGATTCTTCAGTGCGTACACGACCGCATCGTGTACTGAATGAAGAAATCGGAAATAGCGCGCACGTAAGTCGTGCCTCCAAGACGATATTTCATCAGTCCGGGCACGACCGTCGGGCACCCAACAAGTTTTCCTTCATTGAGTACACGACAGTCGGCCTCGCAGTGTATTTTTTCTTCAGTGTGTACACGACAGTCGGGTAAATATCTTCGGCCTAAAAAAAATTGTCGTCTTTTAAAAAGTTAAATCACTAAGGAAACAATGTATCTGTGTATGACAAAAAAGTTTTCAGTCGAAGCAATAATGTCTCTTTTATCTCTGTAAATGTCTGGTTGATTGATTATTCTTTCGCGGGTGATTGTCACAAATAAAAAGAATTTTCTCTCCGAGAAATTACCTAAATGACAGCACAAAGTCTTGGAGGAAAGACTTAGCTTTATTGATTGTCGCTATAAAACAAAGCCGATAGACAAGTAATACGGCTGTCTCGAGAGAGAAAACAAAACTTGTTAAGAAAACAATTACCGCCGAGTGACAAAACTATCAGAAATAACCGTCAAGACCCGCGTTCAATCTATTATCACTTTATTCCTGGCTTTTACCCGCGTCTTAAACAGTAGACCAGGTTTTTTTATCTGTTGGATTTATCCCCGCAAGTTGGGAAATTTCTATCCCCCGCCCCCTTCATGTGGAACTAGTCTTCTAGGGGATCACTTTGCCAAATACAGACCCGCGTTCAATCTATTTTCACTTTATTACCGGCTTTTACGCGCGTCTACAAATGAATACGCACTACATGTAGTTCTTTTTTACCCGTATCTATGCGATGCTAGACATTTATCCCCGCAAGTTGGGAAAATTTTATTCACCTGCCCCCTCCATATGGAACCAGCCTTCTAGGAAATTACTTTGCCAAATACAGACAGACCTGCGTCCGATCAATTAACACTTTAGTCCTTGGCCATACTCATGTCAAGGACGGTTGTTCAGTGTTTTACCTACAAGATTTCAGAAATCTATCCGAGAACACAGGAGAAATCTCTGACTACAAATCAGCTTCAAAACAAAACCACTGTACTAAATTCTGTTGCACTTAATTATCGAACCCGCTTCTCATAGGACCATGTTCTTGGGATTCACCCACGTCCATGGAGTCTCCATGATATATCTTTCACGTAAAATAGACATTTTTCCTCGAATTGAACTCTAATAAAACTCCACCTTAACTAGGCGACCAGCTAGTCCAAAATAAAGTGTACGCAAAAGAAAGCCGCGAAGTGCCAAAAGAGGGGGAGGGGATTTCCAAGGAGAATTGCGGGGGGGAGGGGGTGTCCATCCACCCGGAAAAGTTTTGAATTGTAAAAGCCATTTGGTGGCTTCTGGTGGCTTTTTTTTAAAAACAAATTTGTCTTTTTTTTTTAAGTGTACGCAACAGCGTTTCTGCGTACGGGCAACTGCGCCCTTGGCGACGCTTTGTCGGCCAAATCCGGAAAGAAGTGACTTTTTACCAGCCAGTAAAATTTTTAACTCTTCCAAATCAAAAACCTTTTGTAAACGACAAACGAAATGTTACTCAACGGTGAGATTTGCTTTCGAACGGACAGAAAACATTTTTGGAGAAAGGAGAAAAAACTGGTTTCCCACATTTTATCAGTTCCAACATTTTTTTTTCACAAGTCCTCCTCCTGAACTCTTTTCCACAAAATTCCGAGTTTAAATGAAACAAAGATACGTTTTTTCTTCAAAACGTTGTGGGAAAAGGAAAAAAATGCTGGTAACCAGCATTTTCTCGTTACCACTATGTTTTCTACTATTTAGGACAAAGATCCGCCCATTTGAGCCACATTTAATTTGTCGTCTACAAATGCTTTCAATTTGGACAAGTCTCAGTTTATGCCGTCTGGTAAGGAGTTAAGGCCACGGAAAGACGGAAGCCTTTAGTCGTAATGAATACGTTTAAACTAACCTTTTTTCCCGACGAAAAACGAACTGGCAGGCGACAAGCCAACTAAAACTTGAGTAATGAGAATTGTCCATTTGAAAGTAGAAAATATTGTGGGAAAAAGAAAAAAATGCAGTTGACCAACATTTTCTCCTTTTCGTACAATGCTTTTTTTTTTCTTCGGAGCTTTGTTCTTTAGGGTCGCTGAAACCCGGGATTGATTGGTAAATCAGCACGTTTGCTAAATGAAGTTGTCTCCGAGTCCTGTCTTTTTTTTCTTTGGGTCATAATCGGGCGTAAACGCTTGTCTTGCCTTTCTAATTGATTGACAGGTCTTTACTTCGTTAGAAGAATAGACATCATAGAGGTTTTTTTTTTGACGCTATCTCTGCTTTTAGAGTAAAACTGTTTATACATTTAAAACAGGTACACAACCATTCCAACCGGATTCTACTATTAATCCTCATACTGCAATCTAGCTAAATAAACGGAACGGAAACTTCCATGCAATAGTAACATACCCAATATAGCGATTTCAAAGTTGATTTCATCGGAAAGAAAACACCGTATCGGACAGTGTAGATCAAAGATCAGACTTCACGTTCTGTGCAGTCTGAACTTGAACTACACTGTCCGCTAAAGGTCAGCGAGTCGAGCTTTGCAACTTAAGGGTTAAAGCAAATTCTACGAATCAAAACCTCGGGTGTACACTATTTTCACAAAAAAGAACAACAAAGACAAACATAGCGGTATTCATGTCCCATTCGAACCACCTCCGCCGAATCTATGAATCTTTAACTCTTTACCAAACGACAAAATTTTAGACTGCTCCAAATTGAAAGCATTTGCGGACGACAGTATGAATGTGACCTTAAAATTGAAATTGGTGTTGGAAAGGGCAGAAAACATTTTGGGAAAAGGAGAAAGGACTGTTTACCAGCATTTTCTCCTTTTTCTCACAATGTTTTCAAAAGGGTTCTTTCTCGGGGTTGTTAAAAGTCGGGATTGTGTGGGAAATGGTTAAATCGATACTGATACTAATTTCTTTGTAAGGTAGACATATTGTGGGGAAAAGGAGGAAATGCTGCATTTTCCGGACTTCCATCCATGTTCTTACCTTTACTGCACAATGTCGCATTTTAACGACCCTGTGAAAGAAGCCTTTGGAAAACACTGTGGGAAAAGGAGACAAGAGTGCCATGATGGCCCTGGAGTCGCTCACCTGAGCCTTTTGACCAAGCACAACCAATTTCCAACGTCTTGTGAGATATATGTATTACCAAACAATAAAATTTTAAACTCATCAGTCTGAACCTTCTGCATAAAACAAATAATATGTGGATCAAGCTGTGGGATTGGTCTCTCAAAGGGGTAGAAAACATTGTGAAAAAGTGAAAAAATGCTGGATACCAGCATTTTCTCATTTTCAAACAGTGTTTTCAAAAGGCTTCTTCGTACACTAGGTTTTTCTAACATTTGACATAGTGACCTAGTTTTTCAGCCAACATGACACATTTTCAAAGTGGTCCAAGATATCATCAGGACAAATATTCTTACCAAATTTCAAGAGTATTGGACTGAAAATGTGGCCTCTACAGCGTACACAAGGTTTTTCTAAGATCTGACCTAGTGACCTAGATTTTGACCCAACATGACCCATTTTCAAACTCATCCAAGATATTACCAAGGCAAACATTCTGAGCAACTTTAAAAGAGTATTGAACAAAAAATGTGGCCACAACAGTGTACACATGGTTTTTCTAAGATTTGACCAGGTGACCTAGTTTTTGACCCGACATGACCCATTTTCAAATTTTACTGAGATATCATCGAGACAAACATTCTGACCAACTTTCAAGAGTATTAGACAGAAAATGTGGCTTCTGGAGCTTACACAAGGTTTTTCTAAGATTTGACCTAGTGACCTAGTTTTTCACCCGACATGACCCATTTTCAAAATAGTCAGAGATATTATCAAGGCAAACATTCTGACCAACTTTCAAGAGTACTGGACAGAAAATATGGCCTCTAGAGCATACACAACGTTTTTCTTAGATTTGACCTGGTGACCTAGTTTTTGACCCAACATGACACATTTTCATACTATTTCAAGATATAATCAAGACAAACATTCTGAACATTTTTCAAGAGTATTGGACTGAAAATGTGGCCTCTATAGTGTACAAAAGGTTTTTCTAAGATTTGACCTAGTGACCTAGTTTTTGACCCTACACGATCCAATTTCAAACTTGTCCGAGATTTTATCAAGACAAACATTCTGACCAAATTTCACAAGTATCTGACTGAAAATGTGGCCTCTACAGCACACACAAGGTTTTTCTAGGATTTGACCTAGTGACCTAGTTTTTGATCCCACATGACCCTATTTCGAACTTGTCCGAGATTTTATCAAGACAAACATTCTGACCAAGTTTCATGAGGATTGGACTAAAAATGTGGCCTCTAGAGCGTACACAAGGTCTTTCTAAGATTTGACCTAGTGACCTAGTTTTTGACCCCACATCACCCAATTTCGAACTCGTCCGAGATTTTATCAAGACAAACATTCTGACCAAGTTTCATGAGGATTGGACTGAAAATGTGGCCTCTAGAGCGTAAACAAGGTAAAAAGTTGACGACGGACGACGCACACCGCACGACGGACACAGCACGATCACAACAGCTCACCATGAGCACTTTGTGCTCAGGTGAGCTAAAAATGCCGGTAACCAGGATTTTCTCCCTTTTCCACAACGTTCTCTACCCTATCAAAGAAAAACACGCACCATTTGAGTCACATTGAAATTGTCGTCTGCAAATACTTCCAATTTGGACAAGGCTAAAATTTTGTCGTC
This sequence comes from Tridacna gigas, assembly GCA_945859785.2. Classification (NCBI taxonomy): domain Eukaryota; kingdom Metazoa; phylum Mollusca; class Bivalvia; order Cardiida; family Cardiidae; genus Tridacna; species Tridacna gigas. The sequence goes on along the minus strand of OX244038.2, from coordinate 34,905,128 downwards.
TGGTAAAGGGTTGACGGATTCTTTTCCAGGGGCCGTAAAACCATTTGATAGCCACTGGAGTACTGACAGTAGATTATAATATTATGATCAAACATCCGTATACATGGGATTACCGCAGAAACCTCGGGGTCACACAGGAATTAACTCTTAACCAGACGACAAAATTTTAGATCTCACCAAATTGAAAACATTTGCAGACGACAAATAAATAAATAAGTTAAATGAAACTTTCAAGCCGATAGTAAAAATGCTATTTCAAACTGATTTTTGTGAGAAAACTATCTCCTTATCGGTCAGTGTAGGTCAACGATCAGACTGCTTTTTCTGTGCAGTCTGATCTTGATCTACGCTGTCCGCAAAAGGTCAGTGAGAGGAGCTTAGCATCCGAAGGGTTAATAATTGGGACTTGTCTTTGAAATCGTACAAAGTGCTACAGAAACATGTAATAGCTTCAACTTTGGTAATGGGTCTCAACTCTAAAGCTGCTAAGCACAACCCAACGATCTTTTGCGGACAAGGTAGATCAAGATCAGACTGTACAGAACGTGCAATCTGATCTTGAATCTACACTGTCCTATAAGAAGATATTTTTCTCTAAAAAATAAGTTTGAAATAACATTATTCGGCTATTTATTGTCGGTTTTTAAGTTTCATTTAACTCCTATAGCTGGATAAGAGTTAAACTGCCACTGGAGAACTGACAGTAGATTATTATGATCAAACATATGTACGTGATATTACTACAGAAACCTTGGAGTCAACCAGGAATTAACTCTTTACCAGACGACAAAATTTTAGACATGTCCGGATTGAAAACATTTGCAGACGACAATTGTAACCGCCTAAAATAATGGCATTTGTTTTTTGAATAGGGCAGAAAACATTGTGGAAAAGCAGAAAAGGCTGGTTAGCAACATCTCCTTTTTCTAACGATAATGATTTTCAAAAACCTTCATGATCCCCCTAAAACCATTCAACACATTATCCCGAGTTTTAGCGACCCTGGGAAAACGAGCTTTTGAAAACATTGTGGGAAAAGGAGAAAATACTGATAACCAGCATTTTCTCCTTTTTCCACATTGTTTTCTGCCCTTCCCAAAACAATTTTCAATTTTGAAGTCATATTCATTTTGTCGTCTGCAAATGCTTTCACTATGGACAAGTCGTTTGTCGTTTGGTAAAGAGTTAACTGTTTTATTTTAACTCTTCCTGTAGCGATGCATAATTAATCCTTATTCGTCACTCTTTTTATGCCATTTGGCGCCAATTCCAGATGCCTGCACATGTAAGCTCACTGAGCACTTTATCTGACAGTCTTGTATTTTTACGAATTTGACCATTTAGCAAGCATTTTCTCCTTCTCCCTCAGTGTTTTTATACCCCATAAAGAACGAATTTCATGTTTTGAGTACCATTTAATTTGTCGTCTGCAAATCATTTCGAATTTGACTAGACTAAAATCTTGTTGTTTGGTAAAGAGTTAAATATTTTCAAAAACATAAACTTGTTGAAAAACGAGAATGTGTTGGTAACCTGCATTTTCTTCCTTTCCCATAACGTTTTCTTCCCAATACCATATTTGATTTTTTGTCTGTAAATGTTTTCAACATTAGCAAAGCCCTAACCATATTACAAACGAAAAATGTCAGACTTTTCCATATTGAAAGCATCTACAGACGACAGACTCAAATTTGATACAAATGAACTGAAGTTCTACGATAGTGTAGAAAACGTAGTGAGACAAGACGTGTCACTGAGAAGTGACTGATGCCCCCGAAAGCACATATGACCTTACTGTGACCTTGACCTTTACCCTACGAAGATGATTCTTGCGCATGATGCATCTTCTCAATGTGGTTAACATTTTTAAATTAATTGATGAAAACACAAAAACGGCTACCCCGCCTAACACATTTAACCTTGCTATGACCTGGACCTTTAACCCGCATGACACATTGTCTTAATGCGATTTACAATTCTGCACAGTATTACTGAAATTCATTCATAAGTAAAAATGTTACAGGCCAGACACTTATACTATCCCCCTAAAAACATTTGATCTTGTTGTGACCTTGACTTTCACCCTAAGGATATGATTGCGCATGAGACATTGTCTCAATGTGGTTAGCATTTGTGCAAAATTATGTTGAAATTCAGTTAAAAGAAAAAAAAAAGTTATGGTCCGGACACGAAAGCAGCTACTCCCCGACCCCAACACATTAGACGTTGCTGTGACGTTGACTTTAACCCATGGACATGACTCTTGCACATGACACATCGTCTTTACTTGGTTAACAATTCTTCAAAATCATACTGACATTTATTCATAATGAAAAGAAGTTACAGGCCGGACACGAATGCTATCCCTCCACACACATTTGACCTTGCTGTGACCTTGACCTTTAAACTATGGACATATCTCTTGCGCATGACACATCGTCTGTGCAAAGTTATTTTGAAATTAAGTATGAGGGAAAAAAGTTACGGCCCGGACACGAAGACGACTAAACCCCCCACGTCCCAAACACATGACCTTGACCTTTAATCCATGGACATGACCCTTGCGCATTACACATCGTCCTTATGTGGTTAATACTGGAATTCATTCATAATTAAAAAAGTTACAGGCCAGACATAAATACTACCCCAAAACACATTTGACCTTTTTGTGACCTTGACCTTCAACCTATGGACGTATCTCTTGCGCATGACACATCGTCTCGATGTGGTTTACATTTGTGCCATGTTATGTTGAAATTGAACGATAGGGAAAAAAGTTATGGCCCGGACACGAAAATGGACGGACAGAAGGACGGACAGACTAAGCAAAACTGTATGCCGCCGAAAATTGTTTTCGGGGAATCCCTCTTCTCACAATGTTTCCAAAAGAATTAATTTTTTTAATTCAGTGCAATATTTTTAACTTTTTTACTAAACTGTCGCAAAAAAATCTTGCACCTTCTAAGAGTTAAAAGTGTTAATGTCTGGCAACAAAATCGAATTATGCCGGGTCGTGTAACCGATAATTTCATAGAGACGCTTCAGTAACCGAGTGTCCATATCAAAGGGCCGTATATCACACCCTACCTGATACATAGAAACGCCATCATCTTCTCGCGGAAAATAAGCCCCGTAGGAATACCACTGTCGTCTGTCAATCTCTTTACCAAAGGACAAAATGCAGATTTGTCCGATTTTAAAGAGTGTGCAGACGACCTATTAGATTTGGCTAAAATTATACGAATCTTCTGTTTAAGGACAGAAAACATTGTAAGAAACGGAGAAAGTGATGGTTGCACCAGTACTTTCTCACTTTCCCACAACGCTGATAAAAAGCCTCGGGGACCTGAAAACTCGGTTTTGTTCGGTACAGGTCCATACAATATGATGTTTACTGCGGATACTTTACCAGGAAAATTCGTTAAAACGACCCCGTGGTTAATCGACCTTAAAGAAGAAGGCCTTTGAAAACATTGGTGGAAAAGTAAAAAAGATGCTGGATATCAGCATACTCTCCTCTTCCTATAATGTTTCCTGCCCTCGTAAAGAGAAGTCCTATCATTTGCACCACATTTAATTGCCGTCTGAAAAATCATTAAAGGAAAAATCAATTTTGCTTTCTGGTAAAGACTTCAGGCATCACTTTATTGGCTTAGTAAGGCGTGCCAAAATGGTACATTTGAAATAACAGAGGAAAGAATTAAAGGGGGGAAATACCTTTTAGAAAGTGATATAGAAAAACTGTGGAGAAAAAAGCAAATTACTCGGGAACAAGCCCCTCTCAAAAAACGTTTTTTAGTGCTGTCTTCTACAGAGACGAGAAGAGACGCATTTCAATAGTAATTATAGAATGCTCGGCTTGATCAATGCCAGGAGAAAATTTTCTAGGGAGTTTTCAACAACACGACATTCCAGAATTTTAATCAGTTCACTCTCATTCTGATTCATCTCTTTAACACTTAACACACTCCAGCGTAATCTGTTGCTTTCTCTTATGGCGATATACATGTACTTCAGTATCCCAAGGGTCTGTTCTGTCCCTCCACGTCCGATCACCAGCGGTCTGCTTCTTTACACTGCGTACCAATGCAAAGAAATGTCTATCGCTCAAGCTCCTTTGCCTATCCACACTGACACATGTGCACGAATAGCCAGGAACAGATCTTTGCATTCATTCCGACGCTGCTCAACCCATGAACAGGGCTGTCGTTAGATTCTTGTACTTGCTCATCAATGTCTGGGTACGTCCTCAAATGTCCTTGCTTCAGCATCGCGACCACTCCACAGGAACGTCTCAGGCCAATTCCCTACCGAGCGGCAGAATTGTCTTTAGGTTTTAGCCTGGCCAGTTTTTTGAATAGTTTCAAGCTCTCCGTCTCTTGGGACCATTTACCGAATGTACAGGTAATAATATCAGTAGATACTGGATCTGCGTCTAAGTTGTCTGACCTTTGCTTATAAATTTTCCCCGATAACTGCCTGCTGCCACATCATACAGAGAAAAGTTCCTGAATTCTTGTTCTCCACTTCCAGCCGCTGCCTGACCTTTGTTCTCGAATACCAGTGCTGGTCTTCATTTCTCGATCGGACAGTCATGCGACACTGGCAATCGACCTCTAGACAAGCATCCTTCCATGAACGCACATGCTCTCCGGTTTTTGCTTTTCTACTTCAAACAAACTTTGTCAATTCCATGCTCCCTCATCTCACGGACTTTACGACGATGTTCTCTTCAAGCCAAAGGCAAGTAGATTATTAGACTAATCAGCTACCTGCAAATAGGGTATGACTGTCCATCTGACGACACTGCCATTTGCGCTACGGCGGATTGGTTTGGCACTACCAACACGTCGCAGATATAAAGCTGAGTACTTTAGTACCTAATCTCAATAATGAGACGTTAACGGTGCTTTTTTTCTTATTTGGACATTAATTGTGTTCAGTACCAAACAGTTTTCACTTTCAGGGTCCCCTAGTCATCTCACAGCTTGATCCATGTTCCGAGCATCTGTTGTTTTTTTCTTCATGCCCAAAATTGGGTCAAGGTATTAGAGAAGATTAACCGCTGTCCTATATCAGTATATGACCATGTAGTCAAGGGTTACTGGGTTCCAGCTATCGCCAAAAGGACACTGATGGACGGTATGGTCAAATATGATAGCAACACTTCTTCTTCCTCCTACAACGTCTAACTGTATACTGCTAAGGCTCATCGGTTATGGTTTTAGATTTTTGAGATTGCTGGTGTAATACAGGAACCACATGTAAACCTCTCTCTCTCTCTCTCTCTCTCTCTCTGAATTCTGGCCAACTAATACTGAAAACAAAACATAACACAAGAAAAAATCAGCATTGTATGACCATGATCAGAAATGCCTCTATATCTGGATCTATATATGGAACCTGAAAATCTGAACATACAACCTGGTCATAATTACTGTCAGTATACATTAGATTTGGATTTCTACGTCTGTCGACGACACCATACATTTAATATCGTTGACTCCAAATGTTTAACACTAAATGGCAATCCAATGTTTACGCAAATCTGAACATACAACCTGGTCATAATTATTATCAGCATACATAAGATTTGGATTTCTACGGCTGTCGACGACACCATACATTTAATATCGTTGACTCCAAATGTTTAACACTAAATGGCAATCTAATGTTTATACTATTTGATTCTATGCTGCACGACCATGCCCCCGGGTGTCCCTTTTTTGCAGCTTCTGGCTTACACAGCGATGTACTTAATTGTCCGTTAGAACTAATTTTATATGACTTTGTACACAGAGGACTCACGAAAGTACACCACTTATCGCTTGGTTCTGGTTTTCAATCTCTATAATTTTGCAGGATAATTACAACTCTAGAAAATCGGGTCTAAAAACAAACAAAAAGAGCGAATTCCCGGTAGCAATGGTGATTCTTGGATATCAGTATTCATGGCAGAATCAGCAGAAAAGCAAAGCGACGCGACAAGAAGAATCGGTACATTATGTATACAACAATATTCAAAGGAATCATTACAAGAGGGCCGAAAAGATGGTATAAACGGCGTCAAATCTAATCAAGATAGCCCCGATTGTTACATCCAGACATCTACAACACTTTACCAAACAGTCCCGAGTTTTAACAATTCCGAGGAAGAAGGCCTTTTGAAAACATTGTGGGAAAAGGAGAAAATGCTGGTAACCAGCATTTTCTCCTTTTCCCACAACTGTTTTCTATCCGTTCAAACCTTAACATCAAAACTGAAGCCACAGTTAATTTGTCATCTTGCAAATGCTTTCAAATTGGATTGGATTAGTCTAGAAATTTGTCGTCTGGTAAAGACATAAGCCAGTATAATCCATTATCGTTCAGTTACTCTCCTAGCTATGTCTGCTCGGAAAAATTAATAGGTTTCTACAGCCTTACAAAATCTAATCAAACGTGTTAATGATCCCATATGACCTTGACCTTGAGAATGGTTGAAGTACCATTACATTAACTATTTATCAGACGACAAAATTTTAGCCTTGTCCAAATTGAAAGCATTTGCAGACGTCAATTTCAGTGTGGCTCCAATGGTGCAACTTTTCTTTGATAGGGTAGAAAACATTGTGGGAAAAGGAGAAAATGCTGGTTACCAGCATTTTCTCCTTTTCCCACAATGTTTTCAAAAGGCTTCTTTCCCAGGGGCGTCAAAAGGCGGCATTGTGCAGTAAGGGGTTAACTATTTATCAAACGACAAAAGTTTAGACCCGAGCAAATTCAAACATTTGCAGACGACAAATTGAATATGGCTCAAATTATTTAATTTGCTCCTGAAAATGTTGAAACATTCTGAGGAAAGGATAAAATACTAGCTACAAGCAGTTTCCTTCTTCCACAACGTTTTCAAAAGCCTCCTTTTCCGGGATCATTAAAACAGGAGATTAACTCGTAAAGGGTTAAAGATGTTCTTCATTTGATTCTTTCTGTTCCATATTGGCTCTTGTAGAATTGTGCCATGCTCTGTGAAAAGGGGGCTTAATGCATCTCCGTGACGCATTATACTAAGCAAATCATCAAAATAAAAATCCATAAAACCCGTGTAGTCTAACAGTCGACTTAATCATGAGGTAGACTTGTCCTTTGACATGCAGAAAATTGACCAGTAGCAAAAAGTTTTGTATCAGGTCAAACTGCGCGAACTGCGCAGACTGACCTGCATCGATATTTTTTGCAGATGCATTGAGTCCCCTTTTCACAGAGCATGGCTCAGATAAACATGTTGACAAATAAATGTGTTGACACTGTAGATAAATCCAGCTGACAGATTTAAGTGCGGGCTTGGATATGCAGGGTCCTTCTTAATCCTTTACCAAAATCTTAACCTTATCCAATTTGAAAACATTTGCAGACGACAAATCAAATGTTACTTAACCCTTTCCCAAACGACGAATTTTGGACTGGTCCAAATTGAAAGAGCTTGCAGACGACAATTTTAAATTTGATGAAAATGGCAGAAAGTTCTCAAAAAGGGTAGAAAACACTGTGGGAAAAGGAGAAATTGCTCGTTACGAGCAATTTCTCCTTTTCCCACAGTGTTTTCAAAAGACTTGTACTGCAGACACGTGAAAACCAGGGCTTGTTTGGGAAAGGGTTAAAAATATGATATTTGTCATTCAAAGGTTGAAAACATTGTGAGAAAATGGTCGTTACCAGCATTCTCACCATTTCCCACAATGTTTTCAAAAGTCGTCTCCCTCAGGGACGTTAAAAGTCCAGATTGAGTAGTAAATTGTTAAGATAGGTTTACGTACAGACAGACAGTCTTCAGATAGACAGTCTCATCCATTGTGTTATCAGGCCGCTGTTGCCACTGCAGTTTTACTCATTTGACTCAAAGTCAGGAGGTAAACAGTGTTTCTTTTTATCGAATGGGGTAAATCGCAATCAGACAGTACAGAGCATAAAGGAGCAACTGTATTCCATGTATTCAAAAAAGCCATGTTCATTCATGCCTTTAGATATGGGAGGGGTGGTTTTACGTATGTTTCACTTGCACAGTTTTGGTGGCATCTGTGCTATAAGTAGCCTGTCTGGCTTTGGTTCAATAGAAAATGAAACGTTCTTTCCAGAAATGTGTAATTGTCGGTTCTCAGTCAGAGCATTAAAATGTTTATTTGATAGGAACAAGAAAATCTGTACGAAATTGAATCTTTCTTTTTTAATAACAGAGAAGTTCCAAGAAAATTGACAAGAAAAATAACTATCGAGCTTTCGAAAAACAAACTGTCAGTGTGTCAAATTCCGGAACATGGTGCATTATTAAAGGAAATATCACATTTTACGAAATGACCCCCAGTTCGTAGTTGATGGTGATTTTTTCTATATCATTATCCGTGTCCTGCCAAAGAAGAAAGAGACTGTTGTCAATCAGACACTTACTCATTTTCTGGAGGGCACAAACTCTTTTGATTTTGGGGGATAGAGTAGATCAAATTCAGTCTGCGTAGAGCTTGCAGTCTGATCTTAGATCTACACTGTCCTATACATTTAATGCGTTGCGGTTAACAGTCTTGAAAATCATTGGGGTATCGGTTGAAAATGATAAAAATTGACGAAACGTCATCATGCAGATATACTAGTAACGTCCGAAGAGCGTTTCATTTCTTACAAGAAAAAAAGAGTCTACGTAACGTCTCGATGGTAAGTCTTGGAATTAAGAATTAGAATTGAAATTAGGTTGGCTGTTAAATAGCCTACAATTCTGTCACGTTCATGAAAGCCTAAAAAAAATTTTTTTCCTAATCATTTCGGTTCAGATCCCCCCCCCCCTCCCACACACACACAAACACTTGAGTTTTAACGACCCCGAGGAGAAAGAAATGTTTTTAAAACATTCCGGGAAAAGGAGAAAATGCTGCATTTTCTCCTTTTTCCACAATGTTTTCTAACCTTTCAAGGACAAATCCCATCATTTATAGTCTATTAAATCACATTCAATTTATCGTCTGCAAATGCTTTTGATTTGGACGTGTTCAAATTTTTGTCGTCTTGCAAGAAGTTAAGTACATGTATATTGATTGCTCACAGAAAGTCCATCGAGGCTGTCGAATTGATTATTTGATTTTAGAATCGATGTCCACTTGACATCCACCCTTTACCATACACAATCCTGATTTTAACGATCTTGAGAGAGAAAGATTCTGGAAACATTATGGGGAAAAGGAGAAAATGCTGGTAACCAGCATTTTCTCCTTTCCCCACAATGTTTTCTGCTCTTTCACAAAAAAAAAAAATCAATCAATTCAGCAACAGTTGATGTGTTGCTTGCAAATACCTCAGATTTGGACACTTATCTACAAGAGCCGAATGGACAGGAAGAAAAACGCCAGGAAGGAGACTTTTGAAAACATTGTGGGAAAAAGAAAAAAATGTTGATGTTTACCTGTATTTTCTCCTGTTCCCACAATCTTTTCTACATTTTCAAAAAACTAATCCCATCATTTGACCAGATTTGTCATGTGTCAACGGTTACAAGATATTCTTTTTGAAATGGCTCCAGGACCTTTTCCCATCAGTGCCGGAAGTACCAACGGAAATGAATGTCGGCCTTGACTTTAAGATGAAAAAAAAAACATGCAGTAACTGTTGATGCAAAGTAATCTTTTGGCCGGGTTCAAACGTTTCATTTAAGCCTTTTCCTGCATGCAGATATATAATGTTTTTTTCGTCTATCACAAGTAGGTTTTTTTGGGGGCTTTTTTCCATGTTCTCAAGAGCCCCTTTTGACAGTATCGTTATCATTATTATTATTTAAAATGGACTGTAGGCGTGTATTGAAAAAAACAAAAGGCTGACATTATCGCGATGTTTTCGTTAACACCTGGGACAGTGTGGCAAAGGGTTAAATGTGGCAAAAAAGACGCATTAAAGTGACACAAAATCTATCGACAATAAGCGATTAAAAAAAAATCTGGAAAAAGGAGCATTTGTTTGCGACAAGCAATTGCTCCTTTTCCTACAATATTTTCAGAACATATCTACTACATTGCGTAGAAAGCCGTATTTCTTAGTACTTGTTTTGTGATAACATTATGGCAAGGTACTAGAAACAAAATAACGATTGTGCTCTATTCTCCTTTTTTGAAAGGTCACTCAAATTAATGAAGTCGTTACTGGCGCTAGAAACTGATTTGAGACTGTAAAATGGTTAGAAACTCATTAGTTACACTAATTGTAGCTTTGATGTTGCACTACAATATTTCCTCGACATTTTCTGGCCTCTTTCAACGAGTGGACAATTAAGTGGGTAGAGCTTAGTAACTGAAAAAGTACATTTATAATATTGTTAATGTGGAAATTATCCCCCCCCTCTCTCTTTCTGTGTGTCTCTCCCTGTCTGTCTTTCTCTCTCTGTCTCTCTCTATACAGTAGTAACTGTTTCTCTGTCTATCTCTCTACATAATATATAAAATCAGTATTACCCTTGTGTAGCATCATGATCAGTTACAGTGCACTGTCAACATAATTCTAATCGATACAGGCAGTATTTACAGGCCTATTCCCAAAATTACCTTCACAACTTCATTGTGTAACGTTCTTGTGCGATCATTTTTCCAACTTTATTTCAAGCTTATATCATGAAGTTACCTATGCGACTGTGAGGTATAACTTCAGTTACATGAACATGAGCGATGCTCTGTGAAAACAGGGTTTAATGCATCTGCAAAAACAATCGACCCAGGTCTGCCAACACAGTCTACACAGACTGACATGTGTCGAAATTTTTGCTTTTGACTAAATTATCTGCATACTGAAAGACCATTCTACCTGAGGATTCAGCCGATCGTTAGACAAAATGGATTTTATAAATACATAATTATAATGACGACTTCCTTGGTGAAACGCATCGAGGAGATGCATTAAACCCTCTTTTGCCAGGGCGCTGATTATATATAATATTCTACAAACTTTATTGTCGTTTAATTAACTTACTTGCAAATATTTCCACTGAGAATCTTAGGAGCAGATTTCGGTATAAACCCTTAAGATATTTTCCCCCAAAGTATACCATTGAAATAATAACATTTTGGTTTTTACTATCGGCTTGAAAGTTTCATTTCATTTATTTAGCAGGCTAAGGGTGAAACTGCCAACGTTAATCTACGTAGTCTGGATTACCTGAGCCTAACACTACGTTATCGATACTCTTTAAGTATGGCGGGGTACCAGTCTATAATCTACGGAGCCTCGTAGGTGTCGTGTGTAACAATGTTTTAAATTTCTTTATAACGAAGTCTAATTCGATAAGACGAATGGTATTCGAGCCATGGTCTAGCAAAAGGGGGCTGAATGCATCTCCATGATGCGTGATACCAATCAAGCCATTACATAATGATAGATCCATTATAGTCACCTTTCTTTTTTTTTTAATAACTGAGGTAGACTGGTCATTGGACATACAGAAAATTGACCTAGAGCTAGAAGTTTCGGCCCGGGTCAGCCTGCGCGGACTGCCCAGGCTGACCTGGTGGATGGTTTCGCAGTTGCATTTAGCCCCCTTTCCACAGAGCACAGCTTTTTTATAATTATTTTTTTTTTTATCGAGAAAACGAAAGAATAATACGTTTTAATGAAATACTAATTCGTTTAAACGAAATGCTAAATCTTTTTTTTTTTTCCGAAAATGCTCTGTCGAGAAAACGAAATAGGTATGTTGGGAACACTCGTAAGTTTTCGTCCGCTTCGAATTAACTGAACAGACTATGTTGAGATAATGTATGACTGCACATGAACGGAGTATTATTTCGTTTTATCGAAAAAGGATTTCGTTGAAACGAATTCTGTAGCTAAAACGAATTACTATTTTGTTTTATCGAAATGCTTTTTCGAGATAACGTATGTCTGCACATGTACATTGTATTATTTTGTATTTATCGAGATATCGTTTCGTTAAAACGAAGTATTAGTTCGTTTTATCGAAATGTTATTTTGAGATAGCGTAAAATCACTTCGTTTTAACGAAATAAGATTTAGTTTTAACGTACTGATATTTCATTTCACTGATTTAGTATTAAGTTATAAAGGAACAAGAAAAATATTATGTGACACATGAGACCTACGGGGCTCCGTATTAATCTTATCAAGGATACTGCGAGTTTTTCCCAACAGGTATCATAAGATCTATACTAATTACCTTTCGTGCTTGATACACTTGTCACGTTATTCTCATCAATAGTGCATGTATTACAAGTTTATTACACAAAATTACCACCAAAAGTCTGAGTTTTATCCTTCAAGTGTAACTTATAGCCGCCTTTTATTTTGATAAATGGCGGGGTCCTGCGAGGTACCTAGCTAAATTGTTGGAGTCGTTACCTGGAGGCCACAGTTTCGAGTCTCACTCGAAGCACTTCGTTTTACTTAGGAGTATCATTGGGCAAGATACTTTAGAGCACTAGTCTAGTATTGGTGAAACCCAGGACATACACGAAAATGTCGCCGTGATGTGACTGGCAAAATGTTGAAAGTGGCGTTAAACATCAATCAATCAGTCGGTCGATTGGGTCGGTCGGTTGGGTCAGTCGGGTGGGTAGGTGGATCGATCGGTAGGTCGGTCGGTCGGTCGGTCGGTCGGTCAATCAATCAATGGCGTAAGAAGCATCTACACGAATCTCTGAAAGGCTTTCATCACTCCGACGATCAAGGGACTGGTCATTTTCGTTGAGCTGTATCACTTAAAACTCTTTACCAGGCCACTAATTTTAGACTTGCCTAAATTGAAATCATTGGCAGATAACAAATTAATTGTAGCTCAAATGATGCGATTCATCTTTGAAAAGGTAAAAAATATTGTTGGAACAGGAGAAAATGCTTGTTACCAGCATTTTCTCATTTCCCCCCACAATGTTTTCGAAAGGCCTCTTCCTCAGGGTCGTTAAAACTGTAGATTATGTGGTAAAGATGTGATGTCGCCCCTTAATACTGTCTTCAAGTGTGAAATAACACTTTTTGGGTTTTTACTATCGTCTTGAATTGGCAGGATAAGACCTAATATATTGTTTACTATTTTTCGAACCGGGAACCTTCGTTTACATCTTGTATTATGTTCTTGTACATGATAGACATATTGTCTTTTGTTTTTCAAATAAACTTGTAAAACTTGTAAATATTTTTCTCGACATGTACCTCCTTCTCCAAATGCCCGGACAATGCAGTAAAATTTTTATCCTCTAGTGTCAAATAGACGCAACCGATATTTTTGGCAATGACTGATTGATTGATTGATTGATTTATACTGCTTTCAACATTTATTTTAGTCATTTCACAGCGACATAAATGACCTGGGTTTCACCAGTACTAGGCTAGGGCTCAATAGTGTCTTGCCCAAGGACACTCCCGAGAAAAAAAACAGTACTTCTAGTTGAGGCTCGAACCCGTGGCCTCGAGGCTACGAGTCCTACACTTCACCACTGAGCCAAGCAGGACCTCTCTTTGGGTAGAGATATAAGCCCCAAATACTTGCAATGTCATATTTTCTTCTATCAACAGTGTTTCAGCAAACCAGACAGTGTAAATCAAAGATCAGACTGCACGTTTTGTGCAGTCTGATCTTGATCTACACTAGTTGCAAAGACAACTATAGTCCTGAAATGTCCTTTAGGGGTCAAAACGTATTTTTCAATTTGTAGGTATAGATAGCTTTCACGTTAGATCTACACCAAACTCTTTTCTAGTCAAAGATAAAACCAGATTGTTTCTTACAGTTATCTTTACAAGTCCTAGGCGTGGTTTTCTTACATGATATACTGTCAGTATTTCTCTGATCAGTGCGTGTGAGGACAAGATTGGTAGTTCAAGATTGTTGCTAACATGACTTTTACAACTGTTGGATGTGGCCTTTATGAATAAAGTACGGTCAAGATTGTCTTTGATACCGCCTTTATTGAGCAACCGATCACTTTTAGAGACCACTGTTCTGAGTAAACATTTCTTCTTTTCTAAATTTGAATGCACAAGAAACATCTGCTTATAGAGACCACTTTTCCTACTTCCCTTCGGTGGTCACTTACCAGAATGTCTATGTTCACCAACCAGTTTTAAGGACATTTTGTCTTATTCTCAGAATTTTCTAAAATTTAAAATAACATAATTTCTGATTGGCTAAACCAAATGATTATGCCTATCAGAAGTTCTGTTACTTTCTAAATCTAGAATTAGACTTACAATGAGATTTAAAAAAAGGTTTGATGAATACGGATCCTGGTTTGACTGTAAATTTCTTGCTTTAACCAATAGAATTGCATGCTCATTTTTCAAGCTTACCACGATGAGGTGGTCACTTAACACAGTATATGTGTTCAACAACCAATTTCAAGAACATTCTTAGTCTTATTTTCAAGAATTTTCTAAAATTTAAAGTAACATGGTAATTTTCACTCTACATGCATTTTCAATGTAGCAAAAAACAGTGGTGTGGCATCTTTAACAGCTAAAAGATATGGTTTTAATTTGATACATTAAATTTGAGCCACGCGCTGGCAAAAAGGGGCTTAATTAATTTAATATATTGAATTTGAGCCACGCTCTGGCAAAAAAGGGGCTTAATGCATCTCTGTGATGCATTATATCTATCAAGCTATCACATGCTTGTGGATCCAAAATAGCCATTTTTTAACAACTGGCTTTATCATGAGGTAGAATGGTCTTCAGACATACAGAAAACTGACCAATACCGAAAACTTTCGGCCCAGGTTAGCCTGCGCGGACTGCGCAGACTGACCTGGGTCGATACTTTTCGCAGATACATTAAGCCCCCTTTTCACAGAGCATGGTTCATTATATTTTTGTCTTGGTTTGGGCTTAGTATCAGCGAGACTGCCGATGATGTTCTCGTAAGTGGCATTACAAGCATACATTTAAACATACTTTTTGAGCGCAAAGGCGAAGCTTTCAAGTAGGTTACCAAGTAATTTTAAAATCTATACAACTCAAGGCAAACATTGCACATCCATAAAATACGATGCCAGCAATCGATGTTTAATTGTTCAATGGGGAACAATATACTGTAGCCTTACTCTATCACTGAACAACATACTTTCAGACCTATATGTTTTTTTGTATGGTTTTAACCCTATTTCCAACAGTTTTTTTTTTTCAGTTACATCGCGGCCGCCAGTGCACCTATACAAGCGTTCCAGTTTTTTTTACCATTGTTTCGCAAAATATTCTTCACAGACCACTGACTACTTTCCCTCATAAACATCGTCGAACCTAGAAGAGAAATTGGCAGAGCTTGGAACAATCAACTAGCCCCAAATGTACCAAAAACTATTACACATACATGAAAAGCAAACTTTCGAAAGAAAAAAAAAATGTTTCAAACCTTGTGGGCAATGGAGCAATGGTTTGTAACAAGTAATTGTTTCGTTAGTAATAATATTTACCAAAGATTTTGACTGCAGCGGCATAAAAATCACCATTTGTACATGAATGAATTAAGATGGTCTAGGAATATGACTTCAATCTGTCTGTGAATTTTATTTGGCCGCTTGATGCCGTTTCGACAAAATTATATTTGATTCCGGAACCACTCCAAGCCCATGAAATAGACATCTTTTCAAACCAATGGAAGAAAAGGAGCAATTTCATATTTCAAGCAATTGCCCTTTGTTGCTAGATGTTTCCCTTCTTATTTAAACTCTTTATAACACGACAAAAATATAGACATGTACAAGTTCAAGGCATAGCAGACGACAATATAAATGTACTCAAATGATGAAATTTGTATTTGGTGTGATAGAAAACATTGTGGGAAAATGATAAAATGTTAGTTACCAGCATTTTCTCCTTTTCCCACACTTTTTACAAAAGGCCTCTTTCTCAAAGTCGTTAATACGCGGGATTGTTTGGTAAAGCGGTAAAGAGACATTTTCCTAAACTGATGATAATCCTATTATTCATCTGTACCAGCCCTCTTGGAATATCGACTGATCCTAGTGGATGTCAAACTTATCTTGTTTAATTATAACAGTCACCTCGACATCATAAGTTTTCGATCACATTCTGGACTCTCATTTTCTAGTCTGAGAAAGACAATTCCAATCATTTGACCCACAATTTGTCTTGTCATCTGCAAACGCTTTTAATTCTGGCGGTTCTGCAATTTTGTCATCTGGTTAAGACAGTTAAACTGCGAATGAATTCAATGAATATCTTAAGCAGATGATAATTACCCACATATTGCGAATTTCAAGCTCCCTTTCGACCTAAAAATCTCGCCGTATCGGACAGTGTAGATGAGGAATAACACTATTGCCAGTATCACGCCAGTATCTATAATCTGATATTGAATAAGACTATTGCCAGTATCACGCCATTATCTATAATCTGATATTCATATTTTATGTACCAATCAGATTTGTTCAATGTCTTCACTGCGGTATTATAATTTCCATTAGACAGTGGGCAGAGGAAAAATATGTCCACCTCCAAAGTTTCGATCTTAATTACTCGCTTAATATTAGGAATAGATTAAATAATTTGTGTGAATCTGAGCATGTTTTCAACGAGTCTCAGTTCGGATTTCGGAACAACAATACTACAACGGACTGTGTTTATTTACTTCACTGCACTCAAAATATTTTACACAAAAAGGCTAAATTGTATTGTGCTTTTATCGAGTATCAAATGGCGTTTGATACCGTAAAGAAAGATGCACTATGGTTGAAACTGACGTGGCCTGGCATTAGTTGTAAAATGCTTGACATGCTTAAGGCCATTTACAGCTCCGTCAAATCTTATGTCAAAATATCGCCTAATTTCTCCGAGATGTTTGATGTCACAATTGGATTGAAACATTGAAGGGAAACCACTCTCGCCGATTCTTTTTATCCTGTTTATCAATAACATTAACACGCCTTTCTTGGATTTCAATAAGATGACTGAAAAGGACTTAAACTACGTATCTTTTTATTTGCTTCTATTTGCCGACGATATCGTTTCATTTACCACGGATCCCCATATTTTACAATCCCAGTTAGATGCTATTTCGAATCTACACGGGGACTCAAAATCAATGTTGATAAAACAAAAATCTATATTTTTGAGAGCAGAAAGAATCATAATGATATCAGTTGGTTTATTGATGATAAAAAAAGTTGAAGTTGTTGATCACTTTAGATATCTGGGTGTCGACTTTTTGTATACAGGAAATATGAAAAACTCTGTCAAAGTACTTCATGATCAAGCATTAAGGGCATATAACTGTATTCTGTACTTATTTTCTAGAATGTCAATGGATGTTAAAAACTAGGCTTTCTCTATTTGATACATTGGTCGTTCATGTACTCCTTTTCTGTTCCAAAGTGTGGGGGATATATAACTATAGAAATATTGATAATCCTCACCTAAAGTTTTGTAAAATAATTCTTGGAGTAAACAAACAAACGTCTAATATGTGTGTTCTAGGGGAGCTTGGTAGGTATCCGCTCTTCACTAATTTGTAAAGAAAGAGTTTATAATGAAAATTCACCATTGTATAGAATATTCATTGAACAACTACACAGTAATAATGCAAAATATTGGGCATACTCAGTCAAGAAACTTATAGATAATCTAGGTTTTAGCAATATATGGGATAATTCTGACATAAATATTAATTACCTCCCTTCGTTTAAACAGGAATTAAGAGATCAGTATTTACAGAATTGGCAATCATCAACACAGGAGCTCCCCAAATTATCGTACTATAGACAATGCAAAAAGCAATTTCGGTAGAGAAAAATATATTGATATTTCAAATGATTTTTTTGAGAAAAACGTTGAGTCGCTTTCGTATGTCCTCTCACTGTCTAGAAATTGAAGTCGGCAGATATACTAATATTCCAAGAAATGACCGTGTATGCAAAATGTGTTCTGATCATCAAGTTGATCAGATCACCTTATTGTGCTGTCTTTTTTATTCGGATTTACGCAAAGTAAACCCCATCGTAATATGCATATTTTTATCAATATACTATTATCAAATAGTATAAAGACTGTGCGAAATACAGCTAGGTTTTTGAGAGATGCTTTCAAACTTCGTCATAGCCAATTTTCATAACAAATTTATTGGTTGAATCATCCTTTTCATTTTTGATACCATCAAACCCACTTTATTGATCACACAATGTCATTTGATGATATATTTGAGCATACATAAACTCCAGTGTACTTTCGGCATTGAATGTTACTTGCATTTTCCTTTTCATTGCATGCTGTTAAATGAATGTTTCATCACTCTTTTAAATATTTTGAGGTGTTAAGCGCTTTCTTTTCTAGGTCCTTTGTATGATATTTCTGTATTTCATTCAATTTTACATGTTCTTGCCATATTTTTCATTATGTATTGTTATGGCCAAAAGCATTATTTGTGCTGATTTGCTGAATACTGGTAAATGATTGAATGACTGAATATTTATCCGTTTATATGTTTATGTATTAAAGATAAATTACCTTAGGACACGGTTAAGTTAAGATGATGATTGTCAGAATCCAGTTGCCTTTGATTTAATTTCAGTCAACCATGTATATCTATTTAGTGTGTGTACTCAAATGAGAATATGAGACCTGAGACCACACGAGGTCAAACAAATAGAACTTTTATTTTCGACAAACGTCTTCGAAATCATTCTAAAGTATCTAACTAAAGATTAGAGTAGGTTTATAGAGCTCTACCAGTGTTTCTATTTTCAAAGCACTATTTGCCTGGTTGGCGTGTTTGGGAGAGTATCCATTAGGCCCTACACGTTACAAAAATACCTAACTTACACATGAATGATAATTGCGTTTTTCTACGATGGTATCTATTACATGGAAATTTTCCATAAAAGACAAGATTTTATGGAAAATAGAACCCCTACTCCTTAACCCTTTACCACACAATCCCTGCTTTTAACGACCCTAATAAAGACAGTTTTTGAAAACATTGTGGGAAAAGAAGAAAATGCTGGTAAACAGCAACAATGTTTTCTAAACTCAAAGACAAGCCCAATCATTTCAGTAACACTGAATTCATCGTCTGCAAATGCTTTCATTTTGGACAAGTCTAAAATTTTGTCATGTGGTAAAGAGTTAAAACAATGAGAAGATTCTTCTACATTACATTTACTCTATATACATCTCTTTTTTAGTTATCAATCTACAGCCACGTGACTGCCTTTCACAATACTGCGTACGCACGAAATTTGCGTTTGCAGTTTAGGTAAGCAAGCACCAAGTCTGAAAACAAGTTTCACTAAACTACACAACTTTACGATTTGAGTAAATAAATGTTTGCCTAACATTACGCCAGCTCATACCATTTGGGTAAAGCAGGAATCGTATGTGTGTATATACAATCCCAAATAATTTGTAAAAATCTACGCAGTTTATTGAAAGCCATACCGTGTCCTGTATTCTGTTCCAAAAGCTTTCCAAGAGAGGCAAAAACAGTCAATAAACACAAAGTCTTGTTTGTCGCATTACATGAATCCCTTGTACAAAATTTGCAGCTATTTTGATAAAAAAAAAATCCTTGTAAAATATAGTGCGATTTATGAACATGAGTAAACGATTGCTACATGAATAAATCTGAAAACATTGTAACAAAGACAGAAAATTCTCGTTAGGAGCAGTTTCTGCGTTTGTCACAGTGTTTTCAAACGTGGTTTTCAGCAAGATGCAAAATGCGGTATGCACAAGGTTATCATGTGTTACACCTTGAAACTCTACATACGCTTACACAAAATGGTCATAAGTTAGACTGGTTAAAGTTTTCGTGAAAATATTCTGCTCAGTTAGTATGGTACTTCTGTGTCTAGACTGGTTACTTCACCTAATACAGATGAAGTGTGTATGAGCCGTGCTCTGGCAAAAGGGGGTTTAATGCATTTCCAGGTTGAATTGTATCAAGCAGGTCCTTGTATAATTATGGATACATCAAATCCATTTTGTCTAACAACCGACTAAACCTGGAGGTGGAATGGTCCTTTGACATGCAATAAATTTAACATTAGCAAAAGGTTTATACCCAGATCAGTCTGCACGGACTTCGCAGGCTGACCTGGGTTATTACTGCCTCGTAGATGCATTAAACCCCCTTTTCTAATAGCTCGGTACAAATATATTCAGATGTACAACTAGAAACAGCTTATTCTCTGTCCTGAAACCCTTCCAGAAAAGCATACACCAATATCCCTTCCATATACATTTACACTATAGTGTAACAACAACACCAACAGCAGTAACAACAACAACAACTAAAAGCATTAGACGAATGAAACTCGAAACAAGCAATCACATGCACACGTTATAAGTCAGATAGCAAATTTCGATGTTTGATTTCGATTTCAAGCATCGATTTCGATGCCTCACTTTACCTCATTACCAAACTACAAAATTGCAGCCTATATTATCCCACAACTTTCGAGGTGTAATGCATTCCGAAGATGTATTAACCCTATACCATACAATCTCGAGTTTCAACAACCTTGAGAAAGAACACTTTTGCAAACATTGTGGGAATAGGGAAAAAATGCTGATAACCGGCATTTTTTACCCTTTTCACACAGTGTTTTCTACCCATTCAAAAGACAGTTTCCACCAGATCATCTACATTTTAGTTGTTGTCTGCAAACGCTTCTAAAACGGAAAAGTCCAAAATTTTATCGTTTGATAAAGATTTAACGCTTTATCAAACAACAAAATTTCAGACTGGTCCAAACTAAAAGCTTTTGCAGACGACAAAATAAATGTGACTGAAAAATTGAAATTTGTCTTGGAAAGGGTAGAAAACATTGTGGGAAATGGAGAAAATGCTGGATACCAGCATTTTCTCCTTTTCCCACAATGTTTTCAAATGGCTTCTTTTTCAGGGTCGTTAAATCTCGGGATTGTGTGATAAATATTTATACCCTATTTTCACAGAGCACCGCTCATTTATAGATATGTGAACTCTCTCGCTGTCAACTAAATAAGTTCCACCGAGGTCAAGGTCTAAAAATAGATTTGAGCCATGCTCTTTGAAAAGGGTGTTTAATACATCTGCAAAACATATCGACCCAGGTGTGCCTGCCCAGTCGAAACGTTTTGCTGTATGCCAAAGGACCATTCTTCCTCAGGATTCGGTCGTTTGATAGACGAAATGGATTTTATGGATCCATAATTATGTGATGACTTACTTGGAATAGTGCACCTTGGAGATGCATTAAACCCCCTTTTGCCAGAGCAATGCTCATTTTTTCATTACATTTGAATGTAATCAGGGTCATATCTTAGTAACAGGTAGCTAACGGTGTAGATCAAAGATCAGACTGCACGTTCCGTGCCGTCTGATCTTGACCTTCGCAGTCAGTAAAAACTATTCAAGCCTTTACCACACACCCACGTGTTTTAAGGACCCTAGGACCCTGACGAAGAAGGCTTTTGGGAGCAGTACTATCTCCTTTCTGAACAATGTTGTCTACCCTGTTCAAAGACATGTTCCAGCATTTTATCCAGATTTCCTGTGAAAAGAGGCTTTTGAAAACCTTGTGGGAAAAGGAGAAAATGCTGGTCACCAGCATTTTCTCCTTTTCCCACAAGGTTTTCTATTCTATCATGGACAAATTCCGCCATTTGAGCCCCCTTTAATCCTTAGGCTGCTAAGCGTGACTCAACCTTTTGCGGACAGTATAGATCAAGATCAGACTGCACAGAACGTTTTGTCCGGTCATGGATCTACACTGTCCGATAAGGAGATACATTTCCCCTGAAAATACCTTTGAAATAGCAAAATTTTGGGTTTTACTGTTGGCTTGAAAGTTTCGTTTCGGTTAAGTAGCAGGATAAAGGTAAATTTGTCGTCTGTATATACTTTCAATTTGAACAAGTCTAGAGTTTTGTCGCCTGGTAAAGAGTTAAGTTGCAATCTGAATTGAAAGAGTTAAAGATACATCTATACTCGTTTTCAGCCAGTTTTTACCTTCATTTTTATTTTATCAAACTATAATCATTTTCGTATCTTCGTGCCAAATGTTGCTCCTGACGGTTTCAAGGTTGCCTAGATTATGACCGATAGAAAATGCATTTCATTTTCTGGAGGCCAGCAAAGAAATTAATGTTGTGACGTTTCCGATTTTGAATCGAAGATTTCCGATACATGTATTTATCCCTTACACCATTTATACTGGCAACTTATCTATGTTTACACAGCTGACTAAATTCTGAACCATTCTACATTCTATTAAATTTTAACGGCGTTTTTTTCTCTCTGGCTGTAAGGATGTATCTTTAAAACTTTTGATGGGGTTGATATCAGACGACAGGCTCCATATAATCGAATTTCTATTAGAACCACAGACATTTTACGGCTTACGTAGTTCATTATTCCATCGCCGACTGGGAAACTTAAATAATTTGAATCGTAAACCACATGTTGTGAGAGTTTTCAGTGCCAAAATCACTTATGGTTTCAGTTTACTTTCTGTCGGGGGCTTTATTTCAGACGGGACATTAGTCGACTACAAGCTAACGCAAAACCTCGTTACTTATTCATGTTTTAAACACGGCAACCATTCTAATTAAATACAAATTTTGATTAGAAATGGGCCGTGCTCTGTGAAAAGGGGCGTTTAATGCATTTGCAAAAAGTATCGATCCAGGTCAGCCTGCACGGACGGTGCAGGCTGACCTGGTCGATACTTTTTATATGGTCAATTTTCTGCATGTCAGAGACCGAGTCTAACTCATGAATCAGTCAGCTGTTAGACAAAATGGATTTTATGGATCCATAATTATAATGACTTGCTTGGTGAAATGCATCTTTTGCCCCCTTTTGCCAGCGCATGACTCAAATATTTTCTGATCATGCGAAAATATGTTTACGGGCTAGCTTTCCACAGTTTGGGGTTACGGACACGTCTTTCTGATAGATAGATGCAACTTTTCTGAACAGATCACAAAAGCTATGTAACTTGGTCCGGCTTCTCGAAAAAACTTAAGTCTTAAATCGTTAACAGACTTAAATCCATTATTTTGCAGCGTTGAATCTGGAACGTTGTGTCAGCTGAGGACTTAAAAATATTATTTATATAAGTCTGTTAATGTTAGTGAAATACATCTCAAATACCAGACTTAAGTCGGAAAATGAGTCTGTTAGAAGATTTGAGTCAAAGAAGAGACCGCCATAACACCGGCAACTCCCAACCACTATATCGCGAAAACCAACGAAAATCAAAGTTATGCATCAAAAACATTGCAATATTTTACGATTAATTCCGTATTTACACCAAATACACTACCGACCAAGTGAGTGGATCTGAAAAATTCCATGACTTTCTTATCTTTTCAGTTGATTGGATTTTTCTTTGAAAGGGTAGAAACGATTGGTTATCAGCGTTCTATACTTTTCCCACAATGTTTTTAAAGAACCTTCTTCCTCATGGTCGAAAAAACTGGGGAATGTTTGGTAAAGGGTTAATCAAACGATTCCGTGTTTCAAAGACCATAAAACCATACAACACATATGCATAGAACTGTAGAGTGGTTGGGAGTTGCCGGTATCGTGCCAAGGAACCTAAGTGTTTTTGTGAAACCGGGCCCTGATTCTTACCTGCCAGACTGGAGTGCCTTCCTCTATCATACCAGCGGCCCGACTTTGCTCTTCCATCTTCTTTCGTACCGTACTTCTTTTGGTTTCTCGATTGTGACACGAAAAAGTCTCGCGCACGATCTTCACGAGCTCAAAAACCTGAAATGACCACACCGGCACTGCCGAACACTTGAACCCTTTACGACAGTATCTCGAGTTTTAACGACCCTAAGGAAAAGACCTTTTCAAAACATTGTGGAAAAAAGGAGAAAATGCTGGTTACCAGCATGTTGCCCCTTTCTCACATTTTTCTTTAACCCTTCCTAAGGTGAATTCTATTTTTGAGTCACTGTTGGGCAAGTCCAAAGTTTTGTCATTTGGTAAAGGGTTAAACAGCTACACAATTATTGCAGGGGGCGGCGAAATCACATGGTTTTGCCTCGATAAAACTGCCGTAAAAAAGGATGTAATTTTGCCGAAATGAGAAGGTAACTTGCTTTTTCTTCCAGTCTTCTGTGTTTCATTCTATTGATCAATCTATTCATCATTATCTACCGAACTTATGTCCTGATTTAGGGATAAATGATGATGAAGAGGGCTTTTGCAAGCATGCTGGGAAAAAAGATAAAATGCTGGCAACCAAAATTTTCTCTTTTCCCACCATGTTTTCTGTCTTTCAAAAATAAATCATTTCAGTTGAACCACTTGTTATCTGCATTTTAACCAAATGCTTTCGTATTGGGTAAGTCTAAATCAATTGATTAAATTTGCGTATATTTATCGTCGCCACCGGTTGCCCATATGGGCGACGCCTCCTGAAGACTGTTAGTTGTCTACACGGATAGTGCAAGATACAGGTTCTTTAACGTGCTCGGTGTATAGCACCGTCACGGGACCTCGGTTTAACTCTTTACCACACAATCCCGAGTTTTACCCTGAGAAAGAAGCCTTATGAAAACATTGTGAGAAAAGGAGAAAATGCTGGTAGCCAACATTTTCTCCTTTTCACACAATTTTTTTTCTACCCTATCAGAAATCCTAAGCCCATTTGTACTAATTTTATTTTTAAATTACTGTCTGCAGATGTTTCGAATTCAGAAGAGTCTAAAATTTGGGAAGGGGTTAACGTCTCATCCGAGGGAATATTAGTAATTTTAGGTGGCCAGCCGTGGGTCTCGAACCCACACCCTCCAGTGACCCAAAACATGATGTTAACAAGTCCTACGCTCTACCACCTGAGCTATGAGGGCTGGTCATAAGTCTAAATCTTTGTGCTCTGGTATTTAAAGAGTTACATTCCATCTAGGGATGCGATGTGAAGTTTATTAGGAGTCATTTTGAGAATGAAGCAGAGGAAAAGTGGGAACATAATACTGCACCAGTAAGCATGCTGAACTGCTGGGTCAAAACCCGAACCTGGCCACAAATCATGAAATGTAAGCACATATCTTCATGAACTATTTTAACTCTTTACCAAACAATCACCAATTTTAATGTCCTTCAAGAATAGGGCTTTTGAAAACATTGCGGAAAAAGGAGAAAATGATGGTAACCAGCATTTTTTCCTTTATTCCACAATGTTTTCTATCCTTTGAAAGAAAAAATCCTATCTATTTTCAACGTTGTTTAATTTGTCGCTTTTAAATGCGTTTAAATTAGACAAGTCTATGATTTTGTTTTTCGATAAAGACTGACCCGGACAGGCACAAAGAAAATCAATATAGGATATTGATTTAATCAACTTCCGTACTTGTTCAGATCATATGCTAATTGATGATCTTTTGAGCGGTGAAAGGATCTAAAGTTACCATTTATTATCATAAACTACCTTCCAAGAGGTTTGTTGTTTGTTGTTTGGTTTTATTTTTTTTGTTGGTTGGTGATTGCTTGGTAAATGGTTAACTGTGACTTCATATATAAACTTACAGTTTTCTGCTACGGGAACTCCGCATCTGTGACACTCTAGGCTTGCAATATCTAGCACAGAGTCTGACATCTGAAAAGCAAAGATCACAACAACACTAATTGATTGATTGATTGTATGGTGTTTAAAGCAGTTTTTTAAAACATTATTTCAGTTATATTGCGGCAGCCATGCTTTCATGGAGTTTCTGTTACCAGTACGTTGGACAATATTCTTTCCAAGCCACTGGCTGCTTTCCCACATCACCGTCGTCGAAAGAATGATAAGCGGTGAGAGAGGAATAAATCCTGCGGCAATGATTCGGTGCACATTTCGCCGAAAGGGTGTGTCGTCGAAATCCACGTATTCTTGGATTTATTTCATGAAAAGCTCTGTTTGGGAGGAAGATTTCAGCTGCAATTCTTCTGGGCTGGGGTAAGGGTCAGGGCTAGGGATCGTTTTCGACGAACGTGGTTTTCGACGAAAGGGCGCGGATCCGGCAATGACTATCATAAATCCCCCATAACAATTTTAAATCCATACATTATTCATGGTCTCATTTTTCACTTGATTTGGAATGAATGGAAATATTTGGCGCTTTTATAGTTGACTAAACAGGAAAACTACACACTGAGCTGATCGGTAGATTTGGACCAGTGCTCACGATAACTTCGGCTCCTGCTAAACTCGCCTGAGCATAAAAGTTCAAAGTCAAGGGCGCATCTAGCCAAAAATAAAGTATACGCTAAAGTAAAACCGAATGTATTACCCGAGGTGCAGGGTCTGTAGGGATACCCCGAACATATTTTGAATCGTAGAAGCTACTAGTATTTGGTGGCCTCTGGTGGCGTTTTTCTGGGGAAAATTGTTTTTCTTTTCTGTATCTTCTTTTTGCAAATTATACACAGGTGCGTTTTTGAGTACGGGTAACTACGCCAGAAATGTCATAAATGCAATGTAATTCACCACATAGAGGTGCATCTCAACTTCCAGAGAGTTTCTACCGTTCTACATTTCAAATGAAACTCTTGATTTCTAATTCATCTGGGTCTGTATTCACCAACCATTCTTAGTTCTTAGACTTATTCTTCAAGATTTTCCAAGTTTGAAAGTAACACAACTTCTGATTGGCTAAACCAAATGGTTTAGCCAATCAGAAGGTGTGTTACTTTCAAAGTTGGAAAATTTTGGAGAACAAGACCAAGAATATTCTTCAGAATGGTTGGTGAATACGGACCCTGTTCAAAGCATTTATGTATGAGTCATGCTCTGTGAAAAGCGAGTTTGATATATCTGCAAAAAGCATCGACTCAGGTCAGCCTGTGTAGTCCCCGCAGGCTGACCTGAGTCGAAACCTTTTGCTATTGTTCAATTTTCTGCATGTGGAGATACCATTCTACCTCACGATTCAGTCGATTGTTAGACAAAATGATATTTATGGATCCGTTGTTATGTGATGACTTGTTTGGTATAATGCATCACGGAGATGCATTAACCCTTTACCAGACGACAAAATTTTAGCCTTGCCCAAACTGAAAGCATTTGCAGACGACAATTTCAGTGTGGCTAAAATGGTGCAATTTTTCTTTGATAAGATAGAAAACATTGTGGGAAAAGGAGAAAATGCTGGTTACCAGCATTTTCTTCTTTTCCCACAATGTTTTCATAAGGCTTCTTTCCCAGGGGCGTCAAAAGGCGTCATTGTGCAGTAAAGGGTTAAGTCCCCTTTTGCCAGAGCATAGCTCAGTTATTACCATCAGGAAATTCACCTCTCTCGACGGCTGTTAATTACAATCCACTGGATTTCAGAAATACTTTTATCTCGTAGGCTTGACTGAAGAAGTGGACGGTATAGTTCAAAGATCAGACTTCACGTTCTGTGCATTCTGGTCTTGATATGTATCTTCCACCAATGCCCCAGGTTTCGTCTGTTGGCGATGAAAGTCGTAACTGAAAGTATTGTATGTCGTCAAGGAACAAAAACACTGACCATACTGATCCCGCTCATGCTCTGGGAAAAGGGTGCTTAATGGATGTCCGTGATACATGATACCAAGCAAGTCATCAGAGCATTACAGACCCCTAAAATCCGTTTTACATAACAACCTACTGGATCATGAGGTAGAGTGGTCCTTTGACATGTAGAAAATTGACCTTCAGCGAAAAGTTTCTACCCAGGTCAGCCTGCGCGCACTGCGCAGGCTGACCTGGGTCGACACTCTTCGCAGATGCATTAAGCCCGCTTTTCACAGAGCGTGGCCCATATGACGCTTACAGAAGGCAGCAGCCCAGCCGGGTAGCTCAGTGGCTAACGTATCTGACTCGTGAACTAGTGGTTGGGGTTCGATACCTGGTTGACGCAAACTTTCTTTTCGGCCATTTTTTGCCTCACTCACCTCTGTTGAATGTGAAAAAAGTAGTCAGTCGCTTGGAAAAAAGGTTGCGTCACTACTGGGGATGAGAAAGCCAGGAAACACATGCGTGGGTGCACTGACCGCTGTAATATGATCTAAGCAATTAAAACGGCGTTAAATTCCAATACAAAGAAAAAGTATCAATTAGTGGCATCATATTCATACATGAGATGGACGTGACCGCGGTGCGGCTCTCTTGTCCTTACATTTTTTTTCGCGGGAGTAGATCTACATTTCTTTCTATAGTTTTATGGTTTTCTTTCTGTAGTCTGACGATTTCACCCCATACTGTACAATTTAATGTGTGTTAGAACTTTAACTGTTTACCAAACGACAAAATTTTAGACTTGTCCAAATTCAAAGCATTTGCAGATGACAATTTAAATGTAATTCAAATGATGGAACTTGTCCATGATATGGTAGAAAACATTGTGGGAAAAGGAGAAAATGCTGGTTACCAGCATTTTCTTTTTTTCCCACAATGTTTTCAAAAGGCTTCTTCCATAGGCTCGTTATAACTCGGGATTGTGTGGTAAAGGGTTAAATATTCAGTCTTTGAGCGCTCGGTCCCACAAAGGATATCGTTGCCTGTGTAAGCACTTAGAGCAGACATTCAATATACCGTTACCATAACAATACCGGTTATAACTCAGATTACTTTTGTAAGCAGTGTGGATCGGGATAAGACCGGACAGAATATGCAATCTGC
Organism: Tridacna gigas; assembly: GCA_945859785.2. Lineage (NCBI taxonomy): Eukaryota > Metazoa > Mollusca > Bivalvia > Cardiida > Cardiidae > Tridacna > Tridacna gigas. The sequence continues at coordinate 34,876,530 of OX244038.2, read as the reverse complement.
AGAATATGCAAATGTATCGCATACCTATTTTCAAAATTTCTTTTTTACAATTTAAACATTTTCTGTTTCTTGTATGAGTTATCGTTCTTGTGTATTTCAATTCTTTGAAGCATTATTTTACATTAGTATTTTGTTAGTGCAACCAAAGGCTAGTACATTCTACACAAATTACAAAAAGTGAAAAACAGTGTTGTTCTTTTTTTTTTATGAGTTTGGGTATTGTTGGGAATGGATGGATGTTGCTTGTAATTACCTGTTTTTTTTTTCAATATTTTCCCGGGCTGCCAACTGTAAGACCTGTGAGTATCTTTGGCTTGTCCTTCAGCAACAATTTTATCATTGTCTGCTTTCGCTACTGCAAAATAACATTATGTTAATGATATGTAGACCTAATGCTACATAGGCCTAACACACTTTTCGTGTTTATTGATGACTAAAAACTGTTTGTGCAGGCGTGCGTTTAAAAATAAAATGCCATTACGTTTCATTGAAAGGCGTCAGTGAATACATGTATAAACACATACTTGTTTATTTCATATTAATATCAACTTAGTATTGGGCCATACTCTGTGAAAAGGGGGCTTAATGCATCTGCGAAAAGTATCGAACGAGGTAAGCCTGCGCAGTTCGCGCAGGCTGACCTGGGCCGAAATATTTCGCTACTGGTCAGTTTTCTGTATGTCTAAGGACCTTTTAAGTCAGTTGTATAAAAAAGAGACTATTATGGATCTATAATCATGTCACAGTTTAATTGGTGTCATGGATCACGGGATGCATTAAGCCCTCTTTTGCCAGAGCGTGGCTCTATTGTATTTTTACAGCATGACTAAACGTCGTTCGTGCACACCGGAAGGAATTCCAGTTAATGTGTACATTACTTCATATTGCTGACATTCGTCTCACAGTATGCTATGTGCTTTCAAAGCCAAAGTAGATTAACTCTTTCGGCGCCAAATAAATAAACTCGACTTCTTTCAATGGCTGTAATTGCAATCCACAGATACCCAGAAAGATTTTTATAGTAGGGGCTTGACAAATTAAGCGGACGGTACAGATCAAAGATCAGACTGCACGTTCTGTGCAGTCTGATCTTGATCTGTGCCGTCCGCAAAAGTCCCTGTTTTCGCCTGTGGCGCTGAAAGGGTTAAGGCTGCACAGAAGATGCTGTATGATCAAGATCCACACAGCCCTATATTTTGCCAGGCATTCTTGTCTAGGATAGCCCCGGAAATGCTACTTGGGGGTTTTGCTGTTCTACCTAAAACATTATATTTTCTGTATCCACCGACCATTCTTAAGAACGTTCTTTGTCTTATTCTCCAAGATTTTCAAAATTTGAAAGTAACAAAACTTCTAAATGGCTAAACCATTTGGTTTAGTCTATTAGAAGTTGTGTTACTTTCAAATTTAGAAAATTCTAGAGAGTAAGACTAAGACTAAACAACTTGGCAAAATTTTAGACACGTTCAAATTGAAAGCAATTGCAGACAACAAATCAAGTGTGGCTGACATGATGACATTTGTCGGTAAAAGGGCAGAAAATATTGTAGGAAAAAGAAAAAAAAGCTGGTTACCAGCATTTTCTTCTTTTCCCACTCTGTTTTCAAAGGGCCTCTTTCTCGGGGTCGTTCAAACACGGGATTGTGTGGTAAAGAGTTTAGAATGGTTGGTGAATACGGATCCTGGTTTACTCATCCATCTAGGAGTTAATATTTCATAAACACTAAAACAGTTCCTTTTTTTTCGAAGGATGAAGGCTTTTGAAAGCATTGATAGAAAAGGAAAAACTAATGCTTTAAGCCTGTAACCAATATTTACTCCTTTTCCAACATTTTTTTCCCTATCCGTTCAAAGACAAATCATTAAACCTTTCACCAAACAACCCCGAGTTTTAACGATCCCTAAAAAAGTGTACATTGGAAAACATTGGTGAAAAAGGAGAAAATAATGGTAACCACCAATTTCTCCTTTCCCACAATGTTTTCTATCCTTCCAAAAGCAAATTTTAGTTTTTGAGTCCAACTTACTTTGTCGTCTTCAATTTGGACCAGTCTAAAATTTTGTCGTTTGGGAATGAGAATTTAACCCTTAAGCTGCTTATCGCGACCCACTGACCTTTTGCGGACAGTGTAGATCAAGATCAGACTGCACAGAACGTGCATTCTGATCTTTGATCTACACTGTCCGATACAGTATTTTATTTCCGGTGAAATCAACTTTGAAAACGCAATGTTTGGCCTTTTAGTATTGAGTAGAAATTTGCGTTTCATTAATTCAGCAGCTTAAGTGTTAAATTGTCTGCGAATGAAACATTTTGTTTTTTTTTTTAGGAAAACAGGAAATAATTCAGGGATGTATCTTTCTCTTCTGTCACATGTCTTTGTTAAATGCTGAAATTTACTTTCATTCCTTGTAAGGACCATATTTCAGAAAATCTAAAATAAAATGAAAGCAGCGGCAGACAGCAATGTGAATATGGTATAACTCTTTACCAAAGGACAATTTTTTGTACTTGACTAAATTGAAAGCATTTGCAGACCACAAAATAAATGTTGCTGTAATGATGATATCTGTCTTTGATAGGGTAGAAAACATTGTGGGAAAAGGAGAAAATGCTGGTTACAAGCATTTACTCCCTTTCCCACAGGGTTTTCAAAAGGCTTCTCTCACAGGGTCGTTAAAACTCGGGATTGTGTGGTAAAGAGTTAAATGATCGGATTGATCTATATAAGAGTAGCAAACAATGTGGACGGTTACCGGTATTCTCTGCTTTTCCCACAATATTTTCAAAAAAAAAATCTTCCTCTCGTTCGAAAAACAAGAGATTGTTTGGTAAAGGGTTGACTGAGTTTCTTAATGAAAAAAATATTAAATCTTAAACATTACTGTGCACATGTATCTATGATTGCAATCTTATCCTTTGAACCCGTCGAAATCGGAAACAGTTGCAAACGACATATAAAATGTGGTTCCGGTGACAGAATTTTTCTGTTGAAAGAGAATAAAAAATTGTGGAAAAAGGAGAAAATGCTGGTTGCCAGCATTTTGTCCTTTCTCCACAATGTTTTCTAAAGCCTCTTTTCTCGGGATCGTTAGAGCACGTGATTGTTTGGTAAAGGGATAAAGAAACACGCAAAATGGTACTCACTTGTTTTAATCCGTGAGGTCGGCAGAAATCTTTCCTTTGGCGAGATTTTTCAATTTAGCCGTGTGCTTTCTGTTTCGGAAGCCGCTTGAATGTCATTAGAAAACCACGTGTTGATTCCCTCAGGACCAGGCCACAGGGATATTTAGCCATCGGGTGGAATTTTTCTAGCCTGACAACCAAATAGGAAGATATGCATCATAAATGAATTGTAACTTGTCGTCGTTATAATTCACTTTCAGAACGTTGAAAATGGTATTTACCATCAAAAACAGCACAGGAACAGCCTCAGAATGCAGTCATTGTAGCTTTCAGACAGTTAACCGTTGAAGCCCGAGCCTAACTGTCATTTACAGAAAAGAACAAAGTCACGCGGCAGTTCCGCGTGACAATCTACCCAAGCAAGCGTTGGCACATTGCATTTCAACTTACGGTAATAAACCGATTTTTCTTCGATATTTACCAATAATACTTTGCCAAAGGAAGCAAAACTCAATCGCTTTCCATAATACGGACATCATTCAAGTTTTTAGAAGGTTTAAAGATGATAAAAATACTTTTTTCATGAAAAATGGTCTCACTTGCACTTATTCCAAGGAATCCTGCAGACGAAAAGGTCGCGCATGCGCGAGATTTTGGAAAGTAACACGGTAATCTACGATGCCTGTCACGGGGATATTTTTGTAACACGTGTTTATTTCAAATCTATTTTTGTCAATATGTTGCTTGTTGCACTAAATAAAGTATGTATAACTTACGGTAATAAGCCGATTTTTCTTCAATATTCACCAACGATACTTTGCCAAAGAAAGCAAAACTCAATCGCGTTCCATAATACGGACATCTTTTAAATTTTTAGATGGTTTAAAAATGATAAGAAGAATTTTTTACGTAGAATGGCCTCACTTGCACTTATTCCAAGGAATCCTGCAGCCGAAAAGGTCGCGCATGCGCGAGATTTTGGAAGATAACACGGTAATCTACGATGCCTGTCACGGTGATATTTTTGTAATACGTGTTTATTTCAATACCATTTTAGTCAGTATGTTGATTGTTGCACTAAATAAAGTATAATCATTCTAATTGACACGCCAGTTACAGGTAAAAGATATAAATAGTCACATTGACAAATTATTGAAATATTAAAGATCTACATGTAGAAAATAAATGCAAGGCATTACAAGAGGGTTTAATGCATCTGCAAAAAATATCGACCCAGGTTGACCTGTGCCGAAACTTTTTGCTATTGGTCAATTTTCAGCATGTCCAAGGACCAGTTTACCTCACGATTCAGCCGGTTGTTAGACAATAGAGATTTTTATGGATCTATAATACTGTGAGGACTTGCTTGATATCACGCACCATTAAGCATTCTCTTTCCATAGCGTAACTCAAATAGGTTTTTCCTCGAGGAGCCTTTTAATTTTATCACGGCAACACCTCACTTATTCATGCATTCTATGTTTGCCTTATACCAAACTTTGGCTCTGTAGTTTCTTGCCAAAACAATTTCTCCAACCGACCAACGCCCCGAGTAGGGATTTGACCCAGCGGTTCTGGATTGCAAATCAAATTTCTTCATCACTGAGCCACAGATGATCCCGCCATGTTGGGTCGCTGGATACATAAAAGCAAAATGTCTGTATTCACCAAACAATCTAAACTGCACTCTTAGTCGTATTCTAGGTTTAAACTGTAACACACTTTCTAACTGGCTAAACCATTTGGTTACTTTGAAATTTAGAAACTTCTCAGGGACGTCAAAACAAAGACTTGTTTGATAAAAGATGAAATGTGCAATGAATCAAAACGCCAAATCTTGTAATGTCAGCTAGAGTCCAATACGGACACATCTAAACTTTTATCCTCTAGAAAAAAGTTACTAGTAACTTTCTACCAAACTACAAAATTTTAGACTCTTCCATATTGAAAGCACTTGCAGACGTCTTGTAATATATTGCTAAAATGATAGAATTTGCCTTTAAATGGTACAAAAACACATTACGGGAAAAGGAGAAAATGCTGGTAACTAGCATTTTTTCCCTTTTCCAACAATGTTTTTCAAAAGCCTTATTTCTCATGGTCGTTAAAACAGACGCTTGCTTTAGAAAGGGTAAATGCACGATGTCACAGAGGCATTCCTATACTGTAAACGCCAAATCTTGTAATGTCAGCAAGATTTTAATATGGACAAAAAACATTGCGTGAAAAGGAGAAAATTTTAGTAACTAACATTTTCTCCCTTTTTCCGACAATGTTTTTAAAAACCTTATTTCTCAGGGTCGTTAAAACAAGGATTTGTTTGATAAAGGATAAATGTTAACGCCAAATCGTGTAATGTTGGGGAGGTTTTAATATGGACAAATCTTAACTTTTGCTGTCTGGTAAAAAGGTACTAGTAACTATCTACCTCACTACCTGACGACAAAATTTTTGACAGTTCCATATTGACTAGTTAAATGTTGCTCATTCGAAAGACTCTGTCTTTTAAATAGTTATAAAAGCACTGCGGGAAAAGGAGGAAATTCTGGTAAACGGCATTTTCTGCCTTTCCCACGATGCTTTTAGAAGCTTTACTTCTTTGAGTCGTTAAACACAAGGACGTGTTTTATAAAGGGTAAAATATACGATGTCTCATAGGAATTCCTATACAGTAAACGCCATATCTTGTAATGTCAGCAAGGTTTTCATTATGTTTGTGGCTCGCCATTACATTCAATTACTTAACTGAATTATTTATGACCACGTGTTTTCTCGTGGACCCTCCCCCCCTCCCAAAAGAACCCGCAAGACGGGGGTTCATTGAAACACCAAAAAATGTAGGATTTATGGAAAACAAAACATTTGTGCCTTTATTCGGTTTTATGTAGTACTCTCTCTCTCTCTCTCTCTCTCTCTCTCTCTCTGGCTCTCAATTTATTCTTTGAAAATAGATCTACATCATTATGCTACTTTAGTTTTCAGATTATTCTTTACTTGAAACTTCGTTTAATCTAAAAAGCACTAAGGACACAAAAAATTGGCTGAGTCAAGTAGCCTAGTCAGTAACGTACAGGGTTAGAAACCAAATTGTTGCCGGTTCGATCCCCAGCTCGGCCATTTTTTCCGAGGATTGATGATAGTCATTATGACAGTAATAATTCCTCTCTTACCACTAAACACAGTTTCAACGATGTCTATGTGGACAAGCACCCAATCTCTTGTTTAAAAAAAAAAAACAGTTTGCTCAAAGTCCTGGCAAAGAAACTCAAGAAAAGCATAATTATGTGTATTGACCGACTCAATGTAATTGGGACCTGCTCTGGCAAAAGGGGGTTTCATGCATCACTGTGATCCATCGTACCAAGCAAATCATCATTATAATTATGGACCCATAATTTCGTCCATTAACAGACTGAAGCATGAGGCAGACTGGTCCTTTGACATGCAAACGATGACCGATAGCAAGAAGTTTTGGTTCAGGTCAGCCTGCGCGGAGTAAGCAGGTTTCATCCTTCTTTCGCTCTTACAATACTTGGTATTATGAGGTTAACTCTTTATCACACAACAAAAATGTAGACTTGTCCAAATTCAAAGCATTTTGCAGACGACAATTTAAATGTGGCTCATATGATGAAATTTGTCTTTGGAAGGGTAGAAAACATTGTGGGAAAAGGAGAAAATGCTGGTTACCAGCATTTTCTCCTTTTTCCACAATGTTTTCAAAAGGCTTCTTCCTCAGGGTCGTTAAAAGTCGGGACTGTGTGGTAAAGGCTTAAAGGTTGGGCATGTCACCCTGTCTACACAAACAGGCGCAGCTTGATCTTTGGTCTCTGCTCTCCGATACTGTCTTTGGTCATCAAACTAGAAGAGTTTACCATTATGAGCCATGCTCTATGGAAAGGGGGTTTAATGCATCTGCAAATGTCAGTCTGCGCAGTCCGCAGAAACTGGGGTAGAAATTGTTTGCTTTTGGTAAATTTTATGCATATTCAAGGACTATTCTTCCTCAGGATTCAGTCTTTTGTCAGACAAAATGTATTTTATGGATCCATAATTATGTGATGACTTGCTTGGTATAGTGTATCACGGAAACACGTTAAATCCCCTTTTGCCAGAGCATGGCTCATATACTTATGTTGAGGTTACTTCGAAGTTAAACAATACAAGTTGGCTTCTTTAAAAAAAGAAGCCAGGAGAGGTCAGCATCAATGTTTTCAAATAGTTTATTGCTTTTAATTTCAATATATTTTGGTAAAGCAAACAAATAAGTGAGGCATTATATGATTGCCGCTGTGTAGAAAGGAGAAACCCCTTATGCATTACATCACAGACACGTGACCTTCCCACGTTTTAAAGTCGCGTGATCTTTTCCCACGGTGTTCTCTTTTTTTAACGAAATTCTTTTTTGTGTGTGTAGCTTTATTTGTTTAACGAAAGATTACAACTACTGGAAAGGTCATTTGCAATCAAATCAATATAACAAATCCTTTTTGAAATCTGTAGTAAAAAAAAAAACAAACCATGTCTACTTCCTATTTCAGTTTTTTGATTTCGGTTTATTTATAAAACCATTTCGAAACAGACTGTGTATCATAACAATTTCGCAAAAAAGCATGGAGTTAGGCAGTAATTTCTGAGGCAGTCTGCCCTTTAAACTCACCACTGTTGGAGAGGTCTGATGACCTCTCCAATAAAGATTAAATCGGGTATATAAAATAGAGTGTGACGCATAGATAACAAGATATATATTGTAACGTTTCAATGTTATCTGTCCAAGCAGTTTGCTTCAGGTCAGCACGCGAGGAAAACTTCCGGTACAAGTATGTGATTACATTTTCTATTTCTTTTAAGCCTTTTCATCGCCATAGGCGAGAACAGGGGCTTTTGCGGACGGCATAGATTAAGATCAGACTGCACAGAACGTGCAGTTTCATCTTGGATCTATACCGTCCGATTGTTTAGTCAAGCCCATGTTATTTTATCAGACCTGCTGGGTCCGTATTCACCAATCATTCTTTTGAACATTCTTAGTCTTATTCTTCAGATTTTTCCAAAGTTGAAAGTAACACACCTTCTGACTGGCTAAACCATTTGGTTTAGCCAATCAGAAGGTGTGTTACTTTCAAATTCGGAAAATCTTGGAGAATAAGACAAAGAACGTTCTTAAGAATACAGATCCAGGCCTGAAGATCTTTCTAAGTTTCTTTGAATACTTATTTTCAGCTTAAGGGTTAAATGACCCGTTCTTTTATGTAACGCACAAAGACTTGACCCTTTATTACACAATTCTGGATTTTAACGACCATGACAGGAAAAGACATTTGAAAATATTTTAGGAAAAGGAGAAAGTGTTGGAAACCATCATTTTCTCCTGTTACAACAATGTTTTTATTTTCCACCAGTGTTTTTCACAAAACAGCCAGTGGCTTGGAAAGAATATTGTGCGGGGTATGGGTAAATGAAACTCCAGGAAAGCGTGGATAGGTGCACTGGCCGCCGTGATAGAACTGAAATAATGTTGAAATCGGCGTTAAACACCATACAATCAATCAATCAATCAACGTACGTACGTACGTACGTACGTATGTATGTATATATCGAGAAAATGTAAACTTAATTTATGCTGAAATATAACAGAGCAGAACAGTAAACTGAAAACAAGGAAAAATGTTTTGCACATAGATCATGGCTCACAGTTGTGACCCTTGAACTGTTATTTGTTGAAACAGTTTGCATTTGTTTTATCCTTTTACCAAACAGTAGCGAACCTGAGGAAGAAGGTTTTTGAAAACATCGTGGAAAAAGGAGAATTTGTTGGTCACCAGCATATTCCCCTTCTCCCACCATGTTTTCTGAAACTGTAAAACTATTCCCAAATTTTGAACCACATTTAATCGGTCGTCTGCGAATACTTTCAATTTTAACAAAGCTAAAATTTTGTCGTTTGGTAAAGAGATAACGCGCATATAACTCTTTGCGACACAGACACATTGTAGACCGGTCCTAACTGAAAGGTTTTCGCAGATGACAAGTAAAATTTGGCCAGTATAACCGAAATTGATTTTAAACAGGAAGAAAAAACTTGGTCCAATAAAAGTGAAAATGCTGATTACCAGCATTTTTCCCTTTTCCCATAATGTTTTCAAAATTTTCTTCCTGCAGGGGGGATCGTTAAAACACGGGATTGCTAGATAAAGGATTGAGGAAGATTTCCGGTGCAAGGATGTATTGACAAATGATTAATATTTCATACACTGTCATGTATTGAGTTATGCTTCAGATATATATGAGTCGTGCTCAGTGAGAAGGGGGCTTAATGCTTCTGCGAAAAGTATCGACCCAGGTCAGCCTGCGCAGTCCGCGCAGGCTGACCTGGGCCGAAACTTTTCGCTGTTGATCAATTTTCTATGTGTAACAACGACCAGTCTCGATCAGTTGTTAAAATAAGTGGCTGTTATGGATCCATAGTTATGTGATGGCTTGACTGATACCATGCATCACGGAGATGCATTAAGCCCCCTTTTGCCAGAGCATGGTTCATATTGTTGTTGTATATTTGAGCTCTGCCAAAGGGGGTTTAATGCATCTCATCACATAATCATGGATTCATATAATCCACTCAGTCTTAACAATTAAGTAGATCAGGAGGTAGAATGGTCCCTTGACATACAGAAGAAAATTGACCCATAGCAAAAGGTTCCGACTCGTGTCAGCTGTGCTCATGTGCAGGCCGACCTGAATCGACACTTTTTGCAGATGCATTTAGCCCTCTTTTCACACAGCATGGTTCATTTATTGATCCATTTATTCTGCACCAAAATGTGAAACGTGTTTCTGCATTTCACTTTGAAAAGATTCAGGGTTATAGTTAAACTTTAAATATTATGCGATAAGGTTGATAACAGCAAACCAGTGTGTTTGTGTGGGACCTATATAACTTATATTGTGAGTATTCTTTCTAATGACTAATTCATATCGCCTTGTTCTGCTCTCTTTGGATCAATTAACTCTTTCCGAGACGACAAAATTTCAGACCTGTCTAAATTGAAAGCATCGGCTGACGAAAAATTAGAAGAGGCTAAAATGATGGGATGTGTATTTAAAAGGGATAGAAACCATAGTGGGAAAAGGAGAAAATGCTGGTTACCAGCATTTTCTCCTTTTCCCACTATACTTTCAAAAGCTCTACTCCTCGGCGTCATTAAAACTCAGGATTGTGTGGTACAGGTTTAAGTTAATTATCAATTAATAGCTACTAATATGTATATATTTCATGTCAAAAAGGAGGTAGTAGTAGTAGTAGTAGTAGTAGTAGTAGTAGTACTAGTAGTAGTAGTAGTAGAAGAAGTATTTATCCATTGATGTTTAATATCTGTGAGGATTTAATGTATCTCTGTGGTCCATTATACCGAACAAGTCATCATATAATTATGGATCCATAAAATCCATCTTGTCTAACAACAGGCTTAATTCTGAGATAGAATGATCCTTGGACATGCAGAAAATTTATAAATAGCAAAAAAATAGCAAAAAGTTTCGATCCGTGTCAGCCTGTGCCGAGTGTGCAGACTGACGCGGATCGATCCTCTGTTCACTGATGCATTAAGACCTATTTTGACAGAACATGGTTCATTTGCAGATGACAAATTATACGTGGCTTGAGTGATATAAGATCTGTCTTTGGAAAAATAGAAAACATTGTTTGAAAAGGAGAAACTGTTGGTGACAAGCATATTCTTCTCTTCCCTACAATACTTTCAGAAGCCTCCCTTCTCAGCTGGTTGAAAGGCAGTATTGTTTGGTAAAGGGTTTACCAACAGTACAGTCCAAAATATTGCGATTTCAAAACTTTTTTTGAAGGAAAAAAGTCTCACTTCATCGCACAGCATGGATCTAAGATCAGACTGAACGTTCTGTGCAGTCTGGTCTTAATCTACACTGTCCGTTAATGCCCCCTTAAGTCGAGCTTAAACGCCTAACCGTCACGTATCCTATCAAGCTAGACGATGTCAAACTGAACATCCAACTGGCGTAGGGCAGACAAGGCTTTATTTTTCCTGGCCACTTCTCGTACAAATACCATGAGCCGTGCTCTTTGAAAAGGGAGCTTAATGTATCTGCAAATAGTATCGATCCAGGTCAGCCTGCGCAGTCTGCGCAGGCTGACCTGGTCGAAACTTTTCGCTATTGGTCAATTTTCTGCATGCCAAAGGACCACTCTTCCTCCAGATTCAGTCATTCGCAAACTGAGTGGATTTTATGGATCCCCAATTATGTGATGACTTGCTTGGTATAATGCATCACGGAGATGCATTAAATCCCCTTTTGCCAGATCATGGCTCATATGTATTCGAGTTGACATATGTTGGAATAACCAAGATTTACTTTTTTTTTATCAAACTACACGTTTTTTTTATGCCGTAGGATCTGACCGGAGAACTCAAGCTGGTCGACAGGTTGTGAATAATTAAGTAGATAAGGTGTTTTGTAGCGAACAAAGCAAATACTCGAGTTGATAAATAGTTTTTATCAGGTCATTCTTGATCAGACGAGGAAATTTTGGATACAATATACGTGTAACTTGTCCATAGAGATAACGGTTGCAAACGACAGACATTTATATGTGACTCAGAAAAAAAAAAACTCGAACAAGATAAACTGGCCCAGACCAATTGTAGCAAAACTTATGTATGAGTCATGCGCTGGCAAAAGGGGGTTTGATGCATCATGGATCCATAAAATCCGTTTGGTCTGACAATCGATTGCATCTAGAGGTAGAATGGCCCTTTGACATGCAGTGAATTTACAGCTAGCAAAAAGTTTTGACCCGTGTCAGCCTTCGCGAACTGCGCAGCCTGACACGGGTCGGTGCTTTTTGCAGATGCATTAAATCCCCTTTGCACAGCCGAGCACGGCTCATATACATGTATTTTAAAGGCCCACTAGCTGCCAAAAGTAATATAAACTTAATAAAATTTCAGTCCATTTTGAATTCTTACTATGTAGCATTATGAATATTACCATGACTCTAACAATTTGTTACAGTGCATTCTGTCAAAGTTTCAACCGCTGGAAGTTGGCTACTTTAATTCTTGTTCTACAATTAATTTTACTACAAGCGACTTGAACTTAGCTAGACCATGTTATAACCACAGACCTTTTGAAGCTCCATTGGTCTATCACGGAACACTAAACATTTCCTTGGTGGATCATCGAACACTCTTGCACATTGATGCCTGTATATCACTGAATACTCAAATTTTCATTTACACCGTTACTATAAATAGCACATCGTCGACTGCCTCTATATAAACTGGTACCCGTTGTATCTCCCGTAACCGTCCGGTAGAGTTCATGCGAAGATCGATAACAGGCTGCCAGTTTAGCCTCTATATTGTTCTTCTATATAGGATATAGATGCAGTTGCTAATGTGCTATTTATGGTAACGGTGTCCGATAAGGAAAATTTCGTTATCCCGTAATAGACCAGTGGGGTTTCAGTGGCTTATGCTATAACGCAAGAAATTGGAGACAAAAGGAAAGAATTATTTCCAATAGCAAAGCAAGCGAGAAAAAATCTGTCTAACAGAGTGTAAGGCTTGTGCGTGACAAACTCTGTAGCAATAATTAGTGGTATCCCAAAACAAATTTCAATTTATCTGTCGAATTTGTAAATACCTTCAATTTTAGACTAGTCTAACATTTTGTCGTTTTGGTAGAGAGTTTAGGTGGGCTATAGGCTAATGCAGGAAGAAAGAAGAAATACAGAAAGTATGGCCCGTATTCACTGATCATCATTCTAAATTCCATTTTTGGTCTTATTCTACAGTCAGAAATTAACGCAATTTCTGATTGCCTAAACCGTTTGGTTTAGCCAATCAGAAATTGCGTTACTTTGAAATACTGAAAATTAACTGGATTTAGACTAGAAATGTTTAAAAGAATGGTTGGTCAATATGAACACCGGTACTTTCGTTCAGCGTGAAACAACCACATGATTCTACACGCACACATGGTAGACAAGGGCTACTAAAAGTACATACAATGAATTAGGCATAAAATGCATGAATATTCATATTTAGGACATGGTGAATCTCATATGGCCATCATGAATTTGATTTCTTTGGGGCTTAATACCACTCTCATAATCTTTGGTCAGATCACGACAGTCAGCGCACCTATAAGTGTTAGTAGCTCTAATATAAATGCAATGGCAAAGGGGAGAAAGTACTGAGAAAGTGTTTACGTGTGTGAGGGTTGGGGAGGGGGGGGGGAAGAAAGGGGCTTGGCGTGTCAACTAGCAATTTGTCGTTATGAGTTTACAGTTGTGTCAGCGTGTACAATGATTAAGGGACTTGTTATGAAAGTACCGGTCAATCTATCGGTATGATAAGGCAGCTGGCAATTTAGCTGTGATCATTTCTGCACGGAGGCGAGTCATCTGTTAATTAAATGCTGAAGTCACGTTGGTTATTTTATATGCAAGGACGGGAACCATATTTCCAATATCACAGATATTTTCAAAATTAATATTGACGATAAACATCTTTTTTTTTTCTTGTGAAACACAACATTAATTCCATGATAGATTTCAACCATGCTTTGTGAAAAGGGGGCTTAATGCATCTGCGAAAAGTACCGAACCAGGTCAGCCTGCGCAGTCCGCAAGCTGACCTGGGCCGAAACTTTTCGTTATTGGCCAATTTCCTGTATGTCCAAGGACCAGTCTACCCCATCATTCAGTCAGTTCTTAAAATAAATGGTTATTATGGATCCATAATCAAATGATGACTTGCTTGGTTTAATACATCACGGAGATGCATTAAGCCCCCTTTTGCCAGAGCCTTGCTAAGTTGTAAATGTCTATGGCAATATCTTTTTCTAATATTAATTCGAATGCATAACTTCTTGTATGCATTTATTCATCGACTTAAAAATTAAGTTTTATGCATGAAACGCTTACAAATTGTTCCATTTATGAAACTGTGAACCGGATTGATGGACAGTGAAATAAAAAAACAGACAATAGATTTCGGTAGTTTGAAATATACAGAAGTTGTTATGAAAACCTTCTATTGAGATTGCTTTTAAGAACTGATGGTAAATACAAGCCTCGGATAGGAACTGAACTGACATATAGCAACCAGGTGCCTATTCCCTCACCAAACAATCTTGGTTTTTATCAGCTTTTTAAATCACTGTTGGAAAACGAGTAAATGCTGGCTCTCTGTACGCGGGGGTTGCCGTGCTACAGCAGGTGTGGGAAATTGCTGGATCTTACCGAAACTTACTGAAGTTACCTGATTGTACAAATATCACACTCTTCCCCTCTCCCCTCCGCCCCACTCCGCTTTTATTCGAAAGCTTCACCCATTGGACCATCTTGGACTTCGCTGTCACTGTGTCTTGACATCGCACCATTTTCTTGTCTGCTCAGGCTAGATTTTCCCGCGTCGGGTACCCATAATACATCAGCTTCAGTGCAGCCTTGGCTGGTATACTTGTAGGGTGTTGTTGAACGCGACATAGAGTACGCGCTTTACACAACATAATTATGCTACCGTACCGAGTATACTTGGTGCTGAAGATGGCCTCCCTTGAAATGGAATTGGTAAAACCGAAGTTGGTGTTGGGGAACTCTTCCATTCATTTCTTCACCAACTCCGCTTAACCATTGAACCAATGCTTGTATATTCGTTGTTCTCGCTATATAGACACCCTTGGCCTGCAGCAGATATTGGGGAGGGGTAGGTCACTGTTCATGGGGTAAGAACAAGAGCGCCATAGGACAAGAGCCTCGTGGACAAAAGCCCCTGAGGATAAAAAGCCCAATGCACTCAACAGAAATAGTCACTGCTCAAAATGTATTACTGTATTAAATAACAATGGACTTTTTGGACTTTTGTACTTTTGCCCCACAGGACAATTGTCGGGGGGGGGGGGGCTTTCGTCCTGCGGGGCTTTTATCCTACACAGACAAAAGCCCCATAGCAAAAAAGCCTCATTCAGTTAACAGAAATATGGACAAAAGTCCAATAATATTAACTTATGTGTGTCTTCTTACTATTTAGCTTTTTACTGCATGTTTATGTAAAAAGAGAGTATCAAAGTTTCAATTGGCTGACTAAATATTGAGGATTAAAATATCAATCCTGTTATTATGATTTCATTGTTTTTTGCCGCCAAATTGGCAAGTATCATTACAACAATAATGAAATAAACACAATATGAAAAGAAGGAAAAACGAAGAACAAGAATTAGTATTCTATAGCCAAGGGAGGCAGTGAGAGAATCAATGTATATCCATATAATCAAATTATGTTCAACCTGTTACCAAACGATCGTGTCTGTTCTTTTGAAAACATAACACATCAGAAGTCACTGCTCATCTAAAATGTGTTCAGACAAACGCTCATATTTCAAAGGATTATCATTTACATCACAGGTTGTTTGAAACCACAAGGACATTACCAGAAATTATATATCAGCTCATACACCACATTAGTTTCTCTAGAATAGTTAAAAACAACTGGTAACCAACATTTTCTCCTTTTCCCATAATGTTTTCTATCCTATTAGAGAGCTTCAGCTCATTTGTGCCAGTTTTGAATGTACCGTCCTCAGATGTTTTGAATTTGAAAGCGTCTTAGATTTGTCGTTTGGGAAAGGGTTAAAAGCATAACAGTAATATTATGAAATATCTGAATAGAAGTAACTAGATAAAGATGTGAAAAAGAAACGTGGAAGAGAAATAGTAATTTGCCAGTAATAACTGTTTCAGGGGAGTCATATCGTTTTCGGAACAACACGGTGGTCCGTCAGTCCGTCCGTCTGTCTGTCACATATTCATGTTTGCTGCATAAATCCTAAATCTCATCTTCAAACACAAAAATATTTCACTAACTTACAAATCTTGATGAGACGTGCCAAGCGGAGGTTTCACATACCAGTCTCCAAGGTCAAGGTCACAGATGGGGTTGGTCCAAAAGTCACGTGACGAATAGTCATCATGTTTTCATAAAACAAATATTTTTGCTTCTTCATTGGTCACGATGTTCATTTACGAAGAGGAGAATAGACTTATAATACTCCCACTTTATCCTACCTCAAATTACACTGAACGGCAGTAAAGAAAGGGGGGGGGGGGGGAAGCGGACACAAACAAACGACAAGATCATTCACTGCTTGTTTTAACTGGAGGCTGTTTGCACACAATATTAATTTTCTATTTGGATTTCACGAAGATAAATAGTACAACGGAGAACGTAGAGTGTAAGTTTTCAAGCCTGAAGCTGCTAAACAAGAATCTAGGCACCTCTGTGGACAGTGTACATTAAGATCAGACTGTATGATCTTTAATCTACCCTGTACGATCAGGTGAGATTGGTATTTCCGTTGAACAGAACTTTGAAAATACAATAAGCGGCTTTTTTCATCATGGGCTTGAAATTTTCATGTAGTATTCGCTTCAAATTAACCCTTAAGCTGCTAATCGCGACCCACTGACCTTTTGCGGACAGTGTAGATTAAGATCAGACTGCACAGAACGTGCAGTCTGATCTTTGATCTACACTGTCCGATACGGTATTTTCTTTCCGGTGAAATCAACTTTGAAACCGCAATGTTTCGGCTTTTAGTATTGAGTAGAAATTTGCGTTTCATTTATTAAGCAGCTTAAGTGTTAAAGGGTTAGTCTTTTTCGCTAGGATAAATATTACAAAGTTGGGTGAAAAAGGTTCTTATCCTTCACCACGCAATCCTGAGTTCTAACGACGCTGAGGATGACGGCTTTTGAAAACATTGTGGGAAAAGGAGAAAATGCTAGTAACCACCATTTTCTCCTTTTCCCACATTGCTTTCCACCCTGTCAAAGACAGAAATCATCCTGTAAACTACACGCAATTTGTCATCTACAAATGCTTTCAATTTGGACTAGTCTAAATTTTTGTCGTTTGGAAAAGAGTTAAATATTGCCGTCTGGTGAAGAGTCAATAGTATTTGAACCATGTTCTGGGAAAAGGGGGTTTAATGCATCCCCCGTGATTCATGCTACTAAACAAGCTATCCTATAATTATGGATCCCTAAAAAAAAGCATAAAACAATCAACTGAATCATGAGGTACACTGGTCCTTTGACATGCAGAAAATTCGACGCATAGCTAAAAGTATCGATCCATGTCAGCCCACCTGGACTGCGCAGGCAGCCTGACCTGAGTCGATACTTTTTGGAGATTCATTACACCCCCTTTTCACAGAGCATGGTCCACTTGTGTTTGTTTTGTTAAGTCTGTCACCACCAAGTACAGATGAGCCATGCTCTGTAAAAAGGGGCTTATTGCATCTGCGAAAAGCATCGAACCAGATCAGCCTGCGCAGTCCGAGCAGGCGGACCAGGGCCGAAACTTTTCGCTATTGGTCAATGTTTCTGTACGTCAAAGGACCAGTCTACCTCATGATACAGTCGGTTGTTCGATAAAATGGACTCATGGATTCATGGTTATTTAGACTGGTCCAAATTCAAGGCCATTTGCAGACGACAAATAAAATGTGTTCCAATAATGGATATTGTCTTTGAAAAGGATAGAAAACATTGTGGGAAAAGCTTTTTCCACGATGTTTTCAAAAGGTCTTTTTCCCCAGGGCTGGTTATTATAACACTTATCTCTTTCCCAAACAACATATTTTACAGCTGTCCAAATTCAAAGCATCTGCAGGTGACAATTTTGTAAGTGTTTCGAATAAACTTAAGTTTTTTAACAGGGTAGAAAACATTGTGGGAAAAGGAGAAAATGCTGGTTATCACCATTTTCTCCTTTTCCCGCAATGTTTTCAAAAGGCTTCATCCTCAGGGTCGTTAAAACTCGGGATTGTGTGTTAAAGGGTTTTAATTAATGTAACAAGTTGTCGGGCTAAGGCGGGACGGTGGACGTGCAGTATACACTTCAGAGTAGTTACCTGTAACTGTTTCTCGCCTTCAGGCCATGAGGTTTTGGTTTGTTTGTCTGGTGTTTAACGCCGTTTTCAACATTATTTCAGGGATATCGCGGCGGTCTGTGCACCTATTCATGTTTTCCTGGAGTTTCATTTACCAGTACTTCGCACAATATTCTTCCCAAGCCACCGGCTGCTTTCTCACCTAACCATCATCGAAACAGTGATTAGCGGTGAGCATGGCTCATAAATTTGTTGACCAGTGATAAAATTTATCTATTAGGCCTACACAGTGAATTCTAAACCTTTACCAAACAATCCCACTCTTTGGCAATCCTTCGGGAAAAGGCTTTTTGAAAATATTGAAGAAAGAGGAGAAAATTTCCGACAATGTTTTCTAAAGCCTGGGTGATCATCACGGGACTGACTCTCAGAAAGCCTACTTGAATAGTGTGTGGGCCTAGTCAACTCTTTCAGTGCCAAATAAAGTCGACCTCTTTCGACGGCCGAAAATGGAATCAGCTAAATCTCAGAAATTCATCTTATAGGCTTGACCAAACAAGCGGACGGCGTAGATCCAAGATCAGACTGCACGTTTTGTGCTGTCTGATCTTGATCTATGCCGTCCGCAAAAGCCGCTATTAGGGTTAAGACTGTGAGGGAAAAAAAGAACAAAAATCTAGACTTAGTTCTACATCGTCAACGTTTAAAAAACGGAACGTATAGAGCTACAATTAAAGATCACACTGCAATCTGATCTCAATCTGCACTAGATCTGAGATGTCAAGAAGTTGTGCTTTCTGTTTTTCGTCTGCTTTCAACAAGCGCTCGACCGCTTTGGGGTTAAAATTAATGTCGTTTTGATCAACATCCGCGGTGAAAAAAAAATTCTTTCAGTCGTTTTCTACATCAGTGCATGCATTCAACACGTTTTGCTCCAGTTGTCTTTAAAGGCCCAGTACCAACCAAAGGTAAACAATTAATGTTAAAATGCAGGTGTTAAAATGTAGATTTAATTAAATCATACCTTGCAAAACTAGATCTATGAAAATGATTTTGAAATGTATGACGATGATGATAAGATGATATTTTTTATTCCTCTTATGCAGAAGATTTACCAAGAACATACAATACAAACAAAATAAATGCACAGATCTGTCAACAATTACAAATAGATCACATGAACAAAATACATGCATACAAAAAAAAAAAATGTGTGTTTGTGTGTGAGAGAGAGAGAGATGATTTTAACGTCATGTAGTTAAAATGTCTAATAAGAGAGTAAGTTGAGTTTGATGCATAACTGGACTCGTGGTGCAGGTGTTACCGAAACGAAATGCTTTAAATCCTACACTTTGGGGACTTTAAACTTAGATCTAGTTTCAAATCTCAGGGTTTTTTTTTTTTTCAGCGACTTTAACTTGGACCGACCATACAATAACAGACCACCTTTAAATGATAGTACTAGACCTATGGTTTAAATTTAAATACACTTTAACATCCCCATTGTTTACTTTTGACTGCTATTGAGCATTCAATGCCCAAGATTTGAAAAAAAGAAACGTTAAAAAAAAAAAAACGATTATGAAAATTGGATAAGAACTTGGGGAGAGGGGTTCATGTCCTGAAAAAAAAAAGACAATTCAACGAACATGGAGTGCAGAGGCCAACTATTGAATCTGCAAAGTAAACCGAAATTTATTTTTAGAACCGATTAGAAGTCTACATTGTAAAGCTATGTCATGTGTGTCCATACACCCGTGACGCTTTGAATTTACACAAACAGGATTTTATATATTTTTTTTTACGCCATTTCGAGTTTTACAATGTTTTGTGTATCATTTGACACGTAGAGCAAGAGAGTATTCGGAATTTAGGAACAACTCCTGTAAAGGTTAGAATCGTGTGAGTTTGAAAACTTTGTTCTTTTTTTTTTTCTGTAAGCTCGTTTGCCTTCTTGGATAGCTTTGTAGACTAGAATTTGATTTAAACCCAGTTTGTTTGCATTGAGTGACACGTATCTGCTTTATAAATCAAGATTTAGAGTCTATAATGTTAGACACTGCAAACAGGGACTTTACATAGAGTTCCTTCAGCAAAGGAAAATTTTTTTGAGTGTGTTTTTTGAAGGATGGAAAATCGGACAGTCTGTTACTCTCTACCAAACGACAAAATTTAAGACCTGTCAAAATTTAAAGCATTTTGAAAACGACATGATAAAATTGTGGGAAAAGGAGAAAATGCAGGTTAGATCTACTAGCATTCTCACCAATGCTTTTAACCCATTAGCAGTTACCCGACTTTTAACGACCCTGTCAGAGAAAGAGGCCTTCTGGAAAAAAAATGTGGGAAAAGGAGAAAATGCTGGTAACCAGCATTTTCTCTTATTCCCACATTTTTTCCGTCTTTTTACAGACAAATCTCACCATATCTGCCATTATCTTATTTATCGTCTGCAAATGCTTTCAATTTGGGCAAGTGTAAACCTTTTGTCTTGTGAAGGTTAAAATCCTTCTCTGTCAGGGTCGTTAAAACTCGGGATCGTGCGGAAATCTTAACGTATCAAATTTTTCTCGTTATTTACTACCAATGTACTAGCTAGTATTGTAGCGTTAAGTGAATTTACACTGTAAGAAAAGCAGTAAGTGAGCGGAAGTGAATACGAGCAGTACAATGGACTACTTTTACTACGTAGGGTTAACAACGCCAATAAAATGGAAATTATTGCACACAATCCTGGCAACAATTTATAACCCCAATAAAGTCCTAACCCTTTTCCAAACATATGATTATCTCAATCAGAGTCCTGTGTGATTCTGCGATAGACTTTAAGACTCGTAAGCCTGAGGCCCCGGATTCGATTCTCACTTCCAGCACCGGGCCTTTCTAGGTGCCCTTGGACTAGACACTTCAGGGACCTAACCTAGTTCAGTTGAAACCAAGGACATGCATGAAAATGTGAGTTGTCGCTGTGATATGACCAAAAAAAAAAATGTTGAAAGCGACGTAAAACATCAATCAATCAACTAATCAGTGAATCAATCAATCAAATGTGTAAGAAGAAACAGAAAAAAACATAATTGTATGTAGGGAAAACACACACGTACACACATACTCACATGAGTCATTGGATCTGATAATCACAGTTTCGAAGACAACTCATTGATATTTAGGACTGTACAAACTTATATAAAAGATACAGGACGATTCAAGTAATCCTGAAGCAGCAATTGATAATGTATTCGACCAATTCGCCACTGACTTACGATTAATCTACAGTAATCATTTAGTTAAAATCTAAAATCTGAGTGTTTTTTTTTTTTCCCTTCATTTTCTTTTATATAAAAATGTCCTATTTTCTTTTCCAACTCGATTTATCAATTTATCAATTGCCATTACGATGTTAGTGCGTAACTGGAACAAAATTGTCGTCAAAAATCAAATGAAAACTTAATGCATATTAAAAAGCCAAAAGCAAAAACGGGCGACTTTAAAAAAAAAAAAATGTAATTTCATAAAGGGAATGACCGAATCTAAGTTGAGAGAACTTGTGGTCAGACCCTTTTGCCTTGTCCTTTGATTGTGTATATTGTTCTATGTTGTAAATTATATTCTTGTAAAATACTTGGCAATAAAATATGTTTAAACTAAAACTAAAGTCATTCTTTGCAAAAGTGGGTTTAATGCATCTGCAAAAAGTATCGACTCCGATCATCCTGTGCAATCCGCGCAGGCTGACCTGGATCGAAACTTTTTGCTTTTTGTCAATTATCTGCATGACAAAGCACAAGTCTGCCTTAGTCATGTCTTGAAATGCTTAAAGAGGGTTACCTAACCCTTTACCACACAATATCGAGTTTATCCGACCGTGACCATGAAGTCTTTTGAAACATTACGGAAAAAGAAGAAAATGCTGGTAACAAGCTTTTGAAAGTAAACGCCCATCGTTTAAGCCAGATTAATTTTAATCGGTCGTCTGCAAATGCTTTCACTTTGGGTAAGACCAAAATTTGTCGTCTGGTGAAGATTGAAGGGTTGTCAAGATAGCCCCAACGTGACGATCGGAGATATATTGACAAATCTTTAAAATGTGTCTATTTGTTACAGTATTTTTCTAAATCAGTTTTCTGCAACAAATGATGTAAAAGACAATTATGGACAAGTTTACAATAATATCTGTCGACTGGTAGAGAGGGTCATTCATTGCGGTTTCGATATTGCCTTACCTTAATTCTGGTAGCCAAAAATATAAAGCTGGGCTGTTTTCAAAGAAAGCGTCGAGGTATCACCGTATTGTCAAAGGCCTGGTGTCGTCGTTGTCAGCGTCTTTGCTTTATGTAGTCGTCGTGCACATTTCATATTATCTCTTTTATTACTGAAGATATTTACTTCAAACTCAAGACTAGTTGTTAACTATCAAAAGAGGAACCCATACTATAGGGGCAGGTAATCATTAAAATATTTCTGACACAGTTATGGCCCATTTTCGACTTATAATTTTCACCCAAAGCAGCTGCAACCAAGCGTTGGGACCTGTACGGGGTATTCTTGTTTAAATCTGATCTGGAAATCGTAGCAAGCAATTGCTTCTTTTCCTAAAAATGTTTCAAGAGCCATCTGTGGCATGAACGCAAAAACACAGTGAAGGACCGGAAGTATGCATTGCAAGTGACTTAGGATTCTCTACAGTGACGATCTGTCTCTTGGTGTTAAGAATTGTGTTCACACGGTAAGTCAAGCTGGTACTTTTCATTAATTTAGATAGCTGTTGTAAAATATGCATATCCAGTTATTTGTTTGTTATGTAAACACCATGTCAGGAACACGTATGTGCGCTCTGAACCGGCCTAAGAGCAATGCCTTAATCATTTGACCATGCTAAAAATACAGATGAATTTGTCCCAAAACAATGCCGTTTGTACTCGATTACCCACTGTCAAAAAACCTGTTTTCTCAATAGAAAATGTATAAACAGTTTTTGATCAAGGCATCCCTATTGCTATAAGCGCATACGTGCTCCTGATATAGTCTTTACTAACAAACAAATAACTGGATATGAATATTTCATAACTATCTAAATAAATGGAAAAGCACCAGCTTGACTTACCGTGTGACCACAATTTTTAACACACAAGTGACCGTCACTGTGCAGAATCCAAAGTCACATACAATGCGCACTTCCGGTCCTTCACTGTGAATAAGTCCTGTCTTAAAATAGGTTAAGAGGTCCACTCAATGCAGTAAGACAGCGGTTTCGATAACACCTTATCTGAATATTGATAACCCAAGGCTTTGTGTAAACTTATCTTGCTAAATTTGATGCGCAGCTCTTTACCACACGACAAAATTGTACAGACTTGTCCAAATCCAACGCAGTTACAGACAACAAATTGAATATGGCAGAGATGGTGGTATTTAGTTTTGAGAATGGGGGAAAGAATTGTGGATAAAGGAGAAAATGCTGGTTACCACAGAGCTCCAGATAAGAGGGAGTGATGGCATTCTAAATCCATTATTTCTCTTCCAAACACAACGTTGTGGGTACTCATTAGAATCGCCTCGATGAGACGATTCTAATGAGTACCCATAACATAGGGTTTAGTGGAGAATAATGAATATTTTCAATTTTGAAATCAAAATCACACCCTCAATCTGGAGCTCTGTTACCTGCATTTTATCCTGTCCCCACAACGTTTTCAAAATCTCTCTTTTTAGGATCGTTAAATATTTAAATACAGATCATTTTATTTTTTTCTACAAAAGCAGATAATGGACACGATTGAGTACGTGTAAATTTAATTACGCTATG
Source organism: Tridacna gigas (assembly GCA_945859785.2). NCBI lineage: Eukaryota > Metazoa > Mollusca > Bivalvia > Cardiida > Cardiidae > Tridacna > Tridacna gigas. Next base: position 34,852,663 of record OX244038.2, on the reverse strand, counting down.
ATCCAAACGACAACCATTTACGGCGAAATTATTTCTTTGTATGTTTAAATGTTTCATTGTTGTTGATTTGGTGTGTAGAAGGGTGTATCAGTAACCCCTCTTTTCCGCAGAGCTCCAGATAGAGGGAGTGATTTTGATTTCAAAATTGAAAATATTAATCACACTTCACTTAACCCAGTGTTATGGGTACTCATTAGAATCATCTCATCGAGACGATTCTAATGAGTACCCACAACATAGGGTTTGGAAGAGAAATAACGGATTCAGAATACTATCAGTCCTTCAGATCCGGAGGTCTGTAAAATTTCCATCTTACATGAAACAGCTCAAAGCATTTTCTATACTGAGCCCTGCCCTGCAAAAAGGGTGCTTAATACGAAAAGTATTGACTTAGGTCAGCCTGCGCAGTCCGCGCAGGCTGACCTGGGTCGAAACTTTCCGCTATTGGGCAACTTTCTGTAGGTGAAAGGACCAGTCTACCTTATGATTCAGTCGGTTGTTAGACAAAATGGATTTTATGGATCCATGATCATTTGACTGGCTTGGTACATGCATTACGGAGATGCATCAAGCCCCCATTTGCCAGAGCATGGCTTTGTATATATGAACACCAACATCACATTTTGAATCCCCTGTCCCTCACTGGTTTTTTTTTTTTCAACAAAGTGCACACCTTCTTTCAATTAAAGACTTAGCCTAATGACTCTTTTGATCAAGACAAGCCTTATCTGGAACTCTGTTTTTCAATAACTAAAGGCCCAGAACTAGTTCGACCTTTAGTAGTGTAAGAAAACGCATTTACCAGTTCCCGTCACCCGTGTATTCTCATCTCATCCCAACAGGTCAAGAGGTAATCTGCTACGGCTGCACCAGATATTCAGGGACGCTTAACCTGCTGTACAGCCAGGTTTATACTGTATGCAAGTGCTGGCCGCCACCACCACTTTATATCAGGTGCAGATTGCAACATTTTAATCATCCGATCAACACCATCCGATGTTTTGTAGTGACAGACTTGATACAACTGCATGGTACGAGCTCTTGCTATTTCCGTTCATCTTGATGTTATCTCAGCCTATCGGTATGAGCTGAATGTCATATATATATATCTGGTGGCCAAAATGGAGGCAGACAGACGGACGGACCGACAGACGGATATAAAAGTGTGATAGATGTGTTTATGTTTGTCAGAGTGAGAGAGAGAGAGGTATGTATATCCCTTTGTCAGTAACGAAATACATTTTGATTTTGCGTGTCTGCGTGTGTGTAAAAGATGGGGAAAAAAAAAAACTTAAATAGTAAATGCTGAATAATTTACGCTTAGAGCAATTATTTCAACGGACCATTTGGCGAGAATTCAACATTTATGAGAATAGATTTTTTTAAAAAAAATCTCTTCAGGCACAAAGCTTTTCCCAATTTCAAAGTAAGAAAACATTGTGTTAAACCCTCTAACAGCATTTAACCATTAAACTTATCGCGACTCACTGGCCTTTTGCGGTCTGACATTGGATCTACACCGTCCGATAAAGAGATATTTTTGTCCAAAAAATGTTGGAAATACCATTATTCGGGGTTTTCTCTATCGGCTTGAAAGTTTTATTTAATGAATTTAGCAGGATAAGGGATAACTCTTTACCACACAATCCCGACTTTTAACGACCCTGAGCAAGAAGCCTTTTGAAAACATTGTGGGAAAAGGAGAAAATGCTGGTAACCAGCATTTTCTCCTTTTCCCACAATGTTTTCTACCTTTCCCAAAATAAATTTCAATTTTTGAGTCACATTTAATTTGTCGTCTGCAATTGCTTTCAATTTGGACCAGTCTAAAATTTTGTCGTTTGGTAAAGAGTTAAATTCTCAGGCAGATTTATCACGTTACGTCTTTTATAGTTGAATACCGAGTACACTGAAAGTGCTCATAACATCACCATTTGCCTCACTGACTTCGGGTGCACTTCTCTCATTTTTGTCAGCTCTACTGGTTAGATCAGAATGTAGACCGTGTTACAACAAGAGTCCATAATATCGACTGTAGTATCGAAAATGCTTTATTGTTTGTTTGCTTGTTTCGACATTAGTTGAGTTCGCGGCGGTTAGAGCACATATCTATGGTTTCGGAGTAATGTTGAAGGCAGCGGAAAACACCAGTCATTCAGTCAGTCAAGTCGGTCGGTCAGGGTTTTTCATGGCCCCCTTTTTAGCTCACCTTAGCACAACGTGCTAAAGGTGAGCTATTGTGATCGCCCTATGTCTGGCGTCCGTCGTCCGTTGTCTGTCGTCCGTCGTCCGTCAACAATTTCTTTAAACATCTTCTTCTCCTAAACCACTGGGCCAATCTTGATGAAACTTGGCAGGGATGTTCCTTGGGTGAAGCTCTACCAAAAGTGTTCAAAGAATTGAATTCCACCCACAACTCTGGTTGCCATGGCAACAAAAAGGAAAAAAAAAGCAAAATCTTTGAAAATCTTCTTCTCTGAAACTAGAAGGCGCAGAGCTTTGATATTTGGTATGTAGCATCTCCTAGTGGACCTCTACCAAGTTTGTTCATTTGATGCCCCTGGGGTCAAAACTGGCCCCACCCCGGGGGTCACAAGTTTGAGCATAGTAACAAAGAAGGAAAACTTTAAAAATCTTCTTCTCTGAAACTTGAAGGTGTAGAGCTTTGATATTTGGCATGAAGCATCTCCTAGTTGACCTCTACCAAGTTTGTTCATATGATGCCCCTGGGGTCAAAACTGGCCCCGCCCCGGGGGTCACAATTTCCAACATAGGAACAAAGAAGGAAAACTTTAAAAATCTTCTTCTGTAAAACTAGAAGGCATAGAGCTTTGATATTTGGCATGAAGCATCTCCTAGTGGACCTCTACCAAGTTTGTTCATATGATGCCCCTAGGGTCAAAACTGGCCCCGCCCTGGGGGTCACAAGTTCAAACAGGAATAAAGAGGGGAAACTTTAAAAATCATCTTCTCTGAAAGTGGAAGGCGTAGAGCTTTCATATTTGGTATGTAGCATTGCCTAGTGGACCTCTACCAAGTTTGTTCATATGATGCCCCTGGGGTCAAAACTGGCCCCACCCCGGGGGTCACAAGTTTGAGCATAGTAACAAAGAAGGAAAACTTTAAAAATCTTCTTCTCTGAAACTTGAAGGCGTAGAGCTTTGATATTTGGCATGTAGCATCTCCTAGTGGACCTCTACCAAGTTTGTTCATATGATGCCCCTAGGGTCAAAACTGGCCCCGCCCTGGGGGTCACAATTTCCAACATAGGAACAGAGAAGGAAAACTTTAAAAATCTTCTTCTGTAACACTAGAAGGCATAGAGCTTTGATATTTGGTATGAAGCATCTCCTAGTGGACCTCTACCAAATTTGTTCATATGATGCCCTTGGGGTCAATCTGGCCCTGCCCCAGGGGTCACAAGTTCGAACATAGGAACAAAGAGGGGAAACTTTAAAAATCATCTTCTCTGAAACTGGAAGGCGTAGAGCTTTGATATTTGGTATGTAGCATTGCCTAGTGGACCTCTACCAAATTTGTTCATATGATGCCCCTGGGGTCAAAACTGGCCCCACCCCGGGGGTCACAAGTTTGAGCATAGTAACAAAGAAGGAAAACTTTAAAAATCTTCTTCTCAGAAACTTGAAGGCGTAGAGCTTTGATATTTGGCATGTAGCATCTCCTAGTTGACCTCTACCAAGTTTGTTCATATGATGCCCCTAGGGTCAAAACTGGCCCCGCCCTGGGGGTCACAATTTCCAACATAGGAACAAAGAAGGAAAACTTTAAAAATCTTCTTCTGTAAAACTAGAAGTCATAGAGCTTTGATATTTGGTATGTAGCATCGCCTAGTAGACCTCTACTAAATTTGTTCATATGATGCCCTTGGGGTCAAAATTGGCCCTGCCCCGGGGGTCACAAGTTCAAACATAGGAACAAAGAAGGAAAAATTAGATTTTTTTTTTTCTCTGAAATGGGAAGGCATAGAGCGTTGATATTTGGTATGTAGCATCTCCTAGTGGACTTCTACCAAGTTTATTCCAAGGATGCTGCTTGGGTCAAAACTGGCCCAGCCCCTGGGGTCACAAGTTCGAACATAGGAACAAAGAAGGAAAACTTTAAAATTCTTCTTTTCTGAAACCGAAAGGTGTGGATCTTTGATATTTGGTATGTTGCATCTCAGAGTGGACCTCTACCAAGTTTGTTCATATGATGTCCCTGGGTCAAAACTGGCCCTGCCCCGGGGGTCACAAGTTCGAAGATAGGAACAAAGAAGGAAACCTTTAAATTTCTTTTTCTCTTAAACGGGAAGGTGTAGAGCTTTGATATTTGGTATGTAGCATTTCCTAGTGGACCTCTACTAAGTTTGTTTGCCCATCTAAGCGCAACAAGTTCATTGAGTTCAAAATTGGGTCATCTTGGGTCATAAACTAGGTCACTAGGTCAAATTAAAGAAATACCTTGTTGGCACTCTCGAGGCCACATTATTTGCTCAATTGTCTTGAAAATTAGTTAGAAAGTTTGTCTTTATAAAATCTCACATAAGATTAATTTGGGTCAACTTGGGTCATAAACTAGTTCACTGGGTCAAATTAAAGAAATACCTTGTTTGCACTCTGGAGGCCACATTTATTGCTCAAATGACCTGAAATTTGGCCAGAATGTTTGTCTTGATGAAATACCAGATGAGTGTGGATTTGGGTCACCTGGAACCATAAACTAGGTCACTAGGTCAAAATAAAGAAATACCTTGTGGGCACTCTAGAGGCCACATTCTTTGCTTAATTGCCTTGAAAATTGGTCAGAATGTTTGTCTTTGTAAAATCTCACATGAGTCTGAATTTGGGTCAACTGGGGTCATAAACTAGGTCACTTGGTCAAATTAAAGAAATAGCTAGTGGGCACTCTAGAGGCCACATTTATTATTCATTTGATTTGAAAATTGGTTAAAATGTTTCTTTTGATATAGTCAAAGACCAGTTCAAATTTGGGTCATCTGGGGTCATAATCTAGATCACTAGGTCAAATTAAAGAAATATCTTTTTAGGGCACTCGAGGCCACATTTTTTGCTCAATTGACTTGAAAATTGGTCAGAATGTTTGTCTTCATGAAATATGAGTTTGAAATTGGGTCACCTGCGGTCAAAAACTAGGTCACATGGTCAAATAAAAGAAAAACCTTAAAGGCACTCTACTAAGGTGAGCGACCCAGGGCCATCATGGCCCTCTTGTTCTTTTAATTTTGACCCCAAATTTTCCGAATGACGCCCAAAATTTATAAGTTTGCCTTCTTTGATTCATTTGGAGGGGTTCAATTGACCCCTACACCAGAAAGTCCAGGGAAAACTCTGGTCGGTCAGTGAGTCAGTCAAGTCAGTCGGTCGATCCGCCAGTCGGTCGGTCGGCCGGCCGTCGGCCAGCCAGCTAGCCAGTCAAACAATAATCAGTCAGTAAAAGAAAAAAAAAAAAAAAACAGCTGAGCTTCCTTTGTACATGCAGCAACTGGAAACCAGGGGACATGGGTTTAGAACCAAGCCCGGCCAAACCTTTTCGTAGAACTGATTGTCATTTCGCCAGGAGTCAGTCCTTTTGAGAAAGGAGCCAATGGCTTGGTCAGAGTGCTCTGCATATTACCAGTAAAGGAAAAATCGTGGATCACATATTTAGACAGCTCCCAATTGACTGGGCTTAACGTGGAAAACATCATAAACTTACCAACTTGTAAACATTTTTTTTTTGGTCACATGACACGATCATTAAAATTCAGTCACGGTATATCCCCACGGGGATAGATCAATGATAGTAGAAAATGTGGCAGTGTATTGAACATTGATTTATTCGTGATTGAAAATCGATAGAGCTGTCTGTAAAGACCAAGTTTTGACAGAGGCTCGACCATACACATATGCTTTACTCTTTACCAAACGACAAAATTTCAGACATGTCCAAATTGAAAGCATTTGCACACGAAAAAATAAATTTGGCTCAAAAATTAAAAATTATTTTGGAAGAATATAACACATTTAGGGAAAAGGAGAGAATGCTGGTAACCGGCATGTTCTCCTTTTCCTGCAATGTTTTCAAAAGTCAAATCTCTAAAGGTCGTTAGAACTCGGAATAATGTGGTAAGGGGTCAACTCTTAACCAGACATTTCCAACATTTTCTCCTTTTCCCACAATGTTTTCTCTGCCCTTTCAAAGACATTTCTCGTCATTTGACCAACATTTGTTATTTGCAAATGCTTTCTATTTGGACAAGTCTGAAATTCTGTTGTGTGATAAATACTAAACTTTTCACCAGCCAATCACATTTTTAAACGACACATAGTAAAAGGTAAAGGCTTTTGAAAACATTGTGGGAAAAAGAAAATGCTGATGAAAGCACGGGCTTCTTTTTACACATGTCTCTCTGCCCTGTGAAAGACAATTCTCGTTTGAGCAAGATTTAATTTGTCGTCTGTCAATGCATTGAATTTTGACCAGTTTAAAATTTTATCGTTTGGTAAAGAGTTAACTCTTCACTAGACAGTCAAGTATTTGAACAATCCAAAGGGAAAAGGCTTTTGAAGACATTGTGGGAAAAGGAGAAAATACTAGTATACAGCATTTTTGTTTTTTTTTATATCAAATATAGAATATCATCATTTGAGCTACTTTTAATCCTTTCCCAAATGACAAATTTTGGACTGGTCCAAATTGAAAGCGTTTGCAGACGACAATTTTAAGTTTGATGAAAATGGCAGTAAGTTCTCAAAAAGGGTAGAAAACACTGTGGGAAAAGGAGAAATTGCTCGTTACGAGCAATTTCTCCTTTTCCCACAGTGTTTTCAAAAGACTTTTACTGCAGACACTGCAAATGCTTTCATTGATGATTTGGGACAGTCTAAATTTTTTTTGTCGTTTGGTAAAGAGTTAACTCAAGCATTAAGTAATTTCAAGCATTTGCAGACGGCAAATTTAACGTTATTCATATGGTCCGATTTGCGTTAGAAAGGGGTAGAAAACATTGTAGGGCAAATCAGAAAATGTCGGTTATCAACTTTTTCTCATTTTCCCACAACGATTTCACAAGCTTTCTACCACAGGGTCGTCAAAGCACGGGATTGATCGGCATAGGGTTAACCCTTTCCCAAACAAGCCCTGGTTTTCACGTGTCTGCAGTACAAGTCTTTTGAAAACACTGTGGGAAAAGGAGAAATTGCTCGTTACGAGCAATTTCTCCTTTTCCCACAGTGTTTTCTTCTCTTTTGGAGAACTTTCTGTCATTTTCATCAAATTTAAAATTGTCGTCTGCAAACTCTTTCAATTTGGACCAGTCCGAAATTTGTTGTTTGGGAAAGGGTTAAACATATGATTAAATAGATTGTATTTATTTTCATGTGTTAAGAGATTTTCGACTTCCGATGGTTTAGACACAGGAAGATACATACATGTACACACTGTAACCGGAAGATAAATTTGCACCGTCTATAATCGGAAAATACAAATATAGAGCTAGTGCATTCATTTGTTTTTGTGCTCATGTTTTAGTTTGTGTTGCATTAGATGACCGAAGATTTGCATCGGAATACTCAAGTTCCGTGAATCTGCCTCGGTAAAGCTCGTGTTCGCATTTTTAAGTTTCCGTTTCCATGTTTCGATTTGTTTGGGTTTTGTATTAGTGTTCAAGATATAATTGAGACATCGGCATGTTCTGTTAACCTGCCTCGGTAAAGCTCGTCTTCGAATTTTATGTTTAGGCCTACGTTTTCATATTCAGTTTGTGTTCTGTATTATTTTCATAAATCTTAACTGAGACATCGGTTTCTTCCGTTTCTTGGCTATTTCCCTAATCGTAATCCTGTTAAATAAGAGAAATGAAACTTTCAAGCTGATTGTAAAAATCTAAATTATTTCTAAAATATTTTGGAGGAAGTATATTGCTTATCTGACAGTGTAGATCCAAGATCAGACTGCACTTTCTGTGCATTCTGATCTTGATCAACGCTGTCCGCAAAAGGTCAGTGAGTCGCGCTTAGCAGCGTACGGGATATATCATAGCGCTTTGGGTATTTTCAGATTTGCACCAGAGTTTTGCAAAGACTAGCGTAATATGATTAATAACGCGCGCCAATTCACTTTTTGAACTACCAATCACATGATCTTAAACATAGCGATGCCCTTGTAAATCGCTTAGCAACGACATGAACAACGATGGTAAGGTATTCACCAGTATTTACAAGAAATGTTGATATATACCGCATAAAAACTAAGTAGGCCCCTTAAATTCCCCTTATAAAAACTAAGTAGGCCCCTTTAATTGCCCTTCATCCCAGACCACCACACAACTGATGTTGACCATGGTAAAACCGGCATCATGGCCGATATTTGTCTCAGTTTAACAATGTAACACAATGCATGAATTTATTTATTTACAGTTTATTAAGGAGGGTTACGTAAATCTTTGGATATTATGTGAAGGTGATTTCGACTATTGACGGTTTTACAACAGGTAGATAACGATATTTTTTCGTTACATTTTTTTCTTTTTTTGTTCCATTCGTTTTGAAGGCAACATTGTAAAAAAAAAAAGACTTCTTTTCTAATTTAAGATTTCTTACTTGAAAATGTGTCTTAAGGTTTTTACTTTCATGAAATATATTTTGTGTTTTATTTTCGATGTAAAATGATGATGATGATGATTATTTCATTAGTATTTAGTGCAGTTTGTGTGTGCCCATAGAGGTTGAGAGAGAGAGAGAAAATTTTAGCTTATGAGATTCAACAAGACAGCTCTAGCAGACGACAAAGTGGAAGTAATTATCTCTTTGCCACACAGTACCTAGTTTTAACGACTCCGAGACTGAAAAATCGCGTTTTCTTTCGGTCGGAAAAAAAATCTCACCGAATCGGACAGTATAGATCTTAGATCGGACTTTACGTTCTATGCAGTCTGATCTTGATCTACAGTGTCCGCAAACGCGCACCGATTCTCGGGTATGAGCCTAAAGAGTTTAGTGATAACCCCATATTGTTTTGTAGATGTATTAATCCCCGGACATAATACAAAGTCCATTTGACACTTCCATGCCAACATTGCTTTAAAGGGGCCTATTTAGTTTTCATGATGTAAATCAAGATTTCTTTTAAAACACAGACAGTTACAACTAAATACATTTTTTCTGCAACCTTATTAGGTGCAAGGTTACATTCAATAAAAAAGAATAACGGGTTGGTCGTTTTGCAATCGGTAACTCCATCTTTTCGTATTACTTCAGATATGACGTCATCATACTGATTTGATTACGAATCCTCGTAACCAACGTATGTTATTGATAATGTGACATTCTAAGAGGTCTTTGCGAGACTGTGGCGCTAAATGTTGAAGTACCTAGAGAGACTAGGTGGCCGATTAAGGAAACACCATTGAAAAATATTATTTTTCTGTTGTGTTTTTCTTCCGTACTGATGATTTGCCAGTTATCAGCTTACTTAATTCAGCAGTAAATCATTAAGTCAGGTGAGACTGTAAGAATCGTTGAAAAGCCCTCTTAAACCTAGAAATAGCCTTTTCTATGAAGTTTATGTCTGATTCTGAAACAAGAGAAAGTGGGACTTGGAATGAGCTAGATCTGCATTGAGTTATTGGTCTTTTTTTTAGTCTGACCTTGCATATTCACACTATTTATTATTGAGCAAGATGCAATCTAACAATTTGCTATATATCTGGGGACATTTACAGAATGAAAATGTCAGTTTTATTGGTTTCGAACTCCATTTTTAGGAGTTACATGGAAACATGATTGGTGAAGCTGTTACTTCTAGTTACCATTATTTTCTGTTAATTAGAAACCAGTATGGTTGTATTCAGTTTCTAACACTTAATTAACTTTCCATTATCATTAATATGTATGTACTCTTTATATGAGCCACGGGCTTTATTCTGCATATTAATCTATAGGTTTGTTTATCTTTAACTCTTTACCAGACGACAAAATTTTAGACTGATCCAAATTGAAAACATTCGCAGACGAAAAATTAAATATGGCTCAGACATTAAAATTTGTCGTTAAATAGGTAAAAAACATTTTGGGAAAAGGACAAAATGCTGGTAACCAGCATTTTGTCCTTTTCCCAAAATGTTCTCAAAAGCTCTTTTCCACGGGGTCGTTAAAACTCAGGATTGTGTTGGAAAGCATTTAAGAGCCCTTAAGGATACATCCTTACAGCCAGACAGAAAAAAAAAAAAGAAGTTAAAATTTGATAGACTGTGGAATGGTTCAGAATTTTGTCAGCTGTGTAAACTTATATAAATTACTGTTATATATGATGCAAGGGATAAATACATATATCGGAAATCTTCGATTTTAAACCGGAAACGTCACAACAGTGATTTCTTTGATGGTCTCCAGAAAATGAAATGCGTTTTCTATCGGTCGTAAACTATGCAGCCTTGCAATCGTCAGGCTCAACATTTGGCATGAAGATAGAAGAATAATTATAGTTTGATAAAATGAAGATGAAGTGGGTTACAGACTGGCTGAAAACGAGTATAGATGTAGCCTATCTTTAAAGGTTTATGTAAAGAGCCATATTTTTTTTTTAGAAGGGCGGGGGAAGAGTCCTGCGTGGCTCAATGGTAAAGTGTAGGACTCGTAACCTGGAGGCCCCGGGTTCTAGCCTCATTGAAGGCACTGGGCTTTTCGTTCGAGTCCCCTGGAGCAAGACACTTCAGAGCCCAACCCTAGTACGGGTGAAACCCATGACATACATAAAATATGTGAGCTGTCGCCGTAATATGACTGAAATAACGCTAAAAGCAGCGTAAAACAGCATCCAATCAATCTTTGAATCTTATATAGCAATGCGATGGAGAAGTGAAATAAGTCTGCGTAATAAAAGGAAAGTTAACCCTTTATCGCACAATGCCGCCTTTTGACGCCCCTGGGAAAGAAGCCTTTTGAAAACATTGTGGGAAAAGGAGAAAATGCTGGTAACCAGCATTTTCTCCTTTTCCACAATGCTTTTTACCCTATCAAAGAAAAGTTGCACCATTTGAGCCACATTGAAATTGTCGTCTGCAAATGCTTTCAATTTGGACAAGGCTGAAATTTTGTCGTCTGGTAAAGGGTTAAAACAATGAAATTGCACTCAGACTCGTGATAAGTCTTTTCATTGTTTTACTCTTTGACCCAACGATGAAAGTACGGACTTGTCCAAATCCAAAGCCCTTGCAGATGACAAATTAAATGTTACTCAAAGTTCGGGATTTGTCTTTGGAAATACGTAGGAAAAGTTGTGGGAAAAGGAGAAAATGCTGGTTACCAGCATTTTCTTCTTTTCCATCAATGTTTCCAAAAACATTTTTATTAGGGTCAGTGAAACACGGGATTGGTTTAAAAAGGATGTGCTCTTTAACTCTTTGCCACACAATCCCAACTTTTAACGACCCTGAGAAAATAAGCTTTTGAAAATATTGTGGGAAAAGGAGAAAATGCTGGTAACCAGCATTTTCTCCTTTTCCTACAATGTTTTCTATCTTTACTAAAACAAATTTCAATTTTTGAGTAACATTTATTTTGTCGTCTGCAAATGCTTTTAATTTCGACAAGTCTAAAATTTAGTCGTTTGGTAAAAAAGAGTTAACCAAACAATCTAGAGCTGTAACGATCCTGAGAAAGAAAGCGTTTTAAAAACCTTATTGTTTCCAGCATTTTCCCCTTTTCCAGTTATATTTTTCACCCTTTCAAAGGCAAATACCAACCTTTGAGCCACATTTATATCGTAGTCTCCAAATGCTTTCAGTTTGGACAAGACTAAAAATTCTGTCACGGCCTGGTGAAGAGTTTATCGTTCACCTTGCAGGGCGAGTCTGCTAGCTTGGTCTGTTACGCACAGGGCTTGAAACCCAGAGGTCACTGGCTTGATACCCTATCTGGGTCAAATTCTTACCAGTGGTTGATGATAGTCATTGCGACAGGATTCGTTCCTATCTCACCTAAGAACGTAATTTCAACGATGTCGATATGGGAAAGCAGCCTGTGGCTTGTAGAGAAAGAGATGCTCCTAAACAATGAAAAGGTTCACTGGTGGCAGTACCTCGAAAGAAAAAACATGTACATTTCCAGTCTAGAAATAAGACCTAAATAAATGAACCATGCTCTGTGAAAAGGGGGCTTAATGCATCTACGGAAAGTATCGACTCAGGTCAGCCTGCGCAGGCTGACCTGGGCCGAAACTTTTCGCTTTTGGTCAATTTTCTGTATGTCAAAGACCCAGACTAGCTCACGATTCGGTCGGTTGTTAGATTAAGTGGATTTTACTAAGTGGATCTTTAATTTAATGATGACTTGCTCGGTATAATGCATTACGGAGATGCATTAAGCCCCCCTTTTTGCCAGAGCATGGCTCAAATGCATTTTCAAGGTTTCTCGTGTGCAGAATGTCTTAGGAAAGCTGAGAGTATAGATCAAAGATCAGACTGCGAGATATACACTGGCCCCACAGAATGATATAATTGAGAAAGGCGCTCTTAACCATTTACCACACGAATCCGAGTTTTAACGACCCTGAAAACCGTTTGAAAACCTTGTGGGAAAAGGAGAAAATGCTGGTAAGCAGCATTTTCTCCTTTCCTCACAATGTTTTCTACCCATTCAAAGACATATTTCATAATTTTTGCATCATTTAAATTTTTGTCTGCAAATGCTTTCAATTTTGACTAGTCTACAATTTTTGTCGTTTGGTAATGAGTTAGGAGTTTAGATTGAAGGTCCTATAATCCGAAAGGACCGGAAGTTTAAATTTAGGATGTACATGAAAATTGGATGACGGGAAAGACTCATTCAAATCTGTTGTTGAGAATTTAATCGACCCTTTACCACACAAGACCGAAATCATCGCTTGAGCTACATGTAATTTGTCGTCTGCAATTGCATCCAATTTGGCCACGTCCAGAATTTTGTCGTTTAGTAAAGAGTTAAGAGTTGAAGTTCCGATAGACCTAAAATACCGGAAGTTGAAATTTTGGGACGTACGGCATGAAAATTGGATGACGGGAAAAGACTCATTCAAACTCATTGTTAAGAATTTTAATTGACCTTTTACCTGCTAAATAAGTTAAATGAAACTTTCGAGCCGAAAGTAAATAAAAGACAATATGTTGCTATTTCGAAGTTATTTTTTGGGGAGAAGTATCTCCTTGTCGGACAGTGTTGATCCAAGACCAGACTGCACGTGTTTTCAAAAGCCGTTTTCGTGACGGTCTAATTTAAATACGTGATTGCGTGCTTAAGGGTTGAATTTTTCATCTAACCAGTCCGATAATCATTGATAGCATGAGATCAGTACAGCATCTCTTTCTTTTTATTTTTCAGTTTTCGTTATGATACACAACTGGATTTGATTTAATAATAATAATAATTATTATTATCGCCGAGCCCCGATAGCGCAGTCGGTAGTTTACAGGACTTGAGAACAGGGAGTCGCTGGTTCTAATCATTGCTATCTCGCCGCTGATCATTGTTTATACAATGATTATGTGGGAAAGCAGCCAGTCGCTTGTGAAGAATATGATGCGAACTACTGGTAAAAAAGTAAATCCAGGAAAGCATGGATAAGTTCACAGGCCGCCGCTATATTACTGAAATGTTATAAACGGCGTTAAACACCATAAAATTGTTATTACTTTTTTTCAGATACTGCATAGATTCCAGTCACTAGAGTAAAGCAATGGACGGAGGAACCGGAGGTTTACATTCAGCTTCGGTCTCTAGTTCGGTATTGTAAATGTCGCGTGGAGCAGCTTGGTAATAAGTATATTCTTTAGCCGGCAAAAAAAGTTCGGAGGAATTCTTAACAGAAAATGAGGTTTCATTTGAAAAAGATCGTTACTTGGTCTTTTACGCTGATCTGTTTCGTGGTGTTGTATTTGAATTTTTACAATCGTCAACTATGGGTGATTACAGATACCGGAAGTGCCCATCCGTGGGGGAAGAACTTCGACCCACAGTCGGAACACAACCACATTCATAAGCCTCGTTATAAGACTGGTAATACGTCGATGGTCAAACCAGACACTCCGGTCTTGAAGGTGCCCACAGAAACTGCAATAGCTCCACCAACAAGTCTATTAGTTTGGCCCAACAATGAATTTTACGACGAAGACAGAATTTTAAATCAATTAAAACATAAACCGCCGTGGATAACAACCATGGAGGGGAAAGGGGAAACAGTGCCTTTAAAGAAAATCTTATTGTATTCTGGGATAGGTGGGTGGGATATTAAACGTGGTCGACAGTCGTTTGTGGACCAAAAATGTGTTGTTAATACCTGTGAGATTACAGACTCAAAAGCTTTCAGTGATTCGGCAGACGCCATTTTATTTCACCACTCACCGCAGCGGCCTTGGACTAAAAGACCAATCAATCAAACTTGGATTTTATTTATGCTCGAGTCGCCCTATCATACGCCCGGATTAAGTGCCTTCAGCCACGTGATCAATTGGACTGCAAGTTACCGCCACGATTCAGAAATAGTAGCACCGTACGAACGCTATACTCTATGGAACGAAAAGGTTAAAACACTACCACAAAATAAAAGTTATGCAGCCGGGAAAACTAAAAAGGTGGCGTGGTTCGTGTCAAATTGCGGTGCACGTAATACACGGAAGGAGTACGCCATGGAGTTATCAAAACATATTAGTGTAGATATATATGGTTCTTGTGGCCCATTGAAATGCCCCCGTAGGGACGCCAAGAAATGCTTTGAATTGCTCAACAAAGACTATAAATTCTATTTAGCGTTCGAAAACTCGAACTGTAGGGATTATATAACAGAAAAATTCTTTGTCAACGGTTTACAGTAAGTAGATCTTTATATGGGCTATGCTCTGACAAGGTGTTTTGATGCATCTCCGTGATATATTGTACCAAGCAAGTCATCGGCACATAAGTATATCTCCATAAAATCCAATTACCGACTGATTCATGAGGTAGAATAGTCTTTGGAAAGGAAGAAAATTTTAAAAGAAAAGGCAAAAAGTTTCGACCCAGGTTAGCCAGCGCGGACTGACATGGTTGATACTTTTTGCAGATGCATTAAGCAACCTTTTCACAGAGCATGGCTCAAATACATGTACTCAAGGGTAACTATACAGATCAAGGTTATCGCCAATATTAGCTTGTAAAACTCTTAACCACATTACAAAATAGTCTATATTCGTATATAACTGATATGGGCATGAACTTGTTTTTGATGTGATTGACAAACTAGGCTTAGTTTGCGTTGTTTTAATACCCCGCATATGTTTTCCGCGACCGCAAAATACTAATAACATAGTAAGCACATATGAGTAGCCGCATATGTCTTCCATATCCGCAAAATACTTAAAGGTGTAGCAAGTACTTTTGAGTATGGCATAACGGCGATAGTTTGTCGCTTTGTAAGCCAAATGCCCCCCCCCCCCCCTCCCGCTCCCAGTAGAAACATATCAAATAAAACTTAAATCTTATAAAAGAAAAAATAGAATTTCAAAATATACATGAGCCATGGTCTGTGAAGAGGGGTTTAATTCACCTGCAATCCGTCCAGGCTGACATGGGCCGATAATTTTTGCTTTCTCTGCTTGTCAAAAGACCATTCTTCGTCATGATTTAGTGGTTTGTAAGACGAAATGGATTTTTTTTCATCCATCATTTTGATGACAAACTTGATAGATCTATTATGCATCACGGAGATGCATTGTACCATCTTATGCCAGAACATGGATAATATACATTGTTTTCGAAATTCATGGTACCCACTTTGTGTAGTTGTTTTGAATTTTGTGCGTAGATGTATATACAAGTGACGTAATATCTACGTGTAAGTACTCGCAAATGTCTTCTGCGTCTGCAAAATGAGTAGCCTACTTGTGAAGACGACTCGGTCAGTAGGTATAGATAACAAATTATTGTGAGAGGTCCAGTCTTTTTCCATATCTATTATACAATCCTGCAATCCTGGAGATACGTTATCATCCACCCTGTAGCTTATAAAGCACGAATAGCTAATAGGATCAAAGTATTTTAACTTTTTATCAAACGATAAATTTCTAGACTGGTCTCAATTTGAAAACATTTGCAGACGAAAAAGTGAATGTGGCCAAGGTCATGATATTTGTATTTGGAGGGGTAAAAGTAAAAAAAAAACACTGGAAAAAATGCGGAAATGTTGGTAACAAAAACGCTTTCTTTGTGTATTATAGTTGGCAGGTAAAACCCGGCACATAAGTCTTATAAACAATCTACATGTAGATCTATTACATTTTAGAACATTCATACACAAGTATTCAGAAACGTTTTAACATGTACTTTGTTTCCATGTTTCTTTGAATTTGGACCCCCAAATTGTCTGAATGACCCCCCCCCCCCCAACTTTATATGAGTGCCTGATTTTATTCATTTGAGGGGGGTCAAATGACTCTCACACCAGAAAGTCCAAGGAAAACCCTGCTTAAACCTTGTTTGAATTGACATCTGCAAATGCTCTCAGTTTAAGCAAGTTCTGGGAATTTTTGTCATGTGGTCTGGAGTTATTATATTTGTTTCACTTGCATATAGTGAAAGTCCAATTTAAAAACATGGGATGGGTGTTGGAATTTCTATATACATGTACAAATGTTGTGGAATGTATTGCATAAATCTACATGTATTTTCTTTCCAGACACGATGTCATTCCAATAGTAATGGGTGCAGCCCCAGAAGATTACAAAAGGGCAGCCCCACCCCATTCCTTCATACATGTGGACGACTTTGAATCTCCGAAAGAATTAGCAGACTACCTACACAAACTGGATCAAAATGATGACTTGTATAATGAATATTTCCAATGGAAAGGAACCGGTCGACTACTGAACACTTATTTTTGGTGCCGTATATGCGCCATGCTGCACGACACATCCCGCCCGAACCAGTCTTACCGTGACCTTGAGAAGTGGTGGAGGGGGTCTGGTGTCTGTATAGGAAAGGACAGCTGGAGAAAACACGAAAGAAAATCCAAATATATTGTGGAAGATTTTCTTTAACTCTTTACCAAACCAGAAAAAATTTTAGATTGGTCAAAATTGAAAGCATTTGCAGACGACACATTAAATTTAATTGAAATGATGGTGAAATTAACTTTAACTGAAATGACTGTGGTAGTGTAGAAAACCTTGTGGGAACAGGAGAAAATGCTGGTTACCAACATTTTCTCCTTTTACCGCAAAGTTTTCAAAAGGCAATTTCCTCAGGGTTGTTAAAACTCTGGATTTTGTGGTAAAGAGTTAAGGCACTGTCTTGTGAAACATAATTGAAGTAGATGAATTGAAACTTTGATATCAGCCTTGAAAGATTATTGTAAATTGGCAAGGATTAATCCTTTACCAAACAATTCCGAGAATTAATGACCCTGAGAAAGAAGCCATTTGAAAACATTTTGGGAAAGGAGATAATATACTGGTAACTAGCATTTTCTCCTTTTCCAGAAATGCTTTCTTCATTTTCAAAAGCAAATCCTGCCATTTGAACCACATTTAATTTGTTGTCTGCAAATGCTTTCAACTTGGACAAGTGTAACTTTTTTTGTCTGATAAAGAGTACCTAACTACCTTCCTTAATCAGACAATAGAAATCTTAGACATGTCAAAATTGACAGCACTTGCATACAACAAATCAAATGTGGCCCAAATGGCGGGATTTGTTTTTGAAAGGGTAGAAAACATTGCTGGAAATGGAGGAAATGCTGGTGAAAAGCATTTTCTTGTTTTCCAGCAATGTTTTCAAAAGTTTAACTCCTCAGGGTCATTAAAGCAGGGCATTGTTACTGCAAAAGTTCTCAGTTGAAAATGGGCTTGAATCACCACCAGTTCATTATGTTTGAGTAACAACATATTAACCAACCAGAGTGAATCCTAAATGAACATCAATAAAAGTCAGCGATCTTTCAATGAACATCTTATAAGATGTATGTGCTCTCTGCATGCACTCTTAATCAATTCAAAGGACATTGAAAAAACATTGTCAGTTTTGTTAGTGATATGCTAAAATTTGTTAAAGAACTTGGTTGGATGAATGTCACCACAGAGGTAAGGAACTGTCATCTTGCCGTGAATAAACTGTAATAATGTCATACTGCAAACAAACTGATTTGCGTTCATTGAACAGACCCATTGCTTACGATTTTTTCCTTGGCATAAGTCAAATAATTTTTAGAACACACAAAACTTTTTGATGCATTTAACAACAATGAAGTAAGTAAACGTCTTTCAATAAATTAAATGAAACAAACTTGGAACGATTAGCTTACAGTGCTAAGTCAATGCATTATAGTGTAAATGTGCCTTTAGGCTGAGAGAAACAGTCACATTTAACTATTTACCATACAATCCCAAGATTTATTGACTGTGAAAGAGAAGGCCTTTGAAAACATTGATGGAAAAGGAGAAAATGCTGGTAACCAGCATTTTCTCCTTTTCCATCAATGTTTTCTATCCCATACAGAATAGAAATTATCATTTAACCTTATACTGTACCAAATGACAAAATTTTAGACTTGTCCAAATTGAAAGCATTTGCAGACGAAAAAATGAATTCAACTCAAAAATTGAAATTTGTTTTGGGAAGGGTAGAAAACATTGTGGAAAAAGGAGAAAATGCTGGTAACCAGCATTTTATCCTTATCCCACAATGTTTTCAAAAGGCTTCTTACTTTGGGTTATTAAAAGTCGGGTTTGTGTGGTAAAGGTTTAAGCTATGTGTAATTTGTCATCTGCAAATATTTTTAATTTGGTCAAGTCCAAAATTTTGTAGTTTGGTAAAGGGTCAGAATGTTCCAACATTCCATAGAAAAATAGAAATCCACTTTTGATCTATTCCTGCATAGGCTTATTTCAGACCTGGCAGAACTGCTTTGACACTTTACTACACAAGAAAAATTTAGACTTGTCCAAATTGAAAGCACTTGCAGACGAAAAAATGTATTCAACTCAAAAATTGAATTTGTTTTGGGAAGGGTAGAAAACATTATGGGAAAAGGAGAAAATGCTGGTTACCAGCATTTTATCCTTTTCCCACAATGTTTTCAAAAGGCTTCTTACTTTGGGTCGTTAAAAGTCGGGTTTGTGTGCTAAAGGTCTAAGCTACGTGTAATTTGTCATCTGCAAATATTTTTAATTTGGTCAAGTCCAAAATTTTGCAGTTTGGTAAAGGGTCAAAATGTTCCAACATTCCATAGAAAAATAGAAATCCACTTTTGATCTATTCCTGCATAGGCTTATTTCAGACCTGGCAGAACTGCCTTGACCCTTTACCACACAAGAAAAATTTAGACTTGTCCAAATTGAAAGCACTTGCAGACACAATTTAAATGTGGCTCAAGTGATGGAATTTGTCTCTGAAAGAACAGAAAATATTGTGGGAAATAGAGAAAATGCTGATTATCGGCATTTTCTCCTTTTCCAACAATGCTTTCTAAAGGCTTTTTTTTTTCAGGGTCATTAAAAATTGGACTTGTGTGGTAAGGATTTCACCCTTTACCAAACAGACCCGAGGAAGAATGCTATTGAAAGCATTGTTAGAAAAGGAGTAAATACTGGTAACCAGCATTTTCTAATTTTTCTACCATGTTTTCTACACTATCAAGACAAATTCCATAATTTTACCCACAGTCAGTTTGTTTGTCTGCAAAAGTTGCTTTCATTTTGGACATGAATTTGTCATGTAATGAAGGAATAAATAACAACAAGCAAAAACTTGTAGGAAGAGAAAAAAAGAAAAAATAATTTTAATTCAAAACAATATGGAAATGAAACACTGCTAGTTACAAGTCATTTCTCCTTTTCTCACA
The DNA here is from genome assembly GCA_945859785.2 of Tridacna gigas. Lineage (NCBI taxonomy): Eukaryota > Metazoa > Mollusca > Bivalvia > Cardiida > Cardiidae > Tridacna > Tridacna gigas. Next base: position 34,832,818 of record OX244038.2, on the reverse strand, counting down.
CTGTTTTCTAGAGCTTTGCACTGCTGAGATGTATAAAGTACTGGTAATATTTATAACTTTTTTGTATGTTGATACATTTATGTAAACTTACCAAACGACAAAATTTTACTATCCTCCAAATTGAAAGCATTTGCAGACGACAAATTAAATGTGCCTCAAATGATGGGAATTGTCCTTGTACGAGTAGGACACATTGTAGGAAAAGGAGAAAATTCTTGTAAAACAGCATTTTCTCCTTTTAACTCTTTACCACACGACAAAATTTTAGACCAGTCCAAATTGAAAGCATTTGCAGACGACAAATTAAATGCAACACAAGAATTAAAATTTGTTTTGGAAAGGGTGGATAACATTGTGGGAAAAGGAGAAAATGCTGGTTACCAGCATTTTCTCCTTTACCCACGATGTTTTCAAACGGTTTCTTTCCCAGGGTCGTTAAAAGTAGGGATTGTGTGGTAATGAGTTAATACAATGTTTTCAAGCGGGTACTTCCTCAGAGTCATTAAAAATTAGGATTGTTTGATAAAAAGTTTATTTACTTTTTTTTTATACAATGTTTTCAAAAGGCACCCTCCTCAGGGTAAGTAGAAGATAGGATTGTATGGTAAATGATTAGTTTACTCTTCATTACAATACAGTTAACTCTTTATCAAACAACAAAATTTTAGACCAGTCCATATTGAAAGCTTTTGCAGACGAAAAAATAAAAGTGGCTCAAAAATTGAAATTTGATTTGAGAAGAATAGAAAACATTGTGGGAAAAGGAGAAAATGCTGGTTACCAGCATTTTCTCCTTTTCCCACAATGTTTTCAAAAGGCTTCTACCTCAGGGTTGTTAAAAGTCAGGATTGTGTGGTAAAGAGTTAAGTCGAATATCTTTTTTTTATTTTTGTTTTTTTTTAACAGATTTATGGTGTTTTTTTTTTCAGGTTTTTTTTTTACCCTTTACCAAAAAATCTCAAGTTTTAATGACCCTTGGGGAAAAATGGGGCTTTTGAAAACATTATGGTAACCAGCATTTTCTCCTTTCCTTACAATGTTTTCCACCCTGTTAAAGGGAAATCTTATCATTTGTGCCACATTTATTTTGTCTTCTGCAAATGCATTCAATTTAGACAATTTAAATGTGACTCAACTGATAGACTTTGTCATGGAATGGGTTAGAAACTGGAAAGAATTGTTGGAAAAGGAAACAGTGCTGTTAACCAGCACTTTCTCCTCCTGCAATATTTTCAAAGGCCTTCTTTCTTAGGGTCAGCAAAACTAGAGATTGTTTGGTGTGGGTTAATATCAGGACATATGGTATTTATGTATCACCATGAACAGCCTTCGGGTAGGAATTAATTAACCCGTCTTAAAATGACCCTATGTTCTCACCAAACTGAAGAAGAAGGCCTTTGAAAACATTGTGGAAAAAAGGACAAAATGCTGGTAAACAGCATTTTCTCCTCTTCCCCTATATGTCTAATTTTTCCAAAGAGAACTTTAGTCATTTGAGCTGCATTTAATTTGGCTGCAAATGCTTTCATTATGAATAAGTCTTAAGTTTTGTCATCTCTTAGCCCTTTACCACACAATCCTGACTTTGAACGACCCCGAAGAAGAAGCCTTTTGAAAATATTGTGGCAAAAGGAAAAAATGCTGGTAACCAGCATTTTCCTCTTTTCCAACAATTATTTCTACCCATTCAAAGACTATTTCCATCATTTGAGCTACATGTGATTTATCCTCTGCAAATGGTTTCATTTTGGACAATTTAACTTGATCTTTACCCAACGACAAAATTTTAGACTGGTCCAAATTGAAAGCATGTGCAGAAGACAAAATAAATGTGACTCAAAAATTCAAATTTGTTTTCGGAAGAGTAGAAAACATTGTGGCAAAAGGAGAAAATGCTGGTTACCAGCATTTTCTCCTTTTCCCACAATGTTTTCAAAAGGCTTCTTTTTCAGGGTCGTTAAAAGTTGGGATTGTGTGGTAAAGGGTTAATAGGTTTCACCCTCATGGATTGTATAGTAAACAGTACATAATGGAATATAGTCAAATGGTATAATGTCACCCTGTAACCATTCTCATAAGTAAACCTGATTTCATGCATCTGGACAAGATTAAAAACAAATTGTCCATACAAGATTATATTAGCCAGAATATAATATAAAGAACAGTGTAGGTCTAAGATCAGATCATATGTTCTGTACAAGCTGATCTTGATAAACACATTCCCTTATAGTAACTTGCATTTTCTATAACATTTTGAAGATCCAATTAACTCTTTAACAAACGACAAAATTTTAGATTGGTCCAAATTGGAAGCATTTGCAGACGACAAATTAAATGTGACTGAAAAATTGAAATTTGTCTTGGTAAGGGTAGAAAACATTGCGGAAAAAGGAGAAAATGCTGGTTACCAGCATTTTCTCCTTTTCCCACAATGTTTTCAAAAGTCTCCTTTCACAGGGTCGTTAATAAAAGCAGGATTGTGTGGTAAAGGGTTAAATATGCATATTTTTTCATGTAACCTTTTGCCAAACAATCCAGTGTTTCAATAACCCAAATAAGGAAGGCTTTTGAATACATTATGAGAAAAGGCAGAAATGCTGGTAACCAGCATTTTCTCTCTTCCTCATATTTTCTATCCTTTTAACTCTGTACCAAGTGAAAAAACATTGGACTTGACCAAACTGAAAGCATTTGCAGACCACAACTTAAAAGTAGCTTGATTGATGATTTCTGTCCTTGATAAGATAGAAAACATCATGGGAAAAGGAAAAGATGCTGGTTTCCAATATTTTCTCTTTGTCCCAAAATATTTTCAAAAGCTTTCATCACCAGGCTCATTAAAAGTGGGGCTTATAAAGTTGAAATTCAAAAGCCTTTTCCTACAAAATGTTAAAACATGGGACTGTGTGGTAGAGGGTTTCGACAATTCCCACCATTTTAGCCACATTTTATTTGTTATCTGCAAATGTTTTTAGCTCTACTGGCTGTAAGCCAGCAGAGCTCATGTCATGGCATGGTGTCCGTCATTGGTCCGTCTGTCCTTCTCTCCGTCCATATGTTGGTCTTTTTCTTGTTTATGTGATAAAGTCTGCATTTGTGGTTTGATTTTCGTGAAACTTGCACAGTTTCTTTATCTCATCAATAGCTTGAACACTATTGACTTTGAAAAAATCTGACTATTAGTGTGGGAAAAGTAGCCATTTAAAGTTTAAAAATTTCATTTCTTGCTTACGTGATCGATAAAGTCTGCATTTGTTGTCAGAATTTCGTGAAACTTGTACAGTTTATTTAACTTATCGATAATTTTAACCGTATTGATTTTGAAAAAAATTTGACAATCAGTGTGGGAAAAGTAGCCAATTAAAGTTCAAAATTTCAATTCCTTGTTTACACCATAAAGTCTGCATTTGTTGTCGGACTTTTGTGAAACTTGCACATTTTTTTTGTAATCTCATCAATAGCATGAACCCTATTGATTTTGACAAAAACCTATCAGTGTGGGAAAAGTAGCCTATTAAAGTTCAAAATTTACATTTCTCGTTTAAGTGAAAAGGTGGCATTTGAAATTGTATTTTCATGAAACATGCACAGTTGCTTTGTAACATCAACAGCTTGGAAAAAAAAACGATGATCAGTAAGGGAAAAGTAGCTATTTAAATATGAAAATTTACATTTCTTGCTAACGCTATAACTTCGGCATTTGTGGTCAAATTTTCATGAAACTTGCAGAGTTTCTTTATATTATCAATAGCTTGAACCCCACTGATTTTGAAAAACATTCAACAATCAGAATTGGAAAAGGAGCCATTTAAAGTTGGAAATTTACATTTCTTGTTTACACAAGTAAGTCTGCATTTTTGTTCCAATTCTTTTGAAACTTGCAAAGATTATTTGTATCACCAAGGGATTGAACTCTTAAAAGTAGAGAAAATCCAGCAATCAGGTTAGGAAAAGCAGATATTTGATGACTTAGTATTGTTTACTGAACACAGTTCACATTGTTAGTCACATTTCCTTGAAACTTGAAGGGATTGTTTAACCCTTTCAGTGCCATAAGTGAAAATAGGGACCTTTGCGGATGGCACAGATCAAGATCAGACTGCACAGAACGTGTAGTTTGATCTTTGATTTGTACCGTCCGCTTAATTAGTCAAGCCCCTAGGATAAAAATCTTTCTGGGTCTTTGTGGATTGCATTTACAGCTACTGAAAGAAGTCAAGTTTATTAATTTGGCGCCGAAAGAGTTAAAACAATCAGTAAGCTATAGAAACCCTGTCAAATTTGGCTCAATTCCAAACAATTGTTTTTGAGAAATTATACCTCATTTTTTCACCATTTGTTCAATTCACCATGCCTATGTGCTATCTCAAGCCCAGTTGCAACAACATCCCTTTTTTTGTAGGGGGGTCATCATGTGTGTTTGTCTTTTTCCTTTTTGCATCATGAATTCATGATGTTTGCTAGAAAAAAAACGCAAAATCACTGCCAGTAGAGCCATTCAGGCCCTCAAGGGCCTCTAGTTCTATTAGGAATTTTCTAAACAATTCAGTCATTTAGTAAATCGTTTTGTAGTTTATAGTAGAAATTTATGAGGTCATCACACTAATTGTATATCCAATTGCCACAAAATTCTGACATTTAACAACCCCGAGAAAGAAGGCTTTTGAAAACATTGTGGGAAAAGGAGAAAATGCAGATAACCAGCATTTTCTCCTTTTCCCACAATGTTTTATACCCTGTCAAAGAAAAATTTCATCATTTGAGTCACATTTAAAATATTGTTTGCAAATGCTTTAAATTTGGCCAAGCCTACATTTTTGTCAAGTGGTGAGAACTAAGGACATAACTCCCATCATTTTAGCCACATTGTAGTTGTTTACTGCCATTGTTTTTTATTTGGAATGATCTAAAGAATTTTGTCATTTGGTAAATCATCAAAATTTGTTTTGGTTTTTTATAGTAGAAAATTTATGAGGTTATCGCACTCATTGTATAATTATTTTATCATTACATTCCAGTTTGTATGATTGGACAAAGTTTGTCATTTCTGTAGTTCTCAAAGAGCTTTTTTCTTTACTGAGAGGCATTAGTGTTAATGACGCTGTAGACTGAGGCATTTGAAAAAAATAGTTTGAAAGGGAGAAAATGCATTTTGTACTTTTGTAATATGTTCTCTACCCTTCCAAAGACAAGTGTCGTCATTGTGGCACATTTTTGTCGTCTGCGTAAGTTATCATTTTGGATAAACCTAAAATTTTGTTGCTTAGTAAAAAGTTAAATAGGTTAACCCTTTACCACACAGTCCTGAGTTTTAAAGACCCTGAGGATGAAGCCTTTTGAAAAACAATGTAGGAAAAGGAGAAAATGCTGGTAACCAGCATTTTCTCCTTTTCCCACATTGTTTTCTACCTTATCAAAGACAAATTCCATCATTTGAGGCACATCTGAATTGTCGTCTGCAAATGCTTTCAATTTGGACAAGTCTCAGATTTTGTCGTGTGGTAAAGAGTTAACAGAATTAGAGAGAATGACATGTACCATATTTATTTAGGGTAAACATTGCCTTAAATAGTTTAAATGAGCAATTTGTTTATGTTTTGTTGTTTTTAGCACAGATGTAATATTTTCCACAGTCTTTTCATCTTTCCAAAGGTTCTTTCCTCAGGGTTGTCAAAACTCAGGATTGGGTGGTAAAAGGTTAACCTATAGACAGACAGTCATTTTTATGTAAACTAGCAATTTTGTTGAAATGATATCTCCCGCCAAAAGAAGCCCCCTTTTTTCCATGGCATGGCATTAAATAAAAAACAAAAATGTATGGGCGGACTTATTCCGACTATCATAAGGTACACATGTATGAAGTTTCATCAGTTTTCGTCATGGATTTAAAAGTTACCAGTCCAGACGGATGAACGGACGGACAGACAAACAGACAGTGCAAAAACTCTATCCTTCTGCCTTCGGCGCGGGGTATAATAAAATACAAAAAAGAGATTGATATTGCAGATTTCAGGATGTTTTGGTCAGAATCTTACAATATCATTGTAGAGTAGATTCACGACTAAAATGCATATTCTGTGCAGGCTGATCTCGATCTACAGTATCCCTTGAAAAGCAAATTAACTGTTTAATACCAAACAACAAAATTCTAGACTTGTCCAAATTGAAAGCATTTGCAAGCGACAAATTAATCAAATAATTGGCTTTGTCTGTGCAACTAGCATTTTCTCTTTTCCACACTGTTTTCTAAAGGCTTCTTTTAATAGGGCCCTTATATGATGGGAATGCTTGGTAATGAAATCAGTACATTTTTTATGCCTTTTTCATGTAATGCCTACTCTTTGGAGGGGGGGGGGGGGGGCAAAGTTTGTGTATTTGCAAATAAATTGATTTGATGTTATTTGAAAGTCTAAAAGTAGATTTCAAATGCAGATTAAGAAAAATTTTGGTCGAGGTTGATAAACGAATTGCAGAAAGTGTAGATTAAAGATCAGACTGCATGTTTTGTGCAGTCTGATCTTAATCTATGCCATCTGTAAAGGACTTGCTTGGTATCATGCAGTACAGAGATTCATTAAGTCCCCTTTTTTCAGAGCATGGCTCAAATTTCTTTGATTTACCATTTGCAATGAGTGTTAATCTGAGCTAAAACTACAAGCATTACTTATAATTTGCACTGTAGTACTTAACTTGTTGTTTAGGTTTTATTATTGCAGTTTATTAAAAAGATAGATTCAAGATTTATTGTAAAATAAATAAATTATTTTTGCTTATTACATATTTGTTGAGCTTGTTATTGAACTCTTGGTATATTTAGAGGAAATTTTAGATGTTTCTGCTTACAGTGTAGGCCAAGATCACATTACTAAGAACCTGCTGTGAAATCTTGGATTATACTGTTGAATCCATACTTTGTTAGATATTTTATGAGGCTGGTCTATCGGACTGTGTAGATAAAGATCAGACTGCATGTTCCACTGGCTGCAAAAGTGTAATGCATCACACTTAGCACTGCCGATGGGTGGAACAGCACTCTCAATTTGGGGTGCATAATGATTCTGAGCCCCAAGTTACACCACTGGTAGATTGAATTCGAAGGAGTTGGCTGACAGAGGTGAAACAGGCATAAAGGAAACAAAGCAGCAAATAGTGTGCATTATCTTAGTTGGTAACAAGAGTTGAAGCACACAAGCTGAGCATCATTGGTACCTACAACTTACCCATAAGGTTCCTTTGTATATCATGCATAAGAGTCGTATTTGTAGCTCCACCCTTAACCCTTTCCCAAATGACAAATTTTGGACTGGTCCAAATTGAAAGAGTTTGCAGACAACAATTTTAAATTTGATGAAAATGGCAGGAAGTTCTCAAAAAGGGTAGAAAACACTGTGGGAAAAGGAGAAATTGCTCGTTACGAGCAATTTCTCCTTTTTCCACAGTGTTTTCAAAAGACTTGTACTGCAGACACGTGAAAACCAGGGCTTGTTTGGGAAAGGGTTAAACAAACGACAAAATTTTGGACTATATCAAATTGACAGCATTTGCAGATGACAAATTTAATGCAACTCAAAATGATTATTTGTCTTTGGTAGGGTAGAAAACATTGTAGAAAAAGGAGATAATGCTGGTTACCAGCATTTGCTCCTTTTCTCATGATGTTTTCAAAAGCTTTCTTTTTCAGGTCATTAAAACTTTGGAGTTGTGTCCAAAGGATTGAGATACATATAACTGACTGACCACCCAGTCTAAATATCCCTCTCTGTGCTCAAAAGATTAGTCAAAGTTGTCATCCAAGTATTTCATTGGAGGCCAACATGTTGCAAAGTAGATCCATTTAGTTGTAGAATTTGTTTTGCTGAACTAAAGCATGCAAATATAAATCAAGATCAGAAAATAGTTTGAGTGGCTAGTAGCATACAGAACTTGATACCAGGAAGTTGCTGGTTGTTATACCCAGCTCTGGTAATTTCATTCCTCTCTCATTCCTGCTGATCACTGTTTTGGCGTTGGTCATGTGGGAAGGCAGCCAGTGGCTTGGGAAGAATATTGTGCAGAGTACTGGTAAAAAAAAAAAAATACGGGAAAGCATGGATAAGTGCGCTGACTGCCGCAGTATAACTGAAATAATGTTGAAAACACTATTAACCATTAAATAACCTTTCACTACTATAGTTGCCATGGCAGCCAGTGTAGATCAAGATCAGGCTGCACAAAATGTGCAGCCTGATCTTTGATCTACGATGTCTGCCTTGTTAAAAAACACTGTAGACCAAAGCAACCACAAAACTGCAATTATTTGGGTTGTATTTCTACAGGTTTATTTGGCACTCTAAGGGTTAAATACCATACAAACATAGCAACAAAATAGTTTGAGGGTTTTAGGATCAAGTTTCAGCTGAACTCACACTCTTTCCTTTTCACTACGCTATATTTCTCTGTCTTTCCTCACCCCCCTCGCCCCACCTCTCTCTCTGTGTCTCTCTACCTCTCTGATATATAGCTGAAATATACAAGGGCTGTTTGATAAATTCATGGAATTCTGTTGTCAAGACCACGCTTCTTGATATTTTAAGTTCAAAATTTGTATATAAAAGCATAAACATTATTATTATAAAGTTGATACTGAAATTTTGCAATTTTAAAACATTTTAAACACAAAATATGTGTAACCATAGTAACCCATGTATTGGGCATTGCTAGGTTCAAATTTGATGTTATTTTGTGTAAAATGAATATTCAGATAAGCAACCAATTATGCACATAGTCAAATAACATCGTAACGACATTTCTGCAAAGCATCATCGCTGAGGCACTTCAGGTTACTTCAATGGCATAGTTTTTGTCTCGTCAATGCCAGTTAACTTTCAACACAATGACGCTGAATTACGCACATTAATAAAGTTTTGTGTTGGACTCGGCAAAACACCAAAACAGACTACAGAACTGAGTTAGGAGTCGACACTTTCAAGTTCCTGTAGTATTTCGTTTGTCTACAAGTGGTATGAGCAATTTGGGAATGATTCTGAATATCCCTTAAGAATGATTCTCGTGAAGGATGGTCGGTTAGCATAACGGTGTCAATTTTGACTACTATGTGTGACAAGCTATATAAAGTTACAGTATGTGTCATGTCGGACAACTTAGGTGTGTCTTGTACCACAGTACAAGTATTTTCTAGAAATGTTTAAAATGAGCAAACGCTGGGTGTTCGAGGGAATTATGCAGAAAAAGTATGCTGATCTCTTGACTTGTAATGACATCGACGAACAGCCCTCGTATAATGGAAGCCAAAATTGCCACTGTTCATTCTGCACACCAAATACAAAATTGCAAACTGACTGAAATGATTTGATTTTTATTCAACAAAGTATGGACTAATATGTAAAAATTAAACATGGAATTACCAATAAAATATGTAAAAATCTTAAATCTTATAGAACAATGAACATTATACATTCTTACATAATGCATTAAAACCTGCCCATTAAAAAATGAAACTTTATAAAAGATTTGCTGTTGGATTGGTAAAAAACCTTGTGAGAAAAGGAGAAAATGCTGGCCACCGGCGTTTTTTCCTTTTCCAACAATGTTTTTAAAAGACATTGTTCTTCAGGGTCGTTAAAACTCCGGATTGTTGGGTACACAATTATATTATGTTCTAAGGCTGTTTCACTTCAAGCACTGATAACAGTAGTTAAGCCTTTAGCACACAATCTTGAGCTTTAACTCTTTACTAAATGACAAAATTTAGACCTGTCCAAATTGAAAGCAGTTGCAGACAACAAAATAAATATAACTGAAAAATTGAAATTTTTTGCGGGGAAGGGTAGAAAACGTTGTGCAAATAGGAGAAAATGCTGGTCACCAGCATTTTCTCCTTTTCCCATAATGGTTTCAAAAGGCTTCTTTCTCATGGTCATTAAAAGACAGGATTGTGTGATAAAGGGTTAACTTAAGGACCCTGATAAAGAAAGCCTTGGAAAACACTGTAGGAAAAGGTAAAAAATGCTGGTTAGCAGCATTTTCTCCTTTCCCACAATTTTTTCCACCCTTTCACAGCCAAAATGCACAATGTTAAAATTGTCGTCACTTTCAATTTGAACAACTCTAGTTTGGTAGAGTTAAGCCCTTGTAGCACTGAATCTGGATTTATTTGCTTATGCTGACATTGTAGAGCAAGATCAGACTACTTTTCCCGCAATGTTTTCAAGAGCCTTCTTCTTCAGGGTCGTTAAAACTCAGGATTGTGTGGTAAAGAGTTAATTAATGAAATAGAATCCTACTCAGTAAACTAAATAATATTTTTGTCTAATAATGAGGTAAAAATGGCAGAATCCAATAGTAAGAAAATGGTTGTTCTGAACAAAATTTTAAGAAAACGGTACATTCAATTTCCATGAAACTTATATCATGAAGACACTTCCATTTGAGTCACTTTCTGTGAAAAAATGAGGAACTTTCACCGTACAGAATCATTTCACTACCATATACAATTATCACAGTAAAAATATTACATTGTAAAAATTGAACATGTAAAAAGAGTGCTTCCTCCATCACCAAACTAATGTACTATAACCCTTAAAATGTCAAACAAAAACCTGGGCCGCTTTCACAAAGTAGATCTGGATCAACCTGCACAGAATATGCAGTCTGGTTTTCTACACTGTCCAATGGTTTGTTGGAAAGATTGACTAGAACTGCCTTAAAGCTGGAGAATTTGGGACCATCATAGATTTTGACTAAATATGTCCAATTCTTTTTAGATCTCTATGTTTTAAGAATCAGTAGGAAAAGTATAAAAAAAAAAACTTTTAAGAAAGGAACCTTGCCAGAACCCTGACTCTTTCTGAGCCATTATTCATTTTCCCAGAATGTTTACATCAACTGTCTGCTGCAGAGAAGTAAAAACAAGTGTTTGTCACAAATAGCTAAGTAAAAGGACTGACCTACTTTACCCCTTTACCACACAATCCCGACTTTTAACGACCATGACCAAAAGGCATTTTGAAAACATTGTGGGAAAAAGAGAAAATGCTGGGGACCAGCATTTTCTCTTTTTCCTCCAAGGTTTTCTACCGTTCCTAAATCAAATTTCAGTTTTTGAGTCACATGTATCTTGCTGTCTGCAAATGCTTTCAATTTGGAAGAGTCTAAAATTTTGCAGTGTGGTAAAGAGTTAATGCAGACATGGTTTTGTACATTCCTGCAGTAAAAGTTTTTAAAACCAGTGTGGGAAAAAGAGTAATGGTTGGAACAAACAAATGGTCTTTTCCTCATAATGTTTCCATTGAAACTTGTCCTCTCCTTTGTGTTACTCGAACTAGATTTTGGTCAGGTCTGAAATTTACTAAAACTCTTTACAAGATGACAAAATGTAACACCCCCCCCCCCCCCCACAAATTGAAAGCCTACAAGCAGATAACAAATGCAGCTCAAAAGTTGGAATATGTCTGTGACATAAAGGAGACAATGCTGGTTACAAGCACTGTCTCTTTTTCTCACAATAATGTAAAGGACTTCATCCTCAAGTTTCTAAAAATGTGGATTTTAATGGTAAATGAAAAAAAGGGATACAGTATATATATAACTAAAGTTAATCATGTTTTAACACTGTGTTGAACAGAATTGTCTCTAGAACAGTTCCAGATATGATACCTGAAAGAAGAAAGCATATTTTTGTTTTGTCTCACACTGAAAATCAAAAGACAGGCTACAGGCTCCTTTGAAACCTTGCAGTTAACTCTTTACTACAGACAAAATTTTACTCTCTTCCATACAAAGACAAAAATTATTTGTGGTCTGAAGGGTAAAATTGAGATCTGTCTTTGAAAGGGAGGAAAAATATTGTTGGAAAAAGTAGAAAATTCTAGTCACCGGCAATTTTTTCCTTTTCCCACAATTGCTTTTAAAACCTTTTTTCTTCAAGGTTGTTACAAAAAATAAACAGAATTGTTTAGTGAAGGGTTTAATGTTTTGAAAATGTCAGATTTACTCTGGGACCAAGCAGTGCAGAGATTCAGCCTATTACTGTGTTCCTTTGTGGCTAAGTGGTGATTTTGAAAGATATAAACCCAGAGGCCAAGGCTTTGACTGTCACTTGAAGCGCTAGGTTCTTCTTGGGGGTGTCCTTGGGCAAGACACTTCAGCGACCTAGCCTAATACCAGTGAAACCCAGAATATACATGGATAAGTCAACTGTTTTGGCAATAAAACTAAAATACTGTTGATGGATCAATTGATCTAATAACTGATCAACATTTATTCAGTTTGATCACAATCAAATGACAGCATGGCTGAAACATGAGCCATATTACCAGCTTCAAGAGACTCTAAAACAATCTGGCTAGTTAAAAAAAAGGACATTGCAATTTTATGGCTGTTTCAGCCTGAATGTCTCATAAAATATCGGAGAGTGTGGACCCAAGATCAGGTTGTGTGTTCTTTGCTGTCTGATATTGATCTACATCAGCATCTTAAGCTATAACCAGAGCTTTAACCCAGTACCAAACGGTCCTGTTAACTCTTTACCACATTATGAAATGTTCGACTTGTCCAAATTGAAAGCATTTTCTCCTTTTCCTACAATGTTTTCTACTCTATCAAAGAGAAATTCAATCATTGGAGTAACATTTGCTTTGTCTTTTGAGTGTTCCTTGCGAAATAAAGAAAGCCATTAACCCTTTACCACACATTCCAAAGTTTTAATGACCCAGGGGGAAGAAGGCTTTTGAAAACATTGTGGGAAAAGGAAAAAAAATTCCCACCATCTTTTCTGGCCTTTTAGAGTTGGGTTTCATCAATTTAATGAGATTAAATTTGTCATCTGCAACAGCTTTGAATTTGGACAAATGTAAAATTTTGTCATTTAGTTAAGAGTCATGATGGGTTTTACTGAGGACTATTAACCAGATGACAAATTTTAGACTAACCCATATTGGCAGCAGCTGCAGATGACAAAGTGGAAAAAAATGATAAAGGGTAGAAAACATTATGAGAAAAGAAGAAAATGCTGGCAGACAGCATTTTCTCCTATACCCCACAATGTTTTCAAAATCCTTTTTTGGAGCCATAAAAAACACCAGATTCTTTGGTAAAGGGTAAAAGACATTGTGTTTCATTAAATAAGGGAAAAAAACCTCTTCTTACCTATAGTTACAAATAGAGCTGCTATATTGATGCAAAGTTCTCTATCTTTTTCTGGGTATTTGGAATCATGCAGTAGATGATAAAATATATTCACATATGACGCCCCTCCCAGCAAACCAACATACACCATCAGCGTAGGTAATATAGCCACTGGTAAAAATTTGTACTAAAAGACAAAAAAAAAAAAAAAAAAAAATAATAATAATCCCTGCTCTGTGAAAAGGGGGTTTAACCATTTACCACACAAATCTCGAGTTTAAAAAAAATGACCTGGAGGAAAGTTTTTGAAAATAGTGTGGTAAAGGAGAAAATGCTAATAACCTGCATTTTTTTTCTTCTCTCACAAAGTTTTCTACCCTTCCCATAGCAAATTTCAATTTCTGAGTCACATTTATTTTGTCGTTCGCAAACGCTTTCAATCTGAACTAGTCTAAAATCTTGATGTTTGGAAAAGAATTAATGTATCTGCAAAATGTGTCAACCCTAGTCAGCCTGTTTAGTCACACAGGATAACCCTGGTCAACACTTTTTGCTATTAGTCAATTTTCTTCAAGTCAAAGGACCAGTCTACCTCACAAGTCAGTTGACTGTTAGACTAAATAGATTTTATGGATCCATGATTATGTGATGCCTTGCCTGGTATAATGCATCAAGGAGATGCATTAAACCCCCTTTTGGCAGAGCTGTATTTAAAAACATCTTTGGCTAAAATGAAAATGCTGACTATCAAAAGCATGTGACCTTGACCTTGGAACCTGGCATCTGAAACCTCTGCTCAACTTGTTGCCTTATCAATACCCACATATGTGAAAAATATTTCAGGAAATCAGAGCAGGGGTTCAACAGATATGGAGTAGACACAATATAAGCATGTGACTTTAGACTCATTGCTGTGACCTTGAACTTGGAGCCTGGCATTTGAAACTTCTGCTCTACAATTTGCCTCATAAAGGTGAACACATGCCTAAAAATATTTTCAAAAAATCAGATCAGAGATTTAAGAGATATAGAGCAGACATGAAATTACCTACAGACAGATGGAGGGATAGACAGACAGACGGACAACCTCAGGACATAATACGTCCTTTGGTACCAATATATTACTTACATGAACATCTATGACCCATAGTAACATGTTTATGAACTGTAAAATAGAGAGTATTTCCACACGTCGGATATGAATCAACTGAACAGATGATCTTGACACAAATACCCCAGCCTGGAAAGTATGTACAATAAAAAGACTCTTCTTCTCTTCTTTTTTCTCCTACTTTGACAAACATAATTGTTAAAATTTTTTGTATGACTCTTTATCAGATGACAAAATTTTTTACTTGTCCATAGCGAAAGCATTTTGACATCTGACTTGTGACCTAGTGGTTGCGAGTTTAATACCCGGTTGAAGCAAACTTTCTTTCCGGCGATTTTTCGCCTCTCACCTCTGACGCATGTGAGAAAAGCCAGTTGTTAGACAAAATGGATTTTATGGATCCATAATTATATGAAGACTTGCATGGTATAATGCATTACGGAGGCACATTAAACCCCCTTTTGCAAGAGCCCAGCTCATACAAGTTATTGCATAACAGCTAAAGAATACAATCAAACTTCTGTATGATATGATATGAGTTGATTTTTTCTTCATCTATTTCAAAATCTCTATTTTTGAAATTTCTACTGAGCCAACAAATAGAACACTTTAACCCTCTACCACACAATCCAGGGTTTTCACGACCCTGAGAAAGAAGACTTTTGAAAACCTTGTGGCAAAAGGAGAAAATGCTGTTAACCAGCATTTTCTCCTTTTTCCACAATATTTTCTGCCCTTCCCAAAACAAATTTCAATTTTTGAGTCACACTAATTTTGTTGTCTGCAAATGCTTTCAATTTGGATGAGTCTAAAATTTTATCATTTGGTAAAGAGTTAACCTTTTGGCTGAGCCTGGTAGCTCAGTTGGAAAACAAAAGGCTTAAAAGCCAGGTGTCACTGGTTCTTTTGTAAGCTCAATTGAATTTTTTCCTCTGACAAAGGATAGTCATTGCAAAAATCTCATTCCTCTCTCAACTCTGATCATTGTTAAGAAAATGTTTATGTGGAAAAGCAGCCAGTGGCTCATCAGATGTGGGTAGCAATTGAAGAAGACAAGCTCCAGGAAAGTATGAACAGGTGCACTGGCCCCTGCAATATAACTGAAAAAATGTTGAAAATGGTGATAAAAACTAAACAAAAAACTTCAACCCCTGATAAAATAATGTGTTGGTGTTACAATCAGAAAAAAAGAAGTCTTTTGAAAACATTGTGGGAAAAGAAAAAAAAAATTCTAAATCTCATCATTTGAGTCACAAAGTTATCATCTGCAGATAAATTTCAATAGGAGCAAGTCTAAAATTCATTCATTTCATTAAGAGTTAATTTTTTTGAAACAACAAAATTTTAGACTTGCCCTAATTGAAAACTTTTGCAGACATGACTCAAAAATAAAAATTTGTATTTTGAAAGGTACTTAGAGTAGAAAACTAGCATTTTCTCCTTTTCCCACAATGTTTTCAACAAAACCTTCCTCGAGGTCATTAAAACTTGAGATTGT
This sequence comes from Tridacna gigas, assembly GCA_945859785.2. NCBI lineage: Eukaryota > Metazoa > Mollusca > Bivalvia > Cardiida > Cardiidae > Tridacna > Tridacna gigas. Next base: position 34,817,084 of record OX244038.2, on the reverse strand, counting down.
GTAGTAAAGGGCTATGCAGATGTTCACCATCAAATTTACCTGGTAGCACAAAGAGATCCCGGCATACAACTCTGGGCAACCCTTATGGTACTCTGAGCTTGGCCTCACTTTGGATGCACACCCTTGAGCAACATATTCAAATAAATACACAGCACATAACTGCAAGGAGAAAGAAGATGGGCCATGATCTGTGAAAAGGGGGTTTTATGTATCTGCAAAAATTATCGACCATTGTCAGTCTGCGCAGGCTGATTGGGTCAATACTTTTTGCTATGGGTCAATTTTCTGCATGCCAAAGACGAGTATACCTCATGATTCAGTCGGCTGTCATAAAAAATTGATTTCATGAATCCATAACTATGTGATGACTTGCTCAGTATCATGCATCTCAGAGATGCATTAGGCTGCCTTTTCATAGAGCATGGCTTGTATAAAATTCACAAAAATTCTATTTGGTCACCCTGCATACATGAATCAACTGAAAATAGCTACAGATAAGGATCTGCAGCTTTAATATTTATATCTTGACCTGAATACATGTAAAGGTGTAAATTACAAATGAAATGACAGGTTCGTGACATTTGGATACAATTCTATAAACAGATCACATGACCTATGAAGATCATTCTTGCCTACCTGACAGAAGTGGTGGCATCTGGACTTTCATACCAACTGCCTGACTTTGTTCTTGCATTATCATTTGTACCATATTCTTTATAATTTTCAGCTTTGATTATTGTTACACATTAGACCTATAAACAACACCAACAATTCCCGAGTATGATTTTTACAAGCCCAAAAACCTGAATTGACCATACAGTAATAACAAAACTGCATCCTTTAAAAGCTAGCTCAACAGCAAAACTGGTTTAACTCTTTACCAAATAACAAAATTTTGGACTGGACCAAATTCAAAGCATTTGCAGACGACTAATAAAATGTAGCTTACATGGTGATTTATGCACTGGATAGGGCAGAAAACATTGTGGGAAAAGGAGAAAATGCTGGTTACCAGCATTTTCTCCTTTTCCCACAATGTTTTCAAAAGCCTTCTCTTTCAGGGTCGTTAGAAGTCGGGATTGTGTGGTAAAGGGTTATTCCACACAATCCCAAATTTTATCAAACCAGTGGGAGACAGCTTTTGAAAACATTTTGGAAAAATTTTCCAAAAATCTTTTCTACCTTTTCAACAACAAATTCCAACATTTGAGCCACATATAATTTGTCATCTGAAAATCCTTCCAATTAGGACAAGTCTGAAATGTTGTTATTTGGCCATGGGTTAAAATGCTTTAGACCTTCACGCTCTCCAATAATTACATGTAGCAAGGAAAAACACTACAAAATATGGCCTATATGAAATATGGGTGTCCAGACAAAAAAAAAAAAATAAATAAATAAAAGAAGTAATTGGTAATTCTGAGCAAGAAGAGTACAACAATCAACTTACATTCAGTGACATCCATGACACCAATTTAGTACATCGTAACCATCTTGCTAGTGTGGACTCCTGTTTGTCATGCATCTGTGTAGTACCTATGGAAAATTTCTAACCCTTTACCACACAATCCCAACTTTTAATGACCCTGAGGGAGAGACCTTTTGAAATCACTGTGGAAAAAGCACAAAGTTCTGGTGGCCAGCAATTCCTCCTTTTTCCACAATGTTTGCAACCTTATTGGCAAACTTATGCTGATTAGTACCAATTTTAAATTTGTCGTCTACAGACCTTTTGAATTTGTTGTCATTAGGGAAGGGTTCCCTCTTGTCAAAACGAAAAAATCTTAGACTTGTCTAAACTGAAGGCATGTGCAGATGACAAATATCACTGAAATAACAAGCATTGTATTTCAAAGGATAGAAAACATGGTAGGAAAAGGAGAAAATGCTGGTTACCAGTATTTCTCCTTTACCCATGTTTTCAAAAGCCTTCTTCTTCAGGGTCATTACAACTCTGGATTTTTTGTAAAGGATTAAACAAAACAATCCCGAGTCCTGCTGACTCCTTGAAAAGACTACTTTAAAACATTGTGGGAAAATGAGAAAATGCTGGTAACTAGTGCATATATTTTCTCCTTTTCAAACTATGTTTTCTACCCTTTCAAAGACAAATCCAATCTTTCCAAAATGTATGATAAAATGAATTAACCAATTCAAAAATGCAATTTTTGAGAAAAACAGGAACATAGCTCTGTACTGTATCGGTCATATTTTGATGACAAGACAATGAAAGAAAAATATTAAGGGAATAGGACAAATTGCTAATTAGTTCTTTACCAAATGACAAAAATGTAGACTTGTCCAAATTGAAGGCATTCGCAGATGACAATTTAAATGTGGCTCGAATGATGGAATTTGTCTTTGACAGGGAAGAAAACATTGCAGGAAAAGGAGAAAATGCTGGCCACCAGCATTTCTCTTCATTTCACACGTTTTCAAAAAGTTTCTTTGTCATGCTCATTAAAACTAAAGACTGTGTGGTAAAGAGGTCAGAGTAATCTCTTCATTTCTTATCTTTTAACCTTTTACCAAACAATCCCATGTTCAAACAACCCTGAGAAAGGAGGTTATTGAAAACATTGTAGGAAAAGAGAAATTGCTGGTAACCAGTATTTTCTCCTTTTCCCATAATGTTTTCTACCATTTGCAAAGACAGAATCACCTTTTGAGCCCCTTAGAATTTTATGTCTATAAATGCTTCCAGTTTAAACAAGTGTAAAATTTTGTTGTGTAGTATCAACTTAAAGAACCATCAGGAAATGCCTGTACTGAGGAAGAGGGTCAAGTCACTGGTACATTGATAGGCTATGCTCTGTGACAAGGGGGTTTAATGCATCTGCAAAAAGTATGGACCCATGTCAGTCTGCCTGCGTAGGCTGACCTGGGCTGGAAAATTTTGCTATCAGTCAATTTTCTGCATTTCCAAGGACTATTCTACCTCAGGATTCAGCCGGTTGTCGGACAAAGTGGATGTTATGGATCTGTAATTATGTGATAACCTAATTTTTAAAATGCTTCACTGAGATGCACTCAACCCACTTTTGCCAGAACACCGCTCAAATAATCTATAGAAAAGCCATGACATAATACCCTGTATATTACCAATCTGCTCATCAGATAAAATGGGCTCTCTCTCTTGATTGTCATCACTTTCTGAGGGTACCTCGGCTATTGGGGCTTTGATGATGTAGAAATAGGATACAAGATAGAGCCCAACAGCTGGACTTGTCAATAGGAATGCATATCTGAAAATAATTCATATTTAAACACTTATGTTAAGGGGAAATCAATATACTCTACTTTCCCAATGATTTCTACCTTTAACCCTTTACCACGCAATCCCAAGTTTTAATGACCCTGAGAAAGAAGCCTTCAGAAAACATTTTGGGACAAGGGGAAAATGCTGGTAACCAGCATTTTTTCCATTTCCCACAATGTTTTCTACTCTATCGAGAGAAATACTGCGCCATTTGAGCCACATTGAAATTGTCGTCTGCAAATGCTTTCAATTTGGACTTCTTTAAAATTTTGTCATTTGGTAAAGAGTTAAAAGACTAATTCAATCATTTAACCCTTTACCACACAGTCCCCAATTTAAACTACCCTGGGGAGATAAGCTTATAAAAACATTGTGGGAAAAGGAGGAAATGCTGAAAAGCAGCATTTTCTCCTAATCCCTTAATGGAATTACCTTTTCAAAGAAAAATTTCATTATCTGAGCCACATTTAATGTGTTTTCTGCAATCTCATTCAGTTTGGACCAATCTGAAAACTTGCTGTTCGGTAAAGAGTTAAGCTATGTTTAATCTGCTGTCTACAAGTGCTTTCAGTATGTACAAATCTATAATTTTGTAGTTTGGATTCAATTCTATTTAAAAAAAAAAAATCAATTTTATGAAAAAAGACTAGCCATGATTGTCTAAGAAAAAATATTATGAGCCAATCAGATGGCTTGTCTTAAAATGTATAATTAGAACAGTACTATGAATGGTTGAAGACAAAATCTTAGACTGCTCCAAACTGAAAGCATTTTCAGAAAAGATCTCAGATTTGTCTATAATACTGTACATTGTAGGAAAAGGAGAAAATGCTCGTCACCAGCTTTTTCTCCTTTCCTTACAATGCTTTCTAGTCTTCTTTCTTGGTGTCATTAAAACTCGGAATTGTGTGGTAAAGAGACAAAGCCCCTAACTTCAACCCATTTAATCCAATTCATCCTCTACAAATACTTTCAATTTTAGAAAGTATAAAATTGGGTTTCCGGTAAATTTTTAAGAATAAAACAAGAAGCCTATACCTTCATGAGGTCAAAAGCTTAACCCATTACTACACAATCCCGAGTATTAACAACCCTAAGAAAGATGCCTTTTGAAAACAATGTGGGAAAAGGAGAAAATACTGATAACCAGCATTTTCTCCTTTTCCGACAATGTTTTTTACTCTTTCAAAGGTAAACCCAATTATTTGAGCTATTGTTGAATTGTCATCTGAAAATGTTTTCAGTTTGGGCATGTCTCAAATTTTGTCGTGTGTTAAAGAGTTACATGACAAAATTTTAGACTAGTCCAAATTGAAGCATCTGCAGACAACAAAATAAAAGTTACTATTCCTTCATTACGTCAATGGCTAAACCTCCTCACTGAATCAGTTTTCGAAGATGAGTCTCATTGTCTCCCCCAGCACCAACAATACAACCAAAGGCAATGTATAGCACAGATCCCAGCACGCCAGCCATACCTGTACCACTGGACCAGGCATTCACCATCTTGCTGGGAAACAGCCTCAAGTAACCAAGGGCAACACTGTAAACAAACAGAAAAAAAATGTATTTTGCCTAATAAAGGTACATAACACTGTGGCAATGCCTAAACAGTTTTTTCTCCTTTGCCTGTAACTTGTTGAAAAGCTTTCTTCCTGGAAGTTGTAAAAGCAAATATCAATATTTAAAACCTTTGGTTTGAGACGAGACATTCTTTTACATTTTAACTACAATTCAATGTAAAACATCTGACAATTAGTTCAACCTGTTTTATCCTTCACCACAAAATCCCCAGTTTTAACAACCCTGAAGGAGATGGTTTTTTAAAACATTACGAGAAAAGGAGAAAATGCTGGTAAGCAGCATTTTCTCCTTTTCCGTTGAGGTTTTCTACTAAATCACAGAACTTAAGCTTCTCCGTACCAATTTGGAATTTGCCGGCTCACAATGTTTTGAATTTGGAAGGGTCTAACATCTGTCATTTGGGAAAAGGTTAACTCTTTACAAGATGACTAAATATTTTATGTGCCAAAACGGAAAGATAATAAGACAATAAATTCAATGTGGCTAAAATAGTGGAATTTGTCTTTATGACGGTATAAAATATTGGGGGAAAAGATAACAAATCTCTCTTTCATAAAAAACATTGGGATTGTATCATAAAAGGTTTACTCTTTATCACACAATCTCGACTTTTAACAACCGTGAGACAAAGAGTTTTTGAAAGCATTGTGGGAAACAAAGAAAATGCTGATAACCAGCATCTTCTCCTTTTCCTTTATTGTTTGCTACCCTTATCAAAACAAATTTCAATACTTGAGTCACATTTACTTTTTTGTCTGCAAATGCTTTCAGTTTGGAACAATCTAAAACTTTGTTATCATTTGGTAAAGAGTTAACCAGGCCTATACTGACAGAGGTCCAATAGATTACAACGCATATCAAATATGGAAAAAAAAATGGCCCTCTGTTTGAACAAGAGGTTTATTAAAGTTTTCCCTCAATAACTCTGTTTAGTAAATCTAGCCCACCCCAGGGTTTTCATTTTGAAATGAAAGCAACCGATTGATTGACAAAAAAACACGCCGAGGGTCAAGGGGGCCGCCTAGGCTTTGGCGTCCATGATTACCAAATGGAGATCGGAGAAACATATCGTCGTCTACGATTGGATAATTGGATGCAAGTATCCAATGAATAACAGCGTAACATTCATAAACCAATTGTTTCTGGTTTCGCGGTAAAATTGAACCGGTGTTGCAGTACAGTTACCAACGCATGAAATATTTTCGATATAAACAACGCGATCAATTTTTCAAAGATCCAGCAAAAACAACCAATTAAAGGCCTATTTCAACCGATGTTTTTGATCGGCAATCGGCTTTAAATGAAAACCCTGCCACCCTTATCACACTCCCAGGGTGAGGTTTTGTGCTTCTTGAAAGGAAGATATGCAAAGTTTTTCCAATTACAATTTATAAAGGACACATGTGACCCCAATTTTTCACAGTCTTTACATAGGTAGTCTTTTCCATAATGAAAGAACTTGCCCACTAGAGGGGATGTAGTATATAGAAATTATACATAACAGATACATATATATGGTCTTACTTTTCACCAAAAGCTGAGGCAGATCCAACAAAAACCTGAAACAGAAATCAAATGTACATGTATATGAGCCATGCTCTGTGAAAAGGGTGCTTAATGTATCTGCAAAAAGTATCGACCCAGGTAAGCCTGCGCAGGCTGACATGGGCCAAAACTTTTCGCTATAGGTCGATTTTCTGTATGTAAAAGGACCAGTCTACCTCATGATTCAGTAGGTTCTTAAACAAAATGTACATGTACTTTATGGCAGTAGTCTGCTTTTGAAAACGTTGAAAGGAAGCAGAAATCACATGCAAGAAGCAACTACTCATTTTTCTTGCATACAATGTTTACCATATAATTATAAAGGGACACCTTCCTTACATTCAAATTTTTCTCCTTTATGCTTCTTTTTTATCAGTCTTCATAAGCTGGGGCAGAAATGGGTTAACCCTCTACCAATCCTGAGGATAAGGGCTTTTAACTCTTTACCAAACAACAAAATTTTAGACTAGTCCAAATTAAAAACATTTGCAGAAGAAAAAATAAATGTGACTCAAAAATCAAAATTTGACTCGGGAAGGATAGGAAACATTGTGGTTACCAGCATTTTCTCCTTTTCCCACAATGTTTTCTAAAGCTTTCTTAGTCAGAGTCGTTAAAAGTCGGGATTGTGTGGTAAAGGGTTAAAACTTTGTTGGCATGGGAGTAAATGCTGGTAACGAGCATTTGTCCTTTTCCCAAGATTTCTACTTTCACAGAAAATTCCTTTGTTTGAGCACAGTTAACCCTTTACCAGACTATAAAATTTTAGCCTTGTCCAAATTGAAAGCATTTGCAGACGACAATTTCAGTGTGGCTCAAATGGTGCAATTTTTCTTTGATGGGGTAGAAAACATTGTGGGAAAAGGAGAAAATGCTGGTTACCAGCATTTTCTCCTTTTCCCACAATGTTTTCAAAAGGCTTCTTTCCCAGGGGCGTCAAAAGGCATCATTGTGTGGTAAAGGATTAATTTGTGGTTTGCAAACTTTTGAGTGTGGACATGTCAAAAATATTATCATCTGGTAAAGAATAAAGTAATTGATTGAATGGTGGTTTACACTGCTTTTAAAATCATTTCAGTCATATCATGGCAACAGCCTACATATTCATGTATTTCCTGGGTTTCACCAGTACTAGTTTAGAGCTCTGAGGGGTCTTGCCCAAGGGCAACTGGTAGAGCCATAATTAAGTTCTTAAACTTGTGGCTCAACACATTTGGTGCTTTTCTTGTTAGTAAATTATGAGCTGTATATGTAGGTAAATTATGGCAATAAATATATATTTCACTCTTTACCACAAGACAAAAATGTAGACTCTTCCAAATACAAACCATTTGCAGATGACAAAATAAATGTGACTGAAAAATTAAAATTTGTTTTGGAAAGGATAGAAAACATGGTGGAAAAAGGAGAAAATGCTGGTAACCAGCATTTTCTCCTTTTCCCACAATGTTTTCAAAAGGCTTCTTTCACAGGGTCGTTACAAGTCATGATTGTGTGGTAATGGGTTCAACTAAACCCTATGAAAAAACCAGTACTTCCAGTTAGGCTTGACCCTGAGGCCTCCAGGTTGGGAGTCCTACACTTTACCACTGAGCCTCGCAGGACCCCGAAGAACCGAGTAAATCTACCAGCATTAACAATAAAATGAGCCATGCTCTGTGAAAAGGGAGCTTAATGTGTCCGCAAAAAGTATTGATCCATGTCAGCCTGTGAATTACGTGCTGGCTGACATGAGGGTCGAACCTTTTTGCCATTTCTTAAATTTTCTGGATATCCAAAGACCATTCTACCTCAATATTCAGTTTATTGTAAGACTAAGTGGATTTTAAGGATCCATAATTATGTGATGACTTGCTTGGTACAATGTATTGCATAGACGCATCAAGCCTCCCTATTCCCAGAGTGCCAATAGAATGTATATGATCACTTACAATGCAAACCAAGGAAACCCAGAAGCTTGGAGCATAGGCCACACCAAACAGTCCTACAAAAATAAAATTGTGCCTCAAATTAATTTCTCAAAAGAAAATGAGACATTAAGCCATATGAAATTGGTGCTTAACTTTTTACCTATCAAAAAACAAAATTTGAGACTGGTCCTAAAAGGAAGCTTTGGCAGATGACAGGTGGTGGGATTTGTCTTTGAAATGGGCGAAAACATTGTGGGAAAGGGACAAAATACTGGGTATCAGCATTTTCTCCTTTTCGCACAATGTTTTTAAAACCCTTTGTCCTCAGGGTCATAAAAGGGGTCTTTTCTTTTTTTTTGTAGTTGTTGTTGTAAAATTAAATGTTAAAAACTGATAAATGCTACAAAAGATACTTTTCCCTGCAAACCTAAAGAAACTGGATGATTACATGCAGTAGCAAGGTGCAACTTTGGTGCTCAAATAACCGGATTGTTGTTTTGCGATTAGTAACACTGTCTATTTTTATATTAATTATGACATGATCATACATTTCCACAAACTTTTTTGAAATTTTGGTGCAAAATCTATAACTCTGTATGAGACTACATTAGCACATTAACCATTTACCAAATGATAAAATTTTAGATTTGACCAAATTGAAAATATTTGCCGAAGACAAAGTGATGAAGCCCAAATAATGATTTCTGTCTTTGATAGGGTTACCAGCATTTTCTCTTTTTCCCTCAATTTTTGCAAAAGCTTTCTCTCAGGGTCGTTAAAACTCGAGATTGTTTGGTAAAAGGTTAAAATAAAACCACTGAAAAACATTTTTTTCTTACTTTCCTCTCTGCCAAAAGTTTGCCAGCTATTGCCTTTCTTAACCTTTTACCAGACCACAAAATTTAAGACTGGTCCAAAATGAAAGCATTTGCAGACGACAGTTTAAATATGGCTCCAATGGTGGAAATTTTCTTTTATAGGGTAGAAAACATTGTCAGAAAAGGAGAAAATGCTGGTTACCAGCATTTTCTCCTTTTCCCACAATATTTTCAAAAGGCATTCCTCCCCTGGTTCGTTAAAAGGCGGCAATGTGCAGTAAAGGGTTAATTCAGTGATAAATCATTTTTAAAGTCTGGTGAGATAATAAAAATCTGAACAGTCTCCTTCAAAAAAAAGGTTATTTGTTTGGTTAAAGAGTAACGCACTTAAAAAAAATCCACGACTCATGATAATAATTCATCTTTTTATATACCTGTAACTGTTGCGGCTAAAAATACATGCGTCACACATGGATAAAATAACACACAAGACAGAACAAAATCTGTATCTCACAGTGTCAAATACGGTTTCAAATATGGTATGATGATGTATCTTGTGCACTGAATACGCATGCATTGATTTGCAATTTGTCAGAATGTTATGCTATGATATTCATCTACCATTCCTAAAAACGAAGTTATTACCGACTAATCCATAATTTGTTTTATTTTGTTTACCATTTATGAATGAAGTATCAATAATAATTGTAATATTTTGTCCTTGAAGGTTATAGGTATATAATAATTATTCTTGCAGGGCAAGAAAATGTTGACATTTTGCTTGACCTTCGGTCTCATGCGATATCCAATTTTCTCACGCAGCTCAAATCAAATACAAGGACCAGGTAAGTTAATAATATAATACAATATTCAGTACACATTACCCATGTTTGATATTAAAGAAAATGGCATCTTTATCCATAGAAAGGCTGGTAAAACTTTAGTTTATTTGTATATCATTTCACCGTCAAATATACCGGTAATAACTATTCTATTTCAGTATGATTAAGGATTAACCAAAAAGCCAAGTAACATCCACTTTACCTATGAGCATCAAGAAGGCATTAATTGTGTATCTCTTCCAGTATTTTACTTCCAAACAGAATCCCCCATTAATGGCTGAAAGAAAATGTAGACATAAAATGCACATGCATTAACTCTTTATCACACAATCCCGAGTTTTAACAACCCTGAGAAAGAAGGCTCTTGAAAACATTGTGGGAAAAGGAGAAAATGCTGGTAACCAGCATTTTCTCATTTTCCCACAATGTTTTCTAACCTTTAAGAAACAAACCCACTGATTTGAGCCACATATAATTTGTTGTCTGCAATTGCTTTGAATTTGGACAAATCTTAATTATTGTTGTGTATTAAAGAGCTAACTAACTGACTCTTTACGACACGTCAATATTTTTAGAAAGCAATTGCAGACAACAAATTCACTGTTGCTCACAAGATGATTTCTGTGTTTAAGGAGGAGGAAAGCATTGTGGAAAAAGGAGAAATACCAGCATTTTCTCCTTTTCCTACAACGCTTTCAAGAACTGGTTTCTGTCTTTAAAATACCAGATTGTTTGGAAATGGTAAAATCTGAAAGCCAGTCGAACTTCTGTATCCAATGATACAGAAAATATTCTTGGAAAAGGAACAGCTGCTAATTACAGTCTGATTCTTGTTTTTCCACAACGTTTCAAAAGCTGCCACCTGCTGGGAATAAAAAGTCGTACTAAGCGTTTTGTATACCAGTAAGTAAAATAATTCTTCTGTAAAGTATTATGACAAATAAAGAAAAAAGAAACTTAAGTTGTTCAATTTTACCACAAGTTCTCTTTTAACTCTTTCTTTACCACACAATCCCGAGTTTTAACAACTCTGAAGAAATAGCCTTTTGAAAACCTTGTGGGAAAAGGAGAAAATGCTGGTAACCAGCATTTTCTCCTTTTCCCACAAGGTTTTCTACGTGTTCACAGACAATTACCATCATTTCGGCACAATTCGACATGTCATCTGCAAAAGCTTTCAATTTCGACAAGTCTAAAATTTTATCGTTTGGTAAAGAATTGAAATACCATACCATAGGAAAAGAACAAGATCAGAATGTCAGAACTGTTCATAAGGTTGTATTACAAAGAGGTAAGCCTGAAAACTGTATTAAGGGTTATTATTTAGTCTTTCACAAGTATTCTTATAGCATTTCTTTCTTTAACTCTTTACCAAAGGACATAGTTTAGGACTCCATCAGACTGAAATCATTTGCAGATGACAAATTAAGTGTAGTGCAGCTGATGATTTCTGTCTTTGATAGGGTAGAAAATATTGTGGGAAAAGGAGAAAATGCTGGTTACCAGCATTTTCTCCTTTTCCCACAATGTTTTCAAAAGCCCTTTCAATCAGGGTTGTTAAAACTCAGTATCATTATGGTCAATAGTTAAATCAATCCTTACTGCTCTGAAAATGAAACCCACAATTTCAGTCAAAACCAAAACATGTAACGTTTGTAATATCATGACTGTTTTGGTCAGCATATTTCACACAAAATAACAGTCATCCAAGATCACACTATGCCTTCTGTGCCTTTTGATCTCGATCTACGCTGTTTATAAAAGTCACTATAGTTTTGTCTAGTGCCACTGTGTGTCAATTTTATTCAGCAGTCTATAACAGTTTCTTCAGTTGCTATTGGCCAATTTTCTGCATATCTAAGGACCATACTAAGGATTTGGTTGATTGATTGATTGTATGGTGTTTAACGCCGTTTTCAACATTATTTCAGTCATATCACGGCGGCCAGTGCACCTATCCATGCTTTCCTGGAGCTTCTTTTTACCAGTACTCTGCACAATATTCTTTCCAAGCCACTGGCTGCTTTCCCACATAACCATCGTCGAAACAATGGTCAGCGGTGAGAAAGGAATGAATCCTGTCGCGATGACTATCGTCATATCCTCGGAAAGAAATTGGCCAAGCCAGGGATCGAACCAGCGACCTCCTGTTCTTAAGGCCTGTACGCTACCGACTGAGCTACAGGGGCTTGGCAACTAAGGATTTGGTCGGTTATTAGACAGAATGGATTCTATGGATCTATAATGATATAATACATTACAGAGATCTATAAACTCTTTTACCACACAATCCTGACTTTTAACAACCCTGAAATAGAAGCCTTTTGAAAACATAGTGGGAAAAGGAGAAAATGCTGGTAACCAGCATTTTCTCCTTTCCCCACAATGTTTTCTAACCTTCCCAAAACAAATTTCAGTATTTGAGTTACATTTATTTTGTCATCGGCAAATGCTTTCAATTTGGACTAGTCTAAAAATTTGTCATTTGGTAAAGAATTAAACCCCATTTTGCAAAAACTGGGCTCATTTATACTGAAATTCATGAATTTCTTGATCACAGATGAAAACACTTACTTTTAACTAATGCTGATAATGCTACATTGGCTCCAAATACCAAACCAATCAAGTTTTTCTTACCAAAACTGAAATTAGAATAATTCAACTAACATATGATGTTTGTAACATATAGCCAATTCTGTTTCTATAAAATTATGGTAAGTTGTAAATCAGCCATTAATATTTCTTTCTCTACAATATTTCTACTCTGTCTGTCTTTGTCTGTCTGTCTGTCCGTCCATCCTTCCTTCCATCCGTCCGGCTCTCTCTCTCTCTCTCACACACACAAAGACACACACATACAGTCATACTTTTGTTCTGATCTAAGAGTCCAAAATTTTGTCATATATTAAAGAGTTAGGCACTGTATATTAGTGTTACCTGAATCAGAGACTCTGTTCAGTTTACCCATACAATGATAAGGAAAGAAATAAATCCTAATAGGTAAACAAGTATATTACCAGTACTGTTCACCAATTTACCTGTCAGCTATTGTACTAGCAGCAGACGTTACTATCACATAAGGCAAGTTGTTGATAGTTCCAAGCAAAAACAACCCTATCTGAAAACAAAGAAACAAAATTTGACTTTTAATGCCCTTCTTAAACATCAACCAAACAATCCTGTATTCTCTTTGCAAAACAACAAAATAAATGTACTTGACCAATAAATAAAGCTCAAAAGATGATTTTTGTCGTTGATTAGGTAGAAAACATTGACAGAAAAGGAGAAAATGCTGGTTACCGGCATTTCTCCTTTTCTGACAATGTTTTAATTTGCCTTCTTCTACAGGGTCGTTAAAACTCAGGATTGTGTGGTAAAGGGTTAATGACCCTTAGGACGAAGGCTATTGACAACATTGTAGGAATAAGAGAAATTGCTGGTGACCAGCATATTCTCCTTTTCTAACGTTGTTTGCTACCCTTTCTAGACAAACTTTATCGTTTAACCCTTTACCACACAATCCCGACTTTTAACAACCCTGAGGAAGAAGCCTTTTGAAAACATTGTAGGAAAAGGAGAAAATGCTGGTAACAAAGAGAACACATTTCATTAACCAATTTTTTATCATGGCCGACCCCTTGTACTTTCATTTTAAAAATGGCACCAAACTGGCTCCAATTATTTTAATGTAGCGCAATCTTTTCTCATTTGGCGAAAGTGGTGGCGCAAGAAAAAAAAATGGCCAGGGGGAACCCTGCTTTATTGTTGATTCAAGTACCATGACATACACGTGGTCTGAAACAATCAAACACCAAACACATGTAGATCGTTATATGCAATCTATCATTATACATTTAGGCTAATTATGATTGTAAATGAAATAGGCCATCATAACCCTTGTTCCAGATGACCCTGTCTTTTTTGTGACTCTGGGAAAAGTTTTTGAAAAATATTGGGAAAAGGGAGAAAATACTGGTTATCATCATCCCTTCCTTCTCTCATGATGTTTTTTACCCTTTCAAAGGCAAATCCCATCATTTGATTCACATTTTATTTCTTGTGTAAAAGAGCTCTCACAATGGACAAGTCCAAAATTTTCATCTGGTTAGAAGCTATGGTCCTGTACTGGATGACTAAAGTTTACACTTGTGCAAATTCAAAGGATTTTAAGATATCAATATAGTCAGCTGACACATGTATCAGCTGATTATATTTATCTTTGACAGGCCAGAAAACATGGTTGGAAACTTTAGAAGAAAATGCATGTTACCAGCATTCTCTTCATTTCCCTTATTTTTGAGCAAATTTTCTTCAGTCATTAGTACATGGGCTTGGTAATCTAAATGAAACAACTTTTCCCTTTTTTTCCAATACATGTATATACATGTACATGTATACACTTAGAATTTTGCCATGTGGTATTGAAGTGGATTAAATGATTTGTACTAACATGAACTATTCATGACTGTTTATTTTTTTCCTTGTTTGTTTCTGTTATCAATCAATACATGTACAAGCATAAAAACAATCAGCTCTGGTAAATTGCCTTTTCTACTCAAAATCTATATTCATTATCACTGCAAAAACTTTTTCCCTTCCTTGCAATACAAAGCTTTCAGAAACATTGTAACAAAAAGAGAAAGAACTGCGAAAAGCAATCACCACATCATCTCATAAACCTGTCCATATCATTCTAATGAGGAATATTTCCCTTCTTTTCATCACTTATAATTGAGCCATGCACTGTGAAAAGGAGGTTTAACTCTTTACCACACAATCCCGACTTTTAACGACCCTGTGAAAGAGGCCTTTTGAAAACATTGTGGGAAAAGGAGAAAATGCTGGTGACCAGCATTTTCTCCTTTTCCCACAATGTTTTCTACCCTTTTCAAAACACATTTTAATTTTTTAGTCACATTTATTTTGTCGTCTGCAAATGGTTTGAATTTGGACTAGTATAAATTTTTGTCGTTTGGTAAAGGGTTAATGCATCTCGGACTCCATGACATGGGTCGATACTTTTTACAGATGCATTAAACCCCTTTTCAAAAAGCATGGCTCAATTATCGCTACAGATATGTCAGACTGCATATTCTGTGCAGTCTGATCTTAATCTACACAGTTCACAAAAGAGCCTTGTGTCCAACTTGCGTCGCACATGATGTTGTGAATTTATGTAGAGTAAATGGCTCTCTTACATTCTAAAGATAATTACCCAGTTTCTGAGGTCCATCTGTTATTTTTCTTCACAAACAGTCATCTAGAACTTTGTACAGAGAAGGAGTACTGTCTGAAATTAAATCTGTTCCATGAAGTAAATTACAGACACATAAGTAATACATTGTAGTTTTATATCGTTTTGTAACTGTACAGTAGTCTGTGTTCCTGACCAATATTTTATGTAGTATACATATTTTGATTAATTGAAGGGTGTTTTATGCCGCTTTCAACATTATTTCAGTAATATCACAGCAACAGCTCACATATTCATGTATTTCCTGGCTTTCACCAGTACTAGGCTCTGAAGTGTCTTGCCTAAGGACACTCCCACGAAAAACCTGGTGGATAGAGTGAAGCTCTCACCCGGATCCTCAAAGTCATGAGTCCCACACTTTACCACTGAGCCATGCAGGACCCATATTATTATTATTATGTGCACAAAACAGACTAATCCACACCTTTATCGCACAATCCTGAGTTTTGATACCCCTGAAGACTTGAAAACATTGTAGAAAAAGCGGAAACTGCGAGTAGACAGCATTTTCTCATTTCCCACCATTTTCTATCCTTTCAAAGACAAATTTTGCAGTTTGAGCCACATTTCAGTAGTCCTCCGCAAATGCCTTGAACATGGACAAATCCAAAATTTTGTTGTTTGGGTATCTCTATACCAAACAACAAAATTTTGACTTGCTTATCCAAACTGAAAACATTTGCAGACGACAATTTAAATGTATGAAAAAATAATTGGATTTATCTTTGAAAGAGTGGAAAACTTTGTAAAAAAAGGAGAAAATGCGGTTTTACCGGCATTTTCTCCTTTTCCCAAAGTGTCTTCAGCAAACTCTATTTATTCCAAAGGTCGTCAAAACCTGTGATTGTTTGGGTTTTTTTTTCCCTATTATTTACTCTTATTCCCTAATGCAGAGTCTATTACTCTTATTTGAAGGCTTCTGACTTAAAAAATATCAATATATATCTACAACTCAAACCTTGATGAAGAAAAATCAGGAGAATAGTGTGACCGAGGAGGAAATTTACAATCTTTCCTGACTTATCATTAAATAAGAAGAAATTATTGATCACTCTTTACAAAACAACAAAATTTTGTACTGGTCCCAACTGAAAGCATTTTGCAGATTACAAAAGAATTGTAGCTCGAACTATGATTTCTGTATTTGACAGGATAGAGAATATTGTGGGAAAAGGAGAAAATATTGGTTACCAGCATTTCTCCTTTTCCCACAATTTTTTCAAAAGCCTTCTTTCTCATAGTCATTAAAAATCTGGGTTGTGTGGTAAAGGGTTAAAGGATGGTCATGCTGGCACTGGACTGATACACAGTAACAAGAGTGTCAGACAAAGCGTACCACGACTGAAACCAAAACATACCACTTTTGACTTAACCCTAAACTGTACAATCCCAAGTTATTAAGGCCGCAGACAGAAAGCTTTAGGAAATGTTGTGGGAAAAGGAGAAAATGCTAGTAAGCAGCCTTGTCACCTTTTTTCTACCATGTTTTCTACCCTTCTGAGGTGCCTGAAGAAGCTGTAAAGACAAAAGGGAAGAGCATTTTGCTCTTGCAACACAGAAGGGGATAGTACAGATAACTGTCCCTGAATGTGATTTCGGGTACTAAGATGATTGCAAAAAAATGGTTGAAATCTGTGCACAGAATTCATGTGCCTGTTTAAACTTGCATATTTTCAAAAATTGATGACAAAACTAGAATTTAATGTACCTGTTGCTCGCGCATTCAATAATCCTTCATTACAAATGCAGCTATTTTCAATTTAAATGCTAAACATAAGAAGAAAGTTTCATTCTTCTTTTGCTCTAGATGTTTTAGTTCCTAAAATGGCCACCAAACCCAAAAAATTCGTTTTTCTTTTTCCAGATTTATGTTAAAAACCACTTTTTAAAGCCCTTCAGGTATAGAAACCTCTAATAATTTGTCCTTGGTCATGTGTGTCACTAAAAAACTATTTGCATTTCTCTGCAATACAGATTAAACTGACAAAACAGAAAGTCAGTACAGCACTAAAACTTTGCTACAGGAAAATTCATGATGGACTCAAGACATTATGGTATACAATAAAATGTCCACATGTAAAAAGAAGCATTGTAAACTTCTCATTATTGAGACTAAGAAGGGAAAGAAATGTGGTGAAGTGGTAGAAATGTATGATGAAGAGCTCCAGTACTCATCCTATAAGCGAAGGATTCTGGGTTAGAGTTTTGGCCCCTTTAAAATTATTCTCAAGAACTTTGTAGCACTAGAACTTACCCTTTTACTGTGTTAGGCCAGGAAAAAAATACCTGTTTTTCATGACCCTTGAAAAACAATAGGGTCTGTAGGTCGGAACAGATTTTTTTGTCAAACCAATATAATATCAAAGAATCCCAGCTATTTTCTTCTCTGTTATATATTGAGTATAATAACTGCAAAACAACCATAAATTTTAGAGTCATTCCTGCCGGAACCAAAAAATTTAGATGATTTATTTGCAAATTCCATTTGATGTCTAAATTTTTTTTTACCTTGTCTTCTTTCTCTTGTCCCGTTCTTTTGACTGCAGTACCCTTCCCTTGTGGTGGGTGATACTGCAGCCAAATGGGCATAGTATTCGAATGGGATCCAAGCTTACAAATGCCCCCAAAATGGGGACATTTGTTCACATCAACTGAGAAAATGGTGGTCACTATTTTGGAGGAAGTAAAAAATTACCAACACCCTGATTTAAAGCATCTGAAAGAGGGTAGGCCGAAAATACGCATCGGAAATTTTTCGATGAAATGGAAAAAACCAAAATCATCTGACAAATTGGAAGTCATCATGGTCTGATATTGAAGGTTGAGTGAAAAATTGCACTCTGTAAACTGAAATGGAACAAAATGCCTCAGGATGAAGCTCATGGCACAAAATTGGCAAAATAAACAAGCTATTTTGTTACACACACAAAAATGTTCATCAGTTGTCGGCCACTGGGTAGGGTCGGTCCAGCCATCTGAAACACAGGTATTTTTTTTTCTGGCCTTACCAGTGGTGTTACACCTATTCCTATTTAATTTTAAGCCCCTACATATGTGGAACACCTTTAGAGTTTAGATGTTACATGCAAAAGAAAAATCAAATGTGAAATGTCCGATAGAAGAATGTTGAAAGGTAAATAAGCTTGTATACGTCTAAATATTTGGACTTTGTTTCACCAAGTTAGAGTAAAAGATCGTCTGCTAATTGCGAAGTTTACTCGGATATTAAAGTGTATATTGCCTCTAACACCCACATACATACAGGGCAGACCCGTAATATTACTCTTGTGCAAACTACCGACAATCTAATACATAAGGTGTTAAATAACTTTAAAATCATTGGGTTTTTTTTACCGTTCTCCTGCCAGTTTTCTGTTGGGTTTGTCTAAATCACAGCTAGTGAGAGGAGGTGGGTGGGATGTGGGTGGGATTAAGCATTGAGAGGTGGTCATTTAACCCCGCCTTTTGATGACGTCATATGCCAGTTAGATGATTTTTACACCCTTTTTTGCAGTCTCCGAGTAGAGTTGTCGTTCGTCATTCTCACCATCCATCTCTGCAACCAATCTTCGAGCAGAGTTGTCGTTCGTTACTCTAATCACACATGGGAATGGGAATGACTCGTAGTGCAAGAGAGTGCTCTGCAACGGGTTAAATGACTAGAATCTTGTCAAACCGAGGAAAACATGTTTTGTTACTGTTTAACTGTTTCATGTGTAACAAAATAAAGTAGACAAAGGAAATAACTATGATTCCAGATACATTATAGGTGCATTCAAACCGATGAACTTACCTGTATACAATGGAACTATTTTTTCAAGCTTCTTTACTGATCAGAATCTTACGCCAATTGTGAAAAAAATGGCTGCGCCCATGAATGATGACAATTTAAACAAAATTAAAAAAACAGGTTATCGTCCTTTAAATGACATTTAAGCTTTTCAGAAAATCCCTCTTTTTCACATTTCCTACTACTAAGTCTGATTGGCCGTAATGCTGTTTGAACAGCACACAAAACAATAGTCTGGATTACATGCCCCTACCACTACGTTATCAGGTCAGTCAAAGCCCAATACATGGATCCGTGGAAATCGATATTTGACCAATCAGGTCATCGCATTTATTTGGCCCGATGTGTAGCCTTGCTGTCTGCTATTTCGGCTCACAACCAAGCGACTGTTAAGGATGGAGAAGTGCGATATTATGTGTGTTTACAACGCTTGAATTTAAGGAAAAAGTTTAAAAGATGTGCTTTGCGATCGTGTACTGCCTACGTGAGATATACAAAGAGATTATAAGTTTGATTATGATTGACAGTGGGACATGAGCAAAGAGTTTGATCAACGCTATATTACGCAATAGATTAATTAATGTTAGTTTTTTTTTCCTCTGAAACTTTTTGAAAAAAACCTTACACTGTCTTACAGTGGAAAACAAAGGTGAAATATATGAAATACTAATAAAGAGAAAGTAAGTTTACTCAAATAGTTAATCTTGTTTATTAACATCTGCACATCCAAAAAGGGCACGTGTCATCAATGTTTCAGTTTGACGTTAACATTAACCCTTAGTGCGTGAAGAATGCTGAATGTGTAGATACAGATCAGAGTGCAAAAAAAAAAAAAATGCAGTTTATTCTTGGATTCAAACCATATGCTACTTAAATTAAGTACATTTACGTGTATTCTTTACTGAAGGTACATGTAGATTTCAATTACGAAACAGAGTAAGTTCTGTTTTGTACAGTTTTGGAAGTTTAGCTCAAAAGGCAAGTTATGTTAATTAAATCAGCTTTTGACTTAGCCATATTTTAGTGGATTAGCACATCTGCCATTTCAAAGGGTATGTCGGTAAACTGTTAACTGATAAGATGTGTGTTTGATTGCCGCTGTAATCCACTCGACCACCCGTTGTCTTCAGTATATCATAAGATAAACTACTGCAAATGATATTAACAAGTTTGTTAATTGACAGCACACTTTACGCTTTTTTTTTTTAAAAAAACCGTCAGGCAACCATTTTCCCTTAACTTGAAATTTAAACATTTCTCAGACTTCCACCTCTCTGTTGAATGAGACAACCTATAAATATTTCAAAATGCTTGTAATATAGTGTAATTTATTATCGAATACGATGTTGAGACAACCTAACAAGCTTTACAAAAATATTAATCATCTTTAATGCTATTATTTTTAAGCAAAACTGCAGAGGATTATGAGTTGTTTCATTGTTTCTCGTAGAAGTTCAAAACTTTGCTGGCACATGTATTACATTGTCCGTAGCCCATGAAATTCATACTTTTTGTACAAATCCTTGAGTAAATAAGTTCAAGTATCCATATATTTCTTTCCGGGAATGAATCATCGACAGAAACATATGAAAAAGATTATTTTTCCGGAATTTAATCGAAAGAAACAGGCATGACAGCACGATTTAAGTAGCCTTTCTACTATACTGTATATGTATTTACTGCGTTTGTTTGTGAGCCCTTAACGACGGTAACCAAGGAAGTCGGTTTATCTCATCGCCAGGGATCCATGTATAATGGCGGCCTTCATAGCGACCTTAATCTTAGCACTAAATGCTTTCCTGTTTTTTTTTTTTTTTTTTTAATTTCGGGTGATCCAGTTTGATCAGTGAATAAAATGAGATCAGTTTTGTACAAAATATAAATTACCATATCTAAAACGTGCTTTTGACATATGGTTTAGATATGAAATTGACTATGAATCATTTTAAAAGTAGCCCTGTTTTCGGACGTGATGTCGGTCCATTGAAATTTCGGATACTTAAAGCAGTTCTTATACGTAGTTTTTCTCGCCAAATCGTGGTTGTTCATGTCGTTGCTAAGCGATTTACAGGGTCGCCGCCATGTTTAAGATCATGTGATGGGTAGTTCAAAATGGAAACCGCCTTTATACGGACGAGGTTAGATGTAGGTACGGAATCGGCCGAGTTGTGACGAGTGCAATCGATTGGTCTTTCTTTCACCGGCGCTTTTGGTCGCCATTTTGAGTTATGGTCATGTGACGAAAATATCACGTGATGACGGACTACTTTCTGAGCCAACTACTGAGGTGAATGGGAATGATCCGTAGTGCAAGAGCACTCGTCACAACTCGGCCGATTCCGTACCTACATCTAACCTCGTCCGTATAACGGAGGCTTCCATTTTGAACTACCAGTCACATGATCTTAAACATGGCAGCGCCCCTGTGTATCGCTTAGCAACGACATGAATAACCACGGTGAACTTATTCATATCTATCGATCTGTCGATGAAAGCTCCCAACGGATTTGATAAACCACGCTAAAAATTGAATGTACAAACTGTTTGCGGACTGAAATATTCTTAGAAAGGTAACGATAGAAAATTGACTCATGCTTTCGTTTTTAAGAAGAGCCGTACAATTTCAATAACGGTAAAACGGTGAGCTTCCGGAGATGTGCAAAATGTACCGTGTAGGTGCATATCAAGCTTCGTGATACAGCCGAGGGATTTGATCACCGGATCACCCGAGGTATGTCGAATGGTGCAAGAGAGTGCCTTTTTTGGCAGTCGTCTATCTTTAAACCCCCACCCCCCCACACACACACAAAATAGGCATGTTTGATTTCACAAGTAAAGTGTGCTGCGCCCTGTTTGGGAATATTTATCGCACTCATTGTACAAACGAATTAGATTTGAAAATCATGAAAATATCGCTCTGGCCTGGTAATAAAGAAAGACAGAATAAGTTGACAAAGCAAAAAAAGAATTAATTTAGTAGACATGCAAGAGGTCGTCTGTTGGCCTCGATCATAACTGAATTTGGGTAGAATTTAGTTCGATCACTGGTTGAAACTGAAACTAGATTATCGATCTTCGTCTATAGGCAGATAATCCTTTAAATAAGCATCAAATATATGAACCCGATCCCTTTTTAAATAAGAATATCCTCTATTTGTTCTGTAAACCTTTATTGTCTACTGACAATGATCAAGATCTGAAATTAAAAGAAATACAATAATCAGTCATGTACGGTAATCATCATATTCCTATATCTCCCCCAAGTCTTTGGGTACGAACTGACAACAGCGTCAAACTAGGGAAACTCAAAGACTGAGACAACAAAATGTCTGTGAATATGAGACATGAAACACCTTGAACTTGATAACGAGTAAACTGAACCACAAATGTCTGATGGGTTAATGTCCAAGAATTAAATATCATGTAAAGTCCATAATGTCATGATATAGTCTTCCTGCCACTTTGGTGCATGTTTGGCGTGGCCTGATCTTCTCGGTGTATTCAACATACATGGTGAAGGAGAGTCGGGCTCTAGGCTGGTGGGTGTGGTCCTTTCGATTTGGTGTGGTGACCTAGCAGTTTCAAAGGTCAAAGATTCATCATTTGTCAATTGATGTCTGTCATGTAGAACAGTATCCAGTGGTGGTGAGTTATTCTGGGGGATAGTTGATGCATTTGGTGAGCTCAATGGCTGGGTAGGAGACTCAGCATGGCCGGGAGTCTTTTGTTCTACAATTTGGGCTGATGTTGGGGTAACTTCATTCGAACTAATTGGTGGCCTTAAGGTTGGTACTGGATGACAAGCTGTCATTATCGATTGTCAGCTTCACAGATAGGAGTTGCACTGGAATGTATTTACGCAGAAATTTTCTGTTTCGAAGTGTCACTCTCCTTGATCCATCAATGCGTATCACATATTGGTCGAACTGACGTACTTCGATGACTACCTTAGTTCTATCCCATTTTCGTGCATGAGGTCCAACTTGATTTTGTATACGCACATGATGATCACCAACGACAAGCGGTGGCAATCGCTGGGTATGCTCTGATAGTCTCTCCGCACACCTCATATATCTATTGCGTAGGGCTTCTTCCCGTGCTTCCCATGTACTGCGCCATGTATCATGTGGTTTGTACTTGCCTGGGATGATGGGTATAAAATCCCTAATTGGGCGACCAAAGATACACAGTCATGGCAGGGGATAGTTTAGTGTCCCTATCGGATGTGTTTTTGTATTGTAGCATAGCACGCTGGAATGCATCTGTATCAATGTTTCCAGAGGGGCTTGTGTTGTCCATGAGTAGGCGCTTTACTGTCTTAACACCAACCTCTGCCCTGCAGTTGCTGTGTGGCAATGCTACGGAGGACAACCTGTGATGAAAACCCCAGTCAGCAAGGAGCTGTCGAGTAACAGTGGCAGTAAATTCAGGACCTCCATCAGAGGCCAGCTCATCAGGTATGCCGTATGTCACAAAGGTACGTCTGAGACAAGAAATAAGTCCCTGAGCACCATCTAAGGATCTTTCAACAATGGGCCAGTTGGAATAGCGGTCCACGACAACTAGGTAATGGTGCCCCTGGTATGCGAAATAGTCAGCACAAAGACATTGAAATGGATATTCTGGACTTGTCGGTGGGATTGGTGGGGCACTTGTAATCAGTAGTTCAGTTACTGCATGTGTTTCCTTTACACAGGTATCTTTAATTGAAATCTACACCAGTAACACTCCACATCCTGCTTTTATCATTTTTTCTCCTACGTTTTCTCTACAATTAATCTATACTGTCTGTAATTAATAATTTTTTGATAGTGTCATAAATTTTATTTGAAATTTAGTGAAGAACTCCATAAAACTGACCGTCTGTGCTTGGCCATTATTCATATCGATCATGGTCATAAATAAGAATATCTTCTGTTTGTTCTGTAAACTATTATTGTCTACTGACAATGATCAAGATCTGAAATTAAAAGAAATACAATAATCAGTCATGTACGGTAATCATCATAATCCTATACTTTTGACGGCTTACAGTACAATCCTCTGAACCTCAGACAGATTTTATCTAATAGGTTTGAACAAACAGGCTGACCATATAGATCCCAGATCAAACTGCAATTTTGTGCAGTGTGATCTTAATCTACACCGTAGGCTAAAGCCTCTGTTATCGCCTATGGCCTTGAGAGGATTAAAGAAGATGCAACCGTGAGGTACCAGTTTATGGCTTGTACCCACCTTGGGCTGTTTTACATACACGTAGCTTAAGAAATAGGACAATAAATAATCGATCAATGCATTGTTTATTAATTAACGATCCTTTACAAACACTGAGGGGAGGTCCATGCAGAATGGCATGATGATGCTAGTATAAAGCATATTGTACTGTTTTACAAGCAATACATGGATCCGTGGCGATGAGATAAACCGACTTCCTTGGTTACCGTCGTTAAGGGCTCACAAACAAACGCAGTAAATACATATACAGTATAAAGCAGAAAGGCTACTTAAATCGTGCTGTCATGCCTGTTTCTTTCGATTAAATTCCGGAAAAATATTCCTTTTCATAAGTTTCTGCTGATGATGGATTTTCTGCAAGAAATATATGGATACTTGAACTTATTTACTCAAGGATTTGTACAAAAAGTGTGAATTTCAGGGGCTACGAACAATGTAATACATGTGCCAGCGAAGTTTTGAACTTCTACGAGAAAGAATGAAACAACTCATAATCCTCAGTTTTGCTTAAAAATAATAGAATTAAAGATGATTAATATTTTTGTAAGGCTCGTTAGGTTGTCTCAACATCGTATTCGATAATAAATTACACTAAAATACAAGCATTTTGAAATATTTATAGATTGTCTCATTCAACAGAGAGGTGGAAGTTTGAGAAATGTTGAAATTTCGAGTTAAGGGAAAATGGTTGCCTGATGATTTTAAAAAAGTGTAAAGTATGCTGTCAATTAACAAACCTGTTAATATCATTGGCGGTAGTTTGTTTTATCTTATGATATACTGAAGACAACGGGTGGTCGAGTGAGTTACAGCGGCAATCAAACACGCATCTTATCAGTTAGCAGTTTACCGACATACCCTTTGAAATGGCAGATGTGCTAATCCATCTAAATATGGCTAAGTCAAAAGCTGATTTAATTAACATAAGTTGCCTTTAGAGCTGAACTTCCAAAACTGTACAAAACAAAACTTAGTCTATTTCATAATTGAAATCTACATGTACCTTCAGTAAAGAATACACGTAAATGTACTTAATTTAAGTAGCATATGGTTTGAATCCAAGAATAAACTGCAGTTTTGTCCACTCTTATCTATATCTAAACATTCAGCATTCTTCACGCACCAATGGTTAATATTAACGTCAAACTGAAACACTGATGACACGTGCCCCTCTTTTGGATGTGCACAGGTTATTAAACAGGATTTGCTATTTGAGTGAACGTACTTTCTCTTTATTAGTATTTCATAAATTTTACCTTTGTTTTCCACTGTAAAACGGTTAAAGTTTTTTTTTTTGAGAGTTTCAGAGGGGAAAAAAAAACTAACATTAATTAATCCATTGCGCAATATAGCGTTGATCAAACTCTTTGCTCATGTCCCATTGTCAGTCATAATCATAATCCAAACTTAAAATCTCTTCGTATATCCAACGTAAGCAGTACACGATCGCAAAGCACATCTGTTAAACTTTTTTCTAAAATTCAAGCGTTGTAAACACACATAATATCGCACTTCTCCATCATTAACAGTCGCTTGTTTGTGGGCCGAAATAGTAGACAGCAAGGCTGCACATCGGGCCAAAAAAAAGGCGATGACCTGATTGGTCAAATATCGATTTCCACGGATCCATGTATGAGGGAAGGTTTTCGTACAATGACATAATGATGATACAATAAAGTGTATGTAATGCTTTACAAGCAGTGAGGGGAGGTCCATGTAGAATGGCATAATGACTTTAACGTTACTATGTAATGGGTGCAATTGCTTTTCAAGTCGAGAGGAAGGTTCCGTATATAGAGTGAGGCTATGATGTATACAAACAGTACGGATAAAATACTTAATTTGACATATAATCACGCTACTACAAAGTATATTGAAATGCATAACAATAGTGTGGGGAGGGCCTTGTACAATGGAATGATAATGCTAACTATATAGTACATGTATACTGCTTTACAAGCAGTGAGGGTAGGTCCTTGTAGAAATGCGTAATATTAATGCTACTTTATGATATGTGCAATGCTATACAAGCAGTGAGGGTAGGTCCTTGTAGGAAGGCATAATGATGCTTCTTTATTGTATGTGCAATGCTATACAAGCAGTTAGGGGGAGGGGGTCCTACTAGAAAGGCATACTGATGCAACTTTATGGAATGTGGAGTGCTATAGAAGCAGTAAGGAGAGGTCCTTGCAGAATGGCACAATAATGCTTCTTTATGGTGTGCTCAATGCTAAATAAGCAGTGAGAGGAGGTCCTTGTAGAGAGGCATTAAATTGCTCTCTTATGATATGTTCAGTGCTATACAAGCAGTGAGTGAAGGTCTTTCTTGAAAGACATGATTATGCTACTTGATGGTTTATGCTATATAAATGCTTTACAAGTGGTGAAGGTAGCTCATCATGCAACTTAGGCAAAATTATGATACTTTGTGGTATGTGCAATGCTATACAAGTAATGAGGGTATGTCCTAGTAGAAAGGCACAATGATGCTTCCCTATGTGCAATGCTATACAAGCAGTGAGGGGAGGTCCTAGTAGAAAGGCATAATGATGCCACCTTTATTGTGTTGCAATGCTAAACAAACAGTGAGGGGAGGTCCTTGTAGAAAGGCATAGTTTATGGTATGTGCAATGCTATTGAAGCAGTGAGAGGAGGTCCTTGTAGAACGGCATAATATGCTACTTTATGGTATGTGCAATGCTATACAAGCAGTGAGGGCAGATCCTTGAAGAAAGACATAGTGTTGCTTCTTTATGGAATATGCAATGCTATACATGCAGTGAGGGGAGATCCTTGTAGAAAGGCACAATGATGCTTCTTTATGGTATGTGCAATGCTATACAAGCAGTGAGGGAAAGTCATTATTGGAAGACATAATTATGCTACTTTATGGTATATACAGCGCTTTACAAGTGGTGAAAGTGGGTTATTGTGCAACTTAGGCACAATGATGCTACTTTGTGGTATGTGCAATGCTATGCAAGCAGTAAAGGGAGGTCCTTGTAGAAAGGCAAAGTGATGCTTCTTTATGGTATTTGCAATGCTATACAAGCAGTGAGGGGAAGTCCTTGTAGAAAGGCATAATGATGCCACTTTATGGTATGTGCAATGCTATACAAGCAGTGAGCGGAGGTCCTTGTAGAAAGGCATAATGATGCCACTTTATGATATGTGCAATGCTTTACAAGCAGTGAGGGGAGGTCCTTGTAGAAAGGCAAAACATTGCTACTTTAGAATATCTGAAATGCTTTACAAGCAGTGAGGGGAGGTCCTTGTAGAAAGGCATAGTGATGCCACTTTATTGTATTTGCAATGCTATACAAGCATTGAGGGAAGGTTCTTGTAGAGAGGCATTATAATACTTCTTAATGGCTTGTGCAACGCTGTACAAGCAGTGAAGGGAGGTCCTTGTAGAAAGGCAAAACATTGCTACTTTAGAATATCTGAAATGCTTTACAAGCACTGAGAGGAGGTCCTTGTAGAAAGGCATAGTGATGCCACTTTATTGTTTTTGCAATGCTATACAAGCATTGAAGGAAGGTCCTTTAGAAAGGCATTATAATACTTCTTAATGGCTTGTGCAACGCTATACAAGCAGTGAAGGGAGGTCCTTGTAGAAAGGCAAAACATTGCTACTTTAGAATATCTGAAATGCTTTACAAGCAGTGAGGGGAAGTCCTTGTAGAAAGGCATAATGATGCCACTTTATGGTATGTGCAATGCTATACAAGCAGTGAGCGGAGGTCCTTGTAGAAAGGCAGAGCATTGCTACTTTAGAATATCTGAAATGCTTCACAAGCAGTGAGGGGAGGTCCTTGTAGAAATGCATACTCATGCAACTTTATGGTATATGCAATGCTATACAGTCAGTGAGGTAGGTCCTTGTAGAGCGACATAAAGATGCTACTTTATGGTATGTGGATTGCTATACAAGCATGGGGTGGAGGGGGGCGGCGTCGTACTAGAAAGGCATAATGATGCTTCATTATGGTATGTGCAATGCTATACAATGCAGTGAGGGGATGTCCTTGTAGAAAGGCACAGTGATCCTTCTTTATGGTATGTGCAATGCATTACAAGCAGTAAAAGGAGGTCCTTGTAGAACTGCAGTTGGATTTTAATTTAATGTATGTGAAATGATTGACAACTGGTGAAGGTGGTCCTTGTAGAAAGGCATAATGATACTACCGCATGGTATGTGAAATGTTATACAAGCAATAAGGGGAGGTCCTTGTAGATTTGCATACTGATGCAACTACATGTATATGGTATGTGAAATGATACACAAGCAGTGAGGGAGGGTCCTTGTAGAAAGGCATAATGGTGCTACTTTAGGATATGAACAATGCTATACTGGCAGTAAGGGGAGGTTCTTTAGAATGTCATTTTAAGGCTACATTATGGTATATACAGTGCAATACATGAAATGAAGGGAGTTACATATAGAATAGTATAATGATGCCTCCTTATGGTTTGTGCAGTACTATCAAGCAGTGAGGGGAGGACCTGGTAGAAAGGCATTTTGATGCAATTTTATGGTATATGCAATGCTGTATGGGCAATGAGGGGAGGTCATTTTAGAATGGCATAGTGATTCTACTTTATGGTATGTGCATTGCTATACAATGGGTGTGGGGAGGTCCTTTCAATATGGCATAATGATGTTACTTTATAGTATGTGAAATTCTTTACAAGCAGGGGGAGGGGGGGCAGTTCATTGTAGAAAGGCATAATGATGTTACTTTTGGTATATGCAAATCAATACAAGCAGTGAGGGGAGGTCCTTGTAGAATGATATGATAATGCTATTTTATGGTATATGAAATGCTTTACAAACAGTTGGGGAAAGTCGTGGTAGGATTGCCTAATGATAAAACTATATTGTAAGTACAGTGCTATACAAGCAGGGAGGGGAGGTCCTTGTAGAAAGGCATAATAGTGCGACTTTAAGGTATGTGCAATGCTATACAAGCATGCTGATGCTACTTTATGGTATTTGCGATGTTTTACAAGCATTGAGGGAAGAACTTGAAGAATGGTATTATAAGGCTACCCTATGGTGTGTGCAATGCCATACATGCATTGAGGGGAGTTATATACAGAATGGCATGATGCTGCTTCTTTGTGGAATGTTCAATGCTTTAAAAGCAGTGAGGGGATGTTCTTGTGGAAAGGCATAATGATGCTACTTTATGGTATGTGAAACGCTTTACTAGCAGTGAGGAGGTGGTCCTGGTAAGATGGCCTTATTATGCAACTATGAGATGTGTGCAATGCTATACAAGCAGTGAGGGGTGGTCCTTGTAGAAAGGCATAAAAATGCTACTTCATCGTATATTCAGTGCTATACAAGCAGTTAGGGGATGCCCTTGAAAAACGGCACAATGATACTACTTCATTGTGTCTGCAACACAAGCAGTGAGGGGAGATCCTTGTAGAAATACATAAGATTCATTTTTATGGTGTGTGCAATGCTATAAAATCAGCGATGGGAGGTCTTAGTAGAAAGACATAAGATGCTACTTTATGGTATGTGCAATGCTATACAAGCAGCGAGGGGAGGTCCTTATAGAAGGGCATAATGCTACATTATGGTATGTGTAATGCTTTACAAGCAGTGAGAGGAGGCCCTTGTAGAAAGGCATAATGATAATATGTATGGTATGTACAATGGTATACGAGCAGTGAGAGGAGGTCCTTGTAAAAAGGCATAATGATGCTACTCTACTATTACTTCTGTAATACTTCAAAAAGATTTGGGGGAGGTCCATATAGAATGAAGTTATCATGCAGTGGATATGTGGAAGTGTTATACAAGCAGTGACCCTGTAGAATGCCATAATGATACTACTTTACAGTTTATGTAATACTTCACAAAGATTGAGGGGAGGTCCATGTAGAATGAAGTTATCATGCCGTGGATATGTGGAAGTATTATACAAGCAGTGACCCTGTAGAATGCCATAATGATACTACTTTACAGTTTATGTAATACTTCACAAAGATTGAGGGAACGTCCACGTAGAGTGAAGTTATCATGCTACTATATAGTATAATTATTGATTTTACAAGCAGTGAGGGGGGTCCTTGTTAAATGGCGTAATGGTGCTAATATGTTGTAAATGAAACAATTTACAGGCACTGAGGAGAGGTCCTTTTACAATGGCATAATGACAGTATGTAGTGCTTTACAGGCAGTGAGGGGAGGTCCTTGTAGAATGTTAAAATGGTGCTTCTATAATGTTTATGAAATACCTAACAAGCGGAAGGGAGAGGTCCTTGATTAAATGATCCTAGTATATAGTATGTGTAAAACTTACAAGCAGTTAGAGGAGGTGCTTGTAGAATGACATAATGATGCTACTATATAGTATGTGTTATGCTTACAAGCGGTGTGGGGAGGTCAATGTAGAATGAGTTTGTCAAGCTACAATGGGGTATGGGGTGTGCTTTACAAGCATTGATGGGAGGTCCTTGTAGAATGGCATAACGGTGCTAGTATATATGTAGTATATGAACATCTATGGCTATGACATAAGGAAAGTTACCATAAGACATCATTATGCTTTTATGTATAATCCATATGTTGCTAAATTTATGTTGGTGAACATCTATGGCAGAGACATAGGGAAAATTACAAGGGGCAGGGCAAAGGTTACATGCTTCTATTGATTTCTTTTGAGCGTACATTGTTCCGCTTTGCAGAGCTTTTTTTTTTAAAGTTTTTCCACTGTCATGGTTTCCTTCATTTTCAGTCTAAGACTAAGACAACTTTTACTAAAAACAGACTTATATTGCTACTTTATAAAATATGATTTCTCAATAATTGCTCAAACAACTCTGAGAAGTCATACCACATCTTTATCAAATAATCATTTCTAAAACCCTGAAACTTTATTGAAAAACATTTAAAAATTGATCAAGCAATATTATACATGTATAAGAATCCATTGATGTTACTCCTTGCATTGCCATTATTCTTCAAAGTGGGAGATGACATTAAATAAGTTTTGCTAAAGTGTAAATAAGAAACTTCTTATTACAGAATACAAATTATTCACACTCTGCACTTTAAGGCAGGGATCGTATAATACGTACGATCCCTATTTAAGGTTAGTGTCCTTTCTAAAATGCCACAAAAATAAATACTTTTGAAAGGCAAACCATAGCTGTCCTAAATTACTGAATGATTTTGATACGTTTTGTTTAAATGTGTCCTCTGAATATCGTTATTAAATACTTCTATTGTTGTTCATTTCTGTCAACAATATACTGCAGTAACTAAACTGATTTCTTGTTTAAAAGTGTCTGAATGTGCTTGTTAAAGTTAAAGGGTAAATGATACAGCTCGCAATTTTCTAAAAAGTCAGTTCAGATTACATTTTGGTTTTTGTGAAAGAGATTCTGACAATTTTGGTAACTGAAAAATTTTGACTATCTAAATGAGCATCAGGTGTGCAGCACCATCCCAACACTTTGTGGTCAGATACCTGTTTCCTTTGTCAGATATTCATACCTGACTATTTAGCATAGTCTTTTGTTCAGTTGGAATCATAAATTTTTTTTGCTACAGAAAAAATTAGACTTGTCCGTCTTTAAAGCACTTTCATTTGAAAATTGTTGCCCAAATGTTCTGACCTCTCTGATACAGTTAAGAACAACAAGAGGGCCATGATGGCCCTGTATCGCTCCACTGGCTTATAAATATAAACCATAAATACTAAACATTTCAATTCTGAGCCAAATGGTTTCAACATGAAGACTTACAAAGTTTTCTCTGTAAATGACCATGTGAATGTTGAGACCCGCAGGGCAAAGCCATTTTTGATCCCAGAGCTACAATTACTTGAACCCTGGTAGAGGTCCACAAGATAAAGCCACATGCCAAAATAATATAAGTCTATGCTATATGGTTATAAATAAGGTGATTTTCAAGTTTTGTCCATATGAAGCCTCTGTAAAGCATAAGACCCCTGATGCAAGGCTAATTTCAAAAAAAAAAAAAAAAAAAAAAAAAAATCAAAACAGGAAGATTTCTTAAGTTGTCACTATGTAAGCCCATGTAAAACTTGTGACCCCTGCGGCGGGGCCAATTTTGACCCCAGGGCTAAAATTTTGGCCCGCTTGGTAGAGGCCCACTAGATATAGCTACATGCAAAATTTGGTAGATCTAGGCCTTATGGCTAGGTACAGGAAGATTTTTAAAGTTTTCTCTATGTAAGCCTATGTAAAACTTGTGACCCCTGGGGCAGAGCCAATTTTGACCCCAGGGCTATAATTTGAAGAAAGTTGATAGAGGTCTAATACATAAATCTACATGCCAAATTTGGTAGCCCTATGCCTTATGGTTTCAGACAAGAAGATTTTTAAAGATTTCCAATATTTTTCAGTTTTGTTGCCATGGCAACCAGAGTTTTTGAAGGAATCAAATTCTTTCAAGAAATTCTGAAGAGGACCATGGCAAGTTTCATGAAAATTGGATGGGTAGTTTCAGAGAAGAAGATGTTTGAAATAAAAGTTAACGCACGGACGGACGCACGCACGCACGCACGGACGGACGGACGCACGACGGACACCGGGCCATGACATAAGCCCGCTGGCCTTCGGCCAGTGGAGCTAATAAAACCACAGCATTTTCTCCATTTCCACATTTTTTCGAAAGCCGTTTCCCTTAGGGCCACAGGGATATGAAATGTTATGATGGATGGTTTCAAGACACTCTTTCCTGAAGCAATTACTTTAAACCCGTCACCAAGTAATTAATCGCCAGCTCGCTTTTTTCAGAATCGTCAGTACTTTTTTTTTTGCATATACCAGTGACACAGTATCGACGTTGAAGTATATAACATTTTATAGAGGGAAGTTTGCTAAATAACGAACAATTACTACAGGCATTCGTTTTGCGATGAACTTCGCCATCTATAAATAAATTATACAGACGGCGAAGTTCGTCACAAAACGCGCACCTGTGACTACTAGACTACTTGTAAAAGAAGGGGAATTGTAAACCGGGATATTTCCGTTACTTTTGTGTGTCATCGAAATAATTGCCCGAGGGGTAAGGGAGAAGCCATGTTCATGTGCGTCCTAGTCTTGATTACCTGTCCCTACCACTACGTTATCGGTACTCTTGAAGTACGGCAGGGTACCAGACGAATGTGCGTCCGTGCGTTGACGCTGATTTGCACACGATCCCCATTTTGCTTTGTTCGCATTCCCGCCTTTACCTTTTCACCAAGACGACATGACGACAAAGTTGGCCCGCGACCATCGCTAATTTCGATCACCATTCTTTCTGGTAAGCCTCTGTTTCTTTTTTCCAGAACATATTGTAATGTCTTGAAGTTTGTTTTCTACATTTTATTCTGGATTAATGCGTAGTGCTTTCTTATTCTTGTATCTAAAGTTTTTTTTTCCTTCGTAAATTAAAATCTGTATTTTCAGACTTTACTTGTAGATAAGGCATATTCTTACTAAATAAAACTATAAGACCTGACAACAGCTGTTTTTAACGATCTAGAGGAAGAAAGTTTAGTTTTAAAGCATTGTGAGAGAAGCAGAATCTGCTGTAGATAGTATTTTCTCCTTTTCCAACAATGTGTGTTACCCTTTTAAAAGACAAGGTTCATCATTTTCAAGAGTAAGTCTTCAAATGCTTTCAGTTTAGACCAGGCTAAATGTCGGTCGTCTAGTAAACTGTTAATAGTTAGAGGTGCTTTTTTAAACTCTATTTCGCCCTACAAAAATACATAGTTGTCCAAATTAAGTGCATTTGCAGGCAAAAATTCAAATGTGGCTAAAACGATAAAATTTGACTTGATAGGTCACAAAACATTGTGTGATAAGGAGAAAATGATGGTTACCAGCATTTTCTCCTTTTCCCACAATGTTTTCAGAAGCTCTCAGGATCTTTAAATCTCTGGATTTTGTGGTAAAGGGTTAAAAGTTTTTTGATGCTGGTAGGTACTTGTGTTTAGCACGATCATCTGTATATGAAACTTGGTCTGTGTGCTGCACCTGTAGACAAGCAAGCCTTTCTCCTCATGTCAATAAATTTTAAGAACAATTGTCCTATACTTCCTTTAGATTTGGGTTAAGATAAGTTCCAGTACAAAAACGGGGGAATTATCAAGAACTCAAATTGGCCAACACAGTGCTGTCCTTTAACTCTATAGCAGACAACAAAAACGCAGAGTTGTCCAAATTGAAAGCATTGGCAGATCTCAATTCATATGGCTCAAATAATGGAATTTCTTTGATAAGGTGAAAAACATTGTGGGAACCGGTGAAAATGTTGGTTACCAGCATTTTCTCCATTTCCCACAACATTTTCGAAAGGCTTCTTGTCCAGGTTGTTTAAAGTCAGGATTGTGTGGGAAAGGGTTGAAAGAAGTGAGATTTTATGATTAATAATGCAAAGAGTTAAAAGGTAATTAATTCCTCTGCAGGTTATGTGAAATAAATGTGCCCTCAACCCTTTTTCACATAATCCCGACTTTGAAAGACCCTGAGAAAGAAAGCCCTTGAAAAAATTGTTGGACAAGGAGAAAACTGACAACCAGCATTTTCTCCTTTTCCCACAATGTTTTCAACCCTTCCCTTGACAAATTTTTATTTTTGAGTCAAATTCAGTTTGTTGTCTGCATTAATGCTTTCAAGCTGGAATAGCCTAAAATTTTTGTCGTTTGTTAAAGGGTTAAAGCGAAGAAAGCATTGTGGGAAAAGAAGAAAATACTGGCTGGCTAACAGCAGATTCTCTTTTGCCCAAAATGAGTTTTAAAATCCTTAATTTCCTCAGGGTGGTTGAAACGAGAGATTGGTAAAGAGTTATCCTTTATAGCACCCAGTAAACCCAAAATATATTTTAACTCATAGGCTGCTAAACTGGACTCACAGACCTATTGCAGACAGTGTAGATCAAGATCAGACTGCACAGAACATGCAGACGCATATCATAGATTCTACATAACATTCCCGAGATGTTCTTGCGGTTGTTAAAACGTGGAATAGTGTGGTACAGAATTAAATAGCTTAAACATTCATGAACAGATTTAACTCTTTACCAAAAAATCCCGAGTTTAATCTTTTTCTGAAAGATGCCTGTTGAATTTTGTGAGGATGGGAGAAAATGCTAGTAACAATTCAGTATATTCTCCTTCCTGCACTGTCACAATGTTCTCATTTTCAAGGACACAACTCTTATCACTTCAGCCACCTTTGATTTATCGTCTGCAAATGCTTTCAGTTTGGACAAGTCTAATGTTTGTCATCTTGCACAGACTAAAGCCACTTTTTTAACATAACTTTTTGTCAGTGAGATACTATGCAATGTGGGGAATGGTTGAATTCTGTGGCTAAAGGAAAAATGCATATTCATATTTTGTATACAGAATCTGTAATAAGCATTCGGGCAGAGCCTGGTGGCTCATTAAGGAAAAGACCTTAAAACCAGGGAGTCACTGGCTCAGATCAATAGCTCACCCAATTTCTCTCCAAGAGGTAATGGTAGGCACTGCAATGAGAGGATTCATTCTTCCTTGACTACCAATCATTGTGTCGACAGTTATCTCTTGTTAGAAAGTAGCCACTTGCATGGAAAGAACATTGTATGAAATACATGGCTAAACTTCAGGAAAGCATGGATAGCTGCTGATTGAACTGAGATGTAACTGAAATGATAATCAACTCTTTACCACACGACAAAAATGTAGACTTGTCAAAATTGAAAGCATTTGTAGATGGCAATTTAAATGTGGCTCAAATGTTGGAATTTATTTATAATTGGATAGAAAACATTGTGGAAAAAGGAGAAAATGCTGGTTACCAGCATTTTCTCCTTTTCCCACAATGTTTTCAAAAGGCCTTTTCCTATGGGTGGTTAAAATGTGGGATTGTGTGCTAAAGGGTTAATACAGTTTTAACTCTTTAACAAAGGCCACATTTAACCCTTTACCACACAGTAATGTTTAAGACATTTCCAAATTGAAAGCATTTGCAGGTGACAAAATGAATATGACTCAAAAATTGAAAGTTGTTTTTGGAAGGATAGAAAACATTGTATGAAAATGAGAAAATGCTGGTTACAAGCATTTTCTCTTTTTCCCACAATTTTTTCAAAAGCTTTCTTCTTCAAGGTCATGTTAAAAGCTTTCTTCTTCAAGGTCATCAAAAGGCAGCATTGTGCAGTATATAAAGAGTTAAGACTAGTCCAGATTCAAGGCATTTGCAGACAACAATTTAAATGTAACTAAACTGATTGGATTTGTCGTTGAAAGGGTGGGAAACATTGTGTGAAAAGGAGAACACACAGGTTAACAGCATTTTCTCCTTTTACCACGTTTTAAAAAGGCTTTTTCCCAGGGTCGTTAAAATCCAGGATTGTTTAGTAAAGAGTTAAACACTATAAAACAAAACAATCTACCATATTTTGTGTGTTGATGTGTTGATGACAAAAATTTCATGCAAGACATCACCATGATTTTTCTTTACCTTTGCAGATCTACCATCGGACCAGAGTTGGACCTTGTTAAGGTAAGAATCATTTATATAGGGTTATCTAAATTCAGACATTGTCTAAGAACAAACCTGCTTATATATCCATCTATTAATAATGACACATGTGAGAAGTTTCTATACAGCATTAACTGTAATGTCCGATTACTTCTACATTGTAAATGGCAATCATTTGGTAATCAATCAACAAGGAAAGAAATCGAAAAGGAAAGAAATAACAAATAAAAATGTTGCTAAACATTGCTCAGAAATCTGTCAACAAGAGCCTCAGGAGGTTTCTTTTCTGACCCCTGTAGTTACACATATATGTGTCAACACATTCATCTGAAAATATTTTTCAGTGTATGGAAAAACCACTGTTCAGCAATCATATTGTATCACGCACATAGCTACACTACTTATGATATATTACAAAAGGTTTGGCCGGAAATTTGTTGTCTTTTTTACCAATCACATATTATTTTTTTGTCTCTTATAAATATTTTGAATTTATATCACACACATAGCTACACTATTTATGATATATTACAAAGGTTTTGGCCTGAAATCACTGTTCAGCAATCACTTTATATCACACACATAGCTACCCGGTACACTATTTGATATATTACAAAGGTTTTGGCCTAAAATCATTGCTCAGCAATAACTTTATATCACACACATAGCTATGCTATTTATGATATATTACAAGGGTTTTGACCTGGAATCACTGTTCAGCAATCACTTTGTATTGCACACATAGCTACCAGTACACCATTCATGATATATTACAAAGGTTTTGGCCCGAAATCAGTGTTCAGCAATAACTTATATCACACACATAGCAACACTATTTATAATATATATCAAAGGTTTTGGCCTGAAATCACTGTTCAGCAATTAAACTTTTTATATCACACACAGCTACACTATTTATGATATACATGTATTACAAAGGTTTTGGCTTGAAGTTTGTTGTCCTTTTTACCAGTCAGATGCTATATTTATTTGTCAGTTTGTAAATATTTTAAATTTATTTCACACACATAGCTTCACTATTTATGATATGTAACAAAGGTTTTGGCCTGAAATTTGTTGTCCTTTTTACCAGTTGCATATTTTTTTTTTTTTCAAAAAAAAGTGTAGCTGAAGCACTTTGGGTGAGTGTTTAAAGTTTTTGACAAGTGACTTGTGTTTAAAATATTTCGTTAGTTGAGAGGTGGAGAATAGTATAACAAAAGATGAATTTTTTAAAGCAGTGCCATATCTTTCAAATTGGTAGGTGTGATACATACTAAAGTATCTAAAAGTAAAGTGATGAGTGTCTATGACACACATCAACTTGAACATGTTTGAGGGTTAGTAAATCAAAGGGTTTTTTTAGTGCCACTAGATATTACTGGCATACATTAATTATTTGATGTTAAGGATCTTACTGGTAACTCTTTACCACAGGACACAAATACAGACTTGTCCATACTGAATGCATTTGCAGACGGCAATTTAAATATTGCTGAAATGATGGGGGATATGTTTCTGATAGGGTAGAAAACATTGTGGGAAAAGGAGAAAATGCTGGTTACCTTTCTCCTTTTCCGACTATGTTTTCAAAAGCTCTCTCTATAAGGTCATTAACACTTGAGATTGTGTGGTAAAGGGTTAAGCCCATAATCTACCCATTGAAAATGAAAGTGGGTTTATTTTTTTTTCTGTATTTTGGTTTCCTGATATTTTATCAGAACTTGGATTTGAACTGATCTTAACCCTTTCCCAAACAGCAAATTTTAGCCTCTTCCAATTGCGAAACATCTGTAGAGGAAAAGTTTGAAGCAGGTCCATAATTAACGAGCCTGACCTAGTTCTGTAATGGGGTACAGAAGATTGCAGGAAATGGAAAAAAATGCAGGTAACCTGCATTTCCTCCTTTTCCCACAATATTTCCTAAGTTTTCTGTCTCAGGATCATTGATTCTAGGGATTGTTTGGTAAAGGGTTAAGTAAAACAGATTTTGAGGTTTTTTTTTTTAGTAGTATTATTTTTTCGATTTTATTTTTTCAATAGTATTCTTCATCATTACTATTATTTTTTTTCATTATTATTTTGAATAATTTTTTTGTTATTATTTTTTCAATATTATTTTTCATCATTATCATTTTTTCATTGTGATAATTTTTTCATTATGATTACATGTACTTTTCATCATTATTATTTCATTACTATTATTTCATTATCATTTTTTCTCCATCATTGACATCAGCTAAGCATTGAGTTGTAAGTAAATCCTTAAAGCACCTTCCATAACTATAGTTGCCCTTGCGGCCAGTGTAGATTAAAATCAGACTTAACAGAACATGCAGTCTGGTCTACGATCTACACTTTCTGTTTTGCTGTGACATTGTGTGGAAGAGCAGTCTTGATATTGCAACTATCTGGGTCTTATTTCTAGACTGAAAATGTTCATCAATTTATTTTCGGTGCTCGAAGGATTTAACGTGTTGAAGTAAATTCTGAAATGGCTTGAATAAAGTAACGATAACTTTTTACTTCGGCTTAAACTTAGAAAAATGTTTTAAAATTCATTACTCAGACTTAAGGTTGTCTTTGCCCAAGAGGTGATTTCCTTTCACTGGTTAGTATCCAGGAATTAAGATAAACAGAGCAGAGTTGATTACTGGGTGGAAGCCAGGAAAAACAGATGCCTAATCAACAAGAATTTTGGATATAGAAGAAAGAAAGAAACATAAGAATTAAAATGAAAATATGCTGTCGACAATGACGGATCAGAGCAATCCAGAAAGGTTGTTGATCTATTCAGTCGCAGATGATTGTAGGAAATTCATCCCATCAGAGTTCAGAAGCACGATAACTCCTTGCTGACATTTTTCCTCCAATCTGTTGATGTGTCAAGTTGTTGGTAGGGTTAGATTCCCACCAGTAGAAGTCATGGTTAGATTATTGGTAGGCAAGATCTATTGTGCAAGCTGATTACTGGTTTGTGTCCAGGAAATATCCTTGTTTGAATCATTATAAATGCACCATTGTCCACTAATAAGGAGGTGAAGCTGTTACCAATGACGGATCAAGACAATCCAGAGAGGTTTGTCGGTCTATTCAGGGGCAGCTGTGTTTCATGTGCAAAGTCACCCTTATCATCTGAGGTTTTTTGTCTAAAATTAAGTAACAAAAATAATAACATACATGTACCTTTTGTTCAAGACCATTTGCTAAAGTTACAATGTATCAGTAGATTTAGTTTACTCTTTCTCCACCAAAGGCAGTGTGAGAACCATTTACAGTTGGCATAGATCAAGATCAGACTATTTAACTCTCAGAAAATAATCGGGGCCTGGACTCTCATACAGCTGTGGGAAAAATTTTGAGTTCAGAATTAATTCCAAAGCTGACTGCTCTTTTCTTATTGTCCATTGTAACTCTACCAAATGACAAAATTTCTGACTTGTCTAAATTAAAAGCATTTGCAGACGACAAATTATTGGGGGCTGAAATGGGCGAATTTGTCCTTGATAGAGTAGAAAACATTGTTAGAAAAGGAGCATTACTGGTTACCTGCATTTTCTCCTTTTCCAGCAATGTTTTCAAAAGGCTTCTTTCCCAGGGTTATGAAAACCTGGGCTTGTTTGGTAAAGTAAATAAAACTTCATGTCACACTGCTCTATGGTGCCATTCTATTCAGTCTTTTCTATGCACCTTATAATTATGCAATGTAGAATGATGAAAATGATCAAACCCCTAAAGTGCCTATAACAATTCCAGCTTTTTTGGTCCGTATAGATGAAAATCAGGCTGCACAATAAATGAAGTCTGATCTTTTGTTCAATATGTGGGCATTCTGGCTACTTTAAGGGTTCTATCCATCACATATGAAATATTTATGGGTACATGTGTAGCATTTATGTACACATATACAGTTTAAACTGTTTTAATTTTTCTGACCTTTTTATGCATTTTTTTTTTTAAGTTTTAACACTTGATGGCTACAGAAATAAAAAATTTTATGCAGTATTGTAATGTTGCGGGGTGTATTTACCAGAAAATTTCATAAACGGTGGTCATTTTAGATAGAAGATCAGTCTGCACATTATGTGTAGTCTAATCTTGATCTACTCTGTCCATGAAATCTCTGATTTTTATATTCATTACCTGTATAAACAACTTAACCCTTTACTCGACAACAAAATTTTAACCTTGCCCAAATTGCAAGCATTTGCAGATGACAATTTCATTGTGGCTCAAACTCTGCAATTTTTCTTTGATGGGGTAGAAAACATTGTGGGAAAAGGAGAAAATGCTGGTTACCAGCAATTTCTCCTTTCCTCACAATGTTTTCAAAAGGGCTTCTATCTCAGGGTAGTTAAAAGGCAGCATTGTGCAGTAAAGGGTTGAATTGTATTTTGCGCTCAAATGGTTGCAAAAGCATCTTTGCTATTTTTCAGTGTGACAGGTTTCAGTTTCATGTGGTCTGACTGTCTTGAAATCCACTTTTGCAGCCAAATGCTTAGCTTAGCATTAATAAGACCATTGAGTGTAAAACAGCTTTGGGGCAATTTTAACCTTAATCCAGCTAAATAAAAGATATGAAACTTTAAAACTGATAATGTAAACCCAAATTTTCCTGTTTCAAAGGTATTTTTGGAGGAAAGATATCTCCTTATCGGACAGCGTAGATCCAAGATCAGACTGCATGTTATGTGCAGTATGATCTTGATCTACGCTGTCTGCAAGAAGTCATTGTTACGCTTTAAGCTAAGCAGCCTAAGGGTTAAGTTTAGAATTAAATCCAGAGCTGGACCCTTCGGATTATGTCATACAGTTAGATGTGCCTCTCGTTCCATTTGATTTGTTCCATATTAATGTGAGAGGTCACATCTATTTTCTGTATCATTTAGATAAGCAATTAAAAAATCCTTGTTGGTTTAAAAACATTTCAAAGATGTTTCTTGGGAAAGGATTTTAGATTTAAACGGGAAATTAATAACCAAACAGATATTGGGGGACAATTTAAGATGTGGCACTAGTTAAAAGATTCATTTGCTTCAGGTGTGCATGTTGTTTTTGTCTGATTTAAACAGAACTTCATACAAACCAGCTTTTGGAGTGTCTTGAATACAAATGTTTTGCTTTTTTTTTTTCAGTCAAGTTCAATTCAGTTAGATATATTAATTTCAGTTTAACGTTTCAGCATTTAAAGGATATGGAGGTTGTTAATAGGTGTACTTCTGCAGAATACTATTTTTTCTGTTAACTGGTGAAAGAGGACAACTAGTTTCCTTAAGTATCTCTTTACAGCTGTATAGCATTACTTTTGTCTCCATGCCAGTTAACACTTACATGGAAAGATTTATCATTTATGAATTAAAAACCATGTCAAACATGCTGACATATTAGTGAAGCTTTGACTGTATACTTTCATGTATAGACCATCTTCTGGAGTCTGTTCTTTATCAGCCAAAGAGCAGGAATTTTACTTAGGGAAAAATAGGTTTGACTCTGTTGAACACAGTATATCCCTCAGAATTATAATATATGTTGGCATATATTGGAGAAAGGCATTGGAATGAAGAATTGTCAAAAGAAACACTAACACATACTAACCAACAACACTGGTCAAAATTGAGAGGCTACAATTTATTTACACAAAAATAGTACAAAGCCCAACATGGCATGACCAATCACAACCAAATCGGCATACATCAATGTCGACTAAACCCTCAGTAGAGAAACACTTGGTGAGATTTGACAATAGCTATATGACAAGCACTGAAGTAACATCATTGAGTTCAGCATAGACATATCACAAAAAGCTAATAGAATATAAATGTTTGTGAAATGCAAAGGAATTGTGTAGGCAATACTTTTAAAACATACTCTATATCATAAGTACAGTTGACTATAAATTGACCATTACAAAACAACTGAAAATGCAAGACATCAGTGTCAAGCACTTTATAAATGAACAGATCTGTGATAAAACATTTACATACCTTGGTTGCTGTTTCAGATCTAAAATGCAAAAATGCAGATCATGATACTTGTAAATGTGCCATAAAACATTCATTCATTCATTCTTTTTTAACTCTCTTTGGAATTTCATATGGTTATGAGCGTTTCTGATACCCCCTGTCCCTGGCAACAATATAATAGAATATAAATGTTTATGAAATGCAAAGGAATTGTTTAGGTAATACTTTTAAAACATACTCTATATCATAAGTACAGTTGACTATAAATTGACCATTACAAAACAACTGAAAATGCAAGACATCAGTGTCAAGCACTTTATAAATGAACAGATCTGTGATAAAACATTTACCTTGGTTGCGTGTTTCAGATCTAAAATGCAAAAATACAGATCATGATACTTGTAAGTGTGCCATAAAATATTCATTCATTCATTCACTTTTTTTTTTAACTCTGTTTGGAATTTCATATGGTTATGAGTGTTTCTGATACCCCCTGTCCCTGGCAACAATATTGCAGATAGTATCAGAAGCTCGCATTTCCATAATACCAAATTCTACTTGTAACTTCAACTACATCATTGAACATTAAGTTCAGCACCACTGTCGTAGCAATCAACTGAATTATATAACTTTGTGAAATGCAAAGGAAATGTTAGGTAAATACTGTTAAGGGCACACAAGAGTATTTAACCCTGTACCACACTATCCCTATGTTTAACGACCCTGTGAAAAAACATTTATTGTGCTGCCTGGAAATGCTTTCAATTTGGACCAGTCTAAAATTTTGTTATTTGGTAAAGAGTTAATTGACAAAAATGAAGCAACAGTAAAGGTTTAAGCCTTAACCAAACAGTCCTGAGTTTTAACAACCCCTAAAAATAAGGCTTAAACATTTTCTCCTTTTCCACAATGTTTA
Source organism: Tridacna gigas (assembly GCA_945859785.2). Lineage (NCBI taxonomy): Eukaryota > Metazoa > Mollusca > Bivalvia > Cardiida > Cardiidae > Tridacna > Tridacna gigas. Next base: position 34,773,458 of record OX244038.2, on the reverse strand, counting down.
GTCTGTTATAAGAAAAAAATCTTAATTTTTGAATGTTTATTTTGTTGTCTGCAAATTCTTTCAATTCGAAAAAGTCTTCAACTATCTATGGCAATAAGTAATTCTCATGACATGTTTGCACAAATATCTACATTGTTAGTTCATATTACAGAATCATGACACATTTAATTTGCACATAAATATGTACATTGTTCGTTCATATTACAGAAACTACTGATCTTCACTACAAACTCGGGTTTGAGCGAGAAAGACATCAGAAATATGAGCCACATAAGTGTAGATTTAAATAAGATTGGGAAATTGGGAATGCAAATTGATTTAGTAATAGAGCAACATTGTAGTGGCAAATTTGAAAGAAAAGTAGAATGAAATGAATGAATGTTTCAGTCAAAATGCAATATGCTTTTATTTTTCGTGGTCTCTATAGTTGTGACAAGCCCAGAACATTTATTAATTTCTTAAGAACCTACAGCCAGGATGAATCCTGTACCCTACACATTCAATGTGTTAACCCTTTACCAAACAATCCCAAGTTTTCACAACCCATGGACAGAAGTTTTTTGAAAAAAAAAAAATGGTGGCAAAAGGAGAAAAAGCTAGTTACCAGCATTTTCTCCTTTCCCACAATGTTTTCTGACCTATCGCAGAGTTTAATATCATTTGTACCAATTTTTAATTTAACATCTGCAGATCTTCTGAATTTGAAAGAGTGTTGAATTTGTTGTTTGGGAAAGGGTTAATTAAATTCACATAATTTGAGCACACTTCCAATAAATGTCTTCTAAAGAGTGTCAGATTATTTTCATCATGTTTTTTTTTTCGAGATCAACTGAAGGACCAATTATTTCCATTAATACTATGGAGATAGTTGGAAAATGTTTGCTGTAGTGCTAGTTGTTGTATAATGAGGAAACACAAATAGCTTATCATGATTGCTCGTTAAAAGCAGATTTTAAAAATAGCAAAACACACAACACGAAACAGATTTTTCTCTATTTTGGGTAAGCAGATTCCTATTAGAATCTGCCTCGGGTGACACTTTTCCACAACAAGGTAGAAACATTTACCCAAGCACACCGACACTGACCTATATATTGACGGGTGGGGACAGATTGGACTGAATGGGGTTTACAGGATATTTTATTTGAACTGGTTTTAGATACCAGATGGACCGACAGACAGTCAAGCACCCAACAGCACTTGGATTTTGAAGGCTGTTACCAGTGTTTTGATGTTAATAAATGCTTCTGGGCTACTTCATTTAAAGAAATTAAAGACTTTTGTGAAATACCTATTGATTAATTACACAGCCACCTTTGATATCTTTCTCTCATTTAGTAAAGTCTAAGATATCCCTTGTCTCTTCTCCATGTGGACTTTTCTTCCTCAAATCCTGGTGATTCCTGTGAGCATTAGACATTTTCCTGACCATTGTTTTGACAATGGTTATGTAGCAAGTAGCTTGGAAAGAATATTGTGCACAGCACTGGTAAAAGAAACTGCAGGAAAGCATGGATAGGTGCACTGGCCACTGCGATATAACTATAATAATGTTGAAAACAGTGTTGTACCACATAAATACATACATACTTGTGAGTATTAAGACATCATTCAGTGTTTATTGTTATGATGTAGACATATTAAACTCTAGAATGATGATAAAATACTTTAAAACATACATTTTCAGAAATTCTCCTTTCAAGAAAAACCATAGTCTCTTTGCAGATTAAAGAGATCATGGAAAGGTAAATTTTAACCCTTAATATGCCTTTCATGACCATAGTTGCCTTTGCGGCAAGTGTAGATCAAGACCAGACTGCACAAAACATGCAGTCTGATAGTTGATCTACACTGTCCTCTTTGCTGAAACACTAGAGAGAAAAGCAACCGTGAAATCGCCATTTTCTGGGTCTTATTCTGTGCTGAAATGTCCACTGGGTTTATTTGGCGCTTCAAGGGTTAACCTTGTAGCAAGCCGTAAATTGTGTTCTGCCAATCAAAGTATCTTTACCCCAAAGCCACTATACACGTGATTCACAGACCTTTTGCGGACAGTGTAGATCAAGATCAGAATGCTGTACTGTCTGATCTTGGATCTATGCTGTCCAGTAAGGAGATATTTTTCTCCAAAAAGTTTAACATTATTCTGGGTTTTCAGTATCGGCTTGAAAGTTTCATTTGCCTTAATTGGCAGGATAAGTCACAATTATGTCATAAAGGGTCCCCCATGCCCCAGAGTTAAGTGGGTAAGATGGTCAATTTTTTATCCAGAGGTTCTATGTTTGATTCTCACTGTATGCACTAGTCTTGTGGGAATGTATTGAGCAAGGCACCATGGAGTTTGACAAGTATTTACTGTTCAGAATGGTTCAATTACAAGCATACGACTGAACCAGGCCATTCAGGTCTTAGTCATCTACAGGCAGCCAAAGTTGCAAGCACCATTAGTATTTACATTAATATTCAATGGGTCAGTTGAAATGAAGCTGCTGTTGAAATGAACTTACCGTAA